>OX392451.1:9226881-11626881 GCA_947623535.1 Coelioxys conoideus | reverse complement strand
ACAGAACACGAATTAAACTATAGAATCGTCACGGGGACAACGCCTAGACCGTCGTCGAGCCCAATTCTCTCCAGCTGGAACAACATGATCTGTGAAAAAGATACCACTTTTTCTCCCTTAAATACCGACAGTTACAAATTAGAGTATCGGCGAAACAAGCTGAAACAAAAGCTCAATGAACTACGTGGAAAAGCTCTAGAGTTGGCCAAACAGATGGCAACTGATTCCAATTCACAGCAGAGTACTACATTGAGGCAGGTGATGAATCGCTATGAAAAACAAATCGAAAATCTGTCCAAGTTGCATAGCAAACTGTCCGCAGCCCTTCCAGTTCCTAGTGAAGTGATCGACGTGAATGATAATGCTGCAAATTCTTCTGGCGATGAGAACGAGGAGTATCTCGTCGTAAGTTTCACCGATGCTGATAAAATATCAGTGAAAAACAACTCCCCATCATTGTCACCGGAACCACCACAGTTGTCTCCTCGATCTCCGAACAGTTACGAAAACATATCATCTGAAGAGATCAGAAACAGTCCTCCAATTTTATCAAGAGTAGGATTGACCATTTCTTCGAGTCAACATCAGGTTGAAGAAGAGGTTCAGATTTCATTGCCCAATAGGAAAATATGGTCAACGAACGAGGAGTCTGTGAAACCGTCACCTCCTACGGACTGTTTTCAGGATGTAAACAAAACTTCTTCGGATTTTGAGGAGTGCGTACGCACGAGTCCTCTAAAGCAGCTGAGTAACATGAATATTCATATAGGGGATTCTACTTTCAATGTCCAAACACAATCTTCAAATCATTCTAAAAAAATTAATCAGTTTCCCGAGAACAGTCATACATGTCGTGATAAAAAAGATGAAAGTAGTAAATTGGTGGAAGGGTGTCCACAGAGTAATTCTGCGATTCACGAATCAGAGAAAGTCAAGTGTTTCGAGTTTCCTGAACCTGAATTAATAATAAATTCCATAAACAATGATATGAAAACAGCAAAGAGCATCCAAAACAGCAAGTTGCTTGAATTGAAGTCTGAAAAACACATTTCCTTATCAGGAGAACGTGTCTTACAACCTAGTACCTTGGAACCTACTTCAGAGGTTCCATTACCAAAGAACAATGAAAGTATTCAAAGTGTGCCAAAGGTAAATAAGTTTATATCACTGTAAAAGAAATGTGAGATTGAGACATGAAATTTTATGACTTAGATATGTTATTTGTAAAATACTTCAAAGCAGAATGATTTTTAAGGATTTTTCAGTGATTAATCTTAAATCTAATCACATAAAAGTCTAGGATATTTAAACATAAATAAAAATAATTGTTTTAAAATATTTTATTAAATTTGTTCTAGGTTCCGTTGAAATTAAATCAGTGGAATCAACGTAACACAACAGGGACTACATTGAATCAAGAACATCTTACGTACGTTATATAGAAAGATTAATAGACTTTATCATTAAAAATGTTTGTCTAATCTTTACATGAACAATAGATTACAGCAAAACTATAAAGGAGAAGAAATACCAGGCAATGACAATCATACAATGACTGAACAATTTCCAACCCTTGGTAATTGGTTGACTCGAATGTCGAAGAGACATACTTCAAAAAGCAAACCAAAATTACAATCTACTGAAAATATTCCATTTACATCAACCGAAAATTTCTCTCGTGTAACATTTTTTGATAGATTTAATTCTTATATAATTTACTTCTTCTCTTTTCTTCTCTTTTATTTACTATATTTAATATTTATAATGTACTATACAGATTTCAGAAGCTCAAATACAAAATATGGTGGGCTCAAATACAGCTAATGATCCAATAAACACAACACCTCAATATAATACAGAAAGATGGCAATACCATCAACAACAGCAACGACAGCAACAATTACTCCAACATGTTGCAGCATCTGTAACTCTTTCACAGTCAACTCCAACAACACCACCACTACGTTCTGCTCTGTGTCGACCTATTCCTATGACTCAGTTTTATCCTAACAATTATGCTGTAAGTGACATTTATTGATCTCATTTTACTGTAGTGAAAAATATTTAAGTTGTGAATATAGTTTAATTCAATAATGCATGTTTCTTAATCTTAAAACAATTAATTTCAAAATTATCAAGTAGTTTCTTAAAGAAAATCTTAATAATAATATATAACATTTGAGTTATTTAGTTAGTTGAGTTATTTATCAAATGTTGGAACTGATGTACTATTTACCACATTGACTGACTCAAAATTAATAAAGATTCCATTAATATTTTTATATTTAACAAATACTATCAAATGCTCTTACTGCATTCCATTACTTCTATGATCTATAATTTTAAGTACATAATATGAAGACATAACTAATGTGGCAGTCAATGTGTTAAAGATGCTTTATTCAAATGTTATAATTACATATTTAATGAATTACAGATTGATCCCTACAACAGTGCTGGCTTAAGTTATCATTCAGCTATCTGTCCTTATGGTACTTACCCATATCACTCTCGATTACATTCAGGTACTTTTCCAGGATATCATTTTCCTGTGCAAGAATCATTGCGACCATTACAGCATATAGATAAACGTTTTCCTTCGATACAAGAGTCAATGGTGAGATATTCTTCCCCATCAACTAACTTGCATCATCCGACTAATATACATTTTGATCGTATACAAGGAAGTACCAATGTTAGCAATAATGTTGCTGCAGCAACCTGTTTACCATCCTTGTTCATATCATCATCATCTTTAGCCTCTTCACATCAGACACTACCACGCACTCCTTTAGCTGGATATCCAACAAATAGTCAGTTTACTCAAAATAGAATGATTCCGGATGTTGTTGCTGCAGCAGCAGCTGCTGCTGTTGTGGCAGCTGCTTCCATTGATAGACAACGAGACACATTATCATATAACAGAAATGATCCCAATCCATTGATGTCTTCTGGTATTGCAAATGTTAGTGATGGAGATGCAACTCATCCTAATAAAACAATAACTGGTCGGGACATGACTAACCGAACACGAAACAGCAATTTTGGTGAGGAAACTTGTAATAATAACTCCATGTGTCAACGCATGCAAAATATTTTGTTCGATAGATTAACGCTTGTTCAAACTGCAGATAATTTTACACATACCAATTCATTGATTGATAATGACACACAAACAGCAATGACATCTATTGTTTCAACAACACCATATCAGATGCCTTTAATTTCAACGCATCCACAATTATCAAAAAACTTGCTAGGAAATGAACTTAGGAATTGTAATACACCACATCTTGGTAAAGTAAGTCATAGTCCAAACAGTTTGCACAATCTTGTATGCTCAAACTGCAGTAGCATTGCACCCAAATTCAAGTGCCTTGGATGTGAGATGGCTTTTTACTGCGATGAACGATGTCAAGAGAAACACTGGTATATTCATGTACAAAGGTGTCCAAAAAAAATGCCTAAATTAAAGAAGGTTACTTAGAATTCATATTATTAGTTCAGATAATATAGAATACACATATAAGATGATTTGCTTAACTTAATTCTTGAAAATAATTCTTTCATGAAATAATTGTTGAACTGTATACTTTATGACAAAGTATTAATATCACAAAAATTGTAGGCTTTCTGAAGTAACATTGGATTCTAAAGAAATGAGTATTAGCTTTGATTTTTCTTAGAGATAATATTCAACTATAAATATACATATTTACTTTTGTATATGTGTATTTATAAATACTTTAAAAGTACCTCCAAGCCCAAGTAAAACATACAGCACATCACCCAGGGAATTGGGGCATGATAAAGTTGAAACGAAACATAAAAAGTATGCCTGACCTCACTGTAAATCCTCCGAGCTTGATGCAGATGGACAATCGCAGACTGTGGATTGTTTATGTTTTCTGAATCAACCAATGTACTCGTTCGCACGAACCAATAAGATCCTACCACTCAAAGTACGTATGAGTCGATGCACCAATTCCTGGGTGACTGGGTATAGGTCTACAGCTATGGATGCACTTAAATAAGTCAACAACATTTGATGAAAAAGATTCAATTTTATTGTAATGAATAATGTGATAATCTGTGCCTCATTTTCTAGAATTTATTGTAGTCTTAATTTTTAGTTTTACTAAAAAAATATATATATATTTATGAAACTTAAATATTTATTAACAATAAGTATACAAATTATACAATTTATAAGATATGAAACATATACGACATTAATAGCTAAATATTAATATTTATATAATCAGAGTTTTTTTAATAATTTTTTCATGAAGATAATGAAGATATTGTTGTATACATTTTGATATTTTGTAATAAATACATACAAAATTTTTAATACATATGTAATAACAACAAAAAATTAAAGAAAATATTGTACATGTACCTGATATTAATACATAATAAATATGCAAGAAATATTATGTAGATGGCTTAATACCCAAATATTAGTATCTTTATTCTTGTGAATTTGTCAGCATATAAAAATCACATTTGTAACCACTTTATTTTGTTAAAGATAATACTATTGTATATTTTATAATTTTATTTATAAGTCTTTAACTTATATTACTAAATAAATACTTTAATATACATATATATAATGTATACAAGTTAATAAATACAATGCAACAAGTATTCATTTAATATAATATAAAAAGTTGATTTCTAAACCTTGTTTCTTTAAAAATACTAAAAATAGACATGTAATATTTGTATGCTAGCAATAAGTGATTAAAATATTCTTCTATGTGATTAAGCATAAGTATGTAAAGCTGATGAATTATACAAAAAATGCAAAACAAGACATTTTTTTAAATTTTTCTAATCTAATAAAAATATGCATTTGCATAAACATCCAATATCTATTTATTATATATGAAATGCAACAATAAATTAATTATACATATAGCAGCTATTGAAATATTAATTTGAATTCTCAATACATTCATTTCGAATACATTAAACATATATATATGCTGTTAAGAATAAAGTGAAAATTGATTATTTTATAGAATATTTTGATGTAAAAGGTCAATTAATATACCTAACTAATGACTAACACTTAATCTTTTACATTAATAGTTTATTAAATACTATGGGTCATGATTTAATATTAATAAAATACTTGACTGTTGAACTTAATTAATACACATGTCTGTTTGTATACATAATGTATATTGAAATCAAAAGACAACAAAAATTAACCCCATGCTCGTATATTTTACTGTCTTTTCTTATTATTGATGTGTACATTGCTGTGCTAATTCACATTGATTCTAGATTACAATTAAAATATCTTTCAACGATAACGATTTATCTGTTTAAGATCGCAAAATTTCATGTACGAAAAGATGACAAAGTATATCTATCGCGTTTAAACAACGACCACGTCCATTTGTGAAATTAGTGACAAATCAGGCACTTTAAGAAGAGTGTAGAAATTAGCGGAAAACCGTAACTGATAACGGCGGACATATAGAACCTTGTGACTAAGAAGTAAGTGGAGACACCACCCGGTACAGAAAAATGGCTGACTGCGAGAAAGAGGAGGCTCACAATCTCGTAAGCTATTTGCCTTTGCTTACCGTTTATCTAATCACTTAGGCGACCTCGTCTCACGGTTCGCGATGATAGTACATATACCTTATCTATCATCGAACTAATCAACCTGCTCTCGCTGGTCTCATTGAAATAAGGTTTTTGTGGTTATGTTGTCTTCAGTAAATCATTTTTCTGTCATGTTTACCTCTTATTTAATTCTATTAATGTATAAGTTAACAGCAATGTAATATGCAACCAACAGCATTTACTGTCAGATAATAGTGCTACATTATTTAATTGTTCTCATTCAAAACAAAGTTTATTATTCAGTAAGATTATCTCATAAATAATTGTTAATAATTAACAAATTTTATCATAAGCAATTTTAGTGTGTTTAAAAGTAAATTAGTAAATTAAAATTTTAATTATATTTTTATACTTGTCAGAACATAAGATCGCACTATATACAATATATTTCACATTATTACTATCAATTATTGTTAATATGTTATATAAATCATCATTTATTGCACATATTTAAAAATTTAACTTTAATACAGTATGTAACATAATTACAATATTATATCAAACAAAAATGTAACATTAATGAAATATATATTTTCAGCAAATGGAATTTGAGTGGGTACTTCATGAAGAAGTTCATTCTTCGTTATCACAATTAAGAAATATTTTAATGGTACAGTAAAAATTAGTAATTTTTGCTTAAATTACAAAGAAACTAAATCAGAGGATTATTTCTTTGTTTGTGTTATATTATAGGAATGTGCACAAAGATTTCCATTAGCATTATTTGGTAATGATCAACATAACAAAACAGATAGGTTTGTATTTGCTGCACCTCATGATCAAGTAAAATGCATAGCAGTTTTAACCGGTGATAGTATTACCAACGCTGTAAGTAGTAGTTATTATTTATTCTGTTTCCTGTTATGTAATAGACTAAGAAAATCTTTTTAGGAAGTAAATTTTAAAGTTCAACGTCAACAAAATATTAATATGAGAACAAGTATACAAAATGAGCATCCATGGAAATTGCAACAAATACAGGATGCTGCAAATCATTTACAGCAAGCTATTGCTCATATAGACAATGTTGACCGTCATTATCTTTTTAAAACATCTGATGAAGTTATGCATGTATTAGGAAACATACTTGGTTGTCTACAACGTAGTCGTACAAGTCTAATTGTTCCTAGGAAGAAAACCATTGATGACCTTATTAAAAGCCGTAATATGGTTAGTATCTATATTTTGACAATAAGTATGTCAATTATATAATGTATTATGCTAACTTTAATATGTTAATATAATTATTGTGTAATTGCAAATATATAAATGGATATTATTTTATTTTTTATAGAAATCTTTAAATCCAAATCTACCTGAAAATTTGGCTATCAGTTTCTACATTCAGAGTTACAAATTGGTTCTAGCAATATACCAGTTAGAAAATGCACATGGTAATGTGAAGTATGAAACACAACAAGCAGAATGTAGTGTTCCTTGGCTTAATGATGCTTTAGTATTGCTTACTATAGCATTGCAGCTGTGTCAACGATTAAAAGATAAGGTTAGTTTAACCCCTGCTGCTTATATTCCTTTGTCTTATTTAAAATATTTTTCAGATTTGCGTTTTTTCTCAATACAAAGATTTCACAATTAGTACTCATGTTCCTTCTACAGTAAGTTGGTAATCAAAGTGTTTTTGAACAGCCAAACAATCTTTGGTTGAAAATAACATGATATTGCTTTATGAATATCATGATATACCACACCACATTTAATGCTTTAGTAGCATTTTTTGATAATTTTTATTTTTAAAAATGAAAATGGATTCTAAAAATTCTAAAACTTGATTTTAAACATTTTAAATGTTTTAAAAATAAATCTTAGAACTTTTAATGTACAAAACTTTCAAAAATCATTGTTCAATTTATACTTTTATTGATAATGTGTTAAATTTCATGTTGAAGTTAAATTTCAGATAACATGAGCATAAGATAACATAACACAAAATTTTCTTGTATGTTAGTACAAGATTTTAGATTTTAGTTGTTTGAAAGTATTTTGTCAATTAGTAGTGTGCCTATGTTTATGGTATATTTTGTTGTATTTAATCTTGTACAAAGATTTTAAGTTTAGAAATTAAGAATTATCATATATAATTACTGAATTGATTAATAGAATAATTAAGCAGTATATTTACTAAACTTCCTGTGATTGTTTGGAATGTTATGAAAATTCTTCTCTTACTAGATTTTAATGTCCAATTTGTAGAATAATATATGCAAGTTTTAAAGTTGTTAACCACCATACATAATCAACTGTTATTTTATACATTTTAATTAATTATTTATTTTATTCACCAAAGAGAATAATATTTAATTAATATATATTGCCATTGTATGACGTTCCTTTCATCATACTATATCTACTTATTTAAATGTAGATATCTCAATTACTTCACATCAATCATAAACTTAATATTAATACAGTTGTTGTTGATCGATGTTATTGTTATTTATATACATAGTTTATAAATTAAGAATTAATATGAATTTAAAAAATATAATTATATTACATATTTAGAATTGTCCTGCGATAATAATGAAAAAAATATAACTTTTGGCACCAAACTCAATCTTGTCTGTTGAGTTAAATGGAAAGGTACCAAATAAATAAAAATACATTTTGATTAAATTTTTATTTTTGTGTTATTACAAGTAATAAAGCAATAAAATTACTTAAAACTTTCATATAGGCTGAAGTAATTATGGTTTATTTAAACTATTTTCTTTCATTTTTTAATTTAAAAATACTCGATTTCCAGTTGTTTACTTCTTGGAAGTGGTATAGCAAATTCTAAAATGATGAAGAATGTCTAATTATCATGAAGAAAAACAAAGTATACTAACTTTCCATCCAACTCAATAAACATAATAAATTACTTTTGCATTGGTATCTTGCAGTAAATTTTTTTGTTATATTAACAATTGAATTTAAACAAATTAATTCGAAAATTTCTTGCAAATATTAATTTGTTTTTAAAATAGTAATTAAGATTATTCATTTCTATGAAAGCAGCAAATGCAAAGATTTAAATATGTTTATTTTTATTATGCTTTTAGAACGTTATAGTTTTACAAGTGCTGTGGTATTTAGATTTTATAGCTCCATTTAATGCATTAATTTTTTCGCGTTTTTATTTTTACCTTGTGTACTTATATATTACATTTTATTGACACTGCATAATTATATTTCTTTTATAGTAATTTGTTACATTCATCTATTATGTTTTACATGGAATACATAACAGTACTTAAACAGTGATCATTGAAACAATTCAATGCAATGTACTATTTATTTTATTTAGTTTATATTTTCTAGTATGGAAATAATTTTAAATATAATTCTTGCGTGAAAGATAATTTATGTTATAATTCAGTTTATAAAAATTAATAAAAGAGAAAAGTAATATTTTTAATGGGCTTTTTCATATGAATGGTATATTTAATACCAATTAACACTTTATTATCTACAAATAGTATAATATTTACAATGTTAAATATAATACATATTGTTCTAATTGCAGGGTAATAATAGCAGTTGTACCAATAGTTTGTTGCATAATTCATAACATTTATACATTTTTAATGATTATGAAATTTTCCAGATATCAAAACTTATGAACTAATTAAATCTTGAACTAAAGTTTAGTCTAAATTAATTCAGACATTTTTAGTCAGTAAGAAAAATGTTTATATATGTTATTAAAATCAGTGCTATTTTTCTTAAAAGTATTAAATATATTAAAAAATATATAAAAAAAAATTTTTCTGCAATAGATAATGTTTGGAACTAAAGACCAAATAGTAATTATAGAATTATGAACAACCTTATAATGAGTATACTAATACTGCTTTCTGATTATAAAATTATTTAAGAAAAGGAGCACTGTTACTTCTCATGAATTAGTCATTTTTCCCGTATTCTTATACACCAAATTCTGTTTTTACATGATATATGTTCCTGAAGAATACGTGTAAAAAGAATTCGTGTAAAAAAATATATTGCATCTATGAAAAAATGGAAGATTGGTTCCAGTCCCAAGAAATTAGCAAAAATAATACAATAAAATTAATTATAATATATTTGAAAAGGAACAAAACATGTCACTAATTCATGAACACGAAAATTAGGCAAGATAACATGAGTTACACATAAAGACTTTCTTCATTGTCACTTTCTGACAGTAACCGCATACATTTGCGTAAGACTGCAATATTACTGATATCACTAGAAATGTCTTGGTTATCGTCTTCAGGCTCCATTGGTGAAATTCTGTCTGTAATCTCTTGAACAAAATTAGGACTAGCCTCCTGTGGTTTCAGTAGATTTAAAAACGAATTCAGTAATTAATCGTTATGTTTGTGTTTTAGCTAGGCCATTGTATAATTCTCTGTAGGAGAACATTCGTGATTTCAAATCACGTTAAAACTTCCCAGCTTGTTCCTCATGAGGACCATGTTTAACAAAATGATTATCCAATTTACTGGCCAGTTCCAGACCTTCTTTAATTAAATCTGCATTTAGAATAGCATCTTCTACGTCTTTATCGCTATATTCTTTGGGATCAGGAGTTTCAAGGATAATCTCTATTATTTCATCTTCGCTTAGAACTTTATCAACTAATAATTCATCGATATCTTCAAACGATAGATCATCGAATTCTTCTCCGCCAATTGTATGTGCTAATGTTATGATGTTGACAAATTCGGTCGTATTACGCAGGACAAAATCTTTCTGACCAAACAGTTTCCAACATGCATACAATGTTGATGGTCTTAATTCAGCTAGCGCTAATTGAATGTGATTGATACAGTTCATAATGCGTTTGTTTGTTCATAATCTAACGGTTATATCAAGGATGTAGTATTAGACGGCAGAAAACAAAATGGCTGTTTGGATGTTCTAAGACCGGATGACCGGGTGCATTGTCTATGATCAAAAGAACTTTAAATTCAAGACCCTTTACGTTCAAGGTGAATTATGTGACATTATGAAAAGGCTACCGACAAAAATGTCGGTTATAATTGTAGGACAATTTCGCTCACGGTATTAATCAGTCGCTTATTTCACGAGGCCTCCTTACGAGGCCTCATTATTGTACATGTACGCATTCGCCCAAACACACCGCATCTTAATCTTACCGTTCCTCAATGACACCGCTCTCAATCGCATCGCGTCTCACTCATACCGTCGCTCATCGGCATGAGGACTCAATCACACCGCTCTCGATCGCACCGCCCCTCAGTCATATTGCCGCTCATCGGCATGGAACCTCGATCAAACCGCTCTGTCACACACGTACCGACTCATCCATCCCACATAATTAAACCCTCGTAACTTTATTTTACAAGATTTCTCAAAAAGAATGTCTGAAGATCCGAATTCGGCGAAGGAATTGAGTGCGCAAGTCGCATTTAGCCCGATCAGTCGTAAAACGTCTCTGAGACATTTTAGTTACATTTGGCCCGGCCGACTTACAACGTCTCTGACGTGATATTGTAGGCTAAGGGGTTAATAAAACGAAGGTTTTAAAACTATAACTTATCATTTATTGACTTTTAAGCAAAATTAATTTCTCGTCTCGAATATCGCAGTTATAAAAATAAAAGTAAAGCAAAATTTTATTAGAATTTGGGTCGATTTAGAAGTTCGTATGAAAACAGAATTGGGTGTATTGAAATGAAAAACTTACTAAAAATGACAATAAAAAAAGATAAATGATTTTCGTTACATGATTGTTACACTGTAAATATATGCAAAAATAAACATTTTATTGCTAAGAAATGCTCAATTTATTATTTACGTTACACCTCTCGGGGTTTATTAACAGGATCACGAACTTATGTATGTATGTATGGCTGAGGTTATGTGAGTGACGTTAAGAACTAGAGTTCACTAACAACTGGAAAAACAGCAAGACTGTTTATTTTGGAATTTTTACTTATACAGATTTATGCCCAATGATTGTCGTGCTACGTATTGAAAGTTACATATTCTTTTTAACTATAGTTAATAAAGTGATCGACAAGACACCGATGGTCTCACGATGCAATACTAACCTCTTAGGTACGATACTATACATGTATGTACATAGATGGCTTTCGTGGCTGTCAGCTTATGTAAGACATGTCACTACGGTGGCTCATACTACTGACTCATTCATTCACCGTATTCTCCCATGAAGGGAAGCAGGCCGCGAAAAATTTAACTGTATTTAAGAGATCAAACATACATCCGGGTATGTCATTGTTACTAATCTAGAAGTTTATTTATGTAATAGTAATATATCATAAAAGTCTTCATTAAAAACATTAAATAATGTACAAATAATTTACAACAGAAGATACATTTGTAAAAACCTATAACATAAAATTTAAAATAATAAAATATTATTGCATATCATAATTTATAATAGGTAATTTGAACATAACTAATTAAGTAACTTTCAATTTATATTGGCCATAAAAAAATTAGTTTCCATTTACTTACAAGTATTTTAATTAGTCTAACACAAACAATTTAAATATTATTCTTGAGTAATTAATAAGATCAAAAAGAATTTCCATCTATGATGTAGAATATTTATTTATCCTTTGTTCAATTTTAATTCTTCAATTGTAAAAAGTCCGAAGAAAAATGAAGCGCATGCGTAACTATACACGTGTGTGGAACAACAGATTAAATGTGTTAGTATTAAATGACGTGAGCGCGCTAATATTCGCACCAGTGGCAATGTCAGTAAACGACGATTTATTTTGCTCACGTTTTAACGTTGTTAAAAATTGAAGTTCTTGCATTTATTTGGCAAAATTGAATATAATTTGAATCGTCGTTTCGGTGTTGTAAATGAACCAATTGCAACTACGCGAAATAAGAGAATATCAATGCTAACAATAACCAGCAGATTGTCGTGAAAGTGTCGAGTGTCTGATACAGCACCAAGCAAAACATGGAAGTACTGGATCCTAGTGTTACAAGAGACGATCAGCCTCTGTGCATTAATGATTCTTTAGAGAAAGGTCAGTATCTAATAATTTGTCATATTTGAATGTAAATACTTGTTTTTTGATGTACATATGTTTATTGTTATTTTTCGTGCAACCGTGGAAAGGAATTGTTTGGAAACAAAGGATTGATAGATCGCGCTGTATACATATATGTATACACACAAGCGTTCCATGCACTATCAGCTGTCAAACTTTCAATTGAATTATATTAATTCAAAGCAATTTTGAATAATTTTTTATGATTTCTTTCTATCTCGGAAAATGTACGCTATGGTTATAGCCTTAATTTAGGCCTTCTTATATGTACTAGTGTACGATTAAAAATTGTATGTTTATAAGTATAAAAAATATTTGAATATAACAGTAACAAATAGCAAAGGATATTCAAAATGAGAAAAGGCCAAAAGCTATATAAGGTGTTGTCAGAAGATACATCAGGTTAACTGAACTGAACATTATTCATTTATAAGAATTATAGTTATAACATTTACCTGGAAAATATGTATATTTCAAATTTTTTAATAATATAATATATTTGAAAGTTGGTTAATGTGTTGTTATAGTGTGTTAATACATTGTAAAATTTACATAATTGTAAATATATAGTAAAGCTCTACAGAAAAGGGACATAGTTTACAATAATATAACTTACATAAAAACCAGTTTTTTCTTTGTCAGATTATTATAACATGTTAATAATATAATAAGCTAAAAAACATAGTTGTCGCATATGCCTTTTTTTATTGAGCCTGTTAACTGTACATATACCAAAGAAATTAAAATAATCTGCTTTACAAGGATTATACCAAACAATATATTATTATCATTATTGTAGTTAATTATTCGTCATATAATAGTTAAATGCTTATATAGAAATATACAAAATATCTTTACTATTTCCAGGCAAACATTATCAGTATATTTTATAAGTCAACATAAAAAATAAATATATGTCACTTGAAACATTCGTAAGAATGATAACAAAAAATTATATGCAGAATGAGTGCCAATAAACATAAACCTATAAAAATAAACATAAACATGTCATGATTAAGAAAAATTACATCTAATATTAGACAAAAGATATAATGTTTTTATAATTTTAAGTACAGTCACATTTGAAAATGATCATTTTTCCTGTTAATGCAACATTAGTAATGATAACAAATTTGTTGTTTTGCTAAAATTTGTTATTTTTTGAAGTTTAGTTTGATTTTGTTTTAACTTGGTAACTGAAGTTAAAAGTAGAATTATAAAAGTGTTATGCTATTTTCTGATTAGTATAAGACACAAGTTTTCTGTTCTATACATACTTTATATTGATGATATTTGGCCAAGAAAATGGGATATCCTAAATGCAGTTAAATCAAATTGTGTGCTGATCACAAAATTTTATTTTCAGTTAATGTATCATCTGAACCATCTGATACAAAATCATGCATAAAAGCAAGATATACATTGGGCTTTTTAGGATTTTTGGGATTTGCTCTTGTGTATGCCATGAGAGTAAATTTATCTCTAGCTATTGTTTCAATGGTTAATCAAACAGCAATATCACACAATGATGATAACAATACTACTGATGTTTGTGACAACAAAAATCGCATTAACGGGACATTCATACCAGTAAGTTTTTGAACATTTATTTAAAATTAAGTATGGTTTGTTACAGTATATATACATATACATATAGTCAAAACTGGGTAGTATACTACCATAGCAGGAAATAGTATATTTTATTTTATTTTAGATTATACATATACTTCTTTTATGAAAAAAATATATTTTTTATAAAATATATCATTTTTGAAAATATCAATGTATACTTAATATCTTTCTTCTTGCTACTGTCACAACAACTTCTGAATCACTTGGTATTTTCTTTTATAATACTGTATTATTTATTTTTTTGTAACCATTTATTGTATTGAGTAGACACAAAGTTTATTCGATAGTATAAACATGTCAGTTGAACACAGTCACTTGGTAATGAAGTTACTGTTAAAATATCTCATTTACTCTCAATTTAATACCTTAACTTAAAAAAGTCAAGTCAATGTTAAGTTAAAATAAATTGTTTTATATTTTAAACTGTAAAGATGAAAATACCTTCTTTGTTGAAATTTCAGTTCCTATTTGAAATACTATTTTAATTGTATTATAGAATAGCAATTGCTTAAAATAGTATTTGAAGTATTTCTCTCATAAATTTTACTTAGCACTGAATAAAATATTATAATTAATGTTTACTATTTTTAATAGTATTAATATTAAAATGTATGAAATAAAAATAATGGGAAAATTAAATAATTTTACAACCAGTATTTTACTGAAGTTCATGATGTACTATATTGCAAACTGCTGATACAGATCAAATGTCAGCTTTAGTTGTATTCTTTTATCATATTACTCATGCAGATTTATCATCAATTCTATGACCTAAACGATATAACATGCATTAACGCCTACTTTGTTTGTTTTTATCTTATATGTCTGGAAATATCTCTCAGCATAAAATATCTTGCTCTTACATTTATTGCTTTATAAACATATTATACATTTTAATGTATTATGTTCTATTTAATAAAAGGTACATTAATAGTAATTTTGTTATGATTTAAAATTATACTTAAATATTATTAAATGCAATTTATTTTTGTGTGCTAAAAGTACATTTCAATTTTTAAAGAGTGCAGGGGAGTTCAATTGGGATGAAAAGACACAAGGTATTATATTGGGTGCTTTTTTCATTGGTTACGTAATTACAAATGTCCCTGGTGGTAGAATGGCAGAGAAATTTGGAGGAAAGCTAATATATGGATTAGGAGTATTCCTAACTGCTGTACTCACTGTTATTAGTCCTTTTGCAGCATATGCAGGATTAGTACCATTTTTGGCTGTAAGAGTAGCGGAAGGATTCACAGAGGTAAATTCTTTTTCACAATAAATGAATAAATAAATAAATAAATATGTATTATCAGAATCAAGTTCATAAAAATTCTTTTTAATAATAGGGTGTTACATTTCCTGCAATGCATAGCATGTTAGCACATTGGGTGCCTCCATTAGAGAGAAGCAAATTTGCTGCTGTCGTATATGCAGGTAATTATTCATTTCTTACTGTCTAAAAAATGTGGTTCTCCATATTTATTTTTATTTAGGTTCAAACTTTGGAACTGTTATATCCTTACCAGTAAGTGGATGGTTGTGTTCATTAGAACTTTGGGGTGGTTGGCCTCTTGCATTTTATTTATTTGGAGGACTTGGTATTATTTGGTATGCATTTTGGTTAATTTTTGTGTTTGACACACCTGCGCAACATACAAGAATTGACCCACTTGAAAGAGCATTTATTGAGGCTAGCGTGGAAAAAAAAGATGAGGTACGCTTCAAATTTATTTATTTTGTATATAAGTGATTTTATCAATGAAAATCTAATGTAGTTTCTTATTAAACAGCAGGATTCAAGAGTTCCATGGTTAGCAGTATTTAAATCATTGCCTATGTGGGCTATAACAGTAACACAATGTGGACAGGCATGGGCATTTTATACCCTTTTGACAGAATTACCAACGTATATGGATAAAATTTTGCATTTTGATGTAACACAGGACGCATTTCTTTCAACACTTCCTTATTTAAGTTCTTGGCTAGTCGGTCTTGGAATTTCAAGTTTCGCAGATGCTCTTCTTGCCCGGCAAATTTTATCACCCTTAGCATCGTTTAAATTGTGGAACACAGTGGCTTCAGTAGGACCAAGTCTCAGTTTCATTGGTGCTATTTGGGCTAAGTGCGATCGAATGACTGTTATGATGATGCTTGCTGGACTAGGATCTCTACAAGGAGCCGTTTATGCAGGGAACCAAATGAATCATATTGCTTTAGCACCCCGATTTGCGGGAACTCTTTATGGGCTTACAAATGCTGCATCAAATGCTTGCGGATTCTTAGCACCATATGTTATTGGAAGAATAGTTCAAGGACATGTTAGTAAAACTGAATGTATACTAATAAAATTAAATTTACACGATTTAATATTGTTGATTAAAATAAAAAATGTATTTGGAACTTATTTTAAATTCATGTTATAGGAAACGTTGGCTCGTTGGCACACAGTATTTTGGTTAGCAGCAGTAATAAATGTGGCAACTAATTGCTTTTATTTGATCTTCGCATCTGCTACGGAACAGCATTGGAGTAAAGGTAGCAGTTGATGACAAAATTGTATTAGTCGTGAAATATTTAACATAGAGAGTATTTCACCATTGGACCGAGTTGCTCTTAGTTCATTATAATTAATTATTGTCAATTTGGCACAAATATTGTTTTTAACACTAATTTTAAAGGACTAACAACTTCTTATTGATTAAGAGGTATTAACCTAATTAACTTTTTGAAACAGTATTTACTATTACATCAGTTCAAACACTGAACTTGTAACATTCCAAAGAAACTGTTCACATGACAATATGACCTTTCTATTTTATGAAATCTGGAATTTCATTTAATTTTTTAATCACCGAGTTAAAACATGTTAAATTTTAACGTAATTTAATTCATTTTAATCCTCTTATAAAGAAGTGCAAACGATTGCAAATATTTTTTGTATTTATGTCTGATGAATATTAAAGAAATTTATATTCTTGTTTATACGTAAGAGTTTTACCTGTAAATAGGAGTAATCATTTAAACATGATTGACATGAAACAGGGAGGTATATCTAAATAAACGATTTTATTTTTGACGATAACAAAAAGTAATAAATACGCACAGTTTTTGTGTGATTAAATTATGCAGGATATAAATTTTATGTTTATATTTATATGACTATAGATAATAATAAAGTGATATGTAAATTTAAAATAATGTCAATAATAATGACACAAATTTCTCTAAGAAAACAAGAATTACGGTTTCAGTAATAAAATATAATTAACCTGAGATAACAGTTTTATAAATGAAATTCTTAGATATCAAGGAAAATTGTTACCTTTTTCAAAGGTATCCATTTAATAATTTAGAAACACATTTTAAAATTGTGATTATTGCATATAACTTTCATAGTAGAAGATAATTTGAAACAAAAAATTTGCTGTTCTTTACAGCTTAAAAATTAAATGATTACTTACTGATGATCATACTCTTTCTTTCTCATGAATAAACATTTACTAATTATTCATAAGTGTTTCCAAACAATCAATTTACTATAAATAAAAAATACTTTTATTTGTATTACTATCGTAATTTAAAATACGATATTTAAATTTCAAAGCAATTATGAAAATGGAACAGTGAAAATGATTGTACAAAATGTATTTTATAAAAATAAAAGGTCATGTGATTAGTCATATATATTTTACGTACAACAAATGAAAAAGAAAATACAACAATGGTAATTAGTTTATACAAATACTGGTTTCTGAGTATTTAGTTTTTTATCCATTTTGTATTAGAAAATGAAAAATTGTTTAATTGATTATATCAGAATATTAAAAATTTGTTACATCAGGCCGAAATATATAAAATTTTATGGATTATTTATAAAGATATAAAATTAAACTGAATTTTATACGTGACAAAATTATATTTACAAAATAAACCAAGCCTTCAATGTTGCTGGTTTTATAGTGAACATTAATGTACATATGTACGTCCAATTTAATTTTCAATAGGTTTTATCACAAATGTAAGAAAAATATGATATAAGTAAAAAATACTTTTGTAAAATTTCTATCAAATTGCTTTGATAATTTGAAAATATGTTTTAGAAAGTAAATGCAATGTTAACTTGTACTTAAATCTTCCTTTTTCTTGGCAGTAAGTTCGAAAATCATATCTCGCATACGACTTAAATCCGTCAATTCTGTGCTCATTTTTTTAAGAGCTTCTTCCTTTTCTGCAATATTTTGTTCATATGTATGTACGAGTTGCAGTAATTGTTGAGTTTCTTGTTTAAGTGCAGAAATATCTTTTTGATTAGATTGAATTTCTGCAGTTTTTTGTTCTATAACCTGTTTAGAAATAGTTATTCAAAAATTTGTTACAATAATTTTTAAATTATTCAAGCATACCTGTTCCTTTTTATTAAGTTGTTCTTGCATTTTATGAAGAAGCTTGCTTATTTCGTGATTCTTGTTAACCATCTCCGTGATTTTTGCGTTTGAGTTTATACATTCAATTTCTAGTTCTTTTATTTTTTTAGTTAATACTTCAATTCTACTATTACTGCTTTCTAAATCATGTTTATGTTGTACAAGCAATATATTTAGATGATCAATGTTAGCAGATTTTTCTGTTACTATTTTCTTTAGACCCTCAATTTCCTGTAAATATAATTCTTACTTAATTTATGTTCTTGCTATTACATATTTACCACAAAAAAGACATTAACTTGTTTTTTAACAGCAACTGCTTTTTTACTTTGCTCTTCTACTTCAGCAAGTTTCACAGTTAATGTAGACTTCACTCCTTCTAAACATTGTTGTGAATCAAACAGCATTTGATGCAAACGACTTGATTCAGCTACTACTTGGGCTAACCTGTGTTGTAAACTGATTCCATGATTGTTTGCTGCCTCTAAGCTGGATTGCATTGCACGTTCTGCGTGTCTCATTGCTGCTAACTACGTATATATTATGTTATAGAAAAATTGTAAGTATAAACCCTTCTGTTTGGACGAAAATTATGTTACACAAAAATAAGTACCTTGTATTCATACAGTTCCATTACTGCTGATGTGGTGATGTCATTAATTTGATTCGATTCATAAGCTCTTTGTAATTTTGCTAAAAATGTATCAAGCCTTTCTTCTTGTGCGAAAGAAAAAAGTGGAGCCATTTCTGTATTTGAATTTATGGATACTTTATTTCTAATATTTGAGGCCATCCCAGGAGAACTTTGTATTAATATTATAGGTTCCAGTTGCTTCATACATAACGCCACCGCAGAAACACTTTTCACACAAAAACATGGTATACAATTTGCGCGTGATCGTGAATTTGTCTAGAGTTATTATTAATATCATTATGAACTGTAGTGACATTTTGTTTGAAAGATAAATTTCGTTGAACCCTTTTGAATTCTGTAACATGTTTAATATTTATTAGTTTAAAATTTACCATTCCTGAGGAAATCCTACAGTTGATGTTAACTGCAGAACTTTCTGTTTAATATCCCCATCGCCTGTAAATAATGCATATGCCATTGTCATTTGAATTTGTTTGTTTCGAAGTAACTCAGAATATGCTGTAAGCCACTGTGAATTATTAGTTGCCAAATCAGCAGTCAAAGCTAACGCATGAATACATAAATTTGTAGTGGGATTCTGAAACAGTTTAAACTGTAATCATGCCTACCAAATATTACAATTATCATGTTGTAAGAAAATACATTACTTGAATAAAATTTCCTGGATAGTCACCAGTGACACATGCTTCAGTATCCATCACTGGACTTAACAATTTATGTATCATTTGTTCATTCAAAAATTGCATTACTTTTGTTCTAAGTGTTGGCATTTTTACCATTTCTTGAAATAATTGCATTAATTCTGCCAAAATCATTTCTGTTTCCGAGCTTAATTCATGTTTCTCTTGAATTTCTTCATTTACTGAATTTATTATAAGCATTAAAACAGATGCATCAATTTCTGCTAATACCTCAGAAAATGTTTTAGTACGTCTTGCATCAATAACTGTGACTTTTATTAAAGCTAATGCTTTAGAACACACCTGGTGTTGAAAGAGTTATTTTAGACAATTATTAAATACTGTTCATTTATATATTCAGAAAATGATTGTTTAACAGAAAGAAACACCTGTTCTACAGGAACCCAAGTCATTGCTGTTTTTACACATGAAGGATACAAAGGTACTAAAGCAGACAATTTTAATTTCACTAATGATGACAAAAATTCCATCATAAGAGTAACACATTCTGGGTCTGGTTCATTGTCTTCTAATGTAGCCAACACATTTTTAACATCTTTTCCATAACTAACAAAACGACAAATAAAATAAAATTTGATATAACACAAATTTAAACAAAACATTATAAAATAACTTACTGCGGGTATGTAAGTAATACAGAATGAGAATGTTCATTCTGCCCAACATCTTGAAAGAAATCTATAATGTGTCGAAGTAATAGAACATCCTTTTGTTTCATTGCAGTAACTAGGCTGCTAAATGTAACAGCAGCAAAATCCAAGATATATTTTTCTGATATGTTTGTATTTGTATGCTCTAATATAATTAAAAGTTTACAACATTGCACACTAGTATTTACACTACAATGTTGTAGTTTTAATAAAGTCCGTATAAATGCTTTTGTGTCAATAGTTCTCATTAAGGTATATACAGCTGGAAGGTTTTTATAACATAGATTTACTAATACACCTAATGAGAGTGCAATAATGTCTTCTTCTTTGGACTGTGTTAGCCATTGTGTCAATATCGATATTAAATAAGGCAAATGAGCTTCTTGCCAAGAAATTTTTATACCATATGTCAATTCTTGAAGTAGTTTTAGTACTCTTACTCTTTTTTCGCTTGTTAAATTAGCCTGTGAAACATGTATATGAAAACAATATAAGTATGCAAAATATTAAAATTAAATTGTTTTACATCATGAACACATAATTTCATATATCTGAACAAATTTCCAACTTAAGTTGGAAATGTCATTACACATAAATTTACATTAAAAAAAAGAAAAGAAATACCTCCAATAATCTTGCCAATATGGGAGCAAACTTATACGTATGAATCAAAGCTTGTCTTGCACTAGCATTTCGACAGGCATTTTGTAAGACATCAATAGCACTCCAAATCAAAGTGGTTCTAGATGCCAAAGAATTCATAAGTTCATGTAGACTAACATAAAATTCAGCTGCTATACTGGTCCCAGGGTCAAATATACTCAAATCCAATGAGGCACTTATTACCTTTTAAATATAATTTTATTAGTGAAGTTATTAAAGTCAATAATTTAATAATTATTTTTACATAACAGTTTTGAATTATAATATATTTATAAAATTACATTTCTATGACACGTAATTGTTCTTTTATTTCTATGATTTCAAAATAATACATACCCCAAGATTTCGTTGTAAAACCGAGACAGTTGTTTCACTGGGATGTTTCGTATATTCCACAACTGCTGATATGAAAGTTCTCATATGCTGATATTTTTCCATTATTTTTGTTTAATATTTCGGATGCAATTATAAAAATATGATTTTCAATAAACTGGAATGACAATAAAACTTATAAACACAGTAAATTTGCTTTTCATAACATATAAACACTGACTAAACCTCCTTTAATAAAAAGTTTTTATAAAAAATACAAATATATACATATGTGCAAATATAATATGAACTGTTATTATCAATGCATTCCAAACTTTAAACATAAGCGTTCTTTTGTTGTAAATAAACACAGTCGCAAAACAGAAAATACTAAATTTATTTCGCGGAAAAATAGTATGTGGCGGACATTTCTAAATTTCTTTTTGAAAATTAACCAATGGAAACAGTAGTGGTCAGTGTAGTAAATAGATAAACATAAAACTTTCCACTCTCTAAAATTTTATACTCCACTCAATAAAAAAATGCACTAACTAGACTAGGATTTGTGCAGTTTAATACCTTAGGGGAATTTTTAATCACGAGAGGGATGTTTCTTTACTATTTGTTTCTGCTTTCGTGGTCATATACATAGTGGAAAAAATAAACGAATAGTAAGCATCGCCGATGATGTGACAAATGTAAAAAAGTAGAAAGATATTAAATTCAATTTTTGTAATACCGTCATAAAATATGAGTATAGCACAAAATATATTTTGCCTTATGAATGTAACATATGACGATCAATAAAAATTAGAATTTCTAAAACTTACAGTTCGCTGGGTATATATTTTTGGTGTCATAAGTTATAAAAACCGGACGCATTGTCATAAATTACAAAATGTGTAGAATTAAACACAGTTAACACGCGCAGAAAAAAAGGAAATTTCGCCCATGTGGAAATATACTCTTTCGTAGAATAGACGACAGAAAATCACTAAATTTGATCATGAAAATTATATTATAAATTATACATTACCACTTATTTGACATATATTTCACTTAAATCGTTGTTAAATCTTTAATACCTACTATCTTTTTAGTACTTCAATCATTTTTATGAAAAGTTTTTTGTTAAAATATTATTTATAATAACCTAAATAAAAATTAAAAACTAGAAGATAATTAGAGTAAATTTATAATAAATCAGAAGGTAGGAACAAGTAATAGGATCAGAATAAAGTTACATATATCTATATATATAAATTAACATACTTTGAAAACGTTGTATAAATTAAAATAATGCTATTGGTCGATAGTGGCGCCGTACTGCGGTCGTACTCATCAAAATGCACCATTTCCAATTCGAGGAAAAAGAAAACGACATTGAAGAAAGGTACTCTCGAAGGATCCTTCCGAGATCGAAATTTCTGTCGTTTTTCCTACTTTTCGAAGATCTAGTTCTTAAATTGACTAATCCTATAATTGATCAGTAATAAATTTTTACGTGTACTGTGACTTCCAATTTCGACGTTGTAAATGAAAGTGTCGCAGCATTGTGTATACCGTGTGCGTGATACGGATCTCAATCTTCATTCTTCTCCAGTGAAATTCGTTCTGATTTAACATCTGGTTGCATTAGGTTAGAGAGACATCAATATCGTCCTACTCATCGAGAAAAGTGCCGATTAGAACAGTTACCGTTTCGGGAGAAGTGGCGATAAAATATATTCCTCGAACGGGAAAAGGGGAGTGTGAAAAAATCAACAAGCTTCGCAAAGTCGTGTGTCCGCCTGTGTGTACCAACCGGAGCTGTCATAAATGTACACATTCTATATAGATTGCACGATCTATGCTCGGTTAGTGGGCCGATTTACTGGAGACAAGTGATCGTATCTGACGCGCGGCAGTGAATTGACATTAATCATCGTCGCGCGGTGTTGTGCACTCATTGACCGTCTAAACAGCTAGTGCCGCATTTTTGTTCGACGGCGAGCTTCCTCGAGCAGCAGGTTAAGCACTGAAAATTTCAGTTACCCATCTTGCCAAGTTGTCCCTGTTCTTGCTATTGCCGAAACGTATTTACGATGCCTTCTATTTTTTTACAGACCGTCGCGAGCGAAATAGTTACATCCATTAAATAGTGTAATTTACAACGGTAATGCCAAGTATTCTTCATAGTGTCCCTACATTATTAACGTGTATACTATTGCACGAACATTCATAAGATCTCGCGTATAATATGCCACGCGATTACTTTTAGATTGTGCATTCTTTTTTCTTTCTATCGTGTTTCTTCGGCCGATAAGATTTCCTGAGTTTTCAGGACGGATTTGATATTTTAGATCTTGCTGACGTTTCACGGGCGGTGACAAGTACTCAGAGCCATAACTATCGTGGCGCATCGCTTACACCCTTTAGTTGCCTCTCTTGTCCTCCCTCTTGCTATCTCGAGAGAAAGAAAGAAGGAACATGAATGGACAAGTACGCGAGAGAAAGATAGTGAAAAAGCAAGCGAGTGGGATATTGTAAATGAATAAGTGCGTGTGAGAAAGAGAGTGTGATGGGGGGAGACAGCAGCCAATGAGAGAAACATAGATTAAGCGAATAAACGATTGAGAGTGAAGGAGACGGTATTAAAAGTAAGAGAGACGGGGCATAAGTAAGTATGTATATGTGTGTGAGAGAGAGATTCGCGCGCGCGTACACGGAACTCTATCTTTCCTTATCGGTTTCTTTCTTTCGTATTCTCTATGCACCGCTTTAACGGTTTCTCGTAATTTTTCGATGATTCCATTTTGTCGAAGAGTATGAAGTGTTTATTACGCAGATAAATTTCAAGTGAATTTGGTGGTATGAAACTTTGACGCAGTTTCATTTTGTTAATAACGTGTACGTAAATTGTGCGTGTCATGTTTTTTCATTCGATTCGTTCGTTCTCTCTCTCTTTCTCGCTTACTCTTTCTCTTTCTATCTTCAACGTTTTTTTCCTGTCAGCTCGTACCCGGACAGGTTCGAGCAGTGCGGACCTGTTTCCTTTTCGTCGCCGTGAGTTACGCGATCCCGTGATTGCCGTGAAGTTGCTGTGTTTAGTCATCGTATTACCGATTCCACTGTTGTTCATTCCTCGTTAAAACGAGCTGTACATTATCAATTTGAGTGCCTGTTGTTTGGTTTTATCAGCCATAATATTATCGCGTAGCAACACTGTACTGTTCAATTCACCAAGCTCGCATCGCGAACTAATTGGATAATGTAATTAAACAGTGTCTGCTTTAATGGGTTAAATCATATACGCTATTATTTTTCCGTCAATTTTACTTACAGTGTTTTTCACTTGTAAGTGACTCATTGAATAGTAATTCTTACAGAATAAACAATTGTATTTCATATTTATATTTGTAAGTTTTGTGTTTCAAGCATTGTATGTTTTACAGATTGATGATATGATTTTGATTGAATTTTAGTTATTTGTTTCTTTGAGTTATGTCGATTTTTGTATACCCTTTTATAATTCTTGTAAATCTCGTTCTTTCAATAAGCTCAAGTTTAAAATCATATATTACTAAAGAAATTACTTACATTGTTTGGTAATAATTAACAAATTCAAAAATTATAAATATAATATACCTACTATAACTGCATTCTTTACTTTTATAACAATGATTATGTTGTACGTTAATAGAAATTTACTTTACGATTTAATACTATTTCTGTTTATTATTATTTATAGTATTTGGTTTTATACATATGTTTTATAAACTAATAAGTTTGTGAACATTTAATTTATCTCCATTACAGAGTAATCTATTAGAACATATCAATTTTGCACTGAATGTAATATGTAATAATGTTCTAAAAGTACAGACCTCTTCTTTAGTAGTAAAGGAAACAGTAAAAAGAAAACACTCTTAATTGTTTTGTTTAATACATTAAAATATCTTAAAGTTCATGAGATGAACTTATTCTGCACAATTATCAATTCACTGTATTAAAATTAAAACATTTGGTAAAATGGTTGATTGCTCTGTATGTAAATGAAACTCTTATCTATTATGCATGGAGTTTAAGTATAAATAGACATTTATCTGTTGATTTAGAGGTTTAGACCAAAATGAAAGTTAAAAATTATTTTATATTTTTCAAATATATAGTAATCTTTACTCAGGTTGTTATCATATTATTATTATAGACAATGTATAATAATTAAAATACTACTGTATATAGAACTGAGTTAACAAATAACTATAATGTCATATATAAATTTGTTATTTTCCTTCAATTGTACAAAAATAGTAATGTTTTAGGAAATTATAGCAAAAACTTGTTTTATTTAATGAATTTAAACATTCTATATAAAATTTGTTATATTGTTCAAACTGTTCAAAAAATTATACTATATTATTTTCATTTGATGAAATAAAAGATTTAATGAACAAAATCAAATCAGTGAATAATAAGAAAAATGAAACAATTTTAAGTTTTTAATGAATCTAAAGTTTTCACTTTTTTTAAATTTAGGTGATCATGGCTAATCGGGGTACAGCCCAGAGGCCAAATGGTTCAACACAAGGGAAGATTTGTCAGTTTAAGTTGGTGCTACTAGGAGAATCTGCAGTGGGAAAATCAAGTCTTGTTTTAAGGTTTGTTAAAGGACAGTTTCATGAATATCAAGAAAGTACCATTGGAGGTAAGAAGTTTGGATTTAATAATAATAATTGTTGTTTATTAAATGAATAATATTTGTATTTGAAACTATTATTTTTTTTTTTTTTTTAGCTGCATTTTTAACGCAAACTGTTTGTCTGGATGACACTACTGTAAAATTTGAAATTTGGGATACGGCAGGACAGGAGCGTTATCACAGTCTTGCACCAATGTATTATCGTGGTGCACAAGCAGCTATTGTTGTATATGATATAACAAATCAGGTATGTAAACATAGGTGAAATTTAATTCATAACACTGATTATAAATATGATATTTTTCACGTGCTAAATATTATATACAATATTTAAGGTAAACAATTATCTAGTAAAGTAGTAAAAGTAAATCACTTTTTCATTTTTTTTGTATATTTTATAACATGTTTAAAAAAATTTCACTTATATATTTTGAGTTTTGAACTTTTAAAATGTATTTCTAATCTGTTTTTAATTCTATTAGTTTATTACAAAATATATTGGTTATTTTCTATATTTCTTAATTATGTGATTTCTAATTAAAAATACAGGACACATTTATACGTGCCCAAACGTGGGTTAAAGAATTGCAACGGCAAGCCAGTCCAAGTATAGTTATAGCATTAGCTGGAAATAAAGCAGATCTTGCAAATAAAAGAGTTGTAGAATTTGAAGAAGCTCAAACATATGCAGATGAAAATGGCCTCCTTTTCATGGAAACTTCAGCTAAAACAGCGTTGAACGTTAATGAGATATTTTTGGCAATCGGTAAGATTCTTTTGTTATGCAGATTATAGAAATAATACTTAGCAAAATTTCATATTATTTTTGTACGAAGACTTTTAAAACAGTTATATTCAAATTCTATTGTTATTTTATACCAACATATTTATTAAAATTGAAATTGTTTTATCATTATCAGTCCAAAGGCATCTGGGTTTGAAATACTATCTCTTGTTGAATTACATATCCCATAAACAATATGTAGTATATATTTGTAATATAAAATAAATGTCAATTTGTAATAACTTTAACCATTCTTTTTTTACTTGTTATATATAAAATATGTACATAGAACAATATATTCTTATATATTCGCATTACAGCTAAAAAGCTTCCAAAGAATGAACAGTCAGGGAGTGCAAGTACAAGTGGTCAGGGCCGTCGATTAGTTGAGGCAGAAGGACAAAAGGCAGCAACTGGTAATTGTTGCAAGTGATTATCCAAATCTGTACGTGTCAAATACTATGTTGGTATATATTTTTATATTAGTTAAATCTTGTCACCTTCGTGGTCAACAATGGTGGACAATGTACCATCCATTGAAGATCCACAAAGCAATTGATATGTGCATCAGATAAATTATGAGTCCAATGTTCAGTATAATAGTACATTATGTCTACATATTTTTATATCAAATTGTATAAGGAACAGAAGTTTATGATTTTTTTTTGCAAAGATAAACATATTTGATATTATTTAAGTTAAAAATTTACACATTTGTGCATATTTCGTTCAAAATGTTGTATTAGTATTATGGAATATTTGAGTAGATGTTGCTGTAGTATATTTCTTGTTATGTTTAATATTTTTATTGCATGTACTCCAGACTTATTTCAATCCTCGTATTTATTAAGTAAGTAAAAAGGATACGCGAATATCAAAAGTTAAATTAATGTTTCCTTCTTTTTCAACCTTAGGTATGTAAAATAACTGATATTGAGGAGAAAAAAAATTTAAGATTCGCATTTTACACAAAAAATTGTTTTCATACAAAAATTGATTAAATTTTAAGATACTGAAAACAAATGTATCGTAAGTTCCATATATAAATGAATTATAATTTCAATTTACAAATTTTTAGGAGTACATTTAAAATGAACTTTTTTTCAAATTTGATAGTTGTATAAACGTAGTCACTTATAAATTTTGTTTAATACAATTTCAAGATGAACGTATACAAATTCCAAATATCTTGGCATTTAGTTTTTTTGTACAAGAAATAATTATTTGTGTAAGAACATTTTTGCTTAATTATTGTATTCTGTATAGTTTCTGAAATCAACTATTGTATCAAAGAATAATGCACAGTCTACATATTTCACATTGTTTTATTTGTGTGCATCTTCAATGAGTCTATATTTTATTTTACCAGCTGTGACATTGTTATGAAATCTTTTATACATATTATTTATACTTTGACCAAAATGTGTAACTAACATTGTATGTTAAAATTAAGACAAAATAATTTTTTCCTTTTATATTTTATATATGTTGTACTTTGCAAGATTTTACTACGAAGTAGTGTTGCTTGTAGTATGTTTAAAAATATATACTTTTCTTATTCCCTTTTTTTTATCATTTAATTCGATTAATACTTGCATAACATTTATTTTTATAACATGCATATTGTCGTTAAATGTTAGATACAAAAACAAGTAAAAGAAAAATTATGTAATATATTCACAATCTTGTCACGAAATTGCTTCTGTAAATCTTGAAATGATATTAAAGGAAATGTTAATTTCTTATTTAAAATTTGAGTCTGTGAATTTAATTAATGTAACTGTAAGTACTTGAAAAAACCTTCATTT
This sequence comes from Coelioxys conoideus, assembly GCA_947623535.1. Lineage (NCBI taxonomy): Eukaryota > Metazoa > Arthropoda > Insecta > Hymenoptera > Megachilidae > Coelioxys > Coelioxys conoideus. The sequence continues at coordinate 11,597,879 of OX392451.1, read as the reverse complement.
AGATATTTAATAATTTAATGTTAAAGAATCTTGAATCACTCTTGATTTTATAATTTAAATTTGTTGACTTTAATTCATTTATACTCGTTAAGTATTTATATTCGTTCATAGTAGATATATCTTTTATATTTATTGATTGATAATTTATTTGTAGAGTAAATTAAAGTACATAGGTTAATTCTATTATGATATTCATTTTTAATGTGCAAACTGTAGTATGTCGAATAGAGATAAATTATTGTTCCTAACATATTTTTACAAATATTTTATTAACTAACATTGTACTTACATAAGCCATTGGATCATTGATAATTTAATTATGCTAGTTTGTACTTATTGACATATTGCTCTACACAATATTTCTTCACAGTGACATTTGAACAGGAATACTACAAAATAAAGTAATTAAGTTTAGTATAATGCATTTAATACACCACAAATAAATGCATATTGTATATAAGCTGTTTCTGTTAAAAAAAATATATGAATATATATGAATGCTGTTAATTCAACCAATGAAACGCTACCGCTTTAATGCATATCTTCGATTTTCAAAAGTTATGTATAAGATTTTTAGAAAATCTTTGTATTAATTCCAACATGAAATAAAAGACTTCAGTATTTTAATTATTAGTTTTAAAGCTATGCAGTTGTATGTATATTAATGAAGAAAACACATGTGTAATAAATTTTGTTCGCCTTTGATCTTGAAAAACATGTGTCTTTATAGATAAAATTTACAAAGTGTTTAATTAAACTTTATATTATGTAATTATCTTTATGTTAAGTAAAAAATGTCAGTACTGTTTTCGCCGATATAATTTATCCAATGAATTACTGTAGGAGACACACTCTCCCTTTTTGCTTACAGATTTGTACCATAATCAACAAATATAAATACACCATGAGTGTGTCTACAATGAATTTGAGTGGAATATAAAACGATGGAAAAAGCCACTATAATGGAATGGGAGGTGAACTGTGGAGGACGAACATTTTTCCTGAGTGATTAATGAAAAAATGCGTGTATCACATTACATTCGACGATATATCATCTATTTTGAGTATCAGATCTATCGAAAAAGCGGAAACAGAAAAACAGAGACAGATGGTAAAGCTCCCATTTGTAATTCTAATAGTAATGGGTGGTGTTCGTTATAAATAAATAAATAAATAAATAAATAAATAAAATAAATAAATATATAAATATATGTAAATCATATACAATAAATATGATTTATGTAATAAGTAAATAATGTTAATGATAATAAGAAACAATGATAATATTAATGGTAACATTAATAAGTAATAATATTAATATTAGTTATAATAATATACATTTAAAACATACAATGTATGATGAATTTTTGGCACGCAAAACCTCTTGTAAGATAGTAGGCTATACCTGCTGCTATAATTACCTATGTATTTACTTTCTTAGTTTGTAAACATGTATAACAAATTCTTGCTCTAAAATATATTGTATATTAATTTTATTCGATAATTCATGATAAATTATAAATGATTACACAGGAAAAGAATAAACTTGTGAATATTACTAAACGATTTCGTCGTATTCACCGTTCACTCTCATCTAGAAAGTAATGTTTTGCAAGAAATTTCATAGTTATTGTAACGTAAGAAGCAACTTTTTGTGTAAAACAATAACTTTATAGAGCAATTACTTTGTTTAATTACATCGGCGAATTCATTTATTGAATATAATATTCGTTGAGTAAAAAAAACTTATATTAAAAATTTCACTACTCTATATATGGAATATTGCAATCTAGTATGGTTTCATTCTAGATTTTTATTATTAAATTATAACTTACATAAATACTGATCGAATGAATAACTCATCATTTAACTTATACAGCATTAGTTCTTAATAATAACGTAAATAAATATTTTTATTAATTATAGTTGAATACTATCACTATTTTTTATATACTTTTAAATAAAAAATTTTCTCGAGTCTTAATTTTTGTTGGCTATATTAACTTTACATTAATTTGTTTAAATTTTGAGCAGCTATTTTGTGGTACGAAGTCATTTACGATAATACTTGTATCAATTTATATAAAATGGTGTTGTTAAAAATAATTACACGAAAGTCTAATACTCAGGCTCATTACATTCAGATGCGTATTTTTATATACATATAGTACATGTAAATTTATAGATTGTATTAATATTACCATTTCAAACAGTGATCAACTCCGTTTAGTAATCAGTAGAATCAGTCACTTTAATTTTCCTTGTGAATTGATACGCATAAAGTTAAACATTTAATATTTTAACAAATTATCATTGTTTCCCTAAAGAAAAATTTCTAAAATATGTCCATTAAACTCATGATAAAAGATAACCATACTAAAGCTACTGATCAAGATGATAATTTAACACCAATTGTAGATGTTAAGTGTTCAAAGTTGTCGGAACGTGAAATATCGGATATTCAAACTATGATTTTTCGAAGAATCCGTTCAGAAAATAAAATTCAATCAAATGTGAATTATGATGATTTATGCGGATCGTGGATTTATCCAGAAAATCCTCTTTATGCTCGATATATTAAACCGTTAGATTCAAATTTATGTGTTTGGAAATATTTTGCAGAAGAAGATTTAGTATATTTAAAGAAGCATCAACAGAACAAGGATGTGATATGTTCCTTCTTTGGTAAATAAATATAAATACTGCTTTAGAAATGTCATTTGTATATATAAAGTTAAATAATACCGTTTTTTTTTGTAGCGAATAAATTCTTTGTCGAAAATGTAGAAAAAAATGACAATATTCTTACAGAAATACTGTGGGAATTTTTTAAATTTGCAAGGTACTGCGGTATAAGTTTGTAAAAAAAACTTACATTTTTATAATTTATCAATGGCATTTAATATAATTTACAGTATAGCAAATAAGTATTTTAATTCATTTACTAGCTTTATATTTGCCAGATTGCATTTGTTTACTGAGAAAGGTATTTCTGGATTACTGGGAGTGGTGTATTCTACACATATATTTTTTCTTTCACATCCATGGCTGAAAGCTAAAGACGTTTATCAGTTCTTTTATAAAACTGTATTGTTGCATGTTGTTCTGGTTTGTATTGTTGTTTATGTTTAGTTATTTGATTCGGTATATAATTTAATAATGATTGTTTTTTATCATTTAAAAAGTATTTTATAATAATATTAAGCACAACTTTCTGTTCCATTCTTTTTATTAAGTATTATACCTAAATTATTGTTTCTTATAATTATTACAAATTTTATACAGTAACATTTCATAAGGATAGTAATGAATATTTACTAAATATTTTGCAAAAAAAATAATCTAATAAAAACATTACCAAGGTATTGTATTTAGTCTTAGATGTGATATCTAGAGCTGAGTTTAATTACTTAAAATTTCGACTTTTTATTGAAAAAAAGATATAATTTTACATTATAATATGACCTATTGCATTAAAGTTTGCAAAGTATTTATATCAACATTGATAAATGCATTTATATTTAAAGTAAATCTTTAATAGGACATTTATTATTTGTATCATTTTTAGGACCCTCCAAAAAGTATGGAAGTATTTACTGTTGCCGAATGCAAACTTCTATTTAAAGCATTTCACAAAATGTATATAAAAAATCTTGTGCTATTTCATATTCTATGTCATCCACATTATTATTTCACTATGAACTTGCATAATTTGACAAGTTCAGTTTACAATAATGAATAAAATTTATCCTGACCAGCTAATTATTTTGTCAATACATGTATATATATATATATATATATATCTAAAATCGCTTCATTCGTACAAGTATCAAAAAGAAATTACACAATGAAGAAAAAGAATAATTTTTGTCAACAATTATGTTCTATAATATTTTCATTTACTAGTAGATGATTGATAACCGCAATCCCGACTTTCTTCTAATCCTACAGCAGTATTCACTCTGTTACAGTAATTTTCATTATATTCTAGCTTGCTTTTCCTAAGCTCATTTACTAAATATCTCATTTTTGGATGCCACCAAGCATTTCCACCTGCCGATATACGGCGGGCTGTTTTTGTAAGACTTAGTTTCTGGAAAAGATATTTAAACATTATTAAATGAAAATTATTAGGCATGTTATAATTCATATTTATTGTTTGTAGAAGGATAATATTGAATTCTATGAAATTAAATCATTCTATGTAATTAAATTCTGTTCATTTACTAAAAAGTTAATGTATAATAATATTTTATATAGTTATGATATATGAGTTGTCTTTTATATAAAGTAGCTTTTGAATACAATAATAAAGGCTAATTGCAAAATCATAAAATGCATAAATAAAAAATAGCACCTTTTGCGAGGATGAATATTTTGAGTACATTGGGAGATGTATATCAACAGTTGGTGATAATATTTGGCACTCTACACAAACATTCTTGACATTGTTTTTTTGTATTTTCTTCAATTTTTGCGTCAGTAAATGATTAATTCGTCTCAACTTTTTTGCTTCTTCCAACAGCCCCCTACAAAATCAGTTTTGCTAATGTTAGTATGTACTAAAAAATATACACTGTTGAAATTCTAAAAGTACTTTCTTTTTTTCAAATTCAAGTTGTAACACTTCTTGTTGTTGAGATTTCAATGTCGAATTAAGTTTGTTTACATACTCTCGTTGCTCCTCCATCCAAACCCGAATGCAAGAAACAACATATTGTGACTGATTACACAGTTCTGATCTACTTATAGCTGTTTCTGTTAGTTCTGCAGATATACAAGCTAAAGATTTATTTTTTAATTGACATTCTCTTTTCAGTTCCAATAAGGATTTATGAGTCTCTTGTAGCTAAAAAAATATCTATATTAAAAACTTGTTTTAACTATTTTAATATTTTTGTTTTAGGCGCAATAAAATATTTTTTTTACTTCCGAAATGATCTTGCAATTATTTTGTTCTACCGTAGATTTTTCTTTAACGAGAATGCAATTCTGCTCTCTGCATTCTTGTAACTGTTGCGCCATACAGCAATTTGTCTCTTCTATTTTTTTAACTTTTTCTTGTTCCTTATTAAGCTAAAAAATAATTGATAAATGATAAATGATTGATATGTAAGACTATTATTTAATTATTGCTATTATTATTTATATAGCTATATTATTCATATTTAATATAATATCTCCAAATTATTCATATTAGATTAACCAATTTTACTTGTTGTTGTAAAATATCTAATTGTTCTGCATATGATTTGCAAATATCTTGTAATTTACAATGCTCTCCACTTTTTGATGAATAATTTCTTTGAATTTCTTCTAATTCATCTCTTAGTTTATCTAAGCAGTCTCCAAGTTTAGTTTTCTCTGTTTCAATGTTTGATAATTTCGAGCAATAATCTTTTTCCTAAAATAATTACATAAAAAATATCGAATGAAAAATAAAACAGTCAAGTTTTCAACCAAGTAAAATATTTTAATATGATAAGCACCATATTTGTCAAACATTCCTGTAAATCTGCTTCACGTTTTGTCATTTTAATTAATTGCTCTTGTGTTTTATTATAATCTTCTGTGAGATTATGATAATTTTTTTCAGTAAAGTGTAATTGCATTTGTACGTTGTTTAACTAAATTAAAATTGAAATACTTGAATTATTATTGTAAAGTATATACAATTTTTGATCAATCTGTTTCAAAACATATTAAAGATAAGTACCATCATTTGTAATTGATGAATATCTTCTTTTGATTTGCTTTCAGTAGAATTACTTTCCATTCTTAATATGGAATTGTCATTCTGGAATGAAAAATTCTTAATAATCTACATGTATTCAATAATACATTGGGTACAATCCAAACAAAATGCTTTTATTTACCTTTAACATTTTATTATCAGCTTGCAATTTTACTAATTCATTTGATTTTTCATTTAGCATGTTCTTTAAAGTTTGTACTTGTTTATGTAATTCTGACATTATTTCGTCCATTTCATTTAATTCAGATGTGTATGCTTCAATTTCTTGGTTTTTTACATTTAATTTCTTTTTGTATTCTTCAATGGTTTCAGTTTGCCTTTTTATAGTAATTTCATTATTCATAATTTGACTATATAAATTGTTAATCTAAATGAATGGTGATTAATATTAATATTTGAGTTGTTTATTCTTTCATAAATTTCTAAACGTTTTTAGTTATACCTGCAGTTGCTTGTCCTCTAATTTTTTCAATAATTTCTCAAATTTCATATCATTTTCTTTAATATATTGTAACTTTTCCAATAAATCTTCCGTTTTATTTGTTTGTTTTTTTAAATCTGATTTAAGTTGCTCATTTTCATATTGCAAACAACACCCTGTTTCTCTTAACTTCTGTAACTCAAACAAAATTTGCTGAGTGTATGTGTCATTTTCTCTTTCTATTTTCAGTTCTTTATCAATAATATCAAAATCTAATTTATATTTCTGCAATTGTTTTTTCATATCTTCATTTTCCCTTATTAAAATATTGATTTCTGATTGTAATTCGTGTTCATAGGATTCTTTACTATTACATTGTAAATTATAAAACTGAGATGTATTTTTGGTTATACACTCTTTATCCATAACTTCGACTTTACATTGACATTCTTTATCTTTGGTAAACTTAATTGCTTGCTCTGGTGTCAATACTTCTTTTCTACATAAATTAATATAAATTATTATTCTAATACATTATTAATAATTACATTATTAAAATATTTACTTACTTTAATTCCTTTAATTTTTCTTCTGCCTCATGCCATAGCTTTTTCATGTGCATATATTTCCTTTCCAAACAGCATTTTGATTCTACTAAAATATCGAGCTGCACCAAAAGAAATTAATATTTTCTATTGAAAAATTGAATAAAAATGTGTATTTTTCTATGTAAGTATACCTTGTCCTTCAAAATTTGCATGCCATTTTCACAAGATTCCAGGTGTTCCTAAAAATAATTTGTAACAATTAATAAATAGCAATAGCTTTTAATATTAAAAAATCAGTACTAAATCGTTCGTAAAAGTATAACTAATTATTATAATATAACAAAGCTTTGATTATGGAAGATATATTTTATTTTTGTGATGGCGAAGATATATGGGAGTTTTTTACAATTATATCAAGTTATTTTCAAGAATCTTCTACCTGTATTGTTTTTAAAATTGAATAATATTTAATGTGGATGAAAATAATTGGTAGATAATTATCCATTTCTGCACAATTAATTTTTTGCTGTAATGTACGTATCTCATCCCTTTGTAAATCCAATAAAGTATCTTGCTTAGCAGCCTTCACAAACAGAAGAATTGTCATTAATAATTCCCTTAATAAATGTAGCATAAAAATACATTATATATAAATAATATTTTTTTTACCAGAATTTAAATGAAGGTAATCTGTAACATACCTCTGAAAAGCATTCATTATACTGACTTTGAGTTTCTTCAACATACAATATCAGTGAATTGATGGTTTCAGCTTTTTCTTGGAGCTGTAAATCATAAGTTATTCAAATATTTTCCCCTAATTCTTTAAAATAAAAAATAACATAATATAAATCATTATACAAATATTATTTTCATAGGCCATAACTTACTGACGTACTATTTTCACTGAAGTACACTATCATAATCAAAACCACACTGTATTGGAATTCATCAAAGTATTAATTCAAAATAAATTTAATATTGTTGGCACAACCAAAATATGAAACACAATACATGCATGTTATTTATTCAACATTTTATTAGTCCAATAAATATCAACAAACTTTGTTAATAAAGTACATACTATTATAATAATCGTCATTTGTTGTGTACATAAATACATGGTCAATTGCATAACTTAAGAAAAAGAACTGCAAGAGTAATAAATTATTTTTACAGATATTAACAAGTTATCCAACAGTGTATAAAAATAAAATTATTAATAGTTACAAACACGTACAAGTTACATAGGATGCCACAGAGAATGTGATCACACATGAATATCTAGTGATTGCTAATTTAGATAGTCAACATTTTAAAACAAATTATTTATGTCCTAGGTTTTGTTTTTGGAAGAAAAGAAACCTTGAATAGAAGAAGTTTACCAAAAAATCTTAATTTATTTAATAGGAAACCATGCATGTATAATATATTTTCCGTCGCATCCTAAATTTTATATACAAATTTGTTTGATTTCAAAAAATATCATACAAATGTATAATAGAACGAAGCAAATTGAAACAAAAAAGTTGCAAAATATAAAATATAAAATTATAGTGTAACATATTATCAAAACAATTTAACTTTTAATATTTAAAAATTACACTGTACAACAGTCAACAGGGTATAAAACTGCCACCTGATTTCCAAAAATCTACAAGATTTCATAGTGGCGGTTTCATGTCTAGAAAAAAAATAAAAATTTGTTGTACAGTGTTGTTAAATAATTCATTTAAAGCTATATGACTATACTATAAATAACTGCATAAATTTAAAAAAGAGCTGGAGAAAAGGCATTACATTCTACTACCCTATAAAAATACTTTTAAACGTAATTTGCACATATTTAACATTTTCAAATCAAAGTTTAAACATCATGCACATTGCCCTGATTATATATTGAAACTGTAGGCCACTGTTCACTCACATCACTCGTAGCTTTATGTCCTATTTGATCTATACATTTCTTAGCTTCTACTACGGCATTTTGTAAGTGACCAATAGTTTGAACCTGAAGTTCATTCTAAAAAAATAAATATTTTTGTTATTAATTTATAAAGAATTTTGTTGTATGATTTATATTATATATACATTATAGACAATGAAATTTTTATTCGAAGAAATATAAAATTGTAAAAACTTGATTATTAGTTACACTTGAAAGTAAGATAACACATCTAAAAATTGAAATATCTTTTTTGATCTTCAACGACATAACAAGGATAGTATACGAACCTGCTTTATTAATTCTTTCTTCTCTTTTTCGTATTGAGAGATTATTTGATCCTGATTATCAATCTAGAAAAGTATATTTAACAATTCTAACAATATAACTTAAATATTTATAAGACATACCTCTGATATTAAAATCTTGATGGTTAATGTTCTTGTTCTAATATTTTGAATATATTTTTCACGATAGCACAATTCAGAATGTTAAATTCCGTTACAGTCTCGATGTACATGTATAAAATACAATAACTCACATTATAAACTACTATAAGAGTTACGAAAGAAGATCTTTAAACGAATCATGTTTTTTTTGTAAAACTTGTAAGTTCGAAAATTATTTTACAAAAATTTTACCATCATAGCATTTTTAAATATATTCTACTAATAATATGAGGTGGTTTACTATTACTAGTAATATCTTAAAATTCTATCAAACAAGTTTTTCATACAATAAAAATATCTTTCAACATACCTTTTCCTGCAACTTCTGATGAAGTTCCTTTAATTCAGCTTGTGTCAGCACAATCGAATCCTTTTGAATTCTAATAATTTCATCCATATTTTCCAGCTTAAATAAAAAATGTTTACATTTTATTCAAGACTGAAGAGTTTCAAATTCTTTAACGCCAAGCAAGAACCGTAAAATGTATACTTACAAGTTTATCTTTAGAATATAATGTATTTTCAAGTTTATCAACTTCTTGAGAACAATTATCTAAATCATCTTCATATTTTTGTAATTTGTCCATTAAATTCTTCAGGCATCTTATTGAAGAACTGTAGTTAAGCGCATCCTCACACAACTGAAGATATAACATTTTGGGAAATAAATGAATTTCAGTAAATAGCATTTACAGCTTTAACTTTTTAAAGTATTATTATTTTGATTATAATTGTCACATTATAAAGTAATAATACTAATACGAACCAATTTTTTAAATTCTGTTTTAAGTTCTTGAAGGCCATATTTTGTTGACTTCATGGTATCTTGCAGTGTTTTGAATAGTTGCGGTACACTCTAATAACATCAATTTATTTATTACTCTTAATTTTTTAATTCATTTTAATTTATACACGATAATTAATAATATTTACCATTGTATCATGTTTAAATTGATAACATCCGCAGCGTGACAATGTTTCTTCAGTATTATATTCTGCATTCTTTATAGCAAATATAAAAGATATTAATATAATATATTATCAAGCATTTTTCGTAAGACTAAATCATTTTTTATGATTTAATAAATTAATTAAATCGGGAGTAAAGTGTTAAACTTACTGAACACGTCAATAGTTCCTTAGATTTCTTTAACTCGATTTCATTATCACTTAGTTGTTGTCGAAGAGTACATTCGATTTCTTTTTGTAGTTTAAGCTGAAATTTAAAAACATACCAAACAATTATACGTTTGATATTCAATAAAATGTAATTAGAACTTTAATAACACGTTAAATCCCACGCCGGTCCGCTCGGCATGGCGTTTAACGTGTTAATATTTACAGTGTTTTCTAATTCTATAATATGTTTCTTTAATTCCATGTTGTCTATAGAATGAGAGCGTCTAAAATTTTCTGACTTTACTCGCGCTCTACGAAGTTCTTCTTCCATTGACTCAATACTATTTCTTAGAAAGTTATTTGTTTCTAGGTTGCACTTTGCCTGAAAAACAGAACATCAGTACAGATATAAACCAATAAATTCAAATTAATTGGTTCATAAATTACAAGGAACTGTATAACCATTATGTCAAAAATAAAGGAGAAAATTTGTATTATAATTTACTAACAATCACAGAACTTATATTATTAATGCTTCTATTGTTACTGAAAAATAACATAATATGGAAAATAAAGTGATACTGAATACCTCATGCTGCAGTATTTTAATTTGATCTTGTAAATCGGTTACTCTAGGTTTCCATAAACATGTTTTTTCATTACATTCTTGGTAAAGTGTTTTCTATAAAACCATTACATAGAAAATGCATTATGTTACGTATATTTCTTAACATAAGGTATAGTCAAAATAGTTTACAATTTTCTTACTTGCGAAATTTTATACATTAACTCATCATGCTCCTTTCTTAATTTGTATAAATTTTGTTTAGTTTGAAGTATTTCATTTAAAGCCTAAAACAGCAATATATAAAATTAATAGATTTATTAATACTACAGTAACTATAGGATACTATGAGAAATAAAATAAAATATTACAAACCTGTGTATATAGCTGAGACTCTGTAATGTTACCATCAGATATCTGTTATTCAAATCGAAACAATTAAAAATGTTATTTTAAATTTATCTCTTACTAATGCCAGTAACAAGTAAGTACCTGCTCATTTGAAGATTTAACTATTGCCAATATATTTTGTATTTTTAAATGTGTTGTGTCAATTTCATTTTCTAATTGTTCCAATTTCTCTTCTTTGCGTGAAAAAGTCGTTTCAAATGTATTATCTTCTGTTAACTACGAAAAACAAAGTTCAAATAAAACAAAAAGTTCCATAAAACGAATGGATAAATATACTTCCAACAACAAATGTACTAACTGCTTCATCTGCCTTTTCTTGTAATTTCTTTATGGAACAATTAGCTTTGTAAAGATGATTCTTTAGTTCCTCTAAATCTGAAGTGAAACAGCATCTCTAGATAAATGTACATAACGTCTAGTTATTATTAATTTCCAATATGGAACTAATATCAAATATAAAAAATTTTTTAATTTTGATATACTTGGAAAGTGTCCGATGTTTGTTCTATTTCTTCTATCACTGAATATAATAAGTCATTACAAACACACATTTCTGTATATCCTGCCGCAAGATTTTCCTGTAAAAGTAATATTGATTCCATAGTTGATGAAATAATATAATATGTAATTATAATAGAAAATTCAGATTTTGACCAGTACATTATTTCGTATTCCATTAATATAAACCAAGAATCGAGATTGAACATGATTTATTTCATTCTTTATGTCTTTTAATTTAACATTTCCTGAAGTTAATCTTTGATTATGTCTTGTTTTTTCCTCTTCCTGTTACAAATAGAACTTTTAGTTTAATCATAAAATAACATCAAATGTAATTAAATTGAATTTATTCCTTACTTGTAGTTGCAATTGATTCATTGTCTCTGATATTTTCTCTTGAGTTTTTATTAATCGATTTTGTACATTCAAAACTTCTTTGTTTAAATCAACATACTGCAACGTTTTTTGTTAGCATTTATAAATTTAATATTAATAAGTACAAGATCAGTAGACATGACATATAAACTTACCTTATCATGTTTAAACTTAAATGTAGAAACAATCAGGTTCATTTCATCTTTAATATTTTCCACAGTAACTTGTGCTTCACTCGCACATGCTTTAAGTACCTCCATCAATTTAAGTTGTCCATTAATGTTTATATATGACTAAAACACATCTTTCTGTTCATTAATATTGTATAGGTGCACATTGCAATTTATACGAAATATTATTTTACTACTATCTTATACTTACAATTTTATTTAAAAAATTAGCACAATAATTAATTTACTAACAAATTTGTAGTGGTTATGTAAAAAAATTACTTTGTATTTTCAATTATATCAGTATTAATTTTGTATATATAAGGGAAAATTATATTAAAATAAAATTTTGTTTGTAACAAAATATTTCAAACTTATACGTACTAATGACTTAATGACTGCAATTGACTTCTCTTTTTTTGAGTACATTTTATTTATATATTCAATAGTTTTTGTTAGCTTATGAATTATGCCAGTCACATCACATTCATGTTCCTGCATAATAAACAAATCATCAATATTATTTTTTAAACAAAAATACATTTAGCAATAATATTGTAGCTAATGTTTAAACAGACTAAGAAATTGTTTTGCTGTAATTTCACAACTTTTAATGTACTAACTTTGTCTGCAAGTAACAATGTAACATTACATTAATACCAATATCAATATCAATAAAAATATTTTCTATCGCCAAAATGTATATGTTAATAACATAAAATTTTTATTGCTCTATGTTTTATTACAATTGAAAAAATGTTCTGCATTTCATATGATTGTGTTTATTAACTATATGTTGTTACGTATTATACTTTTGAATATACAGGAATTCCTTATTGAATTCAACCATTCTTCTTGCGATTTCTTTGTGATATTATAGACAACTGAAAACTGTTTAGTAGTAATAAGATCTTTAACTAATAAAAGTTTGTTAAATATAATATTAAAAATATTTTTTATTTAAACACGAGCAAAATATTTAAACATTTAAGAATGAGCTCTTTTAACCATTATTTCAATGAATGTGAATCAAGTTCTTGCAATTTTTCTTAAAATAAAAATTTAATTAAAACGTAATAAGCTGTATTAAAGTTACCAACTTCATCTTTTCCACAGCATAATTTTTCAATGGTCTTCTCTAACTCTATTTTTAAGTTGAAAAGATCTTGCTTTTCTTGCTCCATCAATGATTTTACTTTTGTCAAATATGATATTATTTGATTCTAGAAATTGAAATATATATTAAACACTATAGTACAATATAATATATATTTTTTAATAATGTATATAATAAATATATTACCTGCTGATTTATGGGATTATTTAATATTTTGGTATCCTAAAAAATATTATTGCTTAAAATTCTGATTCTGAATAACGTGATAAATTAATGTTTCTAGTATTAGTGACGTAATTAAATATGAATTCAAATACTGTTCCAGCTTTTTTGAATATTATATACTTTACAATATTTCATATAAAACAATTTATACAATGAAAAAAATATGTTTTATTTTCACTAACCTGTTGGTATGTTTTCATATCAACACAGTCATTTGGAGTGATGCATGCTTCCTGAAACTAAAGTTGCAATAAACTATAAATAATCAAAGTGTTAACATATGTATTGAAATTTTAATTTGAAAAAGTAACAACGTTTAATTTCAAATATAAGAGGCAATCATGCTGAAATATGTTACAATTATTAAATGTTTCAAATTTACATGATTATTTTTAGTGGCTCCTAATTCTATTAATATTTTTTAAATTGAATGTATATTATTATGTAGATTAATATTATGAAATATTGACGAATGTCATAATTTACGTATAGAATTTATATACGAGTAATTAAATATTTAATTTATATCATATTAGTTGCTTCTGAAATAACAGGATTTTTAAATTCTTGATATTGTACATTTTCGTTAAAAGGTGGTAATTTATTGCTGTGTTTTAAAATTTTTTTGTCAATGTTTTGCAAATTTTTATATATGTTTTTATTGCATTCTGTGCTTTTATTGTAATTCATTGCTTTTGCTATTAAACTGTCAAGTTTTGCTTCCATTGCGGGTAAACTGTTTGTTATTTTATTATGATATATCATATTATGTATGTAACTTTGTAGAAAGGAAATACAATCTTTATGATTTGTAGGTGCATATAAGATATTTGGTGGAATAATTTGTTCATATAATTTAAAGGGGAATTCCATTTCTCGACTATTAATTGCGGTTTGACTATAATGATTATGAATATACGGACAAAATTCGGAACACAGACACTACAAATAAAAAATATTAAGATTATTTATAAAAAACTAGAGGCATATTATATTTTATACCTTAAAAGTTGTTTGTTTCAATTTCTTTCTCATTTCTTTAATGATGCCTTTCTTAAACTGTATCTGTAAATCTGCATAATGAACTTGCTCCTGTAACATAGCCACTTGCTTTTGCAAAGATATTATTAATTTATCCTTTTCCATTATTTTAACTACTAGAACGTCTTGTTTTTCTATAGAATCCTAATAATTATATGATTAAAATTATGATTAATCATTATGTCAAAATAAAAGTATATGTTTAAAAGAGTAGCACAAACTTTTTGTAGATTAGTCATCTGCTGCTTTATTTGTTGAATTGTTTTGCATTTTTGACTTAACTGCATTTTCAAATTATTTATACTTGCATCGTTATCGCGAATTATTACTGTTAAATTAGATTCTGCATCATGCAAACGCTGTAGCAAATCTCTTGTTTCTAAATCTTTTTCTTTGAATAGATTTTCCACAATATCAGCCATTAACATAATCTGAACAGCAACAGTAGTTTTACAAAAAATTCACACTATATTTAAATTATTGAAACTTATTTGAATGTTAGAAAATTTCAGCATGATTGCCTTATTTATTATTGGTGTGTTTTACTTTCATCCATTTTATTTTATCCAAAAAGTGATAAATGAAGTATACAAAACTTTCATTTCATTATGTAAGTTGAAAAACATTAACTTACATCAAAAGTCTTTTTGTTACCAGCCATACATGAGTTGCTGGGATTTTCATCTTCAAATTTTGCTTGTTTTTTCAGATAATCACTAAAATCTTGAAACTGAGAAATGTATTTTGTTATGACATCTTCCTTAGTTTGTAATTTTGAATTGAGATCTATTAGTTTATCCTCCAATTCTCCTTGATATCTAAAAAATATAAAATCTTTTGATAACACAAACATGTTCCATTAATGGTTACTTATTATTCATCACTTACGTAGTCATTTTTTTTTCCTTCTCTTGCAAATCTTCAATTTGTACTTTCAAAGATTGTATCTTTCTGTAACTTATCTCTTCCTAGTTTTAAAATTATAAAATCAATTTTAGATTATTGATATTAATAAAAATTCTGTAGAGTTTAAATATAAGAAAAAGATAATGCATGTAAAATTGCTTTAAATACCTGCCATTTATTCTTTTATAAAAATTTGTATTCTATTTTTAACAATGAATTTATCAAAAAGAGTGTAGGAAATTAAAATGTAAAATAAATAAGTTATATAAATATTATTTAATAAAAAGTAAAAGTTAACTAAAGATTTTTTGAAGGGCAGGACTGTAGCATGCAAATACTTCCACCTAAAGGATAATTTGATTTATTGGCAAAATCGTTACTAATTTGTATTGACAATTTGAAATTCTTATCAGCATCTATATTTATATTTACCTGATCACAGGTACAACTGAAAAGATACAACAGTGATTATTCCAGATTTATTAAAAAATAAAAATATAGGTAAATAAAAATAGCTAAATATTTACTTAATGGGAGCAGGAATATCACTAGGTTGTATTTCCAAAAAATTTATGCCATCCAAATTCCACTTATTTTCTTGTGCTCCACGTCGTATTAATTCCAATAGTCCTCTAATGTCACTCTGAAGAAATTCAATTTTCTGCTTCATATATTCTTCATCTTTCTCTAAATCACTGATACGATTTGAAAGTGCATTTATCTTCTACAGTAATGTTTAAGTTAGGTTTACCTTTACTCAAATAATTTTATACAGAAAATTAACATAACTTGTAAAATACTTGCTTCTTTTGTGTGATTTGATTTTGACATGTTTTCAGAAACTATTATTGATGATTGTTTTAATTTCTGTCCTAATAACTTGACTTTGCTGCAAGCAATTCTTTCTAAATCTTCAACAACTTGCACCAACATGATGTTCTCTTCTCTTAAATTTCTAATCCATTCTTTTGAAATTTCTAATTTCATCTAGAAATTTAAATATTTATTATCATTGTAGTACTGAATTTAATTTAGATATAAATAATAGGGTCAGATCACTCATTCACTGCCACAATGGTGCAGTTTAAAATGTATAGTTTTTACATTAATAATATAAAATGAATGATTTTTGCTTATACGTTTTCCTAGTAAAAAGTGTGATTTTGAATGTAAACATAAGGAAGTTGTTCTTTCGTGTCAATACAAAATTATACAAATTAAAGGACATATACATTTCAAAACATTTAAAGTTGCTTTCAACATGTTCAAATTCATGAGCAAATAAATGTTCTTATATTCGCAAAACATTTTTGTTCATTTAAATAAAATTTCAATAGCTTTGTGATATAAAGAAACTTACACAAGTTTGATCAAATT
Source organism: Coelioxys conoideus (assembly GCA_947623535.1). Taxonomy (NCBI): domain Eukaryota; kingdom Metazoa; phylum Arthropoda; class Insecta; order Hymenoptera; family Megachilidae; genus Coelioxys; species Coelioxys conoideus. The sequence continues at coordinate 11,580,954 of OX392451.1, read as the reverse complement.
CACTTTTCAGTTCGTGATTAACATTTTTAAGGCGAGTCTCGTATAATCTTTGTAATTCATCAATAATTTTCAAACTTTCAGTTTCACCACAAAGTTCTCCGGTAGTTTCATTAGTAACAGCACAATTGTCGTCTTCGTTGAAATGAGTAAAATTATTTTGAACAGATTCAATCGTTGAATTGAATGAATTCATGGCATATAAACTGAGAAATCGTATAATAGATGAATGAATTATTTTTCTTATTAAATTAAAAGTCTTCCTACACTCAGTTTAAAAATGATATTAAAATAACCATTAACATACTATCTCGCCATTTTATTTACTATATTTTGATAAAAATACATTATACATATAAATATAGTATATGTATGTATAGTTTCTACACGCGAGAATATACATTCTTAGATAAGTTTCGTCCACCTTACACTTATTAACCTGTTAAGTTGGGCGTTGAGCATATATACATATATTTGGTAATTCTTTGTTTTGTACACTTCCTACTTCATTATTTGTTCTTGATATTCATATATTTTATTTACAGTATATATGTTCAACTGGGTAAAAAATATATAATATATTAAGCGGAGGGGAACTTACTGAAGTTAATAAAGGTTATGTTTATACCACGTGGGCTGTAGCTTTATTATAATATGTAATGATGAAAAAATTTTTACATATTTGAGATATCAGTGGTATTGCGATATAAAAAATAAATACTAAATGATTAAAGAAGTAATTTATAATAATACATTTAACAATGAATAAAAGAAAGCACATCGAGACTGAAAACATGCATAACAATGAAGATACTTCAACACAATCAACAGAAAATAAAAGAGTTTTGTCGCGTTTTACATCAGATAAGGGTGAAGTGCTACCAGGAGGATTGCTAGATTTACCCACAAATATTACTGTTGATAAGCTCCAAGCAATTTGTAATGCACTTTTGCAACATGAAGAACCAATACCTTTTACTTTTTATATTAATAACATTGAGATTGTAGACAGTTTGGAAAATAATATTAATGAAAATTTTAGTATCAGTGAAGATGTAGTTGAAATAGTATATCAACCTCAAGCAATCTTTAAAGTTAGAGCAGTTACAAGATGTACTGGATCATTAGAAGGTATGTTACATATTACATATTTTTTGGTAATCAACATAAAATAATATAACTCATTTTTTTAGGACATAAAGAAGCTGTAATATCAGTCGCATTTTCACCAGATGGGACAGGTTTAGCTAGTGGTTCTGGAGATACAACAGTTAGATTTTGGGATATTTATACGCAAACACCATATTATACATGTGAGGGTCATAAACATTGGATTTTATGTATATCATGGTCTCCATGTGGAACAAAACTGGCATCTGCATGTAAAAATGGAATGATTTTATTATGGGATCCAAAAACAGGCAAACAAATAGGTAAAGTTTATTATTTATGTATTATTACTGAAATTATTATAAATAACATTTTGTTTTCTTAATTATATTTGGCTTACTATTAATTTTTATGAATATGTAGGTAAAGCTATGGTAGGACACAAAATGTGGGTTACTTCTTTATGTTGGGAACCATTTCACAGAAATCCAAAATGTCAATATCTGGTTAGCGCTTCAAAAGATGGTGATTTAAGAATATGGGATACAGTCAGAGCACAAACTGTTCGTTCCCTTTCTGGTCACACAAAAAGTGTAACATGCGTTAAATGGGGAGGTAATGGACTTATTTATTCTGCATCTCAAGATAGAACCATTAAAGTATGGAGAGCTGAAGATGTAAGTTTTATAAATGCTTTATATTCTATATCATTGAATGTTTTATTAAAATTATCTTACTATAGGGAATTTTATGTAGAACTTTACAAGGTCATGCACATTGGGTGAATACATTAGCATTAAACGTAGACTATGTACTTAGGACTGGTCCCTTTCATCTAGGAAAAAATGAAGATCAAAATGAAGATGTTATAGAGTATGCAAAAAAGCAGTATCAATCTATAGGCGAAGAAATACTGGTCTCTGGTTCTGATGACTTTACATTATTTCTTTGGAAACCAGAAAAGGAGAAAAAACCTATTGGTATTATTTATTATTATATAAATGTTAACGACTATTATTAAATTAAAATATTTATTGCATCAATCATATATTTGTATTTTAGCAAGAATGACAGGCCACCAACAATTAATTAATGATGTAAAATTTTCTCCAAATGGTCGCATGATCGCATCAGCTTCGTTTGATAAATCTATAAAATTATGGGAATCGAATACTGGGAAATATATAACTTCTTTAAGAGGTCATGTACAAGCTGTATATTCAGTTGCGTGGAGTGCAGATTCTCGTTTACTTGTTAGCGGGAGCGCAGATTCTACTTTGAAAGGTGAGTGAACTGCCTAATATGATAATGATTCAGAACATGACAGTATATATTTATTTAACTTTTTTATTACTAAGTTGATATAAACATTAGTAAATTTTACAATTTTGTTTTAGTATGGTGTATGAAAACAAAAAAACTTTGTCAAGATTTGCCAGGTCATGCAGATGAAGTTTATGCTGTGGATTGGTCTCCAGATGGATTGCGTGTTGTATCTGGCGGAAAAGATAAAGTTTTAAGGCTTTGGCAAAATTAAATAATGTATATAATAATAAATAATTTTATAATAATTTTTATTTATTTTAATTTGAACTTAAACATATAAAATGTAAAATTTATAATAAAATTCTTTTACCTTATCATTACAGATATCAACAATTAATTTTACTATCTATAACATGTAAGTATTTCTGGAATAATATTTGTTCTGATTAATATTAAAATTCTTAATTTTTCTTAATTTAATAATTTATATTACATGAACATTTTTTTCATTTTCTTTAAACAAATAGTTTAATAATTCATGTATTAGGTAGGAAGTGTACAAAACATGAAAGTTATATTTGAAAATTTAAAAGTAAAAATTATGTTAATCAAATAGCTTAAGTGACTTACAAAATAATATAATATTAAATGGTAGTGAAATATTATAAAATAATTTCTATAAATAATCACTAATAAATATTTACAAGTGATAAACAATGGTGAAATATGACAAAAATTAAAGAGTAAATTGTTTAAATAAAGAAATATAACATATTTTATTTTTCGCAATGTCATAGCAACCCTATAGTAATATGTAACTATAGTTTGGTCATTACTTTTGGCGGTTGGCTATATTTCTAGTTACAAGATAATAGTAAATATTCCCGTATATATTTCTATGAACAGTATACATTTTGTATGTATGAATAAGTCAAGATATCAAGCATTTATTGCTTTATTGCTTCAAACATGACGTTTGGCAACTAAAAGCCTAACCTAATTTGCTTTGTACATTTATATACTGCATTTATTAGTAACAACGTTTATTGACCATAGCTATCATGGTATGTAACAATAATCATACTCTTTTCATTTGCAATTCAAAACATTGCAATATTATGTACTGGTATATATTTTTTGTTATTTTTATTTAATGTTTACAGTGGTTTTGGAAACTTAATGAACCAAAGTTTACAAGATTTAATCACTTGTCCATGTATTCTGTGTATTAAGTTTAATACTATTTATAATAATCTTTGTTTACAAGTTAAATGTCAAGTTTAATAATCTTTTTTGACAGTACCATGTAATGAAACTTATTTGTAAAAAATACATGTGAACCATAAATCGTAAAATAATATAAATCTAATACACCCACAGTAATATATAATATTTTGTATAATATCAGTGTAATATATTTATATTTTTTCTAAATTCTATAGTAAAATTGTAAGTATAACTGTTTAAAATAGAGATGAAATTTATAGGACAATGATGCAGCTGCTCTGCAGAATTTGGAACACCTCATGACTGAATTTTTCTCACCACAAACATCTAATGAACGAAAACGTACCATTGATCAGAGCTTCCAGGAATTTGCAGGACAAATTGATTCCTGGAGACCTTGTTTACATTTTTTATCTTCTACTAACAATCATCATGTTAGCATGTTTGCTCTATCCACATTAGAGGTATGTATTAATTTTTCTAATATTATTAAATTGCTTATAAGGAAAAGTAAGTTTAAATATATAATAATATATTATTGGCAGTATAAATATTATTATAGATTACAATTGGAAGGCGATGGCCAATTCTTCCATGGGAAGACAGAGCACTTACAAGATCTACATTATATACCTTATCGTTAGAAAGAGGTGTAGCACCTTTTGTACGAAATAAGGTAGTCAAATTAGTTGTGGATATTGCAAGGCATGATTGGCCACATTTTTATCCAGATTTTTATTTAAACATTTTACAGGTTTGTAAATGTGCTGATATAAAATTAAAGCTTTTTATAAATTAAGTCTGATTCAAAATTTTATCATTTTACAGTTACTGAGTCATAAACATACAAGACTGTTGGGTCTCATTTATCTGAGAACAGCTTCAGAGGAATTAGCAACTCCAAGAGAAGACTTACCGATACAAAGAAAGAATGAGCTGCTTAGATTTCTTAGTGCTCAAGTACCTTTGACTTTGGAAACTCTTACAAGTATGCTATCGTTTGTAAAGATTTAGTTTTATTTAAGATAAAATTTTATATCCTAAAATGAAATGATACTATATTATATCATTTATTTTTTAACAAAACATAACATTATTTCAGTACTTTTAAGAGAAGCAACAAAATTGCAAAGTCGTTCTGGGACAGTTACACCTCCTCCATCACCTACCAGTGGTCAAAATGTAGCACCTGTAAGAGCTATTTTAGATGTTGAAGGACTAGCTACAGGAACTAGTGAAGTGTGTATAGCTACATTGGATGTATTAGCTCATTTATTTAGTTGGATTGAATTATCTGAACATATTTCTACAAATTTACTGGATGCCATTTTTATCTGTGCCAGGTATCACGATGCAATGGTAAGGTTTCATGTTGAATATTATAAAATATTGTAATGTAGTTAATAAGTATTGTAGCTAATTATAAGTTTTGTTGGCAGAATGGAAAACAAGTAGAAATGGCTGTGCAAGCTGTTACTGCAGTAAATGAACTTTTATATAGACCATTATGTTCTCCTGATGTAACTGACAGATTATTAGTAGAGATATTTCAGAATGGAGTCACATTATTTCAGCTTTTAGAACGTTTGGATTCTGTCAATGAAAGGTATTTACTTGTTCATTTATCTTTGTATAATTTTTATGTTCAAAGTTAATATTTATAAATTAAACATATTGTATTTCTAGTTATATGGAGAAGCTAACAGAATTCTTACAATTATTTGTAACAAATCATCTAAAGAGAATTGAATCATGTCCTAAATTTCCAGTGAATACATTATTAGAAGTTTTGTGCCATCATACTTTTCAACAATGCTCAACGGTAAACGGATATTTAAGATGCTTAGATGTTTGGACCACTCTTTTAGAAAGTACACACTCTCGGTACTCTCCCGTAGCATTAGCTGTTGCTGAGAGAGTATTGCAAAAGATGAGTTTTAAACTTAATACATGTATATTGAAAGATCTTGATACAGAAAGTTTAGATGAAAATGTAAGTAAATTTTCAAAAGGTGATATTTTTCTTATATTTATTCCCCCTTTTTTTACCTTCATTCAAATACTTTGTTATAGGAAGAAACAGAATGGCAGCATTTTTTAAGATGTAATATAGAGTGTTTAGCAAAAGTAGCAGATATTTCCCCAATTCCGGTTTTTACATTATTGGTAAAAATATATATATAATTATAAACCTATTTAATTTAGTTTCAACTTACTAATTACTTTAACCGTTTCAGTATCGTTCTTGGAGAGAAGGTTTGATAATGTTTGGAGAACTAGGTACCGTTATTGCTAATAATCAAGTAATTTTATTGAACGAGTCAGAAGCTTCAAATGTACATGCCCATTTACGAGATTTAGCTTCTACTACCCAAGCTCTAGCTAGATTGTATTCCCTCTTCTTGGGTACGGTTACTTTATGATAACAAAAGTAATATCATGGGTGTGATTTTTAAAAATATGTTTTTTGTAATCGTAGGAGATAATCAAACTATTGATCAGTCACTAGCTGAAGAAGTAGTGTCTCAAACATTGGATGCATGTAAATTTGCGAAAACCAATCAGTTATATAAAGCATCATTACAACCAGCTGCAATCGTGATAGATCTTATAGAAGTGTAAGTAATGTTTATAAGATAAATCAACCACTATTACAATATTTTTGGTACATATTATTATGATAAAATTAATTTTACATTTCTGCTATATTGTTCTGATTAGTCATTCACAGTTGTTAGCATCGCTTCAAGCTTGGTGTCATTGGATAGCTAATAGACCAGAAAAGACAAAAGAGTCACTCTGTCAGCAGTGTATTGATTCGTGCATTTCAGCATTAGATTATACATCATTCTGTGATAATCCTCCACCGGCAAGTTTAACTCATTCCGCTACTCATCTTCTTCAAAGTATCACTGCTATTTTAAAGCCTGTTTTGTGGGATGAACCTACATTCAGGAACTTGATTTCCATGGTAACATATCCATTTTTGAAACCTGATACAATAAAGGTACTGCGAAGAGCACTGGTAAATGCAATCGTTCTACCACATGGAGACGGAATTATTAGAGAAAGATTATTAGGTATGCAAACATATAAAATGAAGTACAATAATTTACACCTGTATCCAATACTGATTAATATTTTATGATTTTTATTTAAATAGTTACCATGATATCAACATTGTCTGCACCTCTCGGTTCAGAAGGACATACTGCACCTACGAAATCTACGATTTCAATGACAGTAGTACCATTAACTCAATTGTTAAACGACTGTTCTGCGTCATCTACTACGATAAAAAAAATGTTACACTCATGTTTGGGGCCAACGATAAATCGAATACTAGAATTGTTGCCATATATGATAAAGTGTCAAATTATCTGTGAAATGTTGCTTAGTTTCCTACACTCAGTATTCTTAGTTTTACAACAACAATTAGGTCCTGAATTTACACAAAATGCAGTTCAGGGACTGTTGCATATTTATACAAGGTTGGTGTATTCATTAATTGTTATTACAGAATTTTATTTTAACGATGTGTGCTAATAAAATCATTTGTTATATTCGTAGGGAAAATATACCTGCAGGACCTGCTCTAGATCAGTTATTGGAAATTTTAATATTAGTCGTATCAGCAACTAGTAGTGCATTTAAAGCATTTGTTCCTTCAGTGACTAATTTATGTTTGGGACAAGTATGGCCCGTTATCAGAAATGATCTTAGTTCATATCCAGATACTACACTTGTTTTACTAAAACTGTTCCATAGGTAATAAGGGAATTAATATTTTATGATATATATTAATTATTAACAGAATATTAATTAATATAATTGGTTGTTAGTATACTCATGCATAGATGGCAATACTTTTATAATACTTCTGTATTACTTACTCTTGGCCATTCTGATGAAGAAGAATCGGTAGAGCATAAAGAAGAATTAGTTGCAATTTTGGAAGCGTTTGGCCAAGCTCTTCTCCAACCAGATGTTAATATATTCCGTCAAAGTTTACAAAGTCTTGAACAGTTAAATGTACAATGGAGACTTTATCAACGAGCTATATTCAAAGCTCACTTGCTTGAGAGATTTTTAATGGCATTATTTACGGTTCTATTTCAACAGTGAGCTTAAAATGTCATAATCTATTAATTTAATCGAGGAAACATTTTAATAGAATTTGTTTGTAGGTCCCATAATTTATTAGCAGATGAAATTGCAACCGCTATACATAGTTTAGCTTCGGTTAATATAGCATGGTTCTTTGGACATTTCTTGCCAACATTTTTAGCAAGTTGTGAAGGTGTGGATGACATGCAGAAAGCTACTCTATTAGGAAACTTTGACAAATCTACGGTGAGTTGTTGTTACAGAAATTTTAATATTACATATCTGCAATTTCTTTTAAAAATTTTCTGAAATATCTACAGGATCAACCAACACTGACGAGGTCAGTTCTTCGACTTATTTCTGACCTACGATGTTATCAGTTTTGTCGACCCGGTTGAAATAATCTCCTTTCAATACAAACACAAAGTAAATAATACTGTATAATACAGTTCGAACAGAGGAAATTAAAGAAAAAAATAGCATTTGCAACGAATTTCTCTTTCTACTTTGAAAGGGGTAAAATTTTGAATCACAAATGTAAAAAAGATGACACTTTTTTTAAGTTCATGCTGTATAAATCACTGCCGTATCGCATTGTGATGAGGCATTATTGTTACATAATAAAACGCGTTTTTTTATCTTATTTATCATATGTATACATATTTCTTAATTCAATTTACTTTTCAGATTTTTTAAATGAATTTCAGATGCCACTGTAATTACTTCAAAATGCATATAATACGCACAGAAAGTCTTTCTAATTTTTGAATGTATTAGGTCATTGCCAAAGTCTTGATATGATCTACAATTATAATTTTATTAGATCTTTGACAGAGTTAGACGCAGATCAGTTGATTAAGCAATTTCCAATTTTTTGCATCTTGTTTCAAACTTCTTAGTAATATTTTTATATTTTTGTAATAAAAAATTACGTACGTATAAAAATTACAACGTATTTCTTAAGAGTATTGCACATCATTTTCGATACTAGAAACTAGTATTAAAAATATATCTTTTGTATGCTTCTATTCAATGATTATTTCTGTGATAAAAATACCTTCGTAGTAACTTAATTATGCTCTTAGGGAACATTTGGAGATGTACTTGTCGGATAGTACCATAACATTTCTAACAGTTTTGTTCTACTGTTGCAAAACTATTGTTATTTGGTTACAAGTGTATCAGGATTTTTGCAATCATACGTTGGTTGTTTATCGTGTTTATCGTATCCCTTCTTCTTTTCCTCGATAAGCGCAGAGTTATTTTGATAACCCTCGATGGTTTTTAAACAGAGCTTCGGGGTTCAATGAATTAGTAGTAGACTGACTAGCAACTGAGAAACAATTAACGATGTTTCCCGTTCTGCTGAAAAACACTGTTTATATTTCTCAGCCAAAGTTGGCAAGAAACTTAGTGACTGATCCGAAGTATGGATTTTTGAAACAATTAGGCCTTACAACAGAAAATCCAGGTCTTTATGATGGACGATGGGGAGGTTCAGGCCAGGTATATTTATTTTTATTATTCATAATTATGGAGGATGTTTCACTTAACATTATTATCTTTAACTATTATTATTTGTAAAGATATATAAAAATGTTTGAAGGAAAGTTATTATGCTTTGGAAGGAAAATTAAACATTGAGTTGGTGTTTTGGAATATTTTATGTACGAAAGTTTTAAGATAAAATATTTGAAAACTATATAGTTGGTAAGATGTTCTTATTTTTATCAAGAACTGATTTGATTACAAAATTTATAGTATCTCACGAATGACTGAATAGTTAGTATTGACCTTAAATCTTTTGTATGCAAAATGTTAAAAAGAATGTATCAATGTAAAAAAGTAAACTTATCTTAAAGATAAATTTTATTATATTTCACAGTGACTACAAATTATTTGGAAATATTTTGTCTTAATACTGTTTTATATAGTATGTCCCAAAGAACTGAAATATGTATATAAAAAGTGAATTTATCTCAATATCTAATTTTTCAAGAGTCTACAATCACCTTTGTTTCTGAAGCAAATTACGTTTTTTTTTAAATAATTTAAGTTATTTTAAATTTCTAGGCGAAATATATTATTTTTTAATTTTAAGTATATCGCAAACTATTGAATGACAAAAAATCAAGTTGAATTAACGAAATTTACGGTCATTGTGGAATTTTAGAGAGTATAATCAAATGTTGATATTCGTAACTCAGTTTTCGCTTTGAAATACGATGATTTCTCTCGACGTTTCTTTTTTATATTTTCCATGAATAATTTAATTATGGATGATTGAGTCAGGTGAAATACTCTATAGAAACATCCTTAGATATTAATATTTATATAAATATTAATTGTATGAAATTTTTGATTCATTATTGCCAATAAATTACAATTTATGATAAATAAATTCTTATTTCTGTAAAACTGTTTTCTACCCGTTTATGGTGATAAATAATGAATTTGAAATTTTTTATAATTAATATTTAATTGAACCAATGAAAATCTAATGCATACTACAATAATTATGTTAATATAAATGTTTTTTTAATACCATTGTGATAGGTCGTAGAATCAGTTTCACCAGCAACTGGTAAAGTAATAGCAAAAGTTCGAACATCATCTCCCCAAGAAGTGAATACTGCTATTACAGAAGCACGAAAGGCCTGGCCTCAATGGGCATCTTTGCCAATGCCAGCGAGAGGAGAAATAATACGCCAAATAGGAAATGAGCTTCGAGAAAATTTAAAACCGTTAGGACAATTAGTATCTTTGGAAACTGGTAAATTTTATACGTTTATGAAATTTACTTTCATCTGTTTGCTTCAATCTTAACCGCATAATTCTGCAGGAAAAATATTGCCAGAAGGTATTGGAGAAATTCAAGAATATATTGATATCTGTGATTATGCCGTCGGCTTATCTCGAATGTTACCTGGCAAAATAATTCCATCCGAACGAAAAAATCATGAACTTTTAGAAAAATGGAATCCTCTTGGAGTTGTAGGAGTAATTTCTGCATTTAATTTCCCTGCCGCAGTAGGTGTAACTTTAAGCGATGATAAATCTAATAATTTGAGTATAAAGTTTTTTGAACGAAATAAATAATATTATCTTAGGTTTATGGCTGGAACAGTGCAATAGCAATGGTTTGTGGAAATGCAATGGTTTGGAAAGGGGCGCTTACTACTCCTTTAATATCTATAGCAACAACAAGGCTTTTAGCAAATGTATTGGAACGAAATGGTATACCAGGTGCGGTTGCGTCTTTGGTATCAGGAGGAGCAGATGTTGGTGAAGCTCTCGTCAATAATACACGGTAAATTGAAAACATTTGTATACATTTAATTATTTATATTATACTAATAAATTTATTTTCAGTGTACCCCTTGTTTCATTCACTGGAAGTACTGCTGTTGGAAAGAAAGTGGCTCTTCAGGTTCAAGAAAGATTTGGAAAATTTTTATTGGAGTTAGGCGGAAACAATGCAATGTTAGGTAAATTAAAGTCATATTTAACGTTATGAATATGTTATATACTCAGACTGTTTTCTTTTCTATAGTTGCTGAGGATGCAAATGTAGATATGGCAGTTATGGCAGCAATGTTCTCTTCTCTGGGAACAGTTGGACAAAGGTGCACAGCTACTAGAAGATTAATTCTTCACAGTAAAATAAAAGATGAATTCGTAGGTAAAAGATTGAACTTTAATTTAAATACTACCTGAAGTTAATATATAAAATAGCGCATAATACTAATAACAATATGGTAATATGTAATATGTTGATAGGAAAATTAAAAGCAGCATATCAGAATGCTTTGCAGAGGATAGGAGATCCTTTAGATGAAAATACTTTGTATGGGCCAGTTCATAGTCAACGAACAATAGAAGAATACAAGGTACTAATACTACTATATGAAATCATATAATATTAATATTGTTTCTATACAAGATTTTTCTAACAATGCTTGCTGAAAACAGGTAAAACGAAGCCCTAACACCAAAAAAGGAAAAAGAATAAATTTATATATATATATATATATTTTTTTTTAATAGAAAGCAATAGAAATCGCCGTAAAAAGCGGAGGAAAAGTTGAATTTGGTGGAAAACAAATAGATAGGCCTGGTTTCTATGTTGAGCCAACAATTATTTCTGGCCTGTCACCTAATGCTGAGATAGTTCAGAAAGAAACCTTTGCACCAATTGTATACGTTTTTTCAGTCAATTCTTTAGAAGAGGCTATTGCAATTAATAATGATGTGCCACAAGGGTTAAGTAGCGCTCTGTTCACTAAAAATCTAGGAAATATATTCCAGGTAATACAGGACATAATTGTGTAATTATGTCAGTATGTTTTATTAATATTATTAAAAATAACGTTTTGCAGTGGATTGGTCCTCATGGTTCTGATTGTGGATTAGTAAATGTTAATGTCGGAACTAGCGGTGCTGAAATAGGCGGTGCATTTGGAGGAGAAAAAGCCACAGGTTGTGGTCGTGAGAGTGGAAGTGATGCATGGAAATATTACATGCGACGTGCAACTGTAACTATCAATTACGGAAATGAAATGCCATTGTCTCAAGGCTTAAAATTTGAATAATTACAGTAAAGTTGATTTCGTGAAAATATTTCATTGATTTAATTCAAATCTTATAAAATCTACTTCAACATCCATTGAGTTTTTTTTATGAAACTTATATGCCTTCGGTAAATCATATCTCAATTCGGCAATAACTTTACTCTTGACTCCAAATTGTGCAGCTTTTTGGAGAACATAATTACGTGTACTAGTTTTATGTAAAGAATATACAGTACTTGTTGCTAATTTAATAGCAATTTCCAAAAATTTCATGTCTATACCTGTATTATGTTTTGTTCCAAAAGGTGGATTCATAATTACTGTATCAAAATATTTTTCAAACCTTCCTGCAATGTAACATTTAACAATATGAATTAATTTTAATAAATAAATTTTATATGCTTTTTTATATATATTGTGTTTATATATACCTGGTAAATATTGAAGTACATCACATTGTATAGCTTCCACAAATAGTTCTATTCCATTGCAGTTTCTTGAATGAATTTCTAGTGCATCAGAATCTATTTCAAAACCAATTACATGACTTGCGCCAAGCATCTGTGCTCCAAGGGATAAAACACCACATCCACAGCCTAAATCAGCTATTGTATGCTCTTCTATATCATCAAATTGTGACTGAGCACAATACAACATGCATGATGCAATGTGCGCACTTGTAGAATATTGTTCAAGTAATATTTTTGGCTTTTCAAATCCATCCAACTGTTGTAAATATTCTTCTAATTTACGAAGTGGAACATTAGCCATTTTTTTAACTGAATTAATTATCACTTGATATTTTTTACTTTTATTAAAGATATATTTAAAAAAAATATCTAATTCTTATCGAAAATTGTTTGATCATACTTATTTACATAATTATTATACAGAACCACTTGTCACTTATAACCTCTCATTTAGTATCAAATCTAGGAAGAACTGGTAAGATAAGATTGCCAAAAGAAGAATCTTGTGTCACAAAATATCCAGATGAAGCTGCATGTGCATTATGTAAAGCAGCTCTTTGCGATGCACTCATTGCAACACCATCAGAAGGTTGTGTAGGAGGCTAATGTACAGAGATATGCATAAAATCAAATATGTAATAATTTAATTTGCTATATACATATAATATTAAACTATAAAATGTCTGTTTACCAAATTAGAAGAACCTGTTGATGTAACAGCCAATGATGTATTTAATGTTGGAACCACACCTTGCTTTAAAAGCATCTGTTTCTTCAGTTGCAATTCTTCTAAGATTTTTCTGTTTTGTACTTCTATAATCAATTTAAGAAGAAACTTTGTTACGCATGAAACAAATTAATATAATTGTATATTACCTCTTGAGTTGGATTGTGAAAAAGCCATCAAAACATAAATTCTTTTTATCCTTAAAGGATAATAGTGTTTATACCTTATTGAACTTGAAATAACGGATAGATAATTGCAAATAGGTTACATTGCCGGTTCGAAGATGTATCAAATTTATATATTTCATCTACAAATATCAGCTAATTTATATTAAAAAATATCTAACACAAATATATGTTATGCATATAAATTGTATACTTATGAGAACATTTCTCTGATAATAAGAAAATGTTTACATAGATTTTGAGTTATCTTATTCTCTTTAAAGTAAGGATCTAACAAAAATGTTTCGGAAGCTTGTTATGGTATTTTGTGTAACTAACTGTATTTCAACTAAGATCGGACCTCTTTTGCACATACTCGCTTCGCTTCATGTCGTTCGACTGATATCAACTGCCTCCACTAGATGTTGCTATATTGTCATTCTACCTACATAGTGATCAATAATGTATAAATAACAAGAACAAAAAATAAATAAATTGTAGAATTTGTAATACACACTTGGGCGCAACGTAGATTTTCATTGTCTATGAATTAGTGTAGAAAAGAAGTTTTTCAACATTGAATTTTGATATTGGAGGGTCAAATATTAAACTTGAACATATATAGTTCGCGACATAATCGTCGTAACGCATTTGCGTGTTTTCATTGTTACAAAGTGTGCGGAATCAATTAGAAATAAATGCGCAGGATAAACCGAATATCGTAATTTGAGAGATCCTATTATAGATGAGATATATAAAATGTAAATATACTATCCTCCATACGACCTATTTACTTTCTTTTAATATAGATATTTACAATACCAATAACTTAACTTCAGTGAAATAATATCACGTTTTTAAAGATTTCCTACTTTCATTTTAACAAGATGTAACTAGAATCCAGAAATTTTCTAGTAAATTTCAACCTAGTCGGCTGAAACGTAGATCTCTCAAGCAGCTAGGAAGATTAGTGGCATCGATATTTGGCACATGCGCAAAGAAGGAAGACTTTCGCAGGCGCCACCTTGTGAGACAGTTCTATCTCAGAAGTTATCTCGAGTAGTCCTTCAGTGGTTGTGTTCGTCCGGTTTTCTCGTGGTTTTTTCCGATCTCGAAGAATCTTGGTTGCTACTAATCTGATAAAAAGAGTAAGTATTAAACGTCCAATTTGCAAAATTTATTGTTGCGGTATATTTATGAGGTAATAGGTCGGTTCGATCGTAAAATCTATAGCAACCAGACGTGACAGGTTCTAGCAAAATGGCCGTGCACGATTTACAACAAACGGTTGTTCCGCGTTCACTCGATAATCTAATAGTAGTAGTGCTTTCTGACCAACATGACATTACTTGATATCATGCACTCGATTAAATACTAATTAAGATATTGATCGCTGGTTCTCGGTCAATCGTCCAACCATGTTTCATAGATATTCAACGTACATGTTGCACGTCACTTTGAATTGATTTTTTCGCGAATGACCGTTTGCTTGGTGCGGTAGTACGATCGCTTTGCCGCAACTACCAAGCCACCGAACTTAAACCTTTGTACCGAATTTCGTTGTTTTTCAATTTTGAGAATTATCTTATCTGTCAGAGTGTGAACATTGAAAGTTGATTTCTTTGCACCTTTTGACAGGCGTTACCGCGAGTTGGAGTTGAGTCAGCGATCAGCTGTCGAATCTGTCAGCGAATTGAATTTCTAATAATGTTCGACGCAGATGCAATCAATGTTTGATTATATTTTTGTTTTTAATGGTTATCAGTTTCTGATCTTTTTTTCATGAAAACTAGTATCGTTGCCAAACGAGTCTCATTTTTTCCTATTTGAACGCGCCAAACGAGTTGATCTTGATGTGTTCAATGATGTTGGAGTTGCCAATGATTTTAGATTACATTTCGTGTTTGTATGTAAAGAGATTAGTTGAAAAAAGCGAAGCCACAGGTACATCGCAGTGCGTGAGGTCGAGAAGGCTAAGGCACCTGTACAGACGATCCCGGAAATGGTCGTTCCAAAAAGTCGTCGATGATGAATAACATATAGAAACATGGATTTATTCGTGAATTAGAAAACAATAACGTAGTAGCTTTAATGTAATTGTTAGAGATATTTGACTTTTCCTCCTGTCTTATAACTATTACGAAATTTCATTTAGAAAAATAATTTATAAATATAAAAAAAATAATCAGTGTTCATACTTGAAACATACGATTTATTCAAGGGGTGTGCATTTGAATTAAGTGTTGTCAATAAGAAGACATAATTAAAGTTTGTTGTAAAGGAAAGATTTTGAAGAAAGTTTGATACATTTTGATTGTGTTCATTAATATGATTAGAGGATTAAAGGAGACCGTCATGAATATTTGAACGAATTGCAAGGTGAAATGTACACAGCAACGAGGGTGGGCGGACAGCCGGTTTATCGATTACGGCGCATCGCGCTGCTAAGCATCATCATAGAGCGTCGCGACGACGCAGCGCGCTTTTGCGATTGTCAAGGTCCTTCCTCTTCCAGTTTTCTGTTAAAAACGGCATTCTTTTTCTACGAAATGACTATGAAGTCATTTTTTAAGACGTTTTGAGTATTGATTAGACTTAAATATTACCGGGGAAAGATGGCCGCCCGCTATTCGATGATTCTAATTGGCTGATTTCAACTGACATTCGCCAATCAGCGTGGAGCTTTGGGACCACTGTTCAAATATTGTTGTCCAATCACGATCTCATTTATTTGACGGAAACCCGCATGTTTTGCCAAATGTTATGTCATTTCACGAATGCACCGAAAGGAGAGTACTAGTTGTCTAACAGATTAAGATATGTAGTCAATATTTTGGACTTCGAACATTGTTTGTACTTCAATAAAGCGAATAGTTATTTAAAATGTAAGTAATACAGTTGGTGTAGTTAATGAAAACTATAAAGTATTTAAACAAATAGATGTACAATGTTGTATATTGTAGCAGGAAGAACATCCCACAATTTTCTATTCCTTTTAGAGGATTAAATGTGTAAAGTTGACAATTTTTAATCCCCATTTTTATAAATTTGGAAGTTTGTAAATTTATAAATGCCTGAATTTAAAAATTTACTAATCAAAAGTAAGCGAATAGTCGATCCAATTTTCTCGAGGTCGCCATTTTTCCTAGAGAAGCTTTCGGTGTTCGCCACTATACAGTCGCTGACATTTTACAGAAACATATTTATTTAACCTATTTGCATCTTCTACAGAGTGTTTAAGGTTTGTTGGTATTGCTCTCAACATTGCATCACGCTTCAAAAGTATAGTGTAGTTTGCTTTTTATATGACATTTAAGTAAATGCGATGTCGGGATAGGAAGCGTTTACAATTTCTTTTTATACGTTTTCCCGTGATTTACTGTCAGCCGACATGGTTTCCAATTAGTGTTTTTCTAGCGATCAAATATTTTAAGCGAATGATATAGTAATGTTTGTTTTAGGCTTAAAGGCAAAGAAATTGTATTCATTGTTATCAAATTAGTAATAGCATATTCGGTTGTATGACTGCTCAATAAAATGTTACAATCAGCATAATTTACTAGGTGTGTACATATACGTAAACATACATGTTCTTAAATAAATGGCTACCTTTTTGAAGCGTATATATAATCAAAGTATTAAAAAGTATATAGACAGATATTCTGCATTTAAATTTGCAGGTATTAAAATATACAAATATTTTGTGTCCTGCAACTTAAAATAAAAGTTATCAATTCTGCATTTTATTTTGATTCTTTTAATATTTTTATGTTTTTAAGTTTACTTTGTTCTAAATCGATACTTTAGTGAAACGGAATTGACGACGTCTTCATTCGTGTTGTTTTTTTTATCGATGGAAAGTAAAACAAATCACGGCATTGCTTTCAGTTCAGGGAACATGTTATTGTTCCGATTAAGGATTTCAGGACAAACCGCTCTCACATATTCGTTTGAATTTCCTTTCATGCTCGTATGTTTCCCGCTTTTTGTCGGATAAGAAATTATTTCGCTAGAAGCACTTTAAACGGTAAAACTCTAGGTAGTGGAAACGTGGGAACCACGCAGTTTTTTATTTTGTGTTTGTTAAGTAAACTAGATTTGTATAGTTACTTTATACTAATTTTCTCACATTGTAAAAAGAAGTAATTCCATTTTTATACCATTCACTAAAGTGTTGTAATGTTGTATATACAAAAGTTTCATATTAGTTCAATATAAAAAATATCAAATTATGATTTAAAGAAAAACATTCATGCTCTTAATTCTTATTTAACACTAAAATTACCAAAGTGGTCAAATGACTCTTTTACAAATTTCCTATTTCAAATAACAAAATTTGTCAAGCTGGCCATCTTGTCATTTGTGCCGATTGTTGTCAAGATAAAGAATCTATAAGTGTATCCGTTTATGTTTCATCGTTTGTTCATTTATTTTTCAACTTCATTTTTAACATCAAAATAATTGTGCATTATACGTCGGTAGTTTTAGTATTAAAGATATGTTCGTGAATGAAAATTTAACCCGTTTTCATAGTGATACAAAGATTCTAAATAATTATAAATTAATTCATGATTTCGTATTAGCATAATATATTTTTTAATGTAACATTAATTTCTCATATTATTTATCTCCGCATTTATCTTGGATTAAAAAGAGGTGTAATGCTCTGCGTAATTACTTTTTTTTTACCATACCGACTGATAACATTATCATGGTTATTAACATCAAATTTAATTTCACGTACAGACATTTTGCTTTCCTGAATAAAATTATCTACTAAACAACTGATTAAAGTATCTGGAACAAACAGTTACACAAAATTATGGTAAAACGTTTATAAATTAATTTAAATTTATTATATGTTTATTTACGATTGATAGTTAATAATTCATTGTTAACACTACATAATGTTTTGAATGGACTATGTTTTGTTAATGTACGCTATTGTCGCCAAAAAAATGTCGAGCAATAATATTTCACTGTTCTGTGGTGGTAACCTTAACATTAGCAAAAAAAACAGATAAATATTATCAAAAACAGATTGTGAAAAATATCAGTTCTATGAAGAGCAAGAAAATTTCTTGAATAAAACTCGTTTCGTAAAATATGCAAGATGATAATTTGCATTTAGTGTGAAATAAACGTTTAAAAGAAATATTGTTACTTTTTTCCCTAATTCAGTTATCTATTTATCTGTTGTGTACATTTTGAGAATTCCTACTTTAACACGTGAATCATTACTACTATTAATAAATTATTGAAGATTTTTCAATTTTGTTCCATAGGAGATGTCGATGGCTGGGTACTAAAGGAATCAGGAGCTGACTGGAGAAGAATCTAGTCGCGCTCATTTGAATAACTGTTGAGTATCAGCCAGTAAACACACGCGAGGATCATGAAAATGGTGCTGTCTCAACGTCAGAGGGAGGAGTTGTAAGTTTCAAATTTTTGCATTTTTGAAGCTCCTAGAAATTTTAGTCGATTTATATTCACTAATGATACACAATTAAAAATAAAATTTAAATTATTTTCATAATTACAGTTTAGTCTCGCTATATGATTTCCTTTTATATGACCCGTCGGATGCATTCCCTTTCAGACAGACTTTTACTCATACTAATGGTGCTCCCTCACCATCATCAGAGAGATTTAAAAATTTAGAATTCAGAAATTTTTTAATTTACTGCTTTAACAATCTTCAAGATCAGAAATTTATAAATGTAGAAATTTCAAGTTTTCCAATTTTTAAGATTAGAAATTAGTAAATTTAGGGAATAGAAATTTCACATTTTCAGCGGCGGTCATACGCTACACGGAAAGAGTTCTGTTTATATAGCTCTTACCACAGCATTTTCTGTTATCAGAATTTAAGCCGAGGCCATATAGCGAGATTCAATAGTATTTCATTTTTTAGCTATTTATGAAAAAATTTAGTTTAGGATTGTATTGTTATGTTGTGTATTTTTATTTTTAAAACATATGAGTTTGAAAGTCGACGTATAGTGGGATGTAGTGGGAGAACTGTTTTAAACGTGTGTCTCATCTCCTCTATGTTCGCGTCAATATAATTATATAACTACAATTTATTTTCTCATCGCTGAAATTGTCTGCTTTGGAGAATCAATAATTTATTACTTGATGCAAATCGCGTTATCACATAATACGGTTCCATATGCTTAGAATAAATGTATTATGAGATATTTTTTGGATAATTGTTGTATATAGAATCTAATTAACTCTGAAATTTGATGGTAACGTATACTATTTGTTATTACAAAAATTGTTCTACTATATAAAAGTTAAAAGAGTCGCAAAACTGAAATTGGTGAACGATTTGCTGTATTGGTAGTTGTGAAACACGTGCTCTAAAGAAGCAGCACACTGCGTGATATTTTTATCGGGTGATTACAGCCGGAGCATGTATTGTAACGTGCGATGCATATTAATAAGAAAACAGTAACTGCGGATTACAATAATCGCACGACGAGAATGGGGCGTATAGCGAGAATGAACTACTTCCCTGTAGTGTGGGGAATAGAGAAAAGTATCAAATGTTTTCTTCGATTCTTCTAGTTAGCAATGGATGTTTGGTGACTGGGTTAGATAAAACTATTCGTGGGAGGTTGAAGCAACTATCGTAAATGGGAAACAGTTTTGTTTTCTGGATTAACTCGTCCATGCAAATATTTTGGCTAGTTCTAATATACGGACATGAACTTGGAATGTGGTTTTACATAACTTTTTCTTTGCGTGTAGTCGGAAGAAAATTTTAGTTCTCGGATACAAGCGTGTTTATGACGGTGTATCACTCAACATACAATCGTTGCTACTTCACTATTTTTGTAAATATGTCGCAACAGCCAAAAAGTAATATATACAACAAATTAACAAACCAAACTTACAGGTTCAGTCATTTTTAATATCAAAAGATAAGACTTAGTAGATTAAATTAGGTTAGGTCAGAATATTCTGGTCTGTGTGAGATAAACAGCCACGCAATCTAATATTCGAAATCGCTGAAGTTAAGTAAGTTTGAAATTTAATTCCACTCGTTGTACATATTAATTTTCGGCCGTTACGATGTATTTATAAGAACATTAGAACAATAAACATAGTTTATCACGAATATCTCGAAAACTAAGCTTTCTATTGATTATGCCTCAGAAAAAAGTTGCAAATCACGTCCCCAATATATTAAAGGAATATTAAAATCACTCAATGTTGGTATATTAGAGGGGTCACAATAGTTTATTTGTTTTATGCTAATGTTATATGTAAAATAAATGACAGCCATAAAGATTGGTCGTCAGAGATGGAGATAAAGAACGGGTCGAAATTTTTGTATGCACTAGAAATTAAAATAATATGCTGAAGTATTATTTTGACTGATTGTAAACATAAAATTTCGTCAGATATTGATTATGGTTTTTAATATGATAATCACTTGTTTAAAAAATATGTGCATATATTTGAAACTCTAAAATAATTGCAAAAATTTGGTCCATTTATCAGTTTTATGTTATTGGGTTGAAAAGTATACACATTGTTTTGAGAGGACATACATGGCATGAAGGTTTGCTTGTTAGAGATGATAATAAAAAATAGGAAAGATTTACTTGTATAGAGTACAAATAAAAATGTATTGAGATATTACCTTCTTGTGATAAAATACATAATTATTTCTGAAACTCATGTAATGAGCATACATTGAGAAATCTGTAATGTAACAAGAAATATTTGATAAATTTACAGCAAAAATAAAAATTGAAACATGGTAATGTTATATTTATCTAATTTTAATAGACACTCAAAAATGACGACTTTAATGTAACACAGTATATTGGACAAAATTTAAATATTATAATTTTAGCAAACTTGCAATACAGTTTAAAAATTATTAATATCATAGGATCTGTAGTAACAACATATCTCTTTACCAAGAAAGCATGATTAATAAAATTATTTTATTCATATTTGCATTCTACGTTGATTTAGACAAATCAACGCACAAATAAAAGGATTTTTTGCCAAAAATCTTCCATAAAAAAGCGTAAGGAAAGTTTCTGGGTTCCAACAATATAAACGATGCTTCGAAGCTTTTTTAACGAAATTTATAAGGTCAATAGTTCAGCGTAAATTAATTCTTATATGTATAGAAGAATCATTTGCAAGAACAGGAAAGGATCAAAGGGATTGCAACGTAACGAAATTTTATTCAGTAAGGTCGCATTAATCTCAGTCGAATACGCGGGAACAAAAGGAGCTATTGCGTACTAGCCAGCTTTCCTTTTAGTTGATTCTAAGCGATAGAGTTTAGGGATGGGTTCAGGAATGTAGTAGATGATGGGTACCAAAAAATGTTCTGCAAATTAAAGTTTAATACTATAAATATGATGACGCTATTGGGAAATAAACAGAAGCTGGGGAAAAAAAATATTTGACTAACTACAAATTTCAATAAACAAATGCTTGAATGTAGCAAAACAAAATACAAGAAAATCTCTGGTAATTGTAACACTTTAGAGAGAAGAAAGAACTTTTACTATTTCATGTGTGCATTTTAGTAACATGGAAAATTCTCGAGCTATAGGTATCCTAGTACACGATGAAAATTTTTAGCGATCTTTTTTATCTAGACACCTCTTATGTTATCACATTCACTTAATTGCTTTAAATCTGTTATTTATTAACACGTCTGCATTATTAAAATTTTTGTTAAACCTTTGTCGGTCATCGATGACCCCTATAACAGTCAATGCATGTATTATACACATTACTAACTTAACAATGGGTCAACAAAGTAGTTGCACACTCAGGCAACGTACATGTTTAAAACTTTTAATTCTTAAGTACAATTACTTCAATGAAATTGGATAAACCAACATTTAATTATGTCACTGCATAAAATAAAAAATGTATTCTTTTATAGATAAAACGAATTAGTTCACGTTCGTTTCTTTTTCATTTCATATTCATTTGCGATCAAGAAATAGCTCGGTTAAGCAGGTTAATGGAACAGCAGTGTTTGTAACGCTGGCGAACCAAAAACTAAATTAGCAATTTTAATAAATCTTGTAGTATTGTAGTTAACACGCGCTCGGGTTATTGAGAGATCAGTTAACATGTTGACTGTTATGGGATTCATTGATGACCAACATGTAGGACTTTGTGTACTTAGATAATTAATAGTACAAAAAATAAAACAGACCTTGTCTAATACTAGTATTATACTAGTTAATAACAATGGAAAGTATCGAAGTACACATGTAAACAAATAATTGAATGTATTAATCAACAATTCAACAATCTCAGTCACATTGTCTTTTTTCACAAGGTTACCAAAGTTAACATCCAGTGATGGTCAGCTATTTAAAACTGTTTTGCATTTAAAAGGATAAACACAATTAACATTTTTTTAAACTAATTTTTACGTACTATATTTATAAGTAATACATAATCGATGTTCAGTAACATAATACGAACATACCTTTAGCTTGAAGTATGAATTTACAAGTATAGTTATTTAAGATTATATGAAGCTAATATAAATATAGATAAATAACATATACATAATTTAAGAATAAAAGGTGGACGTTGTTATTAAACCGATGTTTTTTTTACTACATATACTGTTTAATTTAATTATCACAACCCAATTGAAGAGAGTCTTCAGAGTCTGAGTCAGAGTCTGACTTTAAAATTATTACATTTTAATATGTCCATTTATAGACATTGGTCTATTTTATTTCTCATATCTTGCATTGTCATTGCTACCCACATACATAGTTATCGATCTCCTTACCTTTAGATTATCATTTCACTAACATGGTAAAGCAAAACGTTAAAGTTATTTGAGAATTATTCATTTAAGATAAAGTTGTGTTAACAACAGTTAATAGCTCTTGCACGAATATTGCTCATTTCTTACAAAAATTGACATTTTTAAAGCAAAATTAAATAATTTATAATTGCCTTTTTATGCTGTACAAAAGTTGCATTTATATTTACTTTATAAATTTATTAAAAATAACATTTTTATTTATTGTGAATCCCTTAGTCTACTACTTTGGCTGCGCTATCTTGTGGTTGCATAACCTATTGTTCTAGTTGCGCAAACGTTTATAATTGTTTATAGTTTGTATCATATAATAAATGCAGTGCAACAGATATTCATTTAATCTAATATGAAGTACCATTGAATCAAATCTATTTTTTTTCGAAAAATAAAACAAAAACAACTAAAAGTGAACACACAATATTTATGCACTAAATTGCAGATATTTGCTATAACATCCATTCTGTATTAGTTTCAAAAAATGATATTCATAAATGTTAGTTATGTTTACTAACTAATAATGAAACGATTTTAAGTTTTTCGTCATTTTCGTCTTAGTTTGGCTGATCTTACAATACGTTTTAGCAAAAATATTTTGCAGAGTGATAGATATCGTTAACGTTGATTAATTTAGAATTTATAAATTAAATAAATAATAAGTGAAACATCCTCGTCACATATAAAATTAATGTTATAATAAAATATTAAACGAAAGACTGCATATTACAAAAGAAAGTACTTATGTGTATTTTGCTTTCAGAAGAGACATAAGTAAAATTGGATGCATTATTGAAGCAGAAAACTATTACTAATTCGAAAAGTCGTCTTTCAAAGCACTTAAACAAAACGTACATTATTTTCGTATAGCTAATCTATTGAACTATACTATCGATGGAATAAAACAGAAAATCTTCGATATTTTCATTTAAACCAAAATGAAATACCAATATGCTTAAGAAAAGATGGACAAGGAATTTCACAACAATAATTAATAACATTTTAGGTACTTAAGTTTCAAATTTTTCTTGTTTCCTGTATTCTGCTGTAGCAAAAAGGTATATTTACAGTGTTGAATATACAATATATAAAAAGTAATTTATGTTAATCTGTAAATAACCTCTCCAATTATTTGTAACTATGGAATACGTTTTAAGTAAAACTTTCTGTTCTTTGTGGGAGTATTTATAGGTACAAGTCTAGTGTAAGCATACGCATCTTTAATAATTCAACGCGAACTTTTTTCTTTAAATGAAACTATATGTAACATTTAGGATAAATTAATGCCACTAGGTATTCTATATAAAAAAAAGTATCAGAGTATAGTAATGAAAAGGTAACAATTCGCGATATGCTCAAAATTCAAAACTCAGGTATTTCATTAAAAAATATTCCGAAATATATTACAAAATGTTGACTGTTTATAATATTGAATATTTTATGGTGGAATATGTTAAAAAATTTATCTGTATAAAAGGAAGGTCATTTTGAAAATTTGGAGATGCCTTCTACACCAAACCTGTGCCCATACAAAGGTTTCAAATATATTTGCGAGTATCAAAAAACTTATATTTATAACTTAAAATGTGTTACCCTATAAAATGGCATACATAGAAAATTTGATGAAATTGATTGACGCACGAAAGAATATACGTAGAAGCCATTATTTTTGCATATACGTAATATCGTGTGCACTTCGGGTCACACGGCCGAACCGACTGAAGTAGGTGAGGATATAGTACACTCCGAGCCATTCTAGACTATTTTCAGGAAAATTCTACTGTAAGAAAAGAAAACCCTACTATTTGTTGTAACATTCTAGAATTACTGTGTAACATGTACACATTTTGCACAAGTGGCGCAGCGGTTCTCATTATAATTTTGAAATTCAAAAATGTGGAGATTTGTTGATTTTGGAGTTTAGATATAGGAACTTGGAAATTTAGGAATTTAGCGATTTTTGGAGATAGGGGCCAAATTTTTAAATTTGGGCCATATAAGGATTTGGTGATTTGGCAGTTTGGTGCTTAAGGAATTATAGATTTGGGAATTCAGCCTGTACAGATTTGGAGACATAGGGATTTAGATGATTGAAGATTTAGGGATATGGAAGTTTGGTGATCTGGAAATTCCAGAACTTGAAAATTTAGAAATTTGTAATATCTTTTAGTTTACACGAACGATAAGATCTTTCCTTATATCATTTTCTTAAATGAAGCGTATTGTCCGCCACAAAATCATATATGTTTTCTTCCACTGCGTCGCCATTTTGCCTAGAGAAGTCTGGCATACTCGCTGTTATAGTCGCTTAAAACTAGATTTACGGACGTTTAATGACCACATATCTAAATTAAAGATGAACTGTAAAAATAAGGAAATAATGGATAATATATCTATCAGTTTATAGAACGATTCTTTATTTCGACGAAGGTTAACGTGCACCTTGACACAAGCTTCTTAATAATTTTCGGAATGCAAAATAAAAAATCCAAGATCCGCCATTTTGACGGGTTCCGTAAATCTAGTGTTAATACCTAATCTTCCAGTTTTTCTTTATACCACGGTATTAATAGAATAGTGTAGGTATTAAGACTCCTGTTCATCTTAATTGTTATGTTCGTCGGTGACGCTAGTCACAATCGACGCCTACATTTGAACTTCGGCGAAGATCAATATGTCAGCTTGACAAAAAAATGCGTGTTGCGTATCTGTGATTCTCCGACGAGGGTTGGCCGGGGTAAGGTTCGCAACAACCCCTGTCGGTATTAATACTAAAACGGGACATTATCGATTCCGGTGTCGATCGATGCTGACTAATTCTGGTGACGTCAAATCAGTCGTGGATCGACGCGTGTCGTGCGGGGGGAACCAGCCGCAGGAGAGGGCGTTTGTTGAGCACGCGCGAATAGCGGGATCGATAATACGTCGAACCAGCGGACGAAGGAGGAAGAAACGGGGAAACAGGGAAATGCAGACACCAGACACTGTAGGGAGGAGAGTAGCCGGTCGAACGTGTATGCTCCTCGTTCAGACTGTAGCCTTGGTCCCTGGATTTTCGGATGTTTGAACTTCGGAATCTTTCATCTAAAGTGGAACTTGAATTACGGGTTTTAGGACCCTCTTTTTAATAATGTATTTATTGCCAGAATGAGTTTGGCAAATACGACTTTAAGGGGGGACCTCTATGTAGATGAACTCAAAAAAGTCATTTTTTTTTTTTATTTAAAAAGTTACTTTAAAGCCTATAGAATACAAAACGCATTCGTATTTGGAGTAAAGTGCAAAGCTGTTGTTGTAATAATCTATACATGTGACCCATCTTCTCGCCGATCCGAGACGCGCACGGCAGTAATGATCAAAAGTTTGTTCATTTATTATCCCTGTTTGAAGTGCTTATATACCTGTAATAAGGTTTAGTCGGATGTTCCGGAAGAAGTATTTACGAAGAATTTTCGAAGTAATGGTAGATACGAAAACCATTGAAATAATAGCAGACTAACCATTAAGTCGCAAAATCACATATTCTTCTCTTACCGAAACTTTAAACGCGATTTTCTCGAAACTCGTTTCGTCGCAAAATTGAAAATCGGTGTACACGATTACTCGAAAGTTACTCGACCAATCGGTCTGAAATTTTGTACACATGTTAATGATAGTTATGGCTCCCGGATGAACCTAAAAGTAAGTTAAAATCATGGAAATAAACATTTTTTTTATTGCAAACAAGACTACAATTTTTCTATAAAATGTTCAACTTTTTGTTCCGAGGTCTGCCATTCTTCCAATTTTTTATATTTTTTCGATGTCTTAGGTTCATCCATTTACTACATCTATGTACTTATAAAATTTCTTCGTTTCGGCTGGTTCGGATAATAAGAACCGACACTAGAGTGTACACCGTTTTAGAAGTCGGTTCATGATGCTTCTAGCACAACAGGCTGTACCTCCGCCATTTTGTATTTTATTTCCACAAAGAAATTCCAAAATGAAGTAGAAGTATTACTTAAATAGTCCTCAAAACCATCAAAATATTTATTCACTCCTTACCCTTCAAAAAAATTATTGAAAATCGGCGTAATTTCGGCGTTCTACATAGAGGTCCCCCTTTTAAGGGGGTTTTCTAATCTTTACAGGATTTCCTATGCGTTGTTATTGTAATCATAACAAATATTTGTAATAGTTGCAATTAGGTTCATAATAAATTTAGGTTCAATGTCGTTCCGTTGTTCTAGTACATTTTATGATACTAATATTACGGTCGAACGTTGTTTATAGTTATTTGAAATAAAAAGGGTTGTTTAGTTTTTATTGTACAGTTATGATAACTTGGATGTTGTTCCATTAACCATTTGCGGCCGTGCTTTCTTTAACCTACAGCTCCTTTATTAATTTAGAAAATAGAACAAGAAGTGGGTTTACAATAAACTGTATTGCAATTATGCAGGGTGCGTAACAAACATATTTTTAATTCATTACAAGTGGAAAAGAAATGAAAACATCTTCAAACCAATCTATTTATCTGAATTCCTTCTACGAGCCAAGAGAAACGCGATGTCGAGCGTGGCTCGACATTGGACCGTAAAGGGTTAGAAAATATTGAAAATTAAGAGAAATATATGAACTTAAAGACGAGCTTGTTTTACTGAAACGTTCTAACATCATGAAAGTTTAAAAATGTAATTAATATTTTTAAAATTGGTTTTAGGGTCAAGGTTTGAAAAATATCTTCTGAAATAAAACTGAACTTTTTTTTATTTCAAACGACACTGAAAAATTTTATGCAACGCACTAGCATTACAAAATGAATTGTGGACAAGAGTCTGATTTTAAACATAAGTTTAGTATTCATCTTGTCATAACTATAATAAATATTTTTTAAAGTGTCAGTACCTATTGATGAAGTAGTTGAATAATATCTTGTGCAGAGGTCATTTCATTTTCAAAGAACATAACGTTTATAAAGTTTGGGGTTTTTAAAAATACCTTTGCATTTTCAAATTAACAAATTTCTAAATTTCAAATCTTCATTTCTAAGTTTCTAAATTTACAGATTTATAAATTACCAAGTTTCTAAATTTCTGAACTTTTAAACTTGAAAATTTGTTATCCTCGGAATATTTAAAAGGATTTAAGATTACTATGAATTATGTCTAATTTGCATGAAACCTGCTAATGGTCAGACCTCTTCTTATATCGCTATTTTCCTTGTGGACCGGGATATGCGAATTTCTGTCTCTCTCTAGACAAAAATGTGAGTTACGCAATACAGAAGGTAGTCATTCCAGGAAATCTCGAGTATATGTTTCTTTTGTGTCATGTACGAATAAAAAGCCGATAACACACGATGTTCAATATCTGCGGCATCATACGTTTATTTACTTTAGATACATAACGCCGGAGGCTCACTCCATAAAGTCAGTTTCAAGAATGGTGGGGATGTTCAACTTTCAGTATGTATAATGATGACCAACTTTTGTGATTCCGTTGTATTAAGACCCGGTGAAAGATGTTTATTGCGGTTTCATTTAATTTGTGTAGCACAACGGTTTTTATGTACAAAATTTGACAATATTCAGGGAAATTATGAGTTTTTGATTAAGAAATTGGTGGATGTTTTTTTAATCTTTTCTTGTTTTCCCTGAAGTAAGTAGAACAGTCTCCAGGTTCACAACGGCATCAGGAAGTTGAAAGTTTATAGTCAATTGTTCTGGGTTCTCAGGAAGTAGAGGGTCATAAGTGCAAACTGGACTGTTTTGGTACTTTTACATTATTATGCAAAGGTGGATTATCTGTAATTAATTCTTCCTTTCTAATTATTCAACTAAAAACATTATTTGTCCTCTTAGACATAACACTTATTCAACCTAATATTTAGGTTGTATATGTATACGTATAGTTTTGATAAATATTACCAATATTTTATTTTGGAGTATAGTTTAATGTTACTTTTCAAAATCTTGCAGGATCTGTTTTGCTCGCATTCTTTCATTTAATACCTCTAATATTCAAACTCCAAAATATTTCTGTATTCTGCATGAATTCTCATTAATCTCAGCAGAGATCATTTATTATGTTATTTCTGCAATACTGATAAAGCTACTACTTAAGTTACTGGATAAAGTGGATAAAATAGTTAAAATAATATGTTTGAATTTGTATATTTTTACAAAAACACTTTGGTAATTGTTGGGAAGTCTTGTTAAAAATACAAGATGAATAGTACACTCGACATGACACAAAACATAGAACTATTTTATTCCTTTTTAATTAAAATAATGTTTTTAGAATAGAGTATCTTATAGCTTCAAAAATGTAGCCAAAGGAATATGTATTTATTTGTATAATTAAAAGATTTTTACGAACTTCCAAAATTACGTGTTAGTTTAGACTTATTATTAACCTTGTATTTTTAAGTGCGTGCTAAAATTTTTATCATACCAATATTTTCCTTAATACATAAAATATGTATTTTATAATTAGCTACATAATTTATTATAGTTTTCACTGTACGCGGATCTATTTGTTTAATGTTTTTGGCGAAGTATTTCATAATTTTTCCAAACATCCTCTTTATTGATGTTTCAATAAGAAACATTGAAGGTACCGAGTTAAAGTACAAGAACGTGTTTGGAAACAATGGGGTGAGAGAAAAAATGATGAACGGAGGAAAGTAAAGGGTTTCATTGATCATTACAGGTGGCCTCTTGGAGTATCTGCTCCTCTTACCAGGCTTCTTCTTTTTTTAGAAGTATCGAGTGAAATTCGATGAATTCCTCGCTGTTAAAATGTTGCTTGATCCATCTTAATATATTATTTGTGTTTGCATTGCATAATTTTATCGGCCGCTGTGGCGATGAATTTAAGGCTTTTGTGTTTAAAAAATTCGGTTAAAACAATATTGTTGATGACACACCACATTATAACTGGAATTTTCGTATTGTTAAATTAAGTTAAATTAAGCTGCAGTACACGAGATATAAAATTATAATTAATTAAACACTAAATTGCAATCGATAAGATATTAATCTGTTGTTGATATGTAAATATAGTTCAATACCAAAGTATAGCTAATGAAAAAATTGTAGCTGGTATTTTAACATAGGTAATAATTTATATAAAATATCTTTAATTATAGTTAAGAAGATACCAAGTTATACTTGATATGATACCATATTGTAGTTAATAACATCTCAAACTGTAATCAACATTTTAGTACATTTGATTCAACACTAGAAAGTTAGGGTTTTTAAAAAGTTATGATTGATGAAATATTAAATTCTGATTGCTGTTTGACACTAGAAGTAGCGGCATTAAATGCATGCTTACTTGAAAACTGAAAATAAGGTAGAAAAATAAATAAATATTGCAGCATCACCAATCATATACAACTATTCATTAGCTCAATAAAACATGACAGACATTTTGGCAAAAGGACGGCAATCAAATTTTGTAATAAAAAATGCCAAACCCGAAACCAGTCATTTTGACTGGTTAATAGTTCTAGTGTTAATATAATCAAAAAAACACTGAACTATAATCAGTATTTTACTATATTTACAAAAAAATGAAATACATACAGCCAGTA
Organism: Coelioxys conoideus; assembly: GCA_947623535.1. Taxonomy (NCBI): domain Eukaryota; kingdom Metazoa; phylum Arthropoda; class Insecta; order Hymenoptera; family Megachilidae; genus Coelioxys; species Coelioxys conoideus. The sequence goes on along the minus strand of OX392451.1, from coordinate 11,549,898 downwards.
GAATACTAGTAAATGTGTGTACTCTCATGCCAACAAATAATCACAGTAATAAATTCAGACAGGCAACAAAGGAGCGAATGGATTTGGCTCCAAAGTGATACAAGTGGTTGAGGATGTCGCGAAAAGATGCGACTCTAGGTTTCTTAACAAGACAACGAGAAGCTAAGAAGCTGGCAGAAGAAGGTTGTTAAGTGTTGAAGAGTGTGCATGAAAGTTGAGGAAGATTGGCCGGCTGCAATGAGACCTTGCAATCGATCGAGCTCCTCCCTGCGTTTGCCAACGTTTCGCCCATTCTGTTTCGTTAACGATGTAAGAAAGTGGAAAATAATAGGGGAGAAGGGTGAAAGTGGTATGCAACGCGATCGATACGAAGCACCATGTAAGGGTTTCAAATGTTTGAAGGGATGGAATGGAAAATTATACCCCCTTAACGACACGTATATAGTGTCGGAAAAGAAACTGTTTAGTAAAACATCCACGAGAAAAGGAAGATTGAGAGACAAAATTTTGCATAACCCCCTAATTGTTATAATGGGATTGGGAACAACCCCATACGCACAGGCAACAGACGTTATTGTCTCAGCAACCATCAATTTCGTTGAGCCTTATAATTTACTAATTACACGCATTAATGGCAGTCTTTGTTTGGGAATTAAAAAGGAAAGTCTCAGAATACTCTACCTGAATGTGAAACTTCATTTTTATGGTAGCGATTAAGTATTAAAACACTTTTGTGTTGTAGGGATTAATGGATGCATGTCCAGGTGAACATAGCGATACATCTTGTAACTTATCTTGTCATTTATCAGTTACACAATTTTACTCTATTCACTTTATCCTGTATTATTACATCCTTCATAATGAGCTTCGCAATGAAACCAACTCCAGTATATTATTTTTTCCTTTTTCGTTATTTTTCTCTGCTGATCACATCTTTATATAAGAATATGCAACTTTGAAGCTAAGGATATTCTTTTACACCTTTTCCTATTTACATCTATTATTTTGAGTCTTTATTCATATGATAAGATTGATGTCAAGTATTGATACGTTAGTGTTTTTTTTTAATTGTATTGAGATACCAATTATAGTATGTGCCTTAGGGTATAACAAGTTTATATGAAGAAGGAGAATAAAGAATGTGTAATTAGGACATTGCTAATGATAAATTTCCTTTAATGGTCATTGTGGTAAGTGTTACATTCTGTAATTGGAGAATGATAAAAATACCTGTTGTAACCATAGGAAACTAAAATTCCTTTCTGGACAGCAGAATTTATAGATATTCTTTTGTTAAATTCAAGGCGATGGAAATTTCAGAATAAATTAAGAAGTGAAAACATTTTCAATATAATTTTTTAAATCCTGTATTCTACTTCCTCAGCCTTCGTTTATAAAACTTAAAACTTCTTTCTGCACATTTATTTGCAGGTAAATTGGAGTAACATCTGATAAAATCCATATTCTCTCATAAAATATTGTCAGTAAAAGCGTGAAGAAGATGAAATCATGAAAACTCCTTCGAGCCTCCGTCGAAATAGAAGAATGAAATCTAATTGCATAAGTTATTTATTATCTGATGTTTTGAAGTGATTAATATGAGACTCAATCATATTAAACCTTTGATTTGTTCATATTTTGAGACACACAGTATATAATTGCCATACATTATCTAACATCGTGACTCACCAGACAAAGGGTGTCATTTCAATGTCCTGTATGCATTAAATATTGCAGCAGTGTGAACAGATACTTTTCATTTTCTTATTTTTTTTTACAATAGTACCGGACTCGTTCATGTGGAAAACTTTCGTTGATCGAAACAAGAATCACTTTCTAAAAGCTGCGCATCTGGTGGTTATCCATTCGTTTACGGGATTGCAATTAACACTTGCCAAGCGGTTTCATAGCAGTGAAATTAATTCGCTGTTATTCGTATAATTATCTTGCGCACTTGTACGTGCACCGTTAAACGTTAATGACCAATTAATGATATAAATAGTACCGATTATCTGCTGAAACCTTTTCCCTAAATGTGATAATTGTAGTATATATTTTAAGCGTAAATAGAAAACAATGCATTGTAAAAAGCAGCATAATAACAAATAAACTTGCGAGTTACGGAAGAAAGTGTGAGAATCTATATATGTTAAGAAAAGTTAAATTATATGCTCAATTTGTTTACACGTGTTGTTACTTAGTCTTTGACAAGTATTGCATTATTTGTTATCGACTGTTCGATTTTGTCGAAGTTGCAGTTTATGTATCTGTTAATAGTTAAAATAATTGTTACATATTTTTTTACGCTCAGAGATTTTTAAAGCATAAATGAGTATTGATTCCAAAATCAATTAATGGTATTTTATAATTAGTTATTATTTAACATTTGTCGTTTGTATTTCATCGAATCTCTAGTTCATGCAATAATTAAAAGTAATTTAATTATATATTCTTCTATTTTTGTATCTGCAACTTCGAGGTTTCTCTAAACAGTTTCTCAAATATTTAATTCAAACCTGAATATATCTACCAACAACTTTGTTTTTAATAGTATCACGATATTCCCATTTTGAATAATGAATGCACATATCAGACTAGTTATAAAAAAAATAAAACATATAATACTTTATACAGGGTGCTTCAGTACTGATGGTGCATCCTGATGGGGTTATTTCTCTGAATATAAAAGTTCTCAAAAATATTTATAAGAGAATTTCTTTACAATAAATAAAATGTTCATTAATTTAACAATAGATGTTATAAATTAATAAATATAGTTATTAATGACGTTGAAATATGTTGAGTCATTACTCTACATAATGTTGCTGATATGATAATAAATATACACATAACTAACAATTTCATAAAGAACAGTATACAGTTCTAATTTTGTGACTACACATGTAATATCTGCATAATACTGCATTTGATGATATTAATAACTACATTAATTTGCAACTATTAGTATTATATTATATATTATAATCTTTATTTTTTTCTTGTCATAAACAAATTTAATGTTCAAACAAATTATGAATAAAAGTTACAGGCGAAAAAGAATATACTGCACATTCTTCATTTGCTTTCGCAAATAGAACCAACTCTTTTCTCTGATATTGATTCTGGAACATCCTGTATAAGACAGATAATATTTCCCTATGTAAATTTGATTAATTCAAAAGAAATTCAGACAAGTTCGTTGTCTGCAGATAGAAGATATAAAATATATACATATAAAAGATATTTTACCAACGTTAATTCATTTGAAGCTGTCTTCAAGGAAATTCTGCCGATGACTCCAAGTGTATCAGACCAACGGGATGCATTTCTGACGGCGATGAGAAACCTTATATCTCGCGTACGTGATACCCGCTGACAGGTGTGCTAAGGTAAATGGAAAAAGAAGATGCGAGGCAAGATGGAAAGGGGATCATTTTCGCATAAAAGACGATCAACCGTAGCGATTCTCGAGCCTTGAAATTCGCACATGGAATAAAATAACACCAAGATGCCACTGCCCAGCAATTTCTGGCCCTCCGAAAATATCCAGGACAGCAATTGGTTCAGGATATTGCCTGAGGATTGGTGCCGCATGTTCCGAACTTTCTCCGTCGAAGATTAATATCGATGCCCAAGCCCAAAACACTTGAATAATTAGCGAAACGTGCAGGCTGGTATCGTGAGCGAGGAGCATAGTGGTTTTTCGACGCGGATTTGATTTATTCTGTTGTGCCCCATTCGGTGAAGTGAAAGGTCTTGAATTGCCGAAGGAGGAATCGATCGCGCTTTCCGGCTTCATTCGCTTTGTTTGCCGGCATTTGAACGAAACACGCGCTGATAATTTGCTATGTACTTACTATCATGTGGAAGCAGGTGAACAGGGACGAACGACCGACTTCAGGCCTTTCACCCCGGCATAATTCTGCCCGACTTTCAATCTCTTTTCCCACGTATTCAACCTGCGGCCTCCGTTCTACCTGCCTATACCGTGAATTGTTTTCGGTCAAATGTCATTCTTTAATTTCTCAACCACGTCCAATAATGTACTCGTGAAGATCAGTGAAGACAATATTGCGAATAATGTACTTAGCCAATGGTATTTGTATTCTTTATAAATGTAATCTTCTGATATTACTAGCAAGGACACGTCTTCGGTGTTGAATGGCACATGCCATTCTTGAACTCCTTAATTTCATCAAATAATGTGCTTGTTAACATTTTTGAAGGTAATGCAATAACGTTAGTCATTACTGTTAATGATAATATCTTAGCCAATGGCATTTTTTAAATCTTCACTGACGCCATACAGTATGATTAAATGAAATTTTTTGAGGTATTGTTAAGGTGTAGGAACGTGATGAGTAAACGGCATTCTCATTTCTTCTAAATCTAATATTTTTATATTGCCAGCGAAAACATTTATCCAGCATTGTAAAGTGAAAATATGTAATTCTGTAGTTCTTTGATTGTATCAAATAATGTACTTCCTAAGATTATTGGAGATATTATTGTAGCAATCAGTTCACCCAACGGCATCTGCATTATATTTGTATGTAATTTTATAATACTCTTAACTCGTATCAAACAATATAATTAACAAAATTTCTGAAGAATTTGTTATAGTAATGTAATCAAGGAATATATTATGAATATAATAAAATATAATATGTAATAACATTTAATATTATAAAAGTATGTCATGTACTCTGAAGCAAAGTGTAAATGTTATGAGAAGTGTGAGTGTGACATGATAACTTTAGTATCGTATTCCGCTTAACAATTAAGAGTCACAGGAAACATTTCATATAATAGTAAAGTCTTAAGCACAATTATCACGATGATATAGTCGTGTCAATACTTTCTATATGTGCTTGTATGCAGAGAATGTGTTAAATGTTTTGCAGAACATTGTCCTGTAGAAATTGTAGGGTTCAGGAAGTGCAAAGAAATTCTCAAGTTGTTTCACACGTTGGTGCGATGAAGAAAGTTGGAAAAACGGGGTTCGATGAAATGAGACTAGTAAACTATATCTCTATAAGACGTAAATATTTTGTTTTACAATTTTTTTATAATGGTAATCGATTGATCGTTTTATATTGTTAACAGCAGAATCGAATGTATATCAAAATTCATCTATTACTGGAGAACAATCTAGCTAGACCAGTGATAGTTTGAAATTTAGGATAGTTGAATATAGAATGTACGTTTGACTTTTTGAGGCAATCAGTTTCTATAATATCAAATTTTTAATTATATTATGATTGCATTAAAGATGATAGGTATGTAATGTTCAGCAGAGGTATAAATATAGATTGTAGACAATTGGACTTAAACCTAGAAGTGTTTTGCATTCACATTGATAAAATATGTATGAGATTCATGCGTTAATGTTTTGCGCTTATTATAATTAAATTGTATGTTTCATTTTCTTACAACAGTTTAGTTACTCCGAGGAAATTAAATAACAAGTTTTTGTAATATTATTACAAGTATTTTTAAAAGAGATTATCTTAATAAAAGATCTTTTGGAATGTCCTTATTAATGTAACAGTATCCAGGTGATGTAAGATGAATTACTTAAAGTCGGCGATTAGTGCGTGTCGATTATGATGAATTATTCGCGTTGGTTAAACGAACGTTTCGATTGTGAAGTCATAGACAACGAAACAGCTAGTTATTTACCAAACGTATTAGTATACAGTCATGATGTTCTTTCAGAAATAAGGCGATCGCGGACTATCTCAGCACTAACGGCTATCAAGATGCACTCGAAGCGTTCAAGAAGGAAGCTGATATGCCTGGAGAGGTAGAAAGAAAATACGGAGGCCTTCTGGAGAAGAAATGGACATCGGTAATACGCTTGCAGAAGAAGGTAAGAAGATTAACGAATTTGGAGTTATATATTTATACAGATAAAAATATTCTACCACGTTGACACGGTATGCTATCATCTCGATTCTGTTAAATGTGGAAGGTATATGTAAAGAGCTTACATGTTCATTCACATATTAACAAATTTGTTACAGTCTGAAATGTAACTTTTTCATTAAGTACAATATATACCTATTAATTACAAAATGAAATTCATTGTTTGCTCTAAACGTTATAAAAGCATATCGGCTCAGTACTTTATAAAAATATTTTAAATGTTTGTGGCATACTGACTAATAATACCTTTATTTGGAATATCAAAATATATGTATATGAGGCAAAACATTCATCATTACTGTAAGTGAAAATGAACATAGTATGGTAGAGTTGCAGTGTTAACATGTTATTTCTTTATATTTTAGGTAATGGAATTGGAATCCAAACTCTCAGAAGCAGAGAAAGAATTCATCGAAGGGGCACCAACACGTAGCAAGAGATCACCATCTGAATGGATACCAAGGCCACCTGAAAAATACAGTCTTACTGGACACAGAGCTCCCATAAACAGAGTTATTTTCCACCCAGTGTTTAGTCTTATAGTATCTGCTAGTGAAGATGCCACCATTAAGGTAAAATGATATGCAATCATAAAGTAGAATGTTGTTAGCTAATCAGTAGTTGCAATTACATTGTTACTATTTGTATATTAGTTTATTTTTATAAACTTAATCGTATCATGAATGTTTGTTGTCAAAATGTTGATCTCAGTACAAATAAATAGCAAATATTAGAAGTCAAGAATACTAAAAGTTAAATGTTACATGATGCAGTACTGTTTCTCTATTTGAGTATTTAAATGTCAATACTGTTTTCTGTTCCCTATTTGAAGTCTATTCGATAAACTACTTCACACACTGGTTTTGAAAAAGTAGTCAGTTACTTTCAACTTTCCCCGTTTGTTATTCAGTGTCGACTCTATTAGTTTTTGTTGAAACTGGTTTTCTTATTCATGATCGTGTCATCCAGGTATGGGACTTCGAAAGCGGCGAATTTGAAAGAACATTGAAAGGACACACTGACAGTGTACAGGACGTTTCATTTGATGTCTCCGGGAAACTGTTAGTTTCTTGCAGTGCAGATATGTCTATTAAGTTGTGGGACTTTCACCAGTCTTTCGCTTGTGTGAAAACCATGCACGGGCACGATCACAGTGTCAGCTCTGTCTCATTTGTGCCACAAGGGGATTTCGTAGTGAGCGCCTCTAGAGATAAAACCATCAAAATATGGGAAGTGGCGACAGGTTATTGTGTTAAAACATTGACAGGGCACAGAGAATGGGTACGAATGGCTAGGGTTAGCCCCTGTGGTGAATTAATTGCTAGCTGCTCGAACGATCAAACAGTACGAGTATGGCACGTAGCAACAAAAGAAACAAAGGTACTTACCACATAAATATAGAATAAAATATTCACATGCTCACATTTTCTAAATACTTGTGTGTTCCTTTATTACTGATCTATTTATCTACATTATATATTTTTGTAAGTGTTGAAAAATGTACTAAAATGCTTACATTTGTAGGTGGAACTCAGAGACCACGATCACGTCGTGGAATGTATCACATGGGCACCGGATAGTGCAAGAGCATCAATCAATGCTGCAGCAGGGGCAGACAATAAAGGTGCCCATGAAGGACCTTTCCTCGCATCTGGTTCGCGAGACAAGGTAATCCGCGTTTGGGATGTCGGTGCCGGCGTTTGTCTCTTTACTTTACTAGGACATGATAATTGGGTACGTGGCATCGTCTTCCACCCCGGTGGCAAGTTTATCGTCAGCGCATCTGACGATAAGACCCTGCGAGTTTGGGACACCCGCAATAAACGAGCAATGAAAACCCTTGAGGCGCACGTTCATTTTTGCACCTCCGTCGGTAAGTATAATTGGAAAATCAGTTAACAAGTACAGGTTGTCCCAAAAATAATGTAGAGTTAGTTGGGTCATATCAACGCACTTCCTTTCAAGCTTCGTAACTTTTTTCACGTAACAAATTAAGCTAGTTTTAAACAAAGTTTAAATTTTGTGTAGTACATTTAATAAAAAAAAGTTATTAACATCTTTTTAGAAACTGAAGGTGATATCGTTGTGCACCATATACGGAGTATATTAGGTCATCCCATAAGTTCGTGCTGTTTTTCGCGCGATTGCATATGTGAATTTTTTAAACATACCTTTAAGTTTCACGAAAAAATGTAATTACCCTCTCGTTGTATGCCTTCTTCCCATTTTTTGTGGTAGGGCCATTATTTCACCCCGATAAAAGTTCTGTGGTTTCTCTTCAAAATAGTTTTGCAAGCTATTTCCGAGAATGTTAATATTTTCAAACTTTTTACCCACTAAGAAGTGTTGTAATGTCCGGAACAGATGATTATCAGATGGAGCAATATCGGGGGTGTGGTCAAGTTTTTTTGCGACTTGTGGTCTAGCATTGCCGTGTTGACATATGAGGTTGTTTCTATTCGCTAATTTTGAACGTCTTTTGGCAAGTGTTTCCTTTAATTTGTCGATCTGCGTGCAATATTTGTCTGATTTAATGGTATCACCGCTTGGTAAGAGTTCAAAATTCAATCAAGAGTTCAGTATTCCTTTTTAATCTCACCACACACTCAAAAAAACCTTACGGGGATGGAAGCCCGGTTTTGCACATAGTGGAGGTGGTTGATTTCTTTCAAACTAACTCCGTTTCGGTTCACGGTTTTCATATAGTAGCCATTTTTCCCCACCAATTACCAGGTGTCTAAGGAATGGATTAGTTTTGTTCCGTGCAAGTAATGATACACACGCTGTTTTTTTGTTAAGACTGTTCCTTTCCGTAAGTTGTGAGGTATCCGAACGCCCAGTTTTGATACCATCCGCATTTATTTTAAATACCTATGTATTGTTATTTTCGGTATTTTTAGAACATCTGACATCTTCTGAACTGATAAATCTCGTGATTGTTCTACAAGATCACTTATTATTGAACTTCCTTTCCGAAATTCATATAACATAAGATGTTGAAAATGTATACGCATATCGCTCATGACTTTTCACGGCTAGGAATTACTGTGTTTACAATTTCACGATGTTATACCCACGAATACCTTCTTTAAACTGTTCAAGAACAGCTAAACTTAAATGCATTGGTCCCTTATCGCCGTATGTTTATAAATCATTACTGAAGTGTATAAACAAACGTTGGTACGAACTTATGGGATCACCTAATAAGTCATAAAGATATCTTAATGTGTCGGAACATACTAAATTATGTTAATTATTATTTAATACTATTCTTATTATAATATTGCTGTGTCTGTTATATCTCCGTTAAATTTCTTTCTATTATTTTTAGAGCATCCTGTAAATACAATTCAACCTGAATATTTACAGTAGGAATGGTTCCTATTGCTAACTTCCCATGTATTTGTTAATAACAATTGTTTAATAATTAGTATTAAAGTAGTTTTACTCTTGCAGATTTTCACAAAAGCCATCCTTATGTGGTCACCGGTAGTGTTGATCAAACGGTGAAGATCTGGGAGTGCCGCTAGTCACCAAAACATCAGGGTTTCTTTGAACCTTCGTCGAGAAAGAGAGATTGTGAAAAAAAGGCGAACGATGCGCGTCGAATTCGATGGAAACGGCCGAGGGAGTAAGATGCTACAAAAATGTTATCGTACATACTACTATTATTAATATTAATATTATTATACACACATAAACACGTACGATTAAGAGCTCTTTAATTAATTTATAATAAAATACAATTAGTAATTATTAATATTACATATACGTTTTACGGTAACGAACTGCACGATTCGAGGAGAGTCGGTTGAGGTTAGCTCTTTCTCGCGAGAAGGACATTGCCATAACTTCGTCGGCGGTGAATAAAAAGGAACAAAATTGTCTCAAACACCTCAAAATTTTATTGCAAGAACACTTGATTTCTAGAAACGGTTAACTATACATCCAAAATGTTTCGCAGCGAAACGCGTAATGGAATGAATTGAATGAACGCAGTGCATTCAAATGTGTCATCCTCCTCCTCGAACCGCCGACGGTGACCAGAGAATTTCGACTGTGCCGTATCTCCGGAATGTCACGGTCACTCATTCTCGTTTGCTACGCTGACCTCTCTTTGAACGTTCTTGACAATGTAAAATCGGAAAATAACACCGATACGTATGACATGGACGCGCGTATCTATTCGTATGCACACATACGTAAGAGAGGAAAATTCGATATGTTAGCAATTATCATGTGTTGAGCGTCGTGAATAATTTATTCAACATTGATCGAGTGCGTAGCATGTTCCTGGTACAAAACAAAACACGATGTAAAGCAAATGAACGTGGCAAACGGGTGGATAGATTGGCGACCTGCGACAGTATAAAGAAACAGGGCATTAGCGTGATAATCGAAGAACGTCCGTTTGCAACGTTCAAGCTACATTTGAAGTTACATGCTGCGTATGTCAGTGTATGTGTGTACTATTAACGTCGAAGAACCATTCAAATCGTTCCCTAAAATTTCGAACAAGCGAACACCTGACGAGCTCGGCCAGAGACGAACGCAACCCAGAAGAAACTACTAATCAGAGTAGATTGAACCGAAGGAAAAATAAAAACGAAGAGAAGTAGGAGTTCGACAGTGCATGGCGTCCAAACAACGTGCATTATTAATAATAATACTAGGAGAACAAGGGACGGCCGAGTGAAGCGTGCGGATTTATGAAAACGCAAAAAAATATATACTAATGTGCATTCGTACGGAAGTATTTGAAAAGCGCATTAGTTACGTGGGGTCCTGAGACATGTGAGGTACTAATTGTATATTTAGCTCTAAACTACTATTAGCTGGTAGTGCAGACGTAGACAAGAAAACCAAGAAAAGGGAATAATAGAATCAAGCCGCAAGTGAACAATCGGTCGGTACACACATTTACGCAAGGCATATTTCGTCAAGATCTCGTGTAATAATTGCTTTATTAAGGCCAATTTTTCCTAACCATTTTTCTTCTTCGTCTATTAATATGCGCCACTTTCCCCTCTGCCCAACTTCCCCAACAGAGCCAGAGACCATTCGACTCGATGTGGTACTAAATTATTTTGATGAACAAATAAAAACGAACTTCTCATTGGAGCCGTGTGACATCGTTATGCTGTATTACCTGTGTGTTTCGTCATCGTTCGTGCATCGTTATTTGCCATTTTTTTCTTCTTTTCTATCCATTGATAATAAAACCTTGTAGCAATCACGATACTTGGGCGTTCTGTTCTTTTGGAGAACTCCCTGTGTGTGTGCGTTGTTGCCCAGGTTTAAAACTTATGGAAATTCATCCGTTTGGGCAAACTCGTCCCTCCGTTTGTTCCGTTCTTTGTTTTCGTTTCCCGAGAGAATTATTATAGCACTCTTGTACAAAAGAAAAAGGTACTTTGGAATCGGAGCGTGGCGAGATCGCGCGAAGCAGAACCAGACTTTCCTTCTTTCTCAAATGACCGACGTGCTCCTCGATTTCGCTCGCGAGGGTTGCACGGCACTCGCAAGTTTTTTTGTGAACAAGCAATGCGTACGATTTAAGTTACGACTTCGCAGTACACGCATGTCAGTATTTTACATTTATAATAGAGAGAACGAGAGAGAACGAGAGAGAGAGAGAGAAAGAGAGAGAGAGAAAGTGAGAGAGAGAGGGAGAGAAGCTTAATATACGTATACACGGACACGTATACACACGTATATATATATTTATAAAACGTATAAATATATGTGAACATATACATACACGAATCCATACACAAAACATAATATGTATATATACACAATTATGTGTATATCTATGTATGCACGTAATTGTGTATATATGTATATGTATATATAGACACAAACAAATATGTAATTGTAATTGAGCAGTGGAAACGAAAAAAAAAAAAAAATACGCGTACCGAACAGATTATGATTGTTCGGTGTTTATACGTAGGATGACGTAATAAAAGTAATATCGTAGCTGCTTTTCGTAAATTTCGTCGCACTTGCTTTAGTCAACTTTTTTCGCTTTTTCTACCTGCCCTTCGAGAAACGATACTGACACGTTGAAGTAGAGTAACAATAAAGTGTTGTCATCATTTGTGATATACATATATATATATATATTATACACGTAATACGTGAATTCAGCTTTCATCGAAACCCTTGCGTTGTGAACTTTAGAAAAATATTAGTGAACCCCATATATAAGAAAGGAAAATGAAGATACAGATATTTCACTAAGATGGCTCATTGCAATATGTGTGTCAACTTAAACTAATTTTATTTTATGAATATAACATGGAAACAGCCTGAGCTGTTGAATCTTACGTATAGTTATATACTTTTATAAAATTTTTATAAAAGTTTTACGATTTACGGGTCTTCAATTATTTGAGATTATCTTATAATCATAAGCAAGTACCAATATCTTATTTAATACTTTATTGTTATTTCAGATTTGTGAGATACTGTTATAACTGTAATTTTGCGTTTATTTGGAGTATGGGACCCATTGTACTTTTAATTCTCTATAATATAATACTAAATATTTATGTAAATATTACATATTTAAGACAACCGCTCAGACATTTGATTATAATGTTCATGTTAAATTCATAAAATGGGCTAATTAAAATTGATGATTTCAATCCTGTGTGAGGTTTTTGTCGATTGTAAAGTTAAATCATTTCTTGCTTTTGGTATTTGTCCTCCCAGAATTTTCTGACAGTTACTCCTTCAAAGTGCAACATTTAAAACTTGATACAAATTGTAAAGAATATTAAATGTTTATTCTTTTTAGTTTGCCTGACTTCTAGTTATTATAAATACTAACAGTACTTTTATGATAAATTTGTATTAAAGCGAATGTCTTTATAGCTTAGAAAAATTTTCCTTAAATAACACTAATTTATTGTTAGTTCAATACAAATGTATGAATTAATAATGATGTATATACTAAGCAGATAGATTTACTTGTTTATTATCTATTTAATTTTACACAGCACAGTAAGAAATAATTTTTAAGCTTTTACATATTAGAAAATGCTGTAATTAAATTGGGATAATCTTACTATTCCAAAACATTTTTATATAATTGTATATTAAACATTTTGTTTAAAATTTTAACTCTTGAAAGCATGAAAAAGATATCGTTTTCTATATAAAGGAAGGTATTAAGGTTTATGAAATTGTATGCAGAAACATAGTAAGTATTTGTTCCAATAAATTAGTTATTTCCACCCTTTTTAAGGACATTTTCAGTTAAGAAATTTTTTCAATTATAAAGCCTCGAATGATACAAGTATGTAATTACATACACATGTATTTTAAATTAATTAATTTGGATATTTTAAAATATAAAATCTTTTATTAAAAAATAATTTTTAATAATCTGAAATTACGTTGTTCCTCTTCGTATTTCGTAATTTCATAATGATACTGAAACAGCATTGCTAGCGCCATTTTGTGGTGTTAGATAAAACTATTGAAGTAGAAAATTGCTTTTCTGTAAAATCAACACTTCTTGTGCTTCATTATCGCAGTTATAATATCGAATAATCTTTTTACAGTCGGTTTAAAATGTTAAAATCAACAATAAAAAAATTACATTTCTAATCTAATCCATCAAAACCACAGTATGTACACGGAAAGTATTAGATCCGTTATCTTATGGAAGTTTGTGTCTGGCGGCCTCAAATACCAATGTAGTCTAAAATTGTACTCACAGCTGTTACATTATACCTTTTGCAATTTAGAAGAATGGTTTTACAAACTACATTTATCGATTTTTCGAACCAGAGCTTCAAAAGATCATCTACTTGTTGTTTTATACTATATGTACATATGTGTATACATGTGCCAACAGATTTAACTATTTCTATATTCGCTAAAATTGATAAAATTACTTTTTTTCAAACGTTACTATCAGGTTATTATTAGTATTCTCGGTACGAAACTGCACTACGATACCCAAAATGGTTACCCTGCAAATGTTATACTAGTAGTACTTGATTGTTATGGTCATTAACCGATCGAACCATTTCAATAATTGTATATGGATGAAGTGCCGGTGAATACCAGTTACTCTTGATTATACGTATTTGGTATTTTTCTGTTAGACTATATAGATACAGGGTGAAGCACTTCAAAACGGCCGCCTGAATAACTTGGCTGCTATTGGTTATAGGAGAAAATGGATCAGACCAAAATTATTTGGTATGTGGGGGCTGATCATCCGATGTTACTAGTTTTTTGATAGGTGGAGGCATCAAGGAGATATGAAGGTCATCTCTGTTGTTTTGAATGAAACGGTAAATTATTTCCCATCATAATTGCCTTAACCTAGAACACGAACGACCTTCTCAATAGGTCATTGTATTCGACTTGAAATACTCTATCAGAATGTAATTAAAATAATATACCGTTCCATTTAAAAAACAGAGATAACCGTCATAACTCCTCGACACTTTCACCTATCAAAAAACTAGTAACATCGGATGATCAAGCCCTTCGTACCAAATGATTTTGGCTTGATGCATTTTTTCTTGTTACAAATAACAGTCAAGTTATGGTGGCAGATTTTAAGTTCCTCACCCTGTATACATGTCGCTCGATAAGGACTTACATAAATTGAAAGGTACAACAATTAATTATTTATTAATCCACAGAGAGTGATATGGATGTATTTTTAAAAAAGTTATCAAATTTTTGTATATGAAATAGATTCTTAATGACACGAATAAAGAGCTATTCTTCGAAAAATCGTCATGATGTGAGTAACGCCAAATTTCGGAACCAAGTTCCTTTTTGCAGAAAGAAAGATCTGTAAAGACTGTTTTCGACAATTCGAACATTTTTTTACCATTTTGCCATCATTTTACCTTACCGACGGTCGATTCTGCTGCTAATATCCAAATTCAGAGAAGTTTGGAACACAGTTGACTTGTGTCAAAATGTTGCTTATGAACAGAATTTTTGACAACTCGAAAGTGAAGGTACTTTGTAAAGTATTCTTATTTCTTGTACGCTCCCATTGTCCTTTTTACAGCACGGATAGTTCTGTCGCGTAAATAAATGAATATCACCAAATTAATTGAGATATAACGGCCCTGGCGTTTCTTATATTGATTCGTTTCTTGTAATTTACAAAGTTGTTTATTTAGAATGTCGCACCGATTGAATTTATTTTCTTTTGTGAAGGAAATTCAGTGAATCGGAGCAATTGCCAGTTTGAAGGAAATGGAATTGGTTCTCGCAAAAAGTGGTGCATAAAGCATAAAAAGAAGGTGATTTACGTTGAAACAATGGGGGATGTGAATTCTTTCTGGTATTACAAATGAGGAAAATACGAGGCGCACAGGCCCATGCCATTTAGGATGCCATTTATATAATAAATTTGTGTTATATTTATATTATATTTTAATATTTTCTTTATGTAAAAATTGGTTTCTAGGTTTGACAATTCTCATTCAAGTCTTGAAAGATGTATGCTGCTAATGCATGAAACTTAAAAATATCTTATTTTACAAAAGACGCAATTTTTTGTTTAAATAGTGCCCGGATTCGCTGCAAGATGGCACTTGGGTACTGTTTCCAAGCACCGGGCATGAAAATATCTCTTTAATTTTTTTTAACTTCTCAAATTAATAGCGTTCCAATGAATTGTCGGAGTTTTACGTTTTTTTACATATTAATTCGTTCTACTATTGCCGTTATAAACGTAAACTTCGAATATGTAATTTAATTTTTGATAAGATTAACTTACGTACTGATGTAGCTCCTAGACTCACCTTTCTGACAAATAAAATGCAAAATAAGCTGTTCGCATTTCATTATTAACGCCAGATAAATAGTTATTTCATTGAAGCAGAATTTATTATCTTCCAATGATAAATGAATTGCTTACTGTCGGTAAATTAATTTACTGTCGGTAAATCATTTAGTCTCTGTTAGTAAGTTATTATTCACCGTTATTCGGTTAGTAACTGCTGGTAAATTAGGTATTCTCTGTTGATAGGTAAGAATAATATTTCATGCGTACTATCTACTGCTGCTTGCAAAAAAGTGTAAGATATTTTTAGCTTTAAACACTTGTTAAATTATTTCCCGTAATTCTTTTCGGAAGAATGTTAGTCTCATGAATAGAATTACATGTTTCAATATCGTCATTGACAAATATATGAAATTTATGTAAAAGATTCTGAAACTGTAATCTGTAAAAGTACAAAATTAAAAAGGAATTATATAAACAAATAAAATGTATTCACAAATTCTATTTATGAAGAGATTGAAATATTTCATCGATTATATTTAGAATGAGGTGGGATCAATGGAATAACCGTAGTGCAGATTTTAGTACAGTCCTTTTAATTTAGAAATTTTTGAAAGGAGACACTGATATGAATAATATAATCATGTACGTATATACAATAAAGAGAATTTCCCAGTGGTATTTGTGTTTAAATTGTATTATTGCGTGTCTAACGCTATCGCGGGATTTAAATCGATGTAGACTGTTTTATCAGGTTTCCCTACTAAACGAGAATTAATCGATCTGTACATCGGTAAGTTGTTCGAGGTATCGAGTGTCTTGCTTTTACGATCAATCAAAAGTTCATGAAACAATTTTTCAAACAATATTTTCTAATCATATTTGATCACGCTAAACGTGTTGCAAACATCAAAACTATGTTAAAAAGAATCTCTTTCACGCTCGATACCTACGAAAATACGATTTCGACAAAATTTGGCGCAAGGTGTAATCGAAAGATCGTTTCGATAGTTCGATATCTCGAATAAAATATCTCACATATCTTCAATACTTTGTATACCTTATTTATTTTCTTTTTTATCTTCGTATAATAATCATAAACGTACAATTTTTAAAACAATAGTGCTCGTGAATGAGTGTGTATTCGTGTGTATCGTGTGTATGCAATGTACAGGATAATCTTTCATCTTTTTAAGCTATGATACAATTCGAAATGAAATACAAATCAATGAACTATTACATTAGGGTAAACCTTCTCGTTCGATCCACTTTTTTTTAATACAATTATTTTCACTACTGAATGACAAAGTCCTTTTTATTCTCTCGGCAAATATGATACCTCCCTTTTTTTTTTAAACATTTCACGCGATGCACGCGCGCGTACAAGAGCCTCGAACGTTTATCTACAGTTATCTTTACGATTTTTGTTCTCCTCGTTTGTCCATTTTTTTCTCGGCGCTTCTGTAAAATATTAAGGTTTACGATATGATTTTTCCCCATTTCGGTGGTCCACGAGTGACCCACGATTCATATGTCCGCAGTGGAACCGTCCTCCTCTATATTACAAATTCCTTCACCCGAAACCGGGTACTCGCCTAAGAAAGTTATCGTTTTACGGCTTAAATAATTAAAGCTATCTGCTATCTATAAGAGTCTATTCGGTATCTACAAGAAGAAGAACCTATATGCTTCGCGTTTCGTTCGAGAAAAAGAAAGAAAAAGACACGAAAGATAGAGGGATGGGGGAGGGGGATAGTGGAAAATAAGAGAACCACGATACCAATCACGCACCAAATGATCGAGTCACAGTAGACGCACGATAACTGACTGCCACAAAATTTTCTGTTATAAATGTCCCATTTTAATATGAGAACATTCCACCGTGTTTTTTCAGACGAATTATGAACTGCAAACGAAACGTAGTATGCTATAGATGCTTAATAATTTCTTGATTCGTAAAAAGATTCTTAGAGCCCTGATAGCAGGGAATTATCGAGTTGCTACTATTCATTTACTCAGCTGCGCGTTTCGGCGACGATCGGTTGGTGGATCTCTTCTCGTAACTCAACGAGATTGACTAAGAGTTTTTATTCCTATTGATTTTTCATCGATTTGGTATTACCGGATCGTTCGATGATCCCGATTGGTCGATGTCATTAAGTTACGAGCGACGATGGTGATGAAAAATAACTAATAGTAGTAATATTAATAGCGGTATCGATAATAATTATAATTATAATATTAATAATAATAATGATAATAATAATGCGGATGACGGTAATTATAACGATAGTCAGTGTTAAGGATGACAATATTTAACGCTGGGTACAATTTCTCACTAGTCCCCCGTCGGTTATAGAATCACGGAAAGGTGTGAATTTCAAAAAAAAAGAAAAGAAAGAAAGAAAAATGTTGGATCACTGGTCTCTCAATTAGCAATGCCCTTTTTTGTTAAGTGCTTCTCTTTCACTGGTTGGATGTTTCGCTCGCACGTCGCTTTTTCTCTCATTCATCCCTCCCCCAACCAACCCTCTCATTTTCACGATCACACGCACATACACGCATGTACACTTTTATTATTTTCCTTCCGTTAGCCATCGTTCGTTTAAATTGCGGACTAGAATTTAATCGAAGATTAAAATTTAATCTGGTAAATACAAGTTTGATTCGTAATATCGAGGATAATTTTTGACCCCTTTTTTCTCACTCTCGCACAAACATGCACATTCACCCACGCGTTCTCTCCCCCATTCTCAGGCATCGATAGTGTACGAGTAATTCACGTAATTATGTTCTCCTGTCGCGCCATGCGCACCAACCTTAACGCCGCGTCTCTCCCCACGTGTTCGTTAACACGGTGGATCCCCCTTTCTGTTTTCCGTTCATCGACCATCGATCCGTTGTCCTTTGATTGCCGTTGGAAACTCGGCGTTAGGTCATTTTCAATGCACGTTCTTGTGAGTGAGTCTGTCGCGTGTGTATTCCCATGTACGTGTGTGTCAGTGTGTATGTATGTATGCACGTGTGTGTGGATATAATGCTATTAGAGAGTTAAGTGTGGTAATTAAGTATAATATACAAGATCATGTACGTGTAACGTACTCGCATGTACTGAGTCTATTCTCCTCTCTTCTCTTCTTTTCTTCTCTTTTCTTTTTTCTTTTTGTACAGTTATTTACATGTGGATGCGAGCTTACGGTGCCACGCTTTAACACCCGGTTTAAAGATGCCGGCGCATCTTCTTGTCTCACAGAAGGAGGCCTCCGACCCCCTGGCACATCGCGTATAAGCTCTATCACATTGGCTTTACAAGCCGTGTCGTTATCGCGATAAGAATCCGAATGATAATAAAATAATACAATATAATCAATAATAATAATAAAATAGCAGTGATAACGTAAGCCTAATAATACGGTAATATTGGTATAGTAACTAATAACCACGATCGTCGATCGCTTCGTGTAACTAACTCTTCTCTCTCTCTCTCTCTCTCTCTCTCTCTCTTTATACGGGAATAGAAAAAAAAGACATAAAGAATTATTTATAAATGGTCAAATTGTTATCCTGCTCAGCTTGCCCGTACGAGAACAGCAAACGGAAACCACGTATGGCGAAAGATAAAACAAAGTCGATAACAGGCCTAACCGATTCTAAGTGATTAATGCTTGCTCTTCGTAAGTCGGTGGACAAGCATCAAGTCAGGAGGTAGAGCGAGAGGACGCGATTTTTCTCCTTTTCATTTTTCTTAACGAAAGAAAAACAAAAAACGACGCGCCTTATTAACCGAACAGACAAAAAAGGGGCTGCGCTTTAGAGAACCTATCACGTTCGATTTAGAGGAAATTTTGCAAATTTCATTTAGCACGAAAACAATATTTTCTAAAAGGATGTTTGGCGGGCCGAAAAAATCTGTGATAATTTTGGTGCCGTTTCCTCGCTTACCGACGTACCGCAGTATAACGTAACAACGTTCAGGTATGCAATATATCGAGGGGCACAGTTCAAAAAGACGACAAATGTTAAATACACTGTGTGGATTCTATTCGGGTATAAAAAAAAGTTCAAGCAAAGTAAGTGTCTGCCACGGCTTCGATAGCTAATTTTTTCAACGGTACACGAAAATTTTGTCTTTCTACGCCATTTTAAACGTATTCTAGGTTATACATATTGATAATGTAGGGAATTATATAAAAATGGTAAAAAGTGTTTTAGTCGTGCAAAATCCTTTCCGTAAACATTGTTCTGCTGCAGACTGAAGGTACATGCAAAATTTCAGGCAAATCGCACGTGACAGGTTTTCAGAAGTACAGCCAAAAAAGGTACGTAGTCGGAGAGCGAAGTATAATAACATTAACAGCTTAACGACTATGGGATAGGAGAAATGTATAAACAATATAACATGAATCACAATTATGCAATAATTATTAATCGCTCGTCTCGTCGCGTAATTAGATAAAATTAATAATAATTTGATCTAACAACTGGTTTACTCGTAGATTGCACTCTGTGAACCCGGACCATTTCCGTTTCGTCGATCGCCCGTCACTTTGATTTGTTGTCCCGCCCTCGCAATCCATAAAAAAAAGAAGAAAAAACGGAAGCGGCCAGGGTTTCTTCGGATTTCGAGCGAATTTTCGCGACGAACCGCCCTGTTACCCGGGCAGCCTCGTCGCGTCACAGTCTTTTTTTAACAATACGAATCCGCCATAGCAACTGTGCTCACCACACTACTCTGTATCGCACAGACAACGTTACGAAAAAAAAGAGTTCTTCTTTTGATTGAGCTCCGTTCCTCCTTTTGATAGCAGCATCTCGCTAGGTAGTCTTTATAAAGTCGACCTTTAAGAGTTCGTGACACATACACACAGTGTTGTGTCTACTCTCACGTATCCTATTTTGTATTTACCTCCCTATAATAATGCCCTCGTGGTAGGCAGGACTCGGCCCATCAGCCCTGGCCGAATCCTATGACTGGTTTTCTCTCTAAGAACTTAACTAGGCCGTAGTCCTCGGCAGAATGGGGCCGTTAGTTCTGCAGCATTGTTTTTGGCATGTTTCAAATTTCTCCCGGTTAACTATTCCCCTTTGCGAAACACATTAAACCGGTACTACCATAGCATCCCTTCAATAATCCCACGCCTCTTCTGGCTCGTGTTTCACCACGTTCTCTTTGGGACTCTCTTCGGTGGACTGCTGCGTTTGTTGCACGGATGGTGGCCTCGGTAACGTCACAGGACTGGCCGGTCCAGATTTCGGGCTAGGCAAAGAGCTATCCCGGTCCTGGCCGTTGTTCCCGGAGACGGACGACACGTCGCTCTGCGCGTCCTCTTCGTATCTATCTTGGACCGGTGTCGGTTCTACCCTAATTGTCTCTTCGGCCTCTCTTTTCACTCCGTAGTCATCCGTTTGCATCACACAGACACCGTTGATGATCACTTCGTCGCCTGTTCTGGGTGGTTCCTGCCACTCCGGATTCACCCATTGCGGCGCGGCAGGTTTCCTTCTGTTTATTCTGACGGTGGCGGGCACAGTTGGCGTTTCCGCGGGCTCCTGCTTTATACTGCCCGCGGAACCTACCGAGTCCTCGCTACCGAGGTTGCTCATAGCGTCCTCCGCGTACTCGTCCTCGAATTCTTGGTTCGGCTCCCTCTTCAGAGAACTCATGGACAGGTCCAGACCTGAACACTGCTCCTTCAACGCATTCCCTACTAAGGCAGCCAAGTTTGGGTTGAAGTAAGGCGTATAGGGCAAGGGTACATTACCCAAACCCAGCCTCTCCTTCTGGATTTCCAACAGTCTTTGGTTCAACAGCAATCTGAATTGAACTGGGTCGAACGGCTGGCCAGGTTCCCTGGGAGATTGAGATTCCGGTTGACCGTGCGGTGTTTGCTGCTTCAGTCTCATCCGATGGTTGTGAAACCAGTTAGTTATCGTCCGCGAGGACAGGGCCAGCTCGTTGGCGAGGAATTCGATGGTGGCCACGTTAGGGTACGGATCGAGGGCGAAAGCGAGCCTCAAAGCCTCTTTCTGCTCCTCGGAGAAGAGAACTCGTTGTTTCTTAGCGGACGCCGGTCCCGGACCGGGCGAAGCCGCGTGATAGAACTCCGCCGTATCGTTGCTCGAGGTGTCCGAACTGTTATCGTGACCCGGACCGCTGCTGCGTCTCCTTTTGTTCGCTTCTCGGCGCTCGTTCTTCAGCGCTTGCAGCCGGTCGACGTTGTGCGCGTCGGACAGCCAGAGTTGCATCCTGATGAATGGCTCCCGTCCCTTTATGCTGAGCATATGCCACGGTTTCGGCTTACTCAGCAATTCGCTGACGGATCCTTGCGACAGTCCGAGAACAGCTTCACCGAAGATTTTCTGTCCGATATTGTTAGCCAGCAACGCTTCTTTGATCTTCGTCGTGATCGTCTGTGTATCGAGTTCCTGCGTCAAGGCAGCCATTTCGTATACGCTCGGAGAAATGTGCGGATGGAGACCACGCAGGGGTGATGGCGTCATCTGATGATGCGGGGAATGAAGGTTCATCTGTTGCTGTTGCTGTTGGTGCTGCTTTTTTTGCAGTTCCTGCATGTTGATTTGCGCGTGAGGATGATGAGGTCCAGGCGGCGTCAGCATCATGGGCGGCGGAGGCTGAGGGTGTTGCGGAAGTTGTGGACTCTGCTGAGGTGGTCCCAGCTGCATTTGGTTCTCCTGCTGATGCTGCGCCGCTGCCTGTGCCGCCGCTTGCGCCGCAGCCTGCGCCTTCGCGGCGTTCTGAAGCTGTTCCTGAACCAGCTTGGTCGGTGGCATGGGTTTCATCGGCGTCCCGCAAGCTGCAAATAGAAGCATCAACCCGTTCAAGTACCACCGCACACGAGAATCGCCCTTCGTATAGTCCGAAAGCTCATTTTGACAGATGTCAGAATGTTGCTTCGTCAAGCGGTTCCCGTTAACAATCACTTTCACTCGTTCCCTGGTCATTCTCAACGATTCGCTTCTATTCAAGGTGCAGCAGCATTCGGCACACGATTTTCGAGCTCCCAAACTATGTTGTTCGATAAAATAACAAAACATCTATATTGACCTGAGTTAAACTTACGAGGCAGGCCACCGTAGCCGCCGGTCCTCATCAGTTTTTCCGGCGCGATCTTGTACTGGCTGGCTACGAGTTTGTGCACGGCGTTGTCGTCCTCCAGGAACATCTTCATCCTGATGAAGGGTTCGCGGCCTTTCTGCGTGAGCATGTGCCAAGGCTTCGGGCGCGCCAAGAGGTCGGAAACGGAACCCTGGGACAGACCCAGCACGGATTCGCCGAACAGACGTTGGGAGATCGAATACTGAGACAATTGTTCCTTTACCTGGAAGCACAAATTTCGAGTTTAAATATGATTACGTGTACCCTTTCGAGAAGCCCGAAGACGGTGCAACTTACTCTCTTTACAATATCCTCTGTGTTTAAGTTATTATACATGTCGAATTGTTGCTGAGTGATGGGAGGAAGTACTGCTTTTAAGGGCCTTTGATTGGCCGAGTGGTGGGTTGGCGTGGACGGTTGACTGATCAGACTATTTGTGATGGAGGCCATCCTCTGGAGAGGGCTGGCAGCCGCTGCACCGGCAAATTCCTCGCTGGGCGTCATCGCTGGTGGAAGAATCGAGTTGCCAAGCGGTGAACTCGCACTGGATCCGCCCGGGGTGGACTGAGGTGCAGCGGTGGGTTCCTGTTTCGGCCTAACCAAGGAGAACGCGCTCCCGGCGTGTCTCATCGCTTCTTCTATCTTCTCCTTCTCCTCCTCGGAGACGCCGTTTATCATTTTATTTCTGGGATCCACCTTTCCCAAACTGAGGTCTTGAACACCGCCACCGTTCGTGGCTAAGTGGTGTTGTTGAAGGGCGTGTTGCTGAAGAGCCAGGAGACCAGGGAGTCCGGGCAATCCTGGTAGACCAGTCAGCGAAGGATTCTGACCCGGTGTTGCGTTCAGTTTCTGCAGTTCGCGATGGTATGCGTCCAGTGCCAATCGGATGTCCTCTTGGGTGCGCTCCATCCCTTGAAAGCCACCTTGGGTGCCACTGAAAAAATGCGGAAACATCGCGCTACGATCAATCGAGGTCTCGTGCTGTCCTCAATAATGATCAATCGATAAGGTTCGCTGACAATACATGCAGTCAAACGAGTTGATTCGAGCTGTGGGCCAAAGAAACTCGTGTTTACACCTGACATTTACGTGTTAAGTAATGAAACAGATATACCGCTATATTAATTTTAGCTTCATACGTCATCTGTCGAGCAGTGTTCGTGCGCGACCGCGATTTACTGTGACTCACAAGATCTATGGGATACGCTGCTGGTTCAGACGAACGCCTCGTATCAAGGACCTTCGTTGTATACCCAAATAAACGCAACACGTCAGGGCGTAAGTAGGTTTGTTACGTCGTTTGTTCGAGCCTCACCTGGAAGGGAACTCTCGCGGCCCACGGAGATCCTCGATCCTTCTTCCCATCAGTTTAGCCAGCTCTTCCTGATAGATCCTGACCACCTTCTCCTGCGGAATGTCGTCGTTCTCGTACTTCTTCAATCTTCTGTTCTGACTGTCCAGCCTGTCTTTGTTAAAAGGACTCGGACAACCGATCCTGCTCGGACTCTTGCTGTCCGCGTCGTTGGACACCTCATGCTCGCTCTTCATCTGTAAGTGGCCAGACTCCGAGAGGATGTGAGCTAACCTTTCGTCGCTCATTTCTGGCGGACCACCTTCCTGTGGACCGCGAGCGAATGCTGGCATTCCCTGCTCCTTGCCTGAAACATACTCTACGGGTGAGGCACAACTTGTGGTGCGTTCTTACTCGGTTTGGTCTTAGAATTATACGTATAAAATTAATATTAAAATTAGAGGTTTGGGGTTTAAGTACTTGGGAATGGCTTTATTATTCAAAGATCGAAACGAGATAATAAAATTTTATGCAATGTACTGCCCGTGATTAGTCAGGAACGAAAGCTCTTAAGGTCTCGCATTATTTTTTTTTAGAATCGACGGCCTCGGAATGAATGGGACTAAGATCTCTTCTCTGCAGTTGATAATCGCCCCTCGAAAATTCAAGAAGTAACTCGATATCGGATTGCATGAGTATGAACGAAAATTCTTATTACTTGTCGATCAATGCCTTTCAATTTCAACCGTTACCGGACGATGTTCGATAAGGAAGAGGCAACCCCATGTATCTAATCAGATCTGAGGGGTCGGGCCTGGTTGATTTCATGTTCGATCAAACGTGGGAGCAATTAATACAACGCAAAATCAATAACACGAGCTCGAACCCGAAGGCAGAGCGTAACCCGGCGACGATAATTAAAATATCCTTTTCTAGGGGTTTGCCCCTGCGACCTTTCCCCCTACGTGCACGTAGGCAACCGTGTACTTCTACGTGTTTCTCCTCTAATTGACCAATCAGCCGTAAGATTCAGACGAATGAGCCATCGATCATGTCTTTGATTGCTGCGATGCCCTTGCTTTCTTGGTTTCGCGAACGCGTTCTTCCCCTAGAGACCTAATTATTCCGAATCCTTATCATTCATATTTAGACACTTTTCAGGATCGTAATGTGTTTTCAGAAAATAATTGTGGAAGGTTCTGTACTCTTTGTTGACAATTGCGGTTGATAAATTGGAGGAAATAGAATTGAAAAGGGAAATACTGTAACCTAGCTTAACTTGTCATCTTCGTTGTGCGAATTTTCGGATTTAAACACTTTGAGATATTAAGACCTCAGGTATTTTTTAAGTTTTGGTTTTTGAGACCGGTATTTTAGGCTTCGGGGACTTCAGCACGTTGGATTGTTTGCCAATGATGCACCGCAAACGAGTAGATCACGATAAATGACCATTTTCGGAAGCTAGTCCAGGACCGTAAAAGTATAGGACCGAAAACCGCTACCATAAATCGTATCAAGTCAACGCAGGCCGTCATCTGGAATTTGTCCCAAGACATAGTCTCTCGTGTTCGATTAGGTAACAAACTTAATTGACACTTAGACCAGGTTTTTTTCTGTCGATTGTAAACAGGTTGGAACGTGAAAATTTTATTCTCCACTGAACAAAAGTGTAATATGGTAGCGAACACGAATAGCAAGAAGTAAAGATTAATTGGTGATTAAGATCGGAATGTGGACGACGACCCAAGAGTCTGATGTTGCGGTTATTGCAAGAATATTGGTCGACGGGAAATGTTTCAAGAAATCGACAACGCGGTGGGTGGAAACATTACGAGGACAATGACGACAGTCGAAGCTCGTTTCGTGCATGTGGGAGAACGGACCGCGACGTGTACACACGACTCTGTGGCACGCGTGTATTACCATGACGTTTGAATTCGTGCCAGCAAGACTTCGACTTATGCCAACCTCCTCTGTAACTATACGACATTTTCGTGGGGCTGCGACAACCTCTTATGCGAAAGAATTCACGTGTTTAACTATGGAAATTCGATTCAATTAGCTGTCCCGATAAATTTTCGCTATTATTGTTTCATAAACATTTAAACCTGAACGAGAGCTAAATTGTAGTAACTTCGTGCTCAGGTCATTTTAAGACTTGCAGCTTTTTTTGCTTTACCACTTTCTCCATTGTCTTGCATTAAATTACGAACTGCGGAGTATCGCGTTAATATTGTTAATATGCTCTGCTTACATATGTCGCGTTAAGTTCACGAATTAATTCAATAAGCAATGTCACTCATCTTGGATACGAGCGTAGCCTAACGGATGTTAATATTTAAAACTATTCGTTCGACGGTGCCCACAGAGGATCGTCTATTGGCTCGGAGAGATAAAAAAGAATGAGGTCATTATTATGCGTTATTTCTTTCCTGTAAGTCGGTTTTTTGCGGTCTACGCTGATGAAATTGGCACTATCGTTATCGAACGGAATACAGATTAAAAAAACCGCGGTAACAGCGACGATACTCGATCGACGATACGTATTCGACATATTACGTATACAGATTTATCGGGTCCAATTACCGCCAAGTTCCTGCATTAATATCTCTTTTCTTCCTCTTTTAACCATTGTACCACATTCAACTTTTATCCACTTACACGTTCGAGCGTTCCGCGATACACGTAAAACACGAACGTTGTAATGGATCATAATTGACGTCGTAATAATAACTATCATTCATTAATTCGAATGATATTTTGTAGATTCACAGAATTATACAAGTACGAGGTTCGCAGTCCTGCATATGTTTTTAATCGCTGTTCAAAGCAAACTAACATTTACAATACAAGGTGTAATGCAAAATGTTTCCAACAAAAGTTGTATCGAACAATACAAATAAACCTGCGTTATGAACTTGAAATTTTTTAATTTTGAATGCAGCTTTTCTAAACATTGCTTTTTACGAAAATAAAATTCATCACTTCTGTTCATACAAATCTAATTGTACTCATCAAAGTTTTATTTAAATAAGAGATATAGTGGAAATTTGTATTTAGCTTTAACCTCTTAGGCACGGCTGAATTTTGCGCGGGGCTGTTTCTCTGTACGGCAGATTTCTGCGCGAATTACGCCTAAATGATACGGCACTGCAATGTGTGACGGATAATGCTGTTCTTTACACGAGTACATTGGAATGAAGTGTTTGATGATTAAATTATAATTTTTTCTTAAAGATATGATACACGCATTTTAACTTTAACAATTTATTCTAATAATTAATAACACAATTTAGAAGACATCCGCGAAAGCCACTATTGTGGCGCGCCGTTCTGAGAGATGACATCACGAAAGCCATTATAGTGGCGTGTCGTACTGGTAGATGACGTCGCGAAAGCCATTATAGTGGCGCCTAGTGCCTAAGAGGTTAACGTTAGATTTCATACTAATCAACGGTGGGTACATCTCCATTCTCGTATGGGGTCGTTATTCAATTAATGGTTTGTGTGTACTCTTGTAGATTTAATTCAGAATTATTTACTTAGCGAACTTGCTAATGATTAAATATTACAATTGCATGAAAGCGAACATTTCTTAAGAAAATGTTTCGAATAAACTCAACAGTTTAACGAGAAATACTAAATGTTAACCCTTTGCGGTCGAGCGGCGATTCTCATTCGCCATTTGATTCGGTACAACAATTTTTAATAAATAATTTTCAACTACATTTGTAGTATTATGCGTGTGAAGTTCGAACAGAGTGAAACAGACAGTATTGGAAATTAATAAACATGATTATTTTTAAAAATTGATCAAACCTTTTAACTAAAAAGTTTTACAGTTGCTATTTGCTAATGGTAAAAATACTTACGACCGCAAAGGGTTAATTAATCGAAATGGTCAAAAAATTAAAATTGTTATCGAATTTATTTTCTATTTTCTTCAAAAAATGTTCCATTTTCGACAACGTAAAACTGAACATAATTTCAGTGAATCAATATACCTGTCTGTTTCCCAAACTAAGAAAGGACTTTTGTAGACACGGGTCTTGGAGTGGTGGTAGCTAACCTCAATTCTCGTCAATATTCATTAATGTTTCTTAATCAACCGCATTGTTCGGAGCCCTGAAATGGTGGAACTACTTCACAGGAGTATTTTCCAATCGTTTTTTGATTTCCATCGATTCTCTAGCCGCGTGTATTTTCCATGGGTCAGCCAACAATCGCGACTGGCGTAAGAAACATTGTAATCGGGAACGCGGGTGTTCACGCAACAATCGTTCGGTTTCTTAAGCCTCGGTCACGGGTTCTCATGAAATCGTTCAAAAAATTTTGTAACCCGTTATTGCCAACGCGAACCTGTCCCCCCTTTTATGCTCGCAAAAGAATTTCAGGATATTCGCGTAACCTGTCATGCAATAAAAAGGAAGATGAGGTCGGTTTCCATTGCTCGCGTACGAGTCAGACAAATTGCCGTATGGATTCCCTTTCCGGTCTGTCCATTGTCCTTACGCGATTGTTCTTTCTTTCAACGATTCCTACGAGTCGGTCTTTGATGCCTTGATGCGATCTGAACGAACGAACCGTAACATTTCATCATCCGGGAGAAACGAAGGTGGCGGCACTGGGCGCGCAACGGAAACGAGGGACACCTAGAAAATTCTTTGTCCGTTTCGCAAAGAAGATGGCTCGACGTACATGAGCGATTTTAATACCACGGAGGACACCAGTGACCAATAATGTAATTAAAAGGTTGAAAGAAAATTAGTATTACAATTACATCGCTGTTCGACGTCGATACTGGTTTAAAAAACGTTTGACCCCTGTTTTTATTGAATATAAATTCTTGTTGCAAAGTACTTCTGATTAATTAACACTAGATTTACGGAACCCGTCGAAATGACGGATCTTACATTTTTTGTTTTTGATTACGAAAATTATTAAAAAGTCAAAATGCATGTTAACCTTCATAGAGATAAAGAATCTTTCTATAAACCGATGTATTATCCATTATTTACTTATTTTTATAATTCATTTTCAATTGAGACATAAGTGGTCATTAAACGACCGTAAATATAGTGTTAATAAAGCAGTTATACAGAAGACGATATACCTCATTAGTGTTAATATCCTTGAAATATTTTGTCGAAAGCAATATTCTGAGTCATTTATCCCCGCACATGTACATCGTTCTGAATTTTAGAAATGTTCGTGAAAAGTTCAATTAAATTTACGATTCTATTGGCATATTCTACTCATACGTATCCACTATAACAACGATTCATTCCTACGGAATATCTCTGGTATAATACATTCAAGTACATTTAACGTAACTTTCAAATGTATTCATTGTACTATATGTGACATGGTCAAATAAGGAAAGTGATATGCTGAAATATAGTACATCTCAGCATAGCATGTTAGGACAGTATAGTGAATATATAGCAGTTAAATATGCTACATTGTGTATACTATAGTGGACTGTGAATTTAATTCAAGATTTTGACGTACAGTCGTGGATGGAATTAAGTGGACAGGTATCGTAAATAACAAAATGTTAATTTAATTTAACTAATAATGCCTATAAATCAAAAATTTATTGCACAATTATATGCATTAAATGAATAAATTGTATATTATATAAATGTTTTTTCAAGTCTACAAAAACATTTCACGTTTTAAATTTAAAATTTATTTAAAACATTGTAATAAAACAAAAAATTTTTTTACATTTCTACAACTAAGTACACGTGGAAACGCGTAAGAAAATTTATTTAGAATGTTGATCTTGATAATAAATTCAAGGGCGTTGAAATCATTGAGGAGTATGCCCTTGAAAAATATTTTTGCAAATGTCTGTACCTCAAGTTAAGTGCGGTATGTACAAACACATATGTAAGAAAAAGTTATTTAGAATAACCTTGTCCTTGACAATATATTTCAAGGTTGCTGAAATCGGCGAAGCGCACAGTTTCCTGTGTAATTAACTGTATTAATTAGATATAAGTAATAATGATAGTAATGAGTAAGATCTGTGTTTAGTAAAACACGTGTTTAGCAACATCTGTATTTAGTATTTCAAAGTTTTTATACTTGAAAAGGCCTTTTCCCGAAAATTTATATTTCTTGAGTTGTGTCACTGTCGATGCAATGACGTTTTTTAGGTACCAAGTGAAAGTATGTATAAATTGGAAAATACAACTATCATAATTTGAAGAATTACAGTCGCTGAGCAACGTACTATACGTGGTGATTTTTCTAGTGGCAGTTAATCTGTAAGGTAAAAGTAAAAATCGTACGAGAAATAAATGTAGATTTTGTTCATTAAATAAATTTGTATAATCACCCAATGAGTTTCATTAGCTAAATTTTCGGTAAGTAATAAATTTCTCTGTCTCTATCTATTGAAAATATTTGTCAAGTAACGAGTTTTATTTTTTGTATCCATTGAAAATATTTTCATTTTACATAATTTGTATTATATTATTAATATTTTTATTCGGTCCAGTGTTAAATCAAGAATGTGCTACCATGTTCTGTTAACACTAGGTTTACGGAACTCGTCAAAATGACGGATCTTAGACTTCTTATTTTCAATTACGAAAATTATTAAAAAAACTTATTGCAAAATGCATGTTAACCTTCATGGAGATGAAGAATCTTTCTATAAACTGGTTTATGTATTGTCCATTATATGTTTGTTTTTATAGTTCATTTTAAATTCAGACATACAGTCATGGACAAAATTAAGTGGACATTGCAGAAATGTAAAAAATTTTTTGTTTTGTTACAATGTTTTAAATAAATTTTAAATTTAGAACGTGAAATGCTTTTATAGACTTGAAAAAATATTTATTTAATGTATATAATTGTGCAATAAAGTTTTGATTTATAGGCATTGTTAGTTAAATTAAATTAACCTTTTGTTATTTATGATACCTGTCCACTTAATTTTGTCTACGACTGTAAGTGGTCATTGAACGTCCGTAAATCTAGTGTTAAATAAGAGTCTATGCAAAGATTAATAAAATTCGTGCAATATCCAAGACAGTACGAATGTTAGTGTGTTCCGAGAAAATTTAACAAAGCGATATTTAACCCCTTGCACTATGTTTCATTTGGCAAATGCGTCAGACATAACGGAGTATTCGGTGCTATAACTATAAGACGACTGAAGAAAGTTCGAATGTCAAGACTATTTTGCATTCAGCGATCCTCAACTGTGCAAATGAAAATTAGACTGAAATTGAACATTCAACCGTGTTAAAAATATAAACGAAGTTTACCGTATTTGGATTTCAGGTGCGTCACGAGTGTAACTCGTTATTATAGTGCAAGGGGTTAAAGGATTTGTGAGTTCAAAGAAATGTTTTTTAGGATGTAGCACCTTAAGACCGTGTAATTTCCGAGGTGTTTCGACGACGACAAGGGCTGCGTACTGGCACGGTCGAGGCGTCAGGAGGTGGAAGGATACAACCGGGACAGAAAATCTGATAAAATCGGTGTATGAAGCAGAGTAGCCTCGCTAATGAACGCGGTGTGCTATACTCTTTCTCTTCTATACGAGGCAAGATGTGCGTGGCTGCATATAGTGCGTTTAATTGACGGTGAAATACGCGACTGCAAGGCACCGTCGGGGATTTCTTCTTTGAATCGAGCTTCGTAACAAGCGCTAGTGTTGTTAAGAACGAAATTCAAAATGATCAATTCTGCACGCCTTGGAAAATTGCCGCCACCTTAACCTCCTTACATATTGTCCTGGGAAATTGTTGATTATATTTAAATCCGGCGTTGTTCTCAATATTTTATGGCACCAAGATTACTTGGAAAGTATGGAAAATAATTTATGAGGTGTCTGAATATTATGGGGTTCAGGGACGCCGTATTCGACTTATTGCATTTTTGCTTCTTTATGCAATCGTGATATTTTCATTGATAGAATCTGTTTGGAATTATTGTAATTTTTTTTATTTTTATGTATGAACTTTATTTTAATGCTATTAAAAATAACGTGTTTGGTATTTAAATGAATTTTGACGCGTTAAGATTAACATTGTACTGATTTTCCTAATTTTTTTGCTTCTCTATTTATTTAAGGCATTATTGGTTATATTTTTATACGAACTTCATTGTTTATACGTTTATACAAACTTTACTGTATATAATTGCAGATAAATTTAATGGATTTAAGAATTTTAATAAGTTTAACACTATTTTTACCACGATTTTGTGTATACCTATTTCAACCAAAAGGTGTCTTTTGATGCCTTTTTAATACAAATCATTGCCGAAACTGGTTGGGAGATTATTTAATTCATCAAGCCTCAAAATATTACGGTCACACAAGTTTCTACCTTTTTGTAATATGACACAAAATGGGTAGCAGGGTAGAGAAGGTTGATACAGCTGAGCAATTAATGCAACGAATCAACTTTGAACTATAAATATTGTGTATGAATGTCTATCAAAAAAGGAAAGAACTTATGGGATACTCTAATATACAATCAATGCAGTGGTGTACAATAAAATGCAACAAGGGAAATTAGCGAATATTAGCTGGAGAAAAATGATATCGCTGAATTAATTTAACAACCATTGTATGAAAAGTAAAAAAATTAATTGTGGAGAAACGATTCCACATAGAGAATAATTTTATGTTACAATTTGAAAGGTGTCTTTTGACACCTCTTGGTAGAAATAGTGTTAAAATGAGTAGAATAGTAGAATAGTTTGCTGAACTGCTATTCTGTTGCAAGTGGAGTTCAAAGTGGCGGCAGATTAATAGCAAAGTACTGAGAAATTGCGAATGATCTTTGGTATTGATTTTACAAGAAAAGTGTCGCGCGTGTCGTTTCGTATTATTTCAACTTTACAACTCAACGAGACGGATTTTGAACTCATAATCGCACACTGATAACATTATCTCTGCCATTATGGGTCAACGACCGCCATGATCAAGTGTTAATTATTGTTTCTACTATAGTTTTATAGAGAAAATGACAGAATATATGCAATTTTTTCTACGTTTTGTACATTTCTATCTTTGTTAAATCATGTATCACCGTCTCCAGTATTTTACTTCATTTTAATTAACTTTAAAAGTTATAGTATACTGATAAGAATTTATCTAAATAGATATTTAATTTATTCATTAATCTGTGGAAACTAATTTATCTTATATCAAGTGGAAATAAAGCAAGAGTTTATAAAAGTTTTTACAACTATTTCTTATTTCAATTTTCTTTTTCTTCACACAGTTATTATTAACTTTTATAAACTTTGTTTTCCTTTTCGGTAGGCATCTTCTTATGATTTCTCCAACATAATTGTTTAAATAGAACTTTCATATAAATCTGATTGTCACTTAAAAAATGAAATGATTTCTTATATAAAATCGTACAAATTTTCTTCAATTTGGTTTTATTTTAATTGTTTAAGTCGAGATTAATTTCAATCCGCAATTTTGTCGACAAATACGTCAACATTTTTATAAAAAAATGTTTGCAATGTTTGTTCTGGTTTACAAATTCTAATTGTATTTGCCTATAGTTTAATCCTTCCTCGATTTTTCTCGAAAATTCGTATTACAGCGCTCGATTGTTATCAAATTTTATAAACGGATATCTCCATTTTTTTCAATAAAAACGTATTTATCTTAAATTCGAGTTTTGATTTAAAAATCAGACTAGTTTGCTCTGGTTCCCTGTATTTTATATCCCATTTATTTAACTGGTCTCGCGGCGAAGAGGAAATAACAAGCGTATTTCAAGCCTCGCAGTAGAACAACTTTACAATTATAATTGCACAATTAGAGTCCCATGGCTATGGTGATACGTATCTGTGATTCGATAAACGGACTATGCTCCAAAGGGTAGCTGAATTAAAAAGGATTCCACTGATTTCAGATAGTTCAGGCAACGAACGCTTTCAGAATTAAAACTACTCGAATAATGAATAAACATCCAGGCGGAAAAGAATGAAAGAGGATAATCACTGCGGTCAGCGTCGGCATTAGCTTCCCGATTTTTCGCAATAATTCTTGTTTAAACGATTCAAATAATTATTCGACGCATTAAGTTGATATATTGATAAAAGAACCGTTAAATTGAACATACAAATGCATTTTTCAACCTTTTGTTTCATATATCGATATCTTTGTCTCCCGTCAATGTCTCAGTAATCACTATTATTATTTGCCACTAGTATTATTTAATCTTGGTAGTAACAACAAATTATTTTTAGTTTATTGAAGCAAACTCGTAACCACGGTAGCCATATCGTTGCGCAGAAAACTACACTCAGAACAGCGTTCGTACATGACATATTTTCGACAGTTCTGTATCCTGCATTAAATTAACGAAATCTTATCAAAATCTAACTCGAAAACTCATTCAAAATTAACTGAAACTCAACTGCATAACCTTACCAGTTGATTAACCTTGCTGGGTTAATTTACATATAATTCAAACCTTATCTAAAATTATAGAATTCCTAATTGATGCACATTAAGCATATTATATTATTCATCATATTAATGGTAAAAACTTGTTTTCCTGAATAAAATTTTAGATAATGATTTTATTAAAGAGTCCGATTTTGCAATATAATGGCTAGATTTTTGCAAAAATATATGACATTATCAACCTGTAAAAATTGTAGGACATAGATTTTTTAATTTATCGAATAATGAAACATTTTTGTAGTATTTGCAGAAAATCTTGGGATAAACCGGCTTGGACTAATACCAACTATCTTTATTACGGTAATTCTGTTGGTGCGTTGCTCTTGGACCGACTCAGATCAATTGTGTTGCATTGCTCACGGGCAATAATAAACGGCCTGAACGTGTCCCGCTGAACAGCGGGCTAAGATCCAGGACATTTATCATAAGATTAACAGTTCACGCGATTTTTGCGTTGAAGTTCATAACTAAAAATATTTGTCGTAGGTGGTGTTTGATTTCAGCAGAATATTTTCCTTTCTTAGTTCGTGGAATGGAGTGCAAAGATTTATGATTAAATTTTTCTCCTACAAATAAATTCTTTTCCTAATCCTTTCCTCTCTGATCAATAAAAAACCACGCCTCAACGGCGATACAGTTGAAAACAAAAAATTCGATTGAAAAAGCAAAGCAATAAATTTTTATAAATATATTTATTTCTGATTATTTTATTAATCTGTTTCCTTTCTGCAATATATTGTATTAACAAGCGTCGTTCAGTTTAAAACAAGGACATTGATTTTGCTCGTAAATCACCGATTATGGAACTTTCGAACAATACTACGAGTATATTGCATTGAGAAACGACTCGTTAAAGACACAAAGATCTCACCGCAACCGTGAATTGTGCAATAATTAACGATTAAAACGTTCGTCGAATTAACGATCATGCTATATTTCTAATACATTGATGCCAATTAGACCTGCCATTTACAGGAAGGAAACGCCTTTATTAATCATTGTTCGCATTTCAAATTTTAATTTCTTACACGCTCTTCCATTACTAAAAATTTTATAGAATCGGTACGTGCAAAGTTCGCCTTGAGTATCTAAAAATCCGGTAATCTATTAAAAAAAATTATATGAATCGCTCAAAATGATCGAACATCACTATACCCGTCGAAAGCTGAAAAATATTTAATCGCCCTTATTGCGTGTAAATTTCCGCTTCAATTAATCTATCTTTCAAAAAACAACGACAGATTGTGTTTTTATAATAAAAAGGTGGAAATATTCGACGAAATATGTATAACTTTCAACCTGAGAGGATGCACCTGGCCGTCGAATTACCATTTCGAAAATATTTCGCTGGAAGTCTGACACAATCTAGCAGCACCAACAGCTTCACAATGGGCTATCTCTCGTAATGATTATTAAAAATCACGGAGGAATTTCAAGCCCCGGCTATTCCGCGGAACAAAAGTTCCATTTTCGAATTCGAATCAACGTCCAACCAACTGAACAGTTTAATGGGCTAAATTCCGGAAGTTCAAGGCACATCGCAGAGGAGGTTCGCGCACGTACCCGCGGCATCAAAGGCTGCGTATCGGTAGGAACGTTACGAGTGCTGATTTTTTGCGCATCGTTTCTTCCGGCCCTCCTTCCCTTCCCTTAGCCTTTTCTCTCTTTTTTCCCCGCACGATGCACATGATTATCATTGTCGACGGAAACCGACAATCCATTGATGCACGACGTCTGCGTTGTCAACGACGACCCCCCTCCCCCGGTCCCCCATGGTCCGGTATTACCGTATATTTTATACAGGTTCCATTTTTCTCGCGGATGTTCCATTATGGCGTTTCGTTCGACATCCTCTGCCATTGGTATTAATATTTACGAAAGAGTGGGGACACGATCGGTAGCGGAGGTGGCTGCACGCTTCAATAAGCGCGATGAACAGAGGTTTGACTCACATAACCTTGTAAACGCGAAAAAGATGAAACCGTGTACTATTCCGGAATGATTCATGTTAATGTCACGTGGTACAATTCAACGTTTTGTTCGGCACGGTGAGATTAAATAGGATTTAAGCGCGGACTGTTTTGTTTCACTTGCAAGGTGTGCCAATGGACGTTGGAAGACGAACGACTTCCGACATTCGTTCATGTTTTTTTTTTTATCGATTCGTATAGTTTTACGGTCCCCTTGCAATTCGATAATTACCTCTCGCGAGAAACATAGACGGATTTGGAATGTCTGTGCTGTCTCCTGGACCCTGTTTCCTTTCGTTCCCTCTCACATCATCCTCCTTTCTATACTGGAACCCTTTATGTATTGCACCCTTTCCCAGAAGTCATCCCCAGTTTCCTACTCCCAAGAGCTATTAGTCTAAACAATATGGCTGCCAAACGCAGCAAACAATCGATAGCGAGCTTGGCACGCTAACTGGCTGTATAATTTAATTAAGACTATTAAATGCGAAATCGAACGTCAATTTCGAATTGTTATGCGCCGCCATCTTACGTATTCTACTTCCTCAACTACATTGTCCTGTTGACCTATTATGATTTTTATACGACCGAACGAAATTAATCAATTACCAATGATTCATTTTTAGTAACTATTTTATACCAGTTCCGTCCGGCAATAGAATGACCCGAATTTTGTGGTTAAACTTTTGTAACGGACGATTAAATATGAAATGAAACAATAAGGTACTAATTTTAGGCACTCGGAGTTACAAACAAAAGATGTCCGCATGTTAGACAATAAATATCCAAGGAAATATAAAATTTTGAAAGTGAAAAGAAACTGAATTCAAAATTATATAAATTCAAGATTATATGAATTAAAAAATGCATAAATAAAAATTATATGAATTGAAAATTGTATAAATCAAAATTAAACTGTAAATGATACGTTAGATGAAAAAAAAAACTTGGTCTCGTTGTTCGGCATGTAATGAATTTTTATTTAAATTAAAAAGTATGCAGAAATATATGTTTATGTGTTTCAAGATTCACATATCACTAATCCTCAATTTTAACGAAATGATTTGCGACAGTAATTTATTATTGCATATCTTGTAGCAATTTGACAAAAATTTTGAAGTTAAACCGACCCTGTGTGAGTTGCATTACGATAAGTAGATAAATGCAGTTTAACATTGAAATTAGATACGGCGAATGTTATTTATCACAAGAGAAGAACCGAATTAAAATATTACTTTGATTATACAAGAACCTGCGTAAGGTCAGCAGTAGGTAGTCCCAGCGGTGTCGAAGTGGAGCAGCCTGTTGCTCGACTCCCTATAACGCGAAAACACTTGGAACACCTATATTCCTAAAACGATTTGGATAGCTATTTTAAGGGATCAGACTTAATAAGAACATCTGGAGCGTTTATATATTATGTTCGCCTAAAAATAGATTCCAGTGTTCTTGGCCCTACTACGATGACACATCGTGGTCCATATAAATCCACCTGCTCGCTTTTAAACGGTTTCTATGAATATCCTTCAGATGACAGAGAAAGCTCACGATGTCACCAACGCATGGCTATCTCGAAGACTATCTTTTTGTCATGTTTTCTCTAGAGGGATGAGACATCCGGTTCGAGGGTTACATGTTCCTTTCCATTGTTAGACCAAATAGAGATACACCATTGACACCCGTATTAGATAGCCGAAGAAGTTAACTGACTAGCTGATGTGGTTAGTGATTCGGCAGAACAGATTATTGGCAGTGCGAGGCAGAAAAGAGTTCTTAGTCAGCGGCGAAAGCTCAAACGAGCCATTATTGATCAGCGGTAAAGGACACATCAACAGATTTAGCGTCGGGATGAATTTTTAAAGCATAGCTTAACACGCTGAACCTGTTGCTGGATAACATCCTCAACAATCAAAGACAGAACGGAAGCGTTCGCGTTTTCCGTAATG
This sequence comes from Coelioxys conoideus, assembly GCA_947623535.1. NCBI lineage: Eukaryota > Metazoa > Arthropoda > Insecta > Hymenoptera > Megachilidae > Coelioxys > Coelioxys conoideus. The sequence continues at coordinate 11,511,409 of OX392451.1, read as the reverse complement.
CTCGACCCGAGAACACGGTGTTTTCGTACAGCTTCCGGGACTCTTTGATCAGAGACCTGATCAATTATAAAAACAAACTACGACTTGTCTCTTCCGGCAGACGTCTGATCTTCACCGCTTGCGAGAAGTGTAGGTCCGAAAAAAGGCGGGAAAACTGGAGCGACAACTGGAAACTGACGGTACTCACCTTTCTTAGGTATCAGGGACTTAAGCAGCATTACAGCGTTGTCGTCGCACGCCCAACCATGCATCTTCCTGTAGCTGTCCCGTCCTTTTTCCGTCAATTTGTCCCATGGCTTTGGTTTGCTTAGCAACTCGCTAACGGTTCCTTGGCTCAGCCCGAGAACGTACTTGGCAAACAGTCTTTGACCGATGTTGTGTATGGACAGTAGTTCTCGGACCCTCCTGGCTATGTGCAACGTGTCCAGGTTCTGCGACGCGTACTTGTCCATGTTGTACCGTAGCATCTCTTGCAGTCTGGCTTCCATGGGGTCACCCTTCGGAATAAGCGACTCGCCCAATCTGCCGGCCATCCCGGCAGCGCCGAATTCGTCGCTAAATCTGAACGGATGCGTTCTTTCGTCGAAACGAAACGGATTCTTCAGTGTGTCCAGCACACTTAGGCCCCCAATGTTGTTATTGGCCAGATGATGGCTATTGTTATTGTTATTATGACACGATTCTTGGTCCGCGGGACTCTTTAGTGGCGGTATAGTCGGTATAGCGGGTGTCATGCTTCCACCGTTAACGGACGCCGACGATGTAGACGTGTCGATCATCGTGGTGGGCGGTTGAAAGCTCGGCGGCGATGTTAACGCGGTTGTGGAGGATGGCGTCGGTGGGGCAGGCGTTTCGTGGCCAGACACCGGTGTCGGAGCCTTTTCGGCATCAAGGCAACTCAGTGGAGTGGTTCCTAACGGGGTATTCGACTTGGCTGGCGTGTTGGAGCTGGACGATGGATCCGTTGGCGAAGATAGATGATTTAAGCTAGTGGTGGTAGTCGGAGGGTGCAAGCCAATCAGCGGTTGGGCTTGTTGCAACTGTTGCTGCGACAGTTGACTCAGTGGAGTCATCTGTTGTTGTTGTTGTTGTTGTTGTTGTTGTTGCTGTTGCTGCTGCGGCTGCTGTTGCTGCGGCTGCTGTTGTTGGGGTTGAGGTTGGTGCTGTTGTTGTTGTTGCTGTTGTTGCTGTTGCTGTTGCTGATTCATGATGGACCTCTCCAACGATCGCCTCCAGTTGGCGACGATCTCTTCACCGAGAAAGGAGCCGAAGGTCTCGACATTCTGGAGAGGAGGTGGGAAAAGGAGACTGGACGTCGTTGAGGTGGCTGACGAGGGTGTGGGAGTGGAACGTGGAGGAAGGGAGACTGCTGCTGGGGGTGGCGGCGGTGGTTGCTGGGAGGACAGGTGGGGCGAAGGCGGCACACCCCCGACCCCGTGAGGTGAGGCGGTAGCGGCGCGCTGCAGGGGTGACGATAGTCCACCTGCAACCACCAAAAACACAAGGGACCGCGTCAACACGAGCTCACACACGCGGGAACAGTCGACCTAACGGTTTTCGATACTGATCAACCGGGTCCCTTTCGTGTCGCGTCTGTCGTGACAGCCGGTAATCCTAAGTTCTTCGGTGGCCTCCTCGACGTTAGACGACGACCGAGACTCTCTTTTTCGACGCTTCGTCGCTTGGTCCACAAACGAGGAACAACCTGGCCCAACGAGAGGAAAAGTGTCGCGTGTCAACGGACCGGGTTCGGTTTCCCTCGTCATTTTTCAAAGGAATTCTTCCGTTTTGTTGCGACCGGGTTCTCGAACAGTTTACAGATATTTTTTTTTTTGCTAGAGAAGCTACGAAATTGAGGAGGATAACAACACGCTTGGAACCCAGATACGATGATTGGCTTTTCTTCTCTGCCGTGATCGCGCGGCTTCTCTCTCGTTCTGTCATTCTTTTCTCATTCTCCCGATCGATTCGTGAAACGCATTGGCCCGGATAAATATTGCCGAATACTGTCCACGAATTTGCGTGTCTGGGGCTTTGCGTTTCCCCAGCGTGTAGACGGTCGTAGTCGGGGCTCCGGGCGACGTGAGGTGGACTTGGGGGGGGGATGATCAGAATGTCCGTGATGTTTTGGTAAGGAGTTTGGGGACAACGTGCGGGTCACGGTTACGTTAGTACCTTCTACAGGGGTACGTTAATTCACGTACCAGCAAGAGAGCAGCTCGAAAAGTGTGCGATCTAAGCAGTGATGGATCTCAGAGAATTAGGCAGAGGAAGAAAGACAAAGATAAAGATGGAAGTAGAGCTAAAGAGAGAGAAAGAGAAAAATAGAGAATCAGAGAATGATAGCATTACCGTTAGCGACAGAGACAGAAGATAAAGTATATATATATACTTTAATATATGTATATTGTCGAACAGTAAGAACGTATATATTAGTAAAGAAATTGGGATAGAGAAAGACGAGGAAGAAGATAAAAGTTAAAGAACACAATGGCAAGCAAGAGTTATTTTGTTGTTCCTTTTCTCTCGGTAAGCTCCTTCAGTCATCCCTCGTTCTTTATAAAAGCGTCCGCGTTGCGTGACTCGTGTCCTTTTTTTTTTCTTTTTATTACTATTATTATTATTACATGGAGCCCTTCGACGTAGCCTCGAAGAGAGAGAGAGTCGGGGATCGAAGACCAGTTCAGCGCAGGAATTAGTTAGCAATACCAGAAAGGCTTCAACTAATATCGACCGTGTCCTTGATTTTTGGACAATTCCTGATCAACAGGACACGACGATTCGTTCCAGAACGATCGAATTACTTTTGCGCGAAACGATTAATTGATGAACGATATCCATAATCTGAACGGTGACAGAAAATTGATTAGTTTCGACTTACCGAGCGTATCCGGGGTGTTGGATGGTTTCAGGCTCTCGGTTTGCTGAAGCGCTTTCGAGCGTTCCATCAGAAGGTGTTCCAAGCTCTTGCCAGGCTCACCGGTTGGAATTTGCGAGAGATCGACGGACTTGAGCGCGTTAATTTCGCGTTTCAGGTCGTCATAGTCCCTCTGTCGTTCCAGTTTGCTCTCCAGTCTGCTGATGTGCTGTCTGCGTGCCTCCAGTTCTTCCTCCAGTCGAGCTGTCGCCTGTGCGCTGGTCTCCTGGAGACGCTGGAGGCTCTGTTGCAGTCTGGACACCTCCTCGACCAATTGGCTAATCTGAAATACAAAGTATCGCTTCGTTAATAATGCCGTCCCGAAAGAATGATAATTTCCACGAGACGTTTGACTGCGATCATCGTAACACGCTTATTAATTAATAACACGAACTGAACCGATAGCAGGGCGCGTCGGTGTACTAAGGAACTAGTATATGGAGACTCATTTAGCAATCGGTACCTGTTTCAACTTGTCACGAGGCGGACACGAACGTAATTACGTTACCGTCGATACAAATATAGAATCATATTCACGGAATCCAACTCCGCCTCTGTGAATCCCTGCGATCTGCTTCGGGAGCCGTTTATCAGCGGGTAAGTAGCTTAGCAGAAGCTCTTTATTAATTTTATCGAATCGATTGCACCGAATCGATATTGGCCGCTTAACAGGCCAGATAGCTTGAAATCTCGTCGGTTCTGAATGTAATTACCGGTATATTGAGTTAAGATTTGTCTACGTTCGGTCTGGAACACCGAAGTCCTTCGACCCGTGACCAACGCGAGTTGCACCTGGGTCATTGAGCTGTGCACGGTACGTGCTGTAAAGAGGGACACACTAGTAGATCAATCTGTAATTAGCATGACCATAATTTTGTCATGTACACTACAGGGGATCCTATAGAAGTGTTCAGAAATTTACGGCTTATTAAAAAGGTAAAAGAATGTAATATCGTAGGATATACTGATTAATTTTTTCTAGAAATTATCGACGAAATAAATTGTAGCAGTTAACACTAGGACATTAGTGTGGTCCTTACTGTTTTCATTTAATATTTCTCTATTCTTTGATTTGGGAACAGTAGGTACTGGGAATATTATACATATACAGGGTGTACCATAAGTGTTGAAGGAGCCGGAAATGGGAGGTAGGTGGGGTTATTATGAACAACTTTTTCATTTGCAAAAATGTCGTATGGGGCTTCATTTTTAAATTGTTAACGAAAAACACCGACCAATCAGAACACGAGAATCGCGTGCCACGCGATTCGATCGCGACCACGGCCAATTATAACTCGGGCCTACACTTCCGCCTCCGAGCGAACGCGATTCTCGCGCTCTAATTGGTCGGTGTTTTTCGTTAATAATTTAAAAATGAAGCTCCATACGACATTTTTGCAAATGAAAAAGTTGTTCAGAATGACCCCACCTACCTCCCGTTTCCGGCTCCTTCAACACTTTTGGGATACCCTGTATAGCGATGTCAAAAGACACGGAAGAGTATAAAAACTCTTCACCCTATTTTGCACACACTTATTGTTAATTTTAACACAAAACGAGTGTGATATTTGTTTATTTTATTTACTATGTATTTAATATTTTTTTAAATACTCTGATTTTTGTTATATTTCATTTTCAGCCGGACTGACTATTGCTCTCAGAAGCATCGTTGTTTCGCCCTTGACAATACATATGTACAGTCGTGGACAAAATTAAGTGGACAGGTATCATAAATAACAAAAGGTTAATTTAATTTAACTAATCCCTATAAATCAAAACTTTATTGCACAATTATATACATTAAATAAATGTTTTTTTAAATCTATAAAAGCATTTCACGTTCTAAATTTAAAATTTATTTAAAACACTGTAACAAAACAAAACATTTTTTACATTTCTGCAATGTCCACTTAATTTTGTCCTAGACTGTATGTATTGTATGTTGTTTTAAGACCCATCGAGTCAATGTACATAACAACAAAACATTAACTTTCACTAAAGATTGTAATGATCCCATTAGCAAATAATTTGACAGATGAAATCCTGTTCTGTGAAAAGTTCATTCCATTAATCGTACGTCCACAAAGATACGAGTACGAGCTCGGGAACCATATCAATAATAAAAGTATTATACTCCCCCCTCCTACCCATTGAAAGTAATCAATCGAATGAGAATTCGAGTTCCATCTAGCTGTTTCATTCGCTCCATCTGAATAGGCACAATGAACGCGTGTTGGAAAACGCGATCAGGAAGAAAGGGTGCAACCAGGGTGAAAAGAGGAGAAAGAATAGACAGGGGCAAATGGGTGAAAAAAGGAAAATGAGTGGCAGATCGGGCATAGAAACAAAGGGAAAGAGGAATAAACCAGAGGAAGGGCTTAGAATGAGACAGATATTGGTGGAAGAAAAATTATAATCAAATTAAGGATTGAAGTTAAGAATTAAAAGTGCTCAAACTTTATTTTCCTTTAGATACCAGTAATAATTGGATTTGATCTTTAGTTATTAGACAAATTTATAGAAGCTACATAAATAAAAGTTTCGATTTTACAAACAATAGGACAAACTTTCTTCACCTAAATATAATATGTTATTTTATATTACCGTCCATTGTATAATTTTATTTTATAATAAAATATTAAAAATTACCTTTTATTTTACATCCTCAAACGGTAAAGTAAATTTGTTTAGTAAGATGAACAGTACATTTAGTCACCTTATAAACATTTACAGAAGACAAATTCCATATGTGTAAATTAAAAATATGAAACGTATTGAAGTTTAAATTATTTCTCTTAAATTATAATTTCTAAATTTTTAAATATAATTCATACTTGAATGATGTGTTAAGATGTTTCATTATGGTGAGTGTCGTCATTGGATAGTAATTCTGTTTAAATAATATCGTTTAAACTTACTTGAGAATATTAATTGAAAATCGAATGAACGGTGAAGTAAAAAAAATATGCACTCTTGTTTTTGACAGTACTAATAATACAGAAAGTTAGAATACTTTAGTTGAAAATACTGTAATATAAAAAATGAAGAGAAGAATGTTCGGGAGTACGAACTAGTCGAGATAAGATCATGATCCGTAATGGGTTCGCATAATTAGAGAAATGGAATGGATTCGATTACGCGTAATATTAGAATCGTTACATTAATAGGACTCGTCTATTACCTATTGATCGAGAGTCATTATTAATTTATGGTAGCCATCATCGACCGATCTGTCGTCACGAAACACCTCATTTATTATCGAAAAGTTTTCATCGCCTGAATTTCCACGAAGGTGGTATTCTCTTTTACATATTTCCTTTAAATTTGTTATTTAAAGCTCGAAGGAAAATGGCACACAATTTTTTTTTAAACAAAAGTAAGCTATCGATTTACAGAATTGTTTAATAAAAATATTGTAAATTTATAATGCTTTGAGACGGTATGGAAAAAAATTATAATTTAGAAAGAGAAGAAATATTATATTATAATATAATATTTATGTTTAGAAATGTACAAGGATTTCATAGTGTATTATTTTATGCAGCACATGTGCAACATAATGCAATGAAGAGATAAAGTAAAAAATCGATTAAATATGTATCCCGTATTTATTATTTAGTAAGTGACTAAAATTTAAATGGAAAACAGACAAGAAATTGTATGATTTATTAAACTATAGCCTAAAATAAAAAAATAATACAACGAAAATAAAATAAAAAAGTTTGAATTTAACTAAAAATTCTTATTTCCTGCCTTTCATGTCTGATAACTCGTGAATAGTAAATGAACTTAACAAATTTTTAGAAAATAGTAAAGTCTCTCTTCTCGCAGCGATTCCCGATCAGGTGTCCACTTTGCCCAGTGAAAATCTGTGGAAACGATGCAAGAAAATAGAAACTCCAAAAAAAAATATGGTGCTTTATTGCGAGTGTTAAAGTGCAATAAAATTGATTTTTAACAATGTATAACGGAAATACAGTTTCTTATCTATCAATGTTCTCGACTGCCGTAATATTTGTAATTCCCTAGAAAGTAGATTGTCGCGAGGGTGGTTAATTCTCCTTACGAACGGGGCAAACATTGATGAGACCAAATAGGGTGGGGGTGGCGTGATCAATCGCGATGAATCGCGAAACGTTCGGAAGTTCCGAATCGGAACCCATCCACGTGTTACTCGACCGGTTATATTCGACGAAAATATCTGTAGCGAAGGGTGTGCAAAGGGTAGCCCGGGGGGTGGAAACAGCCCCGGCAGCAGCCGAGAGAGAGGGAGAGGACGATTTTAAACCTGAATGCGTTTTGCACGGTGCAACGGGCGATGCGAACGAGATCGTATCAATTGTTTTTCCCCGGTGAGGCATCATCCCTTTTCCGGGGGTTAATTGAGGAGCAAAGCTTCAATTTCGCGGAATTCACGCCTCCGGCGTGCATCGACAGGTCTGGCCGATACAATGAGCTGCGGATTTAAAAAAACATCGGTTCTTTTTTTCTTTCTTTGTTATTATTTGCAACGGTGTTCAATAAACAAATTTTGCGCCTCTTTTTGCCTTTTCTTTGTTCGTTTGATGGGGGATGAGAAAATGAAGATTTGTGGTGCGAATGTCGGAAACCGAGCTGATTATTTCGAGGACAAATTAATTCTATCGATTATACATATCTGATAAAATTTAGGAGGTTTCTACGGATTATGTATCAATGACAAATTGGAGGGAGGTGAATTGAATGAATGTATTTTTAATGCAGATTCGGTCAAATTTATTAGGCGATTATTCATTTGAAAATTTAAAAGCTAGTTCTATTTACCAAACTCTTGAATCGCTTCACAAGTAGTTAATTCATAGGTATAGACATACATGATACAATATAGATAAAAAATGAAATTAAGGTATGTTCTTTGGGAAATTCTCTGCAGTTCTTTTTTAATTTGTACGAATAATCTCACGGTCGGTAGTACTGCTCCAAATGCACCATTGATATATGGAATAAGTAAGTTATACAGTTGTTGTAGAATATTTATGGGGAAAGGTAACATATTTTACATACAATTATTTTATTTTGCATACAAATATATATTAATAAATTGAATATTCACGGTTAGATTAGGTTAGGTTAGGTGATTAAATATTCACGGTTAAGTTAAATTAAATGCAAACTTACAATATTCATAGTTAAGTTAAACGCTAATATTTAGTTGTATATAATTATCGTCAGTATAAACAATCGCAAAATTCCTCCATCATTTTACGTTTAAAGATCTAAGAAGCCAGTCATAATATCAATAGAGAAACCTTTTATGCCAATTCAATACATTACCGCCGTGCAGAATTTTTTCTTCGTGGCAATATATTTAAATTTAGTTCCTATAGGACAATGTAACGAAAGTGTAGTACAGTAGAAAAATAACATCTCATTTCTATAAACTTAATTAACGCGACGCTCGCAAATATTTTCATATAATATACAATTAAAAACTCTAAATCAGTTAATTACCTTGTGAATTTGTAATAGTAATTAAACACCAACAGAAATAGGAGAATTAGCTGTTCTAATTTCATCATATTACTTCAGTAGATTTAGTGAACGGTATAGTTGAAACTATTAAATGAACAACTTCTGCAATCGATTTATCACCAGGGCGTAATACATCGAGATCGAAAATCCTTGATGCAGTACTGCGTTTTCTCACACTTTATTTTATTTAACAACGGTAGCTACTTGTCAATTGTCCTCTGCGCCGTCCACAATCGATATACGTCTATGGCTTTAAGTTACTTTGTCGTACGTCGCGATCACACGACGAAGGGGTTGCAAGGATACAGATAAGTACGCATCGACGTTCTATACACGCTGGTTGACTGTACGAGGAGAAGGTGAGGGGGAGGTAAGTTCCCGAAGTTGCTCGTAATAATGTCCGCCATTAGCTATGGGGTAGGTTATCGCTTTGCGAGCGAAACCGAGAGGAAGGACAGCTGGAATTAACAGCGTGTCGATATCGTTCAACTTCGTGAATACGACGATCCCATGAACGTGCGTGTCTTTTTCCCATGTTCGAAAATTGCTGATAGAATTCTGATTCTTACAGGACATTTCTTACAGAATTAACATATTATACACACCATAATTCAACCCTTAAATGATCGTTGCAATGGAACCGTCTCCTGTACGATTACTTCAACGTTTCAATTAAAAAGTACATTATTGTATGCATGTATGCAGTACGCATACTAGCATTATTATATGAATGTTTGACAGAATTGTGTGTAAAATTTGCATATACTCCCACGAGTGCTTCTTTGTGTGTCTATTTATGACACGATTGTAATAGAACGGCTTATTTCGAGTTTGATTAAAAAGTAACCTAACGAGTCATACTGTCAGACATTGAACCTAACCTAAATAGCTAGAGCCCTCTAGCTGTGTTACTAGAAATTCATTAACCGCCATGATACTGGAAAGTTAATAGATTATCAGCCCGACAGAAATTCCATTTGTCCAGCAAGCTGTTAGAAAGCAGCTGGCTCATACATGTATCGATAACATCAACGAGTACGTTTCTATCTGTCCGCGGATTCGTTAAATTTAATGTGTCCCCGAGTCGTTCGTAAAACCCGGGCCCACGATTGCTGCAGTCACACGTTGCTTTCCATATTGAATTTCGATCTTGCCCCAGATCTCAGGTTAGCCTATGACCATCGCCGTTGAATAGGGATACTCTGCGGACAGGGGATCATAATTTTTTTTTTCCATCCCGCTTTTAGATCATTCAATCTGTCTCGCAGATATACCGCGGTAATGAAAGATACGAACAGGTGAGTGGTACGGTCGCAGAAGAATAAAAACGGCATCGTGGTCCACGATACGTTCTCGAATAAAAGATCCAGGAAGCGAAGACACGAGTTTTAGGGATATTTCGCGAAAAGCTAGTCGAACACTGTGTCGGAAAAATGCGAATTTTAATTCTGTCGCAGAAACAGTGCCACCTCAGAACCGAAGACACGTATTTAAATAAGCATATTGGCACTGTTATCCCTCTTCGAAATATGAAGTTTCTGAAATATACGATCCGAAGTAGTAGTATTACTTGACACGCTATCATAGGATCATAATGGAATAAAGTGTGAATATCAAGTTTTGATAAATTAGCGAGCTAAATTTACTGAGACAGTTTCTCCTGCGTACATAACTTTGCATTCTAAGATTATTTCTTGTTCATAAAAATGAAAACGGCGATAGAAGGCACGTGGCAAAAATTGAAGCTATGTAAGCGATTGTATTAACACTAGATTTACGGACATGGCATGACCATTTATTTTTAAATTAAAACTAAATCAGAAAAGAAAATAAATAAAGTATGATACGTAAACTAACTTATAAGATGACCCTTTCTCTGGACGACAGTTAACATGAATTTTGCTAAATGCTTCTTCATCGTGTTTGAAACTTAAAATAAACAATGCGCTTTGAGTCATTTTGGCTCGTTCCGTAAATCTAGTGTTAAAATGAGTTATCAAGAACGTGTTTTTACAAATAGAATCATGCATTTGTTTAGCATGTATAATGCTGTATTGGTAAGAAAGGAATACATTGATTAATATTGATTGTTCAAGAAACTATAAATGATATTTCATTTTGACGCATATCAAACTGTTATCTTTCTTTAATGACGCGTGCTATCTGTTATCCTAAAAGGAAGAAGTGCCTTCCCCAGCTCTGTCACTCCTAAAAAAGCATAATCTAGCCGAGGAAAAAAGGAGTAATCGGGTAGCACCGAGCATCTCGTTATTCCTTATTGAGCAACAGCATCCCCGTGTCATCGATAAAAGCAATGCTCGTTAAGGGGATAGAGTTAGGCATGATCGGTGTGCGCGGGTCTAGTGACCATAAGGAGGGGTACCATGAGGAGAATGGTGCAGAGGGAGGTAGGTGTTACGAGGTAAAAACAAGCGAGGCTTGATCGATGGTCACGAGGCATGACGGGCAACAGTGGTCGGGACGAAGGTGAGACGGACCGGAAGACATGATCGGTCGCATGCAAATTAAAGCAAACCCAAAGGAGTCAGGGGGGTGAGAAGTCGAGCGAGAGAGGGTTCGAGAAAAAGGGGGAGAGAGAGACGGTGTCGAGCGAGGTGGCTCGAAGTAGCCGGCGTTGGTTGCCATTGTTTCTTGACCGTCGATCATCTCCTTCAACCCCCTGGCTTGGTTGCTCGGAGCTCCGTGATTTTTGCTATTTGCATTATACACAGGCGTCCGAGGGGCCTTTGTTTGTCGAGCTATTGATCACATTTTCTCCCGCGGTATAATCAATCTTCACGCACACCGCCGCAACCCTCCTCGCACTTATGTGCCGCGGGGTTGAGCGCACACGTGACCGCGGAAACGAGTACGTGTGCGCGACGGCACGCAGGGGGTGCGCAAGGAGGCCGGTTGCTTCGTGTATTAATTTTCGTTGCCTGTCCACCAATGATGAGCCGCGAGGGATCGTTATGGCCGCAGGAGCCCGACTACTTCCGTGGGATCTCCTTCCTTGGTCGCGGGAGGGAGGATGATGCGAGTTTCGGATGCTTGATACTATGCGGTCGGATCGTGCTGGAGTGTTCTTTGTTTTGCCGTGTTCAATACCCGTGTTGGCCCAGGATTAAATAAAACGAAATTCAGCTCCTTTCTTTTCTGTCATTGTACCTATATCATCATTTTTACCACATGTCGAGTCTGGCATGTAACGTACGTTAGACATATAAAGTATTACGTCTCTAATTGTGCATATTTGATCGTACATCTTGAGGGTCACTGTCCTAGGTAACTGCATCGAAATACTGGCATACAAAAAATCCGCTGTTCCATTTTTAAAAATCAAGGTGACCTTCCTGAGACGTCTTTTCTGGAACGGGCAAATGCATCACGTGTCGCTTCATTCAATACCGTTTAAATTTCCTCGATGAAATTTTTGTGTATCTTTCACTATTTTGGAGTGACAGCTTGGCCCAGTTATGCGGGATACCTTATACATTTTTGTTTCGGTTCTCGCCGGTTGGCAACGCGATATTAATATTCACGTATTATACTGGCAGAAGTATTCTCAATTTTTGGCAATGATAATGCTCTGAATGTAATCTTTAATTATTTATTAATACAGGGATTTGTGAGTCGTTTGAACGACGGTACCTTACACGCTACCTTGGAATCTACTAAAAGTCCTTTCACCTATTCCTCCTGTTATTACAAATCAGTCACGGTTAGTTAGTCTAAATTTTGACTCGATCAGTTACTCTAAAACTTTTAAACAATACAATACATATATACGAAACATTGGTTGTGTATCTATAAAAATTGAAAACGAGTGACAATTGCATTCAGGACACCGGTCTTATATCGAGAACGGTGGAACGTATTTTGCATAACAACTACGGATACTTCGATTTAGGTGAGAATTCTTGAAGGAACACAGAACCAAGGGGGTTGCGATTTGTAATTTTTTCGTCGGATAAGAAAGATCGTGGGCTGCTACCCCTTCGAAGGTAACACACCATGGTTCCTGATGGGTGGGCGGCAGGGTGGGAGGGGGTTAGAGGATCTCGGAGGCTCTCTCCTTTTCTCGCCACGAGAGAATGCCAATTAAAAGCCGGGCTCGGAAAGAAAGCCCAATCGATAGGAGGCGGCTATCCCTTTCCCTCCCTCCTCAGCCCACCCCTTGCTTATTCTGATTCCCTTTCGCTCTCTCGACAGGGGTAGCGAGGCAGCCAGAGCCGAAGGGTTGCCCAAACTGGGAAGTGGGAATTATGGGCAGGATTAATATGCAAGGACTGGATACGTGCGGTGGCAGGGGGTGGATGGCGAAGCAACAAAAGGGGTCGAAGGGGAAGTGCGGTAAGAGGGAAAAGGGGCTGCGTTCTGTCTTCGTCCGTCTGATGTCGAGGCGAAGAGCCTCGTTTCCCTGCTTGTCCCTGCCCCCCTGCACCCTCTCCCGTCCTATCGGCTCGCATCTCATCCCCACCATCGTTTCCTTACAGGATACACGGCTAACGGACACCCCTATCGATTTTACAACTCGATATATGTGAATACCCACTTGTCTAATGACTGATCGGGCTTCGAGCTCAACCCTTTCCCTCCGGCTCAGCGCCCACCCCCCTTCGTCGACCGGCAGAGCTTCTCCGGCAACCACCCCCGACGGGGCCGCCCAACGGCGAATGTATCTCGCCTCATTACACCGACTACGTGCCTTTGGCCGACATCTCGCGCTGCATCGACGCGCACAAAAATCCACCCTGAATCCGTCGCGATTAGCGATGGGATGCGAGTATATTGCAAATAGATTCGAATCTGATTCAATATTATCGAACAGCCCCTTGGCGCTTCGGAAAAGAAATTTGCTCCTTGTGGACGTATACGAGAGATAAATTCGAATGCAAATGCAATTGACGCTCGTTAATCTATTGTTATGTAATTCCTCGTACTGGGATGCCATTTTACGTTGCGGTATAGATAAAAGCGTTCACATAAATAAATAAATTGCGTAATAATATTCTATTCAAATTATTGGACGCAGACAATTTACTATTATACTTTTAGATACACGCGATCCGCACGAATGATATCTTAGGATGTAGAATTTTAATTAAATCCAGTAAGTTAAATTCGATCGGTAAGATGTCAAAGTTTAAGATACGAGAATCGCGATTTAAAACGTTACTATAGCGTCACATCGACCGACGTCGCAATTTTAGGATCTCCTTACGATTTTCTTATGTACTCCTTAGGATCCCCCTACCTCTTTAGGCGCTGCTCATGATAAAATTACGCACATCACTAGGATAAAATTCATCGCTGTGTATGTATATAGAATACATCACCTTTCACCTCCACGAAATGTAATTTTTAACTTCGACTTCACTCGGTTCCGCAAATATCTGCGTATCGATCCATGTCCATTCACGATCTATCTTCATCCAATCACTCGGTCATAAAGTTCTCTTTTAACCGGATGTGTTTACTCGATCAAAAACCGATTTTGAAGATATATCAAACTTGCTGTCTATCATTTGAACGAAGCTCTTTCGATCTGGTTTTTCGGCTCTTGTTTTAATTGACCCAGATCCCGAGGCTGAATCTCCTCGTTTCGATCGCTAACGAGTCGGATGGTTTTTTTCCTTTTTCGAGGGGGCACGAGATGGACAGAGGAAGATGTTTATGAAGGAATATTTTATTCCGAGCGTTATCCACAAACGTGGAAGGTGAAACAAAGGTGGGATGGAGACGCAAAGCGAACGGATAAGAGTGGTAGCAGGGTGAGGGGTAGCCGTAACATGGCCTGGCGCGAAGGGTAGAAGGCAGAATGTATGATATTTTATTTTAGCGTTCTTCTGGGCGCCGCTAGATAAGCCTCCGAGGATTTATGCTTATTACGAGCGAGCACCAGCGAGGCCACTCTTTGCCGAAACCATTTCTGTACAATGCTAGTCGTTTTCTCCCTTTGTCTTTGTTCTCGCTCTTACGATCTCTCTCCCTCTCTCGTTCACTCACTCACTCTCTCTTTGCCTCTCTTTCGACCTGTTCTCTTTCCTTTATTTTTCTCGTTGTTCTGTATTTGCCATGAGAATTGCCTTTTTCTTAGGCTCAAATTCCTCCTTGTAGACCTTCGTTTCCTTTCTATTATTGTTTCATTGTCCCCCTCAGCTGCCTTTCATACCCTTTGATTTTACGGTCAATTCCTCCTAGCGACTTTTCCTTTTATCTCTGAAGTGTCTGTTCAATTTGTCCCCAAAATATGTCAATCGTATTATATTTAACAAAATTACGGTAATCAAATTTTATGACGGAATAAAATTTTTAGGCTAACCAATTTCGATATCGATACTTATTACATTTGAATGTGGTCTATTTAATGATTGAATGTAATGTATTTGGGCTATTTTGGAGGTCAAGGTCAATGTAATAAAACATCGAAGTTTGGACGCTGTAAAATCAGCACTTGTCCGGGAATGGAAGAAGATTTCGCAATCTCACATACGGGCAACGTGCGATTCATTCTTTCACCGTTTGAATGAAATTATTCCTGCAAAGGGAGGTTATATCGAGCAACGAGCATTTTCTTGAATGTTTCTCGACTATTTTTTTCACTTGGATAAAACAAAATATTAAAAAGTGTATTTGCTGCAGCGGTGTGAAGTTGTAACAGTTCGTTCCAGCCACCCTGTATAATCGTTGGCATTTTTCGTAAGTGTAACGAACAACGATATATCGTCGATCGGCACTAAAAGGGTTAAAGAGTAGCTCGGACAAAGAATAGCGAAACGTCGATGAAATAATGTGCCGAGTTCAACCCCTAACCGACGAATCGCGTCGTCGGATCTCGTCGGTTCGTCCTCGACGCTCGCGAGTTTCTCATTAGCCAGCGCGACTATGCGGCGTCCGCGTCCCTGCACGCGACGCAACAATGGAAGCCCGCGATCATCGGCCTTCCACATCGTATAAATGTCACCGAACACTTCGTATATTGAACGGCTCTGTCAATAAGCGGCGACGGCCACAGTGCCGGCGATTATGAAACGTACGACCCCCGAGCCGTGCCACCCCTTCAATGCCGTCGAAGCTGACACCGTTCGAGCCGATTGAAAATCCCTAAGAAGGAAGTACTTTTTTCGAAACATTCTCTACAAAACAACGATATCAATTTTTAACCTCGAACATTGTCGAACAAATGTGGGCATGTATGTTACTGCTAATGAAGGGTACCATTCTTTTCCTTTATATTTTAAATGAGCGTTGAGCTTTATCCTTCACATTTTGCGTTATATCTATTGCGCTTCATTTATACTCTTTACATTTTATATTACGTTGGTATTGTATTTTATTATGTTCTTTATATTTTACATTACATGGGGGTTGTACGTATTATTTTTACTATATAGGAATTATTCTGTGAATTTATGTCATATCGACATGTTGGTTTATGTTTATATTATATAGACATTGTGTTGTACGCCTAATATATGATGCTTTACATTCATATTGTATGTACATTATGATTCACGTTTACTTTACGTCATTATGGTTCACATTTATATTATACTGTGATTATATGTTACGCTTTGTATTGAATGACAACTTCGTAGATGAAATTACAAAGTGGAGCGAATGTTCACGAATACGTTAAGGATGTACCTTTTACAATTTTTCAAACGAATCGGTCGTCTGTAGTAAAAAATTAAAAATATGAATGAATGAAAGAAAAGAGACTCGTGGGTTTAAAAAAATATATTGATGGTTATAAGAAGGTGTACAGGTTCAAGGGATGCTAAACCCCTTCAAGGAAAGTTACAGCGATGTATCAGAAAGCTCGAAGAAATTCAGTACGATGTTGTACATGAAATATAGTTACACATGTCCAACGAAAAAGCCGAAGAGATCCCGAGAACCTGGCAGAGGGTGGTTTCCTTCGCGTGGTCTAATTGGTGGATCCGAAGGGTGGAACTTCCCCGTAAAATACCAACGCGATATCGAACGTACGTGTCCGCCGACGTTATACGGTTCCGCGTATGATACGTGTCGTTACTCACCCCCTTGGTCTTCCGCAACAGAAAACCGCACCCCGTGCCACCCCTCACTTCCCCAATGCAAATCTCTTTTTCTCCGCGCGTCTCGGTTTTAAATGCCGCCCTCTCTCTCTTACGCCCCATCCGGCCGTCTCTCTCTTTCTCTTGCCCGCTCCGTCTGCGCCTCCCTTACGCGGTCGGCTACCCTTTCCGCCTATATCGCTTTCTACCCCGGACCAACCCCTCCGTTACGCGCTCTTTGTTCCTTCCATGGGCCAACTCCGGCACCGTCGCAACCCTTCCTTCGCGGCGTCGCCCGCTCTTTTTGTCGTTGCGGCTTATTCGATATATTGTAGCGTGTTCCCGAGATGGGGTGGGGTGGCCGGGGGGTGGAATGGAGGCGGAGTGATATCGGAGACAAATGACGGACGGACAAAAAACCAACGGACACCCAGGACAATTTGCTAACTGTTGATCCGTGACGGGATGAAGGGATTAGGCGCCGCGTGACCTAAGGACTTGCGTGGTCCTTGCGTTTTAGAACTGGCTGAGGGTGCCTTGCCTCGTATCTCGTATTCTCTTCAGGTTCTTTTGATTATACATATTGAAGGTTTTAGCATTGAAGGTTTTAACATCGTTGATGTTGGTTGGTTATAGGAATGGAGATAGTATTTAATATGGTTATATTTAAAGAGATATTAATTAACACTAAAACTACCGACGTATAATGCACAATTATTTTGAAGTTAAAAATGAAGCTAAAAAATAAATGAACAAACGATGAAACATAAATGAATACACTTATTGATTCTTTGTCTTGATGACAATCAGTACAGATGTCAAGAAAACCATCTTAACTTTGTCTTTTGAGGTAAGAAACGTGTAAAAGGGTCATTCGACCCCTTTGGTTGTTTTAGTGTTAATATATTTAATGAGATACTAATTGCTATATTTAATGTGATACTAATTATTATATTTATTGAGATACTATTTACTATATTACAAATTTGGAATCGCAGATGCTACTCGAATAATACTTTGGCATAAACCAGGGGCAATAGTAAATTAGTTTGCACAATTTTCCAGAAATTCTTGTAGTCACATGGAATGTCTTAGAGTGTATTTTTATTGGTCAAATGAATGAAGATAGTATTTGTTGAAGATATTTCCCTATATTGCAAGTCTGAATTAGCAGCTACTGCTGGGATCAGTAGATCAACTCGTATATTGTTGTAGAAATTCTTTTGGTTATATAGAACGTCTTTGATTTTAGATTTCGGTCAATCGTAATAGTAGATAGCTCCAAGCTATTAAGTTCGAGCATTTAGACACAGCTCAACTGACACTGAAGCAGATTTAGAAAACTGTTTTTCGAACAGAAAGATGTCAGTCCAGTATTTGAATTAAACGATAATTTGGTGTAATAAGATATTTATTGATCGATATATAAAATGTAATATACAATGCTATAAAACGGATTCCTCCTCCATCTCAATCTCAGATTCAAGTACTTTAAAGTGCATTTGGGATTATTTGGAAAAAATATGAGACAATATGATGTAATAAATAAAGGTTTTAAAAGTACTTTAGAAGAAGAATGGCAAAAAACTACATCAAATTTTATTATGAAGTTGCATTATGTGCCAAGAAGATTAATCGCGGTTTTAAGGGCAAGAAAATATTCAGGATAATATTAACGTAACCAGCAATCTCAAGAAATAGAGTTGTAAGCATACTCTTGTCACATACATTATTCAATTATTTCCCTTAATTTCTTAAATATTCCTGAAGAATAATGTTTCCGCGATATCATATATATTAACAAATATATGGCACGAAATTTGTAATTTTAATAAAAATCATTTTTATTTCTCCATAAATGTTTCAGTGTCGTACCTCAAAATAGTCATTTAACACGTTGACTGCCATGGGGGTCACCGGTGACCGGCACTCGACTTGGCTACAACGCCGTGGGGGCCACCGGTGACCGGCGACGCGATGAATAGTGAAGATACAAAATTAGGGTAAACATCGACCCCATAAATTTTTAAATAATACCTTTGTTACCATAACGTTTGAAGAAATTAATGCCATACAGAACCTGTAAAAATAATTGTTAAAACTGAACTTATCTGCTGTAAATAATATTTTAATCTACTGTGGCGCCCTGGGCAAGTCACGTGAAATTCGCGTGGCAGTCAACGTGTTAAGAAAAATCTATACTCGATGAAACTCCTACGATCCACTCAAGATTGTGGAAACATTGTTAATCGACTTCAATTGTTTAAAGAATTGTAACATATTCCTGAATCTTTTACTCTCCTGTGCGGTGTGGTGGTTCACCCCCGCGTTGTCCACGTTAGTGCCGAGGGTGACTCGAGATATTGGAGACAAATGACGCAGCAAAAAAGCAACCCTCTTGACACGGCTCTCTCCCTGATCAGTTACACTTTGAATACCGTGGCTGTCCGTCGGAATAAATCTCGAAAAATATCTTTTCACCTTTTCCAATCACCGTAGATTGAAAAGTCGATTCCACGTTCTTCGGCAAATAGCTTCGGGCGAGTCGATGGTTTGTTGAATTTTATCACCGCCACGCGATCTCTCGCGATACTACTTGCGTTAGGGGGTGGGTAGGTCCGGGCCGCCGGAAAGGGGGTGAGGGAATACTCGCGGTACGGGCTAATGAACTTCTCATTGATTGGTTAAAATTTCGTTAATACTCTGACGTGTGTTTCCTTGAAGGTATACAGTCCGTGCGAGCGAACCCTATGAGGGTGAATTTCGAAGGGTGGCTCGAACGTTAGTTAGGCCTCTCCGCGGTGCTGGCTGAAGTACCAACACCACCACCACCACCACCACCCTTGCCGCCTTTTATGACTGGAGGAAACTAACGAAATTTCCCTATCGGCGATCAATCCAACCCCGGGCCTCGCAACCCTTTTCATTGATCTACCGGCCTCCTCGGTGGAGGCTCAACCCCTTATCGTAACACCCTTTTGGCCGAGCGAGCGTCCCTCACAGAGCGTCCCGATCGTTCTGTCTCTGCTTTTCTTCGTTCTGCTCTCTCCCCACCCTCCGTCTTCATTCTCTACCCCCTTCGAAATATTACCATCGTCCGAGCGTGTCCCCGCGTTTCACGAAGGGCGCAGGAGAACCGGCTTCGATGACGGATCTCTAATTTTAATATCGCTCCAGTTCGCTTTGAAGTGCCCTCGTTAGGCACACGGGGGTGGACCGAGGGTTTCTTCGCCCTCGTACAACGAAATAGCACGTGTTGTAGGCCAGACTTATCCCTGGCATACGGGAAACGTCGTAAGGTTTTGATTTTTCACGGAAACGACGAGGAAGTTGCCGCAAGGACCCAGTCACGGGTAGGTGTATTATTGGAGAATTTTGATGTTTCATCCGGTTGGGAAAAAGGAAGACGAATTAATTATGATGCAATTGAAATTAATACGAGATTTCAAATTATCGCTCTCGTTACATCAGCAGAACGACGCGGTTGAAAAGGCAGCCTCCTAGGTGTACCAGAGAAATCCTTTTTAACGAAGCTGAAGGGTGGGAAGCGATGTCGATAATCGCTAAATTGCCTCTGAATTCCTAGCGCAGCGTCGGCCTTTTGTCAGTTTCAATGGGTACGCACGTATGCCACGTTTTAACAACAAATTGATTCTGCAAGTAGCGATTTCATCCCTCGCGGATTCGTGCTTCTGAAAGGATGATTTAAAGCCGACGTGTATCGAATTCGTAACATTTCTTCATTTCGTAATCTAATTTTCAACTTTTATCCCGCAGTCAATGTCGAAATATGCATTTACGGAAAAGCAACTTCTCTCAATAGATTTAGTGCTCAATGTAATTTAATTGAGTTAATTGATTAAGAAATAAAAACGTTAGTGAACGAGTTTCATTTAATTCTTAATATCTTCAACGATCCATTGCATGTACTGGACTATATAAATGCTGCGATATCATTATTGTTAAATTGAAATGATTGAAACAGAATGTAACACGCAATTTTATCGTCCAAATTCAATAACTTTTCTGCAAAGAAACCTTGAAGTACGAATCTATTGGAAAATGAGACACATTAGACATTAAGTCGGGTTAAGTGAAACTAATCTAAATCAAGTTAGATATGTCAGGACTCCAAACACAAAAATTGATGAGACACGAATTTGAAATCGATACAGATGTGATACGTGTATCTTATCTACGGCAATCTTCGTTTGTTAAACCGATTTAAATAATTATTTAAAAGACCATGACCAAGAATATCGTTCAAACAATATGAAAATTACGTGGGCAGTTTCGAGTCCACCCAGTTGGAAGATTCAGGACAGCTCGTGGCGAGTTAGGCCTGCGACCGGAAGAAGGAACACAGAGACAAAAGGATCCTTCGGTGGCAGGGGCGAGAGGAGTCGGGAAAAAATAACAAGAAGAAAGAGAAGAAGGCGGGTTGGATACAAACGCGTAATCCCTAACCTCAGGCAACGTCGGGTAAAGAGACCAAGAGGGAAAGGAGGACGAGAAGGTGGGCGGAGGATCGAAAGAAGTTTCTGACCCGCTTACGAGGAGTGCGAGCTTCGGAGTTCCCGCTACTTCACAAGAGTTTCCGAAGTGGCGAAGCAGACACCACCCTCCCTCTCGTTTCGGTGCCACAACCACCACCAACCCCTTCGGCCCCTCTAGTCCGACCCGGTATCCTCCTTTCAAACACCCTACCATCGTCCAACGTTCTGCGTTGTCGGCTCCTCGTTGTTTGCCCCTTTCGCAGGCCCCCGAGAGCGGGGATGCAGCCTTTACTTTCGCTCAACGGTGAAAGTGAACGCAGCCACGTTTAACTGGGCCGTCCGGTGCGCGGGTGCCGTGTGCATCAGGAAAACTGGGACGCCGTGGAATTTCGAGCGGTTTTCCTCAATTGGGAAGATGGTTTAGTACCGAATAACAGGGGACCGCTAATAGTTTTATGGAGCCACGTGAACTTTCCGGTATTAGAGATGGATCGTCGTCACTGTTCGATCCAACTGAATACTTCTAAACATACTGTTCATCCATTCTGATGAAATCAAGATGTTGGTTACCACATTCAGGGACAACGGGCGATCAGTTTTGCTCCAAGAGGTTTGGAAGAACTTTAAATTCGAGAATGTTCAGTTAGGTCAAAGTCATACTATCTAATCGAATAGTTTAAAATCCTTCTTGACCAGATAAGGTCGTGTAAACAGAGCCTTGCACTCTGAAAGAGGATCACCTAAATGCACATTGAATGAAAATAAAAAAGTGCGAAGATATGAATGATTCTTGAATCTGGAAATATTAAGCCAGATTGAGTTTTCAGTTCCGTAGTTATAACTTTGATTTCCAAAATCAACAGGTTACAACCGCATGATCGTTCCAGGTATGTTTTTGCGCGACTTAGGTGCCTGAATGATTAAACACCATGTCCACTTCGGTAAAGTCGACATAGTGACTAAAAGGTAGACGACGAAGGCCCCGGGCTATCGCGATAAAGGAGTTGGGAGGCCTTATCACTTATGCTTAGGTTATGCGAAGGAATATGAGGAATCGGAGGTTGGACAGGTTTAAAGGGTTGATAGTGGTGGAATCGGTCGCGATGGTGGTGGAAGGAAGAAGGTGGGGTGGGTGAGAGGAATAGACAGCCCGTAGATGGCGAGGGAGACCAGAGAGGATGCGGTATAGGTGATACTAGGTGGCTTTAGCTTCATCTCGCTCGGTATCTTATGCCGATACCTAACTCTCGCTCCGTTCTAACCCTTTGCCGGGCGATTCATCCATCCCGTTCTCTCTTTATTTGAGTATAATTATTGATTATTGGACGACGGAAGGCCGGCTACTCTAGGACGTGGAGAAGGCAGGGTTGGTGTAGGTACCAACGTTCGAGAGGGTTGGCTGGAGGTTGAAGAACGGTAGGAGGGTGATTAAGCTATATGCCTGGCATATCCCACCCCTTGCTATCACCCTCTGGTCTCTCTCCCCGCGCTCGCTCGTCCTCCTTCTGCGTTCGCCTTTCACTCACCCAACCCCTTTGCCCGCCATCCGTTCTTCCGATACCACGGGGCTGCTGTCTCTCTCGGTCTTTCTGTACTGACAATTAGACTGATAGGTATATCTTAGTCTGCTATCGATTTGATTCCACCCTATCGTATAGGGTGCACCCGCACACCCGGGCGAAATTTACATCGTGTATGCTACAACGACGTCGATCGCGGTGCCGTCCTACAGCAGCTACCTCCAACCTCGAATGGTGCCTGCCTGCCTGCCACCCCCTTCTGCCCCCTATTTCTGCCTTCTTCCCTGTTCTCGCACTCGTCTGTGTCCACCACCTCTCCGCCTTCGGAGCAGCCTTCGATTATAACCGAAACCCCTGCGCCCCGTCTCTATAGCGCCAATACATCCGCCTTCCAAGGGGTTGATTAGTGCATTACCACTCGAACTCGTTCCACCCTGTCCGACCGAAGAGGGAGAACATTCCCGTCGACCCCGTTCGCACCGAATTCACGCTCGTTCTCCGCGGTATTCCCATCCCCTAAACCTTTTTCGCTTTCTCGTCTGTCTCGTTTTGTCCCTTCAGCCATAGGACGTTTTTTTACCCTCGGCCTACCCCTCTTATTATCTTCCCCGATCCGTCGGTATTCCTCCTTCACTTTCAACGTAATCCTCGGGGCTGGATTCTCCTACGGAGTCGGTTACCAGTCCCGGCGATCGGTAATTGTGGGATTAATTATGGAAGTTACACTCACCCTCTACCATCTAACCCTGTGCAACCCGGGCGGACCACGATTAATTCGTAATTCCGCGTTGGCGGGAAACTGCGTTCGACTCACCTGCAACAAAAAACGGGTACCGTGCTGTTAGTCTTACTTCTGATCGAACACTTTTTTCGTTTCAAGTCAGATTTAAATTTTAAATCATTTCAGGGGTTGATGATGATAAAAAACATTTTTTTTCGAGAATCTACCAAAGAAAGTTATTCCGTGACTTTTTATCATTTTTTTTTATAAAAAAGAAAGATTATGTATTATATAGCAAATTAATCAGAGTTACGTATACAGATGGTTGGCAAATTAATTTCTATATACACTGTAATACGAGTATTATCAGTTGTTATTAGTGGTTCAACTATTAAAAAATATGACGCCTTAGAAAACGATTTGGTATTATATATTAAAGGCAATTTTATTTAAAAACACTTATACACTACATTTTGTGAAAGTACAAAAGACTACGTGTAAGACTATTTTTTATACAGTTATGTTCCTGAATAAATTTTGGAAAAACGTTTTTGCATTTCTGGCACTTCATTGTAGATAAATTTGTGCCACATTTTCCGGTAATTTATTTAAAAACTACAAATGTGAGAGTATGTTTAATCGTTTCTAGATCACTTGTGATCCTTCCGTGGTTCATGTTCAGCTGGCAACTGTATGTGATCCTTAAAATATGAATTTCATTTTATTGAAAATTGTTATACAAAAATAATGTTGCAGTTCCGAGTCGGCTCAGTGGATTTCTAGGCGGACGACGCACACAGGCCAAACGAATCGGAACAACGAAAAGTCGACACGTAGATGTGATGGTTGAGGGGGGTGGAAGGTGGCGAACAGCACCGGTGTCGATTATTAAAACCCCGACGAAAGCGGGTATCGACGGTGTCCCGCGCGTAGGCGCTCTATTAATTGTCGAATAATGAACGAAGTTAATCGACAGCTCGACGAGTGTCGACCGGGTCCTCACACCCCGCCGCATGCCTCCCGCGGGACATCACCTTTATATCATTATATGACGAGCTAATGAAATTTTCATAGCGTCGAAATATCGATGCTCCACGCTCGATGCTTTGTATCGGTCTATCAATCACCCCTCAGCGTATACACACTCACAGACAGGTGCACACATCGATTACGATGCCGTCCCTTTCCCAACTTGCGACTCTCACGCACGCATCGTGGAATATAATTGACGTCCGCTCGGCCTGTAAACGAGTGCTCGGTCGTTGTCATTCGATTCAAAGTCGATTTTGACTTGTCAAATGGTTTTATAGAACGGCGAGGATAAGCTCGATGTCACGTAAACGCTATGGATCGTTCATCTTGGTCTTTATGCGCAAGGTCATACGACCACTTTAACTTCTACGTTCTATCCACTTTTTTATAAATATCGAACAGCGCAGAATATTATTGAATTTTCAGCAATTGACACCGATCCATTTTACACTTTTGATCTAAACTTTTCTCAATTTTAACCTAAACATTTTTTAACCAGTTAAGTGTGCTTGACGACTATACCCATCATGGAGATGTAGCAGAATTTTTTGTCACGACGAGTATACTCCTAAATCACAGCTAACTGGTTCACCAAATAAGTCAATATTAGTAATAAAATTGTCTATTTTCGATATTTATTCGGCAATTGACGAGTACACAGTCATGGACAAAATTAAGTGGACATTGCAGAAATGTAAACAATTTTTTATTTTGTTATAATGTTTTAAATAAATTTAAAATGTAGAACATGAAATGCTTTTGTGGACTTGAAAAAACATTTATTTAACGTATATAATTGTGCAATAAAGTTTTGATTTATACGCATCCTTAGTTAAATTAAATTAATCTTATTTATGATACCTGTCCACTTAATTTTGTCCACGACTGTACCTACAAAAGGGAGCGCCACAGTTAACTGGTTAACTTCAAATCTAAATATTTTATAATTTTAACCCAAACATCTTTCAAATTTAATCGAAACTTGTTTACAATATAACCCATCTTCTTTACAATCTTAAACACAAACGTATAAACTTGTAACATACTTTTGATCAAAGATGTGACTATGGTATTTACTTTGCAATCACAGAAAAGTTTCAACCGTTCTTTTCAGGACTGTTCAAACTTAACCTGACCTAACAAATAACAAATTACTGAAATATAGCGCTTATAGATACTTACAGTTATGGTGACCTAAAGAGTATAGGTGTTGTAGCCTAAATGTGAAAAATGCAACAAACATAATTAAGGAGGAAAATTAGAAATTCTATTTCACCTCACTGCCCGGATAATAGTCGCAGTTGGCGACCACAAACCGGGCAGTATAATATGGCTGTTCGTTTTACGAGAAAAAAAGGACAGGTATACACAAAGTTGCGTTGTCAAAAAAATAGTGGGTGGGGGTAAGTCCGTCCTCTAGATAGAGGCTCTCGCGAGCCACAGAAACGTTAATCTCGCCAACGGGAGGATTTTATCGCCTGCAACCCCCAAGTGACACGCGACTCGTCGTAAAAATCTCAGATGCCCCCTGGGTAGGTGAACACGCCAGGGTAGAGCAGTAAACGTTGTCGGTTAATCGAGCGTATCCACGTGTAAGCGCGCGCGCGTTCCTCCACAGATACGTGTACTCACGGTGGTTACTTTGGTGAAAGAGAAGCGTGGAGATAAAGCGAGATAGAGTCACAGAATGCGAAAAAGTAATGAGGAACGAGAGAACGACAGCTTATCGATAAGAGTTGTAAAATTTAGAGCCAGATTAAGAGATAACGCGAGCAACAGAGAAATTAAGAAAATGTGATAAAAGAGTAAAATAAATCATTGGATAGAGAACAGTTCTAAGGGGATAAGCGTACCGAAGGGGCTCTCAATTATTTGGAGCAACAAAGTTCAATCTGGGAGTGTTGAAATGTTAGGAGAGATCAGTCAACAGCTGTGAATGTATTTATAATAATAGGAATATTTAAATGACAAAATTTGAAGGGTAGAATTTTTATAAATCTTATTGGATCTTAATTGTTGACTACTGAACGAAACGAAAGCTGCAAAATAAAATGGATTTGTGTAGAACAGCGTAGACTTCTTACCCGTGGAATACTTCACTGATATTTCTACAAACAAGGAAGAATCGTTTTCAGAAATCTTCTGTACAGAGAGGAAAATGTAAATTCTAGATATACAATTACACACACTACTGCAAAACATACAATTACATATTTGGAATAAGATAAAGATGCACTATCTTAAGGAAACTTAATATACATAAAAACGAAAATATGATTTCTTATACATATCAATGTTTAGGAATGTCTATAGTAGAGTAGATATATCTTCAAAACGTATTATCATGAAATAAAAAGTGCAGCAAATTAAGAAAGCTTTAATTTAAAGAGGAAAATGTAAATCCTGATGCGCGTTCAGTAGAACGAAATAGCAATGCATATCTTTAGAATTGTTTACAACAGCAGTACTCAACAACTGCTATATGAAAAGTAATTATGTGATACGGATTAACATAACGGAATATGGTAGAATACTAAATTCAAGTTGCGTTACTTTATAAAATCCGAAGACTTACAATTTTTTAATTTCTGAATTTCCAAATTCTCAATTTTCCAAATTCCCAAGTTCCTAAATTAAAAATTTTTAATTTTTAATTCTAAATTCCTAAATTCCTAAATTCCTAACTTCGTAAATTCCTAAATTCCTAAATTCCTAAATTCCTAACTTCGTAAATTCCTAAATTCCTAAATTCCTAAATTCCTAAATTCCTAAATTCCTAAATTCCTAAATGCGTAAATTCCTAAATTCCTAAATGCGTAAATTCCTAAACTCCTAAATTCCTAAATTCCTAAATTCCTAAATTCCTAAATTCCTAAATTCCTAAATTCCTAAATTCCTAAATTCCTAAATTTCTAAATTCGTAAATTCCTAAATGCGTAAATTCCTAAATTCCTACATTCCTACATTCCTACATTCCTACATTCCTAAATTCCTAAATTCCTAAATTCCTAAATTCCTAAATTTCTAAATTCCTAAACTCCTAAATTCCTAAATTCCTAAATGCGTAAATTCCTAAATTCCTAAATTCCTAAATTTTCAAATTCTTCATTCCAATATACATATAACTTCCCCAAAATCCCCATCTGCAGGACATATCAAACTTTGTCGAACAAAAATTCAAAAATTCTAATTTTACAGCACCCATTTACAAAATAGCTGAGGACCCATGATCCAAAGTGCGGCTATAGCGGCAAAAAGCGGTACAAATACGTCCGCAATACGACAAAAGAAGCGGGGCATATCATTACAGCCCTAAATAGCAATAAATTATTCAGGAAGAATTACGAGCGAAAAAACAAGAGATGCAAGTAACGTTATAATCTATGAACGAGGGAGGGATTAAGAACAAATAGAAAGGTCGGGGAAAAGAGGCGAGAGACAAAATGAATTCGAGGCGAGCGTCGGTTAACGCGCTTTGCACGAGCAACGTCCGCGCGTGTTTCATAGGCACCAGCGGGTCGTTGACAAGCTTGTAAACCCATAAAGAAATTTCATAATAAATAGAGAAGACCGTTCGGCGTCGTCGGTTTTTATCGAGCCGAGAGAAATTACGGCTCGGGCCGCGGGAGCGTGCACGTATCGTTCGAATTTACAATACTTTCGGCTATAAAAAAAGAGGGTGTTGGAGGGGAGAATGGACGCGGAGGGGGAGGAGAAGGAGGAGAGAGCGGCAAACGTACGCCGGTTAGAACGACACGGTTGCGTGCGCGTGTGAGGCCACGTGAGCAAGTGTTTGCTCGCGCGTGCAAAGGAGAGGAACGATGAGGAAGCCCGGTGTCATGCGATGTAGGTGGGACATTTATGCGGCGGAGAACTAAACAAAGCCACGTTCACGTGGCGGGTGCACGGTTTTACGATCGCCGGATGATCTTGTAGAAGTTTGATCGCGCTGCTGAGAAACTTTCGCCGACAGCATCCCGAGAGGTGTACGCTCTTTCTCAAATTACCCCCTCGAATGTGCAATATATGCACGAGGAGTTTGTGAGATTTTTGGGAAGACTTTGAGGTACACTTTTGGCCTTTGGAAAAGTTTTGTGTGGATTGCGAGGTAGTCTAAAAGTATCGAATGTGAGTGCATGAATGTTGTAACGGTGTCGCGTGACGTTTGGTGACATGTGAAATTAGAATAACAAATTTTGGGGATATTGTGCAATACTTTGCATGTGGAACTTGACTGTGTGTGGAATAACGTATCTGTGAACTGAAGGACATTTTACTTTGAAGATTATTTAAGGTGTCTCTAAATTTTTTAATTTTACATTATTATGTTTGTAAATAATTAAATTTGAACTTTCTAAATTTGTTGATTACCAAATTCAAAATTTAAAACATTTCATAATTTTCATATGATCAAACTCGTAAATTTTTTAGTTACTTAATTGTCTAACCTCCATATTCTCAAATTTAATATGTTGTAAATTCTAAAATTCCCTAATTCTTACATTCTAAATTTCCAAATTTCGAAATCCTTAAATTCCCAAATTCCCATATTGTCAAATTGCTAAATTTGTAAATCCCTAAAATTAACATATATCCAGTTTCCCACATTTCCAGATTTCCAAATTTCGAAATAACAATATCTCCCAGTTTTCAAATCTCTAAACCCGAATAGGACCAACTATTCAAAGTAAGATACAGTTTTGCAAAAAGTTATTTCGATTGTGAATGGGGCATTATTCACTCAAATATTTGAAATTTTCGGTTACTAAAGTTCCCAACATTGACATTGAACCATCCCGTCGATATTCAAATATTGGCAATGTGTCAGTAACTTCCCTCACGAGTTCATTAATATTGACAATATTGAAATATTATCGATTGTCTATTGATTGTCAGAGGCTTCCTTTACACTTTTATTCAGTTTCACTTTTGAAGTAAGTTAATTCAAATACAATTGAAAATAAATAATATGGTAAATTCCAAAGTCAGGGCAGCCAGTTATTCATTAAACTGTTATTTATTGATAAAATATATTGCAACTTATTGCTTATAAAGATGATGAATAATTATAAATATATCGTTATTTATATTTACTGTCATTGATATTTATATAAATATATTTTTTTACAAACTAACAGCTGATTTTTGGAAAGTATTATTTACAACGAAAGTAGCATTAATATAGTTATTAAATTCTACTTTATTTACATATCGTTTTCACACAATTATTATACTACTTCCAATATTTCACTTTTATAATTTTTTACAAAATCAAATCAATCAATTTGTCAAAACAAGAAGAAATTACCTTTCTCAACATGCCCCATTCAAATATTCAAAATAAGCGTTTCGATATTGTTTTCTTTTAATAATGTATGGCGTTAATATAAAAATGCATAGGGTAATAAATAACAGAAGACCGTTTAATAAAATAATCTCTGCAAATATTATCTACCCGAGTCTCGCTGTAGCGTAACCATGATTTTTATATCGTCTCACAATTTTTTATTTTTGTAATATTTTTTTGGAATTCAGGTAATCAATTGGCCAAACGGTCGACACAATTTTGCGGCGGACGCCCAAACAAATAACTATAAAGCTCGACAAAGCCTGTCGCAAAGACAGACAGGTGCGGGAATAATTGAAAATTTGCCAGCGATCCGAAGACTATAGGGAGGACCCGGGTTAGATGAGGCCTGCAAAATCGATGCGATATATTGAAACTGGAAGTGGCACAGGGGGGGTGGATTAGAGTCAGTTGAACCGTCGTTAATCGATACCGAGTAACATCTATCGAGACCTGTCTCTTGATAATAAACCCTTAGTACCGTCCCGGACAAGCGGTTAAATTACATTAACGCGGTTGGCGAGTAGAGACGGACAGAATTTCAGGCAGGAAACGCTGATAAAGAATTCAACGCTGTCGTTTCGTGTCGCGTCAATCGGTTCTTCTCGAGAAACCAGGCGATGCTGTCGATAAACCTCGTCGAACCGATACCAATAATTAATTACCAACTTTCCTGAAACTTTAACTCGACACAGAAGAAATATACTCAACCTTCGCGTGCAACAAGTTATTAAAACTCTGCAATATTCAGGCGGTTTAAATACGAGCGTTACAATTTATATCTGTAAAAATATTTTTGTTGAATGAACCTGTTACTGTACCTCCAATACGTATAAATCATTTGAAGCATTCGTACTGAAATACTTAAAATGTTTACAATGTCTAAATAGTATACGTATAGTGATATATCAATCATCTACAAGTACTTGAAATATCCAAATGTATATAAAATATTTACGAAATACATGAAATGTCACATATGTGCATAAAATTACACTTATTGCAATTTATGTTTTAAATATATACATATACAGCAAGTACATGTATGTACAGTCGTGGACAAAATTAAGTGGACAGGTATCATAAATAACAAAATGTTAGTTTAATTTAACTAAGAATGCCTATGAATTAAAACTTTATTGTACAATTATATACATTAAATAAATGTTTTTTCAAATCTACAAAAATATTTCACGTTCTAAATTTAAAATGTATTTAAGGCATTGTACTAAAACAAAAAATTTTTTACATTTTTGCAATGTCCACTTAATTTTGTTCATAAGTGTACATAAATACATATACATGAAGCATATGCACAGAAATATGTACACATAAATATCAACACATGAAAGGCATAAAAAGAAAAGTATACATGAAATATCAAAAGATTCTAAAGTTCAAAATGATTAAAATTACATAGCACATAAAATTTGTTTTCCAACAAACGTCTAATGCGGACCTAATCAAAATGAGTACGTATACATATAATCATATAATAAAGAGTTCTACAATTACTCGTATTATGCAAACTGTTATGAAAACAAAATACAATAGTCGAGAAACATAGAAAGCATTTCAAGCGAGAAGTGTAATATTTATGAAACATCATAATAGGACCAAAGCTGCGTCGTCCTCGGCGTTTAAAACTTTTTACGAATTTGTAGCAAACATATCGATAAGGAAATTGCTAATCGATCGCGGGTAGCACTTTGTCAAAGGGTTCGTGCGCAAACAACAAGGGACCCGATTAATTAAAGGTGCCGCGGTCCGACAAAGAGAGTCGAAGAGAGACCAACGACACTTCACCCGAACGGAACCCCAGTAATGACAGTGGCTCAATTCGCTCGATCGCCGTTACCGGCCATCTATACGAGTGTATCGGCAATCGGCTGCACGTGGAGTGTCTCAATAACGAACACTCGTACAACGGGCTCAATGCGAAACGCGTTAAGGGGTTAAACCACTCTAGGATTTTCAAAAAATCAACAATTTTTGTTTTCGCTTAAAAAGGGGTCTTAAGAATAAGGTACAATATCATTTATAGTCGGGAGAATTTTATAAGT
The DNA here is from genome assembly GCA_947623535.1 of Coelioxys conoideus. NCBI lineage: Eukaryota > Metazoa > Arthropoda > Insecta > Hymenoptera > Megachilidae > Coelioxys > Coelioxys conoideus. The sequence continues at coordinate 11,479,760 of OX392451.1, read as the reverse complement.
GCCTTTATTTAAAATCGGAGGAAAATCTTTTCCGGCCGCAGAGCGTATTCCCGCCGAGCAGTGTTCCAGTCAACCAGCTCCTGAACCGCCATTTTGTTTTCAATTGCTTCATAAAAATTTAGTTTAACACCTCGATGTATAGGTAATAAAGACCCGTAAATATATTTTTCATCTTTGTTATAGTTTGTCCGGAAAAAATTCCTGAAATTAGGTAACTTTTTGGCGCTCTAGAGTGGTCTAACCCCTTAACACGTTCACTATCGTAGTTCTTTAACTCTAAACCTACCAAAGCGGTCAAAATGACCATTTAACAAGTTTCCAATTTTGAGTTATGAACCAAGTGAGGTGACTTTTTTGATATTCATGTTGATTTTCATCGAAATAAAGAATTAACATGTACATTAATTTGTACTTTATGGTTAGTTTGTTTATTCTTCAACTTAATTTTTAATTTCGAAATATGCGTGCATTATATGCCGGTAGGTTTAGTGTTAACCCTTTGCGGTCCTTAATTTCTTTTACCCACAGCTCCATAATTAATTTACAAAATAGATAAAGAAGTGGGTTTACAATAAAATGTATTCCAATAATGCAGATTGCGTAACAAATATATTTCTAATTTGTTATTAGCGGCAAAGACATGAAAACGTCTTAAACCAACCTATTTATCCGAATTATTTCTACGATCAAAGAGAAACGCCATGTTAACTTTTTTACTCGGCGATACGTTTATATCGTAGAACACGTAACTCTAATACGACCTTTCGGGTCATTCTGGACCCGATATATTAGATTGGGGAATAAGTTCGTAGCGTTTTTATATTTTCTTTTATTTACAACGATTTGTTTGCTGTTTGACAAAGTGTATGATATTCATTTGATAGATCTCTTTCTGCACTAAAAATCTCTGCTAATTGTCGAATATATAATTGATTAACACTAGATTTACCAGACTAGTCAAAATGACTTACAATTTCAATTCAAAATTCCTATTGCATGTGACATTTTTTTAAATTAAATAAATACTTACTTATTTAAAAGTAAATAAAGAATTGAAATCCTACCAAGCACTTTTTCTAAACACCAGTCAGAATGACTGGTTTTGGTAGAAATAGGTATGCTCACATACCTGTTATTATATTATATTATATATATAATAAAAATTAAGTGGACATTGCAGAAATGGCAAAAAATTTTTTGTTTTATTATAATGTTTTAAATAAATTTTAAATTTAGAACGTGAAATGATTTTGCAGACTTGAAAAAACATTTATTTGATATACAATTTATTTATTTAATGTATATAATTGTGCAATAAAGTTTTGATTTATAGGCATTATTAGTTAAATTAAATTAACCTTTCGTTACTTATGATACCTGTCCACTTAATTTTTTCCACGACTGTATATATAGTTACTACTACTATCACGATAATAAATAGAAAACGATATATTAAAGAAGCTAAGTCAAAATGGAGTGTGAAAAACTCATGGACTACTGGGTGTTAGGCAAAGAATGATAATGGCAGAAAATAAAAAGTAAACACGAAGGATCAAAGTCAGAAGGATAGTAAATTAGCATATTTCTTGTAGTAGCTTCCATACTACAAGGCGTTATGTACACCTCCTTACGTTATAAGCAGGCAGGCCACATAAATCCTGAAAAATAGCGCAAAGAAAATAAGAAAAAGCGTATAAGGAGGGATCATAAATACAAGGAAGATTATGAATGAGCAGCTCTAGTTGCGTTTCTAACATTACGCTCTCGCATATCCCGTTGTATATGTGTAGCTTGTGCCCTGTGGTAGGATCTGGAAGATGAAACGGTGATACTACTAGCGTGTCGGTATGCATATGCGTACGTACATAGACTCACAAGCAAAAGGGGGTTCCATCGATAATGCCCGGATTCTAACGAGCCGCTCAATAACGCGCATATCCAATCCATAAGTTATTAAGGCTTCGTGTGCGTTCGCCACTGGTTGGCTGCTGAATGTCATGCGGGTAGCTTCAAGGATCGCTTACAATGCCTAGAGATTATTTCGCGGCTCCTTTTGCTCCCCACACCCTCCTCCTCCACCCTTTTGTTCCTGTTTGTCAAACGACCTTCCGTCATCCGATTTAGAAATCGAAGAGTAACGCTAATATATTCTCCATCGATTTTATGGTCGTTATAAGTGGTAATTACATTTTTTATACGCGACTCAACTGTACAGGGTGTTTCACGATACAGTGTTTGATGCAAGTAGTGTACGAAAGTTGATAGAATAAACAGTTTACAAACTCTTGATCTGTAACAGATTTTCAATCGATTTTATAGCAGTTGCAAACGGAAATTGCATTTTTTAATATTTGCGATTATTATACAGAGTGCTTCGCGAAAGGTACCGTTTGACATAAATAGTGAATGTTAAATGGTAGGATAAAAATGTTACATAATGTTACATGTTTCGTGTTTATTTAGTATATAGTAAATTCACACGAAGAAAATTATTTGGCATGAATTTTTTAAGGTTATATAGGCATTGACTCACAGTCAATAATTATGTTAAATGTCAGAGTATTGTTAAACATTTCCATATTCATTTGTAGGACACTGTAATTTACTATTTGAACATTTTAATCCCCGCGCAAATAACATGTAATTAATCTCAATGTTTTATAATTGAAATGATTGAAATTTATTGAAATTAAATTCGTTAATTTTTTACATCAAAATTTAATTTGAAAATGTAAAAATGCTTAAATCCTCAAGTTCACAAATATTGAAATTAAAAAATTCTCAACTTCACAAACACAGAAATTACAAAATTCCAAAACTTACAAATATCGATGTTTAAAAATTCTCAACTTTACAAATATCGAAATTTAAAATTCTCAACTTTACAAATATCGAAATTTAAAAATTCTCAAGTTCACAAAAACTGATATTTAAAAATTCGCCACTCTACAAATAAATAAATTAATAAATTTTCAAATTTACAAATATAAATTACGAAACATAGAAATTCGAAAACTCAAATTTTCATACATACTACTAAATCTGCAAACTTCGAATTCTCGATATACATTGCTTACAGAACTCATGACACTTAAATTCCTATATTGAATGAGGTTCCATCGATATATCCTATACCACTATTTCTTGTGTTCCTATACCTCAAATCGGTGCCATATATCGAGACGGATGCCAATATCTCTATAGGATTGAGTATAAATATCTATAAATACTAAGATAAATAATAAATTCCTCTTTTATAGAAGGTATTTATACCCACAAAGCATCCTATTAGCCAGAACAGAATAAATTTTACCCCCTACAATAACTTTACCCTGCAACTACTATTTATCCAAACAGTTTAAAGATAAATCGTACTTATTTTTAATTATTTATTTTGTCACAATTTGTTCGTTCTAATTCGAAACAACAGCCACAAATGAACATTCGATCGCATGTAAGTAACTTTCTCGCCGTCGGAATTATTTTCATCGTGGAATCAATAATCCGGCCGCACTTTGGTTTCTTGTTTTCGATTCGTGAAACGGTTGCCAGCCGTGCTGGAACGGGCATGAACAAGACGTCGCGGAACGACGGTAACGAAAATATACAAGAAGATAATGGGTACCAGCCACTTAAACAATGATTTAAGACGGCCCCGTGAACTTTCGTAGTTCGTGCACCACCCTGATCCGACCAACAGAAAAAGAAGGCGGTATAGGGTGAAATGTACAACCGATAGTTGGATCGCGTGCTACGAAATCGTGGGAGTGCTTCGAACAAGGGTCGCCTGTTTCTTCTGTTGCCTCCCTTCGTTTTTCTTTTGTTCCTCTCGCTCCTTCGTCCGAGCGACACAGGAGAAGATGATGGTTGCCTGGGGTTAGCCAAAATGGGGGAGAGCGGATCCGCTGGTGGTTGTAAATTCGCGGCGAAAAGAGATTCGGCTCGTGAAATCTTTAAAGCCTTCGGTTCCGTTTCGTTAGACAAAATGGGGTGAACCGATGGTGACAATGTACGGGGTCTGACAGAAAATCCGCGGGAATACAAGTAATTTTTACGTGCGCTTTTGCCGAAGAAACGTTTAATGTTTCATCGCATAAATTAGATTATTCGGTGTCAACGAATTAATTTCGGAGCGTGACATAATTTAATAGAAAACCGCGGCGCTTATGGTAAATTAACTCGAAGCTTCACGAAAATGACCACACAGACCCTTTGTTAATGGCCTTAATATAAAATGGATGGTTGCCAGTTACAGTAAACCTAAGGTTGTTGTATATCAAATTATATTTTCTGTGAACCTATTAAGCCTGACACAATTCGATGACATAGAAGTATCTCGAAATAGTGGTTATGTGGCATCACTTTGAAACCAAAAGCTCGATGAAAATAACTGCATACACTTTATTTGCTTTTTACTCGTCGCTTACAACCGTTGCACCCATTACTGTTACCTTGTACCTTGTTTATTAAGTTGTTACGAATCAAGTGGACTTCTAACATAACTTCATGACATAAAATTGTTGCCAAATGGAACTTATGGAGTATTAATTTGAAGCTTAAAGCTTTATAAAAATGATAGTGTAAGTGTTTCATTATTATTGTTAGTACAAAATTATTCATCCTTTGTTGAAACAAACAGGTTATTCGATAATCATAGATAAGTAATTTAATTATCCTCATTCACTTTCATGTCATATACAGAGTGTCTAGAAAAAAGGTGATCGTACAACACGAAAATATAATAAATATGCGTTATACATTCTTTTTGGAAAAACAAATTGAAAATTTTGTTATTACTTATATGTATAATAAACAATGTTAATCTACATGTTTGTAAATGAGTTGACCGATTGTGTAAAGAATCGGGAATTCTACAAAATATTGATATAATCTTTATCTTCGTTAAGTCTTAAATATTAAGTGGATGTCTCATAAGTTCTAGTTTATGAACTATGAAATCGTGTCAAACATTCCTATGTTTGGAACTCGGCCATTTCCAACAATATAACACGTGTAACGGATGAAAATTGCTGCTAAAAATAATTTTTAAGAGTTCGATATTTTCTTAACGAAAGGATTATACCGCAAGAGATTTAACCTGAACAGCGCAGGAGATGCAAGTACCCCAAAAGTAACACTCTGTAACAGAAATCCCACGATTTTAAATCCGTGGGTACGAGGGCGAAAATTTCGTGGCACTTAGGGTGAGCAAGAAGTTATTAAAGAAATGCAGAAACAATTATCGAATTGCCGAGTGTCCAGTGAGATCGGTGGTTTTTTGTTCGGTCACGAAACCGTGGGAAGATAAAGGAAGGCGATTAGTGTCATTTGGAGAATGCGGGAAGGATTTTTTTGCCGTCAGCACGGAATGCACGGCCCTTTTCGAGAGAACGTCTGTCGTTTGTCCTGGAGTAACAGATCCAGGGGACAAATGTGAAAACGACCAGGACACGGGTTCATGTACAGCCCGCGCGAAATGACTGTAATTTACCCCGGCAGTCTTTGTGATCTCCCTTTGTCTTATCCTGCCCGTGTTGTTCTACGAATGCCTAGCTGGTTCTCCTGCTTATACTTTCACAATTGTCGCATTTCAGAGTTATACTCCTTCGTGCGCATTTTCATCTCCACCCTCAAAAATTCAAATCCTTGTATTATCGTTTCCTGCTATTCTCTATCGTTTGACGTTACATCGTACAATTCCATATCGTCACGATTTCTAGTGTTCGATTCACTGCTTGTTGCATTTTGGGTCCATTCGGACAGTTAACCCTTTGCTGTCCAATGTCGAGACACGCTCGACATCGCGTTTCTCTTGGATCGTAGAAAGAATTCAGATAAATAGATTGGTTTGAAGATGTTTTCATTTCTTTGTCACTTGTAATAAATTAAAAATATGTTTGTTATGCACCTGCAAATTGCAATACATTTTATTGCAAACTTACTTCTTGATCTATTTTCTAAATTAATAAGGGAGCTGTAGGTAAAAGAAAGCACGGTCCGCAAAGGGTTAACACATTGAGAACCGCTCACGAGTTTTCTCGTGTCTCATCTGTTAAGTAAAAAAGTTATGATAATTGTCATGTTTAGAGGGAACCCTTTTATTTACTTCGACGATGTCCTTGTTTCTTTATACGTTGTTATGTTTATGGAATGATAAATGAAAACATAAGCAATGATATATTAAATCGAAACACGAAAGTGTGAACAAAGAACATTAAAATTGTAGTCGTGGCTTTATAGGATCACATTAATAATTATTAAAAAACATAATTCTTTCCCAGGAATACCTAGAATGCATCCTATTATACAAACTCTGAAAGTCTAATAAAATTTTCTTCATAAATAACAAAGTTATGTTGATTTTAGAATGTACAAGTTTGCCCAAAAACGTGCGGTCCCAGACGTATGTCTTACAGATTTCTCTGCGGTCCTCAATGTGTTAAATTAGAGAAAAATTGTACCGATACGATGACGAGTTCAGAGGTTGATACGAGAGAGATGTTCACGAGTTAAGGAAACGTTTGATTAATTAATTAGTCGTATACGACGTTGTTTACGCACTTTCTGCAGCAATTTGCGAGCGGTGCAAGTATTTCTTCGCAATTGACCATGAGGGACTGGCTCCCTTTTTTCGACAGGCATTAGTCGCAGCAAAGATATGTATACCTTGCTCGATACACCATGACGACGCCCATGGGGCCCACTGGGCTCTGCCATTAGAATATCTCAGCGAGACGAACCGTTCGTCTACCGGAGACCCGATAAACCCTCGTTCCACCCCCTCTTTATGCGGACCAAGACGGAATTTCGCGTAGTCACCCCACTCTCAGTGGACAAAGAACAAGGTAAGAATCGCGGGGGTTGAAGAGACCCTTCAATCGACGAGTGCACCTCCCCCCAATCGAAGGTTAAATAAGTAATTCTTTCCAATTTTATTAGAAGGTTCTTTTTCCCGTGGAAGTTCCCCCCACCTTCGAAGGGGCTATACGTTCGCGGTAAAGTTGGAATAAAGGGAAAGTAAGATCGCCGGATATCGATACCTATTAAACTAATGAATTTAATCAGAGCAGATTGAAAATAACCCGAGGTGGGTGTAGTTTCTATCTTATGGACACTTCGGGCGAGCCTCGGAGATTAGATTTCTAAATTGAAAACGATCTCGACTTTTAGTGGATGGACGGGGTTGGCGCGGTTCCGAATCTCGGAATTAGCATATCTCGGGTAAAAGTGATCCCCCGTCTGTAATTGAATTATTCTTAAATTCCCATAAAATCGTGGCAAAAATTACCGGCCCCCGATATCGCGTCGCGATTAATTTTCTGGAACGTTACAGCGAACTTCGACGAATTCTGGTGGTATCTCGATCACCCTCCGCCACGGGATGATTCTTTAATTGGAGGGGTTCTCGATTATCTGCGCGCCGGTTCCTTAGATTGCTGTTTCGTTCGCTGAGGGTCTGCCTGTTCGTTTTCTTTTCCCATAATGTGAGAAATGACGCTCGGAAGATCGCTCGCGTTAGTTCCTTTTTTTATTGGCAACGTAAGGAAACTTTTGATTATTTTCGCTTCAAGGATATTTGAAATCTGTACTCGAGTTCGGTACATACTGGGTCTCTGAGGAGTTGGCAGCTGGCAGGAATGTGGCCTCTATTGTTTCGTCTGTCATCTTTTCAGTATCTTGTCCAAATTTATAATTCCTACTAATATTCTAGAGTCGTTATATTAAGTGTGCTAGCTTAGACAATACAAATCGCATGGTCATCGGAACTGTTACGTTAAGAAATATTAAAAATTGTTCAATGGTTTTGAAAATATTGGCAACAAAATTTTTATTTACAATGGTATTAAAAGAAAATGTTTACATAAACAATTGGCTACTGTTGCAATATTTATAGATAGCATATTCGTAGATTTGGTTCTTTTAGATGTGTGATTTAGGAAATAGATTTATCACCATCCGATTCACATTATTGAGTTATTTACTGTATAATCTGTATTTAATACATTAAAAACTGATAAGGAAATATATCCTGATACAGCTATAAAAGAGATTTACATTAGCATGTTAAATACACTGTGGATTATTTAAGATACATACAGTCGTGGACAAAATTAAGTGGACATTGCAGAAATGTAAAAATATTTTTGTTTGATTACAATGTTTTTAATAAATTTTAAATTATGACGTGACATATTTTTGTAGACTTGAAAAAATATTTATTTAATGTACATAATTGTACAATACAGTTTTGATTTATAGCCATTATTAAATAAATTAAATTAACCTTTTGTTATTTATGATATCTGTCCACTTAATTTTGTCCACGACTGTATATATGTCAAATTTGAAACAATATTGTACCGTGGTGTAAATATAAGTAATTTTTTATGATGTCAGGAAATTTAATTCATTTCATAATTTAGCTCATTTATGTTTGTGAAGAGTAGTCATTCTATTGTGCATTATTTTATGTAGTACGTTGTTAATACAATGAAATTATTTTTGAAATAAAGAGATTGTGGAAATATATTCTGAATATTACAGTTTTATAACAATATCAAAAATATTAGGGGGACCGGAAAGTAACGTCGTTTCTGTGCATGCCAATGTTCGTCTTTTTTCAGATATTGGGCTCAAAAATCAATTGATTTTTCTTGATCCGGCATAGAAAATTTGTACAATAAATGGCAACATGTTGTTGATAACGAGGGTGATCATTGATTAAGAATAAAGATCTATTAAAAATTTATCTGTTTGACTTTACTCCAAATAAAACGACATTACTTTCCGGTCCCCCTAATATAATTATTATAGATTTTTTATAGAAAAATATATAAGAATATATAATTATAAAATCACAAATACATAATTTTTCAATTCATGGTATTTACTATTCTCAAAAATTGTTGATAACGTTATCGATCATTTCGTAATTATATATTATCATTTGCATCGATAATTTTAGTTTACGTATACAATTCGTAACAAGGACGTATTACTCTACAAACATGTACGAAAGAAGATCACCGAAAAGAAAAAGATGTCTCAAAGAATGTCCAAAGGTCGAATCGTACAAACGTTCCTACAAAAGTCGATTAATTGCTGGTGATCAATTAAAATCTGATAATAGAATGAAATTTCTGGCCGTCGGTGAAAGTTTCATCGACTCTCTGAAACAAGCAAAATTTTCTCGCGTCGAAGCGAATAAATCAAGCCCGAAAAAAACTAACCCCCTTCATCCACGCTCGATTTTAACAAACATCTCGAAAAACTTCCCCGCCATCGCGGAAACTCTCTGCGATAATCGAAGCCGGGACACTCGAAGGGGTGGCTCCAATCAGCGGCATACGAGATATACGCGTTTCCACTAGCATCCATCCACTTAAAACTAACTGCACACCGGGGAAACGTGGCTCACCAAAGGCACTCGACGTCCCTATGATAATTTTAATTTTAATTTCGATCGGATCAACCCCTCGTACACCTCCGCCTCCCCACCCACACCACCCGTACCGCCAACAGTGTTCTGCCCCATGTCGGAGAAGTTAAGGAGCCGATCTAAAAACGTAATCCCGCATCGCGCGAGGAATTTGTCTCTCCCTTCCCCCGTTTTCGGTCTTCTCTCTCCCTTTATCTTCCCGCGTCTTTCTCTTTGGAAACGGTGTCTATTTGCTTAACTAGTTTGCCGACCCTCTTCCACCCTTCTGGCTCGCGATACACGTGGCAAATCGGCTCGCGGATACATTAACGTTGGAAGATAAATTAATTTTGTTTAGACTACCAGTTAGGAATCACAAGGATTGGGGTACGGTTTACTTTAATTATATCGCATCGGGTGGTTGTTATTGCGTGTATTAAATATTCGGGACTTCGATTGTTTTTTGTCCAACTGAAAATAATATTGTAATTCACAAATAACCTGTTTCTCACTCGTTTGTGATAAATAAAAGTATTTCAGTTGATAATCAAACAATTTATATTGTCATTGAAGAATCTTTATTGAAACTATGTATAAATCATCACGATTCACCTATTTTTTAATTTTGTTGTGGCCAATGAAGAATTGTTTGAACGTATAAATAAATAATTTGTAACCGTCACCGAAGGATGATTAATAACGGAACTATAAATAAGTCGTCGTGAGCTCACAATTTGTAAATAACGTATTTCTTAATTATTTGTAACAAAAATAAAAAAGGTTTGGATGTATGATATAATAATTAGTAATCGTCGTTGGTGAATGTCCAATAATTATACTATCAATAAATTTGTCGTAAGATAAAAATTCACAAAAGGCCTAGATACAATAGACGACCCAATGAAAGGAATATTTGCTGTCTTAATTATGAAATGAATTTTTAAGAACGTTCTAGAAAACAAAGCTTCGGTTCTATATTTATATTACTGTTCACTGACTGATAACTTGAAATCAACTATACCAGATTATTGCGAACTCATTTCCTTCTAGAGTACTACGCTCGTAATCTGGCAAATTGAATTGCTATGAACTTACGCGTGTATGGGTCAAATTTATCTAATGCTTATCTCCGAACAGCCTCCGACTCTTAATAACTAGTGCGTACGGCCGACAATAAAAGTTCTTCCATACTTATCAATGACTTATCGTCCAATTTTTTTGTGATTCCAAAGAGTTCTTTGTCAGAGTTTTGTAGATTCTTGTAAAAAAAATTCGTCCAGGAAATATTTCATTTAAGGAAAGTTAACCAGAAGTTATTTAGTTGGAAATTGAATTCATATACAATTAAATCATTTTCACTTTCCTGTTTACGAATGGGCATCGATCATGAATTCTGCAATTTCTTTCGATTCTGTTTTCATTGGACATGAGTTAAAATAATTAAATTTTTGCAATATTTAATACATCAAGGATTACCGTCGAAGGATTGCACAAACATAAAGTTCAAATTGAATATTTAATTAACACATAAACTAACGATAAAGTTAAAAGGAGACAGATTTTTAGATAAATTATGATAATCTACAATCTAAAAAAAAAAGTTACATGGACTCATACTTGGCACTACTTAGTATTATACCAAAATACTCATTCATATTTATTTATATTTGATATTCATTTATTACTTTTACAGTTATTTATTATTATTATAATTGTAAAACTACGCTCGTAGTCTTCATCGCGTTCAATAAATACGAATAGAAAAGCTATTTAATTTCATACATTCGTTAGGGAAAATACTAATTATAATAAAATCGAGCTTTTTATCAAGCTCTCAATCGTTCAATCTGACCCGTTTAAATGAATCCTGATCGGAACGGTTGTAAATTTGTGTCTCTGCCGAATAAATATCGGGCTGTAAAAGGAAGAAATAAATTGGAGCTGAAGTTCTCAACGAAATGATCGGTAACGCTGGCCGGAGACGGTGTATTCGATTTAAACGATGTTTTTTTATTGGACAAGTCGTCAATCGATTCCCGCACCGACCTATAAATGTTCATTCGAGTTGCGACGGAGGGAAACCACCGCACCGCCTCGAGTTTCGCGGACGTCTGTCACCGTAACGATGCTCTATAGATTTTTCGCGATACGTACCATGACGTGGCAATCATACGAACGCTTATGTTTATTTCAGCCGGTCGATCATGTCTATCAGCCACCTGCAACTTCTTGGTTAGGTATCACCGATAGAAATACCTGTACGCATTCGCTTCCCGTTCGTAAGATCATCATTTGATGATGTATGTCAATTGATACTATCGCAGCGATTGATAATTTCGTAATTTTTGGACGGAATTGCTTTTATTAGGATATTTATTTATGTTTATCCAGAGGATTTTCTACGTGAAGTATTTGGAACAAATGAATTGGGATTAGTGAATTGATAGTATAGTTGGTACTATGATAAACTGATAATATAATCAGGTTTGTAATGAATTGATGAACTAATAGTATAGTGAATTGATGTTATAGTAAATTGAGAATATAATGAATAGGCTTATAATCAATTGAGACTATGGACAATTAGGATTGATGAATTAATAGTATGATTAACGCTTTGCACTCGAAAGGTGACTCACACTCACCATTTTGTTTCATACAGCAATTTGGAGTAGGTATTTTTTAATTAAATCTATAGCATCCCACATGTGATGTATGAACATGATGAGACTGCTAACAGTGGCAATTAATAATAAAAAGATAATAATTTCGAAAGATTTCGTCAAACTTTTCAACGAAAAAGATTTAGAGTTACTATGCGCTATCCGTAAAAATACCTCCGAGTGCAAAGGGTTAAATGAAAGTATATTGAATTGGCGACATAATGAATCGCTACTATAGTGAAATAGAACTATAGTAGATTGAATCCATGCTAAAATGGAACTATACTAAATTGTTAACACGGCGAATTTGGTTTACAGTAAATTCGTACTATAGTAAAATACTGACACTGTTGAATCTTCATATTATTTTAGACTATGAATTAAAGTATACAAACAATGAAAATGTCTCGTTATAATATTAATATCAATACATATCTTTCAGATAAAAAAGAATTGACACTCGATTCTGATTCAAGGAGAACGGTTATAAATGTAGAGTTTTGCAAATCTCGTATTTCTTAGTACTTTCGAATGGAAAGAGAAAATTGTTCATCTAAAGGTAATTTTGACAATTTATTAGGTTCCCATAAATTCTTCTCAAAGGCAATTACTCGATTGAAAGCTATACGCATTGCGGAAATAAAAGTTTCGATCGATATGAAACTTTGAAGGCTTCGCAACATTTCTCGGTGCTTTTCCTTTTTTAACACTCTGACTTTCGGTGTTACTTTAAATACGTGGTGTTCCACATTTTATTACCACTCATCTTCTATCTTCTACATAAAAAATTACATACATATAAAAGCAAACACGTTTAGAAATAAAATTACTAGAATTTTAAAATAAAACTCGCGGTCATCGATGTATTAATACGAACTGGTTCCATATCCTTAAAATACATGAAAGTACGCAATGTAATAGCACTACCGCAATTATAATAAAAGATATAACTATCATACTTGTATGACATAAACATAATATCATGGCAATATAACCATCACGGCAAAAATCATGCACGATTCTTAGAATTTATAAGAATAAATAAATAAAGACTTAGAATTTATAAACAAGCAAGGGAATTTCAGGAAGTTCCCTGCATAACGTTCAAGAACGATTATTCAATTAAAAGCTTTAGGCTTTATACAATTTCAATTTTATAAAATGAAAAAATATCAATTTTATTCGGATCTTCTATCATTAGAAATTAATTTGGCAGGGAATAACTATTTGAGGATGGGAAAGCGTAAAGTGGAAGACATAACCTAACATTCTATCCCGAAGATTTTCGGGGTGTCACCGAGCCGATTTAATAAATTTCGCGAAAACTGACATAGTAATGGATTTAAACGGAGACTAAGGAGGTAAATCGGGCCTTCGTACGTCAGATAGACGTCGACGTGGGAATGACGTATATAAGATGCACGTGTATGGGCAATGCACGTTTTTGGATGCACAGTCGAATGCTAGTAGCCATGCGTGCAACGCTCTGTAAGATATTCGTATCGCGTGTCGCGCGGGAAATAACACGGATCACATGTGAACACGAGTATATTTGTACTCCGTTACCGTGTTTTTAGTATCGTCCCCAACGAGTTTTTCTCTTCCGTTAATCCATCTTCCCTTACTACATCGTACCTTCCGTGATAATGAAGGTCCTTTTACAACTACCTTCTTTCATTCTAATTTAGGCATAGCGTACATTTCACATGCAGGCTTACAGTATTTTTACAATACGGAATTAGAATACTTTTCGAATTAGACTTAGAATATTTTCAAACTTAAATCTGGAGAATTTTTGAATTGTAAGTTTAGAACATTTTTTAAATTTGATCATAAAATATCTTTCAAATGTACGCTGCGTATTTCTCTAATTTTTATTTAGAATATTTTTGAAGTTTGGATTTGGAACATTTTTCAAATTTAGTCTTAACACGTTGCCGCAAATGACGGCTATAGCCGTCCTGCACGTTTTAATTAATGAGAAAAGAAATATTATTAGTACGAAGTTTACTAATACATTTATACAGTCGTGGTCAAAATTAAGTGGACAGATATCATAAATAACAAAAGGTTAATTTAATTTATTTAATAATGGCTATAAATCAAAACTGTATTGCACAATTATGTACATTAAATAAATGTTTTTTCAAGTCTACAAAAATATTTCACGTCATAATTTAAAATTTATTAAAAACATTGTAATCAAACAAAAAATATTTTTACATTTCTGCAATGTCCACTTAATTTTGTCCACGACTGTACATCGAAAAAGAAGATGTAACATTCCAGATAACATATCAATTGTTTTTTGCGTGATTTTTCAGTCTTTAACAATTCGGAAAAAAAATAAGCACAATCGTCAAATTAAAAGTGTGCGGCAACGTGTTACTATTTTTAAATTTAGTTTCAAAGTATTTTTCATAGAAGAGTCATCGCGTATATCGAAGAGTCATCGAATGAAACCATAAGGAACGGAACACGTTCGAAGGCGAACACGAGAAATCGAATTCAAATCGATGTATTCGAGGTGGTTGACCGTTCGAACGGGCCGCAGATACTGTGCATAAGTTGAAAAGTTCCCCTGTCAATCAAGCAACATCACGTGGTGTCTGATCCGGGCAAGAAGAAGAAGCCGAAGAAGAAAGGGAAACGGCAAAGAGGGTGTAGGCAAATAGAATGGATGGCGGAACGAGAGAAATCTTTTGGGTTCTAATTGCCGTAATTAAATCCGAGAACTTACCCGATTCTCCGGTCGAGATTCCGAATCGTTGCGCCCCCTCGAATTATTCTCAGCCACCCTACGAAGACCGTTTGCCGTGTAATCCGTTTCCGGGGTGCCGCGCATTTAACTTGAAATTCGGTGGCAATTTTTTCGATGTTTTCAACACTTATACCCGGCGTCAAAACTTTTGGGGGGTTCCCCTCCGTGGGGACCCCCAGCGCTCCCACTTTAACCGCGAATTTTAAATCTCCGTACACCGTGCGACATCGTTTCACGGATTCCGACAGTCTAAAATTCAATTCATCGGTTCGAACATCTATTAATAGGCTTACACAAGAGTTTTAATCCCGTTCGCAAGTATTTCAGCTACACAGAAAGTTGTATTTATTTAATTCTTGTAAATAAATACTTGATGCTTGTCCTGTAGTTTAATACTTTAATACTTAAATTTGTTTTAATTTAATTTAATTTGCATTCTAGAGAAACAATAGCACAAAACTTTTCACATCTTTTTAAGTAAATTTAAATTTAACATAACCTAACATTTTCATCCACCGTTTGAACTTAAATACGAATACTAGTTAAATACGTGTGTGTGATAAAAGAAGCAAAACTAGTTAAATGCTAAATGTAATAAAATGATATTTAATGTTTCTCGTCACTACTGTTATTAAGATTCACTATTTCTTAACACACTAATAAGAGAAACTAATTCCCGCTATTTTTAGTGGACACGTGGTTTCAATTGCTGCATGAAATGTCAGACGTATTCGTTAATCTTCATTCCGAAACTCCTAAGCACTTTTTATCTCATTTTCTGAACTATGTTTTCTATTTTACGCTGAATTAATTTGTTTCTACATTTACTTATTTTGTTTCTTCTCTGGAACATTACATAACTTCTTAAACCCAATTTAATATCCTTCGATCGATCAACTTCGTTTAAGACTCACAATAAACATTATAATTCTTTTTTTTCTATTTTTCCCGACTCAGTTGCGAGAAAAGGGTATTGACTAAAAAACACTGCATTATGACTTCCCTTTAAGAATTAAATGAAAGAAATGAAACATTTATCAAAAGTAATTTGGAGCAGGAGTATTTTTCAATAAAATCAGAGTGACCAATAAATGATAAAACAAAAATTTTAATAAAATAGTAAAAGTAAAATAAAGAGTAAAGTAATAAAGCTATCAATTAACAGCACAGGTAATGCAACTTCGAATAAAATGACTCCACGTTTTTTGCCGGAAGTCTGAAAAAGAATGACTGAACTGATCGACTTGTACAACATCGTATACAACACGATGACACACAGATTAAGATACAAACCTTTACGAAAAAACACAAGTGTATAAATTTGAAGAAGAAAAGGGATTAAAACTTTTGTGTACACCTAACAGGTAGAGGGTTAACTATCACTTTTGAAGTTCGCGCTCGATAATCAGTGGTGGAATCGGATACCCACAACTTGTCACGTACGCGGACGATTGGGAAGTGATCTAGCAGCCGGGTCATTTGAGAGGCACGATCGTCATGGGACCTTTCCATCCTTGCAGCAGGCGTTGAAGAGCAAACAGTAAGCTGTTTCACGAGATCGAACGGTGCCGCACGATTAGCCGAAATGTATATACTTATTTATTTCGTGGCAGATAACCCCAGCTTCCAGGCACCAGCCGAGGTGCCCATTGGCGTCGAATTTCTTCGTAATTCGTTTATTCGATCGAGTACTATCAATAACTGATTTCGATTTCATAATTCGACGAAATTTTACTGGAATTCCCACGTTACCGGAAGATTGTGCTCGACTGATACAAATTTTTACTGAATAATTGTGTCAAAGCTCCGAAATTAGATATTGTGTTTAAATTATTAAATCAGAAAATCATTACTAATTATTCAAACTATATCGTTCTAACTGAATGATTTTTATATTTGTGGGTAATAATTGAAAATTTAGTTCAAATTCTACTAGCGGAATATTTAAAAAATAATTATATCGTGATCCAGTATTTTTATTGTGACATTCTTAAATTAATTAGATTGAGAATTTGAGATACTAACGTTTATAAATAATTAATAAATTATAATTGTTACAAACAATTATTATATTTAGACAATATTAAAATGTAATTAGTTTCTACGGAAAAATATGGTTTATAAAAAGAAACCTACTTTGTTGGAAACATGTAGTGAAATGATAATAAAATAATTAGAAATTGATTAATTTAAAATTGTTGTTCATTCTATCATTAACTTTTTCATCGAGACAAATATTTAACATACTGATTGCCACACTGAAAAGCATTTGAAAATTAGGTAGTATTTTTATTTGGAACAAATCTTATCAAATATTTTGTTGTATTTACTATTCATAGTTCCAAGTTCAATACGAGTTCACAGCTCATAGTTCAATATGCGTATATTCAGTTCATACGTAGTAACAATTAAAGGATTAAGTTACTCTTGGCAAGATTAATAATAAACAAACTACAGACAAATTAAAATCCTACACAGAATTTAAAACTATACTTTGACATGTTCCGTCGGTCCTTTAAACAATTAAATATTTTTATACAATTTTAAAGTACATGTATATAATTTACAATGAATGTGCTTAAATATAATTTTCGAATAAAAAAATTTGATAACAGTGATCTGCAACCGATCATAGAATAATTGTTTACTTTAGAAAACAATTTCGAATTACCGAAGACAGTGGTCCGTTAACGTCAACTAAATTTGAAACGACAAAGTGTCCATTTTTTAAGTAGCAAAGAAGCGATTGCATAGGGCCACGGGTTAATAATTTATGTCGTTTGTTTTCCGAAACGTTCGATACTGAGTTCGAAAAAAAGCTCGGAGAGTGGTTTATTAGTCTTATTCGAGAAAGCGAAGTTATTCGATAAAGAATTTTCTTCAAAGAGCCGACGTCGATCGCTCGGAGACCGTGAAGATAATCAGTGACCGAACATCTAACGTCCGAAGTTATCGAATCCACTGATGAACTATTTCGTTTCGATCGGTCCACGCGCGGAAGTTGCTGCTGATAATTGATAAGAGCCCCCCGTTTCGAAGATCATAAATGGGTCGTATGTGTCGGTCACAACTGGCTACATTCATATTCAACTACGAATCGAATTATCAATTTATATTGCACGGTGTGACAAAACCTACCGAAAAAACTTCTGAAAGATGTTCATTCATGTAAATAATTCTTTTCATTCAATAACGAATGATACACTTTCAATAATATTTCAAAAATATAAATATATATACTTTCAATAATATTTCAAAAATATAAATATATATACTTTCAATAATATTTCAAAAATATAAATATATATACTTTCCATAATATTTCAAAAATTGTATATACACTTTCAATAATATTTCAAATACATAAATATATAGGCCTTCGATTACATCTTCATTTTGTGGCATTACATAGTGACTTTTCTAGTGATTTTTTGGTACGTTGAGTGAGATAGTACGTTTAGTGGTATCCAGTTCGTAAATTAGTTTGGTACAGTAAACTTCTAAACAATCTTTCGGATTAAAGCTTATGTAGCATAAGAAGATGTATGTTTTCATAAACAAACATTATCGAAAGAAAATACTTATAAGTTCACCAAAAGCAAGCTAAATTAGATGACATAAACCGTCACATAGGGTAATCAAAGATACAATGATAAAAAGTAATAGTAGTTCAAAAAAAGCTCAAAAGTACATAATGAGGTTTACAACTCATCAGAAAATTTGATCTCCCGTGAAACGTCTTTCGAAAAAATGATGGCATAGTTAATAAAATATTCTGAAAAATATAAAATATATAGACATCCAAAATGTCATTACTTAAAATATTTCAAATAAATATAAGTTCTACATTTTCAAGCAACGGTATTAGAAATATTATTTCACACAAGATTTCATTTTAATTTAAAATCAAATAAAATTGATGGTATGGTGGTAAAATCTCCAAGCAAGTATTCAAACTAGTCTCTATTTATAATCCCCGATAACTTGACATGTTTTGATTCGTGCACTCGAATGATTTTGGACGTCTTTTTAAACAGATTGTCACGACGTTAGGAAAACTCCGGACGATGTGACGGAAGTTCAAGACCAAGGTGTCAACTGAGCGAATTTCAAAAGCCAAATTTTCAAGGGTAGCGATCGCAAAAGCAACCCCTTCTTGGGGCTGTGGTCAGCGTGAACAGGGAGGGAGGAAGGGTGCGATAAGCGCAGGGATTGCGGCCAGGCCGATCATTGGCCGGCTCTGTGCCGGCAGTCACATCGAATCACGATCACCGATCTGCCGGATAGAAGGTGTACCGAAGGGATTTCCGGCGCAGATTGGCCCTAAGCAAATGACAAAGCACGGACACAGGAACATGAATGACAGAGGGAGCTGCCGACAGAGAAAGGGAGAGGAAACTGAAGGAATGGTAATCCTAAAACGGGGTGAGATCAGAGGGTGGTTTCCTTGGCCAGCCGCAATCTGTCCATTCGCCCAGCAAAGCTCCAAGAAGCCTGGCCCGACTGCCCTTTGGAGTTTAGAGCCGGCCGCGGTGCACCCCTTCGCGTTTGGATGCCGCCGTCGGAAATCGAGCGATTCCTATTTATCGTCATTGTCGCCTAACCGATGGTTCTCAAACTCCTCCATTGAATATTAATCCGACTATAAAAACACAACAATTCCAACTCATCCAAACCCTTGCCGAAACCCCCATACACTCGGAACTTATCACAATTTTCTCTTATAAAATCGACTTTGTTAAACATATCGAAATGATAGAACTGGAAAAATGCAGTTTCATTTAACACTAAACCTTTAAGGCAGCTATATTTTGAAATTAAAAATGTGGCTGGGAAATGAATAAACTAACGATGAAACACGAATTGATGTACACATTAATTCCTTATCTTGGTAAAAATGAACATGAAGCTAACTTAAAATTACAAACTTGTTAAATCACCATTATTCTCACAACCTAATATCATCTATGGAATACAATAACCTCTCAAATTCTCATTTGCTATTTACAGTTAACAATACTTTTGAGGATGACAGAATTAAGTGAATTAAGTATGGCGTTTCTAAATGTCCACAAAGGTTCTCCCTTTAATACCACAAACGAGAAGCCACAAAAAGATTAACTGAATTTTCAAGTATAGAGTTCAAAATGTAATGGCGTCTATCGTAACAATTATTGCTTTAGTCATCGCTGTAATACAGAAAACAGTAGTTAAAAATCTTTCTGCCTCGAATTTTTATAAACGTACTGTAATCGTACAAATAATTGCAGGACTATATCATCATTGACGAACGAAACTTACTCTGAAATCTGATTATAATTATTAAGAAATACGTGGCAATGAAGATTTAAGTTAACAAATTTACCCTTTGTGTGGGTAATCAAAAAATGCGTGTAAAAACGTGCCTAATTATTTAGAATGTATCAACGAGTGTTACAGAAGATATCAATAGATTTTCGGAACGACACGTAGATCCGGAAATAAGTCAATCTCAATAAGTCACGAGGAACATTAGTTGAAAAGTCATATCGCGTCATATCGGTTTGAAAACCGATGCGCTTCGACGAGCTATGCTCGCGCCTTGGCATAATCGGCGCGCGTTGTCATCAGAATTAACCTATTAACGCCCACTGTCTTAGCTGGCCTGCCAAGAGTAATCGGCTCCGCATCGAGATTTGGACGGGCCGCGAAACACCAACATTTGTCAGCTAGCTTGAAAGTCCGCTTCAACAAGTATCTTTGGAAGGGACGGAGAAATATTGCGACGTGTCTTCAGCGCTTCGTCCCGGTAATATCGGGATGCTTTACTCGAACGATAAATCTGTAACGCCGGCCGGAAAACCGACCGGAGGAATTTCTGCGAGGACACCCGTCGAAAAACGAGGCAAAACCGGGTACGGATCGGTTGAAACTTACGCCGTTTCCTTTAATGCTTCCTTTGTTTAAGTCCATTGACTTAGCGGCGAACTCGAAAGGA
Source organism: Coelioxys conoideus (assembly GCA_947623535.1). Classification (NCBI taxonomy): domain Eukaryota; kingdom Metazoa; phylum Arthropoda; class Insecta; order Hymenoptera; family Megachilidae; genus Coelioxys; species Coelioxys conoideus. The sequence continues at coordinate 11,458,941 of OX392451.1, read as the reverse complement.
CAAAGCGAAATTTATTTTGTCGATAATAGTTGAAACGAGAAGAAAACGTACGTTTCTCTTTGCAAAAACATAGAATGTTCTAGACAGGTATAACTTTTTGTTTCACCCATCATACGTTCCCATACATACCCACATAGCTTCGACTCACGATGTTACTGTCCGCCTTCGTATACAACGGAACTTTGTGTACATTTATAAATTAATGCTCTAAAATAGAAACCAAAATTTCTGTACTGGTCTAATAGAAAGGAAACTACAATTCTTCTTCTGATCTAAGAAAATAGAAACCAAAATATCTGTTATGTGACAAACTAAATTGAGTGTATGCGAAGATCTAATTACGTAACCAAAATCTTTTGATGATGACTCTCCGAACACTCACATGTCACATAGCAGCAATGACACGCCGTGCTGTGGTATGTGGATTATGTGTTTCTACAGATCGAGAATGAGGAATGCCTAATTACCCAGCACGTGGGACCTCAAACTATTTTCTAGCATCTGTACCGAAAGTCACATAGCAACACCGATGCACTGTTTCGCAACGTGACAAATCAAAACACGCTACAAATTTTTGTCCTTCCACGAATTGAGAATGCGAGGTACGATATAATTGTGTAGGTTGTAATTATTTTCGCTTTGATCTACCATACGATGTGCACCGGTAGACCATATAGCACCGTTCAGTGTACTGATACACTGCATAGTTACAGTGCAGTTTGGTATACAGTGGCGTGCACGAGTTTCCGGCCAGTGACATTTCGTACTCCAATTTATTTTAAAAAAAGATTAATGATTTTTAATTATTATGAGGTGTCATTATGAGATACGGGAAACAAATAATATAGTAAAAGAATATTATTTATGTTTGTAAGTACATATAATGACTGGTTACATGTGCCATATAATGGAATTGGCCGGAAACTTTTGCACGCCACTGTACATACCTGAATGTGCCTAAAGAACTTCGTGTTAGTATAGACTGAGCGTATGGAGGACCTAATTATCTAACAAACTGGAGCTTCCTTTTCAAGAGATTATGTGGGTTTTACTCAATAACCGATGTTTAGGAATATGCGTAGATAGAGGTAGCATTATTTGATTGTGGAGTCGAATTCGATGCCAATGTATTTCTGTATATGTAGACACGTAGAAGACATTGTGTACCTTCTGTCACAAACAATCCTTACATATATGTATATGTATATTTCGTACATAATCCGTGAAGATTATATAGATCCCAACAGCTGCTCCAAAGCACGAACATGACTTGGAATTTCGTTTCCGTCAGCTACAGGGGTAGAAATGGCGTACATTTCAATTCCAAAGTGCAATAAAATAAAATTAACGGACTTCTTTTTTTGCGGACAACGTACGAAACTTATCCCGGTTTCCAGAATTCTTCCATTCGTGAACAGTGGAAAGAGTACGCGGTGCTAACGAACCACTCGACCCGATTTTCCTTTCCCCCGACGTTTATCCGAAAACTTAGCTTCGACAAACAGCGGAGTTCGAAGCGTTTTGCAAAAATTAAAAGAAAAAAAAAAAATGGAGGGGTGGGAAAAAAGGAAAACACCTTCCTCCCGTTGGTGCCGAAGCGACGAAAATGCGAAGGGAGATGAATAGAAGCGCAGAAAACGAACCAGAGAAACACCGGGCTCGGGGATGGGAGCAGGCAGCAGCCGTCAAAAGTTGCCGAACTAATAGGACGATTTTCAGCGCGGAGCGTTTAATTAAATTAATTATATGCGCGCCTCGGTCGTAATATAAATTGTGAGCAAGCGACGGGGACGAACGTGAGGGGCGGGGAAGGGGTGAGGTTCCGGTTGTGCGAACGCCTGCTGATAGGGTGGGGAGAAAATGCCGTCAAGCTGCGATCGCCAACTTTGATAGTTACGCTTCATCCATCTATTCCAAATACGTTTTCCGCGGGATGCTTCGACGCGAAGTTCGAAATCGGAACGTCGCCCGCGTGTACATCTGATTAAAGTTACGGTTTTGATGCTTCCAGTGGGATGACAATCATGTTACAGCCGGGTCGCGAGACAGTGGTAGTGCGTTTACGCTGTCTACGGTTAAATTTGAACGTAATTTGACCGGGCAACGACAGGCGGCGCTGTCGACGCTTAATTTTTAACTGTTAATTCTGGTAAGAGCTTGCAGCGCCATTGTGACCCAACTGTACAATAGTATAGTTTTCATTTTTTACACAGTTTCCTCTTGAAACCCGCCTATTGCGTGTTAGTTCAGAAATATGTGTAAGGTTATTATCGTACACCGTTGTTGTGTTTTATATTATTTCAGTATCATATCTGGTTTCTAGTTACATACGTATAGATATATAAATAGGGTGCGGATTCTCCTGATGTATTAGGGGGACCGGAGAGTAATGTCGTTTCTGCAAATGTCAATATTCCTTTTTTCAGATATTTTGCTCAAAAGTCAATTGATTTTTATCAATTCGACATAGAAAGTTTGTTGATAACAAGAGCGATTACATCATTGATTAAAAATAAAAAAGTACTATCTGATTGTCTTTATTGTAAAAAATACGACATTACTTTCCGGTCCCCCTAATATGTACGTTCTAGTTATATTCTTCTAATGTTATACAGAGGTTCTAGTTACATAAGTGTATTCCAATGTATATTCCAATGTAGGCTGCAATATATTATAACTATATTCTGTAGAGGTACATTTTCCTAAGGACGTACAGTTTAATAGCATAGGTGCATCCTAGTTATAGTCTGCTAGTGAAATAAGTGTATTATGGTCACATTCTTCTGATATCATGTATAGATTCTGGTTACATAAACATACGTCAGTTACATTCCTTTAAGGACAAACACATATTGGTTATATGCAAATGTACGTCCTACTTTCATTTTGTTAGTGATATAACTACATATATGTTACTTGCATTCTTCTAGGGATATATACAGTCGTGGACAAAATTAAGTGGACAGGTATCATAAACAACAAAAGGTTAATTTAATTCAACTAATAATGCCTATAAATCAAAACTTTGTTGCACAATTATATACATTAAATAAATGTTTTTTCAAGTCTACAAAAACATTTCACGTTCTAAATTTAAATTTATTTAAAACATTGTAATAAAACAAAAAATTTGTTTACATTTCTGCAATGTCCACTTAATTTTGTCCATGACTGTATGTACGTATATTAATTGCATTCTTTCAGTCTGTCCTAGCCACGTATTGTAAATAATTATATTCTGTTAGATTCTGACATGCGTACGTTGCAAGTCCATCTTTTTAATTATATGAACATAGTTAATTACATGGGTACTTTGAAGCAACGGTACCTATACGAACAAGTAAGAGTTTAAAAAACGATGGATCCTTTAAATTCAACCTGCCGTCCAGCGTACAACAATCGAGTCCACCGCAAGGGTCGTAGAGTTCCATAAGGGTTGCAATATTCCTCCCTCTACATCGTGGAGTGGCCAAAAGGTTTGAAAGACCCGAGCCAGGAAACGGACCCGCGGCTTCCTTCGGGGTGCGCACGCGCTCCTCCCCCGTATTTGCACACACGCACCCGTGGATAACAACGGGGGTGGTTGCAAGCCCTGTGCTGCGCCTCCTGCGGTTTCTGCGTCTCCAGATATAAAGCGGCGAGGGGTGCATACACGCTCATCGGGGTAAACAGTGAACTTTCCAGGCGGATGGCGATCCTTGCGAGCCAGACGGTAAATACATTTTTAAATAAGAGTTTTTTACTTGCTACCGGCCGGATTTCGTCCCCGTATCGGGGAATTATCCTTTGCTTTGAGCATTATCCATCGGCCCGTTGCTGGGGATGCTTCAAAAGGCATCCACGGACCGGGCCACCCCCTTTACCACCACTCTCAGACCGAGTATGGCTCCCTTCCGATTACCGTCTGACTTGAATCGGGTAATACTACTTTGCACCGCAGTTATCGATGACTCTTTCAGCGAACTCTGCGGTTCCGGGGAAATCCCGGCCGAGAAAACCCCCTCGACTATTTTTTCTTTTCTTTTTCGAACTTGTCCGTTTCGTATTTGCTTAGTACGACAGCGAGGGACAAGGTTACGCTCGGTGGATCCTTACGAACGTTTGGGTCATTAATTGTACGTAGATTCTAGCGAGTTCGTTGTTCGCCCGTAGTTCGTGTCTTTGGCTTCTCTTTCTCGGCCGTTTCCATATTATTTTTTTTTCTACTCCGCCACGTCCTCGCCGCTCGAATTCAATTGTGATTGATCACCGACGGTGATTGAGGATTCGAAATGAAAGCCTCGGCAGTCTCGGTAGCAAAGACAAAAAGACGAACCTGAACCGTCTCTGCTTCTCCTCCTCCTTCTGCCTCCTTTTTTTACCCGGCTTCCTTCCCGTGGCTCGGCTCACGAGCCAGCACAGACGGCACAAATAATGGAGTAAAACTCATACGACTCCATATCGGTGCGATAAAAAGACAGACGGACAGACAGACAGCCGAGCCCGAGCGAGAAAGACCCCGTACAAAGGAGGGATTAATTTTAAATATCATATACTTGGCCGGCTAAAAGCGAAGGTGGAAAGGGCTCCCAGTCGCCGTGGAAACTCGGAGGACTGATAAGTTACGTTCTCTCAGCTTTTCAGGGGATTTCCCTTTTTCGCGTGGTATAACGCCACCGGTAATTTCGCTGCTGCCTTAAAAATCGCGCACCGGTTTTTCCCGCTACTTATTTATATGATATTTCGACCGTACCGTGGCTTATCTCTGTTTCCCGATAAATTGCGAAATTTCCTTTCGGGTTAGAAGCTTTTTAAGGCGTGTACCGATGTATAGTTTCATGGAAACCTTGAGAAACTTGCGAGACTTAATTGGCATAACAAGCTTAACGAGTTGTATACTTGAAACATTTGAATATTTATACGTTGATCGCTGCAGAGCCGAGTAATTAAAGAGCGAAGAAGAATTGTTCACAATGCAGATGCTAGCCAAATTTCTCTTGTGGCACGTTCTAGTTTCATTCTTTTAGTGACACATGCTCATTCTAATTACATTCTTTTAGTGATACATGTCCATTCCAGGTACATTGTTTTAATATGTACAATTTAGTTAAATACTTTACATGACACATATTTCCTATCTAGTTAAGGACATTTATATTCTAGGTAATTACATTTTTTAATGACATAGGAACAATCTAGCTACATTCTTCTAAGGCCATAAACTTGTTATATTCATCTAATAGCTCATGCACATTGTAATTATTATTTTCTAGTAACATATACATTTATATTCCTATTCAAAACATTATTATATACATGAACTATTAAATAATTCTATTTTTTCCTTTTGTATAATTCTTACTACCTTTTCAATATCTACGAGAAATCTCTCCATTATCAAATTCATATTTTTTGTAATGATTTATAAAATAAGATTCATTAATATTTGCACTAACAAAAACCATTGGATTTGTTTGTCGATCCTTTATTAATTAAAACATCTCTGTAAAGCATTGCTAAAATTACAATGTCTATAATAAAAGAAATGAAAAAATATTTATTTACACAAAGTACATAAATATTTACTTACACGGCGCATAGTAATCTTAATGCGCATGTGATGTACCTACAGTCATGGACAAAATTAATTGGACATTGCAGAAATGAAAAAAATGTTTGGTTTCATTACAATGTTGTAAATCAATTTTAAATTTAAAACGTGAGATATTTTTGGTGACTTGAAAAAACATTTATTTAATGTAAATAATTGTACAATAAAGTTATGATTTATAGGCATTATTAGTTAATTAAATTTACCTTCTGTTATTTATGATACCTGTCCACTTAATTTTGTCCACGACTGTACCACGCATATGTGTATAACGTATTTCTATTAAAAAAATTAGCTTCAACTTTTTTGATACATACTTCAACTTCAGCAACATTTGGATCTCAAGTAGTCAGTATTAGGCTCAGAACAAATTTTTGTCATATCAGATAATAATATTCTAAACTAGCGATCTAAAGTAATTTTGATTTTAAAAAGTATAGTGACATTAATGTCAGAAAGAAAAGGTTTTCATTCTGACCACAAGAACGAAATTTAACCCACACGAATAAACAATTATAGTTAATCGAAGTACGTCGATATATAGTACTTGTTAGCGTGAAAATAGCATTGGCCTAAGCTAATGAAGGCGGAGGGCAAATAATGACACGTTTTTATTTTCAATTCGTTAAATAAAGGGATGTTTTCATAAACCAAGAGGAGATGAAGATGCAGCAAGGAACAAAGGAGGACCACGAAATCGCATCAAACTTGTCGACAATGCGGAACACACAATCTAAGAACTCCGTGCATTATATTATGTCCCATTGCGTAATAATACAACGGCTCGCGCATTGGATGCGCGATATATGCGCAGTTTTTGTTCGGTCGCGAATAAACGTCGCGGGGGAATTCTTATCTAACGATAATTCAACAACGCGGTTGCCGCTTGTATCGCGTACTCGATTTACCGTATACTTCGTGAACCACCACCGCCAAGGAATGCCGCGCTGTTATTATTACACTTCAGAACCTATATATTCCACGAACGTTGCGCCCGAACTGCTAACGAGCCTTTGACATTTTGCCAATTCGATTGAACATTGGCCCGCCCAAAACTTCAGATTGTTTCCGTGAGGATGCACCATGCGAAACGATAACTTGTCCTGTTGTTTCCATCTTGTTTTGCGCGCTGACATTGCTAGCTCTCTTCGAGGACATCGGCAAACGTTTACTCAATATCGCCTTGGTGGAGGGAAATTTGTTTACAATAGGGACGATTGTTAGGAAATAATTAATCTCCGTTTGTTGTAGCAGCATTTGTCATTGTGTGCGAAAACATAATTCGAAGATCAGGGGAGAGAGGGGACAGTTGTACTAGCTTGTACAATACAATATTCGATTTACACTTTGACTTGTTTGCTTGTAATTACTTGTATTATCGTCGATAAATAATACATTAACACAAAATATGTGGAAAATCGAAAATGGAACGTGATCCGTAATCATTCTGTGATAACTTCTCTGCCGATGTTCATTTTGTTTAGTATTTTGAGTTCGTATTTAATATTTCTATAAATTATCTACCGATCTATTTGTAAGTCCTTCCTAACAAAATATACAGCACATTATAGGGGAGAGCGGGAACAGAAGTAACTATTTTTTGCATTTAGGCTATTTACCAAACGTATTATGAATTATGCCATCAGGAAGTATGTTTATCCGTTTATTATTTCACCCAAATTTAGCTTCTATGTAGGTAGTCAAAAAGTTATGAAATTTTTCCATAATTACTGTCATTGTTACTTTGTATATATTTTGTCATATTTATTATTAATAATTCAAAGCAATTAGCGAGAGCATTTGCAATTAGGTAAGCGAACAAATTCTTAATAATATAGATAATAGATTCGTATGAAACTTTAACCGCCATTTATATGCGACAGTCAAAGTGCTACTTGCTTATAATATTTTTGCTGGTGTACCCTTTTGTTTGTTTTGTCATTCCACTACTTATACAAGATACACATACTTCCCAAGGCATATAAATATCTTTATAGAAGATACCATATGTACTTCTGAAGCCTGAATTCAATACTGACATTTGACAATAGCGACACATTACAAATAATTAATAACATCTAATATATAGTGTCCATATTATATTAGAAAGCACCGTGTGCCTCTCACAAAATAGTCTATAGGAATTCAAGGAGATAAATCTTTTCTCATTCGCATACATTCAAAAGGTACTAAGGAAGTGCCCTGCCTTAGTGCCTTAGCAATCCAGTCCAGAAAACTAGTCTCTGTCGAGAAATCCTTTCTGATAAAGGGGCGGAAGATGCTTTTGCTTCACACGCACGAATTTCGATCGCAACGTTATTACGAGTTGCCACGGAATTTCTCGTAAAGTCGAGCCAGGGCGGCAGGAAGGATGGCCGGCGAGGAGAGACCGTGTCTCGCGGCGGATTAATCGTGAATTATCAATCGACGGAGTCGAGCCGAGTCGAAAGCCGAAGGAGAGCCGGCACCCTCTGGTCGAGAGGGCCCGGAGGGCTTGCTGAACGACGTTTCTGGTTAATCACGTTTGCGGAAAAACGGAGATAATTCCTGGTCGTCCGTCTGGACGATGGAGGCGTGTACGTGGCGCGGAGGAAAGGCACACGGGGCGAGTGAGCCGGCGGTATAACCGTGTAGGATACCAGCGAGTGAAAAAAGTGGGGTCGTAGGTGATCTCAGTCCGTGTATGAAGCTGGAAGCCGGGCGTGGGAAGGGTAGGGATTGATATTCGCGGGCACACGGAATTTTTAACTAGCCCAGACCAGCCTTTAGTCGTTCCGCCGCGAAAGCGCAGCAGAAAAGTTATGAATCTAATTTTCAGCGTATTTGTGTCTCAGCCACCCCTACCCTCCTCCCTTTGCTCCGCCATTGCCACCAGGAACACCTATATCAATCCCCCTTTTCCGTATCTCCGTCTCTGTCTCTTTTCTCGTCCCTGAATACACGCGTCCCTCTTCCTCTCTGTCTTTTGCCTCGTTCCACCTCTTCCGTCGTTCGCTTTCGCGTAATAAAGCGCGCCGCGGCTTCGTTAGGTTTTTATCTCGGCCAGCAAAAAAAATTAATTTCGAGAGACGCCATGGTTTTTCCACCCCCGCCCCCTTCGCCCCACCCTCGCCGCTCTATCTACCCCTACGGCTAAGTTCGTACGCGTGGGGAGATGGAACACGCTTCGTACGAGCGACGTTTTCTTTATTTCCCTTTTCTCCTTTTTTTTTTTTACGAGAAAGTCTTGCCCGGTAAAGCTAAGTATCCCGAAACGTGATTACCTTTCGGCTTAAAAGGGGCCTGAAATTTAAGGATTGGCGATTACGTTGTACCTTCAAGAAGCATGTTGTCATTTTTGGTCAAAATCCTTGAGGCAGTTCTGGTACAATGTTACTCGTCTGGATGTTTTAATCCTTCTTCGGACTTTCGAGAAGTGTTTCTTCGCGAGACGCGTTGCGCGACGCGGACACTACGTTGTACGACCACGGTAGCTGGTATCTCGTTCTGAATCGTGTGTGCGATATACGGTCAGGTCACGATAGCGCGCCATCTTGACTCGTTTCTATAAATCTTTCGCTACCCGATAAGAAAATATCGTCCGCGATGAGCCTTCACACCGGCGCAATCGCGTCGCTGCTGAATCGAAGGGCACCGGATTCGACCGTCTCCCTTTTGGCTCGCGTGCTCGATGAAATATACTTAAAACCGTAATTACGATATAATCAGTGGCCGCCGTGACCAGATACGCATCTCCGGTATGAAAGAAGGGGTCGAAGAGGGGGTAGATCGATCTGTTCGAACGGGAAAACCCTTTTTAAAAGTGTACGGATCAAGGGTGAAGGTGCAGGCGAGTAGTAGGGGGTTTAACCGCTGTCGTTAGCCGCCAGAGGAAACCGGCCTTCCCCGACCACTTCCGACAACGCACACGCGTACCAACGTCCGAACGTGAAACACGGTAGCACGGGCATGTTTGTGTGCCGGGGACGGAGGTACGGGTTTTACACATCGCGTAAAAGTTAGTTCCTAATTATTCAGATTTTCTAATTAATGTTTCAGCCGACGATGATGGAGCATCCGGGTCGTCTTTTCTCTCTCTCTTTTTTCCTTTATCGAGCGCGCAGTGTGCGCGGGCGCTCTCCTTATTTGTAATTGCGTCGACCGTCGGGAAATTAGCCGATTCCAGACCTATTTTTAATGCGAATTTAATGCGCTCGTGACGAATGGTCCGATACTTGCAAAAAAGAATCGAGTAATCTATCTCGGATGTCAGATGTAGCCACTGTAAGTCCACGGTGCGTTGTATCACTTTCGTGTACGTTTCTTTCTTTCACTACATTGTTTTTCTAGATCGTAATAGGATTAGGTACAGGTGCTTGAAATGAATTTCAAGCTTATGGTGGTTAATTTTAAGGAACGTGTTGGACATACAAGATAATTTAACAGAATAATTGATAGGTAGCTTGGTTGAATATTAATTGTGAAAATAATGAATGACTTTATTATTTGTCATTATTACGGATGATATTTTTACTACTTATACAGGAAGATAAATTCATTATTTACCATTACAATAGGCGATAACATTATTATTCAATGAATTTAACATTAGTTATACCTCTTAGCAATAATAGTTATCACCTAAAAAATTTACTATGTATGCAATGAATTTAATATTTAAAAATTAAAGATTAAAATCTAGTATTTGATGAAGTCACTATTTTTCTACGATTTGGTGTTCACTATATTTACAATCTGATAAATTTGATATTTAATAAATGTAATATTCAGAAAATTCGGCTAATAAATTTATTCCATGGGAAATATAGTATTCCAAATATTTGCTATTTAAAAATTGTAAAATCAAGCTAAAAAGATAACAAAGTTAATGCACAGACGATTTAAGTGTTTATCAAATTTAGTACGTAGTTACTCAGGTCTGCAGATCCGTTTTTCGGACGCTTTTATTGTTGTCAGAAAAAGAATCGAAAGAAAATTGCGGATTTAAAACGCTAATTCGTTAACCTCCGATCAAAACGCCGCGACGACGTGTAAATGCGATAAATAAAGAGCACTTTGGTAGAGAGCAGTCATTACGACAACCTTATCAGCCGTTCCAGCGTCATTAAAAACAGACTCTAAGGATGTTGTTGCCCGTGTATATCGACAGATGGCGCTGACTCAAGAGCAATTCTCACGTGCTCAAGATGTTCGAGCTAAAAGAAATTTCAGAAAAATTAATTGTCAATTGTTGCATTTATTCAAGAGCTTGGAATTTCCAAGCTCGTAACAATCAAACGAGATAAACAAGTTACGTGCGACTGTTCGTGTATAAATGTTTACGAAACAGACATTTATTTCTATGCAAATTGTTCATTCGTATTAATCCGCACTCGATAAAATAAAAACAGCAGACCTAAACATTTGTAAACGAGTATTTAAAAATAGTTTTTATACACTTTTTTAACGCTTGTAGGCAGCGGTACAAAATTGGACTAGATATTAACCACAAATGTAGTGTTAGTATTTGCAGCTTTTAAAGTTGCTAATGTTGCTAAATGCTGCTATAAAAAATTTAAAAGATACGAGTATAAATATTATATATAACTATGTCGATATAATATATAAGCGTAAAAAGAACGTCAATATACGTATTTATGTATAAACGACAATATGTAGTATTTACAGTATATCCGAAAAACAGTTTGAGGTATTATAAAACTTTGTAAATAACTCTGTGTCCCGTTTTATTGTAGTTGAATGAACATCCTGCATTTATTATGATAGGGTTAATATAAGAAGAAGAAAAACATTCGCCCGAGTCGAGGACGATTCATTGAAGTTGTCTCTTTCTAAAACGAATGCATCGCCCTCGTTATGAACGCAATTTCACGGGTTACACAGATAACAGAACGAGCTTGCAGGTTGGCCAACCTCTAAATGGGAGAAAGGATGCAAAAAAACGAACGAAGGTAGGGGATTGTTCTGGCCAGTTCCTATATTTTGTTCTACTTGAAACTTACGGAATGAATATCTAACTATATTGGTTGTTTCCGTCGGACTGCACCTCCGACTCGCATCATTTCCGGTCGAGTGCAAATATTCCTAGGTTTTTACTGCGGAACTACCTCGTCCCCCCTAGATCTACTCCGCTTCTGATGTTATTACGTTCGGGACAAATCGCGAGACTCGAAACCGGGTATCGTTTATAAATTAATTTTGAAATGTACGCATACGACAAATCTCTTGACGTTATCGATTTTTCATTTACCGCTTTAGAATCTTGATATATGATGCTGTTAATTAATTGTTTACTCGTTTAACGGCAATCCGTACAAATATGATAAGAGGTAACCTAAATTCGTTTTGAGAGAAAACGTTTCGTTATCTCGCAGAAAAATATGCTTACAGAAAGTGTGAACATTCTACTTTGCAGTCAATATTCGTATTCAATATACATTATAACTTCAGATTATTGACAAATATAAACGTTTCTAGAGAATTATGAGTACATATTTTTCATGTTAACTTCATATCAATTTTACATAGTTAAAAACAAAATTTCAAAAACAAATATAGAATTTCTTTTGTTACTTGAAGCAATGAAAATAAAAATTTGTTGTTATTTTACAAAATAAGAGCACTTCTGTTATCTTATACTCTTGATTTTCATTCATACAAAGCTAATTGAGGTATATTAACGCATAAACAATTCAAGATACACTGAAAGGAAATGGGATTGAACGAGACATACCTTTAAACAGCAATTAACAAATAGAGTCGTCAATTTGTTCGCAAAAAGACATTAGGGCAAAGTATGTCAATGCGAAGATTTAACCTAATGCGGTTTAATCTTCCGCTGCTCCATTTTCCGCAAAGATCGCAATAAATTTCTCAGATCAGTAATAAGAATTTTGTACTCATTAAAATTGCACAAACTAGTCAGAAATAAATCATTAATAAATCTATTTATAAATTGCTCGTGACGACGACAATGTTCTCATATCCGATACGGTAGATATCCCTATCTGGCATAAAAATAGTTATATTTCACTAACATGCAACGATATTTGCATAATATTGTATACTGGTTTCAAAACGCTTTTCTAATTCTATAATTAGGCTTTCAAGTTTATAAAAGGATTATTAGTAAAAATTATATTTGTCAGCCGCCATGACTTTCAACTATATTAATAAAAATTGATGGTTTCGTCAATTTTCATTAACACGATTAACAACTCAAAATACTTGTAGTATTTTTATGTACATATTCAATAATTAGATTTATTATTAATATGTGAATACATAAATAATATACAAAATGGTAAAAAGATATTTATTCTTTTAGGACAATAAATCAATAGGTTGCTTCGTGTGTTATTTTCGAATTAATTAAACAAACAATAATCGGTAACAGGAGCATGGCGTTAACGGATTGAAAAAGAGAGAAACAAATTACGATACGATATTTGAATCTTTGGTCTGGGGAATTTTATATCGTCCCCCATATCTGCACCTGTCATTTACTTTACTGTCAACTCGAACCTCAAGAACCGAATTTTGTCCCGTTTCTTTCTTTTTCGCGAGATTAAGGGGTAACGCCTCTCTAGAGGACAGAAAAAAAGGTGATTTTCGGGAATTTTTTAAGTAAAAACCATACAAGCTATGAAGTCAGGGACAAAAGAGCTTTATTACATATGTTTTGAAGATGGTTCTAGAATTTTGTCAAATAAATCGAATTAAAAATGGCGGCTGCAAGTGCTGGCAAGACATAACATCTTTTTTTTGATCGGGCTGCTGGCCGAACCTTTTTCTCATTAACGAATGGTCCAAAAATAAAGAATCTCAAAATTTCTGATATTATATATCCTTGTCTATGGAACATCGTACGGAAATTAAAAAATATTAAGAATTGTTAATTTGGTGTCGTTATGAAAGAAAGTTTGGGAAAAATGTCAGAAAATTGAGCATTAAATTGTTAATAAAAAATGAAGTGGTCCATTAATCAAAAAACCCATATGATGTTCACTGAGTTATGTTATTTTACACCTCTCCACAAAATTTCAAGTCGATTAGTTGAAAACTGTTCGAATTATTGGTTCGGCCAGTTCGAAAAAGTGATTCCGAGAAAAACGCGTTTAAAGTTTTCCCTGTATGAGCAGCACACTGCGAATGATTGCAGTCCACTTAACAAAAATTCGTGTTCCCGACTATTCCTGCAGTCAAAACTTTTTCCACATATTCTACACATAATATAGCATCATTTAAGCAAAAAAAAATCGATTTTTTCAAAATTCTAGAGTGGTGTTACTCCTTGAAGGGTTATATCTACTTGGGATCGGGAACAGTTACGTGATATTTTTAATAATTCTCAAAACACTATCAAAAAGTTCATATCTTAAGGTGTATATATAAATTTTTGTATGAAAAAATATTAAAAAACAAATGAAATATAACTCGTCTCCAAGATCATCAGTTTTTTTGTGGTGACCACGATATCATCAGAACGCCTTATCTGAAGTAAAAATCCAAAAATAGTGCATTAGTACATTGTGTTACGAAGGGCCTGAACGAAGGATTTTTCATTTTGATTACAAAATTTTTTTTTATTGCAAAAAAACCAAAATCTGTCCACCTCGAACCACTGATGTTTTCATAAAATTGTGTCATTTTTGTAAAAATCAAAATTTTACGAAACCCCTTTTTCAGGCCCTTCTTAATGCAATGTACTAACGCACTATTTTTTTATTTTGACTTCAGATAAGGCGTTCCGAAGATATCGTGATCACCGCAAGTGATATAAAAAAAACTGGCGATCTAGGGGACGAATTATATTTCATTTGTTTTTTAATATTTTTTCATACCAAAATTTATACATATATACACCTTAAAATATGAACTTCTTGATAGTGTTTTGTGAATTATTAAAAATATTTATTAAAATGGTAAAAAAAAATCTTGAAAATCACGTAACTGTTCCCGATCACAAGTAAATATAACCCCTTAAGGTACGCTGAATGTGGCCCACACCGTGTCAAACTGACCCAGAAAGTTTCGTCGAAATCCGTGTTGATTCGCAGAAATCGTGACGGGGCACATCTCGCGAGACAAGATTTTCCCGAGGAGGAATATTACGTAACCGTGAAAGCCTCGGTTTCTCCATTCACCCACTGATCTGTCAGTCGGCCTGTAATCCGTTTCACAACAATCGGTTTCACGGTGTTCGCTCGGGACCGAGCGATAAAATTCGTCGTCCCGTCCATGCCTATCGTTCGCAGCCGCGTGTATTGCGCACTCGATTGCCTCTTATCGCGCCAATCATCAGAAAATCTTCGTATCAGAGTAAATACAGCAATATCGCGGTAGGGAGACGCGGTCGGCCTACTGGCGCTAACAGCATGGCCGTGCCGTCGATGTCTCCGCGATGGCTTCGTCGTCCATGTGACCGACGCCGATCGCTGTTATTGATAAAGACAAACAATAAACTGTGCTCTCGAGGTGTACGGGGCTTAGGACACTGTCGGACATCAGAGCAATCACTCCGAATGGTGTTTTACACTGTAACTTGTACAAATAGAGACGGTTATTTAAGATGCTTAACAGGTTCGATTCCGAGATAGCAGATACACCGCGATCGTGATAACGCACAGGCGACTAGAACATTTTTTGGTGTACGAAATACAACTTTGTACGGCACTGATAGATCCTTATCGCTGTTGTATTATCTAATTTCGTATACTCTACGTTCGAGCGATTTTATGATCTCGTAGAGATAGCCGTTTCGACACGGCGTGTCTTAAAACACAGTTGGGATTGAAGGTGTTAAGTTACACAATGCGCCACAAAGAAAATTAGGGGATAATAGTTTCAGAGTAGATCTTAAATTAACGACCAAAGACTGGCGTTCACATGCGTTGGTATTATGGATAATAATTGAGAAACGATTGAGGTAAGGAGCTAACTGACGGTAGAATTCAACGAATGTGGAGTTAAAATAATTTTTAATGCGGCGTTGTAAAAAATAATTACTGTAAAAGATTATATGAATGTTTGGAATTTGATATGTTATGCTACCTGTTTAAGTACTTCGAGTGTAACATTCTTCTTTTTTGGTATGTTCAAGCGGGTGCTACAAAATGACAAGTGCCAAATGGGAATGTCGTAAAAATTTAAGGGCAGATATCAAGATTATTGATGGTACATGATATTTTCGTTCATTCGAGTATCAGGGAAAATAATTAAACGGACGTTGTAGATGATTGCATCTACTTTATAATGCATTCAATGTCTGGATGTGTTATATTACTCAAACAAGGAAGAGCGATGTGTTGCTTCAGGTGGCAGAACACGACAAACACGTAGTGATATTTATTAGAATATTATGAAAAAAAGTAACTGAAAGAGATTATAATGTAACCATTTATATTATCAACATCAAGTTTCGTAATTGAGTTTTCCCGCCAAAATCCATTGTGTGACACAGTGGGTAACAATATACGCTTAACCTCAAAAGCGAAGTATGTCAATATTTTTATCTCCACGTTTTAAACAAAACGTTTCAGTAAATTCTTGTCAATTATGCAATCCTTTATAAACGCAGTTTTACATTATATTGCCGCGAACACCCCAGATTCTCGGTACGTTGCCACAAATATTTTAGATCTTCTTATATAGCCTCAAGTACTTCAAATTCATATTATATTTTTAACACTATTTCTACCAAGAGGTGTCAAAAGACACCTTTCAAATTTTAACATAAAATTATTCTCTATGTTGAATCGTTTCTCCACAATTAATTTTTTTACATTTCATACAATGGTTGTTAAATTAATTCAGCGATATCATTTTTCTCTAGCTAATATTCGCTAATTTCCCTTGCTGCATTTTAGTGTACACCACTGCATGGATTGTATATTAGAATGTCCCATAAGTTATTTCCTTTTTTGATAGACATTCGTACAGAATATTTAAAGTTTAAAGTTGATTCGTCGCATTAATTGTTCAGCTGTATCAACCTTCTCTATCCCTTTATTCCATTTTGTGTCATATTATTATGTGACACTAATATTTTGTAACTTGATGAATTAAATAATCTCCAATAAATACACGTCAGTGTATCAATAAATATATTCCTCAAATTGTCTATGTTTAACTTATAATTTAAAATCCCAACCAGTTTCGGCGATGATTTGTATTCAAATGGCAACAAAAGACACGTTTTGGTTGAAATGGGTATACACAAAAGAGTGGTAGAAATAGTGTTAAGGCGAAGGAATTGTCATAAAAAGAATCACTTCTATTAGTGGATGCGTTTATGACGGGAATCTTGCTAAGCCGTCAAAATAACGGGAGCCTACTATAGAAGATTTGTGTAAAATGAAAAAAGATGCAATTCTTTTCTCCTAAGAATCTCGAAGAAAGATAATCTCCTGACGAAATCAGGAAGTCTCGTGGTTACAAAAATTCTGTTCCGCCGTTTTAGGAGGAGTGCAAATAACGTTCTCAGTTATTTCTTGATCTATCGTTCTCCGTACATTAGCCAACGTGTTTTGAAACACTCGTCGAGCGTATTTGTGTTGGCATCGGCGGCGCGTTGTCTCTCTTTCATCTCTCCACGGTGCCAGCCTCTTCGGCTCGCGTGAAACGCGCCAGGAAACCGAGAAAACGGACTCGCTCGAAGTCGTTAGCAGCCTAATTGCGAGCTCGTTTCAACCAGGACAACTCGTCCTGAATCTTTGCAGACTTTTCCCCGCGGAGATCAAAGAGTTAGGCGACCACTGTTGCGAATGCGCTTGTCAATCACTCGCTAAGGTCACGGACGAGTCCAGGATCAACAGGGTCGTAATTGTCTGGGCGAGGTTACGATTCACTTTAGGATATCGCTTTCAAAACGCTACCACGTATAAGTTGTTGTACGCATACACTGTTACACAACCATCGTGTTATTCTTCGGAATGAGGCTTTGTTTTTCAAATATTTTGATTCGAATGTAGTGTGGACATTGTAAATCAGGTATGTAGCATGTGTAATCAAGTATGTGTCACGACTATTGTCAATCGTGTATTGTGGCAGAGTTTGCTTACAATGTTGTGAACCTCGTGTTTGAGTCTCACCAAGGTGTAAAAGTCTTTTCAACCTTTTTAGCTGTACGTACTTAATAGTAAGTAGATTATTATTTCAATGGTGTTATTAACCCCTTGCCTTATAATATCGTCTTCCACACGCGACGCACGTAATTGTTACAATGCAACAAATTTGGTTTATATTTTCACCGCGATTCAAATTCGAGCTTAATTTTAATTGCAATCCGTCCACCAACGACTGCCATATCCAAAATATCCATGACATTCAAGTAATCTTTGCCTGTCTCAACATTACAGCGATAATTAAGTCGCCCTGTTTGACGCACTTGACGATAAAATCATAAGTTAAGGGGTTAAGTACAACGACCGATAAATTCACGAAATTATGTTCTTTCTTGTACGTATGTACAGTCGTGGACAAAATTAAGTGGACAGGTATCATAAATAACAAAAGGTTAATTTAATTTAACTAAGAATGCCTATAAATCAAAACTTTATTGTACAATTATATACATTAAATAAATGATTTTTCAAGTCTATAAAAACATTTCACGTTCTAAATTTAAAGTTTATTTAAAACATTGTAGTAAAACACAAATTTTTTTACATTTCTCCAATGTCCACTTAATTTTGTCCACGAGTGTATACATTTTTTCACGGATATACGATACCAAAGACTGTTTGAACTCAACTTGTTTCGAGAATAAAATACCCTGCAGATTTTTTGGTCACAGACGCGTTAGCTTTAAGATCTTGTTTCGTCGCCGCAAAAGATGAAAACGTTTCTAATTCCACCTTCTGTCTACTGAAGTTTCGAAGCTATCCCTTCCCACGTTTCCCCTGTGGAAGAAGAAAGAAAAAAAGGAGGACACAAAGTGGTCAAACCCTTCACTCACGGTTTACGAAGCTGAGAGTCTTGTAAGAACCTCTCGCACCCCACGAGGAGGGTGCATAATGCGAGCGGCACGGGAGCAAATCTTTTAAACAAAGGCGAAAACACTTAAAAGCGGCGCACGCTCGCGAGAAAGGAGTGATAAAAACACCGCTAAGAGTTCAATAAGTATCCTGCTTAGAGCCAATAATGCCGCACCCCCTTTTCTCCACCCTCGAGCCCCTTAGTCCGCCACTTTGCACCGCCTGCTACGGTATTCCCGTTTCGAAGGAAATCGTTCGCTTTAGCCCGTTGTAATCTCGAAGCCGATAATCCACCCCCCCCCTCCCCCTCTCCTTTTTCCACCCCATATCGAAGGGATGGACGGAACAACTACCCCCCGTGCCACCCATCTTTTGAACGACGACGACGACGCCTTTTCACGGATAAGAACTTGCTCCGCGGACAATGTCTTTATCGAGAAGCCATCGTCGACGTGATGGGGATGATTTTTATTATTTCCCGATTAAGGGGTGGAAACCGTTAACGGGAACACCGAAGATGGGCCACGGCCCGGACACAATAATGAGGGGTAAATAATGCGACAATGTTGACGAGGAAAGGAGTAGCTGTTCGATTATCTTCGTCGCGATGACGAGGGGATGGGTATTAATGGCGAGGAGGAATCAATCGATCAGAATTTAAGTACAATGGTGTTTACGGCTTATAAATTTTTATATTTTCTCGTGATCATTAGACGGCGAATGATAGTTGCATTAATTCGAGTAATTACCTTTTCTTTATCTTTCTTAAAAATTATCTTTTTTCATGAGGTGATACAGAAAATCGGTTCGTGGTTTGTTTGAAGAAATAAGCGATGTATTTATACGAATTATTTTACCTTTTTGGAATTTTTGTTCAACCTTTAACGTAATTATTTTCTTTAATTTTTAATACCAACATAATTTTTTAATATTGCGGTAAAGGAAAATTAGTTCACGACGAGTTGATTACGGCCTGATAATTGTTTCGCTAATTTTTAATATATAAATTATTTTTTAATGCAGCTATGAAGAAAATCGGTTCATGTCGAATCGTTTACGGAATTAAATAATAGATTTACATGAACTTTTATAATTCCGAAGTTTTTGTTTCAACTTTTTCAGCGTGGTAGTTATTTTTTATCATTTAAAAATAAGTTGAAGTTTCATTTGAATTTTGATAATTGTTCAAAAGTGATATTTCTGAATTTAACCTGCATAATGTAGTCCTCCTGTTACTCAAAACGCAATAATTGTACTGATAATGGAAGTTATTATAATATCAGTGGTCATTGTTTTCCGTTATTTTCGCCTTTCTTAAAAAAAAAATAAAAATTCTTAACCAGTTAGCTGTGTTTGACGAGTATAGTCGTCATGGAGAAGTGGCAGGATTCTTTGTCATGACGGGTATACTCCTCAATCACAGCTATCTGGTTCACCAAATAAGTAAATATTAGTAATAAAATTGTCTATTTTATAAAATAGATCCATCTTTTTGATCCAATATTTTAACAGTGACGTTTATTCTGTCATTGACGAGTTACTCACAAAAGTGTGCGCCACAGTTAACTGGTTAAATAATGCGCGTTTGTCTTTTTATACATTCTTCGGAACATAATAAGAATATAGATCATTTAAAAGAAGGTAAAAGCACGTGTCAACTTTTGCGTACCTCCGTTATGCAACGTTTCTTCACAGAATTTGTTGAACGTTTATTTATACAAAAGGAGAACTTATTCTTACGAATAGGAGTATCGATTTTTTTTAAATACATAACACGAGATAATTAATTACATATTGCAGTCTTTGTCACTCAAGAAACTTTTGATATTATTTCCCAAGCTATTTCTTTAAATGCAAGATTGAATTCATTCTCTTACAAATCTTCGCTTCCCGTTACGCTTTCAAGTTGGTCTGAAAATTAATTGTCAACGGCAAGAAAGTTTTCAAGAATAACAGAATTGTTCATCGTTCTTGTTACCGACAACAGCGTCATTTAAAAATCAGATTCACGGAAAAATACAGTTAAATGCTTTCTACCGCGGCGACTGACGTATTTGAGTTATAAATAACGCGAAGTCATCATTTTGTATCGAGGACATTCGAGTCTGCGAAGATTATCCGATTGTTTGAAGTGCCAGACAGGAAGGAAGACTTCTTTTGATCCCGCTCGAACCTTTCGTTTATTAAAACAAATTAAAATAAGAAATAAAGGGAACTTCGTTTGACAAGCACCTCCATTGGTGAAAGCCTTTTTTTAATTATGCCCTTTGTACTGAAAATATATTTCAATTAAACAGTGCTTCGTTTACATGCATTTTTCATTCGTACAAAGACATTTTAACAAAAATCATAAGAAATGCGATTCACCTTCTTGTAGCTTTTGATTTGTATATCGCAAGAGAAACCAGGCTTGATAATTCAAGAAGTAATAGATAAATAAGTCGTACAAAATGAATTAAATAATTAAAATATAGAAAGTTACATTCTTTTGTTTTATATTATGAATTTTCGAATCGAAGATTTAACGCTTTCACGACTCGAAGGAGACTGGTACACGGCATCGCGAGAAATTGACGACATGGCAGTGTAATTAAGATAAAAGGGCAAAGATTGCTAAATCAGCGATCACGTGTTAGATAAGGATCTAGTTTAACATGCACTCGTGGATCTGTATCAACCTTCTGCTTACGCATCGTTTCGTTGGAATCAAATAGCATTGGCGAAATAAATATTTTATCGAAGTTCATTGCGAAATGTTGTATCACAAAGATTGATAATAAAACTGGAGCAGTGCATTTATTATTAGAAGAAGAAAAAAGAGATCTTTCATTCACGATTTAATCAATTATTCTAGTTAGTACTTAGTATAATACTAAAAAGAGATTTAGGTAGTGGCGATTATCATCGACTATATACAATATATGTAAGTATATCAGTCGATATAAAATAATTTCTAACATAATATTAAAGTAATAAAAAATATTTCAACGGATTATATTTGTCTTATAATTATCATAATCATCCCAGTTTAAATAAAAAATTACGGACAGAATTTCAGGACGACTAGAACATGGTAAGGTATGCGAGCTAATAGGATTTGTATCGTAGATATCAAACTGCCAACTTATTAGACGCGTATACCACTTAAACCTGCTATAATGTGTGCTACAGTGAAAATATTTAAATAATAATAAATAATGAGCATCATTTCAGTGAATTGAAATAGTTGAACTCCCACTAAGGTATCCAGTTTGGGTATCCTGATCACTTTAACCCCTTGCCATACTTTGACGAGTCTCACTGGTGGCATGCAGCTCAAACGTGATAAAACTTATTAAAAATTTGTAATACTTTAATATGTAACGACAATGTACAATTATAATTTACATAATCAAGGATCATTTGATACGAAGCGCGCATAATATTTTAACTTTCTTTGTTCGTATTAATATTATAGCTGCAAATAGTTGGTTGTGACTGACGCACCAGAAAAATAAATTGTATGGCAAGGGGTTAATAAACCGGACTACGTACAAATGCACGTCCAAAGGGGAGCAAAGTGGATACTACGAAAATAAATACAGATTAAATGTAAAGTAGATTCGAATGAAATATAGTTTTACAAAAATCTGAACATTGCGGCATCCTTTTGCACGTCGTCAGCGAACGTGTTAAAATCGCCGGAGCGATCATCAATTTGTCAGGTGCTCTTACGTGATTTCAATCGATGAAAAAAACGAAAGCATTGCCCGATTCGATTCATCACGATCCCGTTTCAACGCTGTCAAATCGTCCTCCGTTGAAAAATCCCGGCGAGATCCTCCTCGTTTGGCACGGCATGAATATTCATCGATACACCGTCTCCTATTTATGATCTTCTTTCATTACCAATTCCGTCGGTTCGCCGACTGCCATTAGTCACACTTTGCCTACCGAAAGCGTGATTCGAGCCGTTTATCGCGAATCGGGAAGGTGAAGTGCACTCGGACGGGGTGTAGGGGGTGAATTTCACCGGCTGGTGCGCGCGTGCTTCCTGCGTACGATCCAGAGAGAAAATAGGGATGGGGATAGAGGAAGAGAGGATGAGACAAGCAGCGAACAGGGGTTGAGGGAGGGTAAACCACGTGCCTTCTCTATCGAGTACGTCAGTCATTCAGTTCGACGCGCACGCAGCGCATACCTGCACGTGCAACAGTTAAACGGAATTACAGGATCATGGGCTGCGAGAATCGATGTGTTACCCTACGCCACATCCTTCGGCTACTTTCGATACTTTCACACTTCGACGATCACGGAAGATGCACGTTCGCACGATGCATACAATCATGAGTGTTAAGGCCACCAGTGTCCTTACATTAACAATAGATTTGGGATTTCTACATAGCAATTAGAAATAAGACCGTCGTCCCATCGAAGGGTTCACGGACCGTTCCGTGGCAGCTATAAACTCAAGAAGCCATAAAGACCCGCGCGTTTTCCATGTAGTTTTCGAGTCATTGTTCACATTTGATCGACAGATTGACATTTTTAACTTTCGAGCCTGTTATTTCTAGCATGTTTAGTTAAGGTCAGCGCGCTTCTTGATCCTTATTACCTGCCAGGAGCAAAACGTAGAATATTTGCGAGTGGAGGGGCCCACGTAGGGCCCCTACGTAATTAACTTTGTTGCCCTTCCACAATTTGTATATTTGTACTTAGCCAATTAGAACGATGCACCCCTATCGAGTCTACCCGACCGAGGTGACATCGGATAGATTTGATAGAATCTCTACCAGTTAAATTATAGCCACACGAATAGATAGACAAGACTAGTTGAACTAAGAACAGATGGAACAGTTGATTTGTATAGACATAGTTGAATAGTTGAATAAAGAACATAGTAAGTCGTATAGTTGAAACATAGATAATTTTTATAGTCCCGATCATATCGGGTGGTCCTTCGAGTAGCTATTGTATTTTTTTGGCACAAGCGTGCGAAATGCCTACAAAGCTCGAGTCTCCCTTCTTGGGTAACCACGAGTACTTAACAATGAGTTCATTTTTAACGCTTTGACCGACACGGTGAAAATTTTAGTACAGTAAGAGCCCGCTTAAGGTGGGACCTCTACATAGATGGGGTCAAAAAAGTCATTTTTTTAATTTTATTTAAAAAGTTACTGTAAGACTGTAGAATATGAAACGCATTAGTATTTGGAGTAAAATGGAAAGCTATTGTTGTAAGAGCTTATACATGTGACCCACCTTCGCGCCGATCCGAGACGCGCACGGCAGTAATGATCAAAAGTTTGTTTATTTATTATCCCTGTTTGAAGTGCTTCTATACCTGTAATAAGGTTTAGTCGGATGTTCCGGAAGAAATATTTACACAGAATTTTCAAAGTAATGGTAGATACGAAAACCATTGAAATAATAGCAGACAATCCGTTAAGTCGCAAAATCACACATTCTTCTCTTACCGAAACTTTAAACGCGATTTTCTCGAAACCCGTTTCGTCGCGAAGTTGAAAATCGGTGTACACGATTACTCGAAAGTTACTCGATCAATCGGACTGAATGATAGTTATATCGCCTGGATGAACCTAAAAGTAAGTTAAAATCGTGGAAATAAACATTTTTTTTATTGCAAACAAGACTACAATTTTTCTATAAAATGTTCAACTTTTTGTTCCGAGGTCTGCCATTCTTCAAATTTTTAATATTTTTTCGATGTCTAAGTTTCATCCATTTACTACATCTATGCACTAATAAAATTTCTTCGTTCTGGCTGTTTCCGATAATAAGAACCGACACTAGAGTGTACACCGTTTTAGAAGTCGGTTCATGATGCTTCTAGCACACCAGGCTGTATCTCCGCCATTTTGTTAATGTGTTACATCATTGACTCAATATTAACATGTTAGTACCGCGAGTTAATTCGTGCCATCATGCCCGAACATTGCAATCGATCACATGTTATTTCAATTTCTAATACTCAGAGAAATATAAGATATTGTGAAAGCTTCCGTCATAGTGTTGAGTCATGTTCGTTCCATATTATGGAAAAGTGATTTTTCTTAGTATTCGAATTTTTATAACAGTCGTAGTGTCACCGAAATTTCAAACAATAATAGCGACAGCATGAAGTTTTTCAGCGAATTATAGGCAGATGCTTCTAACTGCTACACATGCCGAAAGAAATGATTAAAAGATACGTAGAAAATATGTACAAAGTATCGATTAATTACATATAAATAAAGTATATTAAAGTTCATATTGTTTTACGTTTATATACATTGACGAAATGGTAACAAGATACTTTCTCTGTAAAATTGCTGGTCAACAATGTGTTAACAGTCAAAAAATGTTCCTTTTGTTCGTTTTTCCTATGATTAATTAATATAAATGAATTTACAGTGACCAACCTTAAAATTTTACATACAGTATCTGTTAAGTTGGTAGCAGTTAAAGTGCGGATTCTATACGTTCGCATGCCAACTTCCTATAGTTCATTATTTCATTAGAGTATCTTATAGCATATAGCACATTATTTCGCGGCATGTAGTGCATTACTTGTGTATGTAATGATGAATTGTCCGATATATTCTCGGCTTGGCAATGAAAGAACTGGTTTTTCAATTTAAAATCAATATTTTTCAACATCAACACATTTATTTAGCGACGTTCCAGAACCAATATCTCATCCATATGGTGATTTTGCACAAGTCCATGCAGCATTGCTCTGTAGCTACTATTACTTTTTTGATGAAGCGATGTTCATTTGTTGTGTTCAGAAAAATTGCTGAGGTTTTAGAATACATAAATCTGAGAGTACTAAACTTGTGAATAAAAATAATCTGCTTTACATTTACTTATAAAGAATATCGTAATTGGTTATGCTCAGGAAAATTGCTGAGATCAAGAATACATAAATCTGAGAGTGGTAAACTTGTGAATAAAAATAATCTGTTTTACAGTTACTTATAAAAAATATCGTAATTGGTTATGCTCACGAAAATTGCTGAGATCAAGAATACATAAATCTGAGAGTGGTAAACTTGTGAATAAAAATAATCTGTTTTACATTTACTTATAAAAAATATCGTAATTGGTTATGCTCAGGAAAATTGCTGAGATCAAGAATAAATAAATCTGAGAGTACTAAACTGGCGAATAAAAATAATCTGTTTTACATTTACTTGTAAAAAATATCGTAATTGGTTATGCTTAGAAAAATTGCTGAGATCAAGAATACATAAATCTGAGAGTACTAAACTTGTGAATAAAAATGATCTGTTTTACACTTACATATAAAAAATATCGTATTTAAACATACATTTTGCGAGTAACAATTTTTCATCACAACTCAGAACATATTACACATACTCCTAATTGGAGTCACGGTTGAAAAGTGCTACGATTAACATCTTGGATTACTTAAGTATTGTTGATTCTATCGAATGAACCTAATATTTCTATTGAATTCCTGTTTCTATTTCTATCGAATCCCTAACATTCTAGTTACACAAATATTTAATTTTTGTTACGTGAATTTGTAATGAGAATATTTATATACATGAAATTTATTGTTTAATATATAATTTAATAATGTTTAAATTATCTCACTATGGAATAATATTAAATTTCGATTATACCAAGAATTAATTGTTGGTAGTAATCGGCATTGGCATTCACCCTTCTCGGATCGCAATCAATTTCGAGAAATTCTCTAAAATGTGAGACTCACCTCTTTGTCCTTCGCTTGTAATTCCTGCTCCAGGTTGCTGTTCGGCGTTCTCCTGGGATTGCTGGCATCGTGTACCTGCTGTTGATCACTTCCCTGTGGTGTCTGAGACAATTTATGTCCCTCAGTCTTCGAATTCCCGTCGTTTGCAGCGGCTAGTTGCTCCTTCAACGCGGACACTTCCTTTTCCGCTAGCGTCGCCCTCTGAAAACAATCATACGTCATGTCTGATCAGATCATCTCATAAGTGTTCTTAATTTTAAAGTTACGCGTGATTCAAACATGCTACGTCAAAATTTACTCGACCCTTTGTAAAGGAATAATTATAAAAATTATAATTATTACTTCATACAAAAATTGTAATTACAGTATAAATATAATATATTTTAAGCATCAAATTGATGCGACACAAATTCTAGTTTTTGTATTACAGCTTTTATAATTTTTATAATAACTCGTATTGTATAGTATTATAACTTTTACACGCTTTGAAATTGTTTATTGAACGCTTCAATTATTTTATATCACGAGTATTAACGATCTGTTTATACAGTCATGTCCATTGAATGTCAAATCGATATGCTATAAGTGTATTATCGTATCTTCATGTCATAAAATGGTGTCAGACTTTACATGTTCGCCAAAGTGCAATTTGATACGCAACAATGTTACTGTAACTGGACAATAATTTTTATACTAAGAAAAGACTGTACTATTAAGAACGTTAACTGTAACGTCAAGTACGCTACCTGCAATATTAAGAGTATTAATAAAGATTTTCATTTTCATCGAATTTTCCACTTCAAATGAAAGTGATATTTTACTCTTGCTACGTTTCAAAATTGTAATAATAGAATTACTTTCGCTATGGCTATAAAAAGGAGGCTGAATATGAAATTTTCGTTGACGATCAACAAGAGAAATGCGAAGAAGAAACGAAGGAAACGTTGGTGTACGATAAAATCATTGCTCCGCTATAATGACAAACACATGCGACCCCATCCCACCCCTCGAAATGGTTTGCCTATTCGAACCAATCTGTACGGCACGGCATATGTTTAAGCCATCAATCGGCATCTGGAAGCAATTAAAGTAATTGCGAATTCGATGGCGAAGGTATTGGAACGCCGCGTGTACTGTCGGCAACAAGTCCACGTCAGTTTTTTGCTCGATGCATCGAAGCTGATCGATCGTTCCGCGAAACGGTAACGCCAACTTCTGTATTGAAATTGCACAGTAACACGGAATCGTACGTGGTTATTCTATAGCGTGCCAATTTATAAGCCGCACTATGTTTTATATGTTATTTTCATCGCGAAGTTCGTTTTTTGTCGTAATATATTGAGAGAAATATGAATTTAGTATGTTGCGATATTTTATTCGGAAAGTTTCTTCTTCGAGCATTTTTTAATACGAATTCTTTATTTTATGAACGACAGAAAATAATATTCGGAAATTTGATATTTTGTAAATTTAAGAATCGAGAATTTACGAATTTGAAAACTCGGAAAGTAACAAATTTGAAAATTGTGTAAATTTGGTAATTTTGTAATTTTAGAATTAGAAAATTTTGAATTTGTAAATTGGGGAACTTAACTATTTATTGTACTTAGTAAGGTTCGTTACTCTCCATAAAAGACTAATCACCCGCGGATACGGGAGTTCTACTGCGCACAAAACTTTAAGGAAACAGTTTTATCTTGCATAATAAAACAATATAACGCTATCTATATCGTTCATTGCTGCATACAAAAATAAGATCTATTCATAAAAGTTAATGTCGCCTTAACACTTCCACAATGCTAAACTTTGTTTATTTTAAAAAATGAAAGAAGTTTAGGTTACAATGTGACAAGTATTTAAGCAAGCTTAATTTCAGAATGAGCATGCTTAAATTACTTATATACACGAATTATTACTGATACAATTTATAGCGTTCTATATCGTGCAGTATTCATCTATTACTTTCTAATATCAGTATCGACTAACTATAGTCACTTTCAGAATCTAACCTAACGGTGAACCGTACCTACACTGCCGCTCAAAAATATGTGTACACTTCCTTAATTTCTGTAACGACATAAAAAGGTTATATTGTCTTCGATAAATTTACCTAGTACGTATTTTGGTGTGTGCATGGTTAGTGAACATATTTTAATAACGATTTGTTAAATACTTTACCGATTAAAATAACAAATAATCACATGCGTATATCTTTTTATCGTTAAATATCCGCCGCGTCCCTTGATCGCGTTTACGAGTCGTTTCATTATTTCACTATCAATAAGGTTTCACGCAGATTCTAAGATCTCCCATGAATGTTTTTCGGATTTGAGACACCGTTTTTGATCTTGTCCGTTTATATGATCCTACAGTTTTTCTATGGGATTCAAATTAGGTGATTTGGCCGGCTATGTCATTATTTTCAATTCAGAATTTCCTCGTAATTGCTGTAAATAATTTCTACATACCGGATGTGTCATTCGGATCAACGTGTGATGCGTTGTCGTTTATAAGTGTGAAGCTATTTGTTAGTGATATTATTTATTGATAAGAATATTCATTATACAGGGTGTCCCAAAAGTGTTGAACGAGCCGGAAATGGGAGGTAGGTGGGGTCATTCTGAACAACTTTTTCATTTGCAAAAATGTCGAATGGGGCTTCACTTTTAAATTATTAACGAAAAACACTGACCAATCAGAACGCGAGTCGCGATCCGATCGCGACCACGGCCAATTATAACTCGGGCCTACACTTCCGCCTCCGAGCGCGCGCGATTCTCGCGCACTGATTGGTCGGTGATTTTCGTTAATAATTTAAAAATGAAGCCCCATACGACATTTTTACAAATGAAAAAGTTGTTCGAAATGACCCCACCTACCTCCCATTTCCGGCTCCTTCAACACTTTTGGGACACCCTGTATATCACAAATTTTACGAGTATAGTAAGTGACCACATACATTTGAGCGGCGGTGTACCTATGAGACTGAGAAAGGCAAAGGAACCGAGCTTCACTTCACTGATCCGTGAAAAGTGTTCCGAAACACGATCGCTTCTCACGAAATCCGAAAAGAAAGACGGTCGAGCAATCAAAATGGACATTCATGGATCGCGCGGTGCTTGAAGTAGCAAAAGAGCAGCCCACTAGGGGAAAACAGAAGCGGCGGCGCAAAAGAAGAAGAAGACGAAGACGGACTACGAGAGAGTTAGTAATGACCCATTGTTTCCTGCAAAAAGCCTTGACGATGTTATCGATAATTACGAAATGATACGGGAAGCATAAATACATATCCGAGTGCACGATGTATACGTTCATTGGAATGGCGGACGGGTATCGATAGGCTGTCGAGTCTCATCCTGTGTATTTGTCACGTTGTACTAGATGATTGCGAGGGTGGGGAGGGCTCGTACAGTTTCGAGGCTGATGGAGAGGATTGAGAAGATCGCCGATAAAGATCGTCCGCCCGCGATCGTCACATTAGCGGCGGAAGTCGTTGAAAGATAATGGCTTCTTTGAACGTTCCTAACGATCCTGCTTTTGTCGTTGTTCTATCAACAATCGGCTGTTAAGAATTTAAGTTACCGGATTACGGAAAACTCGAACGAATCTTCCACTCTTTCGATTATCTCAATCTTTGATCGCGCGCTTCAGAGAGCCTTGATTCCTCGCGAATATTCTTGCCTATCGTCCTAATTACGAGACAATTGTTTCGCCACATGGCTAACCAAAGTGATTATTCCTTTCGAAATTAATTGAAAGTGTTTCTCTCATTCAGAATTATAACAATCGCTTCTTGCTGTATTATTATAGCAAGTAAAATACACCTAATTCTCTTTTTACACGAGTTAAAAAGAAAACAAATTTCTCTTTTTACACGAATTGTTTTGTTTTAACACGAATAAAAAGTGACAATGCATAAAATATTATGTTTATATTATTTTAACTTTTTTTATATTAATGAATTTCAGATATTATTTTCCTTTTCTCAAAGTATAATTTATTTTTTATAATATATTTAATGAATTAAAACGTATAAGGACGTAATAAATTAAGTGAACTTTAACAAGAATTTTTTAATATTGTTTACACCTAATTCTCTTTTTACACGGATTTTTTGCGAACATATCTATAGTGTAAAAAGAGAATTAGGTGTATGTTACGGTGAGTATAATATTAGGTTGTCCCGTAAATTCTTTCCTCTTCTAGTAGAAATGTATACACAATATTTATTGTTCAATATTTGTTGCATTAAATATAAGGTGTTCTACTGTATCGCCCTTTTTTCATTCCTCAATAAATATTATGTACTCCTTGATTACTTGCAAAATATTCCTCGAAGTGCGTTTTTATATTTTATCAAAGAGGGAAGAAACTTATGGGACAACCTAATACATTATACTATGTGTATATCATAATCGTACTTCTTGTAGGTTATACCTATCTGTCTGTCTGAAATTAACATGTATTATATTGCCTCGTATGTTGGTAACCATATCTACGGCTCCATACGCCATTTTACCAGACGTATGCAGAACGCAATAATTAATAAAAAATATTCGTCAAAGTATAATATCGTAGCAAGGAATGTGCTTATACAAAAATTTATTTACTATGTATAAAATCGATGAAGTTAACCTCATCACCTACGGTTTTTAGACAATTGCACCATGCACTACTAATTAATTATTACCATAACGTGAGGACAACCGAAGAAAGTTAAATTATAAGGTACATTACGCAAACTGAAAACGCAATTGCAGTAAAAATACGTATCTGGTTTGTCATATTCGAACTATAGTGTGTGTCACGAGTGCAACACGACATTGTACAGCAAGTGCCTAAGCAAACTTGAAAACGAAACTGACACACCATTTTACGAAATTAAACATTCTATAAAATATGTGTCCAATATTTTACAAGATTATAAACAAATAATTCCTTTCATGGTAAAGGTTCAGATACACTATATACGTTACAAAGGCATATACATTTGGAAAAGTTAGTGATCTAGGTCTAGAATCCGAAGAACGAAGAAGTGAAAACATTCGTTGAAGCAAAAGTTCTCGGTGTGCAGTTCGATGTAGGGAGTGATTCGAACGGCGATTTACGCAAAAATATCCGAGACAAAATGAATGTCTGTGCAGTTCGATCGTCAGACAGCACCGATTACATGGCCGCGTTTCGACCCTGACAAAAGGAGGGAGGCGTTCGATCACGGCCTAGGCGTTTCGTCTTGGATCCGACGCTCGTCTTACACCCCTTTCGTAAATTGAGGGTTATTCAAGCTGCACACAGTGTTCCGAGCATCGATCGATCGCCACTCACCGATTCGATATACAGGAATCGCGGCTCATTGCACGGTTCCGACGTGTGCAAGAACCTGCTTCGAGGGGCTGATTTTAGGCCGGGTGGTCACGCACTTTCGGATCAACCGGCCTGAGCATCGATCGGGCCTCTGTTCGCTGTTGATGCTTGTTTCCACATTTTCTGTCCCTTCGTCGTGTAATTAAGCCACTCTAATACACAGTTTCGTATACTTCGAGGCTGCTGCTCAGCATCTAACGCAAATCTTTAACTAACTTCCGTGCGGTCTGTTTGTAACGGAATAATTACTCGGTAAGATGCAAGATAATTTTTTGATTAATCTTTATGACAACGAATGAGAAATGTACAATTAAAACTGCAGCGTCTTTTTTATATAGCAAACGGTTATAGCAACACGCTATATTATACAGAATGAAAAAACATTGTATAGCATGAACTACGTTATACATACAGTGCAATTGCAGTACCTTAAAAAGCTTTACGGATATTTGTTCGCTCCGAGTGTCATTCGAACGAGTAAAATATTTGATACCTATCACGTAATTTGGTATAATACCTGGTACCAGAGTCAGTAATAATATTGGATAATTAATTTATAGATGTTCAAGCATTGCTACAATTGCATTACGAGTTATCAGTCTAAAACATGTTTGATGATAGTTTATTAAAAATAAACGTTATTTTAATTCTAATCAGCTGATCAAGCATCAGACTATGAAATGTCCATTCTACCTTATCATACTGTCACTTAGGCTCTAAGTATATTTGCACTTAGCCGGACTCAACAAAGAGTCGAATTAAATGTATGTGGACCTAATGAAACAAGAGGTCTGCAAAGATCTCAAAGGACTCAATCAAATGTCTACGGTAAACGCAATCTTGATGAAACAAGGTCAATATTAACAAAAGTGCTTTTAATCGGGAGTTACGATTTTTTAAAGAAAGTGTCTTCTGCTAGATATTACCCTAATTTTCTTAAACAGATCCTCTTCGACTTTTCCTAATGAAGAAATTCAAAACTGACGAGTGTCTGATTGTTGCAATTTTAATTTTAACAAGATCATGCTCGTTACACTATTAATTTCAACAAGTTCTTGATCGTTACAATTATAATTGTACAGGTATAGAAGCGCTTCAAACAGGGATAATAAATAAACAAACTTTTAATCATTACTTCCGCGCGTCTCGAATCGGCGCGTAGGTGGGTCACGTGTATAGGTTCTTGCAACAATAGCTTTGCACTTTACACCAAATACCAATGCGTTTCGTATTCTATAGGTTTTAAAGCAACTTTTTAAATAAACCAAAAAATGACTTTTTCGACCCGTCTACATAGAGGTCCCCCCCTTAAGGGGGAAGAACCGAGACTAGAGTGTACACCGTTTTAGAAGTCGGTCGATGATGCTTCGAGAACAACAGGCTGTACCACCGCCATTTTGTATTTTATTTCCACAAAGAAATTCCCAAATGAAGTAGAAATATTACTTAAATAGTCCTCAAAACCATCAAAATATTTATTCACTCCTTATCCTTCAAAAAAATGATTGAAAATCGGCTTAATTTTAGCGTTCTACATAGAGGCCACCCCTTGAAGGAACAGGTTCTATATTGGGGGACATTAGGAATTTCTTGCTGGAAACGGAGAACATTAGGACGGATTGTTCGTTCGATTCTCGTGACGAAAAGATATGAAATTGAAGAGCTTCTGGTCGTTAGAATTGTGAAACGGAACGATCCATCAAGGATGACCACGCGTCTAGGTTGAAGGCACTCGCATGCGCGCGAGCGCACGGCATGCGAGTGTCGCAGCTGGCGACGCGCGGTGTCGAGGCCGTCAAACGCCGAGCATTCTTTGTGTTCCGGCGGCAGAATATCCCGAATAGATCAGCCTCCCTCGCGGCTCGTACACCCACCCCTTACGCCGCGCGTGTTTCTATTTTTACCCTTAGCCCCGAATCATCAACGTGTCCGGTTCTTTTCTACTATTTATTTCGTGACGGTTGACTAATGCTCGAGAGGCATCGGGAATTCCGGCGGGATCGATGTGTATTTCGATGCGACCTGCATCCATCCGCTCCTGGTTTCATAGAAAACTTCACTCGAAGAAGAACAGACATCGTCTCTTTGCCGGCTATATACAGGGTGTCTCCTCTGCCCGGATATATAAATCATTTTTATCGCTGTTACAAACGGGATAAATAACTGGCCAGGTCTGATATTATTTCAAGATATTTAGGAACGATATAAAAATTTGTCTAACAATTAGGAACGATATAAATGTTTCATCGTGAAAATAGTTTCTATGGTTTACTCGCGTGAGTCACTGCATCTCTTTCAAAGTTATTATAATAAAATAGAATAAAATACAATATAATTGATTGAATTACATTTTTTTTTGTAATGCATACAATTTTACTTTTATATTAATTTTAAATAGATACGTTCAGATATTAAATTTGTATTCCATTTTGCTTCTAAACATTTAAGTTCATGTTTACTCTAATGATATGAAGCCAGTTAAGCTTTGCATAATAATGTTATGTTAATCTTAAGTTGACAGAATAACATTGAGTTAAGTTTAGTATAGTAATGTTATATTGCTTATACTGCCCTATTTCACAATTAATGCTATCTTTTACGTGAAAAGAAAAATAGCTACAGCCAGTGAAAATAAAGTATTAAAAAACTGACTATTAATTTGTCAATTACTAATTTATAATACCAAAAATACAAATATAATTTCACCAATTCCACATACATCGATATCATTTTGAAATTGTAATAGATATCATATTTATAGATATAGAAAACATGAATTATAATAAAAGTACATATAAGTTTAATTATTAGAAAGCATATAATATTTAAGTATTTAAGGAAAAATAGTGTATTAAATTAAAATGCAATAAAACTTAAGTATATGTAATTTCAGTTGTCTAACAACGAAGTGCTACAAATTTATAAAAATTATAGCATTATTAATAAACTCTATATCACAAATACGTGAAAGCAATATCGGTTTGTTTTACAATTTTTCAATTTCAACCTAAAATTTTAAACTACATTCTGCTAAAAGTTTGTATTTACAGAGAGTTCCCGCCGTAAGATAACTAAATAAATAAATTCGCTTTCAAAAGTATTTTCATCTCAAGTTTTACTGCGAAAATGTGTATCCTTGACGGTCACGTTCTTTCCTATGGTGTTCTTGTCGAAATAAATTCTAACGACCGCGAGCCACGCTATTCCCTCCCGCTTCTTTTTCAGAGAAAAGAAAAACCGCGACATTCCGGAAGCAGCTAAATAAAGTAATTTATACAAACCACTAAAACGAACATCTAATTAGCATGAAATGCACCGCTTACTTTTACGGGCGTGTTTTACCGCGGCTTCGGTTTCAGTTTCCATATTCGCGTGATCCTGCCGGCCATTTCGTTTGTAACCACTTTTGACACGCTGTAACGCCGCGCGATTATGTGTTATTTTTATCTTTATAAATGGGAACCGTGAAAAATATTTCTCCTGTTTTGCATAGCTGGTTGTTAAATTCCGAACGATGTTTGCTGGGCCGAAAAAAAGATACCTTTATCGATTTTACCGTCCGTTGGCGATTCGCAACAATTTATGGTCTAGACTTTAAATTATGATGTTGACGCACGAACGAATTTAATTATAAACTAAATATTCATAAACAGGAATGGTATACTTTTATCAATTACGCGACTAGTATACGGATCGATGATTAGAAACTGATATTTTAGTTTTAATCGTGGATCGCATAAGTATTCATCGATTAAACATCAAACAACGTTAGGATTGGGACGAAACATGCCACGCGTGTGCTATGTCAGAATATAATGTCATGACGAATGCTGCGATCTAATATTATCAAGTGACAACGTATTCTTACAGTACAAAGTTTACAACGAATGCCAAGCTCTTTACCGACCTCCCCCCTTTATTTTTCTGTCGCGTTGATTACACGTGCATAAGTATCAATATATTTGTGTCTTTAACTGTAATTCACTATGACATTCCAATAATAAATTTCACTTTCAAATCTATCCAACACTCTGTGAGTGCTTGTAATTTTTCCAAGAATATTGTCAAATTATTCCGTTAACATAGGAAAGCCATAAATAAATACTGAATAAAATTTGATTCTACCTTCGAGTCATCGACCAAACTACTCATAAGGGATGTGAGAACATTTACTTACAAAATTATTAAATGCAGAGATCCATATATTTACCGAATTAACATTTTTATCGTGACACATACACAAGATCGTAGACTTGGCGAATACGGGGATGGTTATGCGGTGGCAAGAAAGGGAGGAATACCTTACAGCAGTCGTCTTTATAATCTCCCGCGGGGTAACCGAGGGGGTGGCAGGGTGGATCAGCCGTTTATGACTACCGGCGCTGTTATATACATTTCTTTTTTTTTGGACGGGAGGCAAGAGACGGCCGTGATATTTCAAATTTTCTCATTACACCTCGAGGTGCGAATGATCTCCAACCCCCCCAGAGTTCTCTTGAACTCACCACCAACCCCCTCATATCCTCCTTCGTCGAGCTACCCTATCTAGCGCAGTCTCTCTTTACCGCACCGATACGCCGTGGCGCCGTTTCACCACCACCTACCCCCCAATCACCTCCCCACAGTCCCCTTCTTCAATCTCACACCAACCAGCCATCAGGGTGAACCCCTCTTGTATTTATTATTAAGATATCGACCGGCTCTAAGTCCCGGGTACGTACTGTGTAATATGCGGCGGGAAATACTCGAAGCATACACAAGTCGCGAAAGAGAATACCGTTCGACCCCTCTTACGATGTTCTCACCCACCCCCTTCCCATACGCCACCGTCGTTCTTTCAGCGTTTTTTTTTGTTTTTTCTTTTTTTTTTTCGACGGGGGCAGAATACCATCGATGCTAATTCGCGCTTTGTTCGGGACACTTTTGTGCACTGCAGAAACGCAAAGTAAAATAGATGAGAGAGTGCTCTTTGTTTCGATCTGATTAAATGGTGCGCTGATTGGCGCGGACTGAATGAGTAGTAGTCAGTAAAGTGGTCCGTTGTCACGTTTTCATTGCCTCGCACCGCAGGTTCTGCTATCGGTTTATGAAAATTTGACCGGGACTTCGATATATCGCCATAAGATATCGTTAACTGAGTGAGGACACCTTTCCCATACTTTGCTATTCGGATCGAAGCGCATTCAGTTAACGCTGCTCTTTATTTGTTACATTATGTATAACTTACTGATTTTAATTTTATGTCGATGACTGAATAATTAACTTGTCGCGTAAACTTACTGAATACTCGTCAATAGTTTGTAATCGGTACATTAATTAGAATATTTCAAAGAAATAATAAACAATATACCGATAACTGAATAATAAACTTATTGCATCAATTTACAGTTTGCTAACTGAATACAGTACCAGACAAAAATTTGAGTTGGGATTGAATTTGAAGATGTATATCAATATTATCTATATATTAACATATATCTGACCTGTATGAAAATACTTCCATGAAAGTTCATAGAGATCGAGCCTGAGCCAATCGAACGGGTGGGCTTAAGTGTATTTGGGAAATAAACGTCGGCGACAAAAAGAGGGCCTGAGAAGCATAAGCGAAGCGTTCAAGTTTCATATCGAATTTCAAAATTTAGGTCAATATTTGACCTACATTGCACACCAAATAATATCACCTTCGTACAAAGGATCTGAAACTGCATAGGGATGCTCCTAATACGAAACCGTACGCAATGATTAAGAATCTAATCTAATTGCAAGTTCTGATCGAAAATCGATCAACTCATTGATCCTGATCGGGAATTTGCCCGGAGCAGACCTCGATGCTGATCGAAAGTATATCTAGAGAAGTTCCTGATCGTGATCATAAATCTATTTGGAGAACTGTTTGATCCCGATCGAAAATCTATGCAGAGACACGAAGAAAAATCACGCGAGGCTAGACTCCTAAGTTGCCGGTAGCTGCCGGTCTGGGAGGTCCATTAATCGTAGGACAATAAACGCTCTTCTCGAGATACTTTTCGGAGGGTCATCGACCGTGGCCCTCCGTTTGCTTTTCTTCGAAGCATGTGTGCCGAGGACAGCACTCCATGTGGCACAGGTTCCCACGTGTGGGACCATGCTCGAGTAGAGGGCGACATAGAGAGAGGATGTGCCTTCCAATAAGAACTCGGCTGCACGGCAATATTTAAGAAATGTCAATA
The DNA here is from genome assembly GCA_947623535.1 of Coelioxys conoideus. Lineage (NCBI taxonomy): Eukaryota > Metazoa > Arthropoda > Insecta > Hymenoptera > Megachilidae > Coelioxys > Coelioxys conoideus. The sequence goes on along the minus strand of OX392451.1, from coordinate 11,421,078 downwards.
CATTGTCTCGGGGGTGGCGGATGAAGGGTTCCGATGGAACTTGGGTGAAAACCGACGACAATACCGACGATAGGGACATCAGTGTCCCCGGGAACTAGCCCCGAAGGCATCGGTTAAAAAACCGAGGAACCCCTTTGATGTTCCCCGTGGTCCTAATGAAAAATTAAAGCCCCTTCTTAAACATCATTAGACACGGCCATTCTTTTAAGTCCTTCGATACACGCTTTCAGCATGTCGTTCTGAAGATGTCCCGCGCTTTGTGCTGGAGGAATCGAGTTTGCAAACGTAAACCGAACCAGAATCACTGAAATTGATGGAAAATAAATCGGTCTAATCGGAGCCGAATGCCGAGATCATGTAAGTCCGTATTATGCCGCAAAAGAGGGTAATCTAGGTTAAGATTACTCGCAACGTCAATAACGTATTTCACAGACGCATCCACGCGTTCAAATATTGAAATAGCAGGAAGGGCTACAAACGTCGATGCAATTACCGAATTAGATCTCTATTTTTTGTCGAACGGTCTACAAAGTATGTTCGATCCTGAAACGAAACAGAAATGCGCTCCCTGTAAAACGACGTTGTACGAACGAAAGGGTTTTATGACAAGGAGATGTTAAACTGTTCGAGGTTAAGTTTCAGACTTATTTTTAATCTCTTTTTCTCTATGCAGCAATCATTCCCTCAGCAAATTCCAGACACACGTGCGAGTCAGCACCCGAGATATTCTCACGCGCGATCCACTAATAAATCACGATGCCTGTAAGAAAAAAAAAAGATTGGTGATCATGTGCTGCGGAAAGAGAGAAACGGGCTATTTCTTTCAGCCGGCGTTCCTAGGAAGCGTCGGTGTCTACTTCCTCTTCCAATACGGTCGCACAAAGGGGTCGGGATCGTTCAGAAAAATCGTCACGTGATACGCTTGCTTCGTCTGAAAGAGAGGCATCGATCACGTCACTGCATATGTCTTTTATCACCACGGTTGTAATTAAAATCTTCGGAGCATTTCCTTCGTTTGCGATCAATTTTAAGTCGCTACGTCCATCATAAGTAATGGAAGCTCCATTTTTTCTTGTCAAATAATTTTTAACGTGGATACGAGTGCCATCGCTAAGTATATCGATAATCAAAGTAACGTAAACTATGCACAAAAATAAATAAGATTATTTATACTCGTATCTCAAGCTAGCCAAGTTAAAATTAATTCCAACCTCGCACAGTTAATATCAACTTCAATTATCATCCGTTAACCTAAGCGCACGGTTAGTCAACGCCTACTGTTTCTAAATCCACACAACGTACGTAACATTTTAAGAAAACGCAAACAATTTTCTCTAAATTTCAAAACAACATTATTTTGTGCGAAATATCCGTTGAACCGCTATAACAAGATTTCAAGTTGATTGAAAATTTGTCATAATCAGGTTTCTCTAAAAAAAGCAAAAATTGAATACAGAACGATCAAAGACAACCGCCTAATAATCGAGAGATTCGATAAAGACCTTTATTAGGAACAATGAAGCGGAACCGGACTGTTCCCAACAATACTAGCGCCATCTGAAATCACCGAAGACCGTAATTCGAAATAACGAAATTTCAACAGCTTAATGGCGAAAAAGAGAGGTCGAGTGGGGGCAATCTGATAGAAAATCTCAGGGCAGAAAGGGATGACTATCCGAACGACGATCAGTCGGCTCAGATCACAAAGATGATTCGCTTTTGGCGTACGGCCATTGTCGTCCGTTGGACCGAGCAGAATCGAAATGGCAAACGGTAACTCGATTGGCCGGTTTGGCCTGTACACGGATTGCGAATTATTTCTCATGTGGCGCCGCGATCATTTCGCGGCCAAACAATCGTGATCGATTCATGCAAATTTCAACAATCGCCCTACCCACCGGCTGCCGTCCCTTTCACCGGTTCCGGCGTATCAAGTCCTCCATTGTCCGATGTGAAATTCGTTTGCGCGCGTGCGGACCGATCCCCAAGAGCTTTCTGATCGGAAAAAACCAGCTTCATGACTAACCAGGCGCGAGCTGATCGTTTTCTCTGCGCTATTTTATCTGCTTGTATCTGTCTATGTTGCTACCGATCAGCAATAATCTGTTGGTAGATATTTCACAATTGAGAGCGAAACACTGTTATAACTCAATATAGCTTTTCTACTTGTGGCTTCGATATGGAAAAATTGAAACAATATTATGTTAAATATGTTAACCCCTTGTCGTACTTTGACGAGTCTGACTCGTCAAGCACTCGCAGCTCAAACTTTATTCAAATTTACAATACTCTTCTACTTGTAGGTTAAGTTCAATTACAGTTTGCATAGTCAAACAAATTTAGACATTTAAAATTTTGTATATCGGAAAAGATATTTTCAGTAGTTTAAATTTAAGCTATTAATGAGTCGACTCCATTGGCGTAGTAAAAAAAAATATGATTTCATAAAAAAAATAAACTCGAACCTCATTTGTCCTCTATACAATGTCCACCAAAAGAGAAACTAATGATATCAAATTACGTACCCTTTAAAATTTTCAATTTTATTACTTATAGTGGTCTAAGCACTTAACTTTGTACACGTATATATTTTAGGCAGTGGATAATATTCATTCTACTTCAAAATCTAAGAAATTAATTATTGTAAGAAGGGTTTTGATTATTATTATTCTGAATTAAAATTTTATATACATGTGTAATGAGCGTGGCTATGCAGATGCAGCAGGAGCTTTTGCTTTCCTTACACCGCATGTATTTCTCATACACACGTATAGTTGATAAAAAAAATTTGTATGATGTAGGATTTTGTCGCGAACTGAGCAATCGACACGCGTACGCCGGAGTAACCCTTGTACGAAGATACATGTGTCAAAGACAGCAAGGACTTTTAGTGCTATCGGTACCTGAGCGAGTACAATACGGGGCTATATTTTTATAGGACCACCATGGGAGTCTAATGGCAGAGCACGATAGAGGGAGAGGGCAGAAACAGGGATTTGGTATAGACGTCATTGTTTCCGTTCGGCACCCTTCTTCCACCTCCCCGTTCGACTGAAAACTACCCCCTTACAACGGTGTGGCTGCCATTGAAGCCACTTTTTCATCTCTCCTCTGTTTCTCTTCCCGCGTTCTTCCACACATAGATTACAATATTACCGCCTGGCCCACCCTCGCGGCACTGCCGTTAGCCGCGCCGCGACGCCGGAACGCGTCCTCTGATATATACGCGCACTTCTGATCATAACATAAATTTTAATGATGGCCGTGATGAAAATATAAGAACGCAGCGATATTTATGGCGCCTGGTCCGGCCAGCTTCCTGTGCGTACAACCGTCAACCACCCCCTTTTTTCCTCGTTTTCGCGACACCCGCACCCCTATCGTGGCTACTTCGAGGATGTGACCCACCCCTTCGCAGCAATTTAATTATTCGCGTTCGTTCGATTTCCATCCACTCTCGTACACGCGTGCCTGAGAATATGATGCTTCTTCAAACCGAACGGATATTTATTTTAATATTCTGAAACTTCTTTATGTTAAAAAACATCAGCAATGCATACTTTTGATAAATTATCGAAGATAATTGTGGTATGTGTAGAATAATATGTACAAATATTGTAGAAACTGTTAGTGTTATTTGTTCTTCGGCGATTACGTAGCTTAGTACAGCATCTTAACATGTGTGGACTATAATAAAGGATATGTAAAATCTGGAGTGGATTTAAGCAATTTAATTTAGGACATTCTCTTGAACTGCTTTTGATTTTATTAGAGTTTTCACAAATTGTGCCTCTAAATTTGAAGGTGCTGTCTCAATTATTTGATTTGATCTTCAATGTTCGTTTATCTGACAAGTAAGTTCGAATTTAAAATGATGGAATATTTTTAACGCTACAGAGTTCTGTTGAACCGCTTTCGCGTTAGATATACCGAGACAAATCGATATTCCTGTGGCTTATCTTAAGTATTCGGTATATGGGTATTGAATATTGATTCTGCAATAATAGGTAATTTAACAGGCGATAAATATAGAAGTATCGCGATAAAACATCCGAAAGGGGTCGAATTAGTCGGCGGACAAACGTGCTAAGTTGAAAACTAGCCGTGCAAAATCGAAAGCCACGACGACAGAAAGAATTCATTTAATCGTATTCTCGCAAGGATCAACGTTGATCTACTTAGTCCTTGATCCCTGACGTTTTCCCGTTTTTCCCTGCAGTTTTCGTTTTTCCGCTTAACAAACCCCCCGATCCAGGACCGTCCTCCTTGCCCCGCACTTTTGACGCTTCGCTTTTGAAATCCTTTGATTCTCATCTTTTTCGAGGGCTCGGAAAACGTCGATGCGCCTTCGCATGAAAAAGGGTTTCCTTCCAGGCCGTCCCCTGATTGGGACGATAAAAGAGGGCCGCAGGGACCGCGCGGAGGAGGTAAAACACTAATTAGTTATCAAAGGCCGAGGAAGGGTTTGGTGACAAAATAGTAGATCCTGAAACGAGCTGCACCCTCAACCCCGGACAGATATACTACCACCATCAAAACCCCTCTAGTTTCTCTTCATACCGAGGCCCCTTCTTCCTCATTTGCAGTACACCATCGCCCTGATACTCTCCTTCTTCTTCTTCTTCGTCTTTGGATAGCATCAACCCCACAGTGTCTTAATACTCGCGGGAGGACGAGGCCTGTATTGATTTTCGAATCATTAATTCTACCTCTAATCAGAAGTTGTCAGGACAGTGTGTGTACGTGTACGGATATGATACATGTGTTAACTATTAGTATACGAAGGCACAACGATTGACGATCTGCACCAAACGGTCGTTAGAATACCCTATCGAGTCTTGATTGATATTTCAATTTGTTTTACGCTAATTTTTCTTATGTTCCTCTTTCGTGAGGTTTTACTTCTGCAGAGTTATATAGTTTGTATCGAAATTTTAAATTCTAAAATTTCCCAAGTTTCCCGAATTGTTAAATTTTTGACTTCTTAAATTCTTAAATTTATAAGTTCCCAAATATTTAACAAATATTTCTAAAATTATGATAAATCCATTAATCACTATATTCTAAGCTTCAGATTTTAAACTTAAGAGTTAACAAGTTCGTACATTTCTAATACTTTAAACGTTTTAATATTTCCAAGTTTCTAAATATTCAAGGTCTACAAATTTCAGGATTCTTAACTTAAAAATTCCTAAGTTTCTAATTTTTCGAATTTTCATGCCTCCAATGCCAACATTTTCAAATGTTTATCCTCAGAATTCTCTACACTCTACAAATGACCAAATTCACAAACTTCTAAGCTGGTAGGTGTCAGAAATTCTCCAATTTTCAAATTCTACAGATCCCTAAACTTCCAAATTTCCACGCTCCAAAATTTTCGAAATCTCCACATTTCCAAATACCAAACCTAAACCATTATATTTATATGAATATAAACGGAGGCCTGACAATATTACCACGTCAATGAATTTACAGTAGCGGACAAAAGTTTAAGACGATGATTTGATTTTAAATATTATACGAACTTCGTTTCTTTTTTTTGTAACTTCGCTACTGAGCAAAATATCAAAATGAAATTTTTTTTATAAGTGTATAAATAAATGTCTAATTAGTTAACACCGAAAGTAGAACACTATTTATAGTTTTTATGAAGAGTAAATCAATTATATATTTTTTCCATTTAGTCTTAAACTTTTGTCCGCTATTGTATGTAAGAAACCACGTAAGTAGGTAAAAATTCGAAGAACCGAAACTCAACGAACATAATCGAGACTGAAGAACGGTACATAACAAAAAAAAGCTTGAGCAATCGATGATCAAAACGTGAAACGAAAGCAAAACTCCGTCAAAACGATATAAAATGAGGTAAGAAGTGTTTTGCCAAGATATGAGTCACTAGTAATCGTCGAATTCCTGTCGACGCTGTTCGCGAACAACATTAGTCTTCGCGGCTTCTTTTTCGGAAACGGAGTCGTTTATTTAATGTTACGTGCAACCAGAGAGAGATCTATCGAAAGATTGTTTCTTGGAACGAATCGAATCGTTATATATATACATCAACACGAATATCGCTAATTATAGCGATGAGTAAGCAATAGTAGGGGACTACTAGTGTTTGTCATTGGAAACATTGTACCTTCACTTCAACCAGAATATTTATACCCCCGCATCGAATTTTATTTATTATTCAGTTTATTAAGCGTTTCACGAATAAAATTTATTAATTTCGCTAAATTATTAAAGTAATTACATTTGTTAATTTTATAAAATCATCAAATTAGTTAAATTTACTAATTTCGTAAAATTATTAAGTTAGGTAAATTCATTAATTTTATAACATGGAAGGTAAGTGCAATTAATAGTCTAATTAATTTTTAATTAACCGTAATTTTGTTCTACATTGTTCACCAGAATAAATTAATGAAAATTTAATTTTTGTATAACATTGTTTTAAAAATACATTAAAATTTGGCATATATGTTTCCTCATTTCAAGAAATAAATACAAATGGAAGACGGTGACCAATGTGATGAACAAATTTTGTGTGATAAATATAAATATTTAAAATATTATTAAAACGTTTGAGTAATTTCAATAAATTTTTAAGACTCCAACTAATGCAGTATAATTGCAATACTTCAATAATCCTTAATACCTTTATCATGATTTATTGTTAGAAGTTTTTCATCTTAATTTGCAGCAATTTAACCATACTCGTTTCTACAAGAGCAGCAAGATCGAAATGTTTAAACAAAAATTGTTGTACTTAGATCATTTAATTCGTACAGTTTTTATGGAGTATCATACGGAGTCAACCCTTTGTTTCAACCCTCGATTATCCTTTCACCTGCATGCTCGTCTCGTAGCCACTTTGTTCTTTCTTGCGAAGCGAAGGGCTGTTAAAAATTAAGTAATCGAATAAACGCGACTCACCCATCAGGGATCAACGATGGAATTCGCTCGTACGAGCAATACTAATTAACCGAGACATCGAAAGCGAGTTTCCTCGCCCGAGCCCACCCTCTTCGTGCAGAGAGCAGCATAAGAATCGGGCGTTACGCGCTTAACAGTGGAAAATTGCCAATTTTCCCGATAATGAAAATTCTCCCGTCGCGGTTAATTCAATTTCCTTAATTTCTTCGCATTGAAGCCAACCGCGAAGATTACGATTGCAATCGCGAGCCTGGGGGGTTATTCCGGTAGTTCGATGGAGTTGAATTATTTGAAATCACTAAAGCGTCTCGTTCAATCCACGTTGTATTATCAACGGACAGGGAAATTAACTAAACCGGCGTCTACGCATCGGGCAAATATTTTCTGAAAAAAACGTAAATGTTGTCAAGAGAACGATAATTGCGACAGAAAAGTTACCAAACAGAGAAAGATATCGAAACAGTATACAGGATGGCTGGAATGAACTGTTACAACTTCAAACCGCTGCAGCAGATACACTTTTAAATATTTTGTTTTATCCAAGGGAAAAAAATAGTCGAGAAACATTCAAGAAAATTATTTAATGCTCATTGCTCGATATAACCTCCCTTTGCACGAATAATTTCATTCAAACGGTGATAGAATGAATTGCACCATGCCCGTACGTGAGATTGTGGAATCTTCTTCCATTCCCGGACAAGTGATGATTTTCGAGCGTCCAAACTTCGATGTTTCATTACATTGACCTTGGCCGCCAGAATAGCCCAAATACATTACATTCAATCATTAAATAGATTACATTCAAATGCTGGAGCTCGCGAACGATAATTGGAACTGATGTTCCAGCTAAATATAAAGCAATTACAGAATTACGCTTCAAATCCATCGCTATAACCTTACTTTGAGATATAGTATACGAAAATGCTTCTGCACGCATATAAACAATTGAATGAACTATAAATATGGCAACTTTCAGATGGATTGCGTGAGCGGATCGACAGATGCATCAGTATGAACTTACTTAGTAACAGATCATTCCAGCCACCCTGTACTTGTTTCGAACGTTGCATAAAAACATATTCTTAAAAAATTCACCGTATTTCGTTGTTCAACCCACGGCACAAGCTATAAATTTATACAAGGTACAACAATTTATTATCATCTTTGTTCTCAAAGAACGTTCGACGAGTTCGGTCGGAAACGCCGAGAGTTTATTAAAAAAAAAATTTCCTTCAGAAAGAAAGAAGGATTTGAGTGAATCGCGAATCGTTGAACTTTGTTAATGCTTGAACAAAGAGAAGCTCAGATATATCTGCCATAAATCTCAAGGTAAAATTCCGAAGCGTACGCGATCAGGCAGCTTCCAAGTTCAAACGGATGACGTTTAAGGTTCGACGCGGGGCGCCAGTAAATTTTCGCGTTTCCACGAACCACGAAGTACCCGATGATCCGTGGGCTAACAGATTTATTGTTGTGCCCTGATAACGTCGGCCGCGATTCGTGTCGAGGACTGTGACACCTCTTTCTTTGTCTGGAACACGTCGGAATGCGATTTACGATCGCCTCGATAAGGAAACACTATCGCGATACACTCCGCGATTGCGACTTTTTCATCTTAACTCGCTCGGAGATCACTTTGAAACTTCTATACTAAATTTCAATCGTTTCGAGCGTTCTTGATGATTTTCAAACTGACGACTTTTCCTTTGAAGCATGTTAATATCATCGAAGTAAAGATAAATGATGATACGAGTACGGATTCTTTGATTTATAGCGAGGATGGGTTCTTTTGAAAATCGTGTGAATCGAAATTATAACCAACTACATCAGTATATACATAGTAATGCACATTCGTGCATAGTCGAAATTAAATCGGATTTAATCTTACTTTAATCAGACGAATGTGAAAAATATCTTAGTAAAAGTTTGAGAAGAGAATAAAAATATAAAATTTCTATCTTTGTATTGGTATTGTCGAAATGTTCACTTCTAATAATTTCCCGTCTTAAATTTGTTATATTTAAATTTCTTATAAATTTCTAAACTCCAGCAAGTATTTTAGTAAGAAAATTATAAGAAATTATTAAAAAATGTTAATAATAAGTAAGTACATACAGTCGTGGACAAAATTAAGTGGACAGGTATCATAAATAATAAAAGGTTAATTTAATTTAACTAACAATTCCTATAAATCAAAACTTCATTGCACAATTATATACATTAAATAAATGTTTTTTTCAAGTCTACAAAAGCATTTCACGTTCTAAATTTAAAATTTATTTAAAACATTGTAACAAAACAAAAAATTTTGTACATTTCTGCAATGTCCACTTAATTTTGTCCATGACTGTATTTTCCATTTAAAAAATATATATCTCTAATTTGCAGCAATTTGTAGATATGACAAACAATTGTAATTACAAAAACCCAGAACAATCTTGAACAATTTTATTAATTACAAAAACTCAGCTGAACTTTTAACAATGTTATAAAAACATGCATTTCATTACAGAATACAAGAATCTGTACCATACTATTTATTGTTAAATATTTTCAGCACTATCAAACAAGGGTAAGTACGATTCATCATAATCACTACCAATCACTGCAAATCATCAATTTGCATAGTTTTTGCAATTATTCGTAATTACCGCAACTTGCAATTGCACAGAATAACGAGTCTACGAAGTAGGGGGTTAAACAGGGATTAAGGTCGATCACCGATACCGTTGCACGACGGATCGAAAAAAGTGGAGGGAACAAAATAATCGTAACTTGTTACTGTTACACCAAAGACGTAACGCGTGCCACGGCTTCGTTCCCACAGAAATTTCGTGCCGCGAATTGGCTGAGAGTTCATCGTCGCCATCGCAATTCCCGAAGGACGGCGCGCCTTTTACCGAAAGAATTTTAACTCGACGCAGAGCCACGTAGCCGAACCGGGCGATCCATAGGCGCGGGAAACTTCAAAAAGGTCTCTCAGGAGACAGGCTGATTACTCGATGAGAATACGAGCGTTTCTCGGTACCCTTTTCCTGTTTGTCCCCTCCCGCCGCGCCGCTCTTTTTTCCTCTAAACAAAGATCGCCGAGACGAAACTTCGCTTCCCGTTTTCAGCTCCTTTGCGGCCAACGTTATGCAAAAGTCGACGTTGTAACAATGTAACGATTTAAAATACAGATAAGGCCGATAAGAGCGAGCGTGAGTCACCTCTCGAGAGAACCGCAACGGGACTTGTTAATTTTTCAGATAAATAATGATACGATCAATCGAGCTTTTCTATTTGAATAGATTTACGTAATTTGTACACTGCGGATATTCATGCATTAATGATATATCGAAATCCGCCGAAGTATATGGCTCCGTGTAATTTATAGACTGCGGATGTCGTAAATCACATGGTATATGTATAACTTGCAGACTTCGATGTATCATAAATGCATAAATATCTGCAGCTTAATAATTAACGGTTAACGTCTTACTGAAGGCGCTGAGTCGTTATTTTAGAGGATTATTCCAAATTTTGAAGAAACTTTGACAAATTTAGTGCTGTAAAATTAATTCTTTGGATTGTAAGGTTTAAGTTAGGTAATGGGTCGTTCAACATACGAAATGAGTATGTACATAGAAATATGACGTAATTTAAATAAACGTAATAACACAATAAGTATACGTTCAGTTCTTGCATAAAAATGTACATAAATTTGTTTTCTATATAGATATAATTATAAGTTTACTTTCTACAAAAATATAAATTTATTGTCACGAATCTAAATTCTACATAAAAATGTTTGTAATAGTAATTTATCTCATCTATCTAACTTAATTGAAATGTACGATTTTTTTTTAAATATGTATTCTAACCTCTCTGTTACTAAAAGTGACTTTGTTAAAAATAGCTCTAAAAAAATATACTTTTTAAGAAGAATTGTATAAAATAGTTTTATAACGAAAGTATTAAGAAATTCGTCATTGTACCTACAAATATTGTCGATTACCGTAAACGACGTTTAAATGAAGAAAGGTATGCACAACAGAAATGAAAACACGCCAACTGACTCGAGCCCTGCAATTTTCTGATCATAACCATCCGAAGTTACTTTCCTCTGTTTCCACACACGTTACCGAAGCATGCGTGTTCGTTGGATGGCTGTACGAGGGTTTCGATTCGAATCGATTTGAATCGAAGCGTAGCCGATTCAAAGTGGTTCGAGTGGCGTCGCTGGTTAAACGAAATCGCGCAGTCCTGGCTCGTTCAACCTAGAAACTTCTCCTGAACCGGTTGTTTGTTTCTTTTGCCTGAATTCTCGAGTCGCAAGCACCGAAGCGCGACATCAAACGCATTCATCCCTACGAATGCCACCCCCTTCGTCTCGCACACGAGTTACGCTGCGACTGCAAGGATTGAACAGGTTAAACGATAAAATCGTCCGGAGGTCTTTTGAGGAATGGATTTCTAATGATTGATAAAGATAATTAACCGAGTACGCTACGGGAGCTCGACCCCCGCAGCTCGGCAACCCTTTGATTTCGCACCCAACCCCGCGCTCTTCAGCGACCTCCTCCCCGCCCCACCGACGTAGTCCTCGTTCTCGGCTTTGAAATCTCCCGTCTGTAGAAGCGATTTACCACCAACCCCCGCGCCGACCCGTTTCTTCCCAGTTGGCGCCCTTCTTTTCACAAGAAAATTCGAGTCTCAGGAGTTTCATTCCGGTACCCGCGACAGCTACCGTAGACCAGGCTTATTTGTCTCCCCGGTTCGCGTCACGGATTATATCTAGACACATCGATGTTACTAGGGCATATATTCCCTCACTTTTGATCAGCTAAGAGGTTTTCAGGGTCGAAGCCATATGGGGTCATGCAGCAACTGCAGAACAACGGGGGATGCAGGCGTCCCTCAAACGGGCGCAATTCGAAATGTCAGTGAGACATCCCTGAACGAGAGTGATAGCAGGGAAATAACTAGGGAAAAAGGAGAGGGTTGCTTAGTCACGAATGTTCCTAGTTCCATTTCGATGGATCATGGCATTACCTTGTGAACGAGAGGTCTACATAAGTACAAGTTGATGGAAGGGATATCCGTTTTTATCGTTTTATTATTTCCTATATCTGACATTGCCTTGAACTTAACTTAGTATGTAATTTAGGGTTTTGGACAGAAATCGTGCAGGTGTAAATGAAATTACTAAAGCTCCGAGTACCAGCAATGCTGCTTGTTACTGTTATGACTGTTGATCCTGCTCATTACTGTTCCACATCACTATTGACGCTGCTCATTACTGTTACGACTATTGATGTCACTGTCCTATAGTAACAAGTTTTCATTTCCAGACACTTCGAAATTTCTTCGAACACAAGTTAGTCTAAATCTGATGTGCATCAACACATTTTTTGTGTCGCTGCATTGATTTAATTTCTCGATTCCTATCAAGTGTCTGAGTTTGTGAATATGTTCCGCATATTTTGCACCTAGGCCAGTTAGCTCATCCCTTTGTTCTAGAGCGTCACAGAGAATTTTGTACTCGGCCGAAAGGAGTTTCTTTGACGCGATCGGGTATCACTCGATCTCGTATCTTCGCGATCGTAATCGGGAGACAGGTAGCTGCGGAAAAAAGCTCGTCAACGGGAAAGCAGAGGACGGGGCAACAACCGCATGATCATTCTATCGAAGTTGCATGCGAATCGGGAAAAGCCGGCAGGGGGTGGGACGGTTGGGTGAAAATAAGCGATAATGCGACAGCTTTACTTAGCTAATTAGGACTGTCTCCCGTTCCCTATCCGTTTGGCCGTCGTTTTCTCGCACATCTCTCAAGCCACCCCGTTCAGCCCTCCGCCCATTCTCTGGCCGCGCCGTTCACGTCGGTCTCCTTTCGCCGCGAGTATTAATTCATTTAGATATTATTTTGCGAGCCGGGCATTAACGTTCTCAATCAAATTAATTAAATCACTCTCCGTCCGGCAGCGTCCGACTCCCTTCCAGGGACCGTTCTTTTCGCGAGGCGCACGCGTGAGGAGACGAGGCGAATTCGAGACGAGGGAATGGGGTGGATTTTCGGTGAGATCCGCCGGATACGAGGATGGAGGGGGGGACGAGGCAAGTAGAAAAGCGACGGACGGCGGGAAAGGGGTTAATGCAAAGGTCCAGGATAATTACCCACATGGCTGGTAATGCGTATTTCACTTTGATCAAGTCTGTGTTTTTCTTCGTTCGCCTATCAGACCACCACCCTCTCCTACACGCCCACGGCTGGCCGTTCTTTCCTCGCCTGCGAGGCACCCTTACATCGTCAACGGGTCTCTGATGGGTAGGTAACCGGGGCTTTTGTCTTTGGACCTGCACATTTTAATTATTTTAAAGCCGGCCCGCGAGCGTCTAATTTCCGCCACGGACGTGGCTCTGTGTTTTGCGAAAAATCCTTCTGGAGGATAGACCGAGGGCACACGGACAGACAGCGGAACGTCGCGCGACCGTGCGGAACTGCACCGCAAGGGTGAATTATGTGCAAGTAGATGGCACAGAGATTTCAAATTCTGGAAAATGGTAACGAGATGTCTCGCGACCATTGTCGTGTCTCGTGTTTCTGTACGTTCATTGATTTCTTTGTTTTTTCACGCGCGAATGGCTAGGCGGGTTTTCGTCAAACCCTAACAATTTTGATTCTCACATATTTACCAGTTCTATATTGTGATAATACCTTTTAATAATTTTTCAATAGCATGTAAATTTCGTCATACTTTTGGCGTATTGGGGAGTTTGAATTGTATATATTACAAAATGACTATTTTACTGCACATAAAATTATACTTAAAGTTGTATTGAACGATTGAATATAACTTTATCGGTTTATGGAGGAAAATGTTGCGTTTTATGGGTTTTTGAACGATTTGAATATAGAATTTTTGGCACTTTATGTTTTTATTACTATTATTTTCTGTGATAGATGTAAGGGTCATTTTAATTCAGTAACAATACATTGTATGTAAAGTATAGAAAATTTACTTGCGAAGCATGTAGATAATTTAATTTCCGAATATGTAATGATATATTGGTTACGAATCAAAATGTTTGAAACGTTGAATTTTAACAAAAAACAAAAGTAACAGAAATAATTATGTAATTTCGTACAAATTAGCATGCAACAAATTTCCAGATCTATAATCTACAACGTTCGAAGTTTCAATCAGTTCCCAAAAATATTTCCGATTCGTAGAAACTCCTGAATTCCGTAAATAAATTATTATAAATTGCAGACGAAAAGAGAACTAGTGGAAACGAGCAGGTAACTTTATAAAAATTAATGCAACATAACTTCGAACAAATCTCCAGATCAATAATTTACAATACTCAAAGGTTCAAATATTTCATAAGCATATTTTCGATTGTTAGAAATTTCTGAATTTTGTAAATGCGCTATTGGAAATCATCGATAGGGGAAGAAGTGGTGCTTGGGAAATCAATCGAACAGATTCCACGGAATCGCGACAAAAACGTCGAAGACACTCTTGGTTGAAGATCGACGTATTAACGCATCGGAATTAATTAAATTCCGTTTCCTCGAGCCGGCCAACGAGCGCTCGCCTAATTTATTAAATCCGTGCCGCTAATGATTCGCGAGATCTAATAATTAGGTTCGTTATCACTATTATCAACGAAAGATAAAGGAGCCCCGCCAGCCGGAGACGACTCGAAGAATGCGACCGCGGTAATTAATGCAACGGCATATAATAAATATCGAGTGCAGGCCCCGTTTCACGTCCCTGCTTTCCCGTTAAATTGAATTCACTATAGTATACCGGCGCCAATATGCTCGCCTTCAACCCCCTCCTCCCTTGGCCACCCCCTAACCCTCGGTCCTATCCCTAGCATCGATGCTTCTACCAACCCTCTTTCTAAGTACCCTTTGGCTCGAAGCGACAAACAAGCTCGATACGAAATGAAAATCAAATGAAGATTAAGGCCTGACTTATAATGAGAAGATTGCCTCGGGTGTGGGGGTGGTTCGAGGGGTGATTACCGGAGACTCTTTTCATCGTTCGTTCGCGGTGATTTGTTTCCTTTTCTTTAACGTTTTCTCTTCGTTTCGCGTTTTTTTTTTCCTTTTTTGTTGCCTGGAATCTGTAATTGAAGTTTCTTATCCCTGACTTTTTATTTGGTATCGGGGTTACAAAGCTGGTTTGGGATATTGATAAATAACAACTTTTGATAAAGCTTATGCATTATCTTTTTTATTTTGCAAATTTTTGTTGTGGAAGTTTGTACTTAAACTTAAATTTTTATGTACTGCGAGTTATTATATGTTAGTGTTTGGACAATATTTATGTTTATGTATACAGATTCTGTTATCACGGTACTATTTATTCTTTTTTATTTTTATTTCTATCGTTTGTATCGTTTGACATTGAGGTAATTTCTTTTTGATCGTGTTTTAGTTAAAATATGAGTCAAATTAGCAACAATTTTTTATGCAAATGAAAAGTTGTATAAAATAATCATCATTCTCAAAATGTTTATTTATGTTTGCATACTGTAATGGGATTTTAAGTTACATTAATTACAATATAATTATACTTCTATACATATAATTAATATGTATAGAATATAATAATATTAATATAATAAGACTATAATTGTATAAGTTGGATACACAAGATTAAAATAATACAATATTAATTATATCTCAATTGTAATCCTCCAAAAACTAATATTTTAAATTTCAATACTATTACATGATTTTTTTTTCAAATAAAATAATACAGATATAATAGAGGATTTTTCTCACAAAATACGATTTAATTACCAATGTTGGGTAACTAACTGTAAATTAATGTTTGAATAATGTCTCTGTTTATATACCTGCTGATTTCAATATTACAACATTAACGCGATTATCGGATTAACGTGCAACAGATACGGTTAGAAGAAAAAAATTGATTATGCTCTGCGTTAAATTGTATCGCGACAATGAACGGTTTTAATGAATTTGTTGCGGAAGAATCTAATTGAATAAAAGGCGACGCCGTTGATTTATCCGCGGCTTTGTCGACGACACGATTCTTAACGCTACTTTTGTTATAACGTGAAACAATGTTAGAGAGAAACGAATTTTTATCATCTGAGAAACGCTGAACCCTACCGGATTTCCAGACACACAAATTCATTTCCGACACTGAGTGTTTTCACGATTTGAAATTATTGAGACTATTTTAAATTGTATTTTGTTGACAAATTATTCAGAACGTATTTTTAATTGTTATTAAAAAGTGAAGTATAAATGCGCTCTTACAAAAAATGAAACAGTTTATTTTTTGGGATGTTATAAAGATATAATAAGAGGTTAAAATTTTGTCTAGGTTGAGTTCCTTTGGAACATGTTTTTCTGTAAGAAAAGAAGATATTTATAGAATAGAAGATATTTAAAATAGTGGTTTTTACTGATCTATACTGTATTTCAAATTTTGATGTACCTTTAATACAAGACAATAATATTTAGCAGATTAATGTGCTACGATTTAATATTTTGAATAACTTTTGCCACTATCAAAAATAGTATAAAATTATTATTCGTACTAAAGAATTCGAATTAAAGATTATTTCAATTTGTATCAGTGTAAAAAATTGTAAAATAAAAGCATCGATGAAATGGCAATTTGCAACTATGTATAACTGTACGGCAAATGTGTAAATATAAAAAGTAATATGTACTATAAATGTGTAAATACAATAGTAAATGCGTGAAAAATAGTAGATGGACTGCATGCCGATTAATATCATCGGCGTATTAAGAATTCGATTCGTCACACAGCAGAATTTCGCATTCAGCATTTTACCCCTTCATCCCCTGCCGCAAACAACACATTTTTACATGAATATAACAAACGGCCCCATTGAAACGCCAAAAAGGAAGAAACACAAGCTTCGAACTCACCCTCGCGGCGAAATTCGAGCCCCCGTTCATTCAGTACCTCTTCCCCCCACCCCCGCCCCCCATATTTCGTGGTCCACGATGTCTCTAAAACTGGGCTTTTTATATTTTCTTTTTTGATAGGAAGGAATGCAAAAAGAGCGAAGGATCGGGGCGCGAGAGACGTTCCCTCACGGGAGGAAATCTCCCGCACAATTTGGCCGAGAAAATGGGGAGAGCCCGAGGCTGAAAGGGAGCCTTGTTTGCGAATAATACCGGCCGTTCATTGTTCTAATTATTTGTGCATGCGATTAACGCGTGTGCGACAAGTATGCGGTATATTCTCGCGGGAAGAAAGAAGAGTGTTCGTGAGGGGGAGAGAAAGGGGCCGACGATACTCCCACACGGGGAACAGGGGCCACAAAGCGTGTCACTGGACGACAATGCTCGCCATTTGACACTCAATTAACGAGTTAATGCGGTACCGTTGATAATTAAACAAATACGTATGGTTTTTTGCGCGACGGTCCTCCGGCATCCGCTCCTGGCGGCGGGAATGCCCGCTCCCGAACAATCGGGAATCTATTCAATTGCTTGTATACAGGCATTCGAGCTCATTGCCAATTATTGGATGGAAATGGCGGATTCAGGCGTTTGCGAATATAATGTACGAAAAAAGACATAATGGCAATCTAAAGGACGTTCATAAATTTTGTGGAGCGTTAGACTTCGCTTCGTTCGATCGGTTTTCTGTGTTCGGTTTCACTTAATGGCAAATTAGAAGTTCAAATCTTGTTATTTGACGACCTTTAACCTCTTAGGCACGGCTGAATTTTGCGCGGGGCTGTTTCTCTGTACGGCAGAGTTCAACGCGTAAATGATACGGCACTGCAATGTGTGACGGATAATGCTGTTCTTTACACGAGTACATTGGAATGAAGTGTTTGATGATTAAATTATAATTTTTCTTAAAGATACGATACACGCACTTTAACTTCAACAATTTATTCTAATAATTAATAATACAATTCAGATGACATCAGCGAAAGCCACTATAGTGGCGTGCCGTATTGAGAGATGACATCCGCGAAAGCCACTATAATGGTGCGTAGTGCCTGAGAGGTTAATAAATTTGTTGAATTAGTTTATGTAGAGTTAATGTATAGCTAATAATAAGTTAGCTTGTTATATGTAATTATATAATTAGTTTACAATTTTGAAAGAATTTTTATAGAAGTAACAAATTAATAACTGTTTCTGTTGTAACGTTTTGAACCGTTATTATTATCCGCCTTTGTTATAATTTTCTGTTATAATAACTGAAACGTCGTAAATAAATAAAAGGCGGTTAAATATTGTTTCTTAAAATTATGAATCTATTGATTAAATAACACAATTTTACATCGCACTGTTTTAAGGAAAATACAAAATTTCTAATGAAAGTTTAAAATATAACAGAAGCAAATGCACAATTGAAAACTTAAAAATTTAGAAACTTTTAAGTTCTCAAATTTAGAAATGTTTAAACTGAAAATATAGAAACATTCAAATTACTAATGTAAAAATGTTCGAATGTAGAAATTTTTTAATTTATGGATCCTCAATTTTTAAACTTATAAATTCTTAAATCTGTAAATTCATAAATACGCTAATTGAGAAATTATTATGCTCAGAAATTTTCAAAATCACAAACTCCGAAAGTTAGAATCATCCAACATCTAAAATTGTCATATTTAGAAACTTTTACACGCATCATCAGATTTAATATAATTTAGCGTATCAAATAACATATGCCACACATTCTTACATATGCATTATGCAAAAACTGTTAAATATTGTATACATTTATGAAAGCTATTAACAAAATAAATTCTTGTCCGTATATTGTCTTCCTCACTGTTTGCTATAAAAATATTCATTTGTTCATATGTATATGTGACGCCTAACTGTGCATAAATGAGTTCATTTAGATATATCGATGATACGGATATTATGCGATTTATCACAATCGAACCCCAACAAACTGCGCCACCTGGCATCCATTCAAATTCTCTCAAATCGACCATAACACGAGAGATATCTAAAAAGAATCGAAATTAAGGTTATGCAAGCGGTTACGTGCCAAGTGCAACAACTTTGCAAGATACGTGTTATGTTGAACAAGCTCGGGACAATTTGTATCGTTATTTTCGGTATGAAAACTAGTCTGGAAGTTTCACAAATTGAAATAAGCCTTCAGCAGCTAGCTCGATCCGTCATGAAATAACACGCCAAGGAATTGTACCGCGCGGACCGATTATTCTATTACCGGAAACGGATGTGTGAAATATAGGAGGGGTGTAATGAGCGCTATGCTCCTTGTCGCGAGGAATAGAGAATCGAAAACTAGCACCGACACTCTTCCGAACAAATCAAACAAATTAATATCGTCCGAATTGCCGAGGAAAAAACGAAAATTAATTTTTTTAAATCGATATGGGCGAGTCTGTGGAATGTGTTTTAAAACATCGTTGCATCTGAAGATGTTAAGGAATGTATGTAACAAATGTGCCTTAATAGATTTTTATTTATCGTTAAACACTCTTTCAAACTGTATGGTAAAATTTAACTTCTTACCATTGAAAAAGTTGAGGTATTCATCATACAACAAATATTTGTACGTACAGTAGCGGACAAAAGTTTAAGACGATGATTTGATTTGAAATATTATGCGAACTTCGTTCCTTTTTTTGTAACTTCGCTACTGAGCAAAATATCAAAATGAAATTTTTGTTATAAGTGTATAAATAAATGTCTAATTAGTTAACATCGAAAGTAGAACACTATTTATGAGCAGTAAATCAATTATTTATTTTTTCCATTTAGTCTTAAACTTTTGTCCGCTACTGTATTTACAATATCCACTACAAAAGCAAATTAGTAATAAATTAATTATCACATTGTGTGTTCTGTCGCGTATCGTAAATCTTTTGTTTCAACGATTTTGTCACATATAAACAGTTCAAAAATTATTTTGATCGCACAAGCAGGCGAATCATCTAATGAAAATCGCGATTTAATTATTATTAACAACTCTAATGTTTCATTCAATTTTTTGAGTATAATTAACAGAATAATATAATCATATATTGAACAGAATATTACAAACATTTATTGAACAATATAAGTTTGACAGTTCGTTAGACGCCATAGACAAAACAGATGAAAAATAAAGAGAATATAAAATCAATTAATCGATATAACATAGAAGAGAAAACATCAAGACCATAAACAAGACCATAAACTTATTTAACATAAGGAATACAACTAATGCAATGAATGAACGAAGCTATTGCTATTTACAACGCAATTAATTCAGTAATTTTATATTAAATTTAATAATTTAACAATTATTTGGATTTATAAGGATTTTCTTGAAATCTTTCGTATTTATTTAATCGAACACCTACTCGTCAAAGTATATCTGTATCGATTCGCAAGACGAATAAAAGTTCAATTGGGAAATGTTCGAAGAAAAAATGCCACACTGGCAGCTGGAATCGATACCGATACTCGAAATATTCGTGATCGAGGATCGAATGTACCAAGGGACCATAAACACATCTTTAATGAATATACAGCAGGCTCGATATGTTATGTCTTTGTCGCAAATGATATCGTATCGCGTTTCCTTATCACTTTCGATACCACTATCGACTCGAATTGTTCTCGATACTGCGAGCCATTGCACCGGAAATGCTCTTGCTACTGTTCCTCTTTACCCTTCCATAGATTTCCTCTCGGCCGTCGAATCTCATATATCACGATGCTAATTCTATTATTAAACAACAAAAGTTTCATCATAATTAATGAGAATGAATTTTCATTGTGTTTTTGGTAAAAACTAAAGCTTGAAGTGTAAGTTTTGTAACTTTCATTTAAGCACCTTCCTGACATGTGGACAAAGGAAAATGCTGCAAATTCAACTGAAAATTTCAGTAAGTTGCAGCGAGATATTATAGTAATACTTGTGATGATTTCATAAACGTATTTATTAATTGTATTAATAATTATATTAATGTACTATTATTATTTGATTGACGATAATATGTATTAATAGTATGGCATTACTGTATAACAAAACGAGATTATTGTTGCATATTCATATTTTGTATTTGACGCCTTTTTAAGTTGTATAAAAATCTTCTCGATATATATTCAGAAATATATCTATAAATATTTTAAATTTAAGACTAACTTGCATAAAGTAATTTGTAATGCACATCAATAATGATATGCATAAGATAACAACATAAATACAATTTTATTAATTAGATGAGTTAGGTTGGATACCGATGAAAGAATAAAGAATATTTTCGCAGTTACGGGAATACAAGATTTATTAAAAAAGTGATGTTATTCGGGTCAGCCTATTATAAATTCATTTATGCAAACCGTGGCCTAATTACGCGTATTTGTAATGTTACCAATAATTATGATTCTCAATTCCACGTGTTTGATAGTTCTCTAACAAGTTTCAAATAATTGGTATTATCGCATCGAATTATATTAAAATAGTTTATTATTTGTTTACGAAATAAATAAATACACAACTGTTAAAAAATTGAGAAACAGTCACGTGTTGTTGAACAGTCAATCCGTTAATAAAATACAAAAAATAATCATTTATAAAAAACGAGAATTATATTGCGTATTTTAAGTACCTCATACATAACAAATTTTCTAACTTTACTTTTTAAAAGTTCTCTTTTTAATTTTTGCGTGCGTGTTCTACTGTTCCCTTCTTTCTAATGATTAAGATAAATGTTCCTGTGTAAAATTAAATCGTGTTAAAATAAAATAAAAAGAAAGTATGAAGAATAGTTTAGAAAATTAATAACTAGAGTGTCCAGAATTTATTCAAAGGTTCTTCTGTTACTCTTAAATCGATTTTGCCACATATAAAAGATGTACACGCGTATAAATCTTCAGATTATGCATATAATTTTCATTGTACCAAAAAATCTGTAACTCTCTGTTAACCGTTTTCAAACTTGTTTAAAACGGTAAAAACTATTTCTGTCAACGAGGTCAGTTTGAATTATTTTACTCTCTGTTGTGACTCTTCGATTTTAGTCGGAGGGATTCGATCGATTCCGAACGATTCCAAGAAGAGATACGTGTGCCCGGTGTTCTCGCTTGGGTGGTAGGCGTCCGATGGTCGTTATCTGGTCAAAGCGACACCTAAACACCAACGAATCAACATCAAACAACATGCCAGTCGATCTTCTATCCCGTGTAAACACTTTTCGATGTTGTTTTCCTGTGCCGGAGTTTATCTTGTGACGGTGTCTTCTGAAAAGCGATCCTTGTGTGACGATCAGTGCTTGAGAGACCACCGGATATGAACAATTAATTACACATTTCTTCACGACTTTCAGTAGCTGTTAGATTCTTATACGGTTCTTTATTTTTTTTTAGTTTTCTATATCGTCCCAATTTTAAAGCTACTCTGATTTCTTTGTGTTGGTATAATTCTTTATGTTTCGACGAATTCGGGTTACTGTTGAGTTCTTACGATTTCTTATTTATTCATCTGTTTATATTGTTAGAAGTTTGTAAACTTTGTTCATTTTTTAAATTCCTTATTTATTTATTTACATGATTTGGGGTCTGAAGTATTGTCATGAGCTTCGTGGTTTCTTTGACTTCTTCGGATTTATATAATTCATTTTTGTTTATCTATTTATTTATTTTATTTGTCTGCTTATTGAATTACGCATTTGTTTCTAATTTGTTTTTCATTTATTTATGCGTTTACATATATATAATTTTGGATTTGGAATGATTCTAAATTTGTTCGAACATGAATGGCATTATCAAAAATTTGGAGTTGTTGTTTGCGTTCAATTTCTTCGATGTAAATAATTAGATATCAATTTGTTATGAATCTCAATTGGTTTTGGATCTGTATAATTTATAATATATCCGT
The DNA here is from genome assembly GCA_947623535.1 of Coelioxys conoideus. NCBI lineage: Eukaryota > Metazoa > Arthropoda > Insecta > Hymenoptera > Megachilidae > Coelioxys > Coelioxys conoideus. The sequence continues at coordinate 11,398,270 of OX392451.1, read as the reverse complement.
ATTATTTGTAATATAATTTATTTACTTATTTATTGATTAATATGGTCATTAATGCGGAATTACTAAAATTCTTTCCAAATATGGGCAACTAATTATTTATTTTTCCAAGAATTTGTTTTATTATCGTAAATTTTAAAACTGAACTATATGTATTTCATTTTTTCATTTGTTATATGCGCCTCAGTATACTGAATATTTTCCTTTCTAATTTTAATTGTTTATTCAGTATATTAATCTTAATTTATTTAAGACATTCTGATTTGCTACTGCCTATGAAAATAGTTGACTTTTTTCATATTCCTTAAAATAGTAATATTTAATTTATTCTCAATTTGCGTACATGCCTGAAACAATACATGTCTCAATACCGTAAATAAATTAACAGTAAAAAGCAATTTACCTACAACCAGTTAGTAAATAGAATTTGACAGAGGTCATATCGGTGCACTTGACTTGTGTCAGTGGTTTTCACCTCCCTTCCTCGCCCTTCGATTCGTTGAAACAAATTCTCCCCTCGTTCTGTCACAATCATGTGCAGTCTCAAAAAAATATTTTTTTAGAATTTCTGAAAGGATCTGTTTTAACCAAATTATCAATTTAGTTTAAGGACAACATAAAAGATCTTATCCACCATCCATTTCTCGCAGTAACAATTGTTAAGCTCTTATTTATTCATTCAAGATATTTAACACACAAAAGAAATCGAGAAGTGATTGAATAAGTAGTCGTTACTGTAATTAAATTTATATAAATTTATCTGGAAATATTACCCTTTCATTGAATTTGTTTGGAGCTTAACCTGAAATCTTTTATCGAATTGAGATTACAATATTGCAGCAATTGCACTTTATAGACCCCGAATGGAAGGCAAAATATGCATGTGACTTAGGCAATAAATACGTATTTTTCGTTTGACTATCAATACAATAGAGAAATCTGTGCCAATTTAAAAGAATTCGATACTAAGGCAAAAAATCTGAGATATCTTAAGTATCTGGTAACGTATTATGACTTACTAAACAGCAACACAAATCTGTAGACCAGCTGCGTCCACTTAATTTCTGTCGAAAATTCGCAGTGCTAAAATTGATCAAAATCCACAACTTTGTAACCATGCAACTTAAGCTCGTCGAAAATGCCGAGGAACGAGCCAACTCACGATACAAACATCGTGCCGCTAATTAATCTAGGTTATACGAATGCAAACACGCCGAGTGATAAAAGGCCTGGATACTTCACTATCATTTTCCTTTTTTTACGTTCAGCATCAAAAACAGCAATCAGAACAACGAAAATGGAGGTCAAGGACCTCCATTTTCTATAAAATTTATTGAGTTGTTTAGATAGGGTTTTGTGACAATTGGATTACGTCTTTCGTCAGCAAAAGGCGTAATCCTATTGACATAATAAAGTTTTATGGAATAATCATGCGATGGAAAAGTGGAAAATATTCTATTGGCAAACATCCATATTGAAAATGTGTAAACAAGCTTTGAGGTTAGGAGCAATCCATTTTATTAAATATTTCATAAACTATTGCAGCCAAAAGTTAGGGAAGATATATTTTTACGTGATTGATTCTAAATGAAAAATTCATTTGTTTAACGAACTATGTTGAAATTAAATTTTGTTTAATTTCAGAGAACGTGTACAGACTTTTATTGTATTTCTGTCTTTTTAGCAACTGCGCACGTTAAATTCTCGTTATATTGCCGTCTTTGGAGGAACTTCTACGCACACTAAGTTCCAGTTATATTTTCTTCTTTGCAGGAAATTTTACGGTCATTTATGATGTTTTCATTATCGCCAAAAATGGAAATCCACGAAAACTGTTATAATATTCAAGGAGAAAACTTTCTAATTTAATTTTACTTTAAGAATTTTCCGCTATTACAGCTCCGACTGTGGTAATATAACGAAAGTTTACTATACATGCATATACTTATGTCCTTACTGTTATCATAGTTAAGGTTGCATTTTAATAGCAACAAAATAGTATTACAAATCTAACGAAAAACCGAATTTCCCAGTCTAGAAACAATAAATGACAGACTGAGTATCTATTCTAAATATTCGTACTCATTATAGCGTATTCAAGCGAATTGAAATGAGTCAATGAACGTCACCGAAATGAGTAAGATCGAGCGCCAACAAAAGATAGCCCTCAATTAAAGTTAGCCAAAGATCGTTGAAAATATATCAGCATCCGGTAAATTTCACACTCGTCAAAGCTTTCGCAATTTGTTTCGAGGCTCTGGTTGCTCGTGAAATTAATTGTCCGACTAAACGGCGTTCCTGAAACTCTCGGCAAGAAACAGCATTGCACGCTTCAGGATGGTCGGCTGTCGTCACAGTCCGCTTGGGTAATCGCGCAAAATTCGTTTTACTATGAAAACAATGCGATTCTTTCGTCGGATTCAGCGCAGCTGCGCGGCTAATTGCAAAATGATTATCTCGCAACACGGGCTAGCGAACCGCTAATCCGAGATTGTTAGCTGACAACGCGACGAAAAGCGTCGCGGACGCAAAACGGTTGAACAGAAAACTGTATGAGCACTTTTTACTGGGTCAAAAAACGACAAATAATTGGCTACCAGTAAGGGGAACTGATTTTTGTTTTCTATAACTAGTTAAAATGGCGCCGTGCGGAATTATCACCCGTTTAACCGCTCTTAAGTTGGGCGACATTACACGGAGACCACTTCGTCTTAAATAGTGACTGTGGCAAATGGAATATTTGTTTTCACTGTATGAAGTTTACGTAACATGTTCCTGCAATAATTGCAGACAGATGTAGGTGTAGAAAAATGTAAATGTAAACAGATTTTTTAAAGTTCATTTAAATAATTTTGTTCTAAATTCGTTTAATAAATTATTTTAAATTGATTACACAGAAGGTTTTAGTGTATAAGAAGAACAAATTACAAGGAGTAGTAACTCGGCCTCCATTTGCATTCTTTTGCGTACGCTGATTTCAGCACACGTTAAAAATATTTAACAGTTGAACAATAGTATAACCGCAACTTTCTTCCTGATTAAACTATAATAAACTTTCTTGGCAAGTTAGGTACAAACGCGTGTAATTAGTAAATAGTTAATCACAATTCGAACGATAAAAAGTGTTTATCTCAAAAATGTATCCACAGATAAACAACCGCAAATTATGGCACAATGTCTAAATACATGTTCAGATAACAGCACATGCGTTAGGTAATATTGCAATGTTCATGTAAGAGTACGGTATTAGGTTAGGTTGCAAACAACACAATTTATGAACTAGCGGATCTACAGATCAAGTACCTCACGCGAATTTGAGTGTGTATTTTAAATTTAGAGAACCTATTGTAAATATATAGCTAGAACAACAATGTGATGTAGGGATTCCAAAGTCTTTCCATACAATTAAACATGTCGAAAAATAATGAAAACGATACCAAACACGATTATTGTTGATTTGATGACGATTGACGTCAATGACGACAAAGTACTGTCGCCGACGATGAATTATAGAGCCTTTGACGTGGTTTCAGTCGATTCTGTGTGCCGAAAGTTATCGGAAATGATAGCAAAACACGTTTTTTTTTTTTATCGGTTCAATGATGATCCACGTCGATGAGGACAGGTTGTTTTCGTCAGTCTGCCGCCAAAGTCTATAAAAAACGAATTTAAGGTGTCTACCCTCAAAATTTCAAATCAAGAACGAAAATTACGGCGTGTGGCACGCTACAGACAAATAAACAAATTGAAATTGATTGGTCCCATAGGGTATATTATAGGTGCCCATAGTTATGAAAGTGGTCTAAGTCAAAATTAAGAAAAAATGAGTTTATCGGTTATTTCACACCGCATCATTTTAAACTGAATTAATTCAATGTAATTTTCACGACATTATTCAAAATAAACCATTAGATAGTGGTACTTATTTCAACGTTATATGGAATTCATTTAGTGTTAATTATGAAAATGATCTAAGTCAAACGTTTAAAAAGATTGAGTTCGAGGAAGATACTGACAAAACCAGATTACTTTTTAAAAATAATTAATAAATGTTCATGAATCACTTCAGTAAAATGATTTTTTCTAATAAAACTCGTAGTTTTTTATCGCTTCAAGGCATTTATAAGTAATCCAGCTAATTTTGAAAATGGTTCAAGTCAAACTTAAAAAACAACATTTTCGTACTAGAATCACGTTCATAATAACTTTTCATTGATCATGACTAATAAAATTCTGATTCAAAACATTGCATGATATAAAAATATCTTTTAATCGATTCAAACGTAATCCATTAAATATCTCGAAATAAGAAATATATGACTTAGACAACTTTCATAATTATGGGCACATATCAGGCAATTACTTATGTATTGGATGGAAGATTGAAAAATCAATTGAAAAACGTTTATAGACGTATTCGGCAAACGTCATCGAGCAACAATCATCGAAGGGTGAAAAGACCGACAGACGAAGCGAGAAGTTTACGAGAAGAACGTCCGGTAGGAGCTCTCACAGCAGCTCAAAGACTCGAAACATCTGTTTGACATCCCTGTTTGTCAAGGCGTGACTCGGCACTTGTGCCGCTTCCACACAAAAGAGATCCATTCCTGTCTTCGCGATGATCGTCCTTACGATCGATCTACGAACTGCGAACCATTCGCGTCCAATTACGCGTGAAAATCGTAAACAATCGCCGACAGATGGCTCGGAAGGTAACTTTCTTTTTTTCACTGAAACCCAACGATTCACCCCTTTTGTTTCTTCCCTTTTCTACGAGTACGGTTCGAGTGTGATCGAACTTTGATGGAATTACTGTCCGGCGACGAGTACTTGTTACTTTATTTAGCAATTTTCAGATTTATTGTTATGGGACTGTTTATTAATATTTATAAATATACAGTCGTGGAGAAAATTAAGTGGACAGGTGTCATAAATAACAAGAGGTTAATTTAATTAAACTAATAATGCCTATAAATCATAACTTTATTGCACAATTATATACATCAGATAAATAAATGTTTTTACAAGTCTACAAAAACATTTCACGTTCTAAATTTAAATTTATTTAAATCATTGTAATAAAACAACAAATTTTTTTACATTTCTGCAGTGTCCACTTAATTTTGTCCATGACTGTAAGTAATTTCTGATTTCATTATTCGAATTTATAAAATATTTTGCAACGTGTTTGCTCGAATTAATAAAACAATTTTCAACTGAAATTAGCTTCTTTTGCTGTATTCGTAAGTTGTACTTCTTTTTGATAGACTCTATGTAGATCATTTTTATGGAACTTTGAACGTTCGAACTTCTAGACTTTTGAAAAACGGGCACGGAAATAATGTAGCGTCTATTTCTGAAATGTATTGATTTCTTTTTTGATAAGTCTTGTTCTGTAGAAGCGTGACGTGTATAAAATTTCTTTATTTGAATTTAAAAAGAGATAAAATGTGAAATAGAAATTTTCAAGAAGATACAACTTTACATATCTATGGAATTTATTTGTTTACATATATTTATCTGCATTACCAATGTGAGTCACTGTTAGTAGGAAGACATTTTTTTAAGAGAAGCAGTGTGATATTGTATCGTCATGACTGATATTACACTCCCCATTAGCCACCACCGACATATGTTAGTACTGTTTCAGATTGATAATGATTGACATGTTATTACGTGGGAAGCAACTAATTTATGTAGCAAAAGGACATGTTCATAACAAATTGATGATCAATGTCAATAATAAATTGATCATCTAAAATAAACTGCGAGTGGTAATTAAAAAATTGTTAAAATTTTTGTGACAACTAATTTTGTGTTTTGTTTAATGTTTCCTGATATTGTATTATATTTGTAACCATTGTATGTACATTATATTTAATATAATCACAAAACAATTATTTCATACACTTGTAAAATTATATTTCTCTTGAATCATCCTATATAGTGCACAAACTGATAAATCTTGATTACTGAAAATAAATTTAGTATTTACTATTGATATTTTGTACTATAGTATTAATATTTAGTATTAAATGTTGGTACTTAAGTATTTGTATTTACTATAAAATTTAGTATATGTATATACAGTCGTGGACAAAATTAAGTGGATCATAAATAACAAAAGGTTAATTTAATTTAACTAAGAATGCCTATAAATCAAAATTTTATTGTACAATTATATACATTAAATAAATGTTTCTCCAAGTCGATAAAAACATTTCACGTTCTAAATTTAAAGTTTATTTAAAACATTGTAGTAAAACAAAAATTTTTTTACATTTCTCCAATGTCCACTTAATTTTGTCCATGAGTGTATATAATAAAATATATATAATACTCTAAAAAGTGTATATTAGAATAGAATCTATACTTTTCACTAGAATTAGGTGTTAGCGCAAATAAGTATATTTGGACGAATTTTAGTATTGGTTTACGAATGAATGAATAATTCGGTCACAGCCCTAAAGGATATCTTCGATTACACGATCAAGCTGGAATTAAGAAGCCACTATTAAGGGCAGAGCGTGGAATTGAGCGTAATGAAAGGATGGGAAGGTGAGACTGTTTTATGGGGATATCGAAGCTATCCATTACAACACGGCACACCGTGTCTTTGTGTCGGCACACCGATGAGAACGGATTTCCGTTGTGTTCCATTGGCGGGATCACTTGTTGCTTGATCCCACCTGGGTCAAAGGTGCGTTATCACTAACGAATTTCGATAGCGTTTAGCACTGCGCGTTTCTGTGGCTCATGGACAATCGTGCGATTCACATTTAACCTCTTCACGCCTTTGGCCACATGTGTGGACAGTTAGTTTGCGTTCTATACAGGGTGTCCCAAAAGTGATGAAGGAGCCGGAAATGGGAAGTAGGTGGGGTCATTCTGAACAACTTTTTCATTTGTAAAAATATCGTATGGGGCTTCATTTTTAAAATATTAACGAAAAACACTAACCAATCAGAACGCGAGAATCGCGTGGCGCGCGATTCGATCGCGACCACGGCCAATTATAACTCGGGCCTACACTTCGGCCTCCGAGCGCGCGCGATTCTCGCGCTCTGATTGGTCGACGTTTTTCGTTAATAATTTAAAAATGAAGCCCCATACGACATTTTTGCAAATGAAAAAGTTGTTCAGAATGACTCCACCTATCTCCCATTTCCGGCTCCTTCAACACTTTTGGGACACCCTGTATGTGTAAAACTATATTCGTTTCCCAAGCCATTACAAAAATAAATGTGCAACATTTCCTAAACTTACTAACTAGAAAATAAGTGACAATAAGTCCCAATTGTCATATGTGAAGTAAAGGTGTCTTTATATTCATGAATGACAGGACAGTACAAGCAGCGACGCTATTTTTTTGCACGAAATAAATTGCAATTCCCCGAAGTATTACGACTGCTGGGAAGTAAAAATAATTATTAGATCTACAAATATATTTGCGACGCTATGTAGTGATATTTACTGATACAAAATATTGAATTGGGTTTCGCGTAAATGTTAAACGTACACACTTTTTTATTTGCAATTACTGTTTGAAATGATAAATTGTAGATTTTATTTTTTGTATCTCATTTTCTTTATCGGACCAAAATAAATTGAAATAGAAAAATCTTTCTCTATTATAACTGAAATTAATAATTTGTCCCTGAAGAGGTTAATGTTAGATCTGTATGAATTTTAGTTGTACGTTCGTTTAGAGTTCTGTGTTATGATAAAAAAGAGTGCGGAGTTGGGAGAAAGGGCTGAGCGACAAAATGGCTGCGGGACTCTATACCGACGCAACGTAGAATAAATAACCTTCTATTAATTATAACTGTGAATTTATAACTGTGTTATGCAGAAGTTGATAATGTTACATGTTATTCAGTATTTCTATAAAATAAAAATTATAAAAGCTACTAATTAAACTTGAAAGAGGCTTCGGGTCAAATTTGACCTTGGTAGTATATTTGCCACACTGCTCAGCCATAGCAAATGCTATTGAGATAACAATTAATCCATAAGTACTATTAGCAAAGTTATATTTCTAAATCTATTATAACATTCCAATAGCGTAAATTATGACCTTATTGTTTTTAAATTGCACGCAGTTATATTTCAAAGCTGCAATAATGAAACTTTACGTGTTTTAAAAATGACCTGTTTAATTTGTCTAACAATTTAAACTATAAAAAAAATAAAATAGATAAAACAAAGTTAAATTTGTTAAAGTTGTTATTTGAGTCATAATTTCATTCGCATTGATAAGTTTCTTTTGGAACGATCCGCTGTTAGTAAACAATTATTTATTAGCTTTTATTGGAATAAAAACCATCGAGATGTGTATGGTGTCCCAGCAGGGGCTTCATAAAAATATTTTTAGATTCCCCGTTGGGGAGAAAAAAGTTAGGGAACCAGCCACGATCGAAACAAGCAACACGTGCAGTCAATACGCCTGGAAAGATACGAGAATCGAATTGTTCGAAAACGAAAATTGGACCCATGTACAGCACACTTTATGTTTCCTTTGCTTCGTCTATTTCTGCTTTTTTTAAACACGATGCAGATGTCTTCTCTTGAAATGTGTACAAATGTGTCATCGTCTGACTCACAATCAGATCCTCGTTGTCTGTTTCCACATCGTTAACAAAGAAATAAGTGTAATTTAAAATATGTTATAATAGCTAATTAAAAACATTAAAATAGGTGCATGTATACGTTACTCGAGTTCAGTAACCTTCTTCTGTTCGGAGTCAGTTAATAAACAATTTAGAATAATATATTATTAATACTCGAATGGCGGATGACTGAACGAAGATGAGAGTTTGAGTTCATAAATTTAAATTTCGCATTCGTTGTTATTTTGGTGCCGTATTTCTCTCGCTCTTGTAAATCTGTGTCGCTGTTCAGACAATGACAATTCGAGGATTAATGTAATTGTAAAAGTAACATATTTAATTTTAGATTGTTTCATTCTAGCTTTTTAAATTTTGAACTTTTTATACGGATTTGATAAAAGTTACTCAACGCTAAATAGTAGAAAATAATGTGGAAGTATTATTTCATATTTTAAAGCCAGACATATGGATTTCATTCTTGCAATTCTTTAAAAAAAGAAAAGCAAGGACATTCCTTTCCTGCATACAAATTGATTAATTAGTAAGAAAAGGAAGCGTGTTCTAATTAGTGTACGTAAGTCTGAGTTATGGTATTCATATCTAATTCTCATACTTTAAAGACGATATTTATGTTTAGGGAACGCAGAGCGATTTACTAAGTGTCACCATTACTACACGATTTAATAGAAATCCTGTACAGAGGCATTACACAGTTGCGCATTCGATTGTACAATTTAAACTTGAATATTAAATTTCTCATATCGACAATATTTAATTTTTTTAATGACTATTGGTGTCACATCACATCATAATAAATAAATTAAATGATTTATTCAAAATTCACGAAGACGTCATACATCGATAGGTTGTCCAAGAGTGTATAGTAATTTCTATCAACTCACTTTTAAATAAAAAGAAAAACTAGAAAAATGAATAAATAAACAGTGCGACACCATATACAATAATTCTCTACTTTTATCAAAATCAACCTATACAAAAATAATATAAAAAAAATGTCGTATTTCACAATGTGACACCAAACAAGTCATTTTTCACCTCCGTGCTCTTGACGACGACAAGTGATTATCGTTTACAAGAACTCGTCTTGAAGACTTGCAATAAGTAGAATGCGTTAACAAAAATTCGATCATTCTTGCAAACCGTAAGACAATCGTTCCTGAAGAGGTTATAACAATATACGATCGGTAATCATTCCTATTTAATTCCTACAGATTTCAAACACGTGAAATACATTAACACTAGATTTACGGACGTTTAATGGCCACTAACATCTAAATTGAAAATGAACTATAAAGATAAGTAAACAGTGGGTAATACATAAACCAGTTTATAGAAAGATTCTTTATCTCGATGAAGGTTGACATGCATTTTGACATAAGATTTTTAATAATTTTCGTAATTAACCACTTGCGGTGGAATGACGTGCTACACACGTGACGCACTCGCGGTTCAAGTATAGTAATCCTTGTCTATATTTTTAATACGGTTGAATGTTCAATTTCAGTCTAATTGTAATATGCTTAGTTGAGAATCGTTAAATGCAAAACAGTGTCGATATTCGAACTTGTTCTAGTCACCTCTGTCTACCAAGCGGGTCCATTGGACCCGACTGTATGTAGATACTGCAGTTATTTAAACTTAAAATTTTTGGGATCTACATTATGTACCTACTCCAAAAATACGTAATACAAAGATATTACTTGTAAAATTATAAGTTCAAAGTGAATAAATATACCGTATATTGTACACGAGTCCATTGGAACAAGTACGGTAGATAATGAAAGTTAATGTTGTAGCAGTGAATAGTTCATTATGTCTGGCGCATTTGCAGAATAAATTCCACCGCAAGCGGTTAAAAATAAGAAATGTATGATCCGTCATTTTAACGGGTTCCGTAAATCCAGTGTTAAAACAATTCGGATATATCTTCAAGTTAAAATAATCGTCTCCGAATGGTTTATAACGAGGAACGATCATCGGCCTAGTCGGTTCGGTACCGATCCATCAGGAACGGCCCATCCGCAGGAAAAAACGTGTGAGCAGCTCCCGTTTCTCCGAAGTCAGCACGAAATCCCCGCAGTCTAGTCTCTCGCGATTTCAGTCTCATCGGTTCCGTGCCCTGCGTGATGCCCCCCACCAGGGCCGTGTTTGCCCCCCTCCATCGGTGGCTTCGAAGCCGCAGGCAGCAGCCGGCTCCGCGGTCAATACTTTCACGGCTGGATATAAAACGCTCGCGATAAACGTATCGAGATAAAGCGGCGCGCTATCATTGGCCGATCCCCTCCGTTCCCGTCCCCTTCCGGCCCGTCGCGTTCAAGAATCCCGTATTTGTCCGGCGTGGATCGCGAGTTGCAAGAGAAAGAGCTATACCTTCGTTGGCAAACCGGGAACACCGGCGAAAGAGGGAGAGGGAATCGCGTCTTTCTCGTGTTACCCTCCCTGCCGCCCCCTGTTCAGCCTCCCCCTTCCGCCGCCTCTTCCGCCGCCACCTCCTCCGCCCGATCGTCTTGGACTCGATCCGAGTTCGATGTCTCAGCGTTTGGGGCGGGGGCGGAGAGGAAAGAGAAAATCGAGCGACAAAGGTGAGAGAAAGATGGAGCGAGGATCGTCGGCACCGCCCTCTTTTTTAACCACGCCTACCCTCGATATAATATTATATCCACCCGTGATATACCCCCTCCCTCTCTTGCGGAGACCTGTCCCGCGGGTTTCTCTACGTGCACGGAGAGATACACCGGTGGACAAAATTATAAGACACCCCATTCGAGACTCGCTAACGTATACGCGCAGGTTGATCGCGCTAACGTTATGCGTCATTTTTTTAGATCTTTGCCGCTCTGCTTGTCGGATTTGGATCGAACCGACTGGTTTTCATCACGATGACGATTGGTCATTAATATTAGATCTATCAACCAGACAAAATGACTGGTTTCAGATTTCACATTTTGTGTCATAAAATTTTATTGTCATGATTTCACACAAATGTCTGTTGTATTTTGTTGGGGCGAATAATGGTCGTACATTTCAGTTGATGTTTATGCATTTAGTTACTTATCTTTCGATCTTATTTTTGATTCAAAGGTAAGTGTACATTTAATGTCGGTAGATCACTGTGATTTTATTCGACGAAATAAATAAGGAAATTACATGCGAGGATATTTTCGGGTTTGTACTGCGTTGTTGGTAGTTTACCTATGAAATAAATATATCGTGTATGTATTTATATCTTCGGCTGTTGTAATTATGGTTCATTCTTTTTCGAAATTTAGTGGGTTAATAAGTGGAAGAAAGGTGTCGATGAATCTCTCGTATTAGTCGAAATTTTATGTGTGGTAAACTGTTTATGACCGCCACTGGATTCAGTAAACCAAGTTCTACCCAGTGCATCTCTGTAGGAACGGTTCTGAATAGTTTTAAGTGTCTCCACAATTACGTTTACTCGCCGGATGCAGTAAATATAGGGACTTTAAAACTCAAAAGTTTAACAATTTATAAAATTTAGAAATTCGACCATTTGGACACTTAGAGAAATGTGGGAACCAAATATTTGATTTAAAATTTATTTATGGGAATAGACATCTTCAATTTTTAATTTTTAAGTACTCAATTTATCGTATCTTCAAATTTTCAAATACAGAAGTTTTGGTTTAAAATACACAACTTATAAATTTTGTAATTCGGAAATTTGGAAATTTCGAATTATTAAATTTAGCAATTTAAAAATTAAAAAATTACAGTATTTGAGAATTTGGAAACTTGAAAATGTACAAAATTGAAAATAAGAAAATTTGAACATTTGAAAACTTAAACGCTTTAAAACTGGAAAATTTGAAAGTTTAAAACTTGGAAGCTTGAGGACTTGAAAATTTTTAAGTTTGAAAATGTGGAGATTTGAAATTTGAAAACATTAAAAATAATACAAAATAATGGAAATGTGGAAATTTTTTATTGTAATCGACAACAAAGAATTCGTGATAGACAAATTCAATTAAATTTATTATACTATGCTCGAAACTGGACTGTAATGTTCGATAATTAATCTTTTAATAGCCAACACCAATTTAACTATTGAGATTTAATTGTTTGATGAGTTATCTTCGGCTGGTGACTAACAAGGATAATACTTTTGATTAATTATTTAAGTAGTCGGGTTGCGACAAATATGCTAATGATGTTCTATTGATTTAATCAATGAAATAAATATGGTGGCCAAATAAAGAACAGTCTCATATAGATATAAATTTAAGCACTCAATAATTTCAGATTTTTGCACGTCTCTTCTTGCGATATATAAATAGATCTTTTAACCCCCGAATCTGTAATATTTTAAAATATTCAAAACATTAGGCGGCTGTGTAAAAAATTGCAATTAAAGCCTTTGATACATTCGATGATATAGCATTACGTTTTTTTATAATCACTAAAATCTCCTGTCGTTATGTAAAGTATTTTCTACAGCGCACTCGATCAAAAACCGCATCTGTCATCCGTTGTTTGTTATTTTTAGTTACTTTTTATGCGCTGTTTGTTGTAATCCATTGCCAAAAATATTTCAAAATAAATTCGAACTTTTTGACATCACTTACGCCGGAGTGTCACATATTCAGAGAATTAAGAATTTTTTAATTTAGAGATTTAGAAATTCGAAAACTTGCAAATTTAGAAATTTAGACATTTAAAAGTATACACAGAAATTTAAAAATGTGTTTTAATGTTAGTAGTTTTGAAATATAGAATTTTGGAAAACAAGTAATGTAGAAATTTGGAAAGTTAGAAACTTAATAAGTTGAAAAGTTGGAAGTTTGAAAAGGAATTTACCTTACACATTTATACTCATAAAAATTTGGAAATATATCATATTCGTATTTCTACATCCTGGGCCTTACATTGGGAACTAGACCATACTTATACAAAAGCATCGTAGTCTCGGTTTAATACTACTAAAATATAAACGGCTACAACACAGAATAAGAAAGCAAACCTTCTATAATATAAACAAATAAGTAAAAAAATAAATGAACTAATGATAAAACGTAAGTTAATATACTCGCGAAGTCCTCATCTCCGCGGAGATCGACATTTCGTAGTTTCGGCGTTAAGCAATAAACCGTGGACGCTTAACACGTTGCCGCACACTTTTAATTTGGCGATCGTGTTCAGAAACACATTTTTTTATCCGAATTGTTAAAGGATGAAAAGTCGCACAAAAAATCATTTATACGTTATCTCGAATGTTAAATTCTTTTTTCGACATTATACTCAACAATTTACAAATAAATGCATTAGTACACTTCGTGCCTACGATGTTCCTTTTTTTATTAAATAAAATGTCTAGGACGTCTATAGCCGTCATTTTTTCTGTATATTGCCAAAAATCGGACGGCTATAGCCGTCATTTGCGGCACGTGTTAAGTATGAGCCAGAGCAATGATACTTCGAAAACATTGATCGTTGCAGCACAACGGCCGTAGCAGCGATCAATAAATGACCATGATCGATTCTTCCGTTGTTCGACCAATCGGACACGTACATATTAACCCGACGATCGGTTAGGAAACAGGTAATTTCGTGTTCTTACCACGATGTCATCTGTCTGTGGCAGGAGCTTTACGTAACCCCAGGGATTCTGTCACGGTATCTATGCTTGTACTCGTAGTACACAATAATGCCGTTCCCTTTTCTTTTTTTTTTTATTGTCCACACGATAAGAACGGCAGATTTCTGCGTTGTCTATCGGTATTCTGCCTCGTCGGCGATTAATCGATCGCCCGGCCAATTGTCTACGGAACATATTACACAGCTTGCGAATAAAATCGGTCTACCCCTAGCCCATCCTGTCACAAGCAATGCCGTGTCTACATTGTTGCGAATTTTTTTGCGGCTGCTGACAATCAGCTTCGTTCCCGTCACGACGGATTTCCGCGTTAAACAGTGGCTTTTCACGCACTTCCATTCTCTCCGCTTTCGAAACGGCTCGTCTCGTTAAATATGGATTCTTGCGAACTATAGGACTGCACTGCTACGAACGGCAGAGCTACGGGGCTATCGTTTCCGATTAGACCGCACGCGTTTATACTAACTTAGAATTTTTTATTTGCGTAATGGAGTTATGCAAATCTCAAATATCACAAATTATTTGTCAAATTTCAAATCTAATTTCAGATACTGTCAAATTTTTCCGAAATATCGAGAACTGGTTCACCAGTATTGTTTTTAAATTATTAAATTATGCAAGTCCTTAGATCCAACCAAGTTTGTGTTAATTGTATAATTATATAAAAATTGTATGATTTGTTCGTGAATTTGTATAACTGTATAACTATAGTATAATTTTGATATGAATTTGTATAACTTGTACATAAATTTGAGTAGCTAAAAATTGTAAATAAGAATTGTATAATTCGTATACAAACTTGTATAATTAAATGAAGATCGTATAATTTGTATAAAAATAAACTTGTATAGAAATCGTATAATTCGTATAACGACAAAAAAATCGTTAACAAAGTGAAAACGATTGTAAAAGGATTTTATTTTTTTCTTTAATTGTCGTCCTCGACACTGTGAGGGAGCAACCAAACGAGGAAGAGTGCGGTAAACGGGAGAAGAGAAAATCAAAGGTGAAACGGAACAAGCAGCGAAATCGAGAAACAATCAAACGGCCGATTAAAGGCGACCAAGTGGTGTGTAGCCGGCTATCAATAAATCGAGAAGCCGAACGCGTGATAGTCGCGTTAATCCGGCGCACATCCGGTTGATGGGATTCCGCCCACGGTTTGCCTCGTGCAAACACACTCGGACCCGAGTGTGTATGGGGGTGAGTTCGATTTCTCGTTCTTTTTTTCCCCTCGCCGTTCGCAGGGTGGACGAAAGGGGCCAACCACGCCACGTGGTTTCCACGCGTGATACGAGACACGTTGCGTACACGGCCGACCACACGGTTAACGAACAAAAACGTGGAAGCGATCGTTTGTAGCCGAGCAAAGTGTCATTCTGTCGTGAACCGGATTGTGTTCTGATCGAAATGTGAAATTGTACAATTAGTAGGATGAAATTTATTCGTAGAAAATGGAAATTGCAGGAGCGGTTGTGATGGATTGGTTAATTTAGATCAGCGGTTCTCAATCAGTACACTGCGAGTACATAAGAGACGACTAATTGAAGAATGTAGTTCAATTTCATACAACAAAATTTTACTTTTGCTGTCGAACAGTGAATGTGGAAGAAAATTTCAGTTGGGCTTATTTATTTAAAGGAAATTTGAGTTTAACCTGATCAGGTCACTAGTAGTACAGGAAGGAGAACTAATTTAAAGTGCACTGTGCAGGTTAATTCGACAGCTCAAAATTTTATTTTCGTTGCCAAACAGTAGGTACAGAAGAAAATTTGAGTATAGGACTGTAGCATATTTCAATTAAATTTAACCTGAATAGGTTAAACTGAATGAGATTGAATTTAACCTCATATATTAATATTTCAAGAAGACATCATCTAATTTTGCATGTAGTTATATATTATTTGTTTCAAATAGGATTTAATTAATAAAGCAATTTCAAACGTATTGATAATGTGTATCCAAGAAAATGATGCTCACACATGTTGATCATTAAACTTATAAAGAAACTAAACGTCATCCTTGTGAGTCAAAGAGACGAACGCCATCTATTGGTCCCTTTTTTAAGTTTTGGTGCTAAATTGTTTACAAAAAAATTCGATGGTTAAAACTACTGGAGATGTTTCATATATATTTAGTTGCATATGTGTTTTGCATTGGAAAAGTGGAAATAAAAAATTCTGTAACCCTCATTTTTTGAAAGGTTGCTTTTTATTTATGAAAACAATGTTCATGTAACATTCATATTTTAGTTAGATGTATTACCACAAGTAATTATTAGGAGTATGATTATTGTTAGAAATATTATTAGAAGTAACAGTTATTGTAAGTATTATTGCAACTATTAACTTTTACACACAATTTCTACGTTTTGATGTGCCATATTTTGTCGTCAGCCATATTTAGATAAACAAAGGTTTCTCAACTTCAGCACCATTATTATTTATATTCAGTCTTGATTCTCATATAGACTCATAGTCTAATAAAGGTGATTTTCTCCGAATTCAAAAACTGTAACAAAGATCATTTTAAATAGCAGGCCGTGCGTTAATATCGTAGTATGTAATCGTTTCGCTAGTTCCACTCGCGTCCCCTGCCAGCGACTCGGTGAACCATCAGCGAGTTCCGGCCGCGACCGCGAACCGAACCACTATTTCCCGCTCTATCGAAAAGCGAGAGAACTAAATCAGTCCCCGGTCCCCGCGAATGTCGAATACCTTATCATTACGAAGTATCAAGCACCGCGTGTTACGCAATCGCCCGGAGGGAAAAAAACCAGCAGGAAAAAAAGGAATGCGATTCCCACGTCTCTCTAAACGCGACAGACAAATCGGCTTGCTCGTGCAGAAGAGGAAGAAGCAGAAACGCGAGGGGGGAAAAGCGAGGCAACGTCTTCAAGTTCATGGCTGCGTTTAAAACACCATCTGCGAACGGACGTGGCCTGCAAGCGGCCGGAGGGGGCGGCTGCCTGATGCATTCTGACGCGTGATTATGCCACGGAGGTCAGAGAGGATCTATGCCTGACTGCGCCTCCGCCATTGCCGGACCACGATCGCGTGTATCTCTTCAAACGCTGAATACCTCGTGTTCCTTCGATTTTTCGGTCACTTAGGTATTCCCGCGCGGCAATTGGCGCGTCTTTATCCCGCGGGAACGACACTTCGTCATCGGGATACGGCCGCTACCGATAGGTTCGATTCCGGATTAACCGCGCGAATCGTAAACGGCACTGCGTGTGGACGTTACGCGTCGCTTGAGCGGCAAACGTCGGCGGAAGGTGGTTTACGAGCGCGATGAAACACGGGAATTTACAATCGCTCCTTGAAAATATCGTCTTGCTCCGACCGGCAGCTTTTCCGACTGCGTTGGTATCGCGAGGGACCATTGTTTCGTCGAGTCGTAACGAAACCTCCAGTCAATTAGTATAGCAATTTTATCGTCATCCAGAATTCCATCGTCCTCGATACCCTGTCAGCTCTTTCACGGAGGTGCTTCATTCACACTGGGCCATAAACTATTTAGAACTTTCGCTGCTGCGTCCCGGGGATAAAAACTGTTGGTCCGGGTCATAAAAACCGACGTAAATGTGTTCGCGGGCGTAATATCATTCCGTTCCAGTTCGTCTCCTGAATTAGCCCGTTTCTCGGCCGATTCTTTTAATTATTCCGCCACGACAAGAAAGGAAGCCGAAGGGCAGCGAAGATGCGGCGAAGAAAGTCGCCGAGGAGCCGAACTGAAAGGGAAATTATTCAAAGTGAAAAAAAAAGAAGGAAATACTTCCGCGGAGCCCTTGACACGGAGGAGCTCAAGTGTGGAAAGCCACTTCAAAGCCACGGGCGCTAATTGGATTTACAACGAGTTAGTCTCTCCATGGACGAAGTTTCGAGTAGCTGCGGAGCAGTGGCGCCCCCACGCGTGTACGTGTTTCTTTTTTCTGTGACCGGGTGCACGGTTAAGTCGACCGGCAAGTGAGCCACCATTACTTTTTCCGTTTTTCGCCAAGAAAAATGCTCGTCTCGACGCCTACATATGGAAAATCATAACGTCAAGAACATATCAGGGACCCGACGATCGCTCAGCTCGAACGCTGCCCTCTCCTCGCGAGATCATCCTTTAACAGTTAGATCAATGAACGCATCGCAGTAACTCCATTTTGTAAATGGGCGTTTACTGTTACCCTGAAGCAGTCCTCAATAAGCAGAAACAACGGGGGTCATGCGAAATTACAGCAAGATTTCGACGGGGCGATAGAGGGCCGCGCGGCCGAGAATTGATTTGTCGCGGGTTAAATTCCTCCGGGGGTTTCACACGGGTGGTTTTCACCGCGGCATCGGGCAATAGCTCACAGACCGTGCCACAAAGACTGCTCCCGTAAAACATAAAACGTAAAAAGTGAACGGACCGATATATATTATCGCGGGGGCCATTCAGACGAAACCAGTTTCTGGGCCAATTCTTTTCTCCCCGACGCAGCTCTTCTTCTGTCTGACGCACGATTTACATAGATCTCGTCCTGCCGATCTGCATATCGGGTGTCGTACGAATTAGGTCTGCTTCCCAGGGGCCACCCCTTCTTTCCCCCACCGACGGTCCCCATTCTTATGCGCGGGAAAAGGGGCAACCTCTTCCTGAACGAGGCGTCGACTGTAGCAGCCTGCGATTGGATGGATTTCAGAATTCCACAGTGGCATAAAAAGCGGTTAAATCATCATTTCACGGAGTGCCAGGTGGAGAGGGTATAATTTAGGGACCCTTCGGTGCCCATTAAAAACTGCGACTTATGTCGGTTACTGGGGTCCATGTTAATCGCCGACCTTTGGCTGACTGGTTATTGATTTCTTCGAGATTACCTTTGTACTTTATTCTTCTTTATTTTACATTCATGTGTGTACATTACATGTGTCCATGTTACATGACGGGACATGGCGGATGTCGTTTCTGACGAGAAGAAAATGCATCACTAGTGATTCGTTATAATTCACGGACAGCTTCTTTGATGGTAAGGAAATAAATTTTTATCAAATAATGATTATATTTGCGTCGTGTCCGTCCGTGGAAGGATTAGGCCAAAGGTTACAGTCGAAGAGATTCTCGGTTCTCGAATCTGTTAGCCGTGTTATCTCCTCGTTAAGCAGGTTAGCTCGAAGTCAAATAACGTTAACCCAAATCAATTGGATGCAAGCTTCTCGCACCGCGCCACTTCGGCTCAGCTCGGATTCAAACGGTAACGCTAACAATGAGTCCAGGTGATAGGTAATTAGAGCGAGTGTTCGCTACGCATCCAAGGTGAGTCTAGTTAATCCTCCCCAGGCTGGTCGTTTACAACCGGAAGCAAGCGGTCTGATTCACATTGGCCGAGTAATATCCACCACTCTAACACAGGCCCCGACGACATTGTATCCGTATTCAAAATATACGGGCACATGTGTTATACTCGGCCGCGTGTTATTTCGAGCGACGCGTTTTCTTGGGGGCTCGACGCGCGTCACTGGCCCTTTTTTCTTCTCGTGGCACTTGTCTCGTCCCCTCGGATCGGAGCCACTTCGTTCGTTTTATGCGTTTCGGAAACTGAAAAACAACGCCTGACGAGCACAGATCGACGCTGTCTCCCGGAAGCGAAAGTCACCGCTGCACGTCGTTAAAACCCGCCGTGGTATCTAAATCCGTTTCAAATTCGAAACGTTTAGGGTTCGATGCGCCACTAAAATCAATCACCGAACATTTCTCACTGTCCTGCGTCACTTTGGTCGCTGGGTGCAATAAACAATGATGTCTCCCGGACTTTTATATAGGATTATAAGCTTCCGTTCGTCTCCGCCGAAGTTTTCAGTTCTTCTTATTGCAAGGAACGATAAATGTTATTTATTACCTCGATTAAAGTGGTCCTACTGGCTTTTAATTTATAAAATTAATTATACTTCGCCAATTCGATATTAATTCGAAGGCAAGTTTTTATACAACCTTAATTGATATTGTCAATTCCGACTTGCAAGTGGACATTTATAAAACTTATGATCATCGGTTCTGTTATGGATCGAAATGGCCACGATAACGGAGTACTTGGAAGTAAATTAAAATGTAAATGTAAATATAAATTGAAATGTATAATTATGATATAATAACGATACGGTTCACACTGGCTGGTAGGTGGGGCGTACGCTTGGTATACATCCAACGGAAACGTAACACAAATAAAAAACTAGTTAGCGAGTAGGTGAACTCCTATTGCGGTGAGTACAACAGACAGTCGCTCTCCTGACGGTGGGATCCCGTTAAGACAGCCGGATGCGGCTTGTTTTCGCGACGTTTTCGCGGCGCCGCTGGCCGCGCCGAAAGTGCAGAAAACCGTGGCCGCGCGAAAATAGCGGTAACTCGGTATAATGCGATGCAGTAGCGGATACGTTGTTACAGTAATGCCTCGGTATCGCACACGAGTACGCACACGCGTGTCACGAGCGTCTGTCTCTTTCCGAGCTAGAACAATAGCCCCAAGACGAAGAAACACATCTCGTAACATAATCGAATCACGGCTCATTCGATGAGTTTGCAGGATGCCAGAGCAATTAAATCTGCTCCGCCATACGTAGAAACCGTACGGGTGAGAATAAATCGGCACGTAAACTCAAACGCACGCACCTCCAATATCTGTATGAACATTTACACCACAGTGTTCGAAATATTTGTTTTATAACGTGATCAAGTATTGCAATAGAATGAAACAATAGACATAATATCAGAGGAAGACCCATGAAATGCTCTAGTAACTTGAAAGCAATTTCTAATAATTTAAACTCAGTTTCTCGTAATTTGAACACCGTTTCTAGTAATTTAAGCACAGTTTCTGGGCACAACTTGGCTTCGAACTTTGAAGCACCGACAGACACAGATGGTTTAAAAGAATGTTAACGTCTATATTTAGCGTTACGCCGACGAGATATCACTATGTACCCTATGGAATTACTTTTATATAGAACACAATTTATTACCGCCACGTAGAGTAACAAGGTTTGCAGCTCCCAACCGGAAGCACGGTTCAGGTGTTACTTATATCCCTTATCAGGACAGGCCGATCGTTGGAACCCCACGAGATGGTATGTGACTCATTGTCCGCGTTCGAAAATCTTCACTTTGAAAGCATAAATCCGCGTTAAAGCGTTTAGGTGCAAATATAGTAACGGCTGGTCGGGTTGCATGTTCGAGAGTTAAAACGAGGATTTCTAGGGACTTTATCGTTACGCTGATAAAGTAACTTTTTTAAATACGGTGTGTATCTTATGGAAATACTTTTATATGGGCGCAATTTAGTACCGCCACGTAGAGAGCAACAAAGTTCGCAGCTCGGTACCGGAAGCACGGTTCAGGTGTTACTTATATCCCTTATCAGAACGGACCGGTCGTTGCGACCCCATGAGACGGTTTGTGGCTCATTGTCCACGTTCGAAACGGACGGTGCAAGGCCGTATAAATATCGGACCAGCATATCGCGCATGCATATCGTCGGTTTCCCTGCGGCTACTCTCTCTTTCTTCATCTTCTTGGGCTACGCGCTCGTTCGAGGTTGCAACATTGAACTACGCTCGAGTGTGAACCGACGGTGCTATTGATTGACATTCAAATTTTTTGCTGAACTACCTAAGAGTCTAAACGGTCGATGTCGTTTTTTCCGAACGACCTAACAAATCTATCATTTTTGTTGCTCGAAGTGCTTCGACGTTCCAGCTATTGCGCTGCGATCTTCTCCAAATACCGCTTCTTAGAATCATGGATAAAAAATGAACTTCTAAGCTACAGTGTATAGGCACTGTTTGTAGTTACAGTTTATAGTTATAGTTTGCAGTTGAAAGTCATAGATACAGTTTATAGTTACTTTTTAGGAAAAGCAGTTGTAATTACGTACGATTTCGAAATTCGCGGTGCTATAACCCGTACAGCGAAAGATTTGTTCGTACCCGAACGAGGAGGCAGTGATTTAGACCGTTGAGAGACAAAGAGCTGAGAAAGGTAGATCAAACTGCCATGGTTTTCAAGAGTTATCATTCTGTCCATCTGCGGGTGCCGCTAATTTCTCTGCACGCCTCGCGCTTCTTTCGTTCCCAACGTTATCATCATCGGTCTTTACGAGCGCATTTGCATCGGCCCGGAACCGCTTCTGAGCCGGGCACAAGCGTAAGAGGAACAGGAAGAAGAAGGAGACGCGAACCAAGAAGGAATAGGACGAAAAAGAAACGAAAGCACCTCGAGGAAGGGGAACGTGCGAATGACGTTGCTTAATAACCCGTATACCGATTCACGTGTGTCTGCGGTTATGCCTGTGTTGGATCACACACACACACGTATCCACGGGCTCGCAACCGTACACGTACACATACAGGTACGCGATTGAGGAGTAAACGTGGTTAGTAGAGATACGCGTCGGCACACCAAGACGTCTGGCGTCGGCGCATAATGCGACCAGCTCAACCGTGCAACGCGCGCACGTAATTTCGTCGATTCTAATTGCGATGAGTTACAATTAGAAAGCGCACTAATTGAAAGCGTTTCGCAATTCGCTATGGCGCAAAAGTTCGCGGATCTTCGCGAGCCGTATGATTTACCGGCTCGACGTGGGATCCATCGTTGCGAGGCCGTGCCTTCACTTCGAACCGCTTTGATTTCGTACCACGATCGCGATTTACAAAAAATTCGACACGCTCCTCCGCTAAAATCATGCATGATTTCCTCTTTCGGGCAGGGGCGCAGTCACACGCACGTGGCGCTTGCAGGGACTAGTGCTAAAACAAAGGACACCTGCTGATCGTCGAAAGATTATATCTTTTCCATCTTGTAAATTAACATAAATTTAACATTTTGCATAAATTTTCTCCGTGTCGTTACGGAGAATCAATTCTGTGACCTTCTGTTTATATTTATACAGGATTTGTTTTCTGTGTAATCTCAGTGTTCGAAATTTTCTTCAGAATTCTGCTTTAATTATGCGTGCTTTGTTAATTCTGGCATCAAACTTTTTAATAATTCTTTTGTGTTAATATGCAGGAAGATCTAGTGACTTTTAGTCACCAAAAGATCCTGCATAATCTAGTAATAGTTTTATATTAAATATATTAAATACAGTCATGGACAAAATTAAGTGGACATTGCAGAAATGTAAAAAATTGTTTATTTTGTTACAATGTTTTAAATAAATTTAAAATGTAGAAGATGAAATGCTTTTGTAGACTTGAAAAAACATTTATTTAATGTATATAATTGTGCAATAAAGTTTTGATTTATAGGCATCCTTAGTTAAATTAAATTAACCTTTTGTTATTTATGATACCTGTCCACTTAATTTTGTCCACGACTGTACATATAATAAATAATTCTGTTTAAGATAATAAAAGTTTATTCTTATACTGTAACTAGTTTTACAGTACATATAAATAATTATGTTTAATACAATGAATGTTGGTGTTTAATAGCTTTATGATAAATATCACGTTCGCGATAACTTTAAAATAAAATTCCGTTCAGTCGAAATGTTTATACTTCGAATACGTCGGTTTACAACATTAAACGTATAAGAATGCCGTTATATTTAATTTCGTATTTCCACGGTTAAGTTACGAATGTCTTACCGTAAGTCTGACAAGGAGAACTGACTGGTTAAAACGGCTACCCGTATCGGAAGTATCAGTATAATATGCAAGGATAAAATAAATTTTTTTCAGAGCGAAACACGAGAATACACGGTTAAGATATCGGATTGGAAACGGTAGTGCGCGTGTATTCGTTTGTATTAAATTAGTTTCTATTCGATTGGTCTCAATGCAACGCTTCCGCAGAGAATCTGCCGCGGCGCAGTCACCGCGGCGCACACATGAAAACGAGAGAGCCTACTTAAAGGCCTGTACGCAAGTGTATCCGTTTAGTACTCGCCTCTAGTGGCGCACGTACGAACCAACGTTCTGACGTTACACATGCATAGACACGCGCGTATATACGAGAGGAGTTCACGAGTGTAACAGTGAATATTACCGACACTGTACTTAGCGTACATTCAAAGACCGATGCACAGATAACTTCGCCGTGTACACCGTAGAAACCAGAGTTACGCCGGGGATCGTTTTGCTTTACGACCGTTTACATGCACTCGGAAGAATTCAGTCCGGTGCGCGTTGCTGCACGTGAACGCCAGTTTACAGACTATTTTCTCTTTTCTCCTTTTACAGCAGCTCCGATACGTCAAACTTTCGATCGATCGTGATCGCGTTCGCTCTGTAATTAACGCGTTGACTGTTTCGACGGTGACGTACAGCCCCGCAACCCACAACTTGGCCGGTGAGGACTACCGGTTGTTTGCAGTTTTCGGGTCAACTAGTGTGCGTGACCGCTCAAACCAATAAATTCCGTCACGGAAAATGCGTGAGATTCGATACGACCACCTTTTTTTTTCGACCAATTACTGACGTCGCGTCGGAACGTCTGGGAAAACCTCCTCATCTGCCAAGTTGTCGGTTGCGCGCTGTATGTTTGTTATGTGTTGCGCCATGGTATCGTGTAAATTCGAATTTAGGTAACATTAAATTCCCATAAATATTGATATATTTCTTAACATATGCATTTAATACAATACAGGGTGTCTCTAAAAGTGTACCCATGGTTTATTAATCTGAGCATTTTGGAACACGCATAAATGTAAATTACTTGTGGAAAAGATTAATTTATAACGTTCGTTTAATTCATTCTGTTAGACCTGTACATACATTAAGACATATATTGGTCAAAGTTAAAGATATATCGTCGTTAGAGTACATTTATTTGGGGCACTCTGTGCAGTATATCGGAAAGAATAATGCAACAAAATGTAATACAATGAAATAAAAAAATTGTAATAATATTTTTACTATATAAAATGTTGGTTACAGCAAGACCAGAGTTAGAAGGATCAACCTGGTTATATTTCATTCGAACAAGGATATGCACATGTAAACATGATATTTATTAAAATGTCGGATTTTATAAATTTTTTAGTTCCAAAATTTCTATATTCTCAAATATTTCCATTTTGATATTTAAAAATTGTTTACATCTTTAAATTTTCCAAATATTTATCTTACATCCGCAAAATCGTAGGATTTCAAGTTTTTAGACAAAAGTCTCTAGATTTCCAAATTTCAAAATCTCCAAATCTCTTACAACCCCAAATTCTTAGGTCCTTACTTCCTAACCTTCTAAATTTTTTGACTTTTTAATACTAAAATTCTCAAATTCTTCCATTTGCAAATCTCTAGATCTTCGAAATCTAAGGATTTTCGAATTTATAGATTTCACACATCATTGGATCCAGATATTTACGCTATCAAATTCCAGGTTTTTAAATTTATAGATTCACAAATTACTAAACTTCCAAATTAGTACATTCACAAATTCCTACATTCCAAAATCCCCAGACCCACCGATTCTTGTTTCCAAATTTGATATTTATTAAATTACTAGCTCAAATAGCTAGATCCCCATATCTCTAGATTCCAAAAATCGTCAAATTACTTTGTCCTCAAATTGTGAACCCATCTTCAAACTATCAAGTCCTTAAAATTCCCTAGATATCAACAAGTGACAGTTATCCTCCCCACTGATTTTCATATTTTCCCTAGAAAAGTCAGATTCGTTATTTACCGTACGTCTTCCTTTATTTTGTATCCTGTTCAGAGATTTGTGGACATCATTTAACACACTTTTGTATATCGTGGAACTAAATTAATAAGATTAGAGAAGTTTCATACGTAATTTCTTATTAGTCATAATTCTTTTCCTGAATAATGTCTTTACGGAATCAAAATCTTCGGTTCGATATTAATTTCAAAGAAATCTTCAACACTATATAAATGTTTGCATTTCTCTAGATGGGGTAAATTATATATTTTCTATCTGTCGGATTTAACAAACCTTCTCCTCGGTCTTTCGCGAATGAAATCACAAAATGAACATTTGAAAAATGGCACGTAAAATTTTCAAACCGAAGATAAGAAAATATAACGAATATAAACATCGATGAGAAACAATCGAAGCTTTCGAATAGTTCAGCCGCAAAGTATCTGACCGGATGAACGCGGGTAACCGGTGCACGATGTTCCAAATGAAGTAACAATTGTGACGCATGGCTATACCGATTACGAAAGTTTGATATTCCAGGGACTTTTGCGCGCTGCTAACTGTTACCGATCGCAGTAAATTCTGCGAGCGATGCCCACGACGCCACAATAAATTTCCATGAACGCGTACGTTCGTGAATCACGTGCCGCAGCTGCTATTGTCTAGAAAAGAAGAAACTCGTTCCGCCATGACGGCGATTGCATGGTGTTCGTGATCAATTTTTTTTTTTTTCATTATTACATCGCGATGACGGTTTTACGAGAAATTTTTATTTTTTCGTGAATCACCTTGTCGATAATTAACCGTTAGCTACCGACAATTGCTATTCTCTTTCGCGTGTTTTATGCAATTATAGGTTAGGTAATCAATCTATGAACAGTACAACCTGACCTTTATTTTATATGGTACTCGATTGCACGACTTAAATTGATACGGTCGGGAAAACATTGTTATACGAAATGATTTCACTTTCGGCGTAACAATCATTGTTATAACGAATAATTATCACTTTGCAAAAGCGTTTATAATACTGATTTTGCAGGAGCAGTCAATCATTGATTAAGTACTAATTTCGTAACGATGGTAGTTTGCAATGGTAACTTGGTAACTGTGAGTTGACAGAGTTAGTTAATTGAAAATGCTAATTTTGTTTGTGAACTCGTAAGAGAAATTTTGTAAGAATGAGAAGTTTATTATAGTAATTGTACAAAAATGGTGAATTTGTAAAACATAATTAAGAATATTAATTTTGAAAGAATGGTAATTATATGATAGTAATTTTGCAAAAATAGTAATTTTGTAATACTAAACTTTCAATACATAGTTAACTGAAAATATAAATTTTGCAAGAATGGTAACTTTATAACAGCAATTTCACAAGAATGGCAACTGTGATACACCTTAACATACAAATGACAATTAAACTCGAATTAAGAATACAAATAACCATTAAACGTACAAATTACGATTCAACTCAGGCTAAAAATATTCGGAACGTTTATCACGCTTGAATCGCAAGTGCGTCGCGTGCGTCTTGTAACAATAATATCAGCATTTATATAAAAATAACACGTTTCCATAAACTTGAGTCTTTCTTCCATATACAGGGTGGCTGGAATGATCTGTTACTAAGTTCATACTGATGCGTCTATCGATCCACTCACGCAATCCATCTGAAAGTTGCCATATTGATAGTTCATTCAATTGTTTATATGCGTGCAGAAGCATTTTCGTATACTACATCTCAAAGTAAGGTTATAGTGATGGATTTGAAGCGTAATTCTGTAATTGCTTTATATTTACCTGGAAAATCAGTTCCAATTATCGTTCGTGAGCTCCAGCATTTGAATGTAATCTATTTAATGATAGAATGTAATGTATTCGGGCTATTTTGGAGGCCAAGGTCAATGTAATAAATTATCGAAGTTTGGACGGTCTAAAATCAACACTTGTCCGGGAATGGAATAAGAATCCACAATCTCACATACGGGCAGCGTGCGATTCATTCCTTCACTGTTTGAATGAAATTATTCGTGCAAAGGGAGGTTATATCGAGCAATGAGCATTAAATCATTTTCTTGAATGTTTCTCGACTAATTTTTTCCCTTGGATAAAACAAAATATTAAAAAGTGTATCCGCTGCAGCGGTGCGAAGTTGTAACAGTTCATTCCAGCCACGCTGTACAGGCATAAAAAACTACCAAGATTCGTGATTTTCGTATCGTTAAAAGGGCGAAACGAAAGTTCGTCCGCAGAGGCGCGTTTCCAAAACAACGCTCCTAACCTCAAATCGAATTACACGCAATGTATTTCCGAGCCGGTGTCGCGAATGCTAATTAACGTTTCGCAAGTTTCCGCGACAACGGCGGTGCAGGTGTAATGCGTAAGTGCCTAATGCGCGGAAGTTCGTCGCAGACAGACTCTCGGTTAGAATTGAAGGAACTTTTCGGCGAAACGATAAACCGATTTGCCAGGCCGGCGCTAGTTAGCCAGACACGGGACAGCCATATTCGCGCTTCGGCCATTATCCTGTTTCGGACGCGACTGTAATTAAGCCTGTTTCCGGGGATTAGCGAGAGCGCGCGCGCGCGCGAGCACGTTCTCCATCCAGGAGTGCCGAGTTGCTTTTCTTTTTGGTAGCGAGTCCATTACGGCCCGGAACAACTACCAGATGGAATAGTTTCGCGAACAAACGTCCGTTCGAACGACTCAATGCAGTTTTTACCATTTTTTCGACCGCGAATTGCTCCTTCAAGGATTGATGAGCTTTTCGCCAACAACGATCGTGAAAACTAATTTAACCGCGTTGTTCACTGATAACTGCCGGTATTGCGGATCGGATGCCGCACACGAGTTCGAATGCGTATTTAAAATTTGCCTGGTGCAAAAATACAGGTTGAACAACAATGAGATGTTTTGAAGTTGTTCTGAATGATTAAACGAGTCTGAAGCTATCGAAAATATCAAACACGATTACTGTTGATTGGACGCCGACCGATGTTAATGACATCCAAGTATTGCCGTCAATGAGTTATAGGACTTTTAACCCTTTGCCTTATAATGACTTCTCTCACACGTGACGCACACAACAGCCGCAACGCGACAAATCCGGCTCCTATTTTCACCACGATCGAACATCGAGCTCAATTTTAATTTGATCTTGTTTACCGATGATCGTCAAATCCAAAATATTCCTAACATTCCAGCAATGTTTGTCCGTCTTCACGTTACAACGATAATTGAATCGCTCCGTCTGACGCACTTACTGGCAAAATTATATGTCAAGGGGTTAATATGGTTCCAGTTGATTTTATGCGATAAAAATGATTGAAAATGGTATCCAAACACGGTCTTTTACCTATTCGATGACGATCGATTTCGAAGATGCCAGGTTTCTGTCATCCATAAGGCACAAACAATTTATGAAAAGCAAATTTGGGGTGTCTCGCGAGTCTAATCTCAAAAGTTACGGCCTGTGGCGCGATGCAAACAAACGAGCAAATGCAAACGAGGTCGTTCTATTATATCGAAAATATAATAAAAAATCTTTGACAGTATGTCAAATCGAGTTTTTGTTCTAACTCGTGTCTGTGAGAACACAATAAATTATTAATTTTGTATTTTTATATATAAAACACAATAGGACAGTTTTTTAAAATGATTATTATATTTATGAAAGGGCCGAAAATTAGTTTTTCTGCAAATTAATTGAATATTTACGTTTATACGCCAAATTTTTTACATAATTTATCGTTTACGTAGTACGAAGTAATATCTAAAGAATACTGACTATAATTTATAGAAAACAGGGGACATATTTATGCAGTTCATTGTATTATTTACGGCGCAGTCAATAATGGACTAAGAGAAGCAGTCACAACAGTATACCTGAGAGTAAAGTATAATAATTGACAGTTACCTATTAATAGGTAGTTTGTATCAAACATATCATGTTCTTCAGTTTTGTTTCATATAACACGGCACTTTCCGAAGTAATAAAGGCGCTGTAACAACGGTAAACTCGTGGGTGGTCGCTGATAGGAAGGGATGCTGATACGTCCTGGATACGAGAATACTCGTTTGACTATGGACTCAAGAACACCATAGCCAGCCGCAAATATCAGAAAAGTGAAGAAATGACCAACCACTAAAGTGTTAAGGTCATAAAAGTCACGCCAGCATCGCGTTGGCCAGATTTCCCACGTGCCACTGAGTTGCTGCATTTCCTAGCAGCGGGTGGTTAAGCCGGACCCGGTGTACCACGTCCATGCCAGTGGTTTCCATGAACGGGTCCCTGATAGAAGGTCGACCGGACTTTCAAATGGGCATCGGGGCATCAGCGTATATCGATTTATGACCGTGTTCTTCCTCATTAGGAGGATCGGCCGATTTCGTAGGTGCTCTTTTGACGCGATCGTAGCAGTGCGATCCGGTCCTAAAGTGGTGACGCAACGGTCGAACGAGACCCCAATAGGTCGAGATGAGAGCCATTGTATGGCAATCTTATAATTTAGACAATCACCGATCAATTGAATGGGCCTTTACTACTGCTATACATGCAGCGCCCGTACACCGGCGAGAGTGAATGATGAATGAATGAAGGGACAAGACCGAATGAATGGACAGATAGTTGGCTTCGCTTAAACGTTCGTAAATAACCGGCCGCTTCATTCAATTACTTTCAATCGCTTCGAGCCAATAGATACAATTTAGAAAAAAAAAGAAGAAAGGAAAACGAGCTGGACCGCGTTACCGAACTTGCGACTCGGCCCGCAGCATGACCCACCGTTGTGTATCACGGGCTTTCGATCGCTTTGTTATCGATGTTCCGTCGATCTGATCGAAGCAGAATTTTTAGATCGAAAATCGATCGATTCATATTTTGCTACCGATCATTTGAGGACATACCAGTTCATGTATGCTGCTGACGATCCTCATGCAGATGCTTTGCTTGTCAACTTATCAGATGCACACAGTAACATCCATAGTATATCGTATAAAATTATAAAAAATAATACATCTTTTACTACATACATAATTTAGTTAGAAGACATATGTAGAACAGAATTTATGCCATTCAGTTCTGTATTTTCAATTAAATCCTACAAAAATGAACATTTTTCATCATTCATATAAACACTGATCACAGTTTAATAAAATTTAATCAAATTTCCACTTATACTTTGTTCACTAACTTCAAATCAAAACATAATCATGAATAAGGTAAATGGATTAATCAATTCATTCTAATTAATAATTTGATGTTATAATTTAATTGATCCGTTGATTTCGATTTCAGTTGATCTATTAATCTATTAATTTTAATTTTAATTAATTTTTTAATATAATTAAACGAGTAAGGGGAAAGCATTTACCCGATAAGTGTTTTTATTTACTTCATGCGAGTCGGATTCGAAGGAAAGAAACAATCGTCCTTATTTTTAGCTCGATGCGGCATAAAAGTTCCGAAAAAATTCTTCGCAGGTGTCAAAAAGTATTTTACGATGTCAAGGATTTATGGCAGTGTTAAAAACCCTGCATGTTCTCTGCGGAGCAGTCCTTCTGCATGACAATACACATTGGCGGGAAAAGAGGAGAAAAAAGGAAAGAGGTACATAAAGTCTCGAAGTAAGAATTTCGCGCCAAGTGTATGTGTTTCGTTGACAATTAACAGGATTCGCCAAAGAATTATTTCCCTTTTGCTGCGACATGGTTACGATTCAAATAAATTACTCGAGGACTGTGAGACATCGCACGATATTTTCACTTGATACTCCCCGTTCGGATAAATGCGAACCGACGTCCGTGTAAATACGCAATATACCGGCGCGGACAACGTCGATAAGATAATTTGATCGAAAGTCCCGGCTCGGAGAAAATTACATCGATCAGCCGCATCATTAACGACTCGGTTGACTTCGGGTCTAAGAAAACGCGTCGGGTTTTTCTGGAATCTCGGGAAAGATTCAGTGAGTTTCTTTCCGTGAGAAAATGCAGGGAAATCATTCCGATTTCATTATTACGCTTTTCAGTGTGGGATTTTTACAACTTTTACGATTTTCCGAATTTTACTGTGTTCGCAGGTTTTGTTTAGTATTTACAGACTTTGTCTTTTCATAATTTTGGTAATTATTACGGGTTTTTCGGTTTATGCGATTTTGAAAGTCTCTGCAGTTTTTACCATTTTTTGCGGCTTTTCAAATATTTACTGCAACTTCTTAAATTTTTTCAATGTTTCTGTTTTTATGATTTTAATATTGTTTTTCTGTTTTTAACATTTTTGCAATTCTTCTAAGTTTTGCAGTTTTTATAAGTAGTTTTTATGTTTCTTCATTTACAGTCGTAGACAAAATTAAGTGGACAGGTATCATAAATAACAAAAGGTTAATTTAATTTAACTAATAATGCCTATAAATCAAAAATTTATTGCACAATTATAAGCATTAAATAAATAAATTGTATATTAAATTAATGGTTTTTCAAGTCTACAAAAACATTTCACGATCTAAATTTTAAATTTATTTGAAACATTGTAATAGAACAAAAACCTTTGCATTTCTGCAATGTCCACTTAATTTTGTCCATGACTGTATTTATTATTACGCGTTAATATCTTACACTAAAAATGTTAAAGATTGCTACTTTATTTTACTTTCGGAAATTTTATTTGAGAGGCATTGGGTATCTCCATGTTCAAAGTTTCAAATTCCCTACCACATTATTCAAAATTTTTTAAATTTTCTTTGTATTATCTTCTAATTTTAAAACTTACTTATTGCTACTTTCCAGTTCTTGTTTTTTATTTTTATTTTTAATAACCCTTTGCAATTACAAATCCCTTTGCGCGCAAAGAAAGTATTGATTCAGGAGAATGACCTTCCAATACACGACAAGCAAATAAACTACGAAGAGAAAGTGCACCAATCAGCCCGGAACATAACGTCGCCAAAAAATGGCGAATTCACGATTTAACAAGAGTGACGCTCGTCGCAGCATTTCACTTTTTTTTTTATAATTGATCGCCAGATGTCGTCGTATTCGCGAAGAAAAAGACGTCGATCAAAGTCACCCTCGTCTCGAGGGTTACGTAGGTGATAATTAGAAAAGTCTCGAGCACGTGATTCTGCCGCGTGGCTGGTGGCTGAAAGAAATCCGTGAAAAAAAAGACTGAAAGGCAAACGAAACGAGTCGTTGCGCTGACTTAATGGACGACGATTGGTACAGTTGGCCTTAGACGGCTTTCATACGGCCACGAGACTTGCAACACGTCACTTCCGGATGAATTTACATGCGTAAAACGAGATGGTCGGGGTCTCGATTGTCGATAGCGAGTTTCCTTTTCCATTGCTCAACGTTGCATCCAATTCATTCAACAGCTATCGATTTTTCTGCAAATTTCCTTTTTTGTTCGCAAGTATATTATTTTTATATACTTTGCTGATCAAATGTATAGTACTTATTTGTTCTTCTAAAATTTTTGTACTATTTGAGTAGATGTGAAGCGAAGAAAATTGTAAATTTTCATCAATTTTATTTTACCACTCGAAACTATGTATTTGAACAGACTTCATGAGTTTAAGTAACTAATGTAATAATCAATTGATACAATCAATTTTATATGATAATAGTTTTCATAATGAATTTAATAACACGGAAAAACATATTACTTCACATTTGGTAAAGCTTCTTAAATTTCCGTGTATGAAATTTATTTGTTTATAAATCAATGGTAATATTTGTTGATACACTGAACAATAATATGTATTTCTTGATGCAATGGATAATGTTTCTTGATACGTAGAACAACAATATTTCTTCACGCAACAACAAATTGATAAAATCAGTAAATGCATGTCGCTGATAACAAAAATGATTTATCGTCTCCATGAAACATATTGCAGTTGTTGAATAGCAGTGTACAACTTATTGAACAGACGAAGAAAATTATTAGAATTGCAAATAAATTTAAAAAAGCCTTAATTGGATGACAATTCTCGTATCAAACAAAATTTCGCAGTCGTTATCGAGAATGTTAATCAAAGGAAAAGAAATTTCATTTCGTCCGTCATCGAACGATTAAGCATCGATAAAAAGTGGATGCTCGAGGTTCTCGCGGAGGTAGAACGAAGTCGCTTCAACGAATATCGTAGACCCTCGACTGTTGAAGGCAGAACGAGCAAAATACATATGCATCTGGTTGATATATCGTATGCGCATCGATAAGATTGCTTTCGTAGGTCAAAGGATCGCGAACCCCTCCAGATTGATAGATCGAAACCGAGTATGCCGACAAGTGGACTCGAAACGAATCCGAGGGATGTTGGTTGGCTGCTGCTATCAGAACCAACAGGAAAGCTGGGCGTTTGCCCGCGACCTATTTCCGGCTGCTTATCAAACGCTCTTCCGTCCGAACGTTCGTTTCGGGAATTCAATTGTGGACTGGCTACGACTGATTCGACGAATATCTATTTATTTCAGCAATCCAAATAAACGGTTATCTTTCGTTTATCTTTTTAACTCTGTTCGAACTTGAGGGATGCACCCGTTGGCGATCACGTATTCGTTCGTTCCCTTTCTGTTGGACAAAGGCTTAAAATATCGCTTTTATAGATACGTGCAAATAGTTTAATATTTTGGTATTTTGGTCATTGGTCATTGGTATTTGGTATTTGGTATTTTAGTATTGGGTATTTGATATTTTTGTATTTTGTTATTTGGTATTTTAGTATTTGATATTTTGATGTTTGGTATTTTGGTATTTTGATATTTTAGCATTTTAGTATCTTAGTATTTTAGTATTTTAGTATTTGATATTTTGGTATTTTGTATGCTAGTATTTGGCATTTTGATGTTTGGTATTTTGGTATTTTGATATTTTAGTATTTTAGTATTTTAGTATTTGATATTTTGGTATTTTGCATGCTAGTATTTGGCATTTTGATGCTTGGTATTTTAGTATTTTAGTATTTTAGTATTTTAGTATTTTAGTATTTTAGTATTTTAGTATTTTAGTATTTTAGTATTTTAGTATTTGATATTTTGGTATTTTGCATGCTAGTATTTGGCATTTTGATGTTTGGTATTTTGGTATTTTGATATTTTAGTATTTTAGTAAGTTAGTATTCTAGTACGTTAGTGTGCTAGTATTCTAGTATTTTAATGTCGTAATACCATAGTATCCTAGTATTCTAGTACTCTGGCGTTCTAGTATTATATTCACAATTTAACATTTTAGTATTCTAGAGTTCTAGTATTATATTGGGTTGTTCGGAAAGTAATTTCGTTTTTTCCCGACAGGCTTGCTGTGTAAAAATTTGTTTGAATCTATGCAGCAGTTTGTGGTTGGTACCCCATCAACTATGGCCAGTGAAAAGCAATATTTTCGGAATATTTTACCTTTTTGAACATACTGTCGATTCGGAAAAAAGTATCCGATGGAAATCGCCACTCATTTTCATAAAAAAAAAACGAAATTACTTTCCGAACAACCTAATATTTAGCATTTAGCGTTTTAGTCTTTAGCATTTCAGTATTTCAGTATTTCAAAGGACATACAGTTATTATATCAATCTGGCTACTTAACACTGTGACTGTCATGTCACCCATATATGGGTGACACTCAAATTTCTACACAGATTTAACAGCTGTATTATCAAAAATTTGATAAATTTTCTACCTGAAGATGCTCGTATCAGTTACTTGGAACTATGGACAATAAATATAACAAAGTATCGTGAAAATATATGGCGAGAGCTCGTTAAAAATGAAAATACTACTTCATGCAATTTTCAATTGCTCGAATGTGGCAGTCAACGTGTTAATGTATCAATATCAGTAGTGGTACTGAAAGAGTTGTATATCGATCTGCCTATCCAAAGTGTTATTATATTAATAAGTTTCTCGCGCGGACGTTCAACTTGGAAGTTAAATTTCTATTTATCTTTCGATCGATTTTTGGACGTCCCGCATTCGATCCTTTCATTCGGCTTTCTTTCATTATGCTGTCGATTTAGCTCGTTCCTTCGGATCCTTTTTATTACTCCCATTTTCCTTCGGGGCCTCTCTTCTCCGTTCCCGGCTCATTGTTGCTCCGCCTTTCGTTCGTACGTCGAATAACAGCTATTGAAAATCGTTGATTCATGAATAGTCATCGTATCGCCAATTAGCGGGTCGGATGAATATTCACGGGTGCGACGGACCGTCTATCGTTCACCTATACCCGCTTTGTCACGCGATAACGCTACTCTCCGCACGCTCGTAGTCTGCTGCGCGTTCGAACACGGCCCGCCAACGGAGAAATAAATCAGAATGACGGATTAATCGGTTCGGTTGCCAGTTAGACTCGTACCCATGTATGTTTCGATCGATGACTGCAAATAATCAACGCTGATGGCGAAACTGAAAAGCGAACGGAAAAAACCAGCTCGTTTAGGACCTAACCTAACAGGTCGCTTCATTATCTAATAACATCATTCTCCGGACGAGATACTCTTCTGCGACTTTCATTGAGTCTTTTATATTTCTATGTTACTATATTCTTGTGATTCGATGATGCTGCATTTCTATATTCTTATACATTTCTGTATTATATTCTTCGGTGCTTTGTATTTCTATATTTTACATTTCTGTAAGTTCATATTTCTATAAATCGATATTTCTATATTTTACATTTCTTTAAGTTTATATTTCTATACATCGATATTTCTATATTTTACATTTCTTTAAGTTTATATTTCTATAAATCGATATTTCTATATTTTACATTTCTTTAAGTTTATATTTCTATAAATCGATATTTCTATATTTTACATTTCTTTAAGTTTATATTTCTATACATCGATATTTCTATATTTTACATTTCTTTAAGTTTATATTTCTATAAATCGATATTTCTATATTTTACATTTCTGTAAGTTCATATTTCTATAAATCGATATTTCTATATTTACATATTTCAAGATCTTCAAATTTAAAAATAACTAAATTCTTACATTTGCTTTTAAATTTCTATGCTTCAAAATTTGAATAACAGCAAATTTGAAAATTAGGTATTGGAGAGTTTCAAACATAGCTACTTTAAAATCTTGGAATTCAAAAAATGTCTAACATTGCAGGTTCCTAAAATCTCTAATTTTACAGTTTCTAAATCCACAGTAAAATTTTGTTAATTTTGAAATAACATCACGCCATAATTAAGAATCAATATATTACCTATATTAAGAATTTAAAAATCATTACTCACATTAACAATAAAAAATGATTGTTTTCTAACAATGATATATGTAACCTTATTAACAATATTCGTATAACAAAAAAAAGTTCAACATGAAGGAATGACACATAGCGTATGCGTTTCCCTAGACACGTGTTTACTTTAACTAGTATACAAGTTTATTTCTCCCTCTCTTCCTACCCCCACCTTACTATGACATTAATCCAAAAACCGTCTCTTCTATATGTTCCTTTTAACCAGTTAGCTGTGTTTGACGAGTATAGTCGTCATGAAGAAGTGGCAGGATTTTGTGTCATAACGGGTGTATTCCTGAATCATAGGTTCATAAAATAAGTAAATATTAGCAATAAAATTATCTATTTCATAAAATAGACCCATCTTTTTGATCGAATATTTGAACACTGACGCTTATTCTGTGATTGGCAAGTATACTCTCAAAAATATGCGCCACAGTTACCTTTTTAAATATCCTAAATTCAGCGTACTAAGTTTGCGCCGTCGACTCTCACGGTAGTCAACGTGTTAAACGCCCGTTTGTTTCTCGCCGCATCTGTATAATAAACAAGCACGGAATAAGATCCAGGAACAAAGGCGAACAGGTCCTGGAGGAACGCGAAGGAAAGCGGAGAGAGGATGCGCATACCTAAGTCGCGTTTACATTTGTTGATTATAGCAATATCGGCGCAAATTATGATTCCCAGGTAATTGCCCGCGCTCGCCGCGCACCCTAGGTCACCTCCCTCTCTTTCTTTTCTGCATAGTTCCCCTCTCTCTTTCGCCGATAATCACGCGGATGCAGTAATCGCACATGTCGAGCATAAATTCGTGCGTGCATCGCGCGCTTGCGTCGGCTGATAGCGACGCTGTGCGACAACGCAGACGTGGTGCCACCCCTGCGACGCCCTGCGACGCCCGGCTAAATTACCCGTCATCGGCATTGGTCATCGTCGATGACAAAGGGAACGACACGTTCTCCGCTGATCGGGTCATTTAAATCACCCGCCGACTACGTGCAACCTTTCACTTCCGTTCGACTTCCGCGCATTTTACGAACTTTCCCCGGTTTCCACCCATTCAACCTTCCGTTTCCTTCGCGCTGCCGCGCTTTTCACGAATTTTCGGTGATTTCGACGCGAACGGGATTCACGAGAGGATTGGAAATATCGTTCAGAATCTTGTAATACGTATCGCGTGGTTTATAATTTAAATATATTAGGTTGTCCCATAAGTTTCTTCCCTTCTTGAAAGAATATAAAAACGCACTTCGAAGAATATTTTGCAAATAATCAAAGGGTACATGGTATTTACTGAGGGATGGAAAAGGGCGATACAGTAGAACACCTTGTACTTAATGAGACAATTCTTAAACAATAAATATTGTGTATACATTTATATTAAATAAGGGAGGAATTTATGAGGTAACTAATATTACGTTTTCACGACGTAGGTCAAGCAGAATTGATAAAAAGTGTTTTTAGAGATATCGAGTACTTTTGAAACGAAATTGTGATGATTGAAACGCGAAATTCTTTTCGTTTCTTTGTACTTTTTTAGGTTAGGTTGGAAGATATGGCCAGATTAGGTTAGGTTGGAATAACTAGGATCAGATTAGGTTAGATTAGCTTGGATAAACTTGGATTAAATTAGATTAAATTATGTTAAATGAGGTTAGGTTAGATTAAGTTAGATTATGTTACATTAGGATAGATTACCGTAGGTTAGATCAAATTACGTTAAATAAGGTTAGTTATATTCGATTAGATCAGGAACTTAGAGTATGTTAGATTAAATTAAAGTATGTTAAATTAGATTACATTAGATAAATTTAATTAAATTAAATTAATCCACATCAAGTATTGTAGATTAGATTAAATTATATTAAATTAGATTTATATTAAATTTTATGAGGGTTAGATTAGTTTACATTATATTGAGCTAGGTTAGGTCATACTTATTTTTTAGATACACCCACACTTTATGTATCACAATGAATACAAATTACTTAGAACGACATGCAGTAATAAAACGTTGAATTCGTAACATTTCCTGAATTTGGAAATTTGGTAGATTAGGTCGTAATCTAAATATGCTTTTTCAACGTGTGCATTGAACCGTGCCTAAACTTTTTCCTCAACTTTTGTAGACGGTTCAAGAGACCATTTTCAATTTTTAAAGAGTATCGAATCCGAAGAGTTTCGAAATGTATCGATAATTTATAGGGAAATAAAGTTGATCAATATTCTGAGTTTGTGTTCATATTATGCCGCAATAAATATTGCAGAGGTCGTAAACATATCGTAGCAGTGATGTAAGTTTTCGTTTATGTCGGTCGAGGATTAATTGTGTGGTCTACAACGTTGTTATATTCAATTGTGTTTAACGTTTAAAAAATAGATTAGCTCGATACTGATTGTATAAGTTATTGCAACGATGTATTTATTTAAACTTCTACGACGTTCGAATTTATCCGAATTTTTACGATGTTCGATTATGTATTTATTTAAATTTTTACGACGTATCGATATTCCGGTTCATAAAGATCCTTTCGAACAGTGTTGTAAATTATTTGAAATATGATAATACGATAATACGATCTAAAATACCGCGTTGTGTTTTTATTTGTGTTTTACAATGCGCACAAACTACAATCGCTCCCGATTGCAATTATGAAGGATAACATTTTGAGTTTCCAATTTTATTAAATTAGATTTAAATTGCTCGAGTGCAGGTTAATAACGTACTTGCAGTACGATGTTTAACCTCATTTAATAACTCATGAAAAAGCAGAAAAATATGCAAGTGAGCTCAAAGTTTCATGAGCACATAGAATGTTTGAATCAGATTTAGGTTACGTTTACGTTAGATTATTATTCTGATGTCGCTGTTAAACTTTTCTTTCGGTGTCTTAGCAATAATATATTTCAACTACTGTAATATTCAATTTTATCTTCTTTTCAATTTCAATTTTATTTATTTCAAGTATTCGATATACGAGTGTTGTTCTTATTCGTGAAATGAAACTGATTCTTTCGTTAATCAAGGTTGTCACATCTCTAAGGCCCGGAAATATCAGCTTTTGATATTAATCTCGCGGCTTCGGTTTTATCAGAAATATATCTCGGTTGTCAAAAAAAATAAGCCAATGGAAAAATGGCTGTGTGCAGATTATCGAGTGATTTAAAAAAAAAAATGTAATGTTGGTAGTATATTTAACCTAACATAACACATCTAAACGGTTCGTTAATTATTTAATTTGAACATTCTTAATATACAATGTAATAAAGTACAAATCGTACAACTTATAACAAAAAATTATTTGATAATACACACATTTTGAACGGCCTTTTTAAAAATGTGAAGTTATCAATATAGTAACACAAAACTTCTGTCTCTTATAACCTGAAGAATACTGTAACGATGTATTTTATATAAAATTTTAATTATAAAACATTCCAAAGTGATCGCTCAAAATTTTGGCGGGAATATTCCGTGAGTTCAAATGTCCATTAACTTTTCGCTACATCACTTCTTTAGCTTCCCCAAAAGATACTTTCAATTTCATAGTATAAAAAAAAAACTACATAATACTGTAATTTTACGTATTATGGACAATATTACAAATTTGTAATGTATATAATGTACTGAAAATATGCAATACACGTAATGTTTAATATTCCAATTTTGTAATATCTGTAATGTATAATACAGCAACTTTGCAACACGCGTAATAAAATTGCAAGTCTATTATCGAATCACGACAAAAGAATTTAATCGGAAAAGGGCAAGAAGTGTACTCGTTGATCTGATAATATTATAATACGAAGTTCATTCGCATTTAGCAAAGTACAAGTATTGCGTGGCGTATTTTATGCACTCTACACGTAACAAAGTGCAATGTTAAAAAAAAAGACTTAACTTTTTTGCTTATTTTCTGTTTCGATTACATCCTTGTATTCTACGCTATAATAAGATAATACCCAACAGATCATCAAAGCTGCTCAAGAATTGTGGAACAGAAATTGGAAAACTTCATCACCTACAGCATTACATAAAATTCGTGATAGTATATACGATATTAGTCCAGCAGTGTTTATGAACCGAACAGATCAAGTGATACTAACTAGATTAAGAATAAGCCACTCCAAATTAACACACTCCTTTCTCATTACCAAATCGAGCCCAATGATGTGCGATGTGTGCAATATACAAATCTCCATTGATCATATCTTAATGCATTGCCTTAAATACTGCGTCCGAAGGGTAAAATATAACATATTAAACGTAACAAACATGCTACAAAATGTAATCTTGTGCAGGAAAGTTCTTAGCTTCCTGAGAGATATTGGAATCTATTATCAAATGTAATACCTACAGGTTACGACACAGTTTCAAACCTAATGTGGTCACTAATAACCTAAAAAGGTGCATGTGACCTTAAGCATTCAATTAAAAAAAAAAAAAAAGATAATACCCGAAAGGATAATTATTTTAGGTTATGCGTGCTGGGATCGAGATTCAATATCCAGTAGATTCTTCCGCCGCTGCTTCTACGAAACATTATTTTTTCTCGATGAAATACCAGTTCCAACGAAATACCAAGGTAAAATAAAAATCGATCGATCGAAAGATAGATCACGAGCCGGCGAGCAGTATCGAAATCGAACAAATGAAGGCGCATCTCAGAGGGGCGTCATTCCCTCAAATCGAAGTTTATTTAGCCTGGGTTTACGGCTCACTCCGGATTCACTTAAGCTCGAATCGCCGCAGGAATCGCAGCGATGTCGTCCCATGTGATTCGGAATTTTGGAACCGTTCCAAGCGACCTTTGAATAGTCTCCGAAGGCAAGGAACGGGCAAAGGGAGGAGGGGGTGAACGTTAGCGATCGGAGACCGGCCCGCGGAAAAATTTACGACGACAATAAACTTCGTTCACCGTGCGGGGAACAGGATTATAAAAGAAGAAAAGAAAAGAACGAGAGAAGAAAGAGGAAACCGACGAATTGCGCGACGAGAGCGCCACACAATTACCCAAGACGTTTATCGAACCTTTTCGCGATCACATTCGGCCCCTGTTCCCGCCCGATTATGCCATATTTCGATGCTTGGCCACGTCGACATTGATAAATTGCGTCATTGTCGACAAAACGATGATTTCATTGCGACACAGAGTAGGAGGTGCGTTAAATAGAGGAAAGTGGGGTCATTACTACTGGTTACGGATGATGAACGAAACCTGATAGGAAGACGTACAATTTTTAGAGAACAGTTTCCTTAAGAGGTATTAAACGTTGTTTTAGATCCTTCTGGAAATGAAGATAAAGTGGTTCGAAATTCCGATCTCGAAGCTTTGAAAGCAATGAAAGTTTTCTGAGATGGCAGAGTATTACAAAAATTTACTCGGAACTTTCCTTCGATGTTATTCGATCTAAGTTTGTTCGAGTTTTATGAATCCAAGAACATAAGACCATCGTGGTATCAAGTTCCTCCATTTTTGTTGCATATCAATTTTTTAAACACGATTTGAAACAAACCATTTTAATGCATATTCTGTATTATAAAATTAGCCACCCATATGTTAAAAAAATTAGACCCGCACATTTGTTAGCTGTACGAGAAACCTAAAAAATGTAAGAAAATTTCGTTTAAAAATACTAGCCTCGATTTTATCCATAATAACTAAGCTACTAACATTTATTGTTTATTATATACATTTGTTATAATATCTAT
Source organism: Coelioxys conoideus (assembly GCA_947623535.1). Taxonomy (NCBI): domain Eukaryota; kingdom Metazoa; phylum Arthropoda; class Insecta; order Hymenoptera; family Megachilidae; genus Coelioxys; species Coelioxys conoideus. The sequence goes on along the minus strand of OX392451.1, from coordinate 11,355,438 downwards.
AACACGCGTTAAATTAATAATAAATATTTCCTCTTGTATAATATACCCTTTACGAAATGAAACGAACATGAAATAACAATACGTTCGTCACAAAAAAAGCATTGCTTTCGAATCAATAATTTTAAACAAAAAGGAGAAGCTGACACATCGCGACTCGAGTGCAATGCATAAGCATCGATGTTCAGACGGGGCCATAAAAAAACGTCAATTTTTTAGACACTGAAATACATGCCGAAATACCTGTGTCCCCGGCGTATGGAGAGGGAAAAAGATAAAAGAGGATGAGAGATAATAGGGAAAAAACTGGAAAACAATCCCGTGATGCTCGATTTTCGATTCTACGTTCCCCGGGCGAATGTCGGGTACAATAGCTGGCGAACTACCCCTTCGAACAGGGGGTTGATGGTTGTCCTGGCAAATATTTCCGAACGGTGGTGGTGCGTCGCGTGGCCGGCGCATCTGTTGCACGCACACGCGTGCCAATTTGCGATTCCTGTGTTGAAATTAGCGACACGTAGCCAGTGACCCTCGTGCCTGCACCCTGCGAAGGGGTCACGCGTAATAATTAAACGGGGTGCCGCACAAAATTCGAAACTTCCGGTGGATTCTTGGAAACAGATGGAAATGCACCGCGTTTACGGACGAAATATTTAATTTTTCGGATATTTTTAGCCTCTTGCGCAATACTTCACGAAGTAGGAATTTGTGACGCAAATGTCATAGAGTAGCATAGAAGACTGTTAAATAGGTAACACCGACGAAATATGTTGGAAGAACAATTTCCCGGTTTTCTCATTTATTGAACCACTGGGGTCATCTAGCCCTTTTCGGGCATAGTTTACGCCCCCTCCTTTTTTATAACAATTCTTTTGTTTGCAGCGTGACACTACCTCGCAGTTCTACAATAACCATGTACACGCTCACGAGTTTCTCTTGGATAATAAACTTTTCTAGATTTTCTGCTTACGCTGTTCGGTCGCTATTTTCATTTTAACCAACGCCCTGCCATCCCTCGACAAAATATTTAATTTCTTGGACGGTAAGTTTGGTAGTTGACTTTACAAAAGTTCTATGTAATTGTGATGTAAACGCGTCACAAAATAGCGCGGGAAAATTCAATTTTGTAATATCGAGGAGGTATTTTGTTTTTATTTGCATATTTAAAGCTTCTTGTGCGAATCTTTGAGACGTGGGAATAAATTGGAGATGAAAACAAAACAGTGTGAAAGAACTTGAACTGAGAGATTTTGTCAGGATATATTAACTTTTTCAAACGATTTTTGTTTCGCATGTGTTCGCCAGAGAAGCTTTATGAATTTGTGGTATAAATACATCACAGAACAGAACGAGAAAATTTAATTGTATAACGTCGATGAAATATTTTATCATCTATACTGAATTTAAACATTCGTTTTTCGGGTTTTGAGGTACTTTCAATTTCTTTAGGATATATATATATTTAGGATATATATACAGTCGTGGACAAAATTAAGTGGACAGATATCATAAATAACAAAAGGTTAATTTAATTTTACTAATAATGTCTATAAATCAAAACTTTATTGCACAACTATATACATTAAATATATAAATTGTATATTAAACAAATGATTTATCAAGTCTACAAAAACACTTCACGTTATAAATTTATTTAAAACATTGTAATAAAACAAAAAATTTTTTTACATATGTGCCATGTCTACTTAATTTTGTCCATGACTGTATATATAACACGAAATAGGGGTGGACAATTTCATAGTGTGCCATCAATGGAATAATTATTAAATTAATTAAAGTACGTTAAGGAAATGAGTAGAAATTTGTGATGTGTAAATGTCATAGAATAGTGTGAAAAATTTAATTGTGTGATGTCAACGAAATAATTATCTAATTGAAGTATTTTTCTTTTACTTTTTTAGATACCCTTATTCCGTTAAGCCACGGGTAAAGTAAGACTCATCGATTTGTGCCATACTAGCGTCCCAAACTAAAACAGTTACGGTTGAAATTGTATGAAATTATTAATATGCATAATTTTCCAAACATGTTTAGTTTCGTACGTGAACGTTAGAGGGCGTCGATGAATTTGTGATGCGGCACGCGCGCATAGCGCGGGAAAAGGGTAATTATACGATATCGAGAATAATATTCGTTTTTTTAGACGGTTTGACATTCCTGTGCGGTTGCCAGTTGAGATTTTCATGAAACAACGGCTCTCACATCGAGATTCCAGGAAAAATAATCGTAAATCAATGAGACAATTCAGCGAGCTGCGTTAAATCACGTCAACAGCGCGATACTTCTGGTCGATAAAAAAAACTTTCCAATCATTAGTCGAGTAGGTTTCTCTTATTTTCGAGTGTATGTTGATGACGAATAAATTTCCTTGTAAAAATCATCTAAAGGTGTCGGTAAAGAGAAGTGTAACATAAATCAACGCAATAGAGCATCGAATATAATCGGCACACTTATTTAGTCTAGCGATAAAAAAAATTGATCTATTCTGCAGTGAACTCCGATCAGAAAAATCTAATAATGAATTTTGCAACAATTTTTTCGTTATGGACATCGGTAGAAGTCAAATGAAATGCATAAATGTTACATAAATCTGGATACGTAACAGATTGTTGATCAATTATCACGATCGCTTAGCGACACGATTTGTTTTTTTAATAAACGCGGATAAATAATTAACGATACAAAGTGCCCTAGTATTTTTGTGTGGTGCAATTGATAAAAAGAGCGATATAAAATTATAGAAAATTAACTTATATTCAACTTTCAACAAATTTTAAATATTTAAAATATCTTTTAAATATTATTTAAGTAAATATTTGAAGAATATTTTAAATATGGTAATATTTTGTAATAGCAGCAGGAGACACTGGTAGAAAGAGGAACAAGTACAAACGAATAATGTATTCGTAATTCATGGGGATAAATTATTGAGTAATCATCACAATAATTATAGTTAGTTAAGAAAACGATGACGAAGGTATCAGAAAATGAGGCTCGATTATAATTTCTGTCAAAAAATTTTCTACCTTGTTACGACAAAATATCATCGAAATTGCTATACAAAAAAGAACAATAACGTTATACCTATTCGTCACATTAGTCCACTTAAAAGAAATCAAATCATTGTTCACCAAACCACGATGGAAAATTCGGACAAATGCAAAATTTGTACAAGATAGAAAACATCTTGTCACAATAAAGGTCACCACAAATTATTAACAAAACTAGAACACGAAATATTACGTCTATACATCACGTTAGTCAAGTTACAACGAATCAAAGTATCGTTCACGAAACCTTAATCAAAAGCTCGTTCAACGGTTTCGCGATATCGTTCGATGAAAATGGTCAGAAATTATTGTCAGAGAAAATGGCACAACAAATCGGTATAAAACGTGGAACGGCCATCGGAATGATCAGGATCGTTCAGCGAAGCGACGAAGGATCGGGCCGAAACGTTTGTTGATGTCTGCGTTCGATGCCATTAGCTGTTATTTGCCCGGTGAAAACGCGCCCAAGGTTTCCCTGGCTGACGAAGAATTTTCTTTTTACCGCCGGGCGAACTGCTGCGGAGGTTCTCGGAAACGCTCATTAAGGCCCGTGCACGAGACTCGCATTTCGCGATGCGTGTATCCCGATATTTTTAGAGTGTGGGTGAATCACTGTTTGGCGGGAGAGCTCACCGGCTCCGGCAGTTAAACCGCCGATTTCAGAAATAACGACCACGGAAATTAATAACGTCTCGTTGTATCGCGACAACTCGCCGGACAATCGAGTTTTCCTTTTGTCCCGTTTAAATCGAGATCGGCTTTATTCTTTCTTCGAGGAACGGGTCAACGAACCCCGAGGATGAACACCTTCCTCATGCCGGCAGGACAAAAGCAGCGAGATCATATAGTATTTTGTGGAATATTTAGTACTTATTTTGTATTAATGTTGTAGCACGAACTAGCAAAGTTAAACCGAATTTGATGGAATATTTTGTACATACTTTGTACTAATTGGTACCACAAATTAGCTAAATCATACTGTATTTTGTGGAATATTTAGTACTTATTTTGTATTAATGTTGTAGCACGAACTAGCAAAGTTAAACCGGATTTGGTGGAATATTTTGTACATACTTTGTACTAATTGGTACCACAAATTAGCAAAATCATATTAGTATTTTGTGGAATATTTAGTACTTATTTTATACCAAGTTGTAGCACGAATTAACAAAGTTATGCCGGATTTGATGGAATATTTTGTACATACTTTGTACTAATTGGTACCACAAATTAGCTAAATCATACAGTATTTTGTGGGATATTTAGTACTTATTTTATACCAAGTTGTAGCACGAATTAGCAAAGTTAAACCGGATTTGGTGGAATATTTTGTACATACTTTATACTAATTGGTACCACAAATTAGCTAAATCATACAGTATTTTGTGGAATATTTAGTACTTATTTTATACCAAGTTGTAGCACGAATTAGCAAAGTTAAACCGGATTTGGTGGAATATTTTGTACATACTTTATACGAATTGGTACCACAAATTAGCTAAATCATACAGTATTTTGTGGGATATTTGGTACTTATTTTGTATTAATGTTGTAGCACGAACTAGCACAGTTAAACCGGATTTGATGGAATATTTTGTACATTCTTTGTAGTAATTGGTGCCACAAATTAGCTAAATCATATAGTATTTTGTGGGATATTTAGTACTTATTTTATACCAAGTTGTAGCACGAATTAGCAAAGTTATGCCGGATTTGGTGGAATATTTAGTACATACTTTGTACTAATTTGTACCACAAATTAACGAAATCATACAGTATATTGTGGAATAGTATGAACTCTTTGGTGAAGTATGAACTCCACCGAATAAACTTGTGGGCGTATTAGAAAATACTATCTTTCTTTATTATCTCTGCTCTCGGCGAAAGCCTAAGTACAAGAATGTCTTCAGAGACACATATTCGTACCAAGGACACCCTCGTTAGTATGGACGTTCTTGAGGGCCCGGAGAAACTCCTCTGAGGGAGGGGAAGCGCTGACAAAAAGCGTATGGCCCATTTCGACTATTGGTTGATTTCTAATTTTCTTACACGTATTTGCGCTTCAAATGCGTCACGAGTGTAACTCGTTATTATACAGGGTGTCCCACAATTATGGCACGAGCCGGAAATGGGTGGTAGGTAAGGCTATTCTGAAAAATTTTTTCCTTTGCAAAAATATTGGCTTCATTCTCAAATTATTAAGGAAAAACACCGACCAATGAGAGCGCGAGGATCGCGCGCGCTAGGAGGCAGAAGTGTAGGCCCGAGTTTTAATTGGCCGTGCCGCGATCGAACTTACGGCGCGCGCGAACTTCGCGTTCTGATTGGTCGATGTTTTTCCTTAATAATTTAGAAACGAAGCCTCAACCGACATTTTTGCAAAGGAAAAAGTTGTTCAGAATAGCCCCACCTACCACTCCTCCTCGGCTCGTACCATAATTGTGCGACACCCTGTAGTGCAAGGGGTTAATAAGGCGAACATACACGCGGTGTGGATGCACCTGCGTTCGACTCTAGTTGCCTGCCGGCAGCTCGTAAAACGGCTGAACCTCGGAGGTCTAGACCAGCCCTGGACTAGACCAACGAGGCGACGCATCCGAAATAACACTCTATATTCTATTTCGAGGCCGACACGCCGCACGATACAGTTTCTCGTGTCAGTAGAATACGGCAATGATCCCCCTCCCCCCTTGGCCCGTTTTCCTGCTACCAATCAATTGCCACCGACTTTAGTCTCATACAGTGCCATATACCTTCGATGAATATCGCTTTTGGGGAACATAAACCATCCACCTTCGATCAATATCGCATTTGGGGACTCATAGTCCGATGCATCAAATGGTGTTTTCTTGGAAAAAAGATAACACTTGCCTGGATCCCGATGCGCTTATCGTTTATCGTAAGTTCTATGGTTTATGTCTTGTATATAATGAACCATACGGTCTATGCATATTGGTACATTGATCTTTTGTTTTATAGGATTTCGGGAATTGATACTTTCGTGTGACTTTTTCTGGGGAATTGATATAAGTCCAGTCTGGTGCCATTCAGGCATCGTTTAGATTATGTATGTATATATAAACTTGAATATTTTTAAATGTACAAATTTTTATATTTTCGAGCTTGTGAACTTCTTCAGTTTAACGTTTTCAAATATATGACATTCGTAGATTTAAGAATTTCCAAATTATCTAGTTTGCGAATTTCAAAATTCTACAATTTTTATGTCTCCAAATGTCTTCTCCAATCGATCAAATTATGAAATTTCAAATTTCTAAAACTACAAATTCTTACATTTCCAGATCCAAAGATTTTCGAATACCCGTATCTTCAAATTCCTAATCCAGATCCTAACGTTAAGAGATAAAATCTCTAGATCTCCAAATTCCTAGATCATGAAATACCTGGGTTCTTATATTTGTCAGTTCATAAATCTCATATTTTCCAATTTTCTATGGTCTCAAACATTTAAATCTCCAAAAATCTCTTCAAGAAACAAGTGTAAGCAAGTGTAAGACTAGAAATCAAGATATCAGTGTCTAAGCGTCTCCCCATAAATCTATTTTTGTACCTGAGAATGAGATTGTAGTACATTTTCATTTTATATTTGTGTCAGTCTTTACACAATATAAATAAGCACTATTGTTTCCGTTCTCTTTTTGAAGAATAAAAATAATGAACATCATTTAGTTTAGCTGTCGGATGAAAACAGTCAATGTGTTCATCGTTCATGGTAATTCTAGAGTCCCGCATTTATAGTTGTGCATAGAAATGGGTTTAAACTAAATTTGAAAATTCTCTAAACTTCAGTCCGTAGTTTCATAAAATTTCGGAACGCCCGAAACTCGAAACCCTCAAAACTTGAAGTAGCGATTTTGTTTTGCAAGAATAATATCTTATTTTAAGAACCAGTGTCAACAAAATTTTTCAAGCTCGCATACATCATACTCCCTCGCTCTGTACGTTCTACGACCACGATCGAGTGTCAATCCGCTTATATCCTCAAAAATAATTGTAAGAACCAATCACCAAGCATACGCAAAGTTGGAATATAATGTACATATTAAATGCCACATTTCTTAAAAATCCCTAAATGATAATGAGGTTATAAAGAAAGTGTTCGGGAGTCGTCGGAGTGAATTAGAAAATATTTGGATGTTACGTAAAAGAAGACATGCGTGTACGTTTTCAAAGATGAAGAAAAATGTATAAGATCATCAAAATGAAATTGCTACAAACGAAAGCAGTTTCAAAAGAATGAAAGGATTTAATTATGCGATCATTGTTATTATAGTTGTCACTATATGTACAGTAGTTATAATTAAGTGGAATTCCTTTTATAAGTTAGTAAGAAATCAATAAATATAAAGGTACTATAACGTATTTGTAAGACTGCACCAACCAAATAAATAAATATAAAGATACTATAACCTATTTTTAACACTAGAACTGTCAAAGCGGTCAAATGACCATTATTCGAATTTCCAATTTAAATTACAAAATTTGTTAAGACGGTTCTATCGAAATTGATACTAATTCCCATCAAGACAAAAAATAAAAAAAAAAAAATATAAAAATTTCCCATCGTTTCTCGGGAAAGTGATAAAGAGATTTTTTGTTCCTTTGGGGACACTCTAAATCAGGGGTGTCAAACTCAAAAGCTAACTTGGGCCAAATAAACAATGCTTAAGTATAGGTGGGCCGCAAAAAAAAATCAATGTTCATAGAAACAAATATACAATTTAAAATGAACCGTATAGTTTATAAATACAGCATATTATAATTTTATATGCTGGTTTCGTTTCGAATTCACATTTCTATTTTATTTTTACTTTGCGTCAGATATATTCATTCGGCCGCGAGTTTGACAGCCCTGCTTTAAAAGATCATGCACGAATTATTCATTTCCAGGCGATGCCAAAAATGGGCATTTTGTAACACCCTCCTTTCAATGTTCCCTCAGAGGGGACAGCGGAGTGCAAAGGGTTAAAGATCATTTTGCGCGGCGTTGATAGAAACAGCCTCGTTTCAATTGTTGGTGGATCTAGCGTTAATGTTGCTCGAACAGAAGGTTCGCTCGCGGTTGCTCTTCTCGCCGGCTGCGAGCACGCGTGACTCACGTCTAGCAGGTTTGATCGGCGTCTCGGCAAGTGTCGCCGCCGCACGGGAATCTCGGGAACCGTGTCGGGGATCTCCCTACTGCCTGTCGAATCGCGTGGTTCCTGGTGGGGGTTACATCCTAAGGAGCACGACGCGGAGCGGCGGGAGGGGAAGCGGAGTCATGGCAAAACTTTTGTCCATTCACGGTCGACACGCTCCTAATTGGGAGTACGCTTCGTGGTCTCGTTCCACGCGCACGGCCGCTCCGTGGAAACGCGACCGGACGCGACTGTCTCCTCACGAAATTTTCTACCCGTCGTATATACACGCGGGGCTAATGATTTTGTCGCCCGGACGAGTTTTCCCGACGCGTCTACCGGGACGTGAATCATGATTCGGTACCCAACGGGTTCCTCTCTGTTTAAAAAACGGGAAACGTCCGGCGTGACCTCGCTTTTGGCTCCCCCGTAAATCAATCCGACGGAGACGGGCATATTTTTGCCTGACTGACAGACGGTCAACGAGGAATTTCTTAACGAGCACGTCGATTCCGGATTCGCCGTTTATTTCGCTCCACGGTCAGATGATCTTTAGCTTCGTTTTGGTCAAACAATTGCTCGACCGATTTGCCTGACGAACGTCTACCTTCGAACGGTATCTAACGGACTGGTTAGTAGGAAAGTCGATCGATCGGTCTGCCAGTTGATCGCGCGATGATGTTAACCCCTTGCCTTGTAATAACGAGCTACACTCCTGACGCACTCGCAGTCCACATATGATAAACCTTGTGCATATTTTTAATACAGTTGAATGTTCAACTTCATTCTAATTGTCATTAGCACAGTCGAGGGTCACTGAGTGCAAAACACTGTGGACATTCGAACTTTCTTGAGTAATTTTAATGTTGTAGGAATTAATAGTTCGTTGTGTCTGACGCACTTGCCGAATAAATTGTAGCACAAGAGGTTAATGAACTTTGTTCGCATTGCTTGGCCTCTTGGATCATTATGGATTATCCGTTCAATTTCAATTATGAGAGCTCTTAAAATGTACACGATAACTTAAAAAATATGTCATATTGAATATGTATAAATATATTATTTAAAAATATGTTAAACATATTTCAAGATGTTGAGCATACATACATACGTTGCACGACAGAAATATTTCAGGACAAAGTGGAGTTATTCGAATGTTGCTTGACTATTTTGTGGGACACAAAAGACAAATAGATTCGATCGGTTTATGTTTCATAACAAAACTAAGATCGTTCGAAAGAAATTGATGGAATTGTTAAGAACGAGTAACTTTGCCTGACTTTGCTCGTACAGGGTGTTCGCGGCAAAATGATACAACCTGTTTCATATTCATGGCACAATTCTTCTACGAGAATTACACATCGAAACGCGCAGTATGTTTTCGAGAAAACGAATGTTCAACTTGTACGGTATCATGTTAACCGATGTCAATTGACACGATGTTAAACGAAACTATATTCATATGTTTTTCACAAATCGTTCGTTGTTTCTCGAGACCTGTACATTTCTGTCAAACTTTCAAACTGGCAGAGTGAATTACTTTATTATAGTCGTAATTATTATTTTATCGTAAGAACTGTATTGTTCCCGTTAAGAAAGATGAAGCAGATTGTCATTCAATAAAGAACGAAAATTGTGTGTGACAGTTAATTCTATGGCTCGTTCGAACGAGATTTAATCTAGAATATAAACGTTTCTTGAAAAAGTAGTTTTCGGATTCTCGGAATAACGTTACAACGAATCGAAATTTTGTGTGTCCTTCGAATCAAGACCACTGTAGACCGATTTCACAAAGAATTTCTTAACTTAACTGTTGCGTAGCAATCCTTAAAACACTGTTCCCATTCTGGAAAGGATTTTACATTGAACGACTTGTGATTCGCTCAGCCGGATATCTTTGCTCGTAATTCAACCAAGAATCACCTGTGTTTGCAACAGAAATCTTAAACTCTGACCGATCCTCGACTAAATCACACCAAATTGTTCTATAAAATTACTCTAAATTTTGCTTGACCACCGAATGACATTAGAATGTTCCTCAAAGAGTCTTTTTACTGAATCGCTCTAAATTTTGCCTGTTTATTATCGAGAACGTAACGTTCGCTCTAAAAGAACTGTTTCGAGGTTTTCGAAAGTGTGCTTGACCATCGATTAAACGGCATTGTAAAACTTGCTGGAGGATAATTTTATGGAATTATCTGAAGTTCGGTGAAATATTTGTCAAAGAATTACTTTGCGAAATTATTCATAATTTTGCTTGACCACCGATTACATGGTGTTAAAACATTCACCACAATAATTGTTTACCGAAAACAATGTTCGGATTATTCGAAATCTTTTATTAATTATTGAATGAATTGTACTGAAACATTCATCAAAGAATTATTATAATGAATTATCTAAAACTTTACCCGAACTTCAGTCGAATGGTCCTAAAATTTTCGCTATAAAGTCTTTCAACAATGTACTCTAATTTTTACAGAATTACTGGTTAAACCACAGTAAACTGTTCACTAAAAGGGTCGAATACTGATGTAATCGACATTTACCTGACCATCGACTATATTGCATTGCGATATTCATTTAAGGACTTCCCTGTCATTTAACTTTGAATTTTGTTCAATCATCAAACAAATGACGCATGTCTATAAAAATTATTTCCTTTCCGATTCTATTAACATCGTGCCTGACCATTGAGTAATTAAAAATAGAATCTTCACTAAAAAGTTATTATATTGAATCACTCAAACTTGCATCGAACTATTAATCAAAATATTTACAAAAGAAATGTTTTAACGTTCTACGAAATTTTGCCTGACCGTTGACATAATCGCATTGTTGCATTTATGAGTACAAAATTCCTTGAAAGTGTTCACAATTTTATCCGAACACTAATCAATTAACACTAAAATATTCGTTAAAGCATTGCTTTTCGGAGTCATTCGAAATTTTGTCTGTCTGTTGAAAGAATCGCGCTTAAATATTTATTAAAGAATTGTGTCGCTGTGTTACTCCAAATTTTATCCGACTATCGAACAAATTGTATTAAAATGTGTATCACAGAATTGTTTCATCAACTTATGCAAAGTTTTGCCTGACCGTCGATCAACTGATCGAAAATACAAAGAAGAGTTACTTTTTTTTAGGAAATTGTTCAACCGGTTTACCCCAAATTTCGTTTAAACATCAATTAAATGCTATTTAGCAAAAGTTTGCTTTACAGAGGTGTAAAACGTCTAAATTTCATTCGACTCTGGATTGCACTTAACCATTCGCTAAAGAATTTTCCCAACAAACATCTTATCTCCACCATTTATTAAATCACAGCAAAAGGTACACTATGAAATATTTTATCACATTCCTCAGAATTTCTCTTGACCGTAACTATACTGTTGCATTTATCAAAAAATAATATTTTTGTAATTCAAAAATTCGTCCGAATTCAATGACAGTGGAATATTCACCAAAGAACCGTTAGAAACTTCGTCCGACTCTGAATCTTATGAAACCAGAACACTAAAAATTTTTCTACCGAGTTAATCGAAATTTTGAGTAATAATAATTGCTTTAGAAAGGTACACCAAATTTTCTTTGACGACCACTATAATCCCGCCGTAACGTTAAAATATTTCAGAAGAGTTTCTTTCAATTTTTATCGAGTAACTTAAAATTTTGCCGGGCAGTTGATTAAATCACGTTGAAATGTTCATCGAAGAATTTATTGAACATTGACCGAATTGTTAAAATTCCTGCCCAACTATCGGTCAAATCTGGCTTGAACACTCATCAAAGAATTTCTATTGATCAAATCACAACACAGCGTTTACCAAAAAGATCGTTATACTAAGGTATTCACATTTTCACGCGATCATCGATCAAGTCGTACTTGAATATTTATCAAAGAATCTCTGTACGGAATAACCTAAAATTTTGCTTGACCATCGATCAAGTTGCAGCAAAATATTCGTAAAAAAATATTTAATCTAATTTATTCGGACTGTCGTCTGCTCATCGATCACATCGCACCTGAACATCCATGTTGCTTAATCATTGATTAAATTACAGCAAAATATTCATCACAAGATCCTTGACTAAGTTATTCGAATTTCTGCCTGATCATCGATCAAATCACACTTGAATGTTTACCAAAGGATTTTTCTCCGGAATAACTTGAAATTTTTCCTGACCACTGATCAAATCACAACAAAATGTCACCGGAAGACTGTCGCACCAATTTTTCACTTAATTATCGATTAAATCGCACCTGACCATTTACCAAAGAATTACCTTACAAAATTATCTAAAATTTTGCCTGACCATCGACGAAATCACAGCGAAACATTCACCAAAAATCGAACTCCCACCCGATCATCTATCAAATCGCACCTAAACATTCACCAAAGAATTCCTCTACGGATTAACCCACTGGACCACCCGTCAAACCACGCCAAAGATTCATTACAAATCGAACGTATCGTCTGATCATCGATCGACTCCCACCGGAAACTACACCAAAGATTTTCTCTACGAAGCAATCTAGAGTTTCACCTAGGCGATTAAATCTCGCGAAAATATTTATCAGAAATCGAATCATTGCGCGACTATCGATCAAGTCGCGCCATAAACGTTCACCAAATTCGATCGGCTTCGATCCGGCAAGCGACGACACGCTTCACGTTGGAAAATCAAAACGGTTGCTCGACCGTTCGACGACGGCACACACGGATTAGTATCCCGGCATTCGGCGTTTTCACTTTCCACCGAAACGTGTCAGCGGGTTATACACGCTTCATCGATCCTCTCGCTAAGCGAGCATTCTGCAGCAACGCGTCTATCGCGATTACGGTCCGAGTGAATTAAGTCGGTAAAGGGGACGTGACGACGAGCTTTGCCAATAATTGTCTCCGCGTTTCGCAAATTCGACGCTGAAAATTTTCGCCAGCCCGGAGGATCCGGGCCGGAAATTCGCCCCGATGGATCTTCCGTTTCCCGGCGCTACGGGCCACGTTCCGGTGTCATTAACCCGCGCCCTAATCAATAGACATAATTATGAAACTATGCGGCATTTAATAGTCCCCGACCCGGTCAAGTTATAATCCCGTGTCGACACGGGGCAAATTCGCACGTTATGACCCGGAAACACTCAACCACGACGCGGCGACAGCTTTTCTTCCGTCAAAATTTGCGACGCATACCGGATCCCCACGAATAACGAACGTTAATTATGCGATCGAATTCTTTACACTTGTACGCAGATCCTTAATACCGTTTTGTTGATCCTAAACAACTATTTCGCGAGTAAAATTTGATCGGCGGTAAGCGAAACCTTTTACGTCTCGCGTGGAATATACGAAGCCGGGAAATACTAGAAGACGTGCAGACCTGTCAACTTTAGACTCGTGTCTCCTTACGGCGCGAGTAAACAAATAACTGCATTTCTTCATAACACGCGTTTCGCGAACGAGTTTGACTGCGAACGTTCGATAAGCGTTTGAAAATTTTCGTTGTCATAGATACACAGAACCAGCGGCGAACACGCGTTCGAGAATCGAAATCAACGTTTATGGCGAACTGTTTAGAAGCCGGGACACGTGCTACACGGGTATGTAAAGCTCGACGATCTTAATGAACGTTTGTCACTTATCATAGAAACGGATTTGTCCCTAATCTATAAGCTCGGTCGCACTACCTGTTCACGTGGATGGATCACGCAGTCGATACAACGAAAAATTTTCACTAATTGGCAATCTACGATCAGACAGACACAGTCCTACCCTTTTACTGAAACACCGTTCGAGAATCAACCTTTTCGCTAGAATATCGAAAAGTTGGAACACAGGTTACGGATTATGATATTTTCGACGATCATTTCCACGATACTTGTCACTTCGCGCGGAAATCGGTACCTGCCTACACCGTAACTTCGATTGCACAGTTCGATCACAGAGAAGGACGATCACGTGAAAATTGTGGTAAAAGTGTCACAAATCGACGATCAACAATCATCGGTAACGACACGTTCTAATCCTGATCTAAAGGAACACGGTAAATTTGTCAGCTACGATCCGTTTTCACAGTAAGAACATCAGGTTGTCAACCACTGTATATGGGCCACATTGCGGCAAGTCGGTCAAGCCGACCCTTAAATCGGCGAACTATCCACGGAACAGCAAGTGTCGGGGAAACTTCGCCACCCTCGCACCCTCGTTGAAACTCGGGGTCGGCCAAGTGGCCGAGAGAACCTGACCAGCAATTACGAACCGAAAGACTCACGGAATGTGGCTCGATCTGTTACGAGGAACCCGATAAATCACCACCATTTTGTGACCACCCGATTTATAAATTTTTCACAACACGATCCGATCGCATCATCACTGGTTCGATTTGCCGGATGTGGCTGACGGGTTCGATGATAACCCTGGTCAGCCGGTCACTTCACCGTCACGGACACTTTTGGTTTTCGAATCACAGTCACATCTATGGTTCTCCACGCTCCACCAGATCCGGAAGCTACAAGTGTCCGCGGTCTTTCCCACGCGTTGTACGACGAGGGTGCAGAGTGACGAATCTCCCGTGTAAGGATACACTGTTTTTACGAAATCGCACCGGTGTCGTTTTGCCACTTACCTGTTGCCAGAACTGGGCTAGCAGGTATATACGCTCCTTCTTGAACAGCCAGTCCATGGACTGCATGGCCTGAATGTCCAGCGAGTTGGCCTCCGCAGAGGCCTGCATGCTGGCCAGTGCCGGCGTGTTCAGGCTGGCTAGAACGGGCTGCTGGAGCACGGACGCGTTGCTGCTGGCTAGCAGATTCGCGTGGTACACGGACGGTGCATCCTCCGAACCGCCAGTAGCCAGTAATTGGGCCCCGATTGGCGCTGAAGGCCCCTGGAGGCCCAGTGACGAAGCCACTTTGACGGCTTCGAGCTTCACCGCCGGGCCCAAAACCGTTCCCCTTCGTTTGCCGGCACCGTCGACGCCACCCGGGGCACACGCCTCGGCCGGCGGCCCCGTCGCAACCGTCTCTTCCTGTTCGTTGGTCCCGGACACTGTCCCGGAACACACTGGCCCTTCGATCACTACACACTAGTCCCACCGTCACACGTAGTCGCACGATGTTCTGAGTTCACCAAAGTCATCGGCGGGTGCTTGTCGAATCGGAACCATCGACTGTCCGAATCTCGTTTTCGGGACGGTCGTCAGGTTGCCCGTGGTTCTAGCATCACACCAACACTGCACGCGGTAAAAAGATACCGAGACACACGCACTGCACGCGGTCACACTACACTAGCTCCGGCTTTTTCCCTCGCCTCGTTTCGTTTCGTTTCGTTCCGTTCCGTCTCGGCTCCGTTCGGCTCGGTTGACCTCAGGAAGAGAGTACGAGACCCGTCCTAGCAGGCTCCTAACCTGAAACTAAGAGCTACCGAACGACCGATGCGATGTCTGGAGGAGGTGCAGAGCCGTCGGTGGGGAGTGGGCGGCGCCTCGGCAGCGTGGCGGGGGTCGGCCGGCCCACCGATCGGCCAATCCCGTCGCGCAGGCTCGCCCCACCACCCGTCGCGGTTGTTGGATTCAGAGGAGAGCGTCGCTGCGGTGGGGACAAGCTGCGCGGAGAAGGGAGACGCCACGGAAAGGACCGGAGGCTGGCTAGGTGGTCCCTACCAGAACGGATCTCATATTTTCAGCTCCCCGACCGCCCTTTTCTCCAACCCCTGCCGATCGTCGGTTCCCTTCTTCTTTTTCTCCCGGCGTCTCCCTCCTCTTTGTATCTATATTTCTTATTTTCACCCCCACCACCACCCGCCACGCAGACAGTAACCCTTCGATTGCTCGTTGGTGACTGCGAGCAGCCTTTGTTGCGAGCGCCGTTACGATTTTGAGACGTTTGGAAGGAGAACGAGGTGCGATTGAGTTTCGAAGGGGTTACTGACAACACGGCACCGGGCTTTTTCGGAACACCGGCCAGTTCCACACCGACGGTCCGCCTTCCATTTTCTTTTTTCTCGACCCTTTCGCTCCCCGATTTCCTCCGTGTCGCGTTAGATGCAACGGTCTGCGCGTGCAGCCTGGAATTTCTGGCTAACTTTCCGATCGATACGAATCGATTCCTACAGTAAAGAGTCCGGTTCGAGGAACTCGACGACGAACGGATTCGATCGCGGCGAAAGGGTCGATTGTTCGGACCGTGTTCCCCTCGCGTTTCCAGAGTCGAAAGCAGCTTTGATTGAAAATAAGAATGCATAACTGAATTATGCATCAATCTCCATTGTTCATGCATCGTAAATACGGAAATTGCAGGAAAATGCACGCGCACAAACGACAGCCCGCCTTTTCGCGCGGCCGACTCTTTAACTTTCGAATTCGACGTGATTTTGATCCGTGGCTTCTATTTTCGTTCTTCAAACGGATACCGCACGGAATTTCGGAACGCTCGTTGAAGTTACGACCGTGCTACAGTTTCGAAGTTCGGTCTTCGTTTTCGTCGAAAATAATTTGAAGCTGAGACCCTGTTTATGCGCACACAGACAGCAAGGGACAGGACACTTTAAGTTCGAAGAAGAATATCTTCTTCTGTGTTAGGATATTAATAATTCCATGAAGATGTAGGATTCGAGTTCGTCAGAGGGAAGAAGTTTTCTAAGCAATAGAAATTCCAGCGGACATTGCGCGGACAAAGTAGTGCGAATCAGAAGGATCAAAGGCGTCGTCGAAGCGACGCCCCTTGATTCTCGTAAACCGCTTCCGATGAACGCGTTAATCCGCGTTACCGTGTTAAGCACACTTCGTGACAGCCGAGTTAACCGACGCCGGGTGCTGGATAATGCAACTTTAATTTCCGCGGCGTTCGCCGGTTGCACGAGTTAATCATCGCCGGTGGATGATAGTCGCTGTTGACGCGGAAACGAAAACAACTGTAACTCGATTCACGCCAGCTACGCCGCGTACTTGTTGCTATGCCTTTCCGTTGATTGATCAACTATGGCGGAAAATGATTGATATTTTGCGGGTGCGTTTCGAAAAAGAGATTCGTTTCGTTTCTTGACCCTGAAATTTCGTTTTCGGAGGGAAAACATTATTTGGACGTATCGTGTTTCGACGATCGGGTTTTTTTCAGTACATTGGAAATGAATGATCGCACAAGCGAAAGAATTGGGAGGAAACAGAAAAAATGTTACTTTAGAGAAGAACTTGATGCATTATCTGTTTTTGCTGTTTTCGTCCAATAAGTCAAAATAATTGTTGACATGTTTGAAATCTTTTAGTATGGGTAGGATTTTAATTAAAATGAAAATGGAATAGTAATTTATTAGAAAAGACATAATCTATTACCATTTTGCTTTTGAAGTTTCACTGTTCATTCCCAACGATTGAAAGAAGAAATTGAGGTCATTAAAATATAACGAAACCTTTGAAACATGATCCTTTTCGAGTGATTCGGAAAATTTGTGTGGAAAGAAAACTTCGATTATTTCCATGTTTTAAGTTTGATGTGATATGAAAATCTTGGGACGCATAGTTCGATCAAAATTAAGGAGAAAACTTTAGTGCTATTAGTTACGTTCGAAGACTGATCACGCATGGCAGAAAAGAAATAAAGGAATTCAGAAAATATTGAAAAATTTGTTACATTTACCATATGTTTTGGCTTTGCAAAAGGTATAAATTCGTTCGAATAAAATTTATTAAAACATAACTTAGCAGTTCGAACTTTCTTTGCTGATCAAGCAATCAAAGAGGTTAAGAAACTGAAGAAATCTTTGAGATATTCGCAAATTCGATGACCAATTTTTTCGTTTGGATGATTCGGGAAATTCACATCTCATCGAAAAAGCGAAGAAAATGATGTGGTTAATTTGAAAAAAATGAAAAATCATCATAGACACTAGTAAAACAAAAAATTACTGGATTATTTGGCTTTGAAGCTTATTTTTATTCCACTAAGACAATCGCCGAAGAAATGAAGAATTTAATGAAATTCTTGAAACTTGTTGACAATTATAACAATTTGCGATTATATTTCATTTACTGTATTTGTATTCCACTTTTGCGCTATTCTGTGTTAAAGTTGTAGCAAAATGAAACTTTTTTTACTGCGTTAAAACTATGCTCCTCATAAACGTTGTAGACCATTAATGTTTCTTATGGCGTTTAAAAAGAGACTTTTCTCGACGCATTCGAAAATAGACAAATTTCAAGACGAAGAATTAAATTTTTGCTGCAATTATATGTTTAAGTTCGAGAAATTTGTAGCGATCATAATAACGATTAGTTCAATAGCAATTACGTAGAAGAAAATTTTTGCACTCGTTTAACTTTGAAATTTGGCGTCTCTCCATTGAATGCATTATTGAAGAAATCGGGAAATTTAAAAGTTTATTGAGAAATAAACATAATTTATTGATGAAGTGAAGAAATTGAGTGCATCATGTTTCGAGAAGATACAAATTAATGACAATAATTCTTTTTGATCAATAAAAGTTTGTTATAGCAAATTCATTTGATTCGACAACTTTGAGTACTCATTTATTGTCATCGAGCGAATCATCGAATAAATGATGGAATCGAACAAGTTCTAAGAATATTTCAAGTCTTTAGCTAGTATTTCCTTTCGACAAATTGCAAAATAATATGGTTGTTGAAGAAATGAAAGAATTATCAAGAAATAGAGGACATTTGGTTTTTAGTTGTATTTGTACTTGTAGGAAGTATGACCAAATCAATAGTAAAGATTCTAAAGTTATAAATAACATAGAAAATGTACAAAATTTATCGGATTTGACATTTGCTACTTCGTTTACGAAGTAGCACGCCAAGAGAGCGAAGAAATATAAAAAACTTTAAAACATAATACGCGCTGCAGATCAACTTTATTTTACCAAGCGGTTGCAAGAAAATTTCATAGAGGAAATAAAAAATTTAATTTCACGGTCAAATTTTTTCGATAAATTTGAAAATGGGTGAACTGCCATGAAAATGAAGTTCAGAAGAAATTGATAAAAATTTTGTTTCGATTTTTATTATAATGTTATGATGTTTTCAAAGTGTCAGAAGAATTTTGGCGATTCACGCAAAAAGTATTTATACAATTTCTTGAAATTTGACATTTGTGTCATCGATGAAACGAAGAAGCGTAAAAAATCACGGAGTCAATAAATTTGTCTTCTTTAATTACAAATTTGAAATAAATCGCCAAAGAAATTAACGAACCAAGATTTTATAACATTCAAATTATAATTGTAGATCTTTTAAATTTTGTAAGTTAAATATTTTGACAGGAACGAAATGTTTATAATTTACAAAAATGGAATTCATATTTTATAAGAATATTACGAGCACAAGTCAATAGAATTAAATGCCAGAAAAAATGTCACAATTTGAGAGTAAAGTTTCAAACAATTTATTTTCAATATTGAATAAACCTAACAGTTGATCGATTGGGTAAAATTAAAAAGAAAGAAAATCTTCAGTTCAATTCGTGTAATATTCTGACAATTACTAAATGCCCGTATTCGGTGAAAATCGAATTAATATTTCAGAAATGTCGAGTGGATGTCAATAAAAAATTTCAAGTTACCAAGTTCACGAAAAGAAAATTTGAAAAATTGATAACAATTCTTAAAAGAAAATGTTTCTTCAATTACGAAACGTTAGTAATCAACAACGATTAAATCGGGGATGTGTTTTAATACTTAATGATTCTTTTCTTAAGGTACTCTCAGTTTTCCTACACACTGAACAAGATTTGAAAGAGATGAAAGGTCTTTAAAACGTTCAATTCAATTTAGGTAGAAATAGTCATAAATAGTAGAAATGATCGTAAATAACAATATATACTAGAAAATGTCGTGAATAACACTACATAGTAAATAGTGGTATATATAATAGAAATAATACTACCAATTAATACGAAACATTTTCGAAACGTTCATTCATCTAAGAATCCCATCTACTAAACGTCAGTGCATTCTCAAATGAAAAAAGAAAAAATTCACGAGTTGAATTTCGAGGAATTAAAAATTCAGTAATCAGTGAACTATCCAACACACGCGTTCGAGATACTCCGTTTAAGCAAGACACTATTCAACTTTGAACGTCATCGCGTAATAAGCTAGAGATTTAAGCAAGAAGAACGTGTCAGAAACGAAACCGAATTTCTTCCAAAAGAACCTCACTTTCGAAGAATTTCACTCATAAACTCGTCCGAAAGTGGATGGTCGTGAAAAATGTCGGAGGTTCGAGGAGGTCGTGAAAGAGGAAACATTCGACGCCGGCATTCGCGAAAATTCGTCTGCGGCCGCCCACGAAAATACTACTGGCGGCTGTTAGCGTGTCAGCGGGTGCTTTATGATCACCCGATATAACGCGGGGATTAGTTTGTCAACGGGGAAGCCGGCGTGCGCGTACACGCGCGTGCATATCACTATCGCAACATCGTCTTTGCCTGTACGCATTGTTCCCGGGGAATTTCGTAATGATCCTAACGCCAATGAACCGAGACGTGTCGGGGCTACGGACACCGGAATTCCTCGCCGGCGAAACAAACACGGCTTTCCTCGAGAACAAACATGTGGGCCTAAGAATAATCGACACTTTCCCGGCGAACTGGCGAAACGGTAAATGAGAGCATAATTCTAGGACCTTGATCCTTTACCTTCGTCGAACCGGGAAAACTTTCACGAGCGCACAAAGATTCACTTAACGTACGTCCAAGTGACGGTCCGTTGACACTGCGCATCCTTCGATGGGTCCTTCGACGTTCACCGGCGAACTTCGTCGTGTGGCGTTCCTGAAACGGGACAGGGACGATCCGGCCGGACGGGCAAAATCAAACAACCGTCAGAAGGACGCGGTGACGATCCCGGTCGTGGAATTTCGCTGGTAGCAGCAACGGGACTCACTTTCTTCGCGCGGTCGCACGCTACTCAATATACTGGACGACGATAAACGGACGGACCCCTCGCGACCCCCTTAGGAAAGCAACGCGACGCTGTTCGAGGGCGATTGTAACAATATCTTCCGGCTAAGGATGCGCTGCACTGTTAAGTTCAAGAGCCGGACTCAGGGACATCGCCGGAGACCCGATCTTTTTTTCTGCCGGATAAGGCTATCAGCCACGGGGTTGCTGCACGAGGAACAGGGGTTCCACGGGGTTTCGCCTTGCCGAAGATAGTCACGGGACTTCCGTCGATGAACGGTGCTTCGAGAACGAAAATAACGAATTTCGATCGTCGACGAGAATTTTTGCATGCGTTTTCGAA
This sequence comes from Coelioxys conoideus, assembly GCA_947623535.1. Taxonomy (NCBI): domain Eukaryota; kingdom Metazoa; phylum Arthropoda; class Insecta; order Hymenoptera; family Megachilidae; genus Coelioxys; species Coelioxys conoideus. Next base: position 11,333,973 of record OX392451.1, on the reverse strand, counting down.
GATACACTTCCGTCGACGAGGAGTTTTCCTCTGAACAGTTGAGGAATAATCTCGGGGTTAGACTTCGAAGACAGTCGAACCATTTAATTTCTTGGAACAAATTACGAAGATGTCTGACAACTTTTTAGGGATCAATCGCGTAACAAAGTGTTTTCAGACACCGGTCACTGCACGAAGAATAATTTGCGAAAAGTCTGCATTCGGGAGTCCTGATCCGGAAAAATTAGGGAAATGTTCGTCGTAGTTTCGAAGCTTGTTAGAAAATTTTACTAATTCTAGAAAATCATCCAAGATTTGCGAGGTACAACGTATCCAAATTGCAAAATCGAAGAAATCATCGCAGAGTATCGTTGTAACACTTTGACAGTTACGATCACATATTCATAATTTTTCTTTCAATTTCGAAAATTTGTAACTTTCTCACTGTAACCCGACGATTTTCATCATCCGATTTTTCTAAAGTATGCACGGTCAATTTAAAAAAATGTCACTTGATCTTGTTCATCTTACAATCTCTCTGAATATTTCTTCATTGTCACATTACTGAAACACGAATTCTCCTCAAAGGATCGGTATTAACGAAGAATGAAGAATGTCAGTCTAGCAGCATCGTGTTCGAAAATATTAGATGGTAGCAACAGAAAGTGTCAGACTATCGGCATCGAGTTCAACAAGGTTGATGGTAGCAATAAACAATCTCAGACAATCGGCAACAAGTTCAAAAATATTAGATAATAGTACTACGAAATTTCAGATAATCGACATCGAACTGAAAAGCGTTTGATAATACTACAAAAACATTTCGAATTATGGGCATGAAGTTCAAAAAGATAATGGCACTAACAAAATTGAAACTGTGGGTTTCAAGTTAAAAAACATTTTACGGTGTCAATAAACAATCTTAGATTATCAGGATTGAGTTAAAAAATATTGCATGGCAGCAATAAAAAATTTCAGAAAATCGGCATCAAATTAAAAAATATTTTATAACAACGCTAAGAAATTTCAGGTAGTCGGCATCGAGTTCGAAAAGATCTGACAATAGCACAGAAAAATTTCAAATGATCGATATCGAGCTCGAAAAGATGTTGACAGTAAATAATTTCAGCCCATGAACATCAAGGTCAAAAATATTTGTTGGTATCAATAAATAATTTCAGATTCTCAGTATCGAGTTCAAAAATACCTGACGGCAATAATAAACAATCCGAGACAATCGACATCAATTTAAAAAATACTTGATAAGAGTTCTAAGAAAATTCAGATAATCGGCATCTAGTCCAAGAAGATTTTACGGCAACAAAAAAAAATTGGAATTAAAATTGTGTATTAAATGTTTAAAGACATAATATCTGACGGTAACATAATTTGGCAACGGTCGTACTTTCTGTCGATCTCGCGAGCGTCAAAGTGTTAAGGGGCAGGGTGTTCGAAAACGAGGATGAACTGTCAAAGGGGAGAAGCGGCCCTAAGAGTCGAAAACAAGATCAGATCCAACGAGCGTGTTATTTCGTGGCGATGGTTCGCAATTTCTTAGGACTTAATCAGCTCGGGCCGTAGGTAGATTCTAGCCGTCAGCTAGGCGCTATCACTCGGGTTCTCGAGTTCTCCGTCGTTCCTTTTTTCTCTGTGTCGTGTCCCGGAGTTGGTTGACCGGGTCCGAGATAGAGTCGGCCGCGCGACGATCAGGAATCCGTCCGATGGTCACGTTCGAGTCGGTCGCGTTTCGGTTTTCAGATAATCCGAGGGCACGGCTGCACGTGCGTGCGCGTGAACAAAACGAAGGATGCGGTGGCTGTTGAACGGAGGGGGTTCCTCCCGACCGTCGGTAACATCTTCCGAAAGTCGGCTAATTTTTTTGGATCGCTCGGGGAACACGATCACAAACAACGCTCACAAGTATCACAAACAATCACCTGCACACTGTCAGCCTCTTCCGCAACACAGATCGTCGTGTGCGAAACTCGCGGGTCGCGACCCAGCGAAGGGATGTGGTGGTCTCCCCCGAAACCCTCGGGTCTCCTTTAGACCACGCACGGGACGCGGCTCTAGTGCGTACACGTAGATCCTACTGGGCCTGTGTTCTGGCCGAGACTAACTCGAACGCTCGGCTCCTGCAGCCCTCGCAGTCATCCCTCCAGCCACGCACTTTTCCGCCTCCGTATAAGTATTGTCCCGCCAACTTCCGTTCGCCATGCGACGAAGACGCTGGGAGTCGGCGTTTTCGCGGGGCGAACGCGATCCACTGGGAATTCGAGTTCGAGGAGAGTGTTCCGAGTCGCTGCGACGCGTTCGGACTCGCGGAACCAACCGTTTCGCTCGGCACCGAGACTGACGAGTGCGGACAAAAGTTCAGCGACGAGGCGCCAAGGGACGTCGGCCGTGCAGGCCGGACGGTGGCGCCGCGACGCGGACGGAAGCGGAAACTAGCTACGGGAACGCGAGGGTGACTACCCCCACCATTCACGGACATCCCCCTTCCAGCTTCGGCCACGAGGACACGATGCGCTGTATCAGCTATCGGAAGTATCGGTGACTTCAACGGCCTGATCGGAAAGAAGGGTTGCGTTCGGCCTCCCGCTGCCTCCGATTGGAACGCCCTTTTCTACATTGGCTCCTAACTTGCCGCTTTTTTTTGTTGCGTGATTATTGCGTTGTTCTTCCTCCTATGTTCGTACTAGGTTTTTTAGTAGTACTGTTCGGAGTGTTGCAGAACATCGTAGCGACTTTTTAACCCTGGGAATACTATGCTTTCTTCGTGTGCACTGATTCGAGAGGACCATCTATGATTGGGGATTAGTTATTTATGTTGCGAATGGACGTGGACGCGATTAGGATGACGTGTATTTATTGAAACGGTTGAAAAATTAATGGAAATTTTTATTACTCGGTAGTATGTTTTTACTGAGAATTATGAGTATTCGAAGTTATGAATATTCGAATTTGACTTATTCTAAAGTACAGATCTTCGAGTTTATATTATTCTGAGTAATAAATATTGGAACATATCACATTTGAATTCGGGGCTCTTCTGATATATTTTTATTGCGAATTGCAGGTATTCTAATTTATTTTAATCTAAATGACAAATTTTTTAGTTTATTTTATTCTACATTATAAATATTCTAATATATCTTATTCTAAACGACAGATTTTCTAACTTATTCTATTGTAAGTTACGAATATTCTAATTTATCTTGTTTTAAATTACAAATAAATTACAATTCCGATTTGTCCTATCCTAAATTACGAATCTTCTAACTTACCTTATTTTAGTTTGCGGATGTTGTGATATATTTTGCATTGCAGTTATTCTTATACATCATACTTTGAGTTACACACACTTCAATCTATTTCATTCTAAGTAACAAATATTCCATTTTACAATGTTTTAAATTCTATATTACTTTATCACAAACTTAGAAACTCTATAATTCATCGAAGATTCTCATTGTAGTTTTGTAATTGGTATAATGTATCGCTTTGTTATTTGCGAATCGATGAAATTAATCTCAAACTGATACTCGCGTGAAATTTTTCTTTAAACATGTTTATCAAAGTGTTCCTTGTGGAAAGAAGTTACAGAAAGTTCGTCCTGTAAATGCATTTAACAGGTTACATCGTTATCTACTTGAAGTAAATTAAACATCTTGGTTTAATTCAGCAAAATTTGATTATACGTCAGCGCTTAAAGGTTGTAACGAGGGAACTTTCATTCATAAGCGCAAATTTATACGCAAGCTTGTGATTCTGTTGCTTTCTCGATAATTATGCAGTTTAGTACATGCATAGTTGCAAACCAGAGTAAAAATGTAATAGTTAAATATAAACAAATTTAATTAAATAATTTACAAATTTAAAAACTTATTTCGCGATATTGCAACTGTTCTATTTATCTAATCTTAGAACCTTAAAAAATTTTCGTTTCTCTTTCACTAAACTGTAAAAGTAAAATTATCGAAATGATATAATCATTTTTCAGTACGAAAATTTGTATCAAATATTAAACGGAGACCTGATTACAACGATAATAAAGGATGAATAAATAATCAAAAGCGGGGATATTTACAGATTATGTATGGATATTGTTTAAAATTTGGATTGTGCTATCAGCTCATAAACGCGAAAGGAATGTAATCATCATGAGGGTATTAAACGTTGCATTACATTTGTAAATAATAGCACGAAACGAATTTTGATTTCATGGTATTAATTTCGGAATTATAGAAACAGTAATAACGATAATAATAACGTTGACTGTTATAATAACATTATATAATAACATTTGCAGATTGCGTTCACCAGATTGTTCGTGCGCTCATTTATTCGGTTATGAACGGCGAGCCCTTTCATTGAAATCAAAATTAACCTCGTATCATGTATTAGTTACGATCATTGCAATTTACATAAATTATATTTTTGGATACTGTAGGAAGATCGTGATACAATGTTCCATTCATACAGAAAATGACATGAAAATGCGGTTTAAATCGTCATTGCAATTACTGCTCGTAACGAAAATTATCCTTTTTTTTATTGTAAAGTTTAAAACAAAAACTGCAGTAATAAATTTCACCCTTCTACTTATTTCACATTACTTTATTTCAATTTTCATACCATCTCCTTGTTTTTCTAATTACATTGAAAATTTTTGTTTACAAGATTTTTGAAATATAGAAAAAGCTAACAATCAGTAGTTAAAATAGAAACAATTGATAATTTATTTCTTTTGTAAAAAGAGAATGTGAGAAGTTTAAGCTAATTTTATTTATAGTAGAAATTGTATATACAGTAGATTTTCGTTATCGTCCACACATTATGGCAAATAAGGATCTACGGAAATCGTTTTAGTGTCAATAAAAGCAATTTTTAAAAATAATACAGTGTTTTTCGTTTCGGTAATCATATCCGTACAATATAATGAAAACCTACCCTGTATAGAAAGTCTATACACTAGATATAAAATTAATTTCTCCTTTCTTTTAAGAAATCTTCAATATAAGAAATGAACTGCTTTAAATATTCATTATTGTTACAGAATTTTAGAAAAACACGATTTTAAGTATTTGCACGATAAATACAATTTACATTTCCCTTGTAAAAACATACGGTGCAAAAAATATTGGTCGATTTCGATACTTAATATTTCAACAGTTAAATGCAGTAAAAATAATTCCCGAAATTTTGTTCTCCTTAAAGTAATAGAAGATTTTTTCTTCATTAGCAATGTTCACTTTAATTAAAGTAAAATAAATTATAACATAAGTAATAAGAAACTTCTACCCGATTCAAAGTTAAAAATTTTCATTCTCACACAAGTTTATTTCTTAATAAATAAATGAACGATCCAAAAAGAAACCCTCAAAAATATTTACGTTATTAAAAATAAAAACTTAAAAAGTTTAAATAATTTATGAAAATATTTGTCAATATTAATCCTCGATTTACGAACGTGAAACCTACTTACATTTAAATCGGAACTAAGTTATAGAAAGTAAATAGGTCATGGATAACATGTAAACATGCTCATAAAATGATTCCTTATTTCGACGGAGGTTAACATTTTAACAAATGCTGCATAATAATATCTCTGTTTCGAAATAACAAATCTAACATCCGTGAATTTGACAGGTGCCGTACATCCAGTAAAAAGATTCACAATATTATCAGGGAGATCAAACTTTCCATAATAAATTAAATTTTTCAAAATTTTCGTCGTATTTTCATTAACTCGAATTTCCCACGTGCGAATGTATTATAGTTACGCCGCCGTAGACGATCGTTCGAATAGTAGAATGTTTCAATGAATCCAAATGGTCGTAGTTTAGCGGACAGAAAATACTGGGAGCTGAAAACGAGTTCACGGGGTGGTAGGAGGTGGGGGTTGGGGGTGGCAGTTTAGCTTCTGGCTCCTTTTTCCGATCATATCGGGAGTCAAACCTCGGCGACAGGGTGGGAAATGTGGTGCAGGAGCATGCGCTGGAAAAGGGTAAACTTAGGCGCAGGTTCTAACCCTCTCGTGATCCCCACCCCTACCGCTTTCTGGACGATCACACGACCTGACGTTTTTCTACCCTTATCTTTGCTTGCTTCGCCGTCTCAAACGTCTGTATAGGCGCTTTCATAATTTGTACTGCGAATATGTCAACGAAGAATGGCGCTTTTTTCTCCCGGTTATGTATTCATGACATTACGGTATCTTACTATGTATAACCACGGTTGCTAATTTTTTTTTTATCTAATATCGTATTTATCCCTTTTACTTATAATATCGTGTCACACCCGTGACGCACATCACGGTTCACATACAAGAAACTTTAATCACATCTGCATCGTGATTGAATATACGGTTTAATATTGATTATAATTTTCATAATTAACTATCCCTAAGTGCAAGATATACTTAACGTTTCAACATTTCTTATTTGTCTTAATATTGTAGCAAGAATTAGTTCCGATTGACACAACTGCCGAAAAGGTTATAGGTTAAGGGGTTAATTTTAACTTTATAATATGTCTTATTTAATTTAAACCTATATCGTCACCTATTTGATTTAAACCTATAGTTCGTCCTGTTTGATATGAATCTATAATATATTAGATTATCTAATACATTGTCCTGTACATCTAAACTGTATCTGTATCTGCATCTGCTGCATCGAATTCTATTTAATGTATACTATATAATAATACACTATAATGTATAATTTATTAGTTACAATAATGTGTGTAGATTACATCGGGTATTCAATAATTATCAGTCTATTATTCGTTATTATTGCCAATCTTTTTCCATTTAATCAAATTTCATTCATTTGCAATTTTTGTTCATGTTAATCTTTACTTTATTTCAATTAAGTATATTACTTAATCTTTATTTTAATATCATTTATGAAATTTGTAAGTTAGTTTAGTAAATCAGATTTGTATTTTAAGTTTGTATTGATAATTGTAATATAATTCATTAGGTGTATATTGAGAACTATAACGTAATTGATTAAATTTGAATTGATAACCATGGCATAAACATCTCATATACACTTTACAAAAATTAAGTATTGAATTTGTTTATTGTTTCACAAAAATTGATCGTTTCACTTTGTTTATTATTCACTAAAAGTTTGTTGCATAGGATTATTAACGCAAAAGTAATGCGATGCTATAGTAAAATCAATATTCTAGCTCTTTGAGTATTTCTCTTAACTCTTTGCACTCCAAGGTATTTTTACCGGAAACGGATAGCAACTCTAAAACCTCTTGGTTGAAAAATTTGATGAATTCTTTTGAAATAATTATGTCCCTAATATTAATTGTAACTATCAGCTGTTTCATTATGTTCATACAGTCGTGGAGAAAATTAAGTGGACAGGTATCATAAATAACAAAAGGTAAACTTAATTAACTAATAATGCCTATAAATCAAAACTTTATTGTATAATTATATACATTAAATAAATGTTTTTTCAAGTCTACAAAAATATCTCACGTTCTAAATTTAAAATTTATTTAAAACATTGTAATAAAACAAAACATTCTTTTTCATTTCTGCAATGTCCACTTAATTTTGTCCATGACTGTACATGATATGTGCAACGCTAAGAAATTTAGCTAAAAAAATACCTATACGAAATTGCTGGATTAAACAATGTGGTGAGCGTGAGTCACCATTGGAGCGCAAAGGGTTAAATATCGATTTGGAGGGGTCAGGTTAAGTCCAGGTTAAGTAATTTTTCTTACCCCGTATATCTCACGATTTGAATATATGTATCTCGATTGAACGTCATAACGATACTTTTGTTGGTATACGTGGCGATCTACGTAGCATATACTTTTTTCCACTTTTCAATACGAAGACAAGTGTAAACGCTTCAAGGAAAGCATACCGTTACAGGCATTTAAGGCTTTGCATTACCCGAGGAAGCGTTTCTTTGTGTACTTTCAGAGGAAAGTAATGCACAGCAGATGGCTGTGCCGGGCGCAAAGAACTTGGATCTTATTTCGTGAGATCCTAAGAATTGCATTCAAATGGCATCAAGTGGCAAACACAACTTAAAACTTCGTCTTAATCCTTTTGCTTTCTACTTTTGTTCCGCGATATATCGCAAATACACTTCCTTCGACATTTTACTCAGTCGGGTCACTTACTTGGTCAACAGGATATGTAAGTACGCGTGTTTCTGTTACGAATTTTCAATATTTTGCTCAGTGTCGGGAAACATACTGAAAGTTTGTTTCCTTAATTGCGAAACGGTATTACCAAGAATCCATCAATTAACAAGGATGTATCGTAACCGCAGTTCCCAGAACACGTGTTGTGACACAACTTTAATTTAATATCAAACAACGGACAACAGATACAATGATTGTAAACAAAAGAACGGTGAAAATCTTAAAAAGTCACACATTTCCTAGATTCGAAGGTTGATTAAGCTTTATCTCAAATTCGGTTCGCGAATGTAAAATATTTTAATTGTTATTAATTCAGGTATATGCGAATTATATAACCATTTCATAATTGTGCCCATAATTATGAAAGCGGTTTAAGTCACACATTTCTTGTTTCGAGATATTTAATGGATTACATTTGAATGGATTAGAAAATATTTTTATATCATGCAACATTTTAAAATAGAATTCTATTAGTCTCGATTAATGAAAATTTATTATGAACATGAAATTTTTGTATGATTCTCGTACAGAAATGTTTTTACAGTTGGAATTGACTTAGACCATTTTCATAATTATGGGCACAATTCATTTTGTGCGTACATTCGCATATTTCTATTTACAATCAACATTGTGGCCACCATATACTTAGGTACAGTTAATAGAATTAAATATTATTTCCTGTACACTTATACGTTATACGAGTATACGAAAATCAATTATCATTTTTACAAGTTTACAATATACACAATAAAATATCAAAATAGCTTTCCTTAATTTACTATAATTAAAAGGTTCTTCATATCTTTATAACGAAGTGTCAAGTTTTCTGCAGATACATACTTAACACTAGATTTACGGACATTTAATGACCACTTATGTGTAAATTGAAGATGATCTGTAAAAATAAGGAAATAATGGATAATATATATATATAAGTTTATAGAACGTTTTTTTATTTCCACGAGGTTCAACATGCACTTTGACATAAGCTTCTTAATACTTTTCATAATTGATAATAAGAAATCGAAGATCCGTCATTTTGACGGGTTCCGTAAATCTAGTGTTAAGTACACATCGAAACACCTATATTTTCACACGATTCTTTAACTCGTAATTATAATTCATTAATATTTCATATGTAGACTCTTATTTTTGAAACTGCTGCACACCTTCGCGACATGGATTCGATAAGTCGAACACATTTGCTAGCAGATATTGAATTCTATGCTTCCTGGTAATAGCGTACAATTCATCAATATTTTTTTCGGCTTTTGTTTTTGTATACGTTTGCCGACATTAATCCATAACATCTCGATTGGATTCAGATCCGGAGATTGTGCCGGCTACTTCGTTACGCGAATAATATTGTCACTCAAAAATGTCTTGACGACTTTTGCGGAATGTTTTGGATCATTATCCGCATGATAGATCCATTCCATTGGCATGTATTCTTCGGCGAATGGTGGCAATGCGTTTTTTACTGTTGAAATTGCATTTCGCGCGTTCTAATCAATGCGCCCTCTTTCTTATTGCGTTTATTTCTTCCGATGTTTGGTTGTTATAAACTACGCACGATGCGTAACCACGTGTTTGTCCTAACATTATATTAATTCAAACATATTTAGTTTTTTGTACTTAATTGTGTTCCAGTCATTTTACGTACCTACACTCGTGGACAAAATTAAGTGGACAGGTGTCATAAATAACAAAAGGTTAATTTAATTTAACTAATAACGCCTATAAATCAAAACTTTATTGCACAATTATATATGTTAAATAAATGTTTTTCGAGTCTACAAAAATATTTCTCGTTCTAAATTTAAAATTTATTATAACATTGTAATAAAACAAAAAATTTTTTTATATTTCTGCAATGTCCACTTAATTTTGTCAATGTATATTCAACATTTACAACATCTAAATATGCGTATCTGTCCATGATTCCAGTTATTTGACGAGCAGGGCCAGTACTGGTGATAGTGAAAGGTACTGGTACATTAAAAAACAGCAACCAGAGAGAAAGAGACTCTCAATTGCTGATGTTTGGGACTCTGGAAGATTGGAAAATTTGGAAACGATTTAAGAATTTGGTGGCATCGAAATTTGGGGATTTTGGGGTACAGAAGTTTGTGGATGTGAAAATCTAGATTTCGTCGTTTAGGAATTTGGAAATCTAAAAATTTGCAGACGTAGGAATTCGTGGGACAAGAAATTTCTGCTTTTAGGAATTTAGAACATATAGGAATTTGGGGACAAATGCATTACGAATTTTAGGCACGTCGAGATTTAGAACTTTGGGAATATAAGCATTTAGGGGACTGGGAACATACAAAATTAGGGCCCTGGCATTTAGAGATTTACGAATATTGGGAGTCCAGACACACGAATTTCGGAGTACTGGGATTTCGGGTTTTAGGGATTTAGCAATATAGAGATTTCAGATTATAGACATTTCGGAATATTTGGATTTCGATAATAGAAATTTCGGATAATAGAATTTTTTTATAGGTGTTTCGGGATGCAATAAGTTCGGAATTCTGGATTTACATAATAATGATTCAAATATAAATATTATTTTATCTGGTAACCCTTTGCGGTCCTATGTCGAGTGTGGCTCGACATGGCGTTTCTCTTTGATCGTAGAAATAATTCGGATAAATAGATTGATTCAAGACGTTTTCATTTTTTTGCCACTTGTAACAAATTAGAAATATATTTGTTACGCAATCTGCATTGTTATAATATATTTTATTGTATACCGACTTCTTCATGTATTTTGTAAATTAATTAAGGAGCTGTAGGTAAAGGAAATTAAGGACCGCAAAGGGTTCAACCATGTCAAATAAATACGTGTTTTATGACAATGAAATTAAAAAAATATGTTAATTGAACTATGCATAAATATATACATAACTAGTTAAACAAATGTTGTAGTCCGAATAATGGTAGGAGTCATTGTATTAGGTTGTGGAATAAGTTCGTAGCGTTTTTATCAAAGACTCTTATATAAACAATAGATTTACCAGTATATATAATATACTGGTACATTATATATATAATTATAATTATAAAAAATTATATTAAATATATATATATATTAAATATATATATATATATATATATATATATATATATATATATTTAATATAATAACAGGTATATGAGTATACCTATTTCTACCAAAATCAGTCATTCTGACTAGTGTTTAGAAAAAGTGCTTGGTGGGATTTCAATTCTTTATCTACTTTTAAATAAAAAGTAAGTATTTATTTAGTTTAAAAAAATGTCACATGCAATAGGAATTTTGAATTGAAATTGTAAGTGATTTTGACTAGGTGGTAAATCTAGTGTTAATCAATTATGTATTCTACAATTAGCAGAGTTTTTTTAGAGCAGAAAGAGCTCTATCGAATGAATATTATACACTTTGTCATACAACAAAAAAATCGTTGTAAAATAAAAGAAATTATAAAAACGCTACGAACTTATTCCCCAACCTAATATTTTGAAAACAGACATGTAACAGTTGCTCCCAACATTTTTTCCTTCGTACCGCCAGCTATTCATTCGCGTAAGGCGAGTCCACGTGGAACGGATACTCCGCGTAAATCGAGGGACGGTTGTACGCGCCGCCCAAATAAGTTAACAAAAATCTAATTTCTCGTTCTTCTTATGTCTTCATTCCTCGTGAGTCGAAGATCGGGTCCTCGGGCATGGGAGCCGGACCATCGTTATGGTCGCTCTCTTAGCGTCCACGATGCGTCGTGTCGGTTCGACACGCTCGTTTCACCGTTCTTTATTACGCGACGATTACCTTGAATTCCAAGAAACGCGGAACGCTATCGCGTTAATCGTCTGTTCTCTGTATGACTCGAACCGGGTGTTGAGTGTCGCCTCGTACGACGAAATACGATACAGTAGACGTTCCTAGCCTACATTGCCACTCATTATACGATCAAAAGTAAACGCACCACGAGCCGTCGTGTCTCGACAAGAAACAATGGGTCACGCAGGGACCACCGTTTCGTCAGGTGTATCGCGCATCCGTCTTTCGTTGTATTCCCGAGGGTTCTTTGGGAGTGGTCGGTTCAAGTTCCCTTTAACGTTGGGGGAAAATTCGGTTATACATTTTGGAGACGATTTAATCTCTTCTATAAGATCATCGATCACACAAACCAATATACAGGCGACCCTCGATTTTCGCACAATTCGTACATTTAACCCTTTCACAGTGAGGTAAAATTACGAATTATCGTCTAAACATGTCAAGCTTTTTTATATTTGGTAAGGGCGGTTCTTGCCCACTTCCCTTAAATTTTCCACAGCCAATGAAATAGTTTAATTTTAACTTACTCATTTGTTCACCCCCAGCAACACTCCAATCCCCACTACATACTTTTTTTGGAGAGAACATTACTATTTCTCTTCAGTAGATTTCCAATGACTCTCAAAAAGTACATATCAAGTTTCATATTTATCTTTTAACCCTTTCACAGTGAGGTAAAATGACGAATTCTGGTCTAAACATGTCAAGTTTTTTTATATTTGGTAAGGGCGTTTCTTGCCCACTTCCCTTCAATTTTCCACAGCCAATGAAATAGTTTAATTTTAACTTAGTCGTTTGTTCACCCCCAGCAACACTCCAATCCCCACTACATACTTTTTTTTGGAGAGAACATTACTATTTCGCTTCAGTAGATTTCCAACAACTCTCAAAAAGTACACATCAAATTTCATATTTATCTTTTAACCCTTTCACAGTGAGGGAAAATTACGAATTCTGGTATAAACATGTCAAGGTTATTCATATTCCTAAATACTTGGGCATGTGATAAAAAATGTAAAGAAACGTGTTTTATATGTATCTTGCTAGTAATTTGTCCGTGTATAGTAGATTTTGAAACAAGGCATACATACGGAATAAATACACGGGATAAACCGTTTGGTACTTGACGCTCTGCTCGTGACTGTCGATACACTGTGAATGGGTTAAAAAAATTCAACTTTGGACTTAACTTTCAACGTCAAGACTTTGATAATGAAAAATATGAATGACGCCTTTATATATCTAGACAAATTTTTAATTATTATGGAAGTATGCGATCACAATGGAGAATGCATACCTCAAGTACAACGTAGGGCAATACACAAAGACACTGCGTGTTATACAAATCTTGGTCACGCAAACAAAAAAAAGGAGGTACTCAACTAACTTTTGGCAAGTTCATAAAGAAAACACCCGAAAGCTAAATAAATAAATAGATATAAACTTTAAAATCCCGTTTTTGGTGCATATTTTTTTTACATCCCTCTACTTTCGAACATTCAACATTCGCACACACTTTTAGGAACCAATTGTGTGCGAAAGTTGAGGGGCTACTGTATTCTCCGTATAATATCTAAGGTTCAATTGATACCTGTATAATTGTATCGTTTATCGCGTGGAATTTATTCGTATTAAATCATCTGAAGTGTGATTTATAAGCAGCGCTTTTTCGAGCTCATTTAGGAGACCTCGAGGTTCTTCATTGAGAGGGTCTCAAGGTTATTGATTTTGGAGATCTTAAGGTTATTAATTTAGGAGGCTTTGTAGCTGTTGATTTTGAGATTTCCAGATTATTGATTTGGGAGATCTCAGTGTTACTAATTTAAAAGACTACGTAGTTATTAATCTAGGAGATCTCATAATGAAACAGTTTAACGACACTGGTTTATATAAATTTGTACATCGGTATTTACTTATACAAAACTATATAACATTTTATTCAGACCAATTGTTTTGAACACTATTCTTTTCACCATATCATGTTACACTAGTAACAAGTATTTAAAAATTCTTTTAATCTTTTTAGTGTTCACCGATCCGGTGTAATTCGTAACGTCTGAAAAGAATCATAAAAAATAGTGAGGAATTTTATAAAATTCAAGATGGAACATATTATAACGAAGTAGAAGAAACACAACTGAGTGTCAATTGTATTTCAATATTCGACGTAAGTGTAAGTGAGGTTTGAATAACAATATCATAAAACAGATACTAAGAATGATATTTTGTAAAGTTTAGAAAAGCTCATGTTTCGCAATAAAGGGAGAACAAATGAACGCCAGTGGTATTTTAATATTTTATGTAATATAGTCAATTTTGAGCCAAAAATTAAAAAAAATATAATATACTACGAAATAAAGGGAGAATAAATGAATGCCAATTCTATTTCAGTACTGAAAAGTACTTGAAAAGTGTACTAATAATATTGACTGATCTATGACAGATGCTGTGGCCATTAGTTTCTCTAACAATATTTATTTAAAATCACACTTTTGGCAAATGTTACTAATAACATATCGTTGTTAGGGAATGAAAGAGTTTCCAAATAATAATTTCTTCGGAGTTTCGATTTTGATTTTATTAGGAAACCGAATCGTTTTTATTTTATGAATTTTATAAATTTTACATACCAAACATAAGTACATTTTAAATATATTTAACTTTGTATGCAAGTAAGTATATTAGGTATGTTACGCTATGACATGCGAGGTAACGTTTGAGTTAAACAATTATTTTCTTTCTTTTTTAAATTTTGAATATTCTAAACATTTTCATTTTCCTGTGCAAAACATTCGTTATGCATACTTCCATGGCATAAAAATTAATTTCTTCCATTAAAAAAATAAACATATGTTTATTCATTCCTATTTAATTTTTCTTGTCTCTTCACATATATATATATATATATATATATATATATATATATATATATATATATATATATATATATATATATATATTTATTGCAAATATAATTATGTCAAAAATTTATGATAATTATCCCGTACATATCATAAATGTTTCGCATATTTCAACTTATCACGTAACGCAGTTTTTTCCTAGGTAATAATGAAATTTTAGATTTATTTTAATTTTTAGTTTAATTAATTCTAAATGAAAATTATTTTCTATTTAAGTTTGTTGCGTTCAATTTCGTGACCTGCGTGCAATTTCATACCAAGATGTTCGTGTTCCATGGCTCGGACCTTGAAGACGTTGTTTATACTTTAAACTTTACACCATCGACTTCCTGATCGAAGCTTGGATCTCGAACGTCGATACGATTCGATATCACAACGCTACGCAGAGTTGTCGAAATTTCGAACGCATTTTGTTGCCTAAAACGAATGCGTGTATCAGAGTTTCAACACGAAGCACGCAGTTCATTTGCTTCCTTAAACAGCATTCAAAAATATTTATGTATTGCTTAATTTCGACAATTTTTAGAGTTTGTTGAGATAAGCTAAGGCGATTTTAACATAAGTTCAAATTTGTATAATTTCAATGTTTGAGTAATTTTAACATAAATTAAAATTTGAGTTATTTGATCAAAAGTTTATGTTTGAGTGATTTTAATATCAGTTTATATTTCAGTATTTTTTATACAAATTTACATTTGAATAATTTTAACATTAAAAGTTGCGGTCTTCTTTTGAGAATATTTATTCTCAAAATATTCAAATTGAATTCATAAGGATTTTCAGTCAAAGCGAGAAGTACTTAAATTCTCATCTTTTGTCATGTTTAGGAAAATTTCACATAGATAGATTAATTGTATTAGTTCATTAGTACATTAATTGCTATCATAGTAGTATTGTCTATACAAACAAAATTATTGTTAATAAAGATTTTGAAACGTGCAACCAAATTTGAAAATGCAATCCAGAATTATACTTAAAATCTCGTACAATCCCATGATGGGATAATAATAAATTGTAGTTTATTATATTTGTTAACTCTATTATATTCATTTTGCTACATATGGTTAGATTAGATTTATAAGTTTGATTTCCTTTTGCTTGTTTTGATCAACTTAAGTAGGTTTGGTTTCTGACGCTTATTCTGGTTTATAAATTTAGGTTATACATATTTTCATTTTAGGTTTATTTCACTATTATAGATAGTAATTTATTAGATTTACTAATGTTATTTTTTATTATTTTGTTATATTTATTACGGTGGTTTTAATATTATAGATCGTACTTTCTTATTAGGTTTCTTGTGTTTACTTCAAATTATATTAATCTAGGTTTATTATATTTATTTTTATTTATTAAATCAAGTTAGACTTATTATGGATATCTTAGTATTACAAACTGTAATTTACTAAGTTTCTTAACCTTGTTTTGACTTATTCAAATAGGTTGAGTTTCTATGTTTACTTTGATTTATTCATTATGGACATATTTACAATATTATCAATTTATTAACGTAGAATCATTTCTAGTGTACAAAATTCATTTAATGTTGGACAACTATACTGTAATTGTACCTTGACTGTATCTTACTTGTACCTTAACTGTACCTTAAGCGTGCCTTTACTGTTCCTTAACTATACTTTAACCCTACATGAACCATATTCTCACAAACTCAAAAAGTTAGACACTATTTCACCAAAACTGTTTATAAACTGTGCAAAAATGAAATGAGTACAATTGGAACTCGTCCGTTATTGCTATTCTGTTTCTCAGCTCTTCATTATGCAAGACGGTAATCTTGTCTAATTATAGTTTGCAAGGAGCAATTCGCGATTGACGTTTCAAAGGATTAATTAATGCGTTTGCTAAGACCACGTTCAGTTTAGTCGCTGTCGCGCCAAAACATCACCATGGTGTTATAAACCACGTGCTTCGAAAAAAAGGGGATGCAGATCGATCGGCATCACGGTTAGGGGTTGCGAACTGGCCCAGCCGGTTCTCCGATGGGAAACCGAGTCCGTGATTAATAAACATACAGGCAGAGTGTCACTTGAAGCTGCTCATTAGCATCGAGCATCGATCACTATGCCACAAATCATGAAAAAAACTACTTGAATTACCGATCCTGTGTGCAGTTGTGTCGAACCTGGTTGTACACTTTTTGCGTGCTAGACGATCACTCTGAGTATGGGGTAGAAAACAGTTGTGTTATCGATTTTGGTTTTTGAAGAAGGGTATGAACTATTTTTATTATTAAATATGTAACTATTGAACTATATTAAATATACAGTCGTGGACAAAATTAAGTGGGCAGGTGTCATAAATAACAAAAGGTTAATTTAATTTAACTACTAATTGCTGTATTAAACACAGTGGTGAGTGTGAGTCACCTTTCGAGTGCAAAGGGTTAATATACAGCCCAATATAAATTTTAATACATATACAAACTAATACACGATCTAATATACAATATAATATTTAGACTAATACACAATCTAATACAATAATTAAATTGCACTTACAGTCGTGGACAAAATTAAGTGGACAGGTATCATAAATAACAAAAGGTTAATTTAATTTAACTAATAACGCCTATAAATCAAAACTTTATTGCACAATTATATATATTAAATAAATAAATTGAATATTAAATAAATGTTTTTTCAAGTCTACAAAAATATTTCAAACTTTAAAATTTATTTAAAACATTGTAATAAAGAAAAAGATATTTTTAAATTTCTGCAATGTCCACTTAATTTTGTCCACGACTGTATGTTTATAAGATACTTATAATAGCAATTGTACAAAAGTTCTATATTTCTCATTCATTACTCTTACTTTCATTCAATTTATAAAATTATAATAGAATGTTTTAATTATGCACCAATACTTGCTTAACATGACAAAATTCATTGTAATCCATAGTATTCAATTTTCGGACATTTCTGTCTTTTAAAGTTTTCAATTTCCGGCCTTTAAAATGAAGATATGTAAAATATAGTAACTTTGAAGATGATTTACAGTGAAATTAACCACGTGCTTAAACACTAATTTTAAACGAGCAATGAAAATTGTCCATTTTTAATTACAGTAATTTTCATTATCTATCGTACATTTCTACTAGAAATGTTACCAAATTGATTATTATGGAAAGTTATGAAGCATACTGTATACTTGCAATAAATTGCTAAAAAATTTTTCTATAAAACCTTTATGAAACAAATAAAACATCAAAGGACCTCAATCGCACGTAGCATGGTAAAATCAGAATGTTGAAAGCAATAATTCGCTAAAAAAGGGAACAGGTTTTATATAATACATCTTCAAAATTGAATTGCTATTGAAATATTTGAAATTTCAATATGTGTACCGAGAAAAATGCACCGATGCACAAATTTAATAATAAACTTTTTTTTTTTTTATAAAACTGTACCCATTTCGTTTGTGAAAAAAATGGTTTCATTACTAGTCCGCAGAAAGGTTACCAACGTTGTTAAAAGAATTGTTTGGTTTCCCGGAAAATTGTTGCAAATTCTCGATCTACAATTCGGAACGATCAAAATCGATTGTATATTTGTTTTTTCAGCAAAATATTGTATAACAATTGAACATCGTGCAGCGAGTGTATAACGTGTTGTTTGGACGGTAATTGCATCTGGTTGCACAACTTGCTGCTATGCCATTGCAATTCGTCGGGAAAATACTGCGCGAAATCAAAAACATCGTTTTCGTTCGAACTCGATAACGCTGCGCAGAAGATTGCGATATTTCCGAACGATTCGCGTCATAGCGTTGTGACAAGCAATATTTTTTGTAAGTGAGCAGCAAAGCATACGTAAAATATCGCATGCCGAAAATTGTATTTATAGCTTCGATTTTTAGGTCCATTCAAATATAAACAGGAACCTGCAAGATCTTTCGAAATGAAAATTTATGTCATTATTTTCTTATACACACGTGTAATCCGATGAAAATAGCACACTTCATAGAATTATATTTTTAGGAAGATATTGATCATCAGATGAATACGATTTTTTTAGTTTAACGTCATTTTATAATTTTTCGATGTACAATATTTTGAAACGTTGTTATTTTGTTATTATCGAAATTCTGTTATTTTTTTACTGATCGCATTTATGGAATCGTTAGCTACGCTGCTTATTTCGATAAATAGAAATATTTCATGCAATAAATATTTGAATGATTTTATCTTACTATTTTAATAAATAAATGATAGTATTTTACTCTCTATTTCAGTAAATAGTTACGTGATTTTATTTTACTATTTATTGTAATCAATAACTGTACGATTTAATTTTGTCACTTATTGTAATACATAAAAATATTATTGTATTTTGATATTTAAATAAATAAGAGTGCTTTTGTGCAAACACCACTCAATGGTTGTGAGTTGCGATCGCTCTTAAAATTCCTTTCATATTGAACCGAAGAAATAATCAGAACACTGTTTAATTTCCAAATTCAAGTATAATTGAAACAATTTGCAAAAGAACAAACCAATTTAAAGTCAGGAATTAAAATTAAATGTCTACATTTGAATACACACTTTGTTATTTAACTTTTGAAGATTTTTACGATACTAACCTATACTTTGCAATATAATGTTTGAATCCTTTGACCTCATAGCGAATTTTTGTACTCAATCTCTGAATATTTTGAATAAATAAATAATCTTATACTTATATTTCACTTATACTTTTTAAATTAAACCATAAAACCTATAACTTGTAACGATTTTAAGCTATTTTGGTTCTAACGCTTCGTAATTCCAAAACTGAACAACTATCCTAATGTTGGTCCGAATCTTTGGTTATTTTATGACGTTACATAAATTATTATAAATGCACAAGAAATTGCTGTCTCATCCAAATTTATTACAAACGTTGAAAATCATAACTTCAAAACAAAGTAAGAAAATGATGCATTTGCATCTATCTTTATGTCTGCTACTTGAACAGCCATTTTACTTGAATGTTTTTTATTTATAAAATAAGTGCCTTTTTATTCCGTACATCAAAATAATAATTATACATTGATATACTCCAAATGTTACCTTTGAAAAGAAGGTAAAATGGAAAAGTGTAACAAAAATATTTAACACTTCCGCTGTTGTATCATTTTGCTTGGACGACCTTGAATTTCTATACAAATGTATCATTTATATTATCAATAATTTGTTCACTTATCTAATTGAAGAAATGGATATAGTATTTACTACTTGGATCTGTGAATAATAAATGGTACATTGAATAATATTATAATACATACATGAACGATAACACAATACATATATAAATATACACTCATGGACAAAATTAAGTGGACATTGCAGAAATGTAAACAAAATTTTTGTTTCATTACAATGTTTTAAATAAATTTTAAATTTAGGACGTGAAATATTTTTGTAGACTTGAAAAACCATTTATTTAACGTATATAATTGTGCAATAAAGTTTTGATTTATAGGCGTTATTAGTTAAATTAAATTAACATTTTGTTATTTATGATATCTGTCCACTTAATTTTGTCCACGACTGTAAGTGCAATTTAATTATTGTATTAGATTGTGTATTAGTCTAAATATTATATTGTATATTAGATCGTGTATTAGTTTGTATATGTATTAAAATTTATATTGGGCTGTATATTAACCCTTTGCACTCGAAAGGTGACTCACACTCACCACTGTGTTTAATACAGCAATTAGTAGTTAAATTAAATTAACCTTTTGTTATTTATGACACCAGTCCACTTAATTTTGTCCACGACTGTATGTATTTTATTGTATGTATACTAAATACAAAATACCGTAAGAACTTTCGATTAAGATTCGTTAAAAAATAAAATTTTCACCAGCATCAATATAGCAATGGTGTTAATAATGTCGTTCGCGATCAATCATCCCTTCCAGTCGATTATTCCAACCCCCTATTATCAAAAAAATTCCAATTACCATAAGAATATTCAATTTTCCAAATATCTCGAGCAAACATGCATCGAAGCGAATGGGACAAGCCAGCGAAGGCTTTCGGGCCCTTAGGTCGAGAAGAATGAGCGCAATATCGACCGGAAGTTGCGGAAATTTTTCCACGAACACGATGTGCTGCACACCGGAAAGCGCATCGACTCGGCAATGCGGACAATTGCATCCCCCCTAGAAGCCATTCGTGATGAAAGTCCAGCGTCCATGGGGGCAATGGGGTAGTCGGGTGTGGGGGTCGCATTCCGGCCGAGATTAATTCAGAGCGAAGAGGAATTCAGCGTCTATCTCTCCGCTCGCGGAAACCGTTTTCGAGCAATTATTTCAGCAACATTGCAAAACGATCGTGTTGCGCCTCCCTTCTCTCAAGAGCACGTGTACCGATTAAGTTTGCAGCCTGTTTCTTCGCGATTTCGAAGACGAACTCAGATATCTTGATTACTACTTTCTCTTGTGCGGGGAAAGAGCATCCGCAAAATACGGGGTTTTTTGGCCGTTTCATTAAAAAACGTAAAAGAATAATTTGTATAAATTTTTTCATATTACATAACAAATTGACGAAGTCAGAAAAAATATTTTGTAATAGCCCAATCCTTTATGAATAAATGGAAAAAAAATTTAGCTCAATCGGACAAGTAGTTTCTGAGAAAAAAATTCGTGAGTGAAGTCCTTTTTCGCAAAAACTGCGACATTTTTTCAACTTTGACCTCCTGTATCTCTGAAACCGTTCGTATACGCAAGCTGAATTTTTTTCTGAGAATCAGGGTATCATTTGCATCATGTTTTAGATTTAATTTCGAGGTCCCCAAAAACGGCCAATTTTGTGGAGGCTCTTTGCAATAGATGAACTTCCAATTTTCAATTTCCGTACAAATGCATACTGTTTTTGTAAATCGGCGTGTGGCGCTCATAGGAAAACTATAATGCGTAAATTACTAGGGTGTCCCGTAAGATACCTCCTTTTTTTTGTAGAAATGAATTTACAATATTTATTGTTCGAAGTTAATTTGTTACATTAAACATGAATTGTCCTGCTATATCACTCTCTTCCACCCGCCAGGAAACATCATTGTTTACTTCTTCTAAAATCGGGGATTACTAGCAAAATACTCCTCGGAGTTCATTTCTATGTCATATTAAAAAAGGAACTGACTTATGGGACACTCTTATACATATTAATTCTTTAACCAGTTAGCTGTGTTTGACGAGTATAGTCGTCATGGAGAAGTGGAAGGATTTTGTGTCGTGACGGGCATATTCCTCAATCATAGCTAAGTATGTGGTTCACAAAATAATTAAATTTTAGTAATAAAATTGTCTATTTTATAAAATAGACCCATCTTTTTGATGCAATATTTTAACAGTGACGCTCATTCTGTGATTGACGAATATACTCTCAAAAATGTGCTCCACAGTTAACTGGTTAATCTCGATGAAAATGAATACGTATTTTAGAAAAACTACCTTAACGATTTTTGTGAGTAAAAATAAAAAATTTGCAGAATGGTCATTCGATCGTTTCGGTAGATTCAGTGTAACAGAAAATTAACTCGCACGCATTTTCGTGGCACATGGTTCTAACGGATCCAATCAACTATACCGCGCCAAACCGCGTCCGTGAAGGTCTACTTAATAAATTCAAGTTCCAATATTAATCAAAATTTTTTATTACCGTTGTCCTATGCAACGTGCCCCGAAAATAGCAGCTGCTTGTTTAGCATCGACATAGATCAGATAAAAGGAAGAAACAGCGAACGTGAGAAAAAAGGGCGCAGTCCTTCCCGGTTCCTTTGGCATATCAAAATTACGGGACAATCGAAAGCGTATCGAAACGAGGCTGACAAAGAGGAGCGGAGAACATGATAGAACGTAGAGGAGAGAAAGAAAGAGAAGGAGAGAAAGAAAGGGTACATTATTCTTCGAACACGATCGTACCAGAGTCGTCATTGTCTGAAACCAGTTCGCGTTGATGCCTCTTTGCATACCCACTCCTCCGTCGAATCGTAATTATTGGTCCGCGCGCATTGATTATTAAACAGCTTATTATAGTTGTCCCCTTAGCCTTGATCTTCCGTCGGAGAAAATAAAAGAAAAGGAAAGAAACGATCGTTACAATCTGATCGTCGTGAGTGATCTGAATTGAAAATCGTGCGAGCGGGAAATTAACCCTTTCGTTTCGAAGGGCGTATACAGGGTGTCCCACGCGGATGAACGAAATTATATGTCGAAATTTTTCGAGCACGGATAACAAGTTGATACACCGAGATTAACACACTCGGCATTTATCCCGGGTATAATCGGCGTGAAAAGATGGCAATTTTTTCATTAATGACGAGTGTACTCGTTATGATGCAGAAAACTCGCCGTTGCTACTTAAAGTGATATTGCACGATTAGAAACGAGTTGCGTTTTCTGTTCACGCGTTTTGGAGTAATAAGCTGTATATTGGTACATGAGACTATTGTATAATTAATTGCAACGATATATGTAGATAATTATAATGCAACACTTATGTAACAACAATAACAAGTTCTAATATTGAATAAGGCGTGAAGAATATCATTCTTTGTTCTGAAATAATAAAGTAAATGCTAAATTTCTAATTTTTGTTTATTAAATATTGCATTTCGTAGTGTGCGAATATATTTTCGTGGCATATATTTGTAACTATAAATTTGTGTATTGTTTATGGATTAAACTTCAATTCTGTAAATGATATTAATAGATTTTTAAGTAATAAAAATATAAATTGCCGCTCAAAAAAATGGTAGATAAGTTTGTGACTTTATAATAATTTATTTCCATCTTGAAAGTAAAGTCGTTTCTGCGTATGCCGATGTTCGTTATTGTCAGATATTTTTCTCAAAGACCAATTGATCGATCCGGCATAGAAAATTTGTACAATACATGGCAAAAGATTGTTGATAACAAGGGTGATTACATCATTGATTAGAACTAAACACGCATTAAAAATTTTTCTGTTCGACTTTACTGCAAAAAAACGACATTACTATCCGGTTCTCCTAATACTTCTTACATGGAGTGGAAAAAAAAGAATAGTATTTATATAAAAACAATGAAGCATGTAGTTGCATACTTTCAGAATACATTAAAATTCTTGAAAATTTAGGTGCCACTGTATATAACTTGACGCGAGTATGTCATTTGCTTCAGAAGTGAGGGCATTTCAATAATTTTCAGGTTTTCTTTGCTTCCTCTAATGGAATTTTACATTTTATTATTTTTCGTATTATTAACACTAGATTTACGGACGCGTAATGACCATTTATTTTTAAATCAAAACTAAAATAGAAAAGAAAATGAATAAAGTATGGTACGTAAACTGGCTTATACAACGATCCTTGATTTTGACAACAGTTAACACACACTTTGGTAAAAGCTTCTTCATAGTGTTTGTAATATAAAATAAAAAATGTGTCATGAGTCATTTCGGCTCGTTCCGTAAATCTAGTGTTAAAGTAAGATAATTGGATGGAAAACTGATTATTATTAGTTCAGAAAGTGTTTTAACTTCATTCTCTTTATTTTGTGAAAATCTTTTACATTAATGTAAATATTAATATAAGCATACAAGTTTTGTTTATACCAGTATGGGAAAATTAGCGGTATACACTTAATTTGTACATTTATATACAATTTTAAGTACAGTATCTATTAAATATAAAAATGTCTAACATTCTTAAAGTATAATAAGCGGTTTATACATATTATGTCATATATGTTCCATGCATTGTATATACACTACTTCTAAACGAATCTTGTTATTAACATACATAATAATTGTATTTATATTGTTTACATAATAATTGTGTAAATACGATTGTGCATAATAATTGTGCGTAATAAAGTAACTGCATATTAGTGTGATGCACTTAGTAAATGAATATCATTGCTTATTTTCCTACTTCTATTAACAACTGCGTATATGATTAGTCTCCAAGGTCACATCGAAGATCATTAATTGGTGCTTGCTCGTTTGTAGTTATAACTCAAAATGACCACATACAGCAGCGTTATGAATCAAACACGAATTAATTCGACTACTGCAAGAAATAAATGTTAATCAGTACAATATAATATTGCACAAGAACCATAAATGATTTACAACATTTTATAAAACATCACAGAGTTTAGGATGGTTATTAGACAAAATCAACATACTTATTAGACAAATCAAACAATATAGTTTTAATTTTAATTAAACAGTTTACATAGTCAGATTATTGGAATTTGTATTAAAGTAAACTTGATTGTATACTTAAAAACTTCAAATTTATCTTTAATATCAACGATTGTAAATTGTTTATTTTTATTTAAGAGAGAAATAAATGTTGCATATTTTTCTTCGGTGAAAGAAAGAGGTGCATTTTATTGAGCCATTCTGTACATTTTAATAGTATGAACAAGATAGCTGTTTCCAAATACCCACTCGTCGCATCCTTACACTCCATTTTTCTTTTCACCCTCTTCAGACCGTTCATGCAACCCCGTCGCGATGATATACACGGTATTCGCGGTAATATGAAGCAATGTTTTTGTCATATACTGTACAGAGTTTAAAGAATGCAGCAGAAAAATGTTGTTCTATATTTTACAAACAATACGATGACCTGTATGAGGCGATTACTTTGAAAGTGCGATCGGTTAATTTTTTGTTACCGTAAGATGTTTAAGACTTTGCATTTCAATACATTTAAAAATATTGCTGAGTACTAATAGACAAACATGTTGTATTTTGTCGTGTTAGATAATGTATGCTTATTATGCATAGTGTTTGAAGTGCTGGCAAAAAGGAAAAGTATTATTATACCTAAATGGACCTGCCTCACTTTCAAAATTAATGAATTATTGTAATCCTGTATTAAATATATAATATTACAGTTGTTCAACTATTCGTCTTCTTAATTCCTTTCAATCATTTTAGTCCGAATTGCTTCATATTCTGATCCTGATTCCAACATAAGAATGTTATTACCAATTCTCATGGGTTTTAAAATAAAAATACTATTAAACACTATTAAGAGCGATGTCATTCCATAGATATGTGGATTTTATTGGAGTGGCGTTAGTGTCCAAACAGATATTTTCCTTTTTGTTAGTTTTAGGTTCGAGCATAAAACTACGGACTAAGTAATATGTTACCAGTAATTTCACTGGAAATTTCTAAATCGTACTAAATGATTCTCCTAAACTATAAAAATTTCTTAAGTTTTTCTACATTGTAATGTGTTATCATTTTGTAGTGGCAAATTAAATGCAGTATGTAGTGGTTATTAAACATATGCTCTATCTATTTCTTCCGTTTATACCCTTGTATAGTTTTACAATAACTATGGCAAGACAATAACCATGAATATTTCAAGCACTATTAACGCAAGAATTACAATTAAAAGCACATTTGTTTTAAATTTAAACTTAAACTCAAATTTTTAATTTAACACTAGATTTACGGACGTTTAATGACCACTTATGTCTGAATTGAAAATGGATTATAAAAATAAGTAAATAATAGATAATACATACATCGGTTTATAGAAACATTCTTTATCTCGATGAAGGTTAACATGCATTTTGGCATAAACTTTTTAATAATTTTCGTAATCAAAAACAAAAAATGTAAGATCCATAATTTTTACGGATTCCGTAAATCTAGTGTTAAATTCAAAAAAATAAATATTGAAGTGTCAGTCATTCACTACTCAACAAAACAACATGCATTTTGACATAAACTTTTTAATAATTTTCGTAATCAAAAACAAAAAATGTAAGATCCATAATTTTTACGGATTCCGTAAATCTAGTGTTAAATTCAAAAAAATAAATATTGAAGTGTCAGTCATTCACTACTCAACAAAACAACATGCATTTTGACATAAACTTTTTAATAATTTTCGTAATCAAAAACAAAAAATGTAAGATCCATCATTTTTACGGATTCCGTAAATCTAGTGTTAAATTCAAAAAAATAAATATTGAAGTGTCAGTCATTCACTACTCAACAAAATATAAAATTTCGACAAAACCACAACAAAATTCGCTATATAAAATGCGAACCTGAAACTAGTAATTTCAACTGATCAAAGTATAGTGAACTTTCGCACCCCCATATCTCGGAAACTGACATAACTACAAAAAATTAACATGGATCATCGTGCTGCTAGTAAAATGTAGCTGAACATCCCCCTGTTTCATTTATCCGAAATCCTGATGGCAAATGAGAAGACTGGAACATATTACCACGAACACCCTGCATAATTAGAGTCTCCATACGATCGACCTTAGCCGAGCAGGGAGCAGCATCCGGCGTCGAAGAAACCGGAAGACGGTGTTCCATCCCGGCAGATTCCCTTCCTGGGAAACACTCAAGGCTATCTGTCAATCGTGCCAGCAGCAGTTCGATTCAAAGCGATATTCGGATTAATGGCTAGGATCCACGGGTGGATCGTGGTACAATGGTTCCGATACAATGAGAGGAAATATCCAAGATATGCAAATTCCGATGATCTTCGGCCGGAAAAAGGGGGTCCGGGAAAGACGGGACGACAACGTGGCACATATGTTCGGCCATATTTGCATACACGGTTGATTTGCATGCGGAAATTTGCATCGCGCCGAAGAAGACGATCTCGATCGGAAGGGAATTCTTATGTCTGTTCTATTGATGGCGAAAGGGGTGCGGCCTGAGGGAGGGCAAGAAGGTGCTCCAAAGAGAGAGAAGAATAATATATTAAGGGCGCAAAATGTTGTTAATGCCTTTGTGCCGGATGCCCACGTATAATGCCACTTTTTCCCTTTGTGGAAATCCTAAATGTATTTTGATTCACAACGCGCCACAGCCCGTTCTCACCACCCTACATTTGAATTTTCGAGTGGAGGCCCTCGTTGACCCGCGCATCTTCCTACCTGTCGATCCACCGGATTTAAGACTCTTCGATTGCGGTTTGGGTTTTGGGAATTTTTTTTTTATTCGTCGGGTAGATTTATGGAGCATCGATTGATTTCCAGATGAAATCAGGATCGTTTTTATGGAATATTTCTTCCCTTACCCGGGTTTCTCGAACGGGTGTGTTGAATTTTGAAAATGTAATCGGTTTCTTTTTCGGGTGATTTTTCAATCGGGTAGTTTTTTGTTGGAAAATAGTATGACAATCGTTACTAGATACTTCGTAGCTGGCTAGAGCACTGGTTGCCCTTATTAGACTCTATGATGTTATTTTCACTCATTATTATCTACAGTCCTGGACAAAATTAAGTGGACAAGTATCGTAAATAACAAAAGGTTAATTTAATTTAACTAAGAATGCCTATGAATCAAAACTTCATTGTAAAATTATATACATGAAAAAAATGTTTTTTCGAATCTACAAAAATATTTCACGTTCTAAATTTAGAATTTATTTAAGATATTGTAGTAAAACAAAAAAATGATTACATTTCTGCAATGTCCACTTAATTTTGTCCATGAGTGTATATAAATAAAAATGTAAATGTTCGCGCATGTTTTTATATATTTACTACATACTAGCTGACCCGACAGACGTCGTTCTGTCAAAGCTTTTTGACTGTAGCTGTTCGTCTACGCGCAAAGTAAGAAAAATATCACGCGTGTTACAGACCTGCTTGCCGAAAACTATATAAAGTGTGTAATTAATCACTTATCTCATTACAGTGTCACAATATTTATTAGTTCTGTTTATACTCTGATAACATCGCCGTTTAATTAAAGTATACAATTTATTTGTTTGTTTATTAATTAAATTCTCGATGTACATTATAGCTTAGGCTTAGTCGTACAATGGTATGTCAATAAGTTATACTTACATATAAAAATATTGCTATGTCAATACATAATACTATGTCAAAGAGTTATACATAAATACTTAACATATCTGTCCACTGCACTTATTCATTGCAAAATTAAATGATATTTTCATTGTAACGCTTTCTTGTCTTAACAGTTATTCGCAATCAAGTTTTGTAATTTCTGTTCGTCAGTTGAGAAGCATAGAAACAAAAATAACACGCACATCTTTTTTTTTAATTGGGATTGGCAAATCTTATTATCCATACAGCTTAATAATACTTTGTATTAAAAAAAGAAAAGTTAGATTTTCACGTTTTATAAGTGATTTTTACAACTTTTCTCTTCATAAACATTCTTCGAACTTCAACGAATATGTTAAAAAAAAAATTAGCCGAATTGGTACAGCCGTTCTCGAGTTTTGCGCTTAGCAACACAATTAGCGATTCATTTTTATTTATATATATATTAGTCTAATATATTAGTCTACATATATTATATACATTATTCTATGTACATTAATATTACATATTCTATATACAGTCGTGGACAAAATTAAGTGGACAGGCATCATAAGTAACAAAAGGTTAATTTAATTTAACTAATAATGCCCATAAATCAAATATGTATTGCACAATTATATGCATTAAATAAATAAATTGTATGTCAAATAAATGTTTTTTCAAGTCTACAGAATCATTCCATGTTCTAAATCTAAAATTTATTTAAAGCATTGTAATAAAACAAAAAGTTTGTTTACATTTCTGCAATGTCCACTTAATTTTGTTCATGAGTGTAGATATAGATGTCACACTTGTGGCAGTTCTTTTTTCTTTCTTTTCCATTTATCCTGACTGAGCCACAGCAACGCACGATTAGTTATAGTAATAACTGGCAGTACTCTATTTATAATTGATGATTCATTATTATTTTTACATGTGGAATAGCAGTTAAATACGTCTCGTCAAAAAACGTTTTAGTTCAATATTTGAACTAATTCCGTGTAACGTTTTGAACAAAAAATGAACGTATTATTCCATGTGCAACAGAAAAGAGAAAATAGATAACGTGACCGATTAAATCAACCCATTCTACGAAACTCCAGCACGAAAGATTGCCACAAAGCCGTGCACATCCTGAATAGTAGCATTGCGTAAGGTATCATTCGTGAAAGAAGTGTTAAATCTCGATCAATGACCCGATTGATTCCCGGCGAAACGAAAGCAACAGAAAAGGAAGAAAAGAAAAAGAAATCCTCTCGACCCAGATAGAATTTGTAGGCATAGGAGTCACCAGACGCGGTCCGTGAAAAAAGGTTAGCCTCGCTTGACACTGTTTCGACCCCCGGATCGATGCTTGAAAATCGAGTCCGAAGGAAAGTCGTTGCAGGTATCTCTCGGACGGCGTCCATTGTGTATCTTTGTTGAAGAAGCTACGTGTGCCAGGCCGCGGAAAGTGATACCCATTCAAAGTTGTTCTTCTTCGTCCACGGGACGTCCTGGAACTGGAAACGTGAGACGTTCTGCTGGGTTGTAACAAAGGCGACAGGTAGAAACACTCTGGCGGATGGAAAAACCTGCGCTTCTACGGGAAATCGGACCGATCGAACATCGTTCCTTTTCGGGGGACAAAATGGTTCATAGCAACTGGATCGCTTAATTCTTTGACTTATAGCGCTATTCACTAGATTTTATCATTTCCGAACTCGTAGCAGGACTTTATCGGTATTCGGAGAATTTCTGGAGAAAAGGATTCGTGGAGACTGTTTGATGTAGGTAAATTAGAATTTTGGATTGTGATAGTCCACGATTCGAAGAACTTTTTTATTCGTTTAACTTTAGGAGTAATTATTGTAGATCATTATTACGGATATATATAATTATTTACATTACGGTATCATTATTACTATATATCTGAGTAAAATGAAACATCTAAATAATATTTACATGAAATGATGATGGTTTTGAAATATATTCAAATATTAAAAATGAAATCAAATATGTTCATATATTAAAAACTAGTTAAAATAATTTAGGATATGTTCGTATGTCAAAGATGAAATCAAATAATTTAAGATATACTCAAATATCAAAGATAAATTCGAATAACTCAGGATATATTCAAATATGAAAGGCAAATTCGAATAATTCAGGATATATTCAAATTAAAAAGAGGAATTCAAGTAACTCACGATATATTAAACTGATTTTGATGTTAAATACATGTCTTGATATTATATATGCGTCCGCTAGATACTTTTTGCTCTTTACTTATATATTTTGTATATTTTACTTTTTGCTGTTTAGATACTCAACACGGATGGAGCACCTTGTAAAATTTTTTTATTATCCAACCTTTTGCACTCGAGAGACGATTCACTATACCAGTTAAATATTACAGTCGAAAATAGATATTTTTCAACTAAATCTATAATGTTACAAATGAGATATTTAAACCTTACGAAACAGATACAGTAGCGGACAAAAGTTTAAGACGATGATTTGGTTTGAAATATTATACGAACTTCGTTTCTTTTTTTATAACTTCGCTACTGAGCAAAATATGAAAATGAAATTTTTGTTATAAGTGTATAAATAAATATCTAATTAGTTAACACCGAAAGTAGAACACTATTTATAGTTTTTATGAACAGTAAATTAATTATTTATTTTTTTCATTTAGTCTTAAACTTTTGTCCGCTACTGTAGGTATGCTGATTAATAATAAAATGGTGATTGTAAAAAAGTTCATTCACTGTTTAGAGACCAGGAATTGTTTCCTTTCTACATCAAGAACATCTTCTATTATTTAAACTACATACGCGTTTGTACATATACTACATTATTTAAAAAATACATATATTTCAATATATTTTCTATTACTTACAAGAACACGTGTTCCTATGTATCTTCTGTTACTTATAAAATACGTGTTCCAAAATATTTTCCAAACTATTGTGAATGTTCCAAGCTATTATTTAAGAAACAGCTGCATTCTAATATATTTTCAATTGTTTAAAAAAACACAAATACTTGAGCATATTTTATATTATTTCTTAGAACACGTATCGCTCAGAATACAGTGCGTCGATATCGTTTCTTGTAACAGGTGATAGTATTTTTGCATGAACAAAACGACAACCGTTTCTGCGAAAAAGCGGCAAACGATCGCGACGCATCATAAGATACGCAGAAACGATGGTGTAACACTAATCCGTGATCATCGATCCGCAACCCCTTTACGAGGATCAGAAGGAACAGGAACGGGAGCCGACCTTGGTCGGGCCCCTTCACCTGGTCCGATAAAGGAGAGGTAACCGTGCGTGCAGGAACACACGCGTGGCCTTCTGGATACGTGTCATATGATCCACGTTTGCGCACACACATGTATGCACGGGACGTTTTATCGGCGGGGTCTCTCCCCCGGATGTATCCATCAGGGTCTCGCTCTTTCGAATACGTATGCCATTGCATAAGTGCGCCACCTTTGGGACTTATGCGCGCAGTTACGTCTTTCATTTGAATTCGATGCTTGTGCAATTATAAAGTGACGAAATGTTGATATGCAGATATTGAGGGACACGAGAAAAATCGCAACCAAAACCTTTTAACCTTCTACGGTCTTACACCGCATGTCGAGGAACGTTTCAAACAGTATTCAAGGTAATACATTTTCAATTTTCTTAGGTTTTCAAAGATTGAAGGTTCGAGGTGTCCTGAAAGATAAAAGATTTGATACTTTCTGAATGACACAAAATTTGCAGATTTCTGAAAGATGAAAAATTTGCGGTTTTCTATGTAATAATTGTTCGAAGGGTTCTAAGGAAAGCTAAGGGTTCGAAAATGAAACAAACATCCGGACGCGGAGAAATCTTTATTGGAACTGCGTTTTACGATCGTGTTTTAATATGTCGCGAGGACTCGCGCCCTCTCGATTAACATTAGTATACATAATTACCGACGTCCGGTACACTATATCTAAAAGATACAAGACCGGAGATTTTCTAAAAGATACAGGATTTGACGTTTTCTGAAAGATGAAAGTTTTGAAGATTTCTGAAAGATTCAAAATTTGATGCTTTCTGAAATATATAAGATTTGAGCATTCCTGAAATACAAAATATTTGGGAGCATCTGAAAAATAGAATATTTGAAGCTTTTTGAAGACTTCAAACTTTCTAAGTGATCGAATATTTGAGATTTTCTGGAAGATAAAAGATTTGAGGTTTCCTGAAAGATATTTATGTAATTATATCGTTAGATATAATCTATTGGCAAGTACCAGCCAAGGATTGCAATCAACGCCACAAATTTGCGATACTAGAAAGTATGCTTTGATATAACATATCTGAAAGTATACAGTGCACATGGTTGCGTGGAATAATGAAAGTTTAATACTTGGACTGTGAATAACAACCTTTTAATAAAAAATTCACTGAGTTGCTTTCTATTATGCTATTTATTACGAACAGCAAAAGTATAAGCAATTTTGTATAGTTATAATATATTAACCCTTTCCATTCGAAAGGTGACTCACACTCCCCACCCTGTTTAATACAGCAATTTGGAATACGTACTCTTTAAATAAATGTATAATGTTTCACGTATGATGTGCAAACATAATGACGAAGCTAGTAGTGACAATTAACACTAGATTTACGGACGTTTAATGCACTTATGACTAAATTGAAGATGAACTATAAAAATAAGGAAATAATGGACAATACATATATCAGTTTATAGAACGATTCTTTCTCTCGACGAGACTTAACATGCATCTTGACATAATTTTCATAATTGAAAATTAGAAATCTAAGACCCGTCATTTTGACGGGTACCGTAAATCTAGTGTTAATATTAGGTTGGTGCATATGAAATGTCGGATTTTTTGTACATGTGAACCGTTGTCACCATGTTTCCCTTATGCTTTCGTTTTTGGCACAAGCTCTTTCATAGTTGTACTGTCCATTGTCATAGTCACATTTCAACAAAGAAGGTTTTCTTAAAAGCGTTTCCTTTTGTTATTTGTTTTGTATTTTGTACCGGCACGAATTCAGCCGATATTCGTGTAATTTTTGTATACGAGTATAAATTTGGTAATAATGCTGCAAGAGCTACCGGCAATATAAATCATGCGTTTGAGGAAAAAAATGTAATCGAACGAAATGTGCGGCTGGTTTGAGAAGTGCAAAAACAAATTGAAAATTGTACACCCATCGCTCATTAATCGGCACCTCCGAGACAACGCTTGAAATTTTTCAACACCCAGGTCATATATCAGATATCTCGTCAACTAACTTTCATTGTTGTAAACATTTAAGACTGTTTTTACGGCCTATGCGAAGCGAAAATGAAGAGAGTCTGAAAAATTTAA
Source organism: Coelioxys conoideus (assembly GCA_947623535.1). NCBI lineage: Eukaryota > Metazoa > Arthropoda > Insecta > Hymenoptera > Megachilidae > Coelioxys > Coelioxys conoideus. Next base: position 11,299,865 of record OX392451.1, on the reverse strand, counting down.
TATCAGAGTTTATTGGCTCCCAAGATCAGAATTTTCTTAATACAATCGTTTATATATTACAATCTCGTTGGGAAAAGCGTATTTAAACAAATGGATCATATTTTAATTAAATGAACGGCTTTTGAAACAAGATACGTAGTTTTATACAGGGTGTCCCAAAGTGTTGAAGGAGCCGGAAATGGGAGGTAGGTGGGGTCATTCTGAACAACTTTTTCCTTTTGCAAAAATGTCGTATGGGGCTTCATTTTTAAATTATTAACGAAAAACACCGACCAATCAGAGCGCGAGAATCGCGCGCGCTCGGAGGCAGAAGTATAGACCCGAGTTATAATTGGCCGTGGTCGCGATCGAATCGCGTGGCGCGCAATTCTCGTGTTCTGATTGGTCGGTGTTTTTCGTTAATAATTTGAAAATGAAGTCGCATACGACATTTTTGCAAATGAAAAAGTTGTTCAGAATGACCCCACCTACCTCCCATTTCCGGCTCCTTCAACACTTTTGGGACACCCTGTATATTCACTTAAAAATCCGACATTTCATATGCATCAATCTAATAACATAGCGTAATTTGAAAAAATTCAAGAAACTTCAACCAAAAATTTTTAGAGTCGCTATCTGCTATCCATAAAAATACCTTCGAGTGCAAAGGGTTAAGATGTATCATACGTTCGAGCAGGTTATGTTCATCTCAAAGATACAGAATGATCATTTTTAATCATGAATTGACCTCGTGATGTCATATTACTTCCAAAGTTTCGACACTCAAAAATTCGAAAAGTCTAAAAATTCGAAAAACCTAGAATCCCATCTCCTAAAACCGTGTGCAAGTCCTTCGAAACTTCATATTTCAACACTTAACGTCGCAGCCAAAGTCACCTCCCGACTCCTCGGGCAACGTTTCGTGAATCCCCGGTTCGGGAATCTGGTTTAGCACCAAGGTAATCGTTTCTGTCATAAATCTCGCAGTCATTGTACGATAACGCGTTTCCGTTTTAAGCGGATTTCCAGCAGCTTCCAGAATATCCTGCCGGCGTCTTCGGGGGAAGTGGACGAATTCCGATCAGAAGTTATCGGTTTTTCGTGTGCGCGCGTCGACGTGCCACGAACAGATTACCATCCTGCAGAAGGACGAAACAGAGTCGCTGTTTGATTCGGAATCAAGATCGTAAAATCCCCGGCTTCCGTTCACACCGTACGGGGGCCTCTCGCTTTTCTCTCTCGTCTCCGTTCAGCGAACGGCCAATAAATCTGGATCCGGTCGTCCGGATCGTGTGCGCGGCTACTAAGGCGCTTACACTTACGTTCTTTTCGTTGTTTCTCCTTCTCTCCCCCTCCCGCCCCGCCATGCTGGATGGTTGGCTGGCTCTTTTCGTTTTCTACGCTATGGTTCCCATCGAGGCTGGCCCGCACGCATCCCTCTCGCCCAGACCCGCAACAAAACTCGAATCTAACTTATTTACATATCACCGGCGATGCCGGTGAATTACCATATCCACGTGTATATATGCGTACCCGCGGCTGAAGGATCGAAGGAAGGAAATAAGGGGACTCGAGAGAGGGAGACTTCGAACGACAGCCAGTGGGTTAAAGATGAGCTGAGAAGCCGAATTCGGAACAAAGAATGGGGGCAAGGAAATTAAGAAAATGATAATTTGGCGGTTGAAGTTTTCGGCGTTACATGAACGATTTGATATACGGCCGATTAATAGGTGGAGGCATGAGGAAAATTCGAGGGAGTGCGATAAGTAAACAATTTAGTTGAACCTCTTTGGCGTGGCTGAATGTGCGCGGGACTGTTTCTCTGTATGGTTGGATTCAACGAGAATTACGTGTAAACGATACAGCGGTATAAGTCACTATAGTGGATTGTCGTTGAGAAAGATGACATCTGAGAAACCACTATAGTGGCTTGTCGTGCCTAAGAGGGTAAAGGTGGTGTTGATTTTCTGATAAAGTTAGGCTGGTTCTCATAACGTTATACTTGATCCTCAATTACTTCTCCAACTATGGCGAAATGTTGTTACATGTACGCTGAGATCTTACGTAATGTTCAAAATATCAATATGTGATATTATGTTAAGGCCCAATTTGTGACATTAATTAGAATGTTAATTTCATGTTAAATTTAGTATTATGAGAATGCAATTCGCAATTTTCTCGATATCCAAAATTGTGACATTTTGAATTTAGAGTTTTAATTCATTTATATGGAAAATATTTAATGAATAATTATTATGCACAAGAGGAAATGTCAGAAATTTCCAAGGACTTATGTTTCTCTAAATATTAGAAAAGTTATTTCATTCATTGTTAATGTACCTTGGGTTCATTTACAGTCTTGCACAAAATTAAGTGGACATTGCAGAAATGTAAAAAGTTTTTTGTTTTATTACAATGTTTCAAATAAATTTAAAATTTAGAACGTGAAATGTGTTTGTAGACTTGAAAAAACATTAATTTAATATACAATTTATTTATTTAATGCATATAATTGTGCAATAAATTTTTGATTTATAGACATTATTAGGTAAATTAAATAACCTTTTGTTATATAATACCTGTCCACTTAATTTTGTCCACGACTGTATAATCATCAAAATAGTATTATTTTTGAGACAATGTTAATTCGGTAAATTATACACCTTCAGACATACAAAAACACTGTACTACCATATTATCAATTGTTGACTGATTTATTAAATCACAAGTTTTCAATTTAGTAAACACAAGTTTTAATTCAGATGTATTAAAGTACAAACTCACTAACCTTAAATTTTAAATAAATGATCTTAGGCCACTTTCGAAGTAAACAATTCAAATGGCGAATTGAATGAATATTACACGCTTTGGAAGAAGAATTAAAACAAAATAGAAATGGAAAATGAAACTGGAACAAGGAATTAGATAGATGAAGTGGAGGATGTTGAAAGTTGGTAATCGGGAACAAAGTTTTAAAAATTGAAGTGAGCGGATGTGACGTGACAAAAGACAGCGAACGAATTTATAAAAATTTTAACCGATTTCGAGAAAAGGAGCGAATGAAACGTGATGGATAAAAATAACGCTGACCACAAAACGATAACTGAATCGTCGAAACAAAAAGAAATTGATATTTGAATAGTGAATGAAAGTCGAGAAATTTAGAAACATGATATGTAATTTTAAAACATCGATTATATAAATAGAAAATACATTCAGAATCAGTCAATCGCAACTAAGGAAATGTTGAAGTAAGAAATTTAAAAACTTTGAGGCAGCAGAAACTAAACCATAGTTAATACAATTCATGAACTGTGTGCTTCTCTGCCGGATTCGTAACATAAAACGTATAAAAACATATTAAATTAATCCATCGAAATTGAATAGTTCGACACTATTTTGTGTCTTCACACAATTTTTCTTTCGTGTACAATTATGTATACTGTTGAATAAATAATTTCTTTTTTGGCAAAAAATAATCTTTGTTTGTTAGATTTGAAACGTAAAGATTTCATTCATAGTTTCCATTATGTTAGTGTGTTACAAATTCTTTGAAATCTGTAATTTAAATTTTAAAGCTGAGGCATACGCTCACGATATACACTGGAACATTGTTACTTATTTTTAGTTTTTGAAATGCAATATACAGGGTGTCCCACAATTATGGTACAAGCCGGTAAGGGGTGGTAGGTGGGGCTATTCTGAACAACTTTTTCCTTCGCAAAAATGTCGGATGAGGCTTCAGTTTTAAATTATTAAGGAAAAACACCGACCAATCAGAACGCGAGGATTGCGCGCCACGCGATTCGATCGCGACCACGGCCAATTATAACTCGGGCCTACACTTGTGCCTCCGAGCGCGCGCGATTCTCGTGTTCTGATTGGTCGGTGTTTTTCCTTAATAATTTAAAAATGAAGCTTTACCCGACATTTTTGCAAAGGAAAAAGTTGTTCAGAATAGCCCCACCTATCATCCCTTTCCGGCTCGTACCATAATTGTGGGACACCTTGTAGATATCGTAACATATAGTTAAATAGCCGTTCAGGAATTCTCGTAACTCACACGGTTGCTTCGACTTAAGGCTTTGTGAACTACAACATTTCATTTGCTCGTCCATCTCACCCTGCTAAGAAAAAGAATATTGTTTTAAACATGCAATTATTTATTAATGTATCAATATTGCAACTTTTATTACATTACAAGGTACTGTTTCGTTGGCCGTACATTTTCTAGCCGTCAAAAGCAATCACAAAACATAACATACGATAATTTAAAAAATTATCGCAGTTAAAATTAACGTTTATACTAAATTCAATGCTTTTGTCAGATAATATAAATGTCACAATAGATACAACAAAGGACGATACTTCAGGATTTTTATGTTCAAGAAACAATTCTTTAAATTGGTTGCGTAGAGGAGGAAATTCAAATCATATAAATTTAATTTCATCACAACGTCTAATAACTAAAAATCTGTTTGTCGTCAGTTTTCTCTATGTTCATAGTATTGGTTTGCGAAATATTTTCATCAATTTTATAACATTGAAAAGTTGAAAAAAAGCATATGCTGAAATGATAAGTTTACACGAGTCTATCGAGTTTATCCTCAACGTTTTAAGTTGAAGATCCAAAACTGCTGCTTGGCGCATGGCGCAGACAAATAAACAAACAAACGAACAAATTCAGATCGAATCGGTCCAGGAATCTCATTTGAAATATGACAAAGACCAAAATTTCACGTATAGTCATTAACAAAGCCTCGTGCAGCTGTTGAGGAAGCGTTGTTCCATTAAATTTTATCTGCTATCGCAACTTGGATTCCAAAATTGTTTCTAAAATGATTAGAAAAGGGGGGTCGACACCTGCGCTTATGCTAATTCACCATTACGCATTGTTCTTTGGTGTACATGACCCCAATTTGTGAACAGAACCGGTTTAAAAAAATTACGAGCAAACATTTAGTGAAATCGTTCTACGTTTCTAGGTCTTGAGAAACGAAAGATTTTAGTTTCACATTGATTTGAAACATTTTAGGTTGTTTCCGTGTAGACAATTTACCGACTGCAAACATAAATTTAAGTATTTTATAACTGAAACGAAATGTTGCCTTTATTGTTTTTTTAAAAAGTAAAATTATCTAATACCAGCTATAGCAGAACCATAGTGATGAAAGTAGAAATTCAGGAAACAGAGTGGAAAGTAGTTAAAATTACGTTGATATTTATTATGAAACTTCTTTTTGGATAACAGGTAATAAAAAATGCAAACGCCGAAAACTTACATATCTGGAAATGTAGGAACTTAAAAATGTATAGGTCTGGGAATTAAAAAATCTGGAAAATAAAAAATAATAATGATTGTGGTACAATTCTTTTAAAAATTAAATAACAATTGTTTAACGAGTATATAATAAATTTTGTATAGAAGGAAAGTAACAACTAACCGTCATTCAGTAATTCCGTTTCGCGAAGACAGAAGTTTTGACGAACTATTTTTCTTATAAAACGAATGTGATTTTTTAGCTTTGCTCGATGATTTCTGCAACAGAAATGTCTGCTATATCGTGTACGATGGTTATATTTTCACCTAGACTCATAGTTTTTTAAATAAATTTAAAAATATCAGCAACAATTGGTGCATTTTTACGGTCTTTTTTTACTTTGATCATTATTTAAACATATTTAAATGTTTACAATGCAATAACAATTTATATCGTTTTATTCAGGAAAGTTCGCAGATTTCTTTCGCGTAAAAAGCTATTGAATAGCTGCTATGGTAAAAGCACAACAAATTCCGAAAGTTGAAAATTTGCAATCTTTTTAATATTAATTTTCTAAAAAACTGTACTTACCAGAGAAAAACGGATTTCAAATTCGTATTCAGCTCGCAAAAATCTATAAGAATTTCATAGTGGCGGTCTATAAAAGTTTTGGCTGTTGTACAGTGTTACCTACGGTCGTGGACAAAATTAAGTGGACAGGTATCATAAATAACAAAAGGTTAATTTAATTTAACTAACAATGCCTATAAATCAAAACTTCGTTGCACAATTATATACATTAAATAAATGTTCTTAAAGTCTATAAAAGCATTTCACGTTCTAAATTTAAAATTTATTTAAAACATTGTAACAAAACAAAAAATTTTTTACATTTCTGCAATGTCCACTTAATTTTGTCCATGACTGTATATGTATGATATACATCAATAATAAACGCAGAACTGTTTTGTAACAATTTACCAAACAAGATATGTGTTCAACTAATATAAAAAAAAAACGCATCCATAATATAATTATGTTAATTGAACAGAATTAATTAAACTCTTGAATCCATAGAAGTACTCAGGGGTGGCTCAAAATGTATAAGAAACGGTCAATGAACAAACCGTCAATTTTTTCCGTTTCTTCTTTCATAGTTGCAGTATTATCCAAATAGAAAATGATTAGTAACTATCAATTAATTTTACTTATAACGGAAAACGATTTTTTAACAAATTACAGCTGATAATAATTAATTTTATTTAAAAATATTACAAGGAAGATTATGATCTTTCAAACTAAAATTAAATGAGAAATTTATAATTTTAAATATAATTTGAAATGTCTGTAAAGACGGACCATCCGGTAATTAAAACCTGCTTCTTACTATCAATTATTAAAAATTCCTACTAATTACAAATTGCGTACGCCAACGATTAACGCGTTGACTGCCATGTCAGCCATATGTGGATGACAGTCAAATTTGTATAAAATTTAATAGCCATATTATTCAATATTTGTTCACCTGTCTAACTGTAAATACTCGCATTATTTACCAAAAACTGTGAAGAACAAATATAACAATGTATCATGAACATATTTATAAAGATTATGTTCAGAATGAAAATACTAACTACTGCGATTTTCAATTGCTTTCATGTGACAGCCAACGTGTCAATACAATCCAAAAAATATAAATCGAAAATATCCGGTACATAAAATTAAATTTCAATTGTCTGTGAGAGCGGTCGGCGTCCGGTGAATAAACCGTCTTCAATCGCGTGGTGACGATCGAAAAAAAAATTGAAAGGAAGAAGGTGGTCGGGAAGGGGTTCTATCGGGGTCTGGGTTAGAAAACCGTTCCAGCTGCACATGGGGCCACGAAAAGTCGATTAAAATCTCGTTGCATCGTCTTGCGGAGAGTAGGTTTTCGTGGGCCGGCTGGGCCGGCTGGGCCGATCGGGCCCGATCGTTAGATCGGCTCTGCGATTACGCGCGGGTGCGAGGTGGCAGCACCTGTCCGTTTGCCCTCCCTCGCGGGCCTTATATGTACATACAGTACACATATAGTACGTACATGTGTATATAGTACACGGAATTGGGCCGCGTACTACGCACGCGCGGATGCCTCACGCACACACGCATGCGCCGATGCTGCCCGCGCGCACACGCATGCGCTCGTCACGCGTCTCTGAACAATGGCATTAATAGGCCCTGGTGAGTTATTAATTGCCGGTACCAGCCGGATATGACTGTCTATAGCGCCATTCGCTGCCAGAACGCAACTAATATCTATGGTATTCCTAGGCGACGGCTTTTTCGATAGAACTTACCGTTCAGAAATTTATGGAATGAATAAATGGACATTTTCATTATCCCTCAGGTATGCAATCGGGTGCTATTTGATGCAGGTGTTTCGGAAGAAATAATAAATACTACATATCGATACTGAATATGCAATTTAATAGTAGAACCACCAACCAGTCAGAATGATGTTATGCTTTATGTTATTAGATTTTGCTTCTCTGTTTTTGTCGTAATGTGATGTCTTGTACAGAAAATGGTTTGATGATGCTTAAATATTTATTTATTTATTTATTTAATTTGCAGTTTAATAATGAGCGTTTAATGCTGGTACTGTTTGTGCCAGATATTTTCATTTTTTTATGTATAGAATGTCTGTATTCAAACAATACGAAAACTGTTGTTTGTTGCTTATGTATGAAATATGTACATAACGTATCAATATTATGTGAACAATAGGTAAATAATATGTAAATAATCTATAGACCATATATAAAGAGTTAAATAACAAAAATATAGGTAATATGCAAACAATATGAAGATAATATGTGAATAACAAGAAACCAGTGTAAACTGTATGTAAACAATATGTAAATAATGTGTCAACAATATTTCGAAAGTCTTTATCAGTATACTCTCTGCTGAAAACTGTCCAGATCAAAGATTAAGAAAACAGTTATTCGCGTATATCTTTCAACCTATTAGCTTTACAGAAAACATAGTTCTTATAAGATTTGTAGGTTAAGAAATTCTCAACCGGAAAGATTATCAGAGATTTTTCGTAGGAATAACCATTTTTTCGAATGGCAGCTTATAAATGATAAATCGCCACTTCTGTCACATTATGATGAGATTCGTTCGTACCTTGACAGTAAATATTATTGAGTATTAGTAAGAATTGAATGGTTATTTTTTATTTGAAGGTTGTAAAAATGGTGTCATAATGATCTCTCGTTATTCGGGCTGTATAAGTTCTTAGTATGATGAATAAATAATGAAACTGGAGAATCATCTAAATGAATAATAACAATATAGATTTTTACTAAGTTTTGCAACTCGTTCAGTTTGTTGATCACGGGAAATAGAAATTGTAGATATAACAATTACTAAAGAGCCTTTCAGAAGATCGCTATAGTAAAATTGAAAAATATTTCACTGATGCTGTTATATACAATATCGGACTAAAAAATTGAAAGCACTAACAATTTTTAATATTTTTCATAATTTTGACAAAATTTAAATGTCTGAACAAATTACAAATTACAAATTTAATTACAAATTAGTGACGGTTAATATACTCGATACATACGAATTTGTTATTTATATACATATTTTGAAACGAAAATTAATTTATGATTATAACAATTTTGCAATATTTAATTTATGTATAAAATTATGGATAAAACGTATGTATTGAGTATTAATCCAAATCAAAGATAAAAATAATTGAAAAATATTGGATGGCATTTTATAGCATATTAGATGATCGAGGTTGATAATAACTATTTTTTATATTTGTAATTTCAATACATTATTAGTTAATGTTGAATAATTACAATTATTAAATTACTTCATAATAAAGGGCACATGTATTTTATTAAGACGATTGTTTATTAGAAAATTCAAAAAATACATTTAACAAGAGTTTCAATATTAAATTAAAATTATTACTTGCAATTTTGTAATTTTACTATTCGCATCTGTTTTTGGAGCTCATGTACAGAATATTACTAAAGTGTACATACAAGTACATATACATATGTACCTGATACCTTTGTTCACAATTATGTAACAATTACTGAAATTAATTGTTGAAACATTATCATCATTCTATCAGTTTTGACTGTTAAATTTTTAACGTAGAATGCTTTTGAATGAGAACATTTTTAATTCAAGTAGGTAATTGAGGTTAAGTGTTATTAACCTTAAGATGGATGGTTATTTGAGTTTGTGATAAAAGAACGTAAATGGATAGCAAATATAAAATTCCATATGCCGAAAAGAAAATAATCTTGTTTAATTTACGACGTATTGAAGGATAATGTTTAGAATTTTCTTAAATGTTTCAAACAGAAATATTGAATCTGAGATCTTAACCTACATAACTGACATTTTAAAAGACCATATATATTTCAATCTTAAACTTAAACTCATTTATTTTTCTAAATTGAATTAAAATCTTCAACCAAATAAACATTGAATGCAGATTTTCACGTGAATGACTAACAATCAAACCATAGAAATAAATCATTTTTAATACGATATTAGGTAAATGAGGTTATATGCAATTAAAGATAATACATAAATACATAAATATATGTTAAAATATTTTAATCAATACTTTTAATACATTTGTCTCTCAAGTCTAGGATAAAATTTTCAATCTGCCAAATTTTGTATGGCTATTAAAAAATTTAAAAAGTGAAACATAAATAGCAGAAAAAAATAAGTGATTAAGGTTAAGTATGATCAACCATAACTAAATAATCTTGGATCTGCAATTTGAGAGGACTTATGATTCACAGTTCTAAGGACTTAAACGCCTCAGACACGAAGCAATGATCTAACGTCATTAAAATTTACTTCTTTCATACTCGGCACAATGTCTCAATATCTCGGCGTCTAATTCATTTATATCTTTCGAGTAATTGTAGAATTTCAAGCAGCAATTAACCTCGACAGGTGCCATTAACGCGAAACTGGATAAGTTATCCGCTGGCGACGTTAGTTTATAACGCAATTTTCGAGCTCCTCTTTCTCGATCATGACTGACGTTCGCCAAAAGGCATGACCGTCACAAAGGACTGTATAAAAAAAAGTAATAATAAAAAAAACGACTTCGCGGATCTATTAAACGTTTTTAACGACAACTCCGAAGTGAAACGGTCCGTTTTACGGTAACCTTGTCCGTCCAAAGGCCTTGTTTACTCAAATGCCCTCCGTTCTCCTTTCATCGAAGAATCGGCCGGGACCAGGCGATCTTTATGGTCAATCTACGTGCGCGTAATTAAGAACCGCCAGTGTCGGGGCTGATTAATAGAGGACGGTGCGAGATAATCGAAAGGAAGTAACGAACAGAGAGCAGACAAGATGCCATCGGGAGGGGTACGCCTTGTTTCGCAGGAAATTGCGTCTGTTTGGCCACGGAAAATAATTATTCCTTCAAGTGAGCACGATATATGACGGCGAATGAACTTAACGACGTTCCGAAGAAAGAAAAAGCATATTGATCGACGGAGGACGAGTTAAACGGCCAATAACCTAAACGCTTAATAAAAAGAGAAGTATAATTTTCACTTGCATTTGTAGACACAAGCTCGTTAAGGGTCAACGGGGTCGCAGTCGTTTTATCATGTGTAATTTCATCAAGGTGTCAGTTTGCAGCGGATCATTTTAAACTGTACTTACGTGTATGTACAGATAATTTTAAACTCATTCGCTTATATTGTAATTGGCATCCAGAACCGCCGCTGGAGCCCAGGAAACCTCTAGTGAAAAATCGATCTAATCGATTGGAGATCAATAATTGGTTTTTGACGCTATTGAATTTTGCGTTAGATGCCTTAATATTAGTGATAATTCGGTATTACGAATCAACGTTATAATCTTGGTGTAATGTTCATTTTATGAGCCCAATACAAAATACAATACACGTTGATTAATTTAATATTTATAAAGAAGATCATTAAATAAAAAGTTTTATGGTTTTCCTACATTATGGTCGTCATTTTGACACATATAAATTATTATTATGATTTTATTTAATTTAATTATGATTTTCGTTTATTTGATTTGATTATGATTTCATTTGATTTAATTTTATTATTATTTGATTTTTTAATATAATGTGAAGTGCTGTGAACAAACGTCATTATAGTAATGGAGAACAGGAATATGTTATCAACAAAACAAGCAATAGTAAAAACATTAACAAATAATATTCACTAATTACTATAACTTACACTTGACTGTTATATGCGTGTGTTATTCGGACGAGTGTCAGTTACGTTTTGCCACAATGAGGAAAACCTATATATTTAAATCCTATATGTTGAAAACCCATATGTTTAACACTAGGTTTACGGAACCTGCCAATATGACGAATCTTAGACTTCTTATGTTCAATTACGAAAATTATTAAAAAACTTATTGCAAAATGCATGTTAACCTTTATGGAGATGAAGAATCTTTCTATAAACTGGCTTATGTATTGTTCATTATTTGTTTGTTTTTACAGTTCATTTTCAATTCAGACATACAGTCATGGACAAAATTAAGTTTACATTGCAGAAATGTAAAAAGATTTTTGTTTTATTACAATGTTTCAAATAAATTAAAAATTTAGAACGTGAAATGTTTTTGTTGACATGAAAAAACATTAATTTAATATACAATTTATTTATTTAATGCATATAATTGTGCAATAAATTTTGGATTTATAGGCATTATTAATTCAATTAAATTAATCTTTTGTTATTTATGATACCTGTCCACTTAATTTTGTCCACGACTGTAAGTGGTCATTGAACGTCCGTAAATCTAGTGTTAAAAATCGAACCTAACTGGCAATACAAGAGCTTATGCGAAAACGTAAGAAGAGTTTTGGCCCCCCCAGGGATCTCGAGCCTCTCTATTAAATTTATAACCTCAATCGCCACAATTTAGATTATGGAGTATTGAATCAATACAAATTTCATAGATTTGTTGAGTGAATCAGTTTTCCACTCGCTTTCAATAGCAGTATTTGTGAAATTCTCCGTCAAAGTAGACAGTCGTGACGTCACTGACGAATCAATGAAATATGCTAGTGTTACATCGGAATCAATTCGAAACTGAATTAATGACAGCAAAACTTTAACCTCCTCAAGTTTTGTCGGATGTGGTGTTTTTTACATGAGTATTTTGCAGAGAGTCAGTGGAAAACAAGAAATGAAATATGTAGTTTATATTTCATTCGAACTTGTCACATTAAATCGATATTTTTACGAAGCGAAGTTCGTTTGTTATTTCCACAGCAGTAGTAAAAAACTCATTGAAATGCCAAAAGATTCTAATATAACATTCTTGAAATGAACCGAGCACAGTAAAAAACCGAATTAGTTTTGTTTGTTAAATTACGATTTTTTAAGTGGTACTGACTGGTTAAACATTGCATAAATTGAAATTGTTATATTAACAGTTCACCGTTTAAGTAGCAATGCGACAATACAAAATTATATGAAAGTTAAAATAATAATAATTATTATTCTTATATTGTATAAGAATGTGAAAATTATTGTATTATCGTATGTATAATTGTTATAGTATATTATAGGTACAATTATCAATACGGCCTTAATGATCGTGTTGTTGAAAAAAAAGGGTTAGCAACAAAGACTGAATCTCAACCTCAAATTTGCAACAATTATAGTCCAATTAGATCAGTTTCAAACAAAAGACAAACCTCGAATAAATTTGTAAGTTTGAGAGAAAAACTGCATTTTTATATAAATGTTCAGTAAAAAGTGATACTAACAAAAAATAGCAATAAACAAATATTCTGTATTAGAATACTTTTTTTTATAAAAATGTTCATCAAACGTGTCACAAATATGTAATGAATATGTTATAAATAATTTTGAAAAGACGCAATCGACCATTCTAATTATAACATACGAGATATTTATTTAGAAATTTTGTCCATTCAGAAACATAATCTCGGTTTTTACTCGACCAAATTCAAAAGAATAGAATAGAATATTGTATGATAAAATATTTATAATAAACTTATAAATAAAATTTTGATTTCAAAAGTGCTAAAATCATAGATACAGTTCATTATTGTTATTGTACAATAGTAATTATTGTTTCTAAGAGCAATCTACTGGAATTGAACGTAACTTACAGATTTTTTAAATTTACATTTAATCTCGTTAACATGTTATATGAACACGATCCACGTTTACATTATAAATTTATAATTTTCTAAGTTATAAATCTAAATACATAAATATATTATTTAAACATACAAGTGATCTTATTAGTATACTTATAATAATAATAATAATTGTATGTATATACATTCCATATGAATACATAATTTAATAATAATTTAATAATTAATACTAATTACTTTTCTGAAAACCCATCTTCTCTAACTATCATAAATAGAAAACACAAATAATTAATACATACATAAATATACATAGAATCAAATCGTTTAGTTTGACAATAAATTTAAATAATAACAAATTACAATACAGATGCAAAACGCTGATCACCTAATAAATATAAATAATATATACGCGCATTTTTGTATTGAATGTTTACCATCAACCTCGTATGATGAATGTGAGCAATCCTTAACTTTGTACGCAAAGAAGTGGGAATATACACTCATGGACAAAATTAAGTGGACATTGCAGAAATGTAAAAGGATGTTTTGTTTTATTACAATGTTTTAAATAAATTTTAAATTTAGAACGTGAGATATTTTTGTAGACTTGAAAAAACATTTATTCAATGTATATAATTATGCAACAAAGTTTTGATTTATAGGCATTATTAGTTAATTAAATTTACCTTTTCTTATTTATGATACCTGTCCACTTAATTTTGTCCACGACTGTAAGTAGAAAACGAAATATTTTCGTTATAATTCTGGCAAATTTTCGCACGCGTTTCCCGAGAACGAATACTCAGCTGTTAGAAAAGAACGCGTCCACGTGGCTCCATTTCATCCTATGAGTTCACCGAGCGAGGGAATGTTAAAATAATATTCCTTCGCGTCTCTGTTTTGTTCCTGGGCGCTCATGCATACGTAATTTCCGCGGTTAACGATCAGTCGATTCCCTGTCGAGAAATTCCTGCGTCGGACGGCACCGTCTTCCTCGGGCCTGACGTCGAATGACAGTTTGATGAACGGACAGGAAGAAACTGCAAGTCCCACCTGGCTCTCCCCCCTCAGACAATTAGGAGCAGCGTGCAAGGTGGTTCCCCTTTGTGGGCCACGTCGATTCCCGTGATCGCGGCCCGTTTCCATCGGAACGTTTCCTTTTGGACCCTTCGTGACAGTGTGATCGTTACGATTAATCGATGCGATGAAACGAAATTTAAGACGCAACCGATCTTTTCGGGGAAACAAGTTTAATTTCTGGTCTTGCCCATGAATTCGTAATTTGCTTGAACACGAAAACGTCCAGGTTGATAATAATACCGGAGATGATGGCAATTTTAATATCTGTGGGGCATAAAATGGCTAGTCAAACAAAATTATTTTCTATATTTGGATTAGATTTTAACTTATTAGGTTGGGGAATAAATTCGCAGCGTTTTTATATCTTCTTTTGTTTAACAACGATTTTTTGTTATTTGACAAATGTATAATATTCATTCGATAGAGCTCTTTCTGTTCTACAAAACTGTGCTAATCGTCGAATACACAATTGATTAATTTATTGTTACAACTACCGATTATTTAAATCAAAGTCTCTGATAAAAACGCTACGAACTTATTCCCTAACCTAATATATTGGCATAGTCGTGACGCATGTCTCAGATATCAAGAAACTTAAATCGTATTTAAATCATGACTGAGTTCAGAGTTTAATACTAATTATAAATTGCATAACCGAGGATTTCCGAATGCAAAATATACTTAACATTTCGACATTTCTTATTTATCTTAATATCGCAGAAAGAATTAGTTAGTTCTGGCTGACGTAACTATTGAAAGAAATTAGTTAAGAGGTCAATTAAAAATATTTTTCAAATATATTTTGTATAATACATTATTTTTACTATGAAATGTACACTATTGCTTTTTTGAATTATGAAAATTTGAGGATTTGAAAATTTATGAATTTGAGTATTCAGAAAATAAACGTTTCGAAATATTGCAATTCGAAGCTTCCAATTTAAAAAAAAAAGATATTTAGCAGAAGTAATTGTAACATGGTTTAATATATGGCAAATTAACCAGTCCGTGACAAAGATATTTAACAATTAAATAAAATAAATTTAAGAACCTTGTCAGGAAGTTGATTTGTGCAAGGATCGCAAAGTTTTAATTATGGTGTATTCTAGAAAAATACGACATGTTTTAATATAACTTAATTTTAATTTATTATTTAATCCGAAAGTTACAAAATCCAAAGAGTGAGATGTAGTAGCTTCAAAGGAAGTGCATTTCCTGGTACAGACATTTGTGACAAACCACAGGCCGACTTTTCTACTCATGCTTTTCTAAGGGACTACTCTGAGCAGTGGAGAGCTCTCCTTGAAACTTATGGCTCTGCTGAAGAGCGCTAATTTGTCAGGACACGTGTAACCTGAAAGCAAAACTATGCAGAATACGTTCCTACGTCTAACAAGTATTCATTTATAATATTTGTCAATGGCATTTTACTGTCAAATAATGTAAATATTTCCATAATTCTTTTATTACTAACTTTCATGCGTCTTATTTCAATAGTAAAAATAATAGAGAATATATTAGTCTACATATATTATATACATTATTCTATGTACATTAATGTTATATATTCTATATACAGGGTGGGGCAATAGTTTTGTCCACCTTGAATATTGTCGTTATTTGTAATAATATGAAAATTCTATGATATCTGTAAGTTTACTTAAAAACCATATTTGATCCTGCATGACCTTGAACGATAGCTTGTTGAAGTCGTCTCAACGCCGGCTATCACATGGTGATAAAAAAACATACCATTCCATTTAAAAAATTGGTCATGGCCTTCAAATCTCCTCTATGCCTCCACCCAGATAAAAAATATATGTATCATAATATGTCCCCCTTTGCACCGTTCAAGTTTCGAATATGTCATTTTTTCATATTATTACAAATAACGACAATATTCACGGTGGACAAAGTTATTGCCCCACCCTGTATATTATTCTATAATAGAATAATAGAATTCTTTGGAAATCAGAATTTTGTTAGAGTAGCTTTATTACCCAGAAGAGTATTTTTATTTTATTATCATTAAATATATAACATTTCAATTAAATTATAACCTTTTCTTCCATAAATGTACATTTCTATTATTCTATCCGAAAGAAGAAATTCTACCTTGATAAACGTATTTACTTGTAATTTTGCATTGTCTAGAAAGAAACAACAATTGTCTTAGCAGTTTCCTTAATCGTTGGACCAGCGACTATTTACCTAATAGGTTAGGTATCGTAAATATACGCGTTGCTTTTCGTCTGAACGAACAGAGCCTCGGTCCGCGACAACTTGCGCAATCTTACAGCAATATCACCCGTGTGCCCCCTTTTATTTCCCTCTTTACGTTTCACCTATCACGGTAAGTCGGTGGTCCCTCGAGGCCTCGATTCATTTGCACAACTCATTAACTTCGCCGTTTCAGCGAAGTGCAGACGAGATATCGCCGGCTATCATCCAGGCATCGGCTTCGACGTAGGAAGTGATTCACGGTTCACCGTGCATCATTTCACGCGGACTCGTCTATGCATATTACTCGTACGCAGTTTCGTGCGTTTTGCAATTTTCTCCGACTATTCCGTTCGGTTATTGTTAACGTTCAACCGTTCTCGCTCCAAGTTCTGTCCGGCAAAGATTGTTTCTGCTCGTTTGCCGTTGCGATTCGATGAAGCGTTTACCATACTTTGTGAAACGGTGACTTATTGACTCCCTAGCGAAATCTTCGAGTACTTCCACGAAATAACTGCTGCGCATTTGAATGGACATTAACGTTTTTGACATATTTAGTCAGTTGGTATGTCCTACATATTTTGTACTTAACGTTAACGCGTTGATTGCTGCTTACTGTTTATGTAAAATATATGTATTGAATCAATAGGACCAGAAGAAGGAGAAAGGTTTGTATAACGTTAGTATTATAGTCGTAATGTATTAGATGAAATTGGAAGCTGAATATGTTGAAACGATGTGGGTATCGATGCTAGTCCACATCGTCGGTTAATATAATCAAACTGATTGTGGCATCTCTGGGCCTGCAGAGGCGATCAGGGTCTCAAGATAAAATCAGAGTGACGTTCTTCGTCGGGGACATTTTGCTATATCGATTTCACGAAAATTGCAAAATTGGCACAGGATAATACCGCGCATAGACTAACGGAGTTGGTGACTCATACGGTGGGACCATAGCGCTTTAGTAAATGTAGATAGCAGAAAACTGTATGTCTTAAGTACACAGATGCTAACATATAATTTCGTACAATCATCCGGTCAACACTAAAATTACCAGTGTATAATGCACGCTTATTTTGAAATTACAAATGACATTGACAAATAAATAGACAAACAATAAAACGTAAATTAATGTATACAGAGTGGCTGGAATGAACTGTTACAACTTCACACCGCTGCAGCAGATACACTTTTTAATAATTTGTTTTGTCCAAGGGAAAAAAATAGTCGAGAGACATTCTAGAAAATGATTTAATACTCATTGCTCGATATAACCTTCCTTTGCACGAATAATTTCATTCAAACGGTGAAAGAATGAATCGCACGCTACCCGTATGTGAAATTGTGGAGTCTTCTTCCGTTTCCGGACAACTGCTGATTTTAGAGCGTCCAAACGTCGATGTTTTATTATATTGACCTTGGCCTCCAAAATAGCCCAAATACATTACATTCAATCATTAAATAGGTTACATTCAAATGCTGGAGCTCACGAACGATAATTGGAACTGATGTTCCAGCTAAATATAAGGCAATTACAGAATTACGCTTCAAATCCATCAGTATAACCTTACTTTCAGATGTAGTATACGAAAATGCTTCTTTACGCCTGTAAACAATTGAATGAACTATCAATATGGCAACTTTCAGATGGATTGCGCGAGTGGATCGACAGACGCATCAGTATAAACTTAGTAACAGATCATTCCAGCCACCCTATACAGTCATGGACAAAATTAAGTGGACATTGCAAAAATGTACAAAATTTGTTGTTTTATTACAATGTTTTAAATATATTTTAAATTTAGAACGTGAAATGCTTTTGTAGACTAGAAAAATCATTTATTTAATGTATATAATTCTGCAATAAAATTTTGTTTTATAGGCATTGTTAGTTAAATTAAATTAACCTTTTGTTATTTATGATACCTGTCCACTTAATTTTATCCACGACTGTATATTAATTCGTTGTCTCGATGAAAACAAACACAGATTACAAGAAAACCACCATAACAATTGTAATCTAAAGTAAGAAATGTGTGAAACTGTCATTTGACCGTTTTGGTAGTCGTAGTGTTAACTATGATTTGTAGGTGATGTATTTTCTCCAAAAATGTTTTAATTCCACGATACACCAGTCATCGTCCCTTGCGTTCAGGGAAACTGGATTAACATTTTGACTGCCTTGTCACCCATTTATGAATGGCACTCAAATTTCTATACGGCTTTTAATTCCTTCATTTATCATTTTGCCGGCAAGTGTGTCGGACGGAGCGATTCAATTATCGTTGTAACGTGAAGATGGATAAACATTGCTCGAATGTTAGGGATATTTTAGATATGACGATCATCGGTGGACAGGATCAAATTAAAATTGAGGTCGAAGTTCGATCGTGGTGAAAATAGGATCCGAATTTGTCGCGTTGCAGCGGTTGTGTGCGTCACGCGTGAGCGACGTCATTATAAGGCAAAGGGTTAAGTCATATTATTCAAAATTTGTTCACTTTTCTAACTGTGAATACTCGTATCAGTTACTTGGAACTGTGAAGAACAAATATAACAAAGTATCGTGAGCATATTCGGTAAGGTTTGTTCAACATGAAAATACTAACTAAAGTAATTTTCAATTGTTTTCATGTGGCAGTCAACGTGTCAATTTGAATATACCCCGGCATACACACTATGTCTGAAAAGGAACGGAACTTATTAAATCAAAAAAAAAGTATTAGTTATTTTGCCAAAATTAATTTTTTTTATTCAAGATACATCCCTTCCGCATCAATACACCACTGGGAACGCTCAGGCAATGTTAACATAGATTTTTTTATGTCGTTTTGCGGAATCGCTTCAATCACCCTTGTCACAGCTGTTTCGACTTGTGCAACAGTGTCATAAGACGTTCCTTTCATGGCTAATCTCAATTTTGGAAAAAGGAAGTAATCGCATGGAGATAAGTCAGGCGAATATGGAGGATGTTGGAGCACACAGACTTGTTTTTTCACCAAAAATTCGCGAACTGCGACAGTTCTGTGACACGATGACAAAAGGTTCTGTCGCTTTAACCGCTATAAGTTTGCAATTCGTTGCTCGATTCTAATAATGATTGTTTTGTTTTATAGGGGAGGAATACCGTTTTCAGATAGCATATTGTTTGAATAGATGGTGCTAGTAGTTTTCCTTGAATTTAAAAAGTTCCGTTAATTTTCAGACATACTGTGTACAGAAACACGATGTGATCACGGCTGTGCGAAAGAGCCGAGCACCGTAAAATAGAGCAATAACCTGTCCCGGTTGTCAGAATCACCCTGTATACCTCCATCGAACGTCCCCCATAGTACCGAACTAGTTTTCCCTATCGTTTATCCCGTACCCACGTATGATACGCCTGTTCTCTGTTCAAGTATTCCGAGTGCGTAAGTCGGAGGCCGCAGAACACCCGCGGCGCTCGAGCTTAGCCAGAAATCGGTGTCGTCCGTTCGGTTAAAAGGAGCCTGGTGACAATCGAGTCAACAACCTGCCAGCCGTTCCGTTCCGGTCGCTGAACGAGCGATATTTTCGAGAGGAAGCGGCGCCATTCGGCTTCGCGGAAAGGATCAAACCAGCCGTTACTAACGGCGCCGGCGTCGATACGTCACGCGACCAGGACCATCGCAGCCCCCGTTCTCCTTCTTGCCTCGAGGAAGCTCGATCGCTATCTTCACGCTTCATATGCGTTAATTGGGCGTTGTCGGTGCGACTGAATTAATTTGTGATCGCCACAGCTAATGAGACGACCAGAGGGGCGAGGGAATCTGCGGGAACTGTCTTAGGATCATCAGCGTCCTTCGGCTCGCAAGAACGCTGCCTGCTCGAAGGCCGTTTGTCTTCCCCGTGGGAGACTCCTGGAGCCCATTGCTAATTTCCTTGTTGCGTTATTACGAATATACAATTATAAGGCACTCCGTGTATCACGGATCTCCTATAACCTCCTTCGATTTCGATCTGACATGGATCGATTTATCTTTGATCAATTAATTTTGAATTCAACTGTTTACCGTGAAATTTATTGGTCAGCTGCGTCGGTTTAAACTATTAGGTCGTTCGGAAAGTCATTTCGTTTCTTTTTTTTTATGAAAATGGGAGACGATTTTTAGGGGATACTTCTTTTCTTGCTTGAACAGCATTTTTAAAAAAGTGAAGAATTCCGAAAATGCTTATATGACTTATTCACAAGCAAGACAGATTTTTCTCCAATTCTCAGATTTCCAAATTCTGAAAAATCCGAATTCTCTGAGTTCCAAATTCTGAAAAATCTGAATTCTCAGATTTCCAATTTCGGAAAATTCTGAATTCTCAGATTTCCAAATTCTGCAAAATCCGAATTCTCAGATTTCCAAATACTGAAAATTCCAAGTTCTTAGGTTTCCAAATTCTGTAAAATCCGAATTCCCTGAATTCCAAATTCTGAAAAATCCGAATTCTCAGATTTCCAAATTCTGAAAAATCCGAATTCTCAGATTTCCAAATACTGAAAATTCCGAATTCTCAGATTTCCAAATACTGAAAATTCCGAATTCTCAGATTTCCAAATACTGAAAATTCCGAATCTCAGATATCTAAATACCAAGAATTTCTCACAAGCAAGACTGATGGAGAAAACGAAATGACTTTCCGAACAACCCAATAACTATTCGTAGCTATAATATCGAAACGTACGAAGAAAGTTAAGATGTTGTGAGCATTTTATACTCAGTAAGTGATGTATACACAACTGGAAATTAGGGAATTGTCTGAACAACGTGGAATGTAAATAATGTTTTGAGAGCGAAAGATGTCGTATTCAAAATTGAGGAAAACCTTGCACAACACAAAATGCGATGAGGAAGTTTGAGAATGGTCTTGTGTAGTGTGGTACATTTTCGGGACGTGATAACCGTGTTGCATGGAAATTACATGTACTTGAACATAAAATCGTTTTGCAATAAATATTGTTTAAGGTAATAAATTTGAGGTTTGTGGGGAGTGAGGTAAGTTTGAAAGCGTTACTATGAACTGGGTTGAATATCATAACATTAACTGTTATTCAAGTATTTATTTAACTTACTTTATATTGATTATGTATGGTGTTATAAGTAAGACCATTTGGAATGGTTTGTTAATAAACAAATTTAATAATGTTAGGTAAATTTGGTATGTTACACTAGTCTAATGTAATTTATTATATGGTATAGAGTTCTTTTTGTTACAGTAGTGAAGTACAATTTACTTTATTCATGGAATGTGATTTGTTTTACTAATGTAGTGCAATGTACTGTATTAGTGTTGCAATTTATAACGTTACTTTAGTGTAATGTATTGGAGTAGTGTGGAGTAATTTATTACAACAGCGTGGTTTAATTTATTATAATAGTCTAGTGGAATTTATTGTACTAGTGTAGTTTAATTAATTCCACTAGGGGAGTGTAATTTATTATACTTGTCTTGTGCTACTTATTACAATAATGTAGTACAATTTATTATTCTAGTGTAGTCTAAAGTGTTATAAGCAGTATAACGTATTATAGTAGTATATGGATTAGGTTAATGACTAATACAGTAAGGAACCACAGTTTACCGTGCTGGTGCTAATGGGGGATAATGTAAACGTAACTGTAGTATAAAGCTAGCAAAACTGTGGACTGCAAACATTTTTGTGGGAACTTTTAAAAATTTAAGAAATAACAGTGAAAGGAATATTTTCAAGTTTGCATATTTCCAAATTTCATGTCTCTTTCATCATACAATTTAAAAATTACCGTATTACTTATTCACAAATATCTCAAATTCTCCAGATGGCAAAGTTCCAGAATTTTCAATGTTTAAAATTTTCATGTCACAAACTTTCGACATTTTTAAATTCCCAAATCTCCAAATGTACGAAATCTCAAATTCCCAAATTTTCGTAATCCTAAATTAAAAAATTGCCAAATTATTGAAACCTCTAATCTCCATATTTTTAAATTCCAGAATTTTTTTATTTTACATTTACAAAAATTTCAAAATACTAGCTCTTGAAATTCGCAAATTCGGTTATACATATTCTTCAATTCTCAAACTCTCAAATTCGCAAATTCGGCTACTCATATTCTTCAATTCTTCGATTCTTCAATTCTCAAATTCTCAAATTCTCAATTTTTCAAATTCTCGGATTCTCAAATTCTCAAATTCTCAAATTTAAAAATTTGTACGTTCTTGAATTTCCAAAGTCAAAATTTCTAATTTTAATCCACAGCCTCAATTTCTAAATTGTCCGCTCCGAAAATATACGAATTCTAAATTTTCAAATCCCCAGAATTCAAAATTTCCAACATTCCAACATTCTAGATGTCCAATTTTCCAAAGCACCACATTCTCAGGTTGCCAAATTTTCAAATTCCTGGTGTTCCTAATTCTCAAATTCGGGATACTAAATCTGTAATACTCGTAATTTTCAAATTTACAGTTCTTCAAGTGCGCAAATTCAAAATTGAGAAATTTCCATAATTTTACAATTTTTAAATTTCATAATTCCAATATTCTAAATTTCCAAATTTCCAAATTTCCTGAATTCCCCAAACTGTCAAGATTTCAAAATCCCTATCATCGAAAGCAATATTTCACAAACGATGCTCAGACATTGTTCCCTCATTCTTGGCGATCGCTTGTCACTCGAATCGTTTGACATGATTCCTCGTGTCCGCATGCATACGATTAACGTACAAATATGATAAAATGATCGAGTTCCGTTTGCAAAGGGAAAATTGAACGGTAGCAAGAGTCGATCATGAAATTTTCTTTCCTTGCCGCTTGTTCCCAGGCGTGTGCACCTGCAACGGCTCGATAGACGATCGCTTAAAAGTCAGAGGCGCGTAACATGAAAAGCGCACGGGTACCGGAAATAGATATCTGCCTGGTGGCACGGGCACAATGGGAGACGATGTATTGGCAGTCGAACGTTGAACAATGGCTACAATGCCACAAGAAAAAAAGGGGCTGTGCTTCAGAAACCTGACGTGCCTCGGTGCACCGTAACTGTCTACGAGAATGTCGACTCCTGCGACTTTTGCCGCTGCACGACACGATAAGGGCGCCTTATAGTCTCACCAGGGGTTCTCAACTTTTTATTGGATTCTTGATAACACAATTCCTTGATTATATCTCTCTGTAACTGTTAGGTTTATGTAAAAAAGGGAATATAGGTAGAGTAATAGTGAACGTCAAGATTAGAACGCCTTATAGACGCACCAGGGATTCTCAAGTTTTTATTAATTGTTTGATAACACAATTCCCCAATAATGTCGTTCTGTAACTGTAAGGTTTATATAAAATAGGAACATAGGTAGAGTAATAGTGCACGTCGAAATTAGGACGCCTTATAGACGCACCAGGGTCTCTCAAGAATTTATTAATTGTTGTAATCTCTCTGTAATTGTTAGGTTTATGTAAAATAGGGACATAGGTAGAGTAATAGTGCACGTCGAAATTAGGACGCCTTATAGACGCACCAGGGTCTCTCAAGAATTTATTAATTGTTGTAATCTCTCTGTAACTGTTAGGTTTATGTAAAATAGGATTATAGGTAGAGTAATAGTGAACGTCGAAATTAGGACGCCTTATAGACGCACCAGGGTCTCTCAAGTTTTTATTAATTGTTTAATAACATAATTCCGTAATAATATAGTATTGTACCTGTTGCATATGTAGAGTAATAGAGCAAGTCACGATAAGGACGTTTTATAGTCTCACCAGGGATTCTCAATTGTTTATTGATTGCTTGCTGACACAATTCCTTGATAATATTTGCCTCTAACTCTTAGGTTTATGTAGAATAATGATGTTGGTAGAGTAAATAGTGTACGGCACGATAAGGGCGCTTTATAGTCTCACTAGGGGTTCTCAACTTTTTATTGGATTCTTGATAACACAATTCCTTGATTATATCTCTCGGTAACTGTTAGGTTTATGTAAAAAAGGGAATATCGGTAGAGTAATAGTGAACGTCAAGACTCGAACGCCTTATAGATGCACCAGGGTCTCTCAAGTTTTTATTAATTGTTTGGTAACACAATTCCCCAATAATGTCGTTCTGTAACTGTAAGGTTTATGTAAAATAGGAATATAGGAAGAGTAATAGTGCACGTCAAGATTAGAACGCCTTATAGACGCACCAGGGCCTCTCAAGTTTTTATTAATTGTTTAATAACATAATTCCTTAATAATATAGTATTGCACCTGTTGCATAGGTAGAGTAATAGTGCACGTCACGATAAGAATGTCTTATAGTCTCACTAGGGATTCTCAATTGTTTATTGGTTGCTTGATAACACAATGCTATGATAATATTTTCCAAGCTTTTATTCAAAGCTTTTATGTTGATAATATAATTCTTTAATAATATACTTCTGTAACTGTCACGTTTCTGTTAAATAGTAGTATAGATTAAATAATTGTGCATGGTCACAGTAAGCACGCCTTATAACCTTACCAGGGGTTCTCCATTCTTTATTGATTCCTTGATAACACAATTCCTTAATCCTTTACACTCGAAAGGCGATTTGCATTTGCCAACTTAGTGCAACAATATTAAATAAATAACTTCTAACTAACTGCATAGTGTTATACAGGTGACGCTTGAACATAATAAAACAGAGAAAATTGGTGATTGATAATAAAAAAATGATGATTTCAAAGAAATTCATCAGACTCTAACTAGAAAATTTTACATTTGCTATTTGCCAATTGTAAAAATCTTTTTCACTGCAATACCATAATTTCATTAATCATAAAGATTTTTCTTATTTTAAATTGATATTAACCTAGCATAAAAGTGTAATATTTATTGTAGTTTTTCACAACGTTACTATGATCTTTGAAATGAAATGTGATTGCAAAAATCACGAATCATGCCTACTTCTTGAATTAGATCTTAATATGTTTAAAACAGCACCGTTGTTTTCCTTACGTGGTGCCTTCATTAATTTTCTAGTTTTATGTAATTATAATACCTGAGTAGTCACGTAGTCTGCATTAGCATTAAATTAATATCTTAACCCAAAAGTCGCAAATTAGATTTCAACCTGAACTATTAAATTATAATATATACATAACGTGTATTCTTTGAGCGCAAGCCGAATATTATTATTTTTTGTGTTCTACATTTGCAACGCAACATCACAAATGTTAAACTAAATATTGCCTTGGACAATATTTCTGATATTATCGAGTCCGATTTACATCACGGTTAAACTTTCCGTGACAGCCTCATGGTGATAAGTCACAATATTTTCTGAAGCCGAACGTTTAACGCGCACGAAATAGTAACATTGAAATTGCGTTACATAACAGTGACTGTTATCTTTCCGCGACGCTCTCATGGTTTTCACAATGAAGCGGAATTTCGCAAGTGACGAAGATTCGGAATTGTATCCATATTCTTTTTTGCGAATTTCTCAGCTACGCGTCGACGTATCTAATTAATAATCGCTGAATAGCCTGGGACATTAATTATTCAGGACGTTGATGTCAAGTAGCACACGTATCTGAGTAATAAAGCATGAAGTAATCATATCCTTACCAGGTGGATAATGATGAAACATGGTAATTGGGCGGCGTGCCATCAAATTTGCACAGTTTGAAGGTCTACGTGGAGAACAGAAAATTGAACATTTTACGGGTTGCTCGCTCCGCATTAAAAACTGCATCATGTGCTCGATCTCGACGGATGGGGCATAATTATATGCAAATCGGCCAATTAGTTGTGCCTGACATATTTGCGGTAGTTGTTAATTTCACTCTCGCTGCGCAACAAATTGCAAAGATTACGACTTTGTATACATCACCAAGTGAGCTCGTTTAGTTCACCTATTATCTTCATTGATTTCGCTCTTCTCGTATTGCTCGACACTATACGAACACAGTGACAAACTGTTCTTTATATACTTACCCACTGATCTCCGATTTCATTTTTCTTAACGCTAGATTTACGGACGTTCAATGGCTACTTACACTCATGGACAAAATTAAGTGGACATTGCAGAAATGTAAAAGAATGTTTTGTTTTATTACAATATTTTAAATAAATTTTAAATTTAGAACGTGAGATATTTTTGTAGACTTGAAAAAACATTTATTAAAGTTAATTAAATTTACCTTTTGTTATTTATGATACCTATCTACTTAATTTTGTCCACGACTGTATGTATGAATTGAAAATAAACTATAAAAAGAAATGAATAATGGACAATACATAAGCCAGTTTGTAGAAAGATTCTTCATCTCCATGAAGGTTATCATGCATTTTGCAATAAGTTTTTTAATCATTTTCGTAATTGAAAATAAAGAGTCTAAGTCTGAAACTGAAAGTAACAGAAACTGGGTCATCTAATATGTAATTATAGGTGTTAATTTAACACATTAAGTTAAGACCCAATTTATAACATGAATTAAAATGTTAATTCATATAAATATAATATTAATTATAAAGTATATAGTATGGCAATGTAATTTTTAGTTTTCGTGAAAACTGTGACATTTTGGATTTACAGAACTTTTATTTATTCATATGGAAAATATTTAACGAATATTGATTATTATGGATTCGAATAAAAACCCGAAGATTCTGAATGTTTTGATTCCGTAATACGAGTTAGTCTGAAACAAAATTTATTTTTGATCACAATTATTACACATCATACCAGAATATTGTCGTTATAGTCAAACGCACTTCATATCGTTAGAGTTATCACACGAAATCTAATATCAGAATAATAAAATTGGAAGTTAAGATGTACTAATCATAACACTGGAATTACGATGTAAACTGTAATGTCATAACCTTGCAATTGTGACGAAAAATTAAACATCCTAACATTGCAATTGTCACATGAAATCCAGTGTAGCGATAAAGTAGATCAGTTTCACCATGATAAAACTCGGGAAATGAAATATCGCAATTATCACATAAATATGTACCACCGTGTACTGATAAATCGTCTTGCCAGCCATGTTTCGAGAAATAGCAGCTTAAAAATGAAATGTAAAATAAAAAAGCAAGTTACGAGGTAGATACATATACATGTCGGGATACGAAGTCCGTATCGAAATTCGTGCAACCCCGGGACAACAAGCTTAAACCGTGAAAGTCCGACTCCCGCAGCGGTAACCCTTAAATCCCTCCCCGACTCATTCCAATCGTTGCCTTCCTATCCCGGAGAAAGGCGGAAGAGAAACTGGAAAAAAAGTCCGGATAGCCAGAGAGACAGGAGGAAAAGCTATGGTTGGAAGAGAGACAAATTTAGCCCCGGCAGGCCAGCCCCGGCTCTTCGAAACCAATATCGCAATGTTCTCCGCAGAAAGTTCGTCCGGTAATGCCATACAATATCTACTCCAGCTTCCATTACTCCGGTCTGGCCTCCCCTCCCGCCGCTCGATAGGCTTCCTCTCCTCTCTGGAAATCTCCAGTGGAGTAGCGGTCCACCTCCATCCATTCTGCCTCTGAACTCTCCGCTGGACCTTCGCGGAACGACGGGGACCGACCGGGGTATGGGGAAGAACCGTCGTCCCTTTTTCTTTCAGGCTCTCGTATTAGCGTGTAATTTCGGAAAAATGACACCGCGATAACGGACCACGGTTCGACCCTAAGTGACTAGGCAGGCGGTAGGTGGGGCTCCTTCAGAACACCGTGTTGCGGATTGGCTGAGATATCAGAGACAGGTTATCTTTTTGATACACCATGCATTTTTTATTCTCGCAAATTTATTTGTAGCGGTTAAGTCGTAAATTTATTTCGAGTGCCTGGGAGGTCCTTGAGGACCCTGGCTCGTTCGAATATTTTAGCGAGTAGGCCCTCGCTTTTCTTCGTCAGGGTTGCTCTCGATGCCACATGTTTTCCAACGGGTAGAGAGAGAGTTTTGGAAAATCCTGGCAGAAAGCAACAGGCTCTCGTACCTTTCACATCGTGTTATATCCATAGTCTTTATTACCGTCATTAGTACAGACGCCTAACTGTTATATATTGCTGGTATTGTTATTGTTTTGTTTAAATATATTTTGTTGTCTGTTAATCTGTGTTTCACAATTACGTACTTTTACCTCACGTTATCGTAAATATTTTTTGTTTTTAACGCTGATGCGAGTCGCGTTTCAAGAAACTGGGTTTATATGGTGATTAAGCGTTAGTGACTTCTATGATAATTATGCGATATCGACGTATGTTCTAACTATGCAGTGTACAGGTATCCTTGTGTCTATTACACTCGTATACATAGCTAGCTTAAAGGTAACTAATAAATAGTAATAACTAAAATCAGGTAACTAGTGATTAATGTACTAGTCTGACTAGGATTTCTATCAAGAATCAATCTAAGAGTATCGGGTTGGATTACATTTGTATCTTTTTGTTCGTTGTGTTGCAGTACTTTTCTATGTGTTGGATCACATCGTCAGTTATATGAGCAAGTCATATAGTCATATTGTTAACTATATGATCTAATGATATAATTATATGGTTAGTTATATGACCGAGACCAGCCATATAGTCATATGGTTAGATATATAATAACCAACTCATAGTGCCTCGCAGATAGCTACATGACTTAGTTATATAGTCACATAATTTATATAATTTATGACCTAGTCATATATTCATATGGATCACTACATGACCTAACCAATCATATAATCGTATGGTTAGGTATATGACCTAGTCAGAGAATCATATAATTAGCAATAGCACTTAGCCAGATAGTCACATAGTCGGCTGAATCATCTAGTCATATATATTCATATCGTTAGCTACCTGATTTATCAACATGATCATATGATTAGTTGTACGGTCCAGTCATATAGTCATGATCAAGTGTATGATATAGTGAGAAAGTCATATGATTAGGTATGTGATTGATCAGTATATGGTTAACCGTATGACACAACCATATGTATAGTCATATAGCTAAGTACATAACTACATATATGTATGTAGTCATATATAGATTTGCGTTCTTATATTATTTGTGATCACATGATTTATACGTACGAGTTATACATATGTATACCTACATTTCGTTTCGCGTTACATCCTCACATGTAGTATTATCACATGTTACATCTCCAAATTTCAGGCGCACAAGGTCCTAGACCACATCTACCTAAATCAATGCATTGATTTAATACAATCCAAGCAGATCTTAACCCAGTCATAATCTAAGGATATGTTATAAAGTAACATCGCGCATATGTTATACAGCAACGAATTATAGATAAAACTACGCGTCAAATGTTTCTCACTGCATCGTTGCACGTATAACCACACGTTGCATCTGCAGATTTCAGATAGGCCAGATTCCGAGCCTCGCTCGTTTAAATGATCCAAGTGGATCTTAACACGAAAACTATCGACGTATAATGCATAATAAATTTGAAGTTACAAATGAAGTTGGAAAAGCAATGAACAAACAATGAAACAAATGAATACACTTATCGATTCTCTGTCTCGATGACAATCAGCACAGATCTCAAGAAAACCATCTCAACATATTTTGTCGTGTGAAGTAGGAAATTTGTGAAAGATCCTTTGACCCCTTGGTAGTTTTTGTGTTTACGCAGTGCCAATCTAGCGATCTGTCGTCAAGGGTCCATCGATGCTTGTCAGAAATCGATCGATGTCTTTGCGCGAAGGAAGCACAGCCAACTCAAAAATTGACGCGTGAGGAGGTTGTACTAAAACATAAGCCGTACGCGGTCGCTCCGCCTATCCCCTCCGTGAACCCACAAACTTGCCGCCTATTGACGATCGTCGACTACCGATTGTTTATGCTTATCGGGTCAACTGGTGTGCGCGACCGTGCGAACCAACAGATCCCGGCGCCGAAAATACGTGAGACCTGATGCGTCCATCTTTTTTGTTCTGGCGAATTAGTGTTGTCGCGATCGGAACGCCCGGGCCAACCACTCCACGCGCCAATTCCTGGGTTGCGGCTGTATGTACGTAAAGGAAGGATCAAAAAGGATCGAATGAAAAAATGGCGGGAAGTAGGTAGAAGCTTAGAAGCGAGAGGCATAAGAGTCAGCAATCGCCGCGGTGTTAGCGAGCGGTTCGCCTGGCTTTAACCAGCTCGAGCGAAGGTTCGAGGCAGATCGAGGAGCGAGGAGGACAAGGCGATTTAACACGATTGGCCGGTGGAAATAAACTGGCAACACGCGCATTGGTTCCATTGGTTCCATTGGCTATCGGGGCTCCTTGCGCTTCCTTCGACCTCCCGCTTCTACCGGCACGCTCCCCCGCGTCCACGTCGCGCTCTTTTTTCGTGTTCCACTCCACCTCCGCTTGACCGGTGCGCCGCCGATCCGCTCGGCCCCGGTGGCCTCGATCAGCCGTTACCACGCTCGGAATGACTGCCTCTGTGAGAACGAACCCGTACACGAGTGCAACCGAGGGAGGGATAATTGATCGGCGGGGATACATGATCGCTCGGCTGTGGATTAGATGTTTTTGTTCCTAATTGTAACAAGTGTCAAAATATGCAAGGAGAACATGTCAAACAGCGGACGATCACGCCAATGTTACGCGCGATTCTCCAGCCATTTGCGTTGCATTTATAAGAAACAGTTAATCGAATTTGTCTCCGGTCTTTTTAAGTTTGGTCCTGTTCGAAGTGACCTTTGTAAATGGAACTGTGTATCCTCTCTTTGCCGCGTTATCGTCTGTTCTCTTGTAGAATTAGAGTGTCCCATAAGTTTCTTCCACATTTGATAGAAACGAATAAACAATATTTATTATTTAACCTCTTAGGCACGGCTGAATTTTGCGCGGGATTGTTTCTCTGTACGGCAGAGTTCAACGCGAATTACGTGTACACTATGCGGACAACAAGAAGTCCGGTGAGGTGGTTGTCCTAAAACATAAGACGTACGCGATCGCACCTCCTACCCCCACCTAGAACCGTCGAAACTTGACACCGATTGACGATCGCAGACTACTGATTGTTTACGGTCTTCGGGTCAACTAGTGTGCGTGACCGCGCGAACCAATAAATTCCGCCGCCGAAAATGCGTGAGATTCGCTGCGACCATCTTTTTTTTTTCGGCCAATTACTGCCGTCGCGTCGGAACGCCTGGCCAAACCTCCTCACCGGACTTCTTGTCGGCCGCATAGTGTATATGATACGGAAAACGATTACTTTATTAAAACGGTTAGCGAGTGTGCCAGTTGAGTGCGTCACTATAG
Organism: Coelioxys conoideus; assembly: GCA_947623535.1. NCBI lineage: Eukaryota > Metazoa > Arthropoda > Insecta > Hymenoptera > Megachilidae > Coelioxys > Coelioxys conoideus. The sequence continues at coordinate 11,267,929 of OX392451.1, read as the reverse complement.
TGGCGCGTCGTACAGAAAGATGACATCCGCGAAAACCACTATAGTGGCGCATCGTACAGAAAGATGGCATCCGCGAAAGCCACTATAGTGGCGCGTCGTACAGAAAGATGGCATCCGCGAAAGCTACTATAGTGGCGCATAATGCCTAAGAGGTTAAAGTCGATTCATTGCTGTTCCATCACCCTTTCATTCCTCATGAAACATCGTTATTTTTTTATTCTAAAATTATCGTGGTCACTTGCAGAATATCCCCGAAGCGCGTTTTTATTAGAGGAGGAATCTACCTTAAAGACGGAAGGAACTTATGGGAAATCCTAATATAATTATGAGCAGATGATGCACTTGGAATTCATGTTTGGTAAACCTTTCATGTATTTTTAGCACGGTCGCGTGTTCAATTTAAGTTTAATTGCAGTTAGCGTAGTTGACGAACGCTGAATGCAAAACAAGTGCGTCATTTAACTTTCTTTCATAACAACGTTATTCACTATAAAATAGTAACTAGTTTGACGCATGTACCTAATAAGTCGTAGTGCTACGAGTTAAGGATAAATTGTACTTCTTTTGTAAACGCGAAACGATGAAAGTTAATTGATCATCAGTGAATTGTCACTATTTTAATAAGTTAACATTAACTTATACTGCCATATAACATCACTGCAAACCAAAACATTCACACTTATATGGACAGATGACTTGTACAAATTTAAATTAAAAGAAAGAGCAGTGTGTGTAATCAAAGTATCGATGTCATTAAAATCTTATTTTGAAGTGTCATTTTCAAGAACTGATGGGAATAGTGATGGACACTTAGGAGAGCAGAGATGTGGATGCTTAAGTGTACATTTCCGTAGTTACCAATTTCATCAATGAAATAAATTTGTCAGTTTATATTAATCTATTAATAAGTTTGTTAATAATTTATCCACATGAACTTATCACCTTATTTTGATTAATTCTAAATAAATTAACGCCCGACAGTTAAATTTGAGAGAGTTAAATTTAAACATTAAGTACTTATAAGGAAACATTTGATGTACTAAGCTCGTTGACTTCGGCTTAATGTTATACATTGGCAGTTCACAACCTTTCTATAAATATGTTCTTCAATTAATACAAATTCAAGAATTTTAGCTCCAACAAGGAAGATGTCTTGCATACAGGAACTTAAGAGGAATTTCACACGTAAGTAATTACTATAACATAGTTTTATTTTGTACCTAATGAATAACTCTAATGAACATGAATAATTGAATAATAAGTAAAACGGAAATAGATCAGCACACAAAATTAACAAATAATATGGTTGTTAATATACAACATGATTTGCTTTAATATAATAAATATTAATGCTTGCTGGATTAAAATTAATTTGATTCTATTTTATTTAGTTTAAACTGTAAATATAATTCTAACGAAAGTTTTTTTTCTGTATTTATTTTTATTATCGGATAATGTTACATTTTATTTTGCATTAATTATCCGTGTATTGTCTTGTTATTTTGTAGTACCATTGAATGAGAACTACTGGTCTACGCAATACGATACAATTAAAAATGATGTGGTTCTATTTAATGATCTCAAAGTGTAGGATGCGATGTGATAATTAATACAGAGGACGTGGAATGAAGATATCTTCGAATATAAGAAAATATTCGTGTGATAAATATATCATATATTATTGCAACAAGACTGTAACACAATATTTAAATAATATATGTACCATAATTCTAATTCGAACTATAATAAATTATAAGTATGTTTTTCACGATAGTTCTACCTGACGGTTAGCACTTTAAATTTACTATTTCATAACAAAAAGTAATTTTAAGAAATTTCGTAAAAAACTTATTTTTATAACGAAAAGTTTCTTTAGAACAAATTATTGCATTATTTGCACTACAGGGCATATTCTCATTGAGAGACAACAATTCTTAAATTCGATAATCGAAAATCGTAATTATCAAAAATTTGCAAAACTTGTATTAATAAAGCAACGAATAAAATAAAAAATAATTACTTCAATCAAAACCACGTCAAATTCCTATTATGGTTGGCTACCGGAGTAGTTTATGAACATCCCGGATCGTTTCCGAGAGATTTCCGAGCTTTCGGGATTAAATACCTTGATTATTTATTAGCGGCATGTAATTAATCGCTTCTGGGAGATGATTTGATGGGTTTAGCGGGGGAACGTTTCATTAAGAACCTTCGTTCTATAGATATTGTTCAGATGTAAGGTTCGAGATTCTACCACAGATTTTCAGTCGATCAGGTGTATCGAGCTACTTCGTCATGTTTTATTACTTCGAGACGCTTTTATGATCCCCAACACTGTAACAAGTGACCTAAGTGCCTTTATAGCTTTTTAGATGAAAGTAAAATTGTAATATATTACCTAATTCACTTCGAGTACAGTATAATAACAAAGTTTAACTTAATTAATTTAATTTGTTTAGCTTAATTATGACAATATACACAATTAGATATCGAGATATGCACTCTGGAGATATATCTACGTTTCATAGATAAATTTATCTAGATTCTACATACCTAGGTCTATTAAGTTACAGCAGACTCCGGGTGATCTACTTTCGAAATCGATCTATCTACAGATTCATATATGCATCTACCTAGAAATGGATCTAAGTACAAATGTATCTATCTATCTAGAGATAGATCTATCTGGACTCGATATTGTCACAGGAGTCTTGCACAGCAGATAATGCTTACATTGCATAATACTGAGTTGTCGAAAAAATATTTTGCTCCAATACAGACTCTATCCTTCAAAATTGTCGGTAAATACAGGCATCTCCAGCGAAGCAAGGTGTGTCACTAAACAGAATCATTGTAGAACGCCGTAAATCAATTGACAAAATTCTGCAGGTAACATATTAAACGGTTTCGGTGATTCATTCATGTTCTTATCAGAGAAGCACGTTGAGATTGGTGCATTTACCAGAAAGAAGCTAATCAGGGAATGGCCGGTACTATGTACCTTAACCAGGAGGTGTTACGGCAACGGCGTTGGCGTAGTTCGAGACACTCGATTGCTCTACGGGCGCCATGTTTGATTGTCCGACGTCGTTGATCGCCGTCCGGCAGAAATTATCATAACTCATCCCGGTAATCTAGCCACCGACTGGTAGAAAGCGACACCGTCACGTGGGTGTTATTTACCCGTCGCGATGTAAAGAGCAGGGGGAAAGGGACAGAAGTTTTGAGTCATGGTCATCTCTCGCGTATATTGGACTTTATGTGCCGAGTCATTAGAACTGCCGAGAACCAGGAACGCTAATAAGCTCGTTTGTTTCAATTCAGTTTTATAGAAAAATTCCAACAATCAATATCCTGTCAACGTGCCTCACGGCTGAAACGGTTTCGGTGACGTTATACCGCTGTTGCGGTGACATTGCTGCAATTACTGTCACCATTATGGTTTCTATCGCTAAGTGAATTACAGTATGATTTAGTATGAACGTATACCTTAATGATAACACTTTATTGGTGTTGTATTATGAATGTTATTTCATACACGTAATAACTATTGCCTAATAAATCATTATACACCGTATGTCCGGTTTAAGGGTACGCAAGTATTTCTTTAATTATTATTGGAGATACGAACGAACGTTTAATGCGAAAGGTGTTTATTTCGATGGTAGAAATTTGGAGGAATACATAAATTTTTTTCTTAATTATTTCTACATTATAATTACTTAATTATTTTTTAATTATTTCGAAAGGTAATGGTATTATTATACCGGTTTGAATTGCATATACAGGGCGTCCCAAAAGTGTTGAAGGAGCCGGAAATGGGAGGTAGGTGGGGTCATTCTGAACAACTTTTTCATTTGCAAAAATGTCGTATGGGGCTTCATTTTTAAATTATTAACGAAAAACAGCGACCAATCAAACCGCGAGAACACTTCTGCCTCCGAGGCGCGCGATTCTTGTGCTCTGATTGGTCGGTGTTTTTGGTTAATAGTTTAAAAATGAAGCCCCATACGACATTTTTGTAAATGAAAAAGTTGTTCAGAATGACCCCACCTACCTCGCATTTCCGTCTTCTTCAACACTTTTGGGACACCCTGTATATATTTATACTGCTACTAATTTAAATTGAATTTAACGATGTGCGCATAACGACAATTTCAAATTGCACTTCGTTTATTGTGGATACAAGTTTTCAAACACAAGTTTGTTTATTGATGGACACATAAAATGGTGTAATGATTTGTTGTTAGTAAACTACTTTCTTGTTATTTTGTATTTTTATCGCTAGATCGCGAAAAACATATTTGTATATTCCAAAATCATATGTGTCAATCAATTATATGCCAAGTAACGATAAAAACAACAACAGTAAATAGCGAAAAATAGAATGCATAACTAGCTTTGAACATTTCTTTGGAATCCTGAATATCGTTCATTCATCTACTTGCAATTACTGTTTATATAATACATTACCAACATAATTAAAATGAGAGTAACTAGCATGTTATTTTCATCCTCAATGTTTTCCAATGCTTTCCAGTGGTTTTATAACCTACAAACTAAACATGATTTATTTAAATTATCTGCAGGGACTTGTACACAACTTCTAGAAAGTTATTTGTTTATTAAGAATAGTTTGACTGCGAATATCAACAGGAAATTCGAAATGGCAGAAATTTGAGTTCCGCATACGGTTCATGTTATGATTCAGAGTTAATCAACAGAATAAAACACATTTTGTGCACACGCTACTATAAAAAATAAATTGTCACATTGAACGTATAAGAAAAATGCCATTGTGAAAGCGGGAAGAAGGTATTATTTATTCCTGCTCTCCCTACTGCAATATGCTGGGTGTTCCACGACTCATGCTCAAAGACATGTAGAATGTGGAATGATGTAGATATTTAGAATGACCTTCTAACCAGTTATCCATGTGTCGCGAAACACCCTGTATAATATTAGGTTGGTGCATATAAAATGTCGGATTTTTAAGCGAATATATAAAACTGCATATCTTTTTTCAAGAGCCGTTTATTTAAACAAAATATGATCCATTTGCTTAAGTACACATTTCCCAACGAGATTGTAACGGGTAAATGATTGTATTAAGGAAATTCTGATCTTTGGAATCAATAAACTCTGATATTGAATTTTTCAAGCTCTCTTCATTTTCACAGCATTTAGTCTGTGAAAACAGTTCTGAATGTTTAAAAAACTGAAAATCGGTTAACGAAGTATCTGATAAATAACCTGGGTCATCGTTTTGTCTGACGTATGCGGCCACGCGTTATCCAGGAGATATATTGGATCATGTCGATTAGTGATGGCTGTATAATTATCAATTTTTTTTACCCTTCTCAAACTGGCCGCAGTATTTTCCTCAAACGCATGGTTTACATTGCCGGAATTTCTTGCAGCATTATAACCAAATTTATACGGGTATAAAAAAAATTACACGAATATCGGCTGAATTCATATCGGTACAAAATATAAAACAAATAACAAAAGGAAACACTATTAAGAAAATCTTCTTTGTTAAAATGTGACTCTGACAACGGACAGTGCGACTATGAGAGAGGTCATGCCAACAACGAAAGCATGAGGAAAACACGGTAACAAAGGTTCACGTGTACAGAAAAGCCGACATTTCATATGCACCAACTTTATCTTGGAAATATTATCCCAACTTCCGATTTAATCTCCGAGTGTTGTAATTTTTATCAGCGAGGAAAGATTAAAAATTGCATTCGAGTGTCGATAAGCATGGGCCGGTTGGAGACAAAGCGTCGAAAGGTCATAAAACCGAGACAGGTGATTTGCAGGTGGTCCGAGGCCGAGTCTCCTCCCCACACAGAGGCCACGGTTCAAGCTTTGAGCGAAATTCAGCTCCGGCACGCTCACCCCCGTCGGTTGGGCAAACGGATTCCAAGCTGGCCAAGCGTGTGCTACGCCACGCTATTATTTATCTTATGAATACCAAACACACTGGCACGCATTGTATTATAATTTACTTACCGCCGTGTTATAATTACAATTTTCACCGAGTCCGAATCGGACGTCTGTTCGCGTCACGGTGGCCTGTTTGCACAGGCCCAGGGTAATATTCAGTTTCAATTCGTCCAGTACTAACCCCGCCATCGTGTACATGTTTAATCGCGAACAGCCTTGATAACAACGAAAATTCATCACGTTTTGCGCCACAATAGGGTAATTTCGGGTTAGACGAGGCAGGTAAGTATTTCTCAATCTGTCTGCCAGACTTTATCGTTGTCGAAATGATCTAATACATATGTAGGTAAGCTATATTTCGGAACATTCTAATTAATGAGGTTTAAACACTGAAAATTTAGAAGCTGAAGCAATTTCACTTACTTGTATTTACTCTTAATCGCGTTACTTGGGATAAAATATTTAATAACATAAAATTACATATGATTGTATCAAATGGTATTATTTATAATTGCATAAAATTACATTACTTATAATTACATCAAATTTCAACACTTGTAATTAGGTAAAATTGCAACACTTATAATTACGTAAAATTGCATTACTTATAATTGCATAAAATATATTACAAGTCAGCGTTGAACATTAATTATATTGCTCGTAACATCTACTTCTAAATGTACACAATGCCAAACACAAGGTTTGTAAAATAGTTTTGTTTTTTCATAAAAGTAATCTTCTTGGCTTGCAATTAATAATCCGTTTAAGATCAAGTTATTAAAGGGAGGACTGTACTTTTTCGTAATATTGATTTTGTGATATTTTTGATCACACGTTTCACCCTACCCGAAATCGCCTTAAATTCGATATTCGAGGCTTAAGTGAAAGGATACTTAGGATATGATCGTGTTTTTTGGTATTTAATGGTGTTCTCGGGGATCTTAATACAACGCCCATTTAGAAACGATCGACTAGCGATTAGTATTGAAGAAGGAGGGTCGAGGGTCCGCATCTGGTGCACCTGACGGTCAGTTGCGTCCCTTCTTCGTTCCTCCTTTACCCATGTAGCTCCTTTCTCTTCAACCCTTCGACAGAAAGCAGCCGGACGAACTCACCTCGTAACGTCTGCTTCCTAACGACCATTATTGAAATTTTACTGCCTCTTAATTGGAAATTAATGGTTATACCGACGCACGACTTGTCATGGAATTAACGCGACCGAACCCTTCTGGTTTACACGCGATTCGCCTACAAATATTTGGACCGAAGAAAAAGTACTTCTGTAACACTATTTTACGCTTAGTAATAATTAGTGGTACTTTCAAAACAGAACTTTTTAGTTTTCGAAAATCAAGCATGTAATGCGGTATACATGTAGTTGCGCTCAAACGAGTCCCGGTAATTAACAATTGAGATGCATTTTGTTGATAAAAAACGTTTGAAGTAATCAAAATGTAATAGCGACATAATAGCAAATAAAACAATTAAAATTTATTCATTTGACATATACAGTACTGATTATTAGTTTATAGTATTGCAAATTATTGTACTGTATTCAACCAAAGTTCGACATCTTTAACACTAGATTTACGGACGTTCAATGACCACTTATGTCTGAATTGAAAATTAACTATAAAAACAAATAAATAATGGTTAATACATAAGCCAGTTTATAGAAAGATTGCCTATCTCGATGAAGGTTAACATACATTTTGTAATAAGTTTTTTAATAATTTTCATAATTGAAACTAAGAAATCTAAGATCCGTCATTTTTACGGGTTCCGTAAACCTAGTGTTAACCAGTTAGCTGTGATGGCCCCCTTTTGAGAGTGTGCACTTATATGTGTCGCGAAAATCGAGGATGCCGAGTAGCTGCAGGATATACGAATTTATCACAAATTATTTATACTTTTTATTTGTTCGTCCTGCTTCGTCTTTGTTTCCAGCTGTTCCAAACATTTTAGAATCTACGAAAAATTACAATTTAAATAACTCTTGCAAAAATTACAGTTTAAGTAACGAATGGTAACTAAATTTCTCGCGTGACGAGTATACTCCTCATGAAACAAAATAGTGCCATTTCTCCATGACGAGTATACTCGTCAATCACAGTTAACTGGTTACTCTGTGTACAATGACACAAGCAAGCGGGGGAGTACTTTCGTTAAAGTTGAAAGTACTTAATTTTAAATCACTTTTTAAATAGTAAAGTTGTTTCATTAATTTTGTTTAAATATTGAGATTAAGTATTAAACATATACATATATCAATTGTACATAGCATACATATTTCAAAGCGTTTAATATTAAGAAGAACCAATACTTCCAGAAATGTGTTAAGTTTGAATTATGAGATGTATTTATATGAGAATTGAAAATGTTTCTCAAATGATTGTTCTTTATAATATCGTATCCCAATACTTTTTCACGTAGAATACTAAAAAAAAAAGATCTATATAAAAAAATATCGAGTAGACATCAAAGCTCCTAAGGATTATTAACACTGAAACTACCGACGTATGACGCACAATTATTTTGATGATAAAAATGAAATTGAACAATAAATGAATGAACGATGAAACATAAATGAATACACTTATACATTCTTTATCTTGATGAGAACCGACATATACAGTCATGGACAAAATTAAGTGGACATTGCAGATATGTAAACAAAATTTTCGTTTTGTTACAATGTTTTAAATAAATTTTAACTGTAGAACGTGAAGTGTTTTTGTAGACTCGAAAAAACATTTATTTAATATACAATTTATATATTTAATGTATATAGTTGTGCAATAAAGTTTTGATTTATAGACATTATTAGTTAAATTAAATTAACCTTTTGTAATTTATGGTATCTGTCCACTTAATTTTGTCCACGACTGTATGTTAAGAAGACCATCTCAACAAATGTTGTCATTTGAAGTAGGAAATTTGTGGAAGGGTCATTTGATCCCTTTGGTAGTTTTAGTGTTAACGGCACGCAACCTCTTTATGTACATCGAGGTCTATATCCAAACTGGCCATTGTTTATACTATTTCCTATACTATTTATCCTAAATTATAAAAAAGCAATTAAATGAAGGGTTTCAGCTATTGTGCATCTTACAATTAGTATCTGATAGGCGGTATATGAAATTTGAGCACTAAAATTTGTTTTTCTATTGCAAAGTTACAAATGGAGAGTCAGTGCCATTATAAGTCTTAATATAAGCGGTACGCCTCGAGTTATGTTGTGTTTCATCTCATTTTAATCAGAACAATGTGACGAATATGTTGGTAAAATTGTCATCACTAAAAAGTCAGAGGTAATGGTTTTATTATGCCTTGGGATTGTCGCGCCGATTCGTTGATGTTCGTTTAACGTCTTAGGCACGGCTGAATTTTGCGCGGGTCTATTCCTCTGTACGGCAGAGTTCAACGCGAATTACGCGTAAATGATACGGCACTGCAATGTGTGACGAATAATGATGTTCTTTCCACGAGTACATTGGAATGAAGTGTTTGACGATTAAATTATAATTTTTCTTAAAGATACGATACACGCATTTTAACAATTTATTCTAATAATTAATAATACAATTCAGATGACATCCGCGAAAGCCACTATAGTGGCGCGTAGTGCCTAAGACAGTGTTTCCCAACGTGGGGCCCACGCCCCACAGAGGAGCAATTTGATTATAAGGGGGCGCAATTCGAAAATGGACTCGACACGAGTTTAACCCTTTCGCTCCGGGCCATTTAAATGCAATGCTAGATTTCGGGGCCAAATTTAACGAAAAAAGCAAATTCTTAAATAATCGCGGTAAATAATTATTAGGTATAATTTCGCTTGACGAGACCAAAATACCAACTGGGTGTTTGACGTCGTCGAGTAAGCCTCCCGCGACAGACGGCAGGCTCCGCAGGGAACCCCGAGCGTTTTAAAATCTCGCTAAAAAACGCAGTTGTTCGTACCTGAATGGCCCATCGGAACTTCTGTAGTGTTTCAATTCAATTTTTTAATATTAAAAATTATGTATGTTACATAGGGGGGCATAAGAATTTCAGAAAGGCTAAGGTGGGGCATGGCACAAAAAAGGTTGGGAAACACTGGCCTAAGAGGTTAAGTTCGGACATTTTCTTCGCTCGTTTTTCTCCATTTCGACCAATGTAGGAAGTGCACAACAGAAACGAAGGTTCTGACCTGATAAATTCGGTTGTATCAGGATACTTCGGTGTAGGAACGATCGGTAGGGCAACGTAATCGGTGCACGAATGTCGAGACCGAATTTACGCGGGGAACGAAAGGAAGACGCCTCAAAGTGAGTTGCCTCGTCCACTTATGCACGTGGCTCCGCTCGAGTGACTCTTCGAACGGAATTTCACCAACATCTGCGCGGCTCCCCTTCGGTTTCTCTACCATTCTGTGTATCCGCACTGGCAATACGGTGCGCACGTAATATTCGGCTGCGAAGACTTAAAGGTGTCGCGTCAAGGGTGAACGAGTACGACCCAAGGAACAGAGTGGACTGGCTACGTGAAATGGAGTACGTTGACTCCTGATGCGGAACGCCGTAAGTAACTGTCCGAATAAATAAGCGAAGATGTAAGTAACGTTCTTTTTTAGAGAATCGTTAATTTTTTAACGAATATCGAAGAATATCCTACAAGGCATGAACTAAGGTAAAGGTACCAGTAGTTGACACTTTAAGGAACTATTTGTCCATCTTTTCACATAGCTTAGGCTAAGTTCACTTTATGGAAAATTAATGATTAGCAGTCGCTGCACAAACTATTCTTCTATTATATGAGCCGTTTATTTTGAAAGTGGTATGAGTCACTTTGTTTTTAAGTCGATAGATTTAAACATGTTTGTTATACCGTTAATTAGCAAAACTTCTCTCGAACGAATCTCAATAGTTCTCAACTTATTGATTGCAAATTTTTTTTAAATGAAAAGATACCGTTCAATTGTAATTAGTGTTACCATTAACTCGATTTTTTTGAAACAGTGCCTTATGCCACTTTCAAAATAAACGTCTCATATTACAAATATTCATTCCTGATGACGGTTGTACATTTTTTTTCTTTGTTTTTCTAAATGTAAAATTTGATTCAATAGTTGACACAGAGTGGATTTACACAATATAGCATTTTTTGTTGCCAATTTAATTAATAAATCTCTTTTTAAGTTCCAAACAACATAAACGAATGCCTTTTTTAAAAGGCATAAACTTACAGTACTTACATTTTAACAAAATCCTTGGCGATTTATATAAGAAAACACTGAAAAATCGTAAGAGCCGTGCACAAGTTTGATTAATCGGTTGCTATGACAATTTTGAATGGCGTATATGCGCAGTAGTTTTCAATTAAGCCGCTGAAGTGCGATAGTACACAGATTAATAAGGTTTGATGTATTCCAACTTGTGGTTTCCTTATTTATTTACTTTTTTTGGAAAAGTGTCAAGTATTGGTACAGTGTCAATTACCGGTGCTCTCTCCTTATTTACGATTAATCAGCCGCCATTCGGAAATTTAGTCATTTACAGATGTGAAAATATGACATTTCTTTGGGACAAAACATTGATCTTTTAACACCTTGCGCTATAATAACGAGCTACACTCGTGACGCACCAGCAGTTCAAATACGGTAAATACTTATATTTTTAGTACGGTTTAATGTTCAATTTCGATCTAATTGAAATTTGCACAGTTGAGAATCATGAAGTGCAAGACAGTCTAGACATTCGAACTTTCTTTAACCATCTTAATGTTGCAGCAGTGAATAGTTCGTTGTGCCCGACGCATTTGCCGAATGAATCGTAGTGCAGGGGGTTAACAGAGGAATGTTGAAGAATATACAACTACGTTTAAAATATTTGCTATTAACCATCTGCATTTAAAAATTTAGTGATTTTCAAATGTGAGAAAGTAACGTTTTTTTTTCAGATAAATCACAAAATGTTTAACTGATGAATATTGGACAATGCACTACCGAGTATGAATTATTTACTGTTAACCGTCCGTCATTTTTAAATGTAATTTTCAAATGTGAAAATGCAATGTTCCTTATTCATGCGAATCTCTAATTTTTTAACGAAGTAATATTGAAGAATATACTAACAAGTTTTAACTATTTACTATTAACCCTCTGTCATTTGGCAATGTAGTAATTTTCAAATCTCAAGATGTAACATTTTTTTCATGTGAACTACTAATTTTTTAACGATGAATTATTGGAGAATATACTGCCAAGTATGAACTATTTACCATTAAGCATCTGCCACATTCAAATTTATTAATATTCAAATGTGGAAATATAACTTTTTTTGGATGCGAAATTATAGAGTATAGAGCAAAGGTCGAAATATTGATTTTTATCTGATATGAGCTTCTTAATAGTTAATCATGTCATACGTAGTATTAACCGAATTCTTTGAATTGTGACTTATCTGCTACCAACTATTAAATGTGTTATTTGAACTGTACGCTATGTATAATAACATTGTCTGAAATATGTATTATGTATTATAACGATTAATCGTAAGTTAGTAATGAATAAGTAACTACTTAAAACACTTAATTAAAAATTGAACTACATTCATTTAACACTATATTGCATCAATTTTTGGTATTTGCAATACTCAAATATTAATTGATCTTATATGAAAAAATCGTGATAGAGTGTATTTGCTCGATTATAAAAATAATTATTATTATTTTATTGTTTATCCATTCACCGATGATTAAGAAAAATTATCTAAAAATTCACAATAAAGATTGCAACATTCGATATACTCGAAGAAATCCGCAGTAGGTACGAATTATCAAACATACCAATCTCGTTTTATTACCCGTAGATAAACATATAACGAAGTTGCTTTACCCGAACAAATATAAATTTTAAATTGCGATACAATTGCTCAAACAAGTCGGCTTTATTCTGAAATTTGATATCGTGGTTGACATTTCGAACAAAGAGCTGTTTGTTAATTCTATCAGCAACTTCCAACAAAACGTGTACAAGCAGTCGACAAGGAAATTCGACCAAACGATAAAGCGGCCAAGCAAACATCCTCGCAGGACCCTATCGACAAATTTCCACACCGGAAGTTTCCCTTTCGATAAGGGAACGCACAGGTGTAATCTACCTGTGGTTCCGCTCGGCGAAAGGTGTCGACGAGACAAAGAATTCAAATTGAAAGTTAATTTTCCGTTGCTCGTCCTTCCGTCGTCGTATGCCCCTTACATGATATTTAACCGCGGTTGTGGTGTCTGCCCAACGTGACCCCATCGGACAATCGATAATTAATAACTTCTGGCCGTTTCGGTTGGTGAATTCTAATTGACGATTGTAATTAGTTCCGGACGATGTAACCGGTCCAATCGCTGCGACGGGACCTGTTCGCTAAAAGCAATTCGATGGGCACTAACGGGCCAACGTAGACTCCCTTTGGATAATGATGTAAACCTGAACATTTTGAAGTTCCTGATTTTTTTTATTTCCAAATTCGTTCATGTCAAGTTTTCAAATTTTCTAACTTTCAAGTGTTTAAACGTTCGCATTTTTCAATTTTCAAATATTCAAATATTTATATTTTTCAAGTTTTTAACGTTTTCAAATGTTCAAATTTTCGTATGTTCACATGTTCACATTTTCAAATTTTCTTATGTTCAAATATTTATAGTTTCAAACTTCATCTTTTTCACATTTTCAAATTTTCTTATGTTCAAATATTTATATTTTCAAACTTTATCTTTTTCACATTTTCAAATTTTCTTATGTTCAAATATTTATATTTTCAAACTTTATCTTTTTCACATTTTCAAATTTTCTTATGTTCAAATATTTATATTTTCAAACTTCATCTTTTTCACATTTTCAAATTTTCTTATGTTCAAATATTTATATTTTCAAACTTCATCTTTTTCACATTTTCGAATTTCGCAGTCTGCAACTTCTTATTTCAAAAATATATTGACGATACAAATATATTGTAAATAGTAAAATTGTACGACATTTTACTATACAAAGTTACTGGACAGATTAAGAGTTAACATAATTAAGAAAATACGCAAATATATTTCTGTTTCTATTTTCCTCTACTTCATACAAAACCATCTTAACTTTCTCTACCTGTTTGACATTTCTAAGTAGTACTCTGCGTCTTGAAACTTCAGCATACTTCGTTATTGTTCAGTGTTTCTTTTATTGTATCTGTTAAGAAAATATGTATGTTCAAAGAACAGTCAGCTTCGCGAGTTTCTCGCGACCGTTTCTTCAAAATTACTTTAATAATCCAAAAAACAGAAGTCGAAGTTTTGGATATATGCGCTTTTCAATTAGTCCCTCGTTAGTGTAACGAGATTATACTGTCATATTATTCCATACCTGTGGTGAACACAAGATGTTCACTTCCACCGCATTTCTGTACACAACCCTCTTGCCGCCGCTGCGGTCAAGGGATGGCAAGGATAGCAAGAAATGTGGTCTGGCCCGGAGTGTGCGGCCACCTTTCATTCTGAAAGTACCGGCACAACTCTTTAAAGACTTTGTACTCCTTATTTTTCTATATACAGTGACTCTTATTAACCCGTTCAATGCGAAAGATCTATATACGTATACACCCTCATGTGGCTATCAACATATGAACCGTTTATTTTTTATATTTAAGGTTTTGTAAAGAATACCACAGGCTAGGTATCTGCCAATTTGGACTTATAAATTGCTCCAAAGAGTCAAGCATTTGGGAAGGAATCGTGAAAATACATAAAGCTGGTGATTCTTTTGCAAATTCGATTGTGATGAATATGCACAATCAGACGTATAAGTTACGAAATACCTCACAGGTTATATACCTGTCGATTTATGATTATAAATATAGTAATATCCATTTCTTCAGAAAATATTTCAAATATTCAATTTCTTAGGGAACGTTCTAAATATCCAATTTGTTAGGAAACATTTAAGTATCCAATTTTTCGGAAAACATTTTAAATATTACTTTTTTAAAAAAAACATTTGTCTGTCTATGTTAAAGCTAATGATGGACTATGGAATTAGTTTATGTTCAACTTGTTTAGCGAGCCACTCAATATATTACTGTCGAATGGTATTTTATTATTGCAGAAAATTTTGTTAAATAAAGTTTTCAACCAAACACATAATCTTTAACAGTATTCAAGTAAAGTATATTTTGAAGCAAATATTTCTTGCGTAAAGTCTATTGTTATAAAAATATATCGTCATGTATCGCGACGTAGAATTTACGAAATGTATACTTAGATATTGGAATCTATCATCAAATGTAATACCTACAGGTTACGACACAGTTCAAAACCTAATATGGTCACTAATAACCTAAAAAGGTGCACGTGACCAAGCATTCAATTAAAAAAAAAAAGATGTAGGGTCTTGTGACATACAAATTGGTTTAAGAACACGTAGGACGCCCCATCAATGAATAATTTAATTTAGTGAAATGCAAACCCTCAGACACCTCACAATAATAGAAATTGCACTAGCTCCACTTTCAAAACGAACGATTCATGTGATCTCGAAACTGTTCATCGCGAAAGATTTTTAATCTCTGAATCTGAAGCTGAATTTAGTGTCAAATATCTCGCAGCAACAAAAGTTGTACTTGCTCTACTACCAAATTTTCTGTGATTCTCCGTTGATCGGGCAAGTATCATAAACCGAAGTAGCAGTTTTACACCGAAGTATCCGCCTCTGCGTCTTCTAATTCATTTATATATACAGGGTGGCTGGAATGACCTGTTACTAAGTTCATATCGATGCGTCTGTCGATCCACTCACGCAATTTATATGAAAGTTGCCATATTGATAGTTCATTCAATTGTTTATATGCATGCAGAAGCATTTTCGTATACTACATCTCAAAGTAAGGTTATAGCGATGGATTTGAAGCGTAATTCTGTAATTGCTTTATATTTAGCTGGAACATCAGTTCCAATTATTGTTCGTGAGCTCCAGCATTTGAATGTAATCTATTTAATGATTGAATGTAATGTATTTGGGCTATCTTGGAGGCCAAGGTCAATGTAATAAAACATCGAAGTTTGGAAGCTCTAAAATCAGCACTTTCCGGGAATGGAAGAAGATTCCACAATCTCACATACGGGTAGTGAGCGATTCATTTTTTTACCGTTTGAATGAAATTATTCATGCAAAGGGAGGTTATATCGAGCAATGATCATTAAATCATTTTCTTGAATGTTTCTCGACTATATTTTTCCCTTGGATAAAACAAAATATTAAAAAGTGTACAGCCACCCTGTATTTTCACCGATCAGCTACGAATTTTGTAAAATCCTTGATTCGTATCCGCCAACAATCTAGCAAAGCTTGGGTCGGATGAACGCTAATTCAACGAGGTTTCCTAAAAATCGGTGATATCCAAGGTATCAGCTATCGGACGCACCATAATTATCCAGCAGGAGAGCTTACGTCCCCCTAACAGAAGTCTTAATTCAGCAATTAACCTAATGGAATGTATATAACAATTAGCCGGTCCACGCAGTTCCGTTCCGCTACTCCGAAAGGGGGTGCGAATGGTTCCTCTTCTTCAGCCACCCCCCGCAGCTAACAGTTCCGGTGTAAGGTGGAGGTTTACCCCGGTGGAAAAGGAGAGTATAACCATGGCGTTAGAGGGTAGGGGTGGTGTAGGGGAGGTTCGGCTGTATCTCGTAATTACCAACTGATAATTTATGTTTATGCGGCCGTAGGAGCCTCGGAGCTTACTTTACCCCTTTTGCCATTCCCGAATGGGGTGCTCTGCACAGTGTATTACTGCACATTCTTACGTGTGTGCGAGGGTTCCAGTAGCCGCGGATGGGTCCGCCAGGGTTTTTCATCCAACCCCCACTTGAAACGAAGGGGGTAAGAGAACGAAGGAGCACCATCCCTTCCTGTTCGTACTGTGTACATGCTTAAAGTCCCACCAGCCATTACGGGCCGGCGCCAAAATTTACAGCCGTTTTCACACGTTACTGGAAGTTAATAGTCCCTACAGGGATCTGGAAGAGGAACGAATTCTATCCTTCTAGATGCGATCCCAAAAATTTAGCGGAATTCGTTAATTGCAGGAAATGCTGAATTATTGTTCGCTCTCATCTAGACGATTTGACCGTATGAAATTTGTCTAAGCATTTGTTCGCCAAGTATTTAAAGACAGTTTGTTTATGGGACTAGACGTCATTTCTGAATCCGATTGGTTAGCTCTTGAATTCTGTCTTTATCTTAGCATTCGGTTGCAAGATATTCAAAGATGCTTCATTTTTTACTCTGACTGGATAGCTGTGTTAGGAACACTATTCCTGTCTTAGCGTTTGTTTGTAAACTGATCGAAGATATCTGTTTTATGGGATTTGACTATTATGAATCCGTCCGTCTTAACCAGTTAATTGTGGCGCACACTTTTGTGACTATACTCGTCAATAACACAATAAGCGTGACTGTTAAAATATTGGATTAAATAGATGGGTCTGTTTCATAAAATAGACAATTTTATTACTAATATTTACTTATTTGGTGAACCACATAGCTGTGATTGACAAAATCCTGCCACTTCTCCATGATGACTATACTCGTCAAACACCAGCTAACTGGTTAAAGTGCCTAAATCCGAAATATTCAAAAGCAGTTCGTCTACGAGATAGGGTAGCTCTGTTACGAATTTTTTTTTTTTATGTAATTCTAAAAGTGTGATGCGCGAGAACGCTAAAGTATTATAATGTCCTCTACCGGTTCTTCTAAATGATGTGAACGTGAGGAATTTGTCTAAGAATTTATTTGCATATTTGAAGACAGTTTATAAAGTTGATAATTTTTAAATCTGGTGATGTATAATATTGAAAATTGAGTAATTTTTTAATTGAAACACCAAAATTTAAAAACTTGTGCACGTTAATAATTTATGGATTTGAAAATGTGCACTTGGTAATATACAAATTTAAGAATTTCTAAAATAAAAAATCGGCGATTTTGTAAATATGCAAATTTGGAAGCTTGTAAATTTAAGATTTTGTAAATATGTGAATTTGGAAATTTGGAATTTTAGTAAATC
Source organism: Coelioxys conoideus (assembly GCA_947623535.1). Taxonomy (NCBI): domain Eukaryota; kingdom Metazoa; phylum Arthropoda; class Insecta; order Hymenoptera; family Megachilidae; genus Coelioxys; species Coelioxys conoideus. The sequence goes on along the minus strand of OX392451.1, from coordinate 11,249,900 downwards.
TCAGATTGTAGAAGTTCTCAAATTTTCGTGTGTAAAAATTTGGTAACAATGAATTACTATGGTAAATATAATAACGAATTACTAATAACGGTAACATTGATTGGTGACGTTAGTAGTAAGTAGTATTTACTCCAGTAAATAGTAACATTCGTGACAAATAGTGGTGACAATGATGATAGTTAATGCTAATGTTGATAGAAAAAAATTGTGATAGTAGTAAATGATAATGATAATAGTAATTAGTAATAAGAATTGTAAAAGTTGAAATGGTAGTAATGGTAAACTGAGATGTTAATAATAAATAGTTCTGGTAATAGTAACCGTAAAATGGTTAGTATAATAACAACATATAATATGATATACATTTAAAATATTAAAATGTTAATAGTGTACATTGAAAAAGGTAATAATAAATATTCAAATATTAATAGTAAATGTTAATAGCCAACGTTAAAATGTTAACTAGGATCAAATAATAACGACAATAATAAATTTCGATAACAGCAATTAACGACTATATTAACAATATAAAAAAATAAGGATAATAATATTAATATTGGCAATTTTTATAATATCGAAAATAGAGGCATCAGAAATTGATCAAACCCACGTATTTTATTAATCAATCGCAATTAAGTTACACTATAATTAACAGGAGAAAAGGGACACCGATACTGTTCGTCGTCTTAAACACATACCGTTACGTTGATAAACTTTCCCCAGTTCGAAGGAAGCACGAAAGGGTTTCGGCTAACATAAAACATGAAGCAGTATGGGGGTGTGGGCCATGAAATGTTGCATTCAACCCGTGTGCCGGCTAATAAATAATTAAAACTTTTGTTTCGAAGGTGTCATTGATGTACGGCCTACTCCCGGCTGTCTCGGCTGCTTGAGTAATCGCGCTTTATGAATTAAGGTTATGCTTTATGTTAAAAGATTCGCTCGGCATCTGTTTCTAATTACCCGTTAATGGCTATAGCGGCGGCAGTAAAGCATTCGTTAACTGTAAAGTTCTCGGCTTTCCTCTAGTGCGTTCGCCGACTGCGTAATCATCCTAGATCTCGATACTAACCACTTTGGTGCCGGCTGTAGAATTAACTGATTATTCGATCGAATGGAGGGTGAAGTAATTTAATTAATCGACAGTGGCGTACTTGTCCGATCATTCCATTAGAACTACTTCTGAATATGTATAGTGCTAGCTACTGAATACTACTTTGAGATTAGGAAGATAAATATGATTGATCTTGTATCAATTTATCAATGATATGTATAAGGTTGCGATGTTAACATATCTTGAACTAAATTTATTAATAATATATACTATATGTGGAGTATCTTAGTCATATATTGCCATATTTTATATTCAGAAATATGTGGAAGATGTTATATTAACACTGAGTTATTAGATGACATCGTTATATATGCACTGTGCTATAGATGACAAAGTTATATGTGCATTATACCGTAGCTGACGTAGCCATATATGTGTCGAATCATAGATGGCATGGCCATACGTGCAGCAACACCATATGCACTACGTTTGCGTATATGTTACAACATAAATGACATAGTCAAATGAGAACGGCAATATAATAAACTATAGTATAATTCAATATATCACATTTGAAACATTAAAAACAATTAGATTGAGATTATTACCGTCAAACTTTATGAACATATTTCACAAAAATGAGAAAAAGATGAAGGCTCGATGAAGCTTGCTAAGAAGGTTAAAAGAAAGCTTTAAACACTGTATTAAAGAGTTATTAATGCTATAATGTTATAACTCTATTACATATAGGATAATCGTCATCGTAGTTATAAAAGTTTATAGAACTATAAACATACTATATTAAGCAACAGGACTATATTAAGCTGACTTCAGCTTAATTAATCACAAACTTAATTATAGTAATCATGTAATAAATTTCTCAAACAGTTGAACTAATCGTAAGAGATAGAAAGTATTAATTATTGTAATTTTTTGTAAAAATTGTAGACTGAAAAATGCTAAATGATAGGTGATATATTTTGAGGTTATAGGTTTAACATTAGAGCTGTAAGTATAATTTCGCTGTTATAAAAAAGTGACATGTGAAAGGAAGAATAAGAAGACTGTTGTTACAGTTCATATAATTTATTACCTACAACATACTGAGTCAAGTAAAAAAGATACTTTCCTTTGAGGATAGGTACGACGATCAAGCTGAACGTGCTTTCACGTGACTCTGAAAGTTATGGTTATTCTTATCACCTAACATGCTATTCCTTTATGACTTCTTCCGGCTGCACTGCAAATACTTAAAAATTGATTGCGATTAAAATTAAAAATACAGAAATACGCAACTCATCTAAAAAACAAATAATACAAATGTAAGCAATAGCATAACTAGATTATGAAAGACACGCAAATTGATACAATAATATATCAGTCATTATCAAAAGCGATAACTATGGCCCCAAATCTAAAAAAACAATATAATCGTTTAATATGTTCGTTAATAAGTTTGCCATACGCGAGACTATCATAAGGCAAAGTGTAATAATGATTGCTGTGCTATACATCTGTCTACCTCCACCATCCTCTTATCACGACAATGTGACACTACCTTAAAATATTGCTGCGAAATAAAAAATGGTTTGATTTCGTGACATCAAAGTCGCGATGCGAAAGGTAACATCATAACAACGTGACTTCTAGTTTTCACGGCGACAAAAGTCACGCCAGTAAAAGTTGCAATTTATTATCAGGTGAAAATGTACCTTTATCAACTGCTACGTCATCCATACGTGGGCGAGATAGGTGCATTTAAATAGGAGTCCATTACACATATTGTACCTAAGGAATTCTGTTACTCACTTAATTAAAAATATTCATGCCAGATTGCTAAATTATAGGTAACGAGAAAAGCGAAGTAGCATGAAAATGTATCTAGCATCTTCAGCGTGGTAGGTGGCGCATTATGTTACGTCCATATGCGGGTTACGCTTTAATTTCCATAGGAGTTCATTGTCCATACCGCATACGATCTTTCAACTTACCTAATTAAAAATGTACCTGTCTATAATTATGAAAAATTGTAACAACATAGTGCTGTAAGAAAGTGGAAGGAATTTGTTCAATAGCCAAACACGTATGTAGAGTCGATAGCAAATCAGAGTTTTGACGAATTTCTATTTTATTTTGTTTTCACGTACTAGAGTACATATTTTAGTTATTCTATTCTACATCTGTTTACGAAGATGTAGAGCAAAGATTTATTATACTCTTGGATCCCGGCACACATAGGCATTAAAGAAAACGAAGAAGCAGATTCAGCAGCAAAAAGGGGCAAGCACTACAGCATCCGAAACGCTCCGTATATCTGTGCCTCACCAAGACTTTCAAAAACAGATCATCAAAGCTGAAAAAGAATTGTGGAACAGAAATTGGAAAACTTCATCACCTACAGCGTTACATAAAATTCGTGATAATATATACGATATTAGTCCAGCAGTGTTTATGAACCGAACAGATCAAGTGATACTAACTAGATTAAGAATAACCCACACCAAATTAACACACTCCTTTCTTATTACCAAATCGAGCCCAATGATGTGCGATGTATGCAATATACAAATCTCCATTGATCATATCTTAATGCATTGTCCTAAATACTGAGTCCAAAGGGCAAAATATAACATATTAAACGTAACAAACATGCTACAAAATGTAAACTTGTGCAGAAAAGTTCTTAGCTTCCTGAGAGATATTGGAATCTATCATCAAATGTAATACCTACAGGGTACGACACAGTTCAAAACCTAATATGGTCACTAATAACCTAAAAAGGTGCACGTGACCAAGCATTCAATTAAAAAAAAAAAGATGTAGGGTCTTGGGACATACAAAGTGGTTTAAAAACACGTAGGACGCCCCATCAATGAATAACTTAATTTAGTGAAATGCAAACCCTCAGACACCTCACAATAATAGAAATTGCACTAGCTCCACTTTCAAAACGAACGATTCATGTGATCTCGAAACTGTTCATCGCGAAAGGTTTTTAATCTCTGAATCTGAAGCTGAATTTAGTGTCAAATATCTCGCAGCAACAAAAGTTGTACTTGCTCCACTACCAAATTTTCTGTGGTTCTCCGTTGGTCGGGCAACAGTCATAAACCGAAGTAGCAGTTTTACACCCAAGTATCCGCCTCTGCGCCTTCTAATTCATTTATATATACAGGGTGGCTGGAATGACCTGTTCCTAAGTTCATACTGATGCGTCTGTCGATCCACTCATGCAATCCACCTGAAAGTTGCCATATTGATAGTTCATTCAATTGTTTATAGGCGTGAAGAAGCATTTTCGTATACTACATCTCAAAGTAAGGTTATAGTGATGGATTTGAAGCGTAATTCTGTAATTGCTTTATATTTAGCTTCAGTTCGCTATGTTCGAATATTTAGCTTTATATTCAGTTCGTGATCTCCAGCATTTGAATGTAATCTATTTAATAATTGAATGTAATGTATTTGGGCTATTTTGGAGGCCAAGTGAATGTAATAAAACATCGAAGATTGGACGCTCTAAAATCAGCACTTGTCCGGGAATGGAAGAAGATTCCACAATCTCACATACGGGTAGCGTGCGATTCATTCTTTCACCGTTTTAATGAATTTATTCATGCAAAGGGAGGTTATATCGAGCAATGAGCATTAAATCATTTTTTTGAATGTTTCTCGACTATCTTTTTCCCTTGGATAAAACAAAATATTAAATAGTGTATCTGCTGCAGCGGTTTGAAGTTGTAACAGTTCATTCCAGCCACCCTGTATAAACATATCGCCCGCGATCGAACGAGTCCCGTCTTCATTCCATAATCGAAGATGCTGAACAAATCTCGAAGGCATTCGTCGTTAAGGGTCTTCAAACTCCAAACACAAAAGCAGAGTCGGTAGGCGCCAGAATTTCGTGTACCCCGAAGAGGCATCAGCATAAAGAGGCCTCGAAAACGAGTCCGCGACGCTGTTGGAAACAGCAAAGAGTGACGTGGCCCAGGGCTGGCCAACAGGGAGGGACAGAGGAAGAGGTCCGAGTGCAGAGCAACAGGGAGGGACAGAGGCCGCACCCTTCTCGCGTGGGTCGCCGGATGTGACAGTCGCTCTCTTTAATTACTCACACGCATACGCGTTGAATGGCCGCGTAAGAAACCAGCCAAGTGCGTCGCATGCATTCTCACCCACACCCAGCAACACGGGCGCATTATGTTTTGCGCGTCTGCCCTCCCACAGGGCCACGCAATCACGTGGAGTCCTGCGGCCCCGATAAAAGGACGAAAAAGGCCTCGCGTCCGGTCGCGATCGAAGATCCGTCGGTCGAAAACGTACCACGTGGGCCTCGAGATCCAGCTGAATGGTTGCCCACGGATCTGAATCACAATGCCACAGCTACATGCATCCTGATTCCGTCGTTCCCTTGGAATCGGTTAAACGATGCTCCGACTCGTTGACCTCTGAAAGTTTCATTAGGATGTACACTCGGACGCGGTCTACTCTCTTGGATTGCGTGGATGTGTGTTCGATAGTTTTTCAATTTCTAGACTGTTATACTTTGGAATTTTTTTGATGCTCGAATTTTCGAGCTTTTTCATTTTTGTATACACAAATTCATAAATTTTAAACTTGAAAAGATTTATGAATTTGTGTATACAAAATAAATACATTTTTTTAAGTTTAAAATTTATGAAGTTAGAAATTTTCAAGTTTTGAGCTGTTCAACTTTAATGTTCAACTTTTTGAAAGTTTTAATTTTTGTGATTTCAACTGTCCTATGTTCTTGAATTTTCAAATACCAAACTTTGCAATTTCATGAATTTTTAAATCCTCAAATTCTTAGACCTTTAAACATGCAAATTATGAGAACTTTGAAATCCTCAAATACTTAAATTTCTAAACATCCAAATTTTCAAATATTCAAATTCCTAAATTCTCAAATTTCTAGATTTCAGAATATACGAAATTACAAAACTTTGCATCTCCACATTCATAGAGTTTCATGTAGATTTTCAAATTCCGGAACTGCTAAATATCCACATTTTCAAACTTAGGAATGACCAAAATTCTATACCTCTAATTGTACGAACTCCCGAAATTTCCAGATTTCAAAATATCCAAATTCCCAATTATTCACTTCTCGTAATTCCAAAATTTCTAAACGTGCAAGTTCCCAAATGTTCAAATCCTGACATGTCATTTCTCCTTAATTCTAACATTGCTACCTATCTAACACCCCAAACTTTAAAACCTTAAAATTGCGCAGCTTTCCCTATTTTAACACTAGATTAACGGACGTTCAATGATCACTTATGTCTGAATTGAAAATAAACTATAAAAAGAAATAAATAATGTATAATACGTAAGCCAGTTTATAGAAAGATTCTTTATCTCAATGAAGATTAACATGCATTTTGCAATAAGTTTTTAATAATTTTCGTAATTGAAAATAAGAAATCTATGATCCGTCATTTTTACGGGTTTCGTAAACCTAGTGTTAATTACCAGATTTTTCTATCCTGAAACGTAGATGTACATTCTCAATGCTTCCTAAAGATGAGCGAACGATACACCTGCAACTGATTTACCTCCATATTTTCTTCGGACAAACCTTTGCTCTATATCTTACCGTTTTAACTCCGCAAAGCAAAACTGTGAATATAAAAATAAAATTAAAAATATCTACAAAATTCATAGTCTTCTTTCAAGACATACAAAAATGAAGGAAAAAAAAATGAATTGTATAATCGCGGACAGTTAAGCCCGAGCGTGTAACCTCGCAGCTGCGAAGCCGATGCCTTTAAATCCGCACGTCTCACGGCATAATTCAGCTTATTTACGACCCAAAGGGCGGCGATAGGGGATGACGAGAATATGTGACGCATTTTGCTGATTAAAATTTTCGCAAGATTATTTCATCCCCCTGTTCACCTCCCCTCCACGGGGGCAGGAGGGGGTCCGCCATTGTCTTCGGAAGGCGAGTCGGCCCTCTTAAAGCGCATTGATCCAGTAATTTACCGTGTTACGGTACTCGCGACATCGTTATGAAGATTACAGCGAGGGAAAAAAGTGGCGTCGGAATTACGAGCGGGCCAAGAGACTAGGCATAATGCAGCGAGCGCTTTTGTAACAAAAATTACGCGAACGAGTACTTGCCTGTTTAATTCGGCCGGCAACGAAATAGAAATGCAATAGAGATTGCACGTCTCGCGACTTGTCTTCTTCTCCCGGGGATATTTCTGCTCCTTTCGCGTCCGCCGGAAGACGATCGCTACTGCTTTTTCGGTTAAATCATGCTCCATCTGGTGACTGTTACGGTAATCGGAATGGCGGTTCGTTTAAGTGGGCTCCTTTGTTAATTTTAATTTCTTCTCCGTCGTTGTTTGATACGCTTAGAGCGGCGGGCGGCTACTGGGTCGCCGCGCAAGAGGTGGATGGACGTGAAAGTACCGCGTACCTGTGACCACTTGTGGATTGTTGAATTTTTTAATCAAAAGTTTGAATTTGAAATTTTGTAATTGATAAATTGACTATTCGATGTATAATCATAGAAATTGGCAAACTGAAAATTGACAAATTGTTAAATTAAATTCACAAATTGACAAATTGGCATATTGCAAATTGGCAAAATTGATTAATTGATTAATTGATTAATTGATAAATTGACGAATTGTCTGATTTATTAATTTCTAAATTGATGAATCGTCAGATTGACGAATTGATGAATCGATAAATGGATGAATTAATAAATTCACGGATTGATGGATTGATGGATTGATGAATCGATGAATCGATGAATCGATGGATTGATGGATTGATGAATTGATGAATTGATAAATTGATGAACTGATGAACTGATGAACTGATGAACTAATGAACTGATGAACTGATGAACTGATGAACTGATGAACTGATGAACTGATGAACTAATGAACTGATGAACTGATGAACTGATGAACTGATGAACTAATGAACTGATGAATGGATTAATCGATGAATCGATAAATGAATGAACTCATGAATTGATGAATCGGTAAATCGATAAATCGATAAATTGGTAAATTGGCATAGAAACAAGTTGATAAATTCACAAAATTAGAATTAGTGAACTGACAAATTGGTAAATTGACGAATTTACTAATTGGCGCATTGATCAATTAATATATTAATAATTTGACAAACTGTTAAATTAACAAATCGACAAATTTACAAGTTGGGAGTTGCCAAAATGTTAAAATACCACATTTGCAAATTTATAAACAGAGTAATCAATGGATTTTTATATTGAAGAATTGGGATTGAGATTGAGGATGGGAGAATTTTTAAATTGACGATTTGACAAACTGATAAATCGATAAATTGACAAAGTGAAAAATCCAAAATTTTTAATAAGTTCACATATTCGCAACTGTACAAATAAAAATGTAGCAAACTTTTACACTAGTAATTTTATAAATTACAAATTTTCAAATTCGCAAATTATTCACTTTTAAAGCAACATCATTTAGTACGATCTAGTGGAATAAAAATAAAAAATTACTTGCAAATCATACATTGTTAAAGATCATTAAATTAGTTTTGACTTCAGCTATTAGTTAGTAATAATAAAAATACGTAGTTCTATTTAAAAAATAATAAATAATTCCGAAATTTCGAAAAGTATAATCATGAGATGAATTTTTCATTTATTTGCAACATAAAATTATCTTTTCCTTTAACATTTATCTGACATTAAAGACAACGGGGTATTTACAGTGCTCTTATACGTCCTTTAAAAGTATACTCAAAATAATTCCAAAGAATTGACATGCTGAACGTAAATAGTTCATAAATAAATAGTAACATATATAGTACTTGTATTTGTTATCTCATAACATACATATACAAATGCATATAATAAAACATACAGCATAATTAACCTTATTGCAGTTTCACCTTAATCACATTTACATAATATCACAGATCCAGAAAAAAAGTACATTAACCCCTTAACCTACGATTTAGATTCGAAGATGTTGGGCCGAAATTGTATACAAGCTCGTGCAGATTTTTGTATAAATAAACATTTTGTAATACTTGCGTCTATCACGATTATTGCATCAGGCTGTAATTGCGTATCAAATATACCACGTAATATTCACTTCTGGCCCGATTACCGTACGCGGGCTATACCCGTAATATTCACGTTTGGCCCGACCATCGCACGCGGGCTATGCCAGTCATTGTAGGTTAAGGGGTTAATAATTCCACTCCATACCTTTAATAGTAGCAAAACATTTTAAGAAAAACCAACATACTTTTAATAGTATCAAAAAATACAAAATCACAGTGAGACCAAAGGATCCGAAAGATAGCAGCAAGATTAAAAAATACTTAAAAAAACAAATGAACTTGTAGAATATTTGGATCACAATCATAACAGTTTCCATTATTTCAATACTAACTCTCGAAAACATTAACATCAACTTATGAATCGTTTACCGTCGACCAACTTATGATCCAATCATACAAACTTCAGAATCTAAAACTACGGAAGCAACGAAAATACTAAAATCGCCGAACAGGTTGGGGATTCCGAGCAGACAGCAGTCGGAAGAAAATGGCTAGAAACTCGAAAGCACGAAGCCAGACAAAGGGAAATCAGCGAAGCAACAACGTTTGCGTAGGGGAGGACTCTTCGGGACCCATAGATCAATGGTTCGCAATTATTGTAAGTTCATTAGAGGCAGCAGGTTTCCAACGGCTGTTTCTTCCCGGTCGACGGTTCTCCATCTTCACCCCTTCGCCCTTCCCGGTGTCCCGCGTCGGGGAAGAAGTCACCACCGCCACCGAAAACCCCTGTAGGCAGACCTGAAATTGCGACATTCCGCGCGAAACGCCGAAACTATTTGACTTTGTAATTTGTGATTGTAGTTTATTGCGCGGATAGACTAACGGACCGTCGTTGCAACGCTGTTGCTCAACTCCCCGCACACGATTCCTTGCAATTTCGGGCTTGGAATTCCGTACGAAGCTACGGGACACGCGCCGTGTTATGGATTGCGACTCTTCGAAACTTCTATCGGACCTGAAAGAATGGCGCGCAGCTTCCAGCCTCGTCGAAGCACACCATTTTGCAATACGGGTAGCCCTCCCACAATACGGCATCTTGTAACACGGTTTCGCTTTAACACGATTCATAAATTGCGGGAACCCTCCTACAACACGGCATCCTATAACACGGAGCCGCCCTAACACTATAAGAAAATTGCAAAAACCTTTGTACGACACTGTACTTCTTCGGCCGCGGCTATGTTTGTCGCCTTAACACTAGATTTACGGAAGTTCCATGACTACTTGAGTCTAAATTGAAAATGAACTATGAAAAGAAGTAAATAATGAATAATATTAGGGGGACCGAAAAGTAATCAAAATTTTCGTTTGCTGGCGAAAAACATTTATTTATTAAAGAAACCTTAAATGCTACTCAACAAAAGAATTTCCATCATTTTCTAATGCTGTTTGCCAGCGAACAAGCAATTGTTCGATTCCTTTATCAAAAAAGTCTTTCGATCTTTCGTTGAAAAACTTTTCCAAGTGCGTTTTCACTTCTCCAACATTGGTCAATTTTGTACCTCTTAATGTATGCTTTAACAATCTGAAAAGGTGATAATCCGACGACGCGAGATCTGGTGAATAGGGTGAATGAGGTACAAGTTCAAACTCAAGGTCCCTTATTTTTTCCTGTGTTATTTTTGCAGCGTGAGGCATCGCGTTATCGAGCGCCGTCTCCGTCAATTCATGAGGGACCCAAATTTCTTGCCTGTAAAATTTTCCTATACGACGAAGATGATCCTGAACTGTAGACCACGGACAGCCAATCTTCTATGATAAATCCTCAATTGTTTGACGAGGATCTGAACCCACCATCGTCTTCAGAATATCATCATCTAATTTTTGAGATCGTCCATTTAGTGCGGCATCTCTGAGATATGCCTATTTCTATTTTTAAACTTATCAAACAATCTGTGACATCTTGTTTAGTTTCAGAACATCCCCCAAAGTATCGGTAATTTTGTGTACTGCTTCGCTTGCCTTCACTCCTCGATCAAACAAAAATAGCATACAATGGCATAAGTGTACTTCTTCTGTTGTTGGCCTAAACATCTTTCCTCCTTGGTGAAACAAAAACTTTTTGACCGAAAAATAAAATTTACAACCAAGCTTGAACGTAGTAACATAACTTCCGTGTTTGCGGAACCGTGTTTCGGCTCAAACTAACTGTGAATGAGCTCATCGAATAAATTTTGATTACTTTTCGGTCCCCCTAATACATATACCAGTTTATAGAAAGATTCTTTATCTCGATGATGATTAACACTCATTTCGACATAAGCTTTTTAATAATTTTCGCAATTGAAAATGAGAAACATAAGATCCTTCATTTTTACGGGTCCCGTAAAGCTAGTGTTAACCCTTTGCACTCGAAAGCATTTTCATTATTTGCAAATGGCAGCTGTAAAATTTTCTAGTTGAAAAGTTTGATGAATTGTGTGGAAATCATTATTTTTTATTATTAATCAGCAATATTGTCTGTTTCACTGTGTTTGAACACCGGGTGTATAATACTATAAATTTAGTTAAAAAGATATTTATTTAAAATTGTTGAATTAAATCAAATGGCGAATGAGAGGCGCCGCTCGAGCGCAAGGGGTTAAACATACACTGTTGCGGAGAGCAACAGTCCAGACTATTGAGACAAATGAAAAAGAAATAAGAAGTATAGTTGCTGCAGGGTCTTCGAAATCCGCATACATTTATATTTTGAATACAAATTAAATAGTTTATGTAGAATTAAAAAAAAAAAAATTTGTTTTCAATAAGTTTTCGGAACGTAACCTCCCTTTTTGTACTGGCTCTGACTCTCCATACAACACGGTTTCACACAACACTACATTTTCTAGGAACCTAACTACCGTGTTATAGAAGGGCCACTTGGAAAAAAGACACTAACATTTGTACATAGGGTTTCAAACACTTTGTTTCGAAGTTATAAAAGAAAGACGAAATGACAACTTGTCCTTCGATGTCACATACAGGGTGTTTCAGCATTATCCACATAACATCACCAGCACATTCAATGGATAAAAATAAGAAAAGAGGTTTATATTAATATAGTCGAATTTATATAATTAATTTTGCAACCTGAGTATTTAATTAGTTTTAATTCTTACAGTTTCTTTCTCAAGTTAACTATTTAATAAAAAGTATGTTAAATATATGTAAGATAATTTATATATTATAATGTGACTTATTAACTTTCCTTTAAGGTCACAATTATGGAAATATACATCTTTCACCCAAATATATGCTATTACGCAAAAACAAATTACCTGTGTGTTTTGAATGACAACCATGAGGAGTTTTACAATTCCAACCTCAAATAATCTATAACCTAAGCTAATACTTCAACAACGTCCATGAGTATACTGCTACTTGTGCACTCAATCAACACCTTTCTTTACTTTGTTTGTTCCGTTTCCGTGTTTGTTTTCCCGTCTTCTGAGCTGTTTGTCTCGTTGTTTATCACGGTATCCCGGAAAAATACGTTCCGGTATACAGGGACCGCGAAGAAATATTGTACATAGGCCACGTTCGACGTAGCAGGTGTAAACACGAACAGAGAAGGTGGCTGGTTGTTTAAAAAGGGTGCTTAACAGGAACAAAATCCGGAACCGCGTGTAAACGCGTTCCGGAAGGAGGAAAGAAACCATTTACATGATACTCGACAGGCAATATTGAGCGCAGTCGCCGTTAACTTTAACCGCCCCGGCCAAGCCATTCTCACTATCGCAAAAACAATTAATGCTCGTTAAAAGAAATCCTTGATTTACTGTTACACCGAGATAACCGTTGCCGGAGCGCAACTTGCGAGCACCCCTTTTTTAGCTCGTCGGATTTAAGATTCGCCATTGTGCTCGTAACTTCTTTGCGTATGCCTTTCTTTTAATGCTACATTGTAATTTTATGGTACACCGTACTGTAACGTTTAAATGCAACGTTATAGACGTATAGTTCTGGATTATTGCTGCGTCTTAAGAGGAATTTAAGGAGGGACATAATTTTATTGTGGGCCGGAGTTGTCTTGGATGCTGTATCGTTGTTGGCTTTCAAATAAAATTATTTAAATCTTCAAGGTGAAACTGCTGCAAATTATTATGGAACTACAAATTATTTTATGACACGTTATCTTTATTTGCATTTACTAGTTGTCGCTTTTATTCGCATTTTCATGATGATAAACGTATTACAATTGATGCATGGAAAAATGTACAGGGTGTTCAGGTTGTTACTAGCCAGCATTTTTTTTTTAAATAGTAACTGTTAGATAAAAATGAATGAGGAAAAAGTGGTACTGTTTTTTATGTGCAACAAAACGATATATGCATTTTTGTTGTATTCGCATTATTTTGGGAGAAACCAAGGTGACTTATTTTTTAAATGGAATGCCATATAGTTTTTTTATATCATATAAAAGCGCGTGCCAAGACGAATTCATCCATATGCTACACAATGACCTTGAATGTAATGCAAGATCAGGAATGGGAGAAACAATCGGAATATTGCGTACCAATGTGTTTACAAGAATTTCTTATTGATACCAAGCAGATGATGTTGTCAATCACTGTCAGTGTGTTTACTTCTAATTTCCACCATAACAAGTCAATTTCAGTATTACTTTAGTATTATTTATTTCTATTGCACTGATAATAAACGCGTACTATATCCGTCTTCTTGTATACCGAATAACGATACATTGCTATCTACGATATCACTGATCGATTTAGGAAGTAATTATACTTTGATAATACTGATAATAATTAATGTCGAGTATAACTATGTACAGTTTTATGACAGGAATGTTTGAATTTTAAAAAAGAGACCCTATCGAAAAATGTTATCTCTGGTAAATTAAAGAAGGTTATTTCAATTCATAAATAATTTGATACCTTATAATAGTTAAACTTCCGCCATAATTATTCAGTAGCAAAAGCTAATAATTATAGCAGCTCAAACACTAATTCATCACTGGTTCCAGGTTTTTATAATAATCTTCTCCTGGTGATATAATTTTTCGATATTGCTAGTCACTGGTGAAATTCAAATAATGAACATCTATGTCCTGCTTTATATTAAAAATATTTAAATTTAAGGAAAACGAAATAATTCTTATTCATAGATGTTGGGTCATGTGTATTAAAAGATAATGATGTTCTGTATTCAGAACTTAGATATGTAATTTTGAGTAATAAATACCGCATACAATTTCATTATTAAATGTTATATTTTTACATATCAATAGCAATAGAAATAGCAATAGCACTAGCAATAGGAATAGAAATAGTAATAGCAATAGCAATGGCAATGGCAATGAGTGGCATTACAAATGACAGTGACAATATCAGTAACAACGACAATAACAATATCAATAACAGTAGCAATAACAATGCCAGTATCTATGACAAGAAGAATATTAATAATAATATCAATGACAACGGTAATAACAATGGCAATATCTATGACAATAACAAATATAGGATCAATATCAATTCCAGTGACAATAGCAATGAAAATAGCAATGACAAATGCAATGGCAGTGGCCATTACATTATGAATGACCCTATGATAATATCCGTGACAATAATAACGATAGTGGCAATGGCAATATGAATGGCTCTATCAATGACAATATCAATGACGATAGCAATGACAAATATAATGATAGTTTCAATGACAATATGAATAACAATAGCAACGAAAATAGCAATGACAATAAAAATGACAACAGCAATAATGAGAACACAATTTAATTTAGTACAAGTACAGATATCGTAACAATATAATCTTTACTCTATGATAAAATGATTTAATCTTAACACTTTCACGACCGGTGACACCAACGTGGTGTCACGTGGTGACTCCCATGTGGCACCTACCATTGGTCAGCCATTTGCAAAGCTTTTTCGAACGTCAGTTGTTTAACACTTTGAGATTGAATACTCTCACTAGAAACTGCGTCCTTTTTCACGAAATACGTTTCAATTTTTGCTTATTGATAAGCAACAAGGTATGTTGTTTCTAAGAGTGTTGCACGGATACGATAAAATAATGTCATAAAAAAGCAGTTAAGTGTGTTATGTTGTCATGAATTTCGTTTTATCTTTATACGTTTTAAGAATTGCCACACAAAGAAAAAACAGTGTTGTATAATAATGTTGAATTATTTCGTGAATTTACGTAAAGTTTTTTTACATTAATTCTTCAAAAATATTGCCGGCGTTTTGCGACGTTTCACTACGCAAACGTGCGGTCGTGAAAGTGTTAATCTAATTTGTTAATTATTCGTTCCTTCATTCCTTTCCTTACAAGTTGTACCATAGTGCTTGAACATATTCTTTCTTTCAATCAACATCTTACGTTGACACCCACAATATTTACAGCTATAGACGATAAATACATCATACTGGTAAATACGTCAGAAGTTAGAACGGATAATTTGTAGTTCAGTTTAATGTCGCAAACGGGGAACAGCAGTGTTTTTGAGAGGAGGAACGTAGCCACGTGGCCGCAGGACATTCGGGGGATCCGAGAGTGGTCTATTCGTAGTAATGACGATGCCCCGAAAGATGCAATAGGGCAATTACCATTTTCTCCCCTCCAGCCATGCCGTGTGACGACACGATGAAAATTGTCATTACGCGAACCGTCGCGACAATTATCGCCGCGTTCACGATTGCAATTTGCAACCGTCTGGAAACGGTCTGGGATTACTCAACGAATCTTGTAACTTTTAACTACCGGGCCTGTTCGCGTCCCTGTTGCCCGTTGAATCCTGTCCCGGTTCCACCGGCACAAATCTTCCTCTCTACGGGAATCTTGAAAATTCCCTTGTTTAGAATCTTTTTGTCCCGGGAAATTCCTCTTACGGCAAACTTTTTGGCGAAAATGTTTTCAACCCGCGTCGTTAACGTGCTCTTTCGGCTTCTGCTTTACAGAGACTCTGAACTGCCCGAGATTCTTTTGCCGTAAGCATTATTTTGAAGTTTACTCCGCCGCTGGGAAAATAATTTTCATGTCTTTGCCAGATTCAAACGATGCGGGATGCTCGATGAAATGAGGTATTTGATATTAAAATGTTTGCAAATGTAACGATGTACATTAGTATAAATTGTGTTTACTTTCTGTCATTTGCACGCGCGATAAAGTCACATACAGTTATAAAGATCTGAGTTTCGAATGTCATGTTTGCAACAAACTTTATTAACAACATTTTATAAATATAATTACGCATTAAAAATAATAACAGATTGATTTGTAGGTATCTAAGTTATAGTTAATCGAAAATTTATAATTTGATCTCTTTGATCGCTGACTTTTTTACACAGTTTATATCTGCTGGTTGTCGTTTTGTTTATATGTTACCGTGAAAGACCGAAATTGGAAAATGTCGACTTTCACCGGTGAATGTCAACACATACCAAATATGTCGGTGAAAGATCGAATATTTCATTACATTCTTGTACATTCGGACCCTAACCGGTGTATGTTGACAATTAGTGCATGGTGAATGTCGATATTTACCGGTGCAAGTCAGAAATAAGGGTATTTAGCAAATATTTCGGACATACACAAAGCGAATAAGTGAATGTTGACATTCACCGAAAAAAGTCGACATTCTCCAGATTTCGGTGTTTCACTGTAACATATACACGATATGTGTATGACATATGTGTATGTAAATGACATACCTTATGGTAATTCGTATTGTATGTAAAGTATTTTAAAAGCTGAAATAAAAATGGGAATAAAGTCTGGCTACATCTACATGCACATAGGCGAAAGTATTGGACAAAAGTTGAGGAGTATTAGAAAAATTCTTTAAAAATTATAAATGCAAAACTGAAATCGAAGACAGAATATTCTCAGAATTTTATTCGCATTCTCACTTGTATAGTTCTTTCTATTATTAGGTCTAGGAGCTACTCTTTCACGAGATGTTTCTTTGAATAAGAATTTACAGTCCAATACGTGACACGACTACATTTGCAATATTAAAATGAAGAGTTAAAAAATTTAATAGATAGGTCAAATGTAACAGATAGTGAATTGGAATGGGTACATACACGAGGCGAATGTTACATTTTATGAAAGTAGAATATTACACGCAGTACTCATTCGAAATCCTTAATGTGGACTACTATAGTGTATTATAGTATAAGAGAGTCTCTTTTAACAACTAGTCGAAACTATTGTCATTGAAAATCTAATATTAAAATCTAATGTTAATGAACTGGTCACTTAGTAATTTCTATTAAAATTATTTCTGTTTGTGTTTCGAGTTGACATAACAAAATGTTATTCTTGTGTACATTCATGTCAATTTTTCAGATTTTCTATTTTAGAATCCGACATTGTTTTCTGTAACTGGCAATCAGTTACTTTATGTTACGCATATTATGTATTACGTTAATGTGGTTTATTCAGTTTTTGTTGTTTTATATTTTAAGCTTAACAGACAATAATTTTATTTTTATTATATCTTTTATTGTTATTGTATCTGTGTAACTTTCTAGATCTATTAATTTGAAATTTGATAAATTTGTATGAAATTTTTGTCTATATTTTTTTAAAAAGGTATTTTTATTCTAACAATCATGGACAAAATTAAGTGGACATTGCAGAAATGTAAAATTTTTTATGTTATTACAATGCTTTAAATAAATTTTAAATTTAGAACGTGAAATGATTTTGTAGACTTGAAAAAACATTTATTTGATATACAATTTATTTATTTAATGTTTATAATTGCGTAATAAAATTTGTATTTATAGGCATTATTAGTTAAATTAAATTAACCTTTTGTTACTTATGATACCTGTCCACTTAATGTTGTCCACGACTGTATGACTAAAGTTTTGACAAAAAGTAGGTACAAGAAATGGCGACACTCCGGATATCTTTGATATTCAAAACATGTAATTTTAACTTGATTACGTACATGAGCGGGGAATTTAAATTCTAATAATTACAAAACTGTTTGTTGTCATTTTCTACGTACTTCTAATATTGGCTTTCGAAAAATTTACACCGATTTTACAACATTGAAAAGTTGAAAGCAAGGCACATACTCAAATGGTTACTCTACAAAATATATTTTGAGAATATATATTACAGAAATGATTATTACAAATGACTTATCAGGAAATTACGAACTATTTACTATAAAAAAAATGCAGATAAACATGTTACAAAGAAATGACAAAATATTTCGTATCAAACAAATTACTGGTGAATGTGTTACAGGGAAGAGGCAAAATATTCGCTCAATTACAGATCACAGATAAATAACAAAAAATTTTGTATGAATAATCTAAAAATAAATTACATACGAATGTGCAAATGTAAAATATCGTTTACCGAACACTTTGCACGAAATAACATCCCCTTGTTTCATTTTACATGCCCAATTTATCTGGTTTTATTATTCCGTCTCTGTCCAAAAGTAGTTTGTCAGGGTGTCGCCTCTTATTATACCTGCTCTTAGGCTTCGAACAATCTAGTGCCACCATATCGGAAGCAGCCTGTACAGATGCTTAAAGCCTATCTCTTTCAATGACAGGTTAAATTTGTCCCGTCACTCTCAGAATGTTCAATCATGATACACGAAACACCTGGTGAACGAATGCAAAAGGCCCGAGGGCAAACGAGATCTTGTTGGTTGCCGATTCGCGTCAGTCACCGCGAACAACGTGGTTCTAAAATGGGGGTTTTAGGATGAAAACAGCTCTCGAAGGTAACGGTCTCGTGGACAGGTTAAGACGACGAAGGGATGAGGCAAGGAGGTGGTCGTTGCAGAGAATGGGATGACAACAATTCTTTTCCACGACGGTGGAGGACCACGGCTGGGAAATTAGCATCGATAAATTTCCCGGCGCGTCGTTCCGCGTTGTCGTTGGCGACGTCGAGGACGACGACGACACCAGCGACGCCAACAGCGCGCATATAGCACCGCGAAAATGACACGATGATGCATAGGCGACTGTTTTAAGAAATATTCGTTATTTATCGCCGGCGAAGGTGTAGATTCCTTTTTTCCTTTCATCCCGTTTGACGGGATACCGTTTCCCCGGAAATTAAGGTGCTTGTATCACAAACACAATTTAATGCATAATTTCTTCGAGATTTCAATGGATGATCACGTGGTTGTAATGCGGTAAGATTGACACTTTGTGTGCCCTGTCACCCACATACGGGTGACGTGTCAATTCATACACAAATCTATTGCTAATTTTAGTTGAAACGTTTAACATATTGAAGTATACAAAATTTTGGTAAATACATTAAAGCTTATCGAATAAACAAGGGTTGAATATTATGAAAAGTGTCTATAAAATTTATCGAAAATAAAATTACTTCCTAAAAGAAATTGAAGCGATTTTAGGGTGGCTCTGTCGAATACAAATATTCTGTATTTCATATTTATGTGGAATATGTATATTCTGTCACGTTAAATTGACGTCATAATTTTTTTATTGTAATCTATAATGTGATTAGAATATAAAATACAA
The DNA here is from genome assembly GCA_947623535.1 of Coelioxys conoideus. NCBI lineage: Eukaryota > Metazoa > Arthropoda > Insecta > Hymenoptera > Megachilidae > Coelioxys > Coelioxys conoideus. The sequence continues at coordinate 11,230,253 of OX392451.1, read as the reverse complement.
ATGATTATGTACTAAATGATTTAATTCAGTGCGTAATTTTAGTGATAATTTTTAAGTGTCCAACTAGTGTAGGCTTCTCTTTGTTAAAATGTACGTGAACCTAGTAAATTATATATTTCCCTTTTTTATTTTTATCATTCTGTAAGTTTTTAAATATTTATGTTTTGGCATTTCTGAATTTTTGCTGCTCATACCGATCAACTTCTGAACTACTAAGTTCAGAAAATTACGAAAGTTTTTGAATTTTCAAGGTTTCGAATTTCTGCATTCTCAAATTTTCAGTTTTCAATTTTTATATTCTTACACTTCTTAAATTTGTACACTTTCAAATTTCCAGACACGCACATTCCGACACATTGTAAATTTTCAAATTTGTAAATGTACAAATTTTTAAATTCATATATTTCTAAGTTTTCCAAATTTCCAAATTTGGAATATATTGAATCTACAAATTCACAACTTTTTAATCCATCAAATCACCAAATTCCCAATTTTTACTCCATCAAATCTCCAAATTTTGAATCCATCAACTCATCCAAATTCTCAAATATTTGATTCATCGAACTTCCAAATTCGTAGATTTTTAATTCATCAAATCATTCCTTAAACGTTGCGAAACATCACTCGTGCATCACACTTTGTGCCACTTTTCGTAAATAACAGTTTAATGCGATCAACGTTTAACAGCGACGAAATTCTACCAAGTGGCTTTACTGACATTTTGACATCAAATCTCTGTTCTATGCCCAAATTAGTAATTACGGTCCAAAAGAAAGAGGGCAAAAGAATGTCTTTGTGAAACCAGACACCAAAATCATAGTCTCTGTAATATAAACCACAACGAACGTTCTTCCATTCGCAAAATTTCATACACTCTTTTATTTCGGAAATTAATGTTTGCACATGTACATGTACTATACGTATTTGTATATGTATATGCTTCATATGTGTGCTATTATATTGTAGTCTGCAATTTTTCTTGTAAATGAATACAAAATAAATATTAAACTTGTAAGTAAATGAATATGAATGAAATATTTCCTTTCTTGTGAATCAATATAAATAAAACGCCAATCAACGACGATACACAAATGACACTTGTTAGATTTGGAAGTTTAACAATACTTTACAAGAAATTTGAAATAATACAACAATTTTATCGTCAAATTGAAAAGAAAATACAGATAAAACAAAACTTCAACTAAATCTGAGTTTCATTTTCAGTTATGCAAAATGTAATTAAATATGATTCATTGAAATTGATGTTCTTCAAATAAGCCAACTGACACAAGCTTCCTTCCATAAAATAACTTTTTTATAAAATTGAAAACCTTTTCTAAATTTCTATAAACATATACTACAAGATTGTTCTTGTAGATACTATGTTTTGGTGATACTAAAATTCGTAAATTCTTGTTTTTCTAGTACAAATTTATGTAAAGATTGAGAACTGGTTAGTACAATAACGAGTACCATTATCCTACCTTTAATACAGTGTTTCCCAATCTTTTTTGTGCCATGCCCCACCTTAGCCCTCCTGTAATTCTTATGCCCCCTTTATGTAACATACATAATTTTTAATATTCAAAAATTGAATTGTTCACTTAAGAAACTTAAATGATAGGTTTTAGGAAGAAATCACTAGGAAATCGTTAACGAAACACAGTAAGTAAATTTTCAAAACATATAATGAAAAACTGAAATTCAAATTCCAAATAATTTTGATAAAAATTTTTCTATATTAATTCATTATTTTAATTTAGTGAGATCCTCGCGCTTGATGCTTGCTACACAGAATTTGCATTTTTCGTTAAATTTGGCACCGAAATCTAGCATTGCATTTAAATGGCCCGGAGCGAAAGGGTTAAACTCGTGTCGGGTCCATTTTCGAATTGCCCCCCTGTGTAATTTGTAAAAATTTGAGTATTTGTCACTTTCAGTAAAATAATGTAACCATTGACTGACAGCAACATTATTGTAAAACTGCCACGATACAAATATTAGAATGAAATTAATTCCGACGAATTAAAAACCGAAGATTATAAATTGTCCCACGTCACTTAGTTTGCACCGGTATTTCCTTTCGTAAGCGAGAGACAATTTTTACCACGGTCCGTCGCTGAGAATCAATTTTCTAGCGGACAAATGCATTTGCTTAATACGCAAATAGCTGTTGCTATTAAATTATAGCGACGTTTAACAACGCGGACGTGTATCCAGTGGGGCTCGCGAGGAACGTAATTAAATACGAAATAGTATGCGCTTCCTAATTGCGAGTGCCCTGAATTTAGCAATATTCGCGTTCCGTGTCCGTCTTTCGACAGACTTTTCCACCTTCCACTGGGAAACGGCACTGCGGTTACGTTTTAATTCTACGTCTCATCTATACTCATGAATAATTGCAGATTACGAGCCGTCTTTTATCGTTCGTCTTCAACGACGACATCTTCGGTTGCTCTGCAAGACTTTTGTTTTTTAGTTACTGTTTCAATGGCCGTGTACAGGGTGGCTGGAATGAACTGTTACAACTTCACACCGCTGTAGTAGATAGACTTTTTAATATTTTGTTTTATACAAGTGAAAAAAATAGCCGAGAAACATTCAAGAAAATGATTTAATGCTCATTGCTCGATATAACCTCCCTTTGCACGAATAATTTCATTCAAACGGTGAAAGAATGAATCGCACGCTACCCGTATGTGAAATTGTGGAATCTTCTTCCATTTCCGGACAAGTGCTGATTTTAGAGCGTCCAAACTTCGATGTTTTATTACATTGACCCTGGCCTCCAAAATAGCCCAAATACATTACATTCAATCATTAAATAGATTACATTTAAATGCTGGAGCTCACGAACGATAATTGGAACTGATGTTCCAGATAAATATAAAGCAATTACAGAATTACGCTTCAAATCCATCACTATAACCTTCCTTTGAGATGTAGTATACGAAAATGCTTCTGCACGCCTATAAACAATTGAATGAACTATCAATATGGCAACTTTCAAATGGATTGCGTGAGCGGATCGATAGACGCATCATTATGAACTTAGTAACAGATCATTCCAGCCACCCTGTATAATGATGACCTAAAATAGGTCTGTATGTAATTATTTCGATTTCGATCTCACTTGAATATACATATTTCAAGTAGATGCACTCACGGGTGATCATTGGTATATTTGATTTCATTGAAAATGGTAAATGAAACGGGTAGTTTTATAGAAAAAGAAATTATATGCGGTATGACGTTACACTGCTCACAGTATTATTTGTAGCGTTAAACAACAAATTTGTAATGGAACTTGAATTTCATCAAACGTACACAATTTCTTTACTTTTCCATTTTCAACTTCCCACGGTTTTAAATGGCCCAATTTGCGAATTTAGTAATTCAAAATTTTCGAAGAGGCCAAATTACAAATTTTTAAGTTACTGAGTATGCAAACTTTAGAATTCACAAGTTCTCAAGTTGTCCAATTTGCAAATTAAAAAATGGTCGATCTCTCGAATTGTTTAGTTGGTAAATATAAGAGCTTTCACGTTCTGAAACTGTCTAATTTAAAAAATTAAGAAAGTTTAAATTTCACATTGTTCAATACGAAAATTTGATACTTTTAATGATCTCAAATTAGCCAGTTCAAAAACGAAGAAATGTTCAAATTCTCAGATTCTTGAATTTGCAAGTTTTAAAATTTTCATTTCGCACATACACTCATGGACAAAATTAAGTGGACATTGCAGATATGTAAAAAAATTTTTCGTTTTGTTACAATGTTTTATATAAATTTTAAATTTAGAACGTGAAGTGTTTTTGTAGACTTGAAAAAACATTTATTTAATATACAATTATACATTTAATGTATATAGTTGTGCAATAAAGTTTTGATTTATAGACATTATTAGTTAAATTAAATTAACCTTTTGTTATTTATGATACCTGTCGACTTAATTTTGTCCACGACTGTATATACATAAAATGAAATAAATTTGTTACAACATTGCAAATATTTACAAAAATGTATGAAACGCGTTGAATATGTCCGACTGTAAAAATTGTTACTAACATTTTGATCGCACATTCAGACGCACACTAGATGCTCTCTTACGTAGCTCTAGATGTGACCTTAACACTAGAAGTACCGGCATTAAATGTATGTTTACTTCAAAACTGAAAATAAAGTAGAAAAATAAATAAATAAATATTGCAGCATCACCGAACATACACAACTATTCATTAGCTCAATAATACATGACAGACATTTTGACAAAAGGACGACAATGAAATTTCGACCGATTAATCGGCCCGCGGTCCTTATGCGAAAAGTGCCACGGGCCGATGCGTTGTAGCGGGCCGACCGCTCGGCGGCCTTAAATTAAAAATAACAATGTTATAATTAAATATATTTTATACCTAAAAATTTTGCAGCACAACATTATATTCCATATCCTTTAAGTTTCAGAAGAATAAATAGTAAAATATTCCTCCGGGAATTCGGAATTTTGTTCCTTATAAAGCTATTCATATGAGCGCACATATTAAATCGGCCCGTGGCACTTCTCGCATGTACTCCGTAAAATGCCTGGCACTAAAAGGGTTAATCCCCGGCAGGTCCAGGAACGGATACACGTTTTCTTAAGGAGTACGAAAAGGGAGGGAAATTTATTATCGTTAACGAGACCACGAGCGTTCGATCAGCGCGGACAAAGCTTAGAATGGGGCGAAGTAATTTTCTCGCAGGTGCAACGCCGCTGCGACAGCAAAGTAGTTTACACCGTTTACACAATGAAGCTGTTTGAGCCGAAGCCGAAAGCCTCTAATCGTCCTCCAGCCCCCATAGAGTGGCATGGGGGATGATTGTGAGCGTTCTCCGGTTTTTGCCGAGCGTCGTCGTGGCGAATTCGTCGATGCCGAGAGGCGCCGAAAACCTATTAGCTGACAGTCAATAAACAAAGGAACGTTCTGGGCGATATAATATTGATTAATGGGGGAGGTTAAGGAAGCGTGGAACCGTTTAGTCAAAGTTCTCTCCAAGGTGGCGCGAAATCGACGTGGTTGGAGCGAGATGGAACGATTCGAGGGGGTGGCTGAGGGTGCACGGGGTTTGTGTGTGCGTGCCAAGTATATGCCGAGCGATTATCGAATTTCCTCCCCGTAACAACGAGGTTCTATTAACTCCCACTCCCTGCAACGGTCTCACCCGAACACAACCCCTACTTTTGTGTATTGTTAAGACTATCCGCATTAAGCGATCCATAATAAGGACTTACGCCGCGCGATAAATTGTTTCAAATTGCCGCGGACAAAACACCGATCGATTGCATCTTTGGTATCCCTGGAAATTACTCGCTGTTCAATAACCGTAGCATTCTTCGTACTAAATTAACGAATTTGTGAGGAATATTAACCCTTTGCACTCGAATGGTGACTCGCACTCATCACTTTGTTTAACCCTCTGTCTACCGTAAAAAAACTTTCATTATCTACCGTACTGGTTCAATGGACCCGGGTACAATATACGGTATATTTATTCACTTTGAAATTATATTTTTAATAATTTTACAAATAATATAAAAAATACGAAAAGTATTTCTCTTCTTTTCGAATAAATAGGCTTACTTTGGAAATCGATGACTAAATAATGTTGATATTGCTTATTGAAAAAATTGAGATACTTTAATGATAATTATTAATGTAGGAGTTACAGTCGCGGACAAAATTAAGTGGACAGGTGTTATAAATAACAAAAGGTTAATTTAATTTAACTAATAATGCCTATAAATCAAAACTTTATTGCACAATTATATACGTTAAAGAAATGTTTTTTTCAAGTCTACAAAAATATTTCACGTTCTATATTTAAAATTTATTATAGCATTGTAATAAAACAAAACATTTTTGTACATTTCTTCTATGTCCACTTAATTTTGTCCATGAGTGTACATTGATACATGTTGCACTGAATAGTCAATATTGTGTAAATAACATTATTTCATTTCTCCTTTTTATAAATTCTGTAAGACAATTTTTTTAATAAATAATGAATAGTAAATACATATATCAAATTGTACTGTAGGTCTCATGTGTTGCCAATCGTAAACAATGCCGAGCTATCGATTCGTCTGCCAACTTATTGGTCATGTGCAGTATTTTCTCTTATACTTAAAACTCTCATTCATTGATTCTTAATTATATCATATTTTCATATCGATGTAATATACATTTTATATATCATATTTTACATTATACTCCTTCTCTTCTTCACTCTCTTTATTTTAACTTTAATTCGTTTGCCCCAAGCGTTTTCAAAACTGTAAAACATACTAAATCTTCACCCTCGTGTTTTGTATAAACAAAATATACGACTGGACTTGTACGTCCTGAACTTTTTGTACGAACAATCGAAAGAACACAAGAATGAATTTCCATTTTTCCGTTTTTGTTTTTATTTCATGAAAACGCTGGTAGGACGACGTCGCTTTAGGGAAACGATGTCTTAACCATCTCGTTGTTTCCCCATAGCCGAAACAGTCGCGTTTCCGTTCCTGGAGAATTAAGTCCGTGAACACGAATGGCAATCCGCTTCGATATTAAAAAAATAGCTTTTGAAACGGAGTCCACGGATGGGCGAGCATAGCTACGTTGATTCCACGGAAATCCGAACAAAGCATACTTTGAAAATCGAGATATCTACCGGCGGATGACGGGGCGAACGGAGGGGAGGGGCACCAGAAGGATAAATCCGAACACGGACGCAGCAAACCGAGAATTCGGGTCATCCTTTGCGTTCCTGTGCATAATGTCCTGTGATGAATGTTGCTTCTGTTCCGGGAAATTTGACGACGAAAGAGAAGCAAACGGGGAAACATTTTAAAGGAATGTTTCGAAACTCCGCTAACACGGACAGCGGGGAAGAAAAAGCGTGGCTAGTTCTTCCGGTTTCGGAATCAGACTTCCGGTGCAATTGTTTTACGATCATCTGAATTTTTATTATTCTCTTCTGAGATTTTAATGGTTTGGTTGGTAGTTCTTTTGAAACTGGGGTTGGAAAATGATCGCGGAATGTTGGTGTAAAATTTGTACTATCCCCCTTTATAATTTGTCAGCTTTTAAAACAGTTGTTATAATAAATATTTCAAATTTTGGCATACAAAGGTGAAATGACGTACGTTTTTTTATTGAGTAGCGGTCCTCAACTGACGTCATTGTTTTGTATTACCATTGTGTAGTTCAGAATGTGATTTCCTTTTTTCCCATCAGGATTGCTTTTGAAAAAGTTCAATTGATTCAACGCAGTAATTGTTCGCCTATCAAATATGCAAAGTGAAAAGCAGCATTTTTGGAATATATTTTTTTTTTAATGCTGTTCAAGTAAGAAACAAAGTATCCGATAAAAATCGTCTCTTATTTCCATAAAAAAAAAAACGAAATTACTTTCCGAATAACCTAATACAATGTGTATTTGTCATTATATTTTGGTATAGCAATTTTTATTATTGGTGGTAAAGAGATATTATTAAAGATAGTAAATTTTATTTTCTATTGAATGTTTATCGTGCAAATTTTTAACAAATAGATAAACTAAATAAATATAGTTATAGTTATAATTAACGTGCGTAAAATAAGAACGTTAAAAATATGCAATACACAAAGGTAAAAGTAACGAGAGGAATTTAATCCATGAGTTTGCACAGTTTGTTACAAATAATGAATGTATTAATAATTTCTCAACTTCTGTAAATGAAGTGTTTACAAAATACGTTATGCTTAGTTTACGAACATGTGTTGGATAAATGTACCATGTATTTTATGATCGGAGTTCAAAAATGTTCAATTTTTTAGTTTTTCAAGTCTATAATTTCTTCATTCTCACACTATCAAGGTAACAAACTACCAAAGTTTCGAATCTCTAAATTTCTATATTTTCAAATTCTCGAATTCTGAAATTCTAAAATTCTAAAATTCTAAAATTCTAAAATTCTAAAATTCTGAAATTCTGAAATTCCTGAATTACGAAAATTCTAAAATTCTAAAATTCTGAAATTCTATAATTCTAAAATTCTAAAATTCTAAAATTCTAAAATTCTAAAATTCTAAAATTCTAAAATTCTAAAATTCTAAAATTCTAAAATTCTAAAATTCTAAAATTCTAAAATTCTAAAATTCTAAAATACTAAAATTCTAAAATTCTAAAATTCTGAAATCCTAAAATCCTAAAATACTAAAATTCTAAAATTCTAAAATTCTGAAATCCTAAAATCCTAAAATACTAAAATTCTAAATACCTGAATTACGAAAATTTGAAAATTCTAAAATTCCTGAATTACGAAAATTTGAAAATCTACTATTTAAAAATTCTGAACCACCCGATTCCTAAAATTGACAAATTCTTGAATTTCCAAAATTCTCGGCCCATAAATCCCCATGTCACGAATTTCCGAAATTACCATATCCTTCAACCCTTAAATCTTCAATCCACACTTCTTAAACAAGAAAACAAATATTTCTTCAAATGTCATAAGATTCTGTACATCGTTAATAATTTACAATAATAAATGGAATTATTGATTTATAATATTAGATATTTGTATTAGAAATTATACTAACTTTCAAATATTATACTTGAAATCTTACAGACACTTCCTACGTATTGCGCTAGATACTTCTGAGATCTTACCGCTGATACAGTTTAGATAAATTTCAGAAAGTCCACTCAATATTTCTTAGATATTTTCAAATATTACACTTAAGTTTCAAATATTGCAGTTGATATTCGTCAGACGTTATGCTAAACATCTTTTAGACGTTTCCAAGTATTACCCTAATGTTAAATAGTACGCTAGATATTTTTCGCATATTACTCCGTACGAAGATTTCCATTACCAACGTATTCCAATGTAAGTACAGTGCGTACTTACTGTTCCAATGACTTTATTTTCAAATCGTAATATACTATTACATAATATCACGACCAAATTACATTTCCACTTCGAAAACATGGTATTACGACGAAGGTAGACTCAAAACGAGACTATTACACCGGAACGTTTAATTGCAATTGAAAGTGGGGGAAGGAAGGGGGAGGGGTAGTAGATGGAATGCCGATTTCTTAAAGACAGTTACCGTAGGAAAAATGGAACTAATTGGCCCCCTCGAAAGACTCGGAGATTCGTGGCAAACAAGAAGACAGCGGAACAGCATGAAAAGCTGTACAGCGGCGGGGCAAAGGAGGATACGAACCAGAGATCTTGTAGTATCTGGAATTCTAGAGCACAACGTCGAGTGTGTACCGTGCGCTGCAGGCTTGCGAAAGATAGTTGAGCCACTCCAGAGATAAAAGGGAGCCATTCTTTTTTTAGAGGGAACGCAAACGAGAAATTAGAGCAGGGAGACACTGCTTACCAGTCGAAATCGTGCGAGTCATAGTCAGTGGACTTCAGAAGAATTCTTCAGCTTCTTGGCCCGCGATACTGGAGGGAAGTGGCGGGGAAAATAGCAGGGACACTGTACACGTCCGTTGGCTGGAACGGTCATTGAGAGACGGTCAGAGGGCAATTTTTATGAGCTTCGGGGCCAAAGGAAGCTCGTTTTCTTTGAACCGACTTTCAAGAAACTTCCATGCTACTTTATTTGTTACATCGTTATTAATATCAATTTACGTACACGATATGGGTCTGTCGTTCGGAACTTCAAAATGATCAGCGTGTGCCCCGAGGTGTCGTTTGACCTAGCTTGTGAATTATTGCGAAGTGTAGAAAGAAAAGTAAAGTTTATGAAGTATGGTGCAGTATCTGAAGCAAAGTGTATGAATTCGAGTTTTCGAAGTACAGCCAGCTTTGGATTGCCTGGTATCTGATTTCTGGACTGCGGGCATTTTTATAATTTATCGAAGTCAAATCGTGTAATCCCTGAGATCGAGAATCCTGTAGAATTAATGACTCAGGTGTATTTTATAGATTTTTATGCATAAAGTGGCCTATTGATCGCATTTACGGAAGTTGCTCAAAGTGTTTGTTTTATTATTTTACCAATACCTTTTCGCAATGTAGTTAAAAGATTGTGAGAGTAATAAGATGATAAAATGATATGACTACTTATAATGTTTAGAAAATGTTCAAATAATTGTATAAACACTATGTTATATAATAAGGACTAGGAGACATAGCTCATAATGTAGCTATAAGTACAAAAACTGTTAGAATAGAAATGACTAATTATAGTATAATAATATTTAAAAAAATATCCAAATGATTTTATGAATCATATAATATAAAAATGTTTAAAAAATATTCGAATGATCGTATGGATCGCAAAGTATAATAATGTCTAGGATATATTTAAATAATGTATGAATTATATAATATAGTATTGTTTAAAAAATATTGAACTGTTCATATGAATCAAATCATATAATATTGTTCAGATATGTTCAAATGATGCAAAAATGTTTTATAATATAATAATGATTAGAAAACATTCAAATGATCGCATGATTCACAATGTGATAATGTTTTTAATTTAATGTTAATGATGTAATTACGTTCACAAAATATCCACACATAGAAAAAGTAATATCGGATTTCTCCATCAGAAAAATTAATATAAACAATATATTCAAATTAACATTAAATAAAATATATATTTATTTAAATTTATTTCATCGTTTTCAAACACTGCCTTAATTCGTCAAATAAATCTTGCATATAGTGAAACATCCTGTATGTGCACATTTCATTATACATTGGATATCAATTTTTATCCATGCAATTCTATAACATATGACTGATCGTGAAGTAATAATTTATTATTAAAATTTATATTCTAAAAGCTAATATATATGTAGAGCTTAATTGAATTTAATATCCACATGACTTCCTAATCAAAACAGGTGTAACAGATTGATTTAGGAAGGCGCCTGGCTTCATAGGTATACATCATTAATCATTAGTGCAGGTGCAATCTAAATACGTCTGTAGGAACCTGAATATATACAGTGTCCTAAAAAGCCTGTACATTTATCACAGAAACTGAAATGTTCTTTATCGAAATATGAAAGATTAAAAATTTACTGTTTTATTTTGCACCGTTTTGCTATTCAACGATTATCGTGTCTGTTTGAAGATTTCCATTGTTTTATGGTGATAATTGTACACCTATGTATGCGCAATATGTTCACATAGTTCGTTTATACCAGTGCATCGATCTCATAACATAAGAGTAACTTAACCCTTTGCGGACGTTAGAATATATGCCATTAGCAAATAGCAACTGCAAAAATCTTTGGTTAAAAAGTTTGATCAACTTCTTTAAAATAATCATATTTTTATTATTAATTGCCAGTATTGTCTGTTTCACTGTGTTCAAAATTATTTATTAAAAATTATTGCTCGGAATCAAATGGCGAGTGACAGTCGCCGTTCGTCTGCAAAGGGTTAATCAGCTGTTTGCAAAAGTGACTTGTTATTCCATTATTTTATTATATATTACCAAACTTTTAATATTTTTATATTAATATAATTTTATATTAAAATTTAATAATTTTATACTACTAACATGAAAGTAAATATATATGTATAGTAATTTTATACCAGCAATACGGACATAGTAATTGTACAGTTATAACACTAGTACTATAAAATTATCTGCATTAAAATTAACTCCATGTACTTGGTAATTAAGTATATAATTTCCTAAGAGCAATTAGTTTTTACAGCTCCGTAAATTTTTATGAGACAATGATTAATCAAATCATATAATTAACTCTGTCTTTTCAGGGACCGAAAGTGTAAATCATTGCAAGCAATGTGTATCTGGCTAAACAGAAATAAGTACATGCAGTACGTGCAACGTTACACGGAGAACTAATTAATATTACAAATAACTGTCATAAATAGAAAATAGTCAACTAATTATTAAATCGAGGTTTAGCTAACCATAAATTTATTTCGTCGCTCGACTTGTATAAATATGAGCGACACAGTGAAGAGGCAGTCAGTTGATTAGTATGATACAAATGTATGTTTCCGGTTTGGATGCAAATCATAAAGATTGTTTTAATGGACGAAGTTGTAGTCAACAGAACAATTACACCATATACATTTACCTCAACTAGTTTATATAACTGAATAGTCAGCCATTGCTCGCCTACTATGAGTTCTAGTAGAACAGTGAACGAAATGAAAGTATGATTGATTATGGAAAATGTACATTTAGCATTGTTTTTTCGTTACAAACGTTTAGCTACAGTGAACAGCCACTTACACGCATTCAAACGCAAACGCATACGCACGCATACACATGACATGCATATACACACGCACGAGTATGCGTCTGCGGGGGAAGGTAAAAATGAATAACAGATTATAATTTTCACCCGCAATTTTAGCGTGTAACTGACACAGTAACGCACGCTTGTTATAAATATGAAATATAATTTTCCACTGTCCCTCTTATGCCCTTTTCCGGGGTTTTCATAGCAAGAGTCCGACTATATCGGAAGGCCGTTCTATGGTCAGAAGAGGAAGATCCTCGCGTAAAAATAGACCTCGAAATTTTTGGGGTCCAGCCCGTAAATCGCGTTTGCCAGACACTCGGAAAAGACTTCATTCTACACTTCCTAACTTATAAAACTGCAAATTGATATCGGAACGATCGCTATATGTCAATTAGAAAATGAAACACTCTGCATTCTTAGTTCGCGGCGAGCGAACAGTGCGACCTGAACATCCTTACCACGTATAGCCGACAACCCAGGAATTGGCGCATGGAGAGGTTGTGCCAGGCGTTCCGATCACGACGACACTAATTTGCCAAAAAAAAGGAAACGAGCGGGTCTCAGAATTTGGTCTATCTGAAATCTGCAGATGCGACGTGTAGTTATACCTGCAACGATGCAGTGAAAATACATTTAACGCGTACGTTTATCTATAACTCGCTGCTATATAACATATATGCGACGTTACTTGATAACATATCCATAGATTAAGACTGGATTAATCTATGCATTGATTTAGGTAGATGTGGTCTGGGACCTCGTCTGCCTGAAATTTGGAGACGTAACATGTGGTAGTACTACATATGAGGATGTAACGCGAAACGAAATGTAGGTATACATATGTATAACTTGTACGTATCAAGCATGCGGTCACAAATGATATAGGAAAGCAAATTTATACATGACTACATATGTTACATATGTGTAGTTACGTACTTAGCTATATGACAATAGATATGGTTTTGTCATACGGTTAACCATATACAGGATCAATCACATAGCTAATTATATGACTTTCTCACTATGTCATACACTTGATCATAACTATATGGCTGGACCGTACGACTAATCATACGATTATGTTGCTGAATCATGTAGCTAACGATATGAATATATATGACTAGATGATTCAGCTGACTATTGTGACTACCTGGCTAAGTCATATTACTAATCATATGATAATTTGATTAGCTCATAAAGCTAAAGATATGATTATCTGGTTAGGTCATATAGCTAACCATATGATTATCTGATTAGATCATACAGCTAATCACACGATTCTTTGACTAGCTCATACAGCTAACCATATGATTATCTGGTTAGCTCATATAGCTAACCATATGATTATCTGGTTAGGTCATGAAGCGATCTATGTGAATACACGACTAGGTCATATATACCCTACCAAAGTCCAGCCATTGGAAGCATCGAAAAATGCCGACGTCTCACCTGGAACAGAGAAGTTGGCCATCGGTCTCGGAATCCCAGAACAAAAGTTGCGTTCATTGAAAGAAGTGGTGGGCCGCGTCGTCGGGGCGGCTTTCAAATCGATAACGCCTCGTTTGTTACGTCGGTCCAGAGTTTCTAACCAGATTTTCGAGACTTTCGAGTGGCACTCAGAGCGTCAAAGGATACTTTCCGCCCGCGGCGGCTCGGCGACGATCGCTCGTGAGCGAAGCGAACAATCGACGACGGCGCGAAAGTCAAGTGTCGAACAACCACCGCGTAATCATTCCGGAAGCTTTGTCGTGCGCATCCGAGTGCCGCCTCGCACAGTTCGCCGCTGTTTCCTCGCTATTGAAGAGCCTCATTAGTACTGTTTGTTATTGTTTGTACGGCACTCGGGGTGAAAAAGAGCGTGATACGAGAGGGTGCCCGAGGTGTTACCGTGATCCCGCTGATTCTCGCACCTCTCTCGTCGTTACGAGCGCACCTACCCCCGTCTAACCCAACACCCGCCCCCTATCCACTGTCGGCCTACTTGTCCTCATTTTTGGTTTCCTTTTAAGCATGTTCCTCACAATACGCGAAAGCTTGTTAAGTAGAAGCACACTTGGACTGATACGCTGAGATACACGCTGACAAGGAGCTAGGAAACACTTGGGACATTCTTGCGCCAATTTTAGTCCGGTTGCGTCAGTTTCGCTCCCTTTCTCGACGATACAATCGGAGAAAATAAAGAAACCGATCGAACCGGTCTACATTGTCTCTGTTGAAATAAAATAATAATAAGAAAACTCCCCATTCAACAAACTGTTGACGCACAATAAAACAGTTGGGCTCTCGAAGATGTTTTAGTGCCGACGACGTTTTTCACCCAAGTCGCATATAGATGGAAGCGTACCTGAAAAGGTACACCTCTGTATTCTTCCGCAGATATGATATTTGTCAGCGACCGTTTAATCTCCAACAGTTCGATGTAAGAATCGGTTTCGGCACGACAGTACACTGTCCTGGTTTATAATTTTCTATTTTCCATTAAAGTTCGCTTCACAAAAAGATTACTTTCCACAACGTGCTTTCCACACATCCTCAACAGTCTCGAATATATGTTGTCCTTCTTGGTGGAGCAATATTAGCAAAATTACTGATGATAGTGAGTTATTTAATAGGGCGAACAGTGGCCACAGTAGAATGCATCACTTTTTGCCGTTCGAGACTACATATACTTGTTTAAACTTCAAATCTAGTTTAACCTAACCTAGCTCAGTGTATTAAGCTAATATACTTATCACGGTAAGCTCAGCATATTATACCACATTCGGTTGTTGTGGTCTGAAGTTAGATCAAGATTGATTTGATGTCAAGCGAGAAGAAGTAGGATGTAAATATGTTAGGAACTCTTGTAGTTAGTAACAAAGAAGCATTTAATACATCTATTAACGCATATGTACATATTATACACTTATGATACATCCATGAACACATGTGTTCATGTATATGCATATTAACATTCGTGATTCTTCAAAGTCTGCAAACCATGATATAAATATCATGTCATCATATATATGGATCTACAGTCGTCGACAAAATTAAGTGGACAGGTATCATAAATAACAAAAGGTTAATTTAACTTAACTAACAATGCCTATGAATCAAAACTTTATTACACAATTATATACATTAAATAAATGTTTCTTCAAGTCTACAAAAGCATTTCACGTTCTATATTTTAAATTTATTTAAAACATTGTAACAAAACAAAAAATTGTTTACATTTCTGCAATGTCTACTTAATTTTGTCCATGACTGTATGTACACAATGCGATTTATTTGAATCTACAATAAATCATGATGTATTTGAACCTACAATAAACCATGATATATTTGGACCTACGATAAGCCATTGTATATTTGGGTCTATGATAATCCTGGTTCATTTGGATTTACAGCATTCACAATCTGCGGAATTACATTTCTTTATAATTCACAGATCTTGCTGTATCGCGGATGCGCGAACATTCATAGCCTACCACTGAACAGGTAGACTGAACAAGATATTTGAATAATATACGGATACTATAATCATAATAGCAAATACGGATACATAATCTTCTGATTTTCTATCAGAAGATCTAATCCGATTATCAGATCTGATTTGTCACTTGAATTTAGGTGAAAAACCGAAGAAATATCTGACATCAATATGAATGAAACTATCTTGAGAGTTTATATTAGATAACGTCCAGAGTGATCGAATGCAAACTGATAGATTTATCGATACTAGCAAATGCACAACTCTCTCTAATTTTTGTACGAATAGGTCCATTGGTCGTAACAGAAAAAGGAGAAAGGTTATTTAGCGCACAGTGGTTCGCAGACAAAGCATACCGGTCGCAATGCATGCACGCGAGTGCGGTGTACATCGTAGCTGCGGAGGTTTACGACTATTCCCTTAATTGCGAAGGTATCGCTTTTGTACTTCCGTATAATAATCTTCTCGGAGCTGAACCATTAGCCTCCGCCAAATGAAGAAGGCTCCTTTTCTCCATTGCCTTCCAGGCCTCCTTTTCTGTCCCGGTCCTTCGTCCTGGTTCCGCGGGTAAACGCTGCGCGGATTGTTCCATTTCGGAGGAAAAAAAGGGAGGCACACGTAATTCCAAGCTGCCTTCGGGTCTCCCCTGAACGCCGTCTTATATCTGGCTAGTTCCTAGCTAATGAGGAGCAAATCTCGAGGTAAACGGGGCCGTTGGAAAGAAAAAAATAAAGAAGAAACTCCGGCCGGAATTGCGGTAGTTGTTTGCGTCATCAGGAGGTAAACGCTGTTTGTCTTTGCGGTTTGCATTGCATTAAATTTAGATGCAGACGAGTTGGAACCATCTCAGGTCCAGCAACTTCGATTGACTTGCGACTTTGTGCCGCCCAGCGATAAGTTCAGTCATATTCATTAGGTACGCTGGATAATACTTATTGTGCAGGTTAGGCAACACATATTGGATAAGATGGGTAGTAGAATTCGTAGACTTATCCATCAAGATAGAACGCATACTTTTGAAATAGATGGTCACGTTATACGTTGTCATTATGGTCCCGTGGACGCCATTGAATATAAGATTCAACCTGTTTACATCAAAACCAACTGGTCCCACTCACCCATTCACTGCTGCAACATCAAGAGTTAAACACTTGAATATACAAGAACTAATCCACTTTGCGTCTCATTATCAGTCACAAAGATGTCAACATCTCAAAAGATTAACAGTTATTAATTGAAACATATGCACAACTATAGGAATCCTGCTAGGATCAAAATGAGAACTGGAACTGAGGACTAGGATGGTCAAAGTATGCCGTTCCAGAAGTGTCGGGGATGGACCAACCAGAGCAAGTGAAATACAACTTTAGCTCTAATACTATCCCTTAGTTTTCTTACTCTCTATATTTGTACCCCATAGCTTCAAAAAAATGAATCACAAAGGATTCTTGTATTTGTATTTCAAAGTTTCATAAAAATGACATATGCATGATTGGTATATTTCTACACCTAAAATACATTGCAGTACGAACACGCGTAAAGTGAAGATGTCACTATGTCATCCCATAGGTCCTACGATGCCATAATGGGTACTCTAGCTACGAGGTATCCATATTTGGGTAAGGTAGTGTAACGAATGCTGAAGGATCGACAGGAAATCGGAGGAACGATGTAAACCATGGTCCTGAAAGGAACCTGTGAGTTGATCATCCGTACCATAACGAATCAAACCCTATAACCCAACGTTCCCCGTTGTTGTCGGAGAGTAAGTGGCCAGGGATAAGGAAGTGGCAGTCGAGTGACGGGGTGGAAACGGGTCTCCTAGCTGGTGCAAGGGGGTTACACGAAGAAGAGAGGGGACTCTGGTGGAGCGGTCGTAGTTGGGTGGCAGTAGGATGTACTCATCCGTTGCAGTGCTGCAACTAATGAGACATCGCTAAAGGGCACGGGGTAGGTGGGTAGACATGGTGAGGCATATACGGCCGGGCCGGGGGGAGGGGGTAGGCGATACACTTCACCTGAGACTGCAGACTGCAAGAGATAGACGACGACGACGACGACGTCGACGACGACGACGACGATGAGGACGAGAGTGCAGGCACAATTAAAACTGACGCTCCTAATGGCAAGTCAAACGCCGACGGGCTCAAGAGATTCTTGACTTTCCAATGAAGCGATTGTTTCATATTCCTCTGCTTGCCTCCTGCTCCATCCATCGACCGACCCGACCCGGCTCCGCTCATTTCTCTCTTTCGCTCTTCAACATCAGCCAGCCCCCTCCCCCTAAACCCCCGTTCACTTGGCCCCTTGTTTCTACCGAGCCGACACGTGAATCCTGGTTACGCGACGGAGCCAGGGGTAGGTGGAAATAGAGAGAACGAGGCCCGCTGAAACTTTAGAAGGGAGAAATCAGTAGGAATCTGCGTAGATTTCTGCCGGCTGTATGGGGGAGCGCTGTCTGTTTCGTTGCTGACACACGACACGTGCGTCTTTGTTCGATTCTTGTCACGCAACAGTCAATGTGTCATATGTGGATGTGAAATCGATCTTTTTTTCATTTTTTTTTCTAATTGCGAATGTTAAAGCGATACATTTAATTTTACAACAAATAAATTGTTCGTTGACAATTTATTTTAAAGTTCATTGATAATTATTATTTAATCAGTCACATTTGTTAATAATAGACTATTACAAAATTTGGCAATTCGATGTTTCTTGTATAAATGTACCTACCTTGCAAGAAATTAAATACAAGATTTGAAAATTGTATTTGTGGTAGTACTCATCTACCGACTAAAGTCGACATCATTTTTATACGTAAATTTAAAGTTTACGTATAGAATTTTTGAAGTACCGTATCTTAACTGGAGATGTGACCTGATTTCTTAGGGTGACCACTTGTTTGTGGTCATTTATCCTTTGTAATCATCTCATGCACCTGTTCCGCATGTTTATCAGCCTGGAATTGAAGCTAATATTGTATATTCGCGTGTTAATTCACTTAAACTCAACACATAGCATAAAACATTTCACCATTCTCATAATTTTCATAGTTTAACGGCAAGGTCGAGTTGCTTATAACGCGTAAGAGATTTGGCTATGATTATAACGCTTACAACATTTATAAAAAATTTCTGTACTTGAACTATTAACATCTAACATGTGGGCCACGCGTAAAATATTAAAAACTTTTTTTTGCATGGAAACATGTAAGCTGATAGTTAATGATCGGTGGATTCATTCGATTAACACGAAACTATGATTTTAATACAAAGTTCAGATTAAGATTGCTACATTATTTTACTATTTTTCCCAAGCTTTTTACCGGTTAAACCGAACTTACATTTGAGAGGGAATGTCAATACATTACGTTTACAAAACATTTTATGACAGTAAAATAACTTTATGAATATAACATAAAGTTATTATAATAAAAAGGAACAATCTTTTATGATGCATTTATGTTATCGTTAATTAAACTTATAGTCTGATAAAATTTTAATTTCATTTCAATCATGTTCTATCTTTAACCCTTTCGATAACCTGGACGAGATATCTCGCGATCCGGTACTGGCAGGTTAACGCTTTTGACGAGATATCTCGCATCCTAGCTCCATATTTTTACATTCAGGACAAATATATTTTATAACTCATTCTATTCGTATGGCTATTAGAAATAAATAAATACAATTTAATGCAATTATTCTTATTTACCTTTCACGTGGTATAACTGGAAACATGGTGTTACGCATTTAGCGACATTACACTTCTGACAAAAATAGCGTGTTTCCTTATGTTTTCCGTTTTCCTTGCATACGACGCAACGTTCTGTTAGGTATTTTTTCTTTGGCGTCTCCCGTATTCTTACAGGGAAGCATCGAGACTTAAATCGAAGTTAATCGGCCAGTATCGAGACGCGAGATATCTCGTCAAAAGCGTTAATCATCCAGAATCGGGTCGCGAGATATCTCGTCCAGGGTATCGAAAGGGTTAAATATTGATCATAAATTGTATTTTATATATGATCATGTTTTAATGTAGTTATTATAACTTTTTCAAAGAAAGGTAATGAGCATTTAGGTTTCGGAGGTTTCCTTAAAATAGAAGAAAATGCAAAGTGAAAGAAAATGAAAGATATGAAAAAAAATGTGTTCTGTAGTTATTTAGCATGAGCACAAATGCTTGTACGAAGGTACTTTACATAAAATTTGCTGCAACATTCGAATTTTTTTATTTTTACAATAATTTTAAAATTAATCTGTATCAAGATCTTCATATAGATAATACATTGACTACAACAATGCTTTTTTCACGATCCTTGTTATTTCGTTTATCACGATACGATGACATACTTTTTCTCACATTTAGTGCGTAACGCTGCTTGCAAATGTCAGAGATCAAGATGGTTGAATTTCATTTCCTAGATTTTATGATGATCGATGACATTTCAACCCGCGTTAATCGGATATAGAATATGTAGTGGCGTGAGGTCGCATTGAAGTCGCGATATAAAATCCTGTTTCGCATCAGAGCTACCTCGATTTTTCATGATAGCCAAGGTCGAAATATTTCTTCCACCACAAAACTTGAAATACGCGTATTAGTTACACGAATAGGAAGACACAGAAGATTCAATACCTTGACACTGAAATCGCGATCCGAAGTCTCAGTGTCACAAAGCGTTTTCCAATTTTCATGATACTCAAAGTCACCACATTTTTTGTCACAGCCACGTGACGATGTTCAAGCAGCGACACAAAATTCAGAATTGCTCTACGACCGCTATTTTCCACATTATTTAAAGTCATGACATATCTCAGCGTGATAGCAGAGGACACGTTACCGAGGCATTGAAGTCGCGGCACGAAACGTAATACCATGACAAAGTGATTTGTATTTTTCACGACGGCGAAAGTCATGACATTTAGTGTCATGGTATTAAATGTCGCGATTTACTGTCACGTGAAAACGGACCCTAAGGGTGGGTTGGATACACGAATGCTAGATAGTAGCTCCGGGCGGAGCTTGATTATTTTCCGCTAGGTCGTTCATTCAGGTGGAGAGCGTGGCGCACGAGGGGTTCAATTGGAAACAGCAATCACTGCTCGCCTGTATTTTGTTCTCTTCTCGGGTGCAGCGAACTCCAATAATAAGCTTTCTCCTATATTGCCTCTTCAGTTCCCCTCCCGTCGTTGCCGGCCTCCTCGCCAAGTCTTCAGAACCGGCAACAGAACTACCCTTTCCCTCTTTCCGCTCCCCTGGCTTCGACTGTCCTCCCCCGACCCACTCACCCCCCGTCGGTGCCGCGTTTCCTTCGAGTT
This sequence comes from Coelioxys conoideus, assembly GCA_947623535.1. Classification (NCBI taxonomy): domain Eukaryota; kingdom Metazoa; phylum Arthropoda; class Insecta; order Hymenoptera; family Megachilidae; genus Coelioxys; species Coelioxys conoideus. The sequence goes on along the minus strand of OX392451.1, from coordinate 11,209,180 downwards.
TCCAGCGTTTCGTCTCCCGTACGTTCCCCAAACGACCTCGGTTCCCGAGTTCGAGTCGTTTGCCGAGATACACCCCCCTTCGCCACCCTCCTCTTTCGAGAGGCCAGGATGTTCCACAGAATTTCTGCGTTCTTCAACGTGGAAGGGAACATCCGTCTGACGATGAAGGACGAGTCAAAAGTGTTCGGCCTTCGCCCCTTTCGCCCCCCGCCCCATATCTATAACATATAATCGAAAACAGAAAAATCGTTGACGGTTTCGCCGTAAATTCTAGCGATTGCAACGTAGAGTCCTGTTGGTCACAGCGGAGAATAAGTTTATCCGTTCAGCTGGAGCGATCACGCTCAAATTAGGTCAAAGGGCAGTTGAGAAACGTGTGGAGATATAGATAGTGTAAATTGCGTGACGTAATTGTTATTGTGGTTTATACATCGATACCCTAGAAGTGTAGGTAGAGCGTGTGCATCCTTCTACTTTTGGAACCACCGCTTGCCAACTGTCGATTCGCGAACATTGATTAGTCAAACCTATCATTCAGTAGGTTCTAAAACTTTTAACACCGCTTTCGAACCACAGGGTTCATCGTACACTCGTTGCGTCCACTTTCTCGGGGTGCTGACCGATTGCAGCATTTCATCGACTGAAGTATTATCGTTATTCGAGAAAATGCTGTTCGGGACACGAGCGAAATGCATGCGAGGGTGGGATTGGATGGGTTAAAAGGGGTGGAAGGGATGCGGAAATGCCCGGCACGTGAGTGGGTCGACGCTATATCAAAAGACCAATTACAATAAATTCCGAGGACGCCGTTTACTCTGGCAGCACGCGAGCGGGTATTAATCCGCGCGTGCTGTCACCGCGAACTGCGATAATGGAACGGATCGGCTTTTATCGGTCCCCTAGGCACCACCTTCTAAAGTTCAATCGTCGTTGACGAACGCGAAAATATCAACAGCTCAGAAATTCCGGAGACCGGCTGCGGTTACGGTGTTCGTTCCTCCTGTCGCGTTAGAGACGGCTGACATTTGAAAAGTTAGGTTAGATCCGACGAACGTACTTCGAATTATTATTAACCTTCTCATATGGAATTCAATTGGTGCTCGAGAGAATTGCTTTAAATTATTCGATAATCATTCCTATATAGACGAAACTTGTTTAAAGTAATAAATATATTAGTGTTGTTTATTTATAGCAAGTAGTTATTTATGAAAATAAATGGGTTTTCCATTAAAATTCTAATAAAAACACAATTAATATGAAATGGATTTTCATGTATTGTTTCTAAATTATTATGTTATTATTCTGTAGTAATTTTATGATAATATTTCGAATAAAAATTTGTAATAATTTGATAAGAATTTGATAATACAGATATTTTTTGAGATTATGACTCTTTACTGAATTATTATTTAATTATTATAATGAATTTTTGTGAAATATTTTCACTTTTTTAAATTATTATATAATTATGCCAAGTTAGTAGACACGCATAGATCTGCAACGCCAAACAGATATAAGGTACATTTAAAACTGGGTCGCAAATGAGTTGATAAAATAACGAAGTACAGTGAATAGTTTAATATGCAGCACGTCTTACGATTATCAGGTTGTTTATTAAATACCCGATTAAAAATATCTATACTTTTGCAACATTTTATTGTAAAATTATGGCGGAGTAGCACGTAGGCGTGGTTTTAAGAATATTAGTATCTCGTGAAATTTAATTTGATCCAAATTTGCATGTTTTTATAGCGCAAAATTAATGAATTACCCAACTCATAAATTCTTAAATTTTTAAATTCCAAATTTTCTAAATTCTTGATCTTCAAAATTTCAAATTCCCTAAATTTCTAAATTTTTTAATTTCTGTGTTATCAAATTTATAAATATGGTGCATCACAAACTCCTAAATTCACAGATTTCTAATCTTTTAAATTAAAAATTCCCAAATTTTCAGATATAAAAATGTGTAAGTTTCCTAGTTTTCCATTTTATAAATTTCCAAAGACCTAAATTTTTAAATTATCCAAATTCTGAAATCCTTAAATTTCCAAATGCTTCCCAAACGTCTTCAACTTTTCAAATTTTCCACATTACAATTATTGAATTCACGATGTACAAATTTTCAAATTCCAGAACTCACCGAATTCTTAAACGTTCGCTGTTCCAAACCCCCGGATTTCCACATCCTGCAACCTGTGGTATATCTCCCGTGACAAGCACATCACTCCAAATTAGTTAAGAAAGACTACTAACAATCCAAACGACGTGAACCATCGACAAATAATCAGTAAACTGTATTTCTCGAACAGCCGGTCAAACTGCGAGGAAAAGAAAACAGTCGAAGGGAACCTTGTACCGTAGAAAGAAAAGCAATCTTCAGCCGGCGAAAATAGAAAGGGTGGAACAATAAAGGTGGCAAGTAGGAAAATAAAACGGGTGCATCGATCCTAGTCGAGACGACAGGTCCACGGGACTTTCGTTCTGCTCGCCGGTGAAAAGTTTAATGACTTTTTGTTAATTAACATCCCGTCGGACAGGTTTAGAGGAACGACGGTCACTTCGGTCCTGCTCCCTACAAACCCTCTCGACCCTTCACCTTCTTCACCGTCGAATTGACGTTTCCGTTGCAGCTCGAAATGTCGGCGCAACACACGCGTGCTTCTCGTCGGTTCGCGTGGAATCGCGAACACGTCGCGCGAAACAATTTACCAGACGATAAATTTTTATAGAAGGGCGTGCAGGAGACCGGCCAGAAGGGGATGAGGGTGGTGCTGGTCACCGCTGAAACGGAATTGAATCGATATATTTACGTGCCGTTTACCGGAGGGGAAAGGGTTGGAGTTAGCGCTCGTGTAATTGCAGGACAGACACGTAGTGGGGATTAGGGCCGTGATCTAACTTCTGCTCCCTGACTATTGTGCGGACACCCAGGGAGTATCAATTGTTTAATGCGCTTTAAGGTTGTAGAAATATTTGCTACCGTTACGGTGGGCGGGCAAATGATTATACGCTAATTGAAAGTTTTACATTTTATCATTTTATATACAGTGGCTCAAAGTAAAACTCGATCACTTGCATATTTTTGTTTTATGAGGAGATAATTAGTGTAGTGCACGAATTAAATGAACGAGTGAGTGACTTTTATTAAGCTGCAGTTTCATGCATAGAAATCTATGAAAAACGAAAACAAAATTACAATAAAATTAATGCAAATAAATGTTGGTACTTAACTAAAACATATATTTTATTGCTTTAACTGATGGAGTGGGACTCATATTTTTATTATGAAGTTAGAATATATTATTTTTGCTATAGAGAAAGGACATGAGTAACAATGTGATGAAATTAGCACTATCATTTCCACAAACGGTTTTGATCAATTTGTTTCTTATAGTTCTATATACATATTAATTTTGTTTTTGATCCTTTCACGGAAACAAGTTTAATTTCTAGTCTATGGAATGAATTTGTAACTTGGTTTAACATGAGAACAAGACTAAGGATAAGTAACTTTAATGTCTGTGTAGCTCACAGTAAGTAGTCACATTATTATACCGAACAAAAAATGATATCTATATTTAATATAGAATTTTTATTTATAACTTTAACTGATGGAATAGAACATGTATGTTCATTGTAATGTTGCAATATATTGTTCTTATTATATAGTTCATCTAATCATTTAGAATATAGTATTTTTACTTTAGAGGCGACTGGGGACAAAAGTAACAACATGATGGAAGTTACCCTTTTCCTCCGTTTCTATAATAATTTTAAACAATTTGTTTGTCATAGTTTTACAAATTCAAAAATTTCTAAATTTCTACAATTTTAAATCCTCTACCAAATATGAAAATACCTAGGTTTAAGAATGCCCATGTTTCCAAATGGGCATGGTCTCGTATTCTCAATTTCATAAGTTTTTATTTAAATGGTCAGATTTGAAAATTTCCAAAATTCCAACATTACCAAATTACGATATTATTAAATTATCAAATTCAAAAATCACCAAGTTGCTTGTTGTTATCACTTCTAATGTATTATAACTTATAATTGTTTTCACTGTTAATTAAAATATAATTGTTCAAGTGTTTCTTTTTTCTGATAATTATAATAAAAATCCTATTCTGTGTTAGAAAAAATATTTTTACTTTATTCTCTAGAAAATAACTAATGGTACTTTCCTGCTAATGGGTCCGGACTAAAGTAACAATGATAGTAACTATAGAAAAATGTCATAGCTTTGACTACTTACGGAGAAGCTAAATTTGGGTCAAGTATTATATCTAAAAACATATTTTCTTATGGCACAATTTTGGTTTCTTGATTGTCAAATAGGCCAAATGTAGCAAATATTATTTTGACTCCGCTGTTACTTATAACATGATGTATCTTTTTTTGGAGAGGGTATAGACATAGATCAGTAGCATAATTAATAAATGTAATCGCTTACAGAAATATTAAATATGAACTTAATACGTTACAAAAGAAATACAGAAACAGAATTAACGAAGAATCAATAGCGTTGTCATAGAATGACATAACACTGGAAAAAAACATATTAATTACAGAGCACCGCCATCTTTCAAGCCTACTGATCCCAATCACGGACCGCTTTCTATTTTCGATTTTCTACATATTTTGTTACAATATATCATTTTTGAAAAGTAGAAATTGAATACTTAAAGTCGAACACTATATTATAGAAAAGAATACAGTTATTAAATATTCCCAATCTCCGCCTCTTTTATTTAGAATCCTAAATATATAAAAGTCCAGCATCTACTGAGTTTAACGCTGTATAAATCGAAGCCAACGTAACGTTTTCATGCACCACGATTCTTGTTTCTATAGAAACAAAAGTTAAAGACAAGATGATTTGGAAGTTAGTGAAATGTAAAAATGTCACTTTTGTAACATAATAACAGGGTTACTTCGCTGTCACGTTGCTTGCAGTAAAATGGGCGAAATCAGTAGTTGATCAACTTACGGTGCACGTGTTCTCACGGAATTATTGTTTCGTTCTTTTTATTGTTTGCTGTTCCTGCTCGGAGGCAGAAATAAGGAAAAGAAATTATCATGCTCGAGTCTCGCCGGAAGTGTCTTGTATAAATACAGCTGTCGTCCGCTACGCAAAGGGAGGTAAGTGCAAAACAACTTGCCCGATGTGTTTTGACTCTCTGTCGCTTTTAGAGCCACTGAACGGAGTAAGCGATACCGTGTCACGGCGGACATTCTTTCGACGAGAGAAAAAGAAAAGAAGGTTCAAAGAGAGGGATGGATTAAAAAATTTCAAAAGGAAGCGCGACGTAAAACGGTCGAACTCCGCCGAAGAATTATTAGTTTGTTTAGTCGAACGGCTATCACAATAGAACGATAAGTAAACAACACAAAAATTCGAACAATAACGAAGCAATTTGCATATTAAAATGTAAGATCACTGCAAGGTAGGGTAAGTAGTTGCTTATCGAATTCTTGTAAATTTGGTTGATTTTTAATTAAAACTGTATTTGGATACTGGAAGGAGAAACACTTTTATTAGTACTAAAATTATATCAATTATTATTAAGTTACTCGTATATTTTTATACTCTTTATTGATCATGCATCTCGCGAAATCTGATTTTTGAAATTGTATACGTTTAATTATTGTATGCTATACTTAATATACATTCTGCTATGACATATTTAATTTCTAGTGCAATTATTTTTGAGAACTTTGTTTAATGGACGCTATGAAATTACAAAATTTGATATCAGTGACCATCCCCGAGATTAAATAAAAATGTGTTGCAAAGTAAAAATCAAAGTCACAAATACAAGGCAACGGCCATTGAAATTTTAACCTAACACTTATACATATCTACATTTGTGTTCATTGATCAATTTTTATTGATATTTTTAATAATTTCTGTTATTTATTAATAACGTTCCCAAAAGTGTTATTAATGTAATTTTATGTTTGTTCATTTACATTTTCATAAATTTTCTATGTGTAAAGGCTAAATCACTTTTATACCGATACAAACTTGCCACCAGATGGAACATGCAGGTCAAGATAAATCTATCCTAAACTATGAGCACTTGACCATCTACTCATAGGTACAAGATACACTGTTATAAATAATGTGTAATTTTTATGCAATTGTAGGTAATATTTGTTTAATATGTTTTTTTATAATATATGACAAAAATTGTTGTACATAGTACAAGATAAGATGAATTCTTACATAACCCGTAACAGGATACATTGTTGTACATAATACATTACCGGATAAGTTGTTATGATAAATATGACAAGATACATTGTTATATATAATATAATATATGATATATAAACACACAACTGTCGTATAACTTACTTCTACCAATCAACATAATGTATCATCCAAACTGTCCATTACCCACAGCACTCTTATCAGTTCTAACAAACACTTATTTCGAATCGAAATAATTTAATCACAGGCCAATGCAATTATAACCCATACCTTCGTCGGACTTCAAACATCGGTCAAACTATAGAAAACAATTATTTTTCAAAGCTACGTTTCAGGTAAAATAAGCTGTCACTTAAATAAATAAACAAAATGAAGAATGTAGCATCTTTATGCTCATTTGAGAAGAAACTTCAGCAACACGGTAGAAAAGTCAACTGCAATTACTGCTACGATTTTCCGAGAGTAGAACAGCGGACAAAAAGGAATCAACAAAAATGTGCTGGTCCATGATCTCTGGGCCTCGTTACTTTCAGCATCGAGATACTAGCCGAAGCTGGAAGGCAGAGGTCAAAGGGAACGACCATAGGTGTACAGTGACCAGGCAGCCAGCCAGATAGAAGTAACATGGAAAGAGAGTAAAAGAGACAATTGCGCAGCTAAGTATGTTGTAATTAAACAGTAGGCGAAGGAGCATCCCGTTGATGAGGGACTCGAGAATTCGAGCCTATTTGAGAAGCCGGCTAGTGTATACAGCTTGCACATACGCGAAACTGCGGCCCGAGCTTCCCGTATGTATACACGCGTGTTCACGCGTGCTACCTTCGCATACCTATACGCACTTTGCACCGGCCAATGGTATTAAAGCTACATGCGTCGTTGTCCCGGTAAAAGAGGGACATCGTGGCCGTGGGTGGGGCACTCTTAAAATGTTATGACGTGGAACTCGTGATTTCATGGAACATTTAATCACTATATTGGTAAATAGCCGAAACAGGGGTTCTCGGGGCATTGGATGCCAACCAACTCTCCCTTGCTATGATCCTCTGCTCCGTGGACCCTTTGCATCCAGGATCCGTTGGGTTTTACCCAAAGGACTCAGCTGGAACTGATATTGCAACTGCACTCGTAAGCCACTACTTTTCAACAATAATGCGAGAAAATATTTTGTATTCAACCACTATTTTGTTTGTATTATACTATAAAGGTAGGCCGGGAATTTGGGACGCGAGGCAGATATGCGTTATCAGCAGTCGGATTAAGAATTACAATTTATTTAAATAATGTGACATATACGCAGCGATTCTGGAATCTGGAACCGGGTTATTTTTTATGTAAAAAGAGAAAATATTTCCGTATTTGCATTGTACTACTTTCCCTGGGCTTGTGTAAGTGATAGTGAATATGTTTTAGCTTGTCTAAAAGTGAATTAATGTTTCTTTGTATCGATTAATGATTTAAAAGAGCGTATAAAAATTGTACTTGTTCATAAAAAATGTTATTGTTCGACAGTCAAAGCAAATTAACTAAAACACGCAGTGAGAAATTTAAAATGACGCAGTGTTCGATTAATACTTCGTATGTAGAATAAGAAAAAAGATGGACTGGTTTAACAAAAAAATTGCATTGAAGAATGAAATGCAACTGCACTCGGTGAATGCATATGTATATCCACTTAAAAATAATGTCATAGAAACTTCGGATATATTATGCTGCGATTTTTTTTTTATTTTTATGTACAAAAGTGCTGTGACGTTTCCCGGTTCTCAGAATGACCCAGCAGACTATTTGTATTCCATATTATTTTACATTTAAAATTATTAGTCACCATATTATTGAGGAACACCTAAAATTTAATAACCTTAAGGAATTTAATTCCTGCATGAACAAAGGTTTTAGTTAAAATTCTTATCTGATATATTAATTCAATTTATTAATTCAGTTTATTTTATTACTTATAGTACTATAACAATATTAACTGTTACATATTCAATCTGAATAATTATATTTACTATTTTCTCTTATAAAAAGTATTAAGGCTAATGCCCACAGTAGTCAACGTCCACAATTATAATAATCAATCAATTAAAAATTGATTTTACAAATTTGTTGAGGGAGGCTGTTTTAATAAATTTACGTACAATAATTTTAATTGTAATGATTGTTTTTCTTGAAATACTTTTTTATTCCTATTTTTTATTGATTTGTCAATTTATTGTTTTAAATGATTTCAATTAAACTTTAAAATCCATGAGTTGCTCAATTGCAATTTATGTCTCAACTACTCGGATGCCAGCCTAGAGGTCCTTCAAATTCTCGAGTAGTTAAATGCTAACCTACAAATCACTAAAATTCTCATACCTATCCTACACATCTCTCAGATCCGGAAGCACTCAGTACCTAACCTACAAATCTCTCAAATCATCATTGTCAGGTGTTAACCTACAAATACAATGCTAGGAGTTATCTGAACCGTAACACTTTACCGGAATATAATTTTTGTAAAAATGTTTTAATTCCACGGGACAGCAGTCATCGACGCCCCTTGCGGTCCCCGAAACTCGATTAATTTCGATACACCCCAAGACATTCATGGAACGCGATTTGACCGCGGTTCGAACCGCGGCTGTGCAAAAGACCTAAACACCGTAAACCCAAACGCTCACTAATTTTCTGTTTAGTCGTAAAATAAATTCTCCGTAGGGTCGAATGGTATGGGGGTGGCGGATGCGACGGCGGTGAGTTCGAACCGTGGAGAATGCTCTCCGGGGTATTTCCACCCCTGGCGTAAGGGTGAAGGTGCCGATGCCGGGGCATTTACCGGGCCGGCAAAATTTGGAAGCAGAAGTAATCGAATTTGTTGGCGTCGTTTAATGAGAGCCGCACAATAGTTGTGTCTGTATAATTGGTACACACCCCCGTCGCTACGAGACCCGAACCCACCCCTTGTCTTCCCTGGCGCTTTTCCGCCACTCTAAACTGCTCCACCGATGCAGTCGTCAGCGAACAGAGAAAGGGAAAAGGGGATTCTACGGCGTAACTATTTGGCTCGAGCACCTTCGTACCAGACCGCATACAGTGGTTCTCGATATTTCTGGCACTTCGACACGAAGTCCGATTAAAATAGCCTAATTTTACGTATCGAGCGAATGCAAAATACGTGGGGTTATTGGGGTCAGCTTTCATTCTTCATTGATATAATGGTAACGTCGTATAATACATACAGTCGTGGAGAAAATTAAGTGGATATTGCAAAAATGTAAAAAATTGTTTGTTTTGTTACAATGTTTTAAATAAATTTAAAATGTAGAACGTGGAATGCTTTTGTAGACTTGAAAAAACATTTATGTAATGTATATAATTGTGCAATAAAGTTTTGATTTATAGGCATTGTTAGTTAAATTAAATTAACCTTTTGTTATTTATGATACCTGTCCACTTCATTTTGTCTACGGCTGTACGTTTTATTATGCGTACAAGAAAAATATTGGACAAGGAATTACAGAGTAATTATATGTATAGAAGAGGGCAGATTTTGTCAATTTCTATGACCTTGAAATATGGCAAAGAATATGTTAAATATGGCGAAATATGTTATCAGGAACAACTGTTTTTTAGACTTATAATCACTGTTTGATCATAATTCAAATTTTAGAGATACCTAAAAAAGTATTTCTTATGTGGTGATGATTTTGCAATACGAAATCAGTTTGTGCATTAATTATAACTTCCTAATAGTCTAAACTATTATGTTAATATAACATCTTGTTCTTATTTTTGCGTATAGAATATGACTGTAAAGATTGGTGGCAAAAAACTGAGACTCCCATATCCAAATATGCTACGTTCAAGTATATTACAGTTGCTATATCATAGATCTCATTTGATCATATCATTTGTAGTGCAGTGCAAATATTGTCATGTCACCTATGGTGTAACGCATATATGACCACGTCATCTATGATGTAGCGCATATATGACCACTTCACCTGTGCTGTAGGGCATATATGATCATGTCACCTATGATGTAATACATACACATATAATAATATCACTATGATGTGGGGCATATATAACCACGTCATATATCATTACTTATGGTGTAGTGTGTACATTATAGAAAATATCGCATTGAATTATACCTGGGTGTATTATATCAATAATATTTGTGGGGTAATGTACAGGAACGAAATAATATAGTTCAATTAACAGTATTTATTATCAGATGCGTAAGCGTTGGCAACGGTGTGACAAATATTACAAAAAAATTAACTCGAGATAACCGTAACAAGCACAACGCGTAAGGATAACAGCAAAACTAAAACTGAGCGCCCGGGCCGTTTTCCCAAGGGTTTTTATAATGAGTCCCAAAGGCGGAAAAGCGGGGGAAAAGCCCGCGCAAATTTTATCGGGAAAACAACCGCGTCTCCAGAAAAACGCGCGAAAAGTAAGCACCCAAGTGCTCGCCAGATGCCAACGGTAAGACGAACATTTCGAGAAACTTTCACCTTACCGTTGCCAACCAAGACCACGGCAAAGCCGCTACATATTCATAAAAACAATCACTGTTATAGTACGTATACATATAGTATCAGAACATGCTAATCATATTGTAAATTCAATTGAAGTATTTTGCGAATATTTCTGAAACTCAGATCAAGGTATGATTACATGCAAGGTGTCCGAAGACTAATTGGGACCCAACTTATACCTACGTATTACTGTCATCAAAAAGGCGAAGAAAGTTCATATAAACTTATGTCCAAAAATGCTTTATTAAAAAGATATATACTTTCAAAGATATTTATTATTTAGTGTGACAGTTATCAAAATATTTGTAAATTCCTTCCTTTGTAGTCTTCCATTACAAACTAATGATTTCCGAACTCTTTCAAATGTTCCAAGTGTATTAAGAAAAATAGTAAATACATTATGAATGCATTTCCAAAATTATTGTTCGTGTAAATAATAACAGGAATTGCGATTGTAATACGTATACGGCTCCGTACACCAATTTGTAACACGAATTTTGTAATTCTATGACTTCTGTATCTTCCCAATAAAGCATAATCAGATATAAATTTATAGGAACTTTTCCTCTATTATAAAGCCATTGGGTTCATATTTAACTTTAGAAAATTCATGAATAATCAACAACTACCCTTTGCTGTTCTTCACTACGTACAATTTATGTTCTTAACTTTTTTGTAATTTAGCATGATTTTCGAGGACCGCGCGGTTTATTATTTTATCCGTCAGGTGACAAACGACTTCGTACTTTTTACCTGAGGACATATTGACCTCGCGACAAGCATTTGGTAAGGGCGGTTCGTTCCAACTTCCCATAAATTTTCCACAACCAATGAAATAGTTTGATTTTAACTTAGTCGTTTGTTCACCCCCAGCATCACTCCAATCCCCACTACATACTTTTTTTTGGAGAGAACATCACTATTTCTCTTCAGTAGATTTCCAATAACTCTCAAAGAGTACACATCAAATTTCATATTTATCTTTTAAAGTTCGTTGTCAGTTTGCGAGGTATTATTATTTTTCTTAAGTGCTAAATCAAGTTTTAGTTTTAATAAAGCAGAAACATTTTACCCTCGCCAGTTGTTTGGTTATTTTTGTCTTCCGATTGGATTCACTGATTCCACAACCTAACTATTTCGTGGTTCATTAAGTTGAATCCCGAAGAGCACACACATCCGTCAAATTATTTCAACGATAATCGAATCGTTTTCTGTACAAGTACATACTGTATCGGGGAAGAAATTTTTTCGATCGCGTGTGGCGCAAAAGGGGCACCCCAAACCCCTTCTCGCGATGTTTAAGCGAGAATGGACCGAAACGGTTGCGGAATTGCACCACACGGTGTAACGAGTTCAAGTGCTGCAGTCCATTGGTCGTCGTGGCCGGGTCTGCGAGCGGCCAGACGATTCGTACGACACGGCGATAATGACAAGCATAACCATTACTGACCCGAGGTCGGTAAACGGTTACGGGCAGGGATAGCTTTTCGGTCCCTGGGTACCGTGGCGGGCATCCAGATAAAAATCACTCGTCTAGAAGATTAAATAATAAATCACCCTAGCCGAGCGTCTGAGTTCGTTTGCGCTCCGCCAATTAAATGTTTTCTCTTAACGATACGGTGTGCCCTTTTCGTGGAGATGTTCTTGTGCCACCAGAAACATGTTTTTAAAACAGAGCGTCCGGATAAAATGTGGATGCACATGCGAGCTTCGCTGTTACTTAAAATTATTTCAACGCAAAATTGCTGTCGTTACTATCGGTATACCATCGTTAGGGTGGCTCAAAAATAATGTCTTTTCTTCGCTCTTACCTTCTAAAAGGTAGTACAGAGTGACAAAAAGTCTATTCAATGGTCGTACTCGAAAATTGTTATTCAAGCTCGAAGTAATTAAAAATTTTCCGAAATAATTAAAAATATAAGTTTCTAATCATTTTTGTTTCTCCTACTACTATTTAAATATTTCATTACACTATTTAAGAAAACGAGTTTTTTGTTGTTATATTTAGGTAATACAAATAATGTTTTATATAATGGTACATGGTTTATGTAATAATACATATATTAAATGGTATTTGTTGTTATTTAACATACTAATATGTTAATACTATTTTAATTTCACATTGTATTAAATACTAATAGCTTTTTGTGAATATGGCAATAAATGGAGAAAGTATGCATGCAAAATAAAATAGAGATCTGATTGTCTTCTTGTGAGCCACAGTATTAACAAAGTAAAAAGAAATAAAATTATTCAAGTAGTACTTGTTAAATTTTAACGACTGAAAATATAAGACATAAAATATAAACTTTAGAATTTGAGGCGAATTTTTCGAAATTTAAATGAAATTTTCAAGGAATTTTTTTGCGATTTCAGTTCAAATTATTAGCCAATAAATAATATTGTAGTGACATTCTATAAATAAAAGGAATACATGATGAATCCCTTTCTTTATGGAAATTTATTAATATTTTTTTATCTAAATTTTGTCATCAAAGACTTTGCAAATTCATGAACAGAAAGTATTAGTCAACAGCGTTCACTTATATCATAGGAAATATTGATAAAAGCTATTAAACTCTTTCTCTTTTCGTTGTTGCAATTGAATAAACGTTAAACGGGAGTAAAATCGGATGTGTCTCGTTGCGCGCGTGGAGTTTTGCAATAATTCAACTCTGTCCCAACTATAAATAATTATTGTCGGATACGTGATAATTTCCCGCTAATTTAACTACGTTTTTCTGCCGGTTGTTGGTGTTAAATATGAACGCCCCCGGAGCAAGTAATAAAACGGTATAAATGATAGCGTTGATTAAAACGTGTGCACACAATTTGAAATGAATTGAAGTTGTCGCTCGTTTTATTGTCCACGCGATTAAGCATATCGTATAATATAAGTATCTCCGTTGAGGCAAGCTGCGAAACTGCACAATTAATTAGTATAATGAGTCAGTGGCACTTTCCTAATTTACAAATACCCTAGTTTCATGCATTCCTAATTCCTCCCCGTTCTGGAATTTCATGAGTTTTCAACTTCCAAAACTTTCACTCGCTCGAATCTATATTTTCTTTAACTTTCCAGACCTTCGTTCTCTTCGCTCTATAAATCTGATCTTAATATTTACAATAATATTCATTATGCTTTTTATTTTCTTAATATTTTCAGATCTGTATTCATTCATTCAGTAGAGTTTCTGTTTTTACTTTTGCATTCGTTTAGATGGAGACGATTTTAGTAAACATGAGTATAATAACACAATTACATATACTAAACTATATTATTAGAAATTGGAAATTTGTCAGTTTCAAAATTGTATCATTTTAGAACTTCTGAATTTCGGAGTTTCGTAATTTAGAAATTAAGGAAATCATGCTTTTGGGTTTTTGGACATTTTTGAATTTTATGATTTGGAAATTTAGGGAATTTAGGAATTGGAATATTCGTAAATTCGAGGATCTGGACCTGTGAAGCTTAAGAAATATTGAAATTAAAATATTTGAAAATTGTTTAGAAGTTAACAATTTACATTTGATATTTAAGAAGTCATATTTTGTATCTTTGGTATTTATAACATATTTCTCATATTTTATTTGATACATAAAATATTGAAATGAGTCTGCAGATTTAAGAATTTGAAATTAGAGAATTTCATGATTTAACAATTTGGACATTTTGAGATATCGAATATTGAGAATTTGTGGAAGATTGGAAGTTTCAGAATATAGAAATTTTGTCATTTGAAAATTGAAATGTTTGAAAATATAGAAATAAGAATATATGCAAATTTGTAAGTTTAGAACGGTACAAATTTATTTGTAGAAGTTTGCTTTTTCTTTTTTTTTCTGGAAATTCAGGAATTTTGAAACTCAGGAATCTGGAGATCAGTAAACTTACAATCTTAGGAAGTTAGAAATTTAAGAAGTGTGAAATAGCGATATTAGGAAGTTGGAACAGCAGAGGTTTATCAAGGAATTACTAAATGTTTAGCTTTTGAGAATGTTGGTAAAAACTTTCGAAATTCGTGAAAGTGTTTAGAATTTTGGAAATTTGGTTATTTGATAATTCCGCAATTTAGAAATTTGACAATTTTTAAATTTGGACCACCATATTCTTCCATCCGCCATTATCTTAATCAACTAATTAATAAAGCCCTGATAATTATTGGTCCATCACGACATTGATTTCTCCAAATATCTTATTCTTGATAACTTTGTCGTAGACACCTAGCGGCGCGTAAGTTATAAGGAAAAGTTACTCAGGATGTCGACTTCAACATCATATATCAATGTCCAGATCATTGGTTCCCTCTTTGTCAATATTACCGACAAAAGTATCTGGACAGGGCTTTCAACATTTCGGTAATGCATATTGGTCAAAGTTGTATTCGATTCTACAGATCTGCAGTAAATTGTCCCGTCGATCAATACCGTGACACATCATCAATCCGTAACATGTGTCGGGGGTGGAAATGTCGTTAGATTATACCAAAGATGTTTATTGGACATTTGCCAACCTTCGAGATTTCTCAGCCGTACTTTGTGCACATTGCGATTCGATGCCAACAGTCAACGTGACAATGAGACAAATCTGACAGATCGACCGTTCAGCACGTTCTGTCTCTTGAAATAGCAAAAACTTGTGGGCCAATCACGGTACATTTAATCGAACTTCGTTATGCTGAACGGTATTCCTCGAAGAAATTTCTTCTATCTTCGCGATCGTTTCTTTGTTTTTGATGCTTATTGCTTTTGAGATCGCGTACTTGTAAATGTGCGAAAAAGTCACTAAACAGCGGACTAATATTTAATGACGGGGGAAAATATTCAACTCAGAGGGACAAATATGATAACGGTGATATTATACGATACAATGGTATACGTATGTATAGGTACTTCACATTTTATACTCGACAAAAATGAAACTGCGATCGTATTTATTCATATTTTTTGAAATGATAATTTTGTATTTGTTGTCGAATTGTAAATATTTGCGAAAGTGTTATGAGAATACTCTTCGTTCATGCTGAGTATACAGGGTGGGGCAATAACTTTGTCCACCTTGAATATTGTCGTTATTTGTAATAATATGAAAAAATGTCATATACGAAACTTGAACGGTGCAAAGGGGGACATATTATGATACATATATTTTTTACCTGGGTAGAGGCATAGAGGAGATTTGAAGGCCATGACCATTTTTTTAAATGGAATTGTATGTGTTTTTTATCACCACGTGATAGCTGGTGTTGTGACGACTTCAACAAGCTATCGTTCAAGGTCATGCAAGGTCAAATATGGTTTTTAAGTAGAAGGTGTTATTATTTTATAAATTATGAGATATGACAAATGAATATTATACTAATAATTACATTTCATGAAAGGGTACAAGTTCTAAAAGGGAAGGTGCAATTTTATTAGTTATTTTAAAAATTATAAGTTTCGACAAATTAATTTGAATACTCATAAATATATTTGAAAAATAAGTATGCACATCATAAGTGAAGGTAATATTTCAATAGGTATTTTATCAATATGAGATATGACAAATGAATATTATACTAATAATTATATTTCATGAAGGGGTACAAGTTTTAAAAGGGAAGGTGCAATTTTATTAGTTATTTAAAAAATTATAAGTTTCGACAAATTAATTTTAATACTCATAAATATATTTGAAAAATAAGTATGCACATCATAAGTGAAGGTAATATTTCAATAGGTATTTTATCAATATAAGATATGACAAATGAATATTATACTAATAATTATATTTCATGAAGGGGTACAAGTTTTAAAAGGGAAGGTGCAATTTTATTAGTTATTTAAAAAATTATAAGTTTCGACAAATTAATTTGAATACTCATAAATATATTTGAAAAATAAGTATGCACATCATAAGTGAAGGTAATATTTCAATAGGTATTTTATCAATATGAGATATGACAAATGAATATTATACTAATAATTATATTTCATGAAGGGGTACAAGTTTTAAAAGGGAAGGTGCAATTTTATTAGTTATTTAAAAAATTATAAGTTTCGACAAATTAATTTTAATACTCATAAATATATTTGAAAAATAAGTATGCACATCATAAGTGAAGGTAATATTTCAATAGGTATTTTATCAATATAAGATATGACAAATGAATATTATACTAATAATTATATTTCATGAAGGGGTACAAGTTTTATAAGGGGAGGTGCAATTTTATTAGTTATTTTAAGAACTGTGAGTTACGACGAAATAATTTTAAAACTATAAAATATGTTTGACAAATGAGTATACATTTTATAAGGGATGCTAAATGTTTACTAGTTATTTTACAAGTTGTTCGATGTGGTGACTGTTTACGATAATATTAACACGTAAACACACACCCACTTTTTGTCCACACATCCACGTCCTCCATATCCTGCCCCGAAAGCCGTGTATTTACCGGATGAGCAGCGTACTATATCCGAATAGCACGGTCGTATTAGCTATTCGAGCGAAAAGTCGAACGGCAGCAGAGTTGTTAATTAATATCGTAATAAATTAAAATGTATTATGCAAGTTAGTCGGTCTCGTTTGCAGCCTCTTCGGTAGTCTCGGGCTGCGGCGAGTTCCGCGCGCTGCAACCCCCACGGAACGAAGGGTTGGGGGTGACGAGTAGCGGCGGAGGTAACAGGATGCCGAAGAGGGTGGTGTAGTAACACCGGGCAAACAACAAGAGGTTTTCGTAGCCGGCTAACGGCAGAGTTTCCTTGTAAACTCTTACGGAAGTTCGCAGACAAACGCAGAAATATTTTGTAATGGAAACACGTCCCTCAGAAATTAAATATCGCAATGAAGAAAATGAAGAGAGACCGCGGCCGGGGGGGACTGCGCGGGAATCCGGAAGAGGATTACGATGAGCGAACGAGCATTAATTATAAGCGCTTTTGGGAATCAAGAGTTTAAAACGGTATACAAATGGACCCGGGATTTTGTCAATTTTTTTCTTTTTTCCCACACTTTGTGATTCTCGTCTTCTGTCGTTCTTGTTCAGTGTGCATGCATCGTCCGATTTTGGACTTAACCAGATATCCATCAAAGTAACAAACTTCCAATGTTTTTTCCTCGCTTTTAAAACGTTTGACGTTCTTCCAGAATAATAACAATGCTGGAGCCACCGAAGTTCTAGAACGACCGTAGGAACTCCCCGAGCTTAACGCTGGAGGATATTTTTATAAATATTAGTAATACCTTCGAGTTTTCTGTTTTCAATTTTAAAATGACCGAAGCGAGGAGCGAAATCGCTTTAATTTTATTTAACAAGCAATTATTTAAAGAACGACGATGGAATACACTCAGTTGTGACTGTACGATAATGCTTTGTGATTCACACTCGACATTTGATGTAATGCAACAATTTTAAATAAACAATTTCTAACTAAATTTATAGTATCATACACGTAATAGTTGAACAAAGTTAAACAGAAAATATTGGCTATTAATAATAAGAAAATAATAATTTTAAAAAGTTCCACAAACTTTTCAACTATTGGCTTGTTCGGAAAGTCATTTCGTTTTTCCCCATCAGGCTTGCTTGTGAGAAATTCTTGGAACTTTGAAATCTGGACATTTGAAACTTTCAGAATTTGGAAATCAAAGAATTCCGAATTTTCAGTATTTGGAAATCTGAGAATTCGGAATTTTCAGAATTTGGAAATCTGAGAATTCGAATTTTTCAGAATTTGGAAATCTGAGAATTCGGATTTTTCAGAATTTGGAAAGCTGAGAAATTAGAATTTTCAGTATTTACAAATCTGAGAATTAGAATTTTGCAGAATTCGGAATTTTCCGAAATTGGAAATCTGAGAATTCGGATTTTTCAGAATTTGGGAATCAGAGAATTGGAGAAAAATCAGTCTTGCTTGCGAATAAGGCCGAATAATTTGTGGTTGTTACCGTATCGGATATGAAAAGTGAAAAGTTTTTAAAAATGCTGTTCAAGCAAGAAAAGAAGTATCCCCCGAAAATCGTCTCTCATTTTCATAAAAAAAAAAGAAACGAAATGACTTTCCGAACGACCTAACACAAAGCTTTACAGTTGCAAGTTGCCAACGACCGAAATGCTTTCGAGTGCAAAGGGTTAATAATGATACGAAAAGTGTCATAATAATACGACATTGGAACAGTACCGTATTAACATTAGAACTACCACACCAATCAAAATGAATGAATTGACAATTTCATGTTAAACGAATTACTCTAGCGATGTAGGTCCCACATGCTTACTACAGTGCATTGCATAAGAATACCTCTTTGTTTCTATTACTTTACATTTTCGAAAATTATAAACAATATTCTTTAAATACTAACTTATAGTTTGTAAAAATGAATTATATGTAACAATATTTGACGTATTAAAATCAAATTTGATTTACCCCAGCTTAGTATTTACGTTAAGACGGCAATTTTATTTTACACAACTTATTGTTTATACACTACAAATTAATATTTATGAAATACCAACCATAATTTCCTGCCAAAAGGTCATTGTAAACATAAGCGGTCAGTACATTTATGCAATGCACTGTACACAGAAAGCGATATAGTGTTGTCGTAAATTGCAGTATTCCCGTATGACTTATTAACGTAGCAGTCCCTAATGTCGTCCCTTGATGTGACACAGATGACACATGCATCAACACAAGATAAAAACACTATAAATCTCAAATCGCAGACAGAAAATTAATTTCAAGTTTGCATCTTGCCCTGCGCGTAGCCGAAGCTCCTCATCCTCCATATATTATTTAAACTACGTATTAAACTTGAATTTCATTGCACTTTCACGTTTGACCAACTTTACGACCACACTATATCACTTTCCGAGTACTGTATGTACATAGTGAGTCTTAAGCGAGATTTCATCCACTCTTCATACGCTTTGCGGTCCGTTTCGCGTCCGCTCGGATGTTCGCCAAGGGTTCGGTGAACATTGTACATATTTCAGACCAGACCAATGTTATTTCCGTTATTTATTCGCAGACAGTTCGCTGTTTAATGGTACAGCAGTTTTCGATAATCCCAGTTGGCTCGGCTCCTCGGATCTCCAAAACACGGCCGGATTACAAGCTGCAACTGTCCGATTGCGCAAGCATGCACGGGAATTAAGCAGATCGATCCCATCCCTACAGAAATATCATTGTCTTTGGACAAGAATTTCCTGGATCTTAGCGTGGATACGCGTGGGAAACGAATATTCAGTTTTTTAACTTTAGCAAGTTCGAACCTTTAAGTTTTCTCCTAAACGAATATGTTTAAATAATTATTGAGGGCTTACTGAAGAAATAAACTCACTTACCTCCTGGTATTTTGAATTGGTCGTTTTATATTCTCGGTATGTAATTATTATTACATAAACTCTCTTTACATATATTTTTACAAAGAAGTATTTAACCCGTGGCGCAACAACCTGTTCGTTAGGAAATCAAAATCTATACTGCGACCAAAGAAACAAACGAACAAAGGAAAAACCTAACGTATTCGATTAATGAGGAAATTCGCACCTCTCGCGCATATGCACATACATACAATCTATGCGTTGATAAATCTTAACAGAATATAGAATCTTTGAATTTTGCCACTAAACGACTTTGGAACTTGTGGCATTTCAGAATTTGTGGAATCTCGTTAGTGTCACGGTTTGGAAGTTTGAAATTTGATGACTGAACAATGAGAGTTTATGATTTTTATATTTTGAAAGGACATTAGAATTCGGGATTTGGGAGATATGGAATTTTACAACTTTGGAGTTTCGAAACTTTGACATTGGAGGATTTAGGACCATGGAATTTTCATCTTTAGGACTTCGGAGTCTTCGAATTTTGCTACTCGATGGCTCTGGAATTTCGGAATTTTGGGGGATGTTGTGAACACAACGTTTTGGAAGTTTGGAACTCGATCACTTTGTAGCTATGGGACTTTCGGATTTTAATAATTCGGGACTTCAGGACTTTGGGATTGTAGAATTGCAGTGTGTTGAGCATTGGGACCTTGGAACTGTAGTACATTGAGATAATGGGACTTTAAAATTGTAGTCCATTGAGATGTTAAGACTTTGGAATTGTAGTACATTGAGATTTTAGGACTATTTGGGACTTTGAAGTTTCTGAACTAGTAGAATTTAGAACATTGGGATTTTGGACCCTGGGATAACAAAAATTTTGATCTTTTGATCTTTGGAATTAGGAAATATTGTGACTTTGATAATATTATGCTTTGGAATTGAAAACATTTGAAACTTTGGTATTTTGGCATTTTTGAAATTTGGAACATTGGGACCTAGAAATTTTGCTATTTAAGAAATATGGATCTTTGGAACCTTGGAACTTCGGTGTTTCGTGGCTGTAGAACTTAAACACCGCGTGACATCGAAACCATCTTTTAGTTTTGAAACTCAAAAACTTGGCAATTTATTATTTTGGTACTATACTTCGAAACTTTAGAAAATTCGAATTTTGAGACATTAAAATTTGAAGATTTTGGAATTTAAGGGATGGAGAATTTAGAACTTGTATTAAATTTCCAAATGTTCGTACTTCGAAGTATCCATATCCCTACACCATCAAATTTTCATATTGATTAAATTTGCAAATTTCAAACATCCAAATTTTCAATTTTCCAAATTTCCATACATCTAATTTTACAGATTGCTACATTCATAGATAACTGAACTACTATATTTCCAAATTTCCTACTCTTCATATGTGGAATTTTCAGATTTTCTCAATTTCCAAATTATCAAGTTGTAATACTTTCAAATTATCAAATTTCAAAATTGTAATGGACTCAAATTAGAAAATTTTTAAACATTACAATTCCAAATTTGTCTTATTTCAGATCCCTAAATAATCAAACTTCACGGGCTCCCTCCATCCCCTAATCTTTACACTTTCATATTCTTAAATCACCATATCCTAAAGTCTCCAAATTTATATCCCATCCTCAAATCTCCAAATCCTAAAAAATCCTTAAAGATCAATAAAAAGCCTCGTGTTCCTCTTGCATTGTCATATTTCTTCTGCGAAAAGAGAATTTTCAGAAGATATCCATCTTGCTCTTCTACGCGTTCCTGAATGAATATGTTTCTACCGAGAACCATTGTTCATTATAGAATTTATTCGTTCTAAGATCGTTGATTACACCATAATAAACCAGTGGGTCTACAGAACAGATGCCTCACGCGAATTCGAAAGCGTGTTTAAAGTTAAGAGTACCTAATGCAAACATATAAATGGGACAAGAACGAGTTGCAAGCTTTTTTAATCCCTTGCCATGGTATTTTTTGTCAGATACTATACATATATACAGTTGTGGACAAAAGTAAGTGGACAGGTATCATAAATAACAAAAGGTAAATTTAATTAACTAATAATGCCTATAAATCAAAACTTTATTGCATAATTATATACATTAAATAAATGTTGTTTCAAGTCTACAAAAATATCTCACGTTCTAAATTTAAAATTTATTTAAAACATTGTAATAAAACAAAACATTCTTTTACATTTGTGCAATGTCCACTTAATTTTGTCCATGAGTGTAGCTATGATATTACAACAAGCACAAGAAATTAAAATGTTGTATTTTATATTCAGCGATCCTTGGGTACATGAATTATTATTGTACCTAAACTTCAATTTGAAGAGTATTAAAAATTTGGGTAAGGTTTAGTACATTGTATATTGTAAGTGCGTCACGAGTCAGATTCGTCGAAGTTCAGCAGGGGGTTAAATTCGTTCCAAATCCTTAAAAGTATCTAAAACTATCAAGAACGATACCAAACACGATTATTCTTGATTCAACAATGACCGACAACAATAATGACGAAGAATTGTCGTCAAGGATAAGCAACAGGGTATTTAATACGATTCCAATCGATTCTACGCGTCAAAAAATATTGAAAAGATACCAACAAACACGGTATTCATCGATTGGACGATCGACGTCGATGACGACAGGTTTCTATCGTCAGATCTTAGGCTCTCGTTTTCGAGTTATTAAGGAAAAACACCGACCAATCAGAGTGCGCGAATAGCGCATGTTCAGCCGCGAGAGTGAAGCCCCGAACATACGACCGATCGCGGACGCGATCAAACAAGTTAGTATCGTGCTATGTTACGGCAAAGTTAAATCGCACATAAAATTGTCTTATCCCTCATTCAGTAAAAATGAATAACTGAATCTCCAAATTCCCAATTCCCCAAACTCCCAATTCCCTAAATTCCCAATTCCCCAAACTCCCAATTCCCTAAATTCCCAATTCCCCAAATTCCCAATTCCCCAAATTCCCAATTCCCCAAATTCCCAATTCCCTAAATTCCCAAATCTCCAAATTCCCAATTCCCCAAATTCCCAATTCCCTAAATTCTCAATTCCCCAAATTCCCAATTCCCCAAATCTCCAATTCCCCAAACTCCCAATTCCCCAAACTCTCACTTCCCCAAACTCCCAATTCCCCAAACTCCCAATTGCCCAAATTCTCAATTCCCCAAATTTCCAATTCCCAATTCCCAATTGCCCAAATTCCCAATTCCCCGAATTCCTAATTTCCCGAATTACCAATTCCCCAAATTCCCAAATCGCACATAAAATTGCCTTACCCTTATTCAGTAAAAATGAATAACTGAACATTATTATGTGTGATTTAACTTTGCCGTAACATAGCACGATACTAACTTGTTTGTACGCGTCCGCGATCGGTCGTACGTTCGGGGATTCGCTCTCGCGGCTGAGCGTGCGCTATTCGCGCGCTCTGATTGGTCGGTGTTTTTCCTTAATAACTCGAAAACGAGAGCCTAGACCCCATTTTTGCAAAGGAAAAAGTTACTTGGAATCTCCTTCCCTACAACCCCTTTACGGGTCTTACACTTATTACGAGACACCCTGTATACTTTCAACGTATTTTTGACAACTTTCCCATCGTTTCTCGGGAAAGTGGTAAGGACATTTTTGTTCCTTGGGAGACACTCTAAAGCAGTGTTTCCCAACGGTGGGGTCCACGCCCCACAGGGGGTAATTTGATTATAAGGGAGAGGCAATTCGAAAATGAACTCGACACGAGTTTAACCCTTTCGCTCCGGACCATTTAAATGCAATGCTAGATTTCGGTGCCAAATTTCAGAAAGGCTAAGGTGGGGCATGGCACAAAAATGGTTGGGAAACACTGCTCTAAAGGATCCTGCACGAGTTTTTCATTTCCAGGCGATGCCAAAAATGTGCATTTTTTAACACCCTCCACTTTGGGTGTACAGTGGAGTACAGTGATCGCAGATTTAGGAGGTGGTCATTGAACGGGCGACGAAAAGACGTTTTGATAAGCGAGCAAATTGTCGAGGACAGATGACGGCTCTCGATAGTCAGAAACGGCTGCTCGTTAGAACTAATGGCAGGAGCGGATTTAGAACTTGGCAGTGTTAATCATCAATTATATCGACCTTATTGCGGCCGTGGCGGCGTGTGACGTGCGTGACAATTGTTGGAACGAAACGCGTGCCACGTGTTTTCGCATCACGCTTCAAATCGATCGCGATTCGCCCGAAATAGTTGTCGCACCGTCTCGCTTTAATTAATCATTAACCCCGCAACCAGGAATAATCAATTTACTAATTTCAATCCAACTGCATTCATTACTGCGTTCGTTAGATACGCTTCTATTACCTCATTTCGTCTACTTTTATTGCATCCGACTGTTTTTTAGAGTGAACTTATATTATTGAGGATATTCAAAAGGCTTCGTCACTTTTAATATGTATAATTTTGTATTTTGTTATGTAATATGTGCTGGTTTTTTATGGCTTAACTCTGTAAACGTATTATATTAGTAAAAATGAAAGAAGAATGTTATATCAACATAAAGTTTCAAACTTAAAGGTTGTAATAAATAAACGCAATCGCAACGAATTTTGCTTAATATCACATACAGGATTCTCTGTCACAATATTTGCATTTTTGAGAAAAAGTAACAATTGTGCTCCAAACAAGGTAACAATTATGTCTATCTTCAGTAATTATTTAAAAATACATAGGAGTTTTACTAAATGAAAAATGAATTAATTGGTAGTAATTAATTTAAATTATTTGCAACATCAATGTTGGAATAAACGAATGAGAAGAATTAATTTTATGATTATTTGAATAATAAAAATAATGTTTCCAAGATATAGACTTTTATATATTCCAATATGGTATCAGAACAAAATATCTAGAACTGTACAATTAAATTAAATTACAAATAATCCAAAACGGAAATGTTGCATTCCATACTATAAAAGCATACATAAAATCATTATTTCTGTATTCATCACAGCGAAGGAGCCGCTTGAAACATAAATAAAAAATACATTTTTCACTAATTAATTAATTCCATTTTCGTACAATTATTCAACTAATAGATTCAAGCATATGATACATATAAAAATGTCACCAAACAATATTTGGAAAAATTGTCTTCTAAAGTTTGCTAATACAAATATATTATTAATATTAACCCTTTGCACTCTAAAGGTGACTCATACTCACCATTTTGCTTAATACAGCTATTTGGAATATGTATTTTTTAACCAAACCTATAATGTTGTATACACGATGTGTAAACATAATCAAACTGCTAATAATGGTAATAAATAGTGGAGATATAATAACTTCGCAGGAATTCATCAAACTTTTCAGCCAAAGAGTTGCTATCTGCTGTCGGTAAAAACACCGTGGAGTACAAAGGGTTAACACAACAAAATTATACTATCTGTAAGCAACTTAAATTACGACCAAACAGAACGAAATAACAAACTTAATTCGAAACGGTAAAATCTGGAAGGGGAAAGATAAGACATAAAAAAAGGAATGACAGAACGGAGATCGTGTTACAAGCGTATTAATTGATAAGAAGGGTTGAGGACACTAAAACTTTTGGCAAACTTCTGTTTGCTCGATTGTCACCAGATTTTTCGTCGGTCTAATTATTGTCCCTGGGGCAACTACGACCCTCGATATGCCAGGCATAGTCGAACTACAGCAATCAACGAGATCGCAATTCCTCCCCTCCTCCATCCCTTCTCTCACTCTTCGGGAGAACCTCGAGGACTTAGCAAGTAGTTAGTCCTCCGACTTTGCCCGCACTCAACCCTCCGAAGAAACGAACTATACATTCTAAAGCTCATTTAAGAAACATCGTGCCGCGTCAAATTATAGCTACTAATAAAATATTAAAAAAAATGTGACAAATATTATGCGCTGATGGGTGCAACACTTTGGTCAGTTGAGCTTAAACGATGGATGAGGAGCATTCGATTATTTCTGTCAGGATAATGTATCCATACTTTAAGTTCCATTCGAAATTTTGTAATTTGGATATTTGAGAATTTGGGAGGTTTGGATTTTAGGTATTTGGTGAGTTAAGAACTTAGAAATTTGGGGAGTTGAGGAAGTGAAAATTTGAACAAGGGCATGGAAGTTGGGAATTTGAGGTTTTAGAAATTTGGAAATTTGAAGATTTAGAGATTTGGGAGATTGAAACTTTTGGTATTTGGAGATTTAAGAACTTAGAAATTTGTGGAGTTGGACATTTGAGAAAGTGAAAATTTGAACAAGGGCATGGAAGTTGGGAATTTGAGGTTTTAGAAATTTGCAAATTTGACGATTTAGAGATTTGGGAGATTGAAACTTTGGGTATTGGGAGATTTAAGAACTTAGAAATTTATGGGGTTGGACATTTGAGAAAGTGAAAATTTGAACAAGGGCATGGAAGTTGGGAATTTGAGGTTTTAGAAATTTGCAAATTTGAAGATTTAGAGATTTGGGAGATTGAAACTTTGGGTATTGGGAGATTTAACAACTTGGGAATTTGAGAATTTATGAATTTTAAAAGCGAAGAATTTAGAAATTTGGGAGATGGCGACTTTGGGTACTTGGAGATTTTACAATGTGTTGGAATTTGGTGATGTGTGAATTTCAAACGCCGAGAATTTGGAAATTTAGGAATTCAAGAATTTAGGAATCTGGATATTTGAAAATTAGTGAAAGTGGCAAAATAGAGATTTGTGAATTTCAAATGCCGAGAACTTGAGGAATTGAGAGTTTCAGAATTTAATCATCTGTGTAGTGAGATGACGTTTAAAATATAATAATGTGATAAAACAGATTAAACGCTTATAAAATACTATTTCACTAAAAGCATTTATTATCAAAATTGATATGATTTCTCCAAATCATAAAATATCGAATTTTCATGCGGACAATTTACAATACAATAATTCTCTAAAAATCTCTACTTTTGGAGTTTTCAACTTCTGTGTTTTCACAACGTCCACGATGTATTACACCGCTCCCACAATTATTATATCTACATAATTGATACGTTCGCGAATATTGTAATAAATTAAAATTTAACTTTTTAATTTCTCTTGGATTCATCAAATGCTTGAGTTTCAGTGACGAAGTCGAACGAAACAGGATACACAAGGAGGCTGCGAAACGTTAAAAAATTGCACGATCGGTCTCCTTTTTCCTTCTGCGATCACAAAGTTGCACTTCCCGCTGGTCGCTGGTTCGCTAGGTAGTCGATTCATATCGTGCGTCGCAATAGCGTGGAAAACACTTCCGGGAACCATCGTAGACCATCCACCGAGCGAAGCACTTAAACTCCAGGCGCGACTAGCGTGGAGAACCTGACGGATAACGACCGTCCAGAGATTAATCGGCGGTCACGGATTCTAAATTTTGCCACGCGGTTAAACCAACATGATCACCGCGAATTGCGTACAACTTTGATTCGTAGGTTGTTTTGATATTGCATTCGATGGCCACGATTAACTCGAATGGTCCTCAAAATATAGCTTGTCACGAAAGTACACTGGTGGAATTAATTCTGGACACTTTGTATAAAAATATTCTCTGTTTCATGTTTGGGCAGGATATGTACACTGCCGCTCAAAAATATGTGGACACTTTCTGAACTCTTGCAACTACCTAAAGAAGTTACGACGTCTTCGGCAAATTCGATTACCCTGTATGTATTTCGGTTCGTGCATGGTTGACGAGCATATTTTAATCATAATTCATTAAATATTTTATCGACAATGATAAAATATAATGGTACCTTCTTTTCATCTACGTATGTGCTTTTATCCTGGCTATTAACCCTTTGCATCCCAAGGTATTTTGACAGATAACAGATAGCAACTCCAAAAGTTTTTGGTTGAAAAAATTCATGAATTCCTTCGAAGTTACTATTGCTCTATCATTAATTGCCACTGTTAGCTGTTTCATTATGTTCATACATTATGTGCAACGTTATAGAGTCCACTTGGATTCCAAGATCTTCTAGAAACGTTCTTCGAATTTGGGCCACTGCTTTCCAACTTGTCTGTCTATGTGGTCCCATAATTTTTATAGTTTTCAATTTATAGTTCTCTCGTAATTGTCGTTAATAATTTCTACATATCGCGAAGGGGTGATTCGGGTCGTAGTCGTGCATAAGTGTGAAGTTATTTGTTTAACGCTTTGCGGTACAGGATTTTAGGTCAAAAATAGACCCATGTTGCACAGAAATTTTATCGGGTTTTAAATGAAACAAAATTGGAATATTTTTATTAATAAAGGTATAATATGAAATATATGGGGTGTAATGCAACTACTTGTCAACCGAATGGGTATTTGATTCTACTTAAAAATAAATGGAACAGTAAAAATTGAAATTTTTATATGTGTAAATTTCAGGAAATTTGGAGCTGTCTGAGATTTTTGAACGTGAAACGTTTGGAAACTCTGGAATGTGGTCACTTTGATAACTGGGGATTTAAAAATTTGGGAACATAGGAATATGGGAATTTGAAAATCAGTGGGCTTGGAAATTTGAAATTGGGATCTTCGGAAGTTAGGAATTTTGAAATTCTCGCATCTGAAGATTCAGAAATTTGGGAATCTAGGTAAATTGGAGGATTTAACAGTTTGATTGATAACACTGTCCAACAAATTTTAACTGTTTTTTCGACATTCTAATATCCGTTCAAGGAGTATTATAGTGTTTCTTGTGCTGATTATGAATCTGTAATCCGTTTTCCTCCAGCACGTACAGTTTTACAGTAAGGGTCTAGTGGAAGATCGAGCTATAGCTCGCGATAGAGCATATTTTCACCTTTAGAGAGCACCCAAAGAAGTTGCCGGTAGCTCTTGCAGCATTATTGCCAAATTTATACTCGTACAAAAAAGTTATCCGCATATCGGTTGAATTCATATCGGTACAAAATACAAAACAAATAACAAGAGGAAACACTTTCACGAAAATCTTCTTTGTTGAAATGTGACACTGATAATGGAAAATACGACTATGAAAGAGGTTATGCAAAAAACGAAAGTATAACATGGTGACAAAGGTTGACATGTACAGAAAATCCGAAATTTCATATGCACCAACCTAATAATACCCAGAGAATTTTCAGCGTAAAAGTTCAAAATGGCCGCTGCTTTATTCGGTGGTTTACGTGATCCAAGATGGCGATATTACTAATGATACGAGCCGATATAAACTGGCGAAGCGCGTGTCGCATCGTGTGTCGCCCGGTCGTTTCCTTCGGTCCGATCCCGCCTGAAAATACCGTTTAATATAGCTAAATTCTCGGCGAATAAAGCACAGCCCTAGCGGAATTTCGAATTCGCGACCGCAATACAATCAATCTCCGACTGCTCGTTATCCGTCGAGTTCTCCACGCTGGTCGAGTTACTCGACTTTAAGTGCCTTCCTCCTTCCCTTGCCCGCCACATCCTACGCTTCCAAAGCCATGGTGGCCGTATAGATGCCAGAAACATTTTCTACGACGACCAGTCCCACTATTTGTTGATATTGATAGAATGACAACCGTTGCAAAGCTATATTTGCACCGAACGATCATCCCCCTCTCCGTTCTGTCGAATAATTTTCCGGTTAATAGGGAAATACGCGCGATTGTGCGACGCGGAACGTGCGATTATTTTCGAACACTGTTCGGTCGAGGACAAACCATTCGGAAATTTTTGAACGTAGCTTCGTACTTTGGTAAATGCGATGTTTAACACTAGCAAGGGAAGCACCCGAGTGCACGCTTGTTTATTAACACTATTTCTACCACGATTTTGTGTACACCTATTTCAACCAAAAGGTGTCTTTTCACGCCTTTTGAATACAAATCATTGCCGAAATTGGTTGGGATTTCAAATTATGAGCTAAGCGCAGATAGTTTGAGGAATATATTTTTTGATACACTGATGTGTATTTATTGGAAATTATTTAACTCGTCAAGCTACCAAATTTTAGGGTCACATAAGTTTCTTCCTTTTTGTAATATGACACAAAATGGGATAGAGGGATAGAGAAGGTTGATACAGCTGAACAATTAATGCAACGATTCAACCTTAAACTATAAATATTGTGTATGAATGTCTATCAAAGAAGGAAAGAACTTATGGGGCACTCTAATATACAATCAATGCAGTGGTGTATACTAAAATGCAACAAGGGGAATTGACTGTAGAAAAATGATATCGCTGAATTCATTTAAGAACCATTGCATGAAAAGTAAAAAAATTAATTGTGGAGAAACGATTCAACATAGAGAATAATTTTATATTAAAATTTGAAAGGTGTCTTTT
Source organism: Coelioxys conoideus (assembly GCA_947623535.1). Taxonomy (NCBI): domain Eukaryota; kingdom Metazoa; phylum Arthropoda; class Insecta; order Hymenoptera; family Megachilidae; genus Coelioxys; species Coelioxys conoideus. Next base: position 11,178,777 of record OX392451.1, on the reverse strand, counting down.
GACACCTCTTGGTAGAAATAGAGTTAAGCTTTGGTGCTTTGCGCGGAATATCTAGACTGGGTATTCGTATATTTTGTGGACCGACGGATAATTTGAAATATATTAATTGAAGATGGTTATACAATGATGTGTATAAATCATTCGCTGCGTTGTTAAATGTTTAACAGAAAGGTTTAGGGTTCGAATATCAGTTATCAATTTCTTGTTTCTTAAATATTTGATTGTATTTCAGTGTTGTTATTAAAGTTGCAATAAATTCTGGTACATTTGTTACTATTAGTAATTTGTTAATTATGTTGTATTTAGTATGATGTGCAAATTGTTTTTATTATTTACTCTGTACATTAATATAATGGTACTTTAATATAATCAAATATTTAAATTATAAAAACTGCGTGATTGGCTAAATTTCTAAAGTCTGATATTTACCAATGTTCAAGTTCAGAATTTGTAAACGTTGCAAATTTATAAACTACTATATTTTCTAGTTGTTACATAGACAAATTACCATATTTTTAAATTACCTTCGTTTCAAATTTTGTAATATAAAAGTTCACAAATTTGTTATACCTGTATGTGTAACTTCACATATGTGTAACTTCACATATGTGTAACTTCACAGTTCCAAGTAACTAATGCGAGTATTTACAATTAGAAAAGTGAATGAATAATATGGTTATTAGCACCTTGAGTGCCACTCTAAAACAATTTCAATGTCTTCTAGGAAGTAATTTCATTTTCGATCAATGTTACAGACAATTTTCATAGTATTCTACCCTGGTTCATTCAATAAGCTTTAATATATTTACAAACATTTTGTTATACTTTGTTATGTTAAATGTTTCAACTAAAATTAGCAATAGATTTACGTACGAATTCATACGTCACCCGGATGTGGGTGACATGGCACTCAAAGTGTCAAATCTGTACAGAAATTCGAATGTCACCCACGTATGGGTGACACGGAAGTCAACGTGTTAAACACGCGATCGTTCAGACATTCATCTTATATAGGGAAAATTCTGACCGTTTACGAAGAGAAAGAAAATGATGCAGTTTTTAATACATTGAACAATCTGTCAAACCTAGCTTCCGTATATGGTCCAAAATGATTCACAGAGCCGAGTTATTTAATGTTATAAAAAATGGACCCACAATTATCCAAAAAGAATTATATTATGGTCTTCAAATATCATGGTCTTCGAATATCGTCTTCAATATCAGCATCAACCAAAGTTGACTACCTAGAGCAGTGTTTCCCAACCTTTTTTGTGCCATGCCCCACCTTAGCCTTTCTGAAATTCTTATGCCCCCTATGTAACATACACAATATTTAATATTAAAGAATTGAATTGAAACACTACAGAAGTTGCGATGGGTCATTCAGGTACGAACAACTGCATTGTTTAGCGAGATTTTAAAACGACCGGGGTTCCCTGCGGAGCCTGCCGTCTGTCGCAAGGAGGCTTACTTGACGACACCAAACACCCAGTTGATATTTTGGTCTCGTCAAGCGATATTATACCTAATAATTATTTACCACAATTATTTAAGAATTTTCTTTTTTCGTTAAATTTGGCACCGAAATCTAGCATTGCATTTAAATGACCCGGAGCGAAAGGGTTAAACTCGTGTCGAGTCCATTTTCGAATTGCCCCCCCTTATAATCAAATTGCCCCCCTGTGGGGCGTGGGCCCCACGTTAGGAAACACTGACCTAGAGCGTGCCTTATCACTAAGGTCGGAATCACCTACTTCAAATTTTTCGAACCATCTCATACACGTTCTGCCCGAAACACCATCTCCACCAACAACTTTTATCAAATTCCAACACGTTTCGGTAGCATTTCCATCCTCTTAGAATTCATACAACTCGCAGCAAATGAACTTTGTCAGAACCCATGTTTCCATGATCGGGTCTACCTTAATTACGATACGAGATGTCTTTGCCATAGTTACTTTCGAAGGGCGCACGTTTGTAAACGCAGTTATAAAGAAATTAGCCATATGTGGCTCAAAAATTGAATACGTATAAGGTAAAAGTACCGGTAGATGACCATGTTCCAGTAGTTGACCATTTTTTTTACTAAAGTAAGCTTCAGATGCCACAGAATCTGTCGATGAAATTTTCCAACAATTGCATGTGAAGTATGTTTATTAACAACGAACCTCTGAATACAATAAGGTAAGTAATATGCTATTATATTTCTATTTCCTTAACGTTCATGTGAATAATAGCTACAGTCGTGGACAAAATTAAATGGACATTGCAGAAATGTAAAAATATTTTTTGCTTTATTACAATGTTTTAAATAAATTTTAAATTTAGAACGTGAAATGTTTTTGTAGAATTGAAAAAACATTTATTTAATATACAATTTATTTATTTAATGTATATAATTGTGCAATAAAGTTTTGATTTATAGACATTATTAGTTAAATTAAATTAACCATCTGTTATTTATGATTCCTGTCCACTTAATTTTGTTCACGACTGTATATAAAATTATTTACTGTTTAAATGTTCACAGTGTTTTATAGATAATAAATACCTCGTTTTTATTGTTCTAACCTCAAAAAGCAATAATTTTTTTTGTCACATTCTGGATATTACTAGTTTTCGTTTTCAAGGATGGTCAACTAACTTTTTTTAAAAAGCGGTCTTGGTGCATAATTTTGAACGTTTAAAGAACGTCACCGAGTACCGTTTCTCGCCATTTATTGACAGAGTAAGCGGTTACCATTATTTCTGTGGAAAGCGTGGACGCGATTTCTGCGAAATTTGATGCGCAATACAGCAAACATTGTGCCAGTCCAAACATACAATGTCTCCTCTAATATGCAATAGCGCCAATTCTCTTAGTATCATTTCTGTCACTGAGAAGTTCAAGTCATTTCGTGATGAGAGCCGAATACGCCAAATGATTCGAGGTGTTTTCGATGGAAAACAGCGAATGGTGTCAACGTGTTGGATTGGCCATCTCAGTCCCCCGATGCTAATCCAATCGAAAATGTTTGGTCTCTCATGAAGTACAAACTCCGAGGAAAGCGTATTTTAAAATTGAAGCCGCTAGTTCAACGTATTCGAGAAATATGGAGATCTCTTCCTGTCTCATACGCTGCAAAGTTGGTTGAAAGTATGCCCAGACGTTGTGAAGCAATAATCGCTAATGGTGGTGATTGGACACATTATTAAGCAAGTGCGTATTAGTTCTTTAAATATACTTTCGACCTATACAACCTTTTTTACAGAAAACATTTATTTGCATTCAGATATCGCGTCCACGCTCTCCAGAAACAGACTGTAACTGGTGAACTACTGGTACCTTTACCTTACATGATCAGAGTTGAAACGAAATTATCGGACAGAACTTTCCGGTAGACCTAATGTAAGGACAAAGATGGAAGAAACACGAAGGAGATTGCTGCGTTAACGCTAAGGAGTTCTCGCGAAACATCAATTTGGCACGAGCAAAGCGAGTCGCCAAGCGGTCCCGCGCGTCTGCCTTCGCTTGGCCAGAAACGAGACAAAGTAAAAAGCCAGTAATCCGATCTTCGCGACAGGTCGATCTCACGCATGGTTTGGCGAACGGCACGGCACCGTGCTCGCCTCGGATCGACGTAAATCAAGGGTTTATGGTCATGGGACAAAAGTCAAAGGAGGCTTTGGCCGTCGCTTCGACTGTCACACATTTTACCGAAATCGTCGCGGCGCGCGGTGCCCCGTGCGATAATGCCGTCCACGCAGTCCGCGTCACGCGTTCGCCGGGAAAATTACGCTTTGGTGAATCATCGAGAACGTACACAAGACAGAAAGAGATCTGACACGACCGGCGATATCTTAATTCTCTGATTTTCGTTTCTTTCCGAGATTTCACCTGCGCCTCTCTCTTTCGTTGCTCGATTGCCCATTGTCTGTATGCCTCGTTTTTTAACAACGTGACACTTGCTCGTATATCGCCTTCGCGTGTGGTCACATTTTTGTAAATAATATGCCCATAAATGTACTTGCGAACACAACGTTTGTGAGCTTTTTATTTGCTAGTGTATTCAAATACTAGCAACGTTTCTGTGGCGGCACGTGGGTCGCAGCATCGAAGGAAATATTAGGTTGGTGCAAAAATAATTGCGGTTTTGAAATGTAAACAGTAAAACAATATGTATTGGGTTAGAATAAGGTCCCTTTCGGTTGATCAGTATTGGTCATAAATCTTTCAAATTGTTATGCATTTTTTGGATTTCCACACAATATTTCATTCCGGTGATCGTTTCGCCAGGTTTGAGAAAATTGTAATGGATAATACCAATTCTGAACCACCATCAGTGATCATAACCCTTTTTTTAACGAAGGTTTGGTTTTGGAAAATGTTTTGGCTTTTCATCTTTGTCTAACCATTGAGCAGATCACCGTGCATTATCGTATAAGAACTATTTTTCATCGCACGTTATGATTCGATCAAGAAATGGGTCGTTTGTTTCTTAGAAACAGAGCCGAGAAAATTTCAAATCGACAAAATCTTTTATTTTCGTTTAGATCGCGCGGTACCCATTTATCGAGTTTTTTGCATTTGCCAGTTCGAAATAAGTGGCGAACAATCGTTGAGTGATCTATATTTAGTACAGTGGTTCCCAACCTTTTTTGGTACATGGACCCTTTTTGATAGTCAAAAATTGTCCACGGATCCCTAGGCCCGGGCGCCGGGCGGGGCCGGTCTTAAAAGTGTTAACTAAAAAAAAAAGGAAAAGAATAAAAAAATTTGTAATTTATCTTATATTTTTTAACCATTATATGAAGGGCGCTAATTTCATCAGGCCTATGGCACCAATTGTTGTGAACCGGCCCTGCACAGACCCCCAAGTGAAAAACCTACTATAAAGCATAGAATACAAATTTTATATTAAACCTTGCGCGAACCTCCCCCCACGTTGTCCAGGGACCTCCTGAATGATGCTAGGAACCCCTGGAGGTCCATGGGGACCACTTTGGGAACCACTGATTTAGTACCTCCGCACTATGTCGAGACGTTTTGCGTGGATCTGTTGCGATAATTGTCTTTAACTCATCATCGTCGATCACACAGGAACGTCCGCGACCCTCTTCGTCTTCAAGCCTTTCATTGCCATTAAGAAATTTTTGGAACCAATTTTGTGCTGCACATTCAGTCACAGTTCCCTGGCCAAAGACTCTGTTAATATTGCGAGCAGTTTCTACAGCTTTACGTCCAAGTTTATACTTGTATAACAATATCGCACGAATTTGTAATTTTTCCATTTTTACTTTTCTAACAAAATACAGGTAGCCGTCCTACAACACGGCATCTTGTAACACGGTTTCGCTATAACACGATTCATAAATTGCGGGAACCCTCCTACAACACGGCATCCTATAACACGGTTTCGCTCTAACCAGATAAGAAAATTGCAAAAACCTTTGTACAACATTGACCACTTAAGTCTAAATTGAAAATGAACCATGAAAAGAAGTAAACAATGAATAATACATATACCAGTTTATAGAAAGATTCTTTATCTCGATGATGGTTAACATTCATTTCATCATAAGCTTTTTAATAATTTTCGCAATTGAAAATAAGAAACCTAAGATCCGTCATTTTTACGGGTCCCGTGAACCTAGTGTTAAACATACACTGTCGCGGAAAGCAACAGTCCAGACTATTAAGACAAATGAAAAAGAAGTAAGAAGTGCAGTTGCTGCAGGATCTTTGACATCCGCATACATTTATATTTTTAATAACAATTAAGTTGTTTATGTAGAATAAAAAAAAATATATTTGTTTTTAATAAGTTTTCGGAACGTAACCCCCCTTTTTGTACTGGCTCTGAGTCTCATACAACACGGCATTTTCTAGGCACCTAACTACCGTGTTATAGGAGGGTTACCTGTATGACGAAATGTCAATAAACAAGAACAAGTAACAAACATGTATTGATAGAATCAACTTCACGCTTTTAAATGGTATATCATATGAACGTAGTTTCAAAACAATTCATATTATATTAATCGCTGAAGCCTCTGGTTGCGAAAACCGTAGTTATTTTTGCACCAACCTAATAACATTGACTCCTTGCAGATGCCCAGGCATAGGCAATTAAGCCTGTCCTAAAGTCTGTAAGTTGGCGAAATTATTTTATACTTTCCAGCACGTGTCTAGCTGAATAAGCTATCTTTCGTAAAACGCTGCCAGCCATGTGCCGTCACGGTTAGTACGGTCGCTTAACCATTGCAACCCAAAGATGGGAGTACACGTGATGACCACCTTTTTATTTATAACAAATTCTACTCCTATCCGAAAGTCAGGGCGTTGACAGTGGTGTTAACAAACTCCACCCAAGCGTTCTGACGTGGTAACGCCCTCCATACCAATATTATAAGAGCGGAAGATCATCGAGACAGATCAGGATACTTTAGAATACAACGAGCATAACTTCGATCAGAATAACTCCAGTCATCCAGTTAGAGTCAGTTCCATGTCTTCCTCTCACACTTAGTAAATTGTCAATAGTTTTGTATATTTGTAAATAGTCATATATTTTGCACACTACCTTATTTATTTAATAAACTGTATCATAGCAGACTCTAAATTACTCGCGTCTATCACGCATCCTTCAGCAACATCGCATATCCCAGCTCTGCAATTACAGTTTCATTTGCTGATACTTGCGAATACAACGTTTATAAACATTTTATTTGCTACTGGTGGATCCACGGACCAAGATGTGTATTTGGAATTTGGAATAACTAGTGTGAATTTATAGGTGGAACAAGAACGGCATGCAGAGTTTTTATTATAATGTTAATAATTATTTATTAAATAAAATGTCACTGTTTTGCAAATCCTTCATGTCCATTGCCTATTTTGTTACGTTTAGACAACATACATGTCGAAATATATTAAATCAGAAAGTTCCTTCTGACCATTAAGCGAGTCATGTATCAACTTATTCGAGTAAAAATTGTACTAGTTTCAACTGCTTCATATTTTATCACATCTAATAATACTTGACACTCTGAAGTGAAATAAAATAAAATGATGTCCGGAATATCTGTAGGTAAAGCTCTATAAACTTAATAGTATCCTGTATAATATCCGAAAATAGAATAATCTACATGTCTATCTTATTGATTTTAAAACAGTATTAGCATCTGACATTTATACGTAGATATGCGTCAGTTTAAAATGGAAAAAGATATTGGTAAAAATGATCTGCCAACACGATTACATTCATACGTCCATTTTTTATTATACATATGACAAATGTAATAATTAATATAAAACAAACGAAAATAATTTGACACAAATAAATTGTAATATTTTCATGTTTTTATAATTATTACTTGAAACTTTTAGACTCGTAACATAAATGTTCATAAATAAAGTATGAATGCATAAATAATAGTTTTACCATTATCCTACAATTTAGCAGTATTTCCAAACATTTCGTGTAACACTATACCACATTATATTCTTAACGTTTCCTTTCCAGCATTTGCAGTTCATCATACTTAAAAATGATATTAAAAAAATATCCCCAAACAAAGGCAAATGGACATTCAGCTTGCGCCGTACAGATTCGATCATTCTCGTCCCATTTCCAGCAACAAAGAAGAGACTCGAACACAACGTAAAATTAAAGTATGACACCACGCAAGTGAAAAACGCAGAAAATAAAGCAAACAGAAAACCCATGAAGCTGCGAGGAATCACTGAATCATTTCATGAATCAGAATCGGCGACGAAACACTAACCCCGGCGCGGACAGGCCGTCAACATCGAATGACGTAATCATTTTCACCCCGTTCAAAGTTAAAAGCGGGAAGGGATTAGAGGAAACAAAGAAACAGGACCACCAGGCAAGTCGCATACATTGGAAGTTTCTTTTTTTATTAACGGCAATAACCATAGACGTTCGAATGCTAGCTTTATTGTCGGAAAATGGTGAGGGATGCTCCACGGGCGTGTTAGGAGGACCTCGAACGAACGTACGGACAGATTTATGCTTTTCCCGATTTCGTGTTGCCGTGGTACACGCGCTCGATCTTTAAAATTTCCTTTGCATCGCCAAAATTAGAAGCTTCCGAGCGGGGAGGTTAGGTCGTTCCACTATCCGTCGCGAAAGCGTCGCACGAAAACGAAGAAAGGGTAACGGCCGATCGTTTGGTGAACGATAAACCGATCGTGTGCGGCTCGCCAGCCGGAGATACATTCGCCGCTCGTTTAACGTCCTCATAAAAATTCTTTCGTTCGGCCACCGTGGCGAGGAGGTTCGGGAACGAACGAATTTTGAGGCTCCTAAAGCCAGGCCAAGTAAATATACCCACGACCCTCAACGTGGCCCTAGGCCACAAATTAAACTATAAATACACAGCGAACGAACTGAACAAACCATCTTCAGGAAGCTGCGATCCGAACATTATAGATAGTCGATTGTTCAACATCTTGATCGCTCAAACGCGGGAACCAGTTTCGAGGTTAGGCCTCCGCCTCGAACGACACTATCGATGCAGCGTAAGCTGGGAGATATCTCGTGGATAAAATTCACCAAAGCCTATTTGCGTGTTTAATGAAACAACGGTGGATTTATTAAAATAATCGTGGAATTAAAAAGGGACATCTGATTCGGAAATTATTAATACTACTTCTGCATATACGCGCAAAGTTGTTCGAACCATTCCTTTAATTTGAAAGCCTTTCGAAGTCGAAATTTGTCGTACCATGTTTCAAAATCTATTTCTTTATTTACTTACAAGTTTTATTTAACGCTTGCAAATATATCATAGTAAGTATGTACACTCATGGACAAAACTAAGTGGACATTGTAGAAATGTAAAAACATTGTTTGTTTTATTACAATGTTTTAAATTAATTTTAACTTTGGGAAGTGAAATATTTTTATAGACTTGAAAAAAATTTATTTAACGTATATAATTGTGCAATAATGTTTTGATTTATAGGCATTATTAGTTACATTAAATTAACCTTTTGTTATGTATGATATCCGTCCACTTAATTTTGTCCACGACTGTATGTAGGTTTCATTGAAATTGTCACGTGGGTCAAAACCGAAATCTACAGTCGTGGACAAAATTAAGTGGACAGGTATCATAAATAACAAAAGGTTAATTTAATTTAACTAATAATGCCTATAAATCAAAACTTTATTGCACAATTATATACATTAAATAAACGTTTTTTCATGTCTGCAAAAATGTTTCACGTTATAATTTAAAATTTATTAAAAACATTATAATAAAACAATATTTTTACATTTCTGCAATGTCCACTTAATTTTGTCCATGAGCGTATTTTAAGCTTCATAGGTAATTCTGGCTTGTATCCTTTATAGGTTAATTGAACGAATCAGGTACATTTGTTCTGGGTCATAACTTAAAATCATACAAAAGTGCTACAGCATTTTATCATAGTTTCTCAAAGTGGACCTAACCTTAAATCTAAAATTCTACTGTCGAGGATAATTTTCGAGAACTGCAGCACCGTTCCGTTTAATAATGTCAGAAACGGAATGATATGACGCATTAGTTTTATAATATCGAGTGAAAACGAAATTAGATAGTAATAAAAGATTAGATAGAACTGAGTACGTAAGGAACGGAAGAATTTTGTGAAAGTTTTGATGGAGACGAACTCAGTATTTCATGATTGCCTTAAATTACAATTCGTATAATTTCTGATCAAGGAGGAACTTTTCCTTCGCGAACGATACTGCGTACGAAATATCCTCAGCAATTATTATACTTATCTGTTTTTCTCCAATTACGAAATCCGAACGGTACGCACGAATTTACGACACGGAACGACAGTGTGGTTTAAATTTACAGTGCATTAAAATTAATCAGCGATTGTTTATAATAGCACTGTATGCGGGTATATGCAGTTATTGGTAGCTGCGTTCACGTGATTCTTAGTTCGCATGTCGGATACTCCATTTGTTATTAATTATTACATGATTTCATGTATTCTTTATCTAGATTCCGGGTAAAATTGCTTAAGGGCAATCTTGTTTTTCTATAGTTCGCGTGTAAAAACGGATAATTTGTGATCGCGATTATGCAGTTCTACTACGCGTGCCGTAGTTTTTCTGTTCTACGCTTCGTTCCGCGTCCAGTGATTTTTCTGTTCACACGCAATATCGTTCATTTAAACATCGTCTGTTTATTAAAGGATGACACAACTGTGCAGAATAAATGTTCCAGGAAATCGGTTTTATATTTCATATCGTGCCAGATTATCTACCTTTGATTACATTTTTAATTATTATTGATTGATGTAAGAATAAACGCGATGCAATTATATAATGTGTTAATTGAATGTTATTTTGACGTTGGTTTAATTTATTGCCTGAATCATTGACACTTATTCACTGACTTTCGAATAAACGTAGTTTAACATTTTCTAACGTGAAATTTATTTTCCCGCTGTCACTGTTAATTCTTATTTATGCTACACGGAATAAATTAGAAAACGAAATTGAAAACAACAAAATCTTTCACGATATTAGCCAGATATTTCGTCTAGAACATACAGTATTCATAGATTAATGCATATACGCTTATTCGCATTTTAAATACATCAAACTCAGGTGTAAGGACGGGAAAAATTGTTGTTAAGAAGTACATTCTATTAAGAAACTGTTAAGAACCAGTTTCAAGAATCGATAGGAGGAACAACAAAATGGCGTCAATTGGAACATAGATTTACACCTTGTTACAATTTGTATTGTTCTAAATTAACTGGAAGATGTACCGCTTTCAAGTAAATTATAAAACCACATCAGTCAAAATGGTCGACTTCAAATCTATTATTTCAGATCACATAATTGATGCCTTGGACAAACTGTATGCAGTCGTTTGTCAAATTAAAAGAACAAACTAATACAAAATTTGTATCGTATGTCAGCTTTATCTTTCATTTATTCATCGATTTTCAAGTTTAAAGATCATGTATCACCAAGTACTAGTAGTTCTAGAAGCCACAGCTATTTCTGCACAGAGAAAAGCGATAACAAAGTTTTTCTTTCATGATCTTGGAAATAAAAACATTAGTTTTGAAGTGCTTGTATGTTGAGGACGTTTAATATGTTAATATATTAACAAGTTGAGTGTGTTTAACATATTAACGAGTTGAGTATGTTTAACATATTAACGAGTGGAGTATGTTTAATATGTCAAGATATGACCAAGTTAAGCATGTATAACATGTCAATATGTTAATAAATTTAGCATGTATAACATGTCAACATATTAACAAGTTGAGCATATTTAACATGTTAACGTGTCCACGATTTCTTAATATGTTGAAAATGTCTACGATTTTGAATACGTTAAAAACGCCGTAGACGTTCCAGTTACCAAAATGATAGAAGACGTTCGTGACAGAAGATTAAAATTTCTGTAAGTATTAGGGTATCCCATAAGTTTCTGCCTTGTTTTGGTATGACATCAAAATATACTTTCGGGATTATTTTGCAAGTAATCCTCAATAATTTTAGTGATAGCATGATGTTTATTGAGGGATGTGCGGGTGTGATTGAGCAAAACAAATTAACTTTGAACAATAAATGGTATTATGTTCTATCAAAAAAGGACGACACTTTTGCGACACTAAAATACAAAGAATCTCCGTTTTCCACCGCGTGCATCTCTTTTGAGTCACCCTGTAGAAGCGTTCTTTACGTCAAGATCGAATCACAAGTTTATCACGAACATACCTCTTATCGAGCAAACTTTGGGTTCAACAAAATTTTCCGGTGGTTCATGATAGCTGTCTGAAGCCGTAACAGAAGATCGCAAAGGAATTACAACGGCCATTAATCAGATTCGTCTTTCCCTTTATTTCATACCGTCGTTAACTCGGTGAACATCTTTCTTCGTTCGGCTAAAATTATGCTTTCGACAAGCGGCGTGTAGCGCGCGGATGACTCACGTGGCACGCACGGAACGCGTTAAAATCCATTCAGTTCCAAACACTCTCGAACAGATCAATGCACCTGTCCGCCGAAACGAGGGAGAACAGCAAAAACAGAGGAAAAAAAAAAGAACAAGAAGAAACGGGGAGATCGAAAAGTGCAACGCACTCGCAGACTTTCTGGAAATCGGCTTTCCGCGCGGCGGCCGCCGGAAATAGAAAGAAACGGAGCCGAGCGGGCCCTCTTCTGAGATCGAAGTGCAGAGAAAAAAGCGCGTCCCGTTTATTTTTACAATCGGCAGTAGATTGAATCGTTCGACGGCGGTTCAAGAGCAGACTGTTCGAGGGTGGGGAAGCAACAAGAAGGTGGAGGAGGTGGAGCAAAGCATGTGCGATACACGCGGGCTGCAATACACCACCGGGTCTTTTTTGTTCGTCTGTGAGATTTGTTTCTCCGTCTGCGAGCCTTTTGCCGACGAAACGAGCCGCGTTCTCTTTGAATGTTGCTCGACCGCGATCTTCGGCTCCGCTTCTCTTGCGGTCGCCGTGCTTTTCCGGCCGATTTTCTTCGGCATCTTCGACGCGCGCTGTTTAGCGCGAGCACGCGGATCTTCAGAGGTAGCTGCGATGATGCCGATCCCCTGACGGAAGTCTACTCGTCAGTTAATCCCGCCAGGGTTTTCAAAATAGGGACGAAATGGAATGTGACTGATGAGGCGGAGTGGAACGCTTTATCGGGAAAATATTTTCAGATTTTTTGACAGGCAAAATTCGGAACGATACTTGCTTTAATGTCATGATCTTAGGAATTGTTGTTACTTATCAACTTTTTAGCTTTGTTGGATTTTTGCAGAAATCCCGAATGATATTTTGAAGTATTTTTAAATATGTTTCATAGCTGTTGAAAACGTACGTTCAATTTAGGTATATTAGACATTTAGGTATACGTCAGGGTCATAAAAACGGCCAACTCGAACCCTGCGCCGAGGTCGTAGCTGACCGTTAAGAGAAAGCAAGATTCTCTCTTCTAGGGGGTGTATAGGTAGACATCCCCTTTCTTAGCGAAAAATAGCCTTTTGCAACACGACCCAAGCAGTTTGTTCGGTACCAGCACCTAATAAGGACAGTCTCTGAATTTGCAGCGCGATTAGGACTGGGCATGTTATACAAAGTTTTTTCTATTTTTACTCTTGTTATTGTATATAATAAATATTCGTTACGTTTGTTGGAGGCAAACAAACTCTGTTGTTAATTATTCAACAAGCTTGATATGTTCATATATTGATAAGTACTCTTTACTTTGTAGGATTCCGCAGTTTTTTACCGACAAACTTTGTTCATATATTTTATGTGCAAAAATGGGAAAAGAATGTTATATCAGCATTGGGTTTCAACGTATATTGTCAAGGACATAAGCCTGGTTCTTCGGGTGTATAATCACTTTACCTCAGATGTATAATGACTTCAATTTTGGAGATATTTACAAAAATATTTTCAATGTAACAACTATTTATACAAGAACTTGCATTTAATCAATTTCGATGACCATGAAATACGTTATCAAGGTCAACATCCGGAATAATTTTGCATGCATATGAAACCACCTCCCGGTTTTAGTTTCTAAGATATACGCAGCAAACTTCAGTTAAGTTACAGTATTCGATAGTATACAGAACTTGGCATAATATACTATTATACAAGTATGTCTCAGTTTCCTTGCGATCAATGTTTGTTAAAATATTTTATTCGCAAAAATAAAAAAGGTGTTTTATTTTATTATGATATTTCAAACCCTTTGTTAGAAAGCTATGGCACAAATATGAAATAACAATGGATTGCTATGTTGTGCGATATCATAAACAGGGCATGTGACACAATTAAAACACCCTTCTTTTAATTTCGTAAAACTTGACAATCACAAGTCATGTACAGGTGTAGAAGGAATACAACTTGAAAAGTACAATTCGGTCATTTATTATGCATGTACAGGCTTCATAATATGTAAAAGTTTCTTGTAGATGAGAACAGTAGTCATATTTAACACTGCTTTCAAATTATAGCATTAGTATACTTCATTATCAAACCATAATAATTTTTGGAATAAACCTCCATCTTTCAAGTGATCGTACAATATTATAAACCTATTTATATCGCTTCTACTAAATGTATAATTAAAATAAATTATCAAAGTAATGAGTAGTTACGAATCAAATGCACTAAAATAGTACTATTGTAGTTTCCTAGAAAATTAAATGAAAGTTCAAATGTACGTTCACGTATCATAAAACGTCGTGTATATGGAATGTGCATGCAGTAAATGTGCATGGATGGTGACAACATAGCATAAATATGTATTAATAAACTGAGGACGAAAATTTAAGATACACTAAGCAACAATAACGTGGACAGAAATATTACAAACATGATTAGAGAAACGAGAATGAAGAATCTGTAAACAGGTGGATTTCAATGAAATTAGTTTGAAGCAAATACGTCGAATTTATTTGCGGTCACTGGTAAGCGACAAGGGCTAAATCATTTTAATACGCGCGAGATAATTCATTAACGAAACATTATGGGAAGCCATATCACAGAAAGAGTTAAAGGGCTAACACAAGAATCGGTAGCAAAATCATCAAGATTTACTGACACGCATGTTGTTGATAATTAATTGTACCGAGAACGTCGTAGAACGATGCTTCGTGGCTCGTAACCTAACTGTTAATGGATATTATTCGTGATAGAACTATTCTAGTTTTCAGTCGAGTAATCCCGAAGTAAAGCGCAGATAGATCTAACAGTTTCGAGCAAAGGCGTAATAAGACAAGGTGGAATAGTCAAGTGGAGTAATCGAGTGAGCTGTTTCTCTCAGTCGATGATAAAAAACTGCGATAAAAATGACGATACTCTTCAAATACAGAAATCGTATCCTTTAACAATGTTAATTATTACAAATATTGCACATAATCTCCTTAACGGGTCCGCCATCTTCACTCGGTTGGAAATTCATTAGTAGACTACTTCTTTTCATATAAAATAATACTATTTTTCTTATAAATTCTACATTTCTTCTTATTTCTTTTTGTAACCTAAGAATAATATGGTTTGTACTTATGGACTTATATATTAAGTTATTATCATTTATTACAAATCATGTACCTATGACTTTATATTGTATATTATCTTATTATTATTTATTAGACATAAATCATGTGTTTATCGTTTTTAAATTCTATGAATTGAAGTGGAAAGTTAAAGGTGTCATGTAATTATAAGGTGTGAGCAGACTTAGGTTAGATTTAAATTCATTTTCATTTACATTTTATACATTTTGGACTATTTACTTTTATATTACCTTTTTATGAGCATCACAAGAGGTAACTGTTGGAGTTAATATATATTTTTACACATTAGTATACAATAATTAAATAGCTTTAATTACATCAGGTCAGGTTAGGATTTGTTTTCGTTTTCATGTTTATAAATTCCAGACTATTTAAAGAATATTTTTTTAAACAATAATTTAGTACTCTCCTTAATTATACTTTAATTTGTACTCTTTTAAAAAATAATTTAAATCAGACTCTAAATAATTATTCAAATAGTACTTAAAAGAATATTTAAAGCATTAGATATTTTACATATAAATATAATAATATAATACATATAACATATATTCCATGCAAAACGATATATTACATATAACAGAAAAGTTTCTATCGTCTTTTCAACGTTGTGCTTCAATTATGTTCAGTTGTATCAGTTACCCATAGTAACAGTAACAGTTCGATTATACTTTCTACATACATTATGAAACTATAACTAAAGCTTGCAAAACAACTGTTCGTACACGTTCTTCGTAGAAAGTACTAAATAAAAAATTCTACAACTGATATATAACCTCAAAGCGAAATTTACTTTTCAATTGACCCGACAGTGAAACTTGGAAATTCGGGATTGGAACAAGTAACAGAAAGATTGCAAAACGTACTTTATATAATCTCAACAAAATTTAACAATCAATTTTAAATACTTAATAATAAATACACTAATTTATATACATAGAAAACAATTTACCCAGTAATCGAAATTAGACATTGGATGGTAGGGAACGGAAAGATTGCATAAAGTATTCTGTACGTCTATGAGAAACAGAAACTGGCTAAGGAGGCACATCGTCGTTTCGTGTTCAAACATTGTTGAAGTTGCAGTCACGTCGTCTACCATTCGAAATTACCACTCAATTTCTGAACAACGTTCAGCCACAAAATTCAAACAAACAAGAGATTGGCCGAGTACATCCCACGTTGACGCATCAACGTTCTAGTAAAACGTTTACCGTATTACAACGTCAACTGTCTGGGTCGCTGTGTTTGCTTTGGCCGCGCTTCCACGTAGCTTCACGAACGATTTCTTGGCTGCGATTGCTTTCAAGGAGCGGTATCAGTTGCCTGGAAATCGACCGATCACTCGCAAAATGAACGAAGACTAGCTCAAACGTATGGACACATCCGGATCTCGGTGAAAAGCGTCCTCTATTTGCTTTGGACCGTCTTGCGTTTTCGAATCTTAATGACCCTATGGAACATGGGATTATATTTCTAGTTCAGAGGCTGATGAACTGCGCAATTACGTTCGGAACAGTACAGTGGCTGGGCAAATTATTGTTCCTCTACGAAAAGTTCCGTATTTCGAACTTCAATCGATGAAATAGAATACGTATTTTTGTTGTAATGTTATAGTACATGACAGATTATTATTATTATTTCTATTATATTATTTTACTATATATTGAGTTGTTCGGAAAATTATTTCGTTTTTTCCAAACAGACTTGCTTATGAAAATGTTCGATGAATACTAAGCAGTAGTTTATGGCTGGTACCCTTTTAAATATAGAAAATGGAAAACAGAATTTTCGAAATATTTTACTTCGTTATAAATGTTGTTCAAGAAAGAAAAAAGGTATCCAATGAAAATCGTCTCTCATTTTCATAAAAACTACGAAATTACTTTCCGAACAACCTAATAATATATATTATTATTCCCAATATAGCATTTTTACAGTAGGACAAAGCGACAGAAAAGTGCTTTCATTATAAAAGGAAAAATAGAAGCGTTATGATACTGAAAAAAAATGATAAAAAATTACATTTACTAACTGGATATACATTAAGAATTCATGTCAGTACTTAATTTAATGTAGTAACACTTATATTTTAAGTTAATAATATAAAATCATATGAAAAATTTAAACATTCGTCCTGTTTCTGTGAAAATGAAACAAACGTAAAGTGCTTTTGTAACTTTAATTACACAACAACTATAATTGCTTAGTTAAAGAAATTATGGTAATTATGGCGGTATCGCACATTTTAAAAGATCGACAATTAAATCTTATAAAGTAGAGAATACGTAATTAAATAGACTTCAGTTCGCGATATTTATTTACTTCGGTTTATACCATTACAAAAATTCATTTGTTCACTACAATATCGGTCAAATGGTCTCCTTTGTGAACAGCGCAAAGAAATGCTCGTTTTTGGGCATTTTCCATAACTTTTTGCAACGTTTCGGACATTATTTCTGTTACTTCTTTACGAATTGCATCTTTTAGTTCCTGGCGGGATCGTGGTGCATTAACATACACTTTGGACTTTAAATATCCCTGCAGAAAAAAGTGTGGAGCCGTCAAATCTGGCGACCGCGGAGGCCATTCGTAATCGCCACTGTTCGAAATTAAGGGATTCGGGAACAATCTTCTTCTTCTCGACATCGGCCCGAACAATCTGAATGCTCTCGTTGCTGCTTTTTGGACGCTGTCTTGCACTCTTTGCACGTTCACGAACATTACCACTATCACGAAACTTATCAATAATTTTCGATACAGTTTTCCACGTAACGTTAAAATTGCGTCCATACTTCCGCCTCGTACCACGTAAAAGTGTTGATAAACGAGGACCCCTCTAAAATATACTTCTACAATGTCAATCAGTTGTGCTGGCGTTAAGTTGTTCATGGTGAATAATAATGGTATAAAATAACCTGTCGAATGATTTAATGTGTTCTTCGAAATGTTTACAAATAGCAATTGTTTTAGCATTCAACATATGAGCTATTCAGCGCACAAATCGATTAACTCCACTTTTTGAAAAATCTTAAATTTAAGTGTCAATGCACTTGGTATAGTCATAACTTTTCATATTTATAATAACTTTCCTGAATAATGAATATTAACACCATTAAATGACAACATTTTTTTGGCCATTGAATAATAAGTAATTTATTTCGGAGGCCATTTTGATTAACCCTATGCACTAATGTAAATCGTTACAATAACACAATTCAAATGCAATATCAAGTGTCGCTGATCGTTTCCTCATAAATTAACTAAAGAACCACCTAGTATAGGTCGTAAGTACCGTTATACAAGATTTTGTTTTCAACAAAACCTTTAGAAAATGCAATCATTAACAAAAAAGTAAGCATCACAGGGTTTCCAGTAAATTGGCTAAAAATACGCTGGATAAAGTTAGAAAAGTCCAAATCCTACCTCATACAATTCAAATATGATTATAATGAAGATGCAGAATTTAATGTCATTAGTATTAGGAAATCTGTAGTAGGTGGACCAAAAAGTTGCAAAAATGTAGATCATCCTTTATTATATCCTAAATGTAGATCTGTGACAAGGGAAAAGGGGAAAGACATCATGCACCTGCTAAAATTCATTCCTCCTGTTAACCATGATTATTATAAAAACTTGACAACAAATCGAAATGACGAGTCCTGACATACAGCTGATGAAGAAGACTATTTATATTGCTGATGAATCACAAATAATATATTATAATAGAACTGCCAATATTCATTTTTATGGAAAATCTGTAATAAAAGTATATAATAAATAACATTTTCTGTAATAAAAAACTTATAAATTTAAACTTTATTATTTTTTCCAGTTGCCAAATCGATGAACTCCACCAGCCACATAGAAATTGTAACATTACTGACGATTATTTTTTGGCTATTCTTTCTTATTAATTTTATATACCATTAAATGAAAGTTATATCTGTATTTATGCATTCTACAAAATATATTTGAATTTATATTACAAAGGGAATTTTAAAAGACAATGTACATTATTTCGTCGCATTTATCGACTTCTCATTTTATGGAGTTAATCGATTTGTGCACTGAACAACTCATATAGTACCAACAGTTGGCGAACCCTGTATATAGACACGACAGCCAAAGTGAAGTAACGTTGCTTAAATTTGGAAAAACTTTGGAAGCTGTCTGATACGGCAAGAAACGACGAAGCCAGAAGAAGGTGTAAGCGTAGGCGTAGGCGTCGAAAGAAGCAGCCCCGGAGGAGAGGGCCGAGGAAATGGTGAGAGAGGTTTTCGCTTCTACTGCCGCGGTCTCTGCTCGTCGTCACGCTGTTAGCGCCGAGTTAATCGGGGCCGGAAATGAAATGAGGGATAGAGGAATATTAATAACTGAATCTAATCAATTCCATGAAATGAAGCTGGCCACCCCGTGCCAGCCCGAAACAGCGAAGCACTCCCCTCCTGTTGTCTCTCTTCCTCCTTCTTCTCCGCGTCCCCTCCTCCCTTCGGTATTTCCTCCTACGAGCACCGGCAGCGATCTAATCAAATGCATCGCATTAAGCTAATTTAGTGGCGCTGCTAGCGTGGCGAACCGCTCTTTGCTCTGTCTCTGGCTCTCCCTGTCTCTCCTTGTCCCACCCTGAAACGGAGCTACTTCGCGGCTTAACGCGAATTGTGCCGGCGACAAATTTTCGATTGCCGACTCGTTTCGAACCGCGCAGAAATCACCGCCGTCGTTTCTCCGTACAATTTTAATGATTCTACGATTCCGAACGATAAATCACCTCTACGATCTACGATTCGCTAAAATCGTGCCTCTCACCTAAGGCGACGATTATAATGGCGACATGCAATGGCGGCGATTGCCGGGTCATTCTAATTGTGCGTTAACCCTTTGCGGTCCAATGTCGAGGCACGCTCGACATCGCGTTTCTCTTGGATCGTAAAAAGAATTCAGATAAATAGATTGGTTTGAAGATGTTTTCATTCCTTTGCCACTTGTAATAAATTAAAAATATGTTTGTTACGACCCTGCATAATTGCAATACATTTTATTGTAAACCAAATTCTTGATCTATTTTCTATATTAATAAAGGAGCTATAGGTAAAAGAAAGCACGGTCCGCAATGGCTTAAAATGTACATTCTCTTCTGAATCATTTATAATCCGGCGAAATTTGGCGACGATGTATTGAATTATTAATTATTAATTCTTTAATGTGCAGAAGTAAGTTTTTGTAGCGAGTCACTGGATCTATAACCAATAAAATTTTTAGTTCTGTCACCGCAGTCGATCAGTCTTGGTACGTATTTACAATTAAGAGTTAGTTGGGCGTATATGTTGCAGATCCAAATCGTAATATTTTTCGTGAAGTTGGGATCTGACTTTTTATGCACTTTTGGAAAAGTCTTTTACTCTTAGTTCAATTTTTAAAACGTGTAGATGCTTTTACGAGTGGCTTTCAATAAATTGATTATTCTACAGATACTAAATACTATCTAATCGTTTGCACTCGAAAAGATTTTTGTTATTGGCAAGTGGTAACTCGAAAACTTTCTAACTGAACGATTTAATCAATTTTGTGGAAATTCTTATCTTCCATTATTAATCACCATTGGTGCCCACTTCACCATGTTTAAACACGCATGTGTTACACTATACATTTAGTTAACAAAATATTTATTGAAATTTTTCTATTAGAGCAAACGGTGAATATGAGTCGTCGTTTGAGTGCAAAGGGTTAATTTAACACTGATCCTATCGGTGGATAATACACGTTTTTTTCTCAATTTAAAAACGAGATTTGAAAAATAAATAAACGAACTATAAAATACAAGTTGGTGTACACATTAATTCTTGATTTTGTCGAA
The DNA here is from genome assembly GCA_947623535.1 of Coelioxys conoideus. Classification (NCBI taxonomy): domain Eukaryota; kingdom Metazoa; phylum Arthropoda; class Insecta; order Hymenoptera; family Megachilidae; genus Coelioxys; species Coelioxys conoideus. The sequence goes on along the minus strand of OX392451.1, from coordinate 11,157,851 downwards.
AATCAACACGAATTTCAAAAAGGCCACCTTATCACACTTCGTAACTTAAAATTCGAAACTTGTTAAATGGTCATTTTGACCGCTTTGGTAGGTTTAGTGTTAAGATACAACTACCTTATATCCCAATAGAAGGAAGTCGTCCAACTTAGTTTAAATTTAATTAAACTAAAATGCTATGTTACGTTCAAATGTGATTTAGGTTAAAATGTGGTATATTCTGAATTGTATCCAAGTAATACAAAATTGTAGCAAGCATTGTGTTAGATTAATCTCTATCTACATCAGGTTAGTTCTTTTTACTTCTTCATTGCTAGTCAATATAGACGTCTAAAAATTAAGAACGTTGATACTTCTTTAGTAAAAGCGACTTAAATCAAAGTGTATAGATTATACAAAATAATTCGTTACATTGTACAAAAATAATCTCTTCCTTGTTATCTTCCTAAACCTCATTTTGTAGTGATCGTGTTATTCTGATACAAACATCATTTTCACTTCATCTTCATACAACGGTGAATAGCATTGTCCAGATTTTACAGATGTTCAGAAATTATTGATTTAATCTTGATGTGCAAAAGTCAAATTAAAAAAACCTTCTTTATTTTTCAACATAATCCTTCTGTTCTTCAGCATGCTTGTAGCGCTTTATTAACACTTTTATCTCGGTAATAATGAGCCAATGATCAAACAACAGGCCATTGTTTGGAGGCAGTAGAGCGGAAATTTTCAAATCTTATCGCACACCTTCATGTGAGGCGTCTTAATAAATACATACTTCGTTGTATTAACACGCTCACATCGGCGTGTATAATAACGTCATACCGAGCAGATTTCCGTAATCATAAAACTGAACGAACTATATTAGTTCAGTCTATTGTCCTTGTCATCGTATCTTCGATTTATCCAGTAGTTCGATTTCGATCTCCATATGTTTTCACTTACACAGAAAGACATGTTTATAGAGACAATTCGATATACAGTCGTGGACAAAATTAAGTGGACAGGTATCATAAATAACAAAAGGTTAATTTAATTTAACTAACAATGCCTATAAATCAAAACTTTTTTGCACAATTATATACATTAAATAAATGTTTTTTCAAGTCTACAAATGCATTTCACGTTCTAAATTTAAAATTTATTTAAAACATTGTAACAAATCAAAAAATTTTGTACATTTCTGCAATGTCCACTTAATTTTGTCTTTACTGTATGTTTATATAGAGAGGTATATGTAGTGTTGCATTATGTATATGTGGTATACGTAGCTTCAGAGTAATGTACTGTACGTCGCAGAACTATGTATATCAATCCTTTTTGTTTTTATTAGCCTTCTGCCTTATGATTTATTTCTCAGATTGATGAATACAAAATTTAACAATTTTATACTTGTTAAATTTTGTATTCACTAATCTTTGAATATGTAAATTATTAGTGGACCAGAACACCAAATTGAAGCATAATAAAAAATCAAGTAAAGTTTAGAGTCACGTGTCAGACTCATGCAAATATGAAAAGGAGTTAATCTTTTTTTTGATTGACAATAAAAGTCAACATTCTTTGAATATTAATTCGTGGTGGATGTATAAATTATATGTATTAACGGCACTTAGAAATAATCGTCCACGATCGAAAATTACCCATAACATTCCTCGTTTATTTCTTATACATGTCGTCTGCATGGAATTTTATGTTCCTAGAGATCATATATGCATTTACAACCGTAAACATAAGTATGGTTATCAGCGCACTGTGATCGTATAACCGTGCATGGTACATTCATAGGAATAAACGATGTAGGTTCGCAAATCCTAATACCAATTCGAGTTATAGCGCAAGCTGTCTCATTGCTCTTGGACCAAAAATAAAGTAAAGATTACTTTATTCCGCGTCTTCAACACGCTGAAAGATTTCGCGCGGAGGAAGCGGATTTACTGCCGCATGAACGTTCTTTCAGCCTCGTCCCGAGCGAGGGATGCAAGCCGTACTGCGAGACACGCTGGATCTTCGATTCCACGGTAAAGTGTTTATTTTCGTTCTCCCGAAATCCGACTTTTTTCCGTAGCCGACACACTGGCGTGGCTCGTTTTTCTCTGGAGAATTATCGGCTCCCATTGGTGCGCAAACGAACGTAAATCCAGCGACAGGCCGCGACCCGCGGCCCCTAATTTCGGGGATAAAGACCGGGGAAAAATTGCGGGATCTATGCCGACGATGGACGCAAGTAATCGCGGCCACATTTCACCACGGCTTTACCGTGTTATTTATACGGTCAAGCAGTTATGCCACTTTACAGCTATCGTTCGAAATAAGGCGACCGCGAGTTTTAAGACGGTACCGGCCGCTGAGTTATTAGACCCGGCTGCGATTCAAGGGTTGCTTTGTAGATTCGCAACTATTTCGTCGGCATCTTCACGCGGTGCTATTAAGTCATCTTGTAGATACTGTATTTTCGAACTATTACGTCATCCCACGAGTAATGCAAGTTTTACGGGAGGTAAGTTTAAAGTAATGCAACTCGTCGGGGTCATCATTCATAAGCTTGACGTGTTGCTGTAGTGTAACGCAAATACTCGGGTATTATTGTACTCACTATTTATTTGGACGGATTAAATACTGCAATTATTACAAAGGTTTAATAGTATATAAAAGAATTGATCATCTCATGTTATATGCAGTTGACGATGGAATAACACTTCTATTGCACCAAGAAGTGTTCGTATTTAAGGTGTAAAGCGAATTGTTAATATAAATCAGTTTCAAAGATGGTTTAAGGAATTTCCAACTAGGAATTAAGGTGTAAGATGATCTGAGGGCTTAGGTATTTTATACCGTAGTAAAGTATAATTCTGTGAGAGTCGCTCAAGAATTATTTCGACTGTATAATTTATGCAACTGTATCACTACAAGATGTACCCACCTAAAATGATACAAGCAAGTTATTAATATAAACCAGTTTTAAACATGGTTTAAGGAATTTTAAACTAGGAATTAAAGTCCTAGATGAACCTCCAGGTGCAAGATGATCTGAGGACTTAGGTATTACTCACCATAGTTAAACAAAATTCTATGATAATTGTTTAAGGACTATTTTAAACATTTTTTTTGCTATATTGGCTGTATAGTATGTTCAACTATATATACTGTACACGATATTTAATTACATTTACCATGATTATTATAATAATTAAAATTATGTTATATGTATGTAATCAATATTATTAATATTATATTCTATATGTTAATTACCTTTAACATATTTATTATAACATTTAATCATATGGAATGTATTTACCATAGTTATTACAACATTTAATCGCATTTATTACATAAAATGTTTAACTATATTTGCACTACCGTATTTGCATGGTGCACCCACTTCTACGTCTTCTACTAGGATGTCCCGTAAGTCTTTTTCTTTTTTAATATGACATAAAATTGTACGTCGAGATATATTTTACAAGTAATCCCCAGTAATGTTAGCAAGAATAAACAATGTTGTTTCCTGGAGAATAAAGAAGATGATAGAGCCGAAAAGTTAATACAACGAATCAACTTTAAATAATGTTGTGTATGAATTTCTATCAAAAAAGGAAAGAACTTATGGGACACCCTAATACGTCTTCACTCTTTAACTATATTAAATTGTCTATTTCTGTTATATCCAATTACTACGTTCAATACATTGATCACTTCGATAATACTTTGCAATCCATCCTGCATTTTAAAATACCAGAAATTTTGTTTAAATGTTCTTTTCTTATTTTCACGAAATAGGTGCTTATGTCGGATTTCTGCAGTCGCAAACGGTCGTGATACCGTAACACTTTTAAATTACCATTCAATAAAAACAAAAGGGACATTTAACTGGTATTGTAAACGGTAGGAGGCCAGTTCAGATGACGTTTACTGTCACGATCCAAGTGACATCAACCCCGACCGGTGTTTTCCCTTGAACGCACACGCACGCTGCCGAATCATCCTCGCAGATCAAAAGCCTATTCGTGGAAATCGACATTATGGTGCCGGTACGAAGAAATAGATTATTGCCATCGTGAATCATCGTGTCGATTCGGTTTGTAATTTTACTGCTCTTCGTAGAAATGATGTTTTAAAGCAGCACACTCTTACTGCTTGTCCTCCTAATTGCATCCATAAGTAGACACAATAAGAAGAGTCAGAATTATATAAGAATAAAAAAAGACGTGCCACAATAATATCCATGGATTATATGCATAAGAATTCATTTAACGCTTTGCCCGCCCATATCACCCATATAGGGGTGACACTCAAATCACTATACAGATTTAACAGCTGTATTATCCATTTGTTTAATTTCCTAACTGAAGATACTCGCATCAGTTACTCGGAACTACGAAAAATAAATGTAACAAAGTATCGTGAAAATATTTGGAAAAATTGGTTAAAAATGAAAATACTGCCTAATGTAATTTTCAATTGCTCCCACGTGGCAGTCAACGTGTTAAGTCTCAGGTGATTCAAGTTTTTATTTGTATTTGTCTGTCAGTATTTTGCGAAAATATTAAAAATTGGAGGTAAGATATAACAGTCACAGGAGAAGGGAAATATATTACTAACACACGTGTCAATTTTGCGATTACTCATCTCAAAACTGGTAGTACAGTCGAGCCTTATATTAAAATACTGCTTTCTCTTAACACAGTTAGGGTAGACGTTACCTAGCACGATTCTAACGCGTTCCTGTCAAACGACCGGGATCAACGCGCTCCTTGGTCGCAAGGGAAACAGAAAATTAAGCATTTCTACGTTGGTGGCCACGGCCAGTGATTTTTCCAGCTTCCACGCTTAATATCGGCACACGGCTGTCCATGTTCCTCTTGTAAATACACGGTCTATATTTATGGGACGTATATTTAGTGTGTATTCGCGTGCGACACTGTGAAGACGAGGTGGGTGTGTCTGGGCAACTTACACGTCGGCCCGCGAGGCGATCAGTCATTTTGAAGCTTTGGCCCACGTCAAAATTGTCGCGGATTCCTTCCTCCTGTCTTGTGTCCGTTGCGCTTCGAACGAGCTTCATTAACAGGGGGCAGACAACAGGGGCGGACAGTGCACTGGAATTCTTTCAGTCGCCTCAAACGCATCTCGACCGACTGTGAATTAGTAAACTGTTTGACAAAAGAGGAAATTTGATGCACCGAGATTAGCACCGTCGAGACACGAACTATAATTTTTGGATGGTTACATTGCTGTGATATCATAAAACAAAGATTTATGTGTCTCTCGCGTTGGTAATTTCGAGATTTTTTTAGACGATCGCAAAACGAATTTTACAGCAATTCTGCTTTACAAAATTGGGCAATATTAAGATTATTAGTAGAATATGAAGGTTGTTGAAGTAATTTTTTGTTAGAAGCATACATTGTTAGAGACCATGTAAGAATTTTTGATTGTTCAAAGTCGGAACATGTGTTACAATATTTCATGTTTGAACACTACAAATACTTAATCACGATTTGAATATTACAAATGCCTAATTACGGTTCGAGAATACTTCCAGACTAACAGAATTTTCTGATAATTATGTTTGCATTATAATGACAAAATACTGTAAAGAAGTTACAATGTTCTTCGCATTCGACATTGATTTTTCTATATTTTAGCTGGACAAGTGAATCCTAGAAGTTTTGTATAGCGTTGAAAATTTTTGAATTCAAAAAATGTTTGATCTAAGTAAGTACAATAACAACCTAAACCTATTATGTATATTTATTACCTAATACATACTCAGTTATTGTCTAAGTATGTATTATATAGGTCTTAGACAATAACTAAGTATGAATATATATTTATAATTATATAAGTATCTAATATATTAGGTCGAGTCATAACTTCCGATGCAGCTAAGTAGAATCTATTATTCGCATCTACCCGCTATAAGTTACTGGGACAACGAATTTTGTTTTCACTATATAGATGAAAATTCAGTTAATCCTTTGTCAATTGTGTTGTGTGATGCCCAAAAACTGACCATCTGAAAACAGTCGAGTAAGATAAGAAAGTATACAGATTGTCCATAACACCGGTATAGTTACTGACAATAATACTGAAGATAACATAGAAGTCCGAGCCCGATCGAGAGAAAGTTTAATACCGCTCGTTCAACCCCATAAGCCGAACCTATTATAAGAATTCTTAGCGGTGAGCGGTCATCATTCATTCGCTACAGGCACCGACAGAAAAACGTGGTCGTTCGCGGTGGATCCGTTCGCGTCGGTCGGGTCTCTTTTCATCGAATGGGAAGAAGAGCGAAAATACCAGGGGGTACCGAATCTGATAGCGTTCGCAAGTCTATATTAAGACGGTGGCACGCCATGAAAATAAGCCCGGGTTTGCGCGGCGAGTTGGCAGCCGGAGGGGCGCGTTAAACGAGGCCGGTGTGTCTCCGGCACAAAGACACCTTTCGTTTTGGCATAAGTCAAAATCTTCCTCTGGTATGCGTGCACCGCGAGGTGAACAGAGACACGTGACCGGCCCGACTTGATCGCCATGTTTATTTCCGAGTCAATTAGATGCGTTTATATGGAAGGCCGCTTGTGGATCCGCAGGGGCAATTACGAGTCCGTTAACGCCGCATTTACTGTGGACAGGTGGCCGATCGGAACGGCAGCCCGGAACGCGACACAGGCATCGCAAATATCCCGAGACTTTCGGGCCTGTGCCTGGTCAACGGGACTGGGAATCCATGACGAATTAGCTGATCGAAGTGCGACAACATCGCGCGTGCTCTGAATCTAGATGGCTGGCCCGTGTACAATCAACTGCAAATCTGAACTAGCCACGGGAAATATGGAAACTGGGCGAGAAGAGACGTTCAATTTGTTAACCCTATGCGGTCGGCAGATTTTTCAACTGGGACTACCAGCAAGTCGATGCGAATTTAGCTTTTCGGAGTCATTGTTCCCTAAGCGATTTAACACTATTTCTACCATGATTATGTGTATACTCATTTCAACCAAAAGGTGTCTTTTGACGTCTTTTGAATATAGATCATCCCCGAAATTGGTTGGGCTTTTAAATTATGAGTTAAACATAGATAATTTGAGGAATATATTTATTTACACTGATGTGTATTTACTGAAGATTATTTAATTCATCAATTTACAAAATATTAGGGTCACATAAGTTTCATCCTTTTTGTAATACAACACAAAATGGGATAGAGAGATAGAGAAGGTTGATACAGCTGAACAATTAATGCAACGAATCATCTTTAAACTATAAATATTGTGTATGAATGACTATCGAAAAAAGGAAGAACTTATTAGAACTTATGGAACACTCTAATATGCAATTAATGCAGTGGTGTACACTAAAATGCAGCAAGGGAAATTAGCGAATATTAGCTGGAGAAAAATTATATCGCTGAATTAATTTAACAACCATTGTATGAAATGTAAAAAAATTAATTGTGGAGAAACGATTCAACATAGAGAATAATTTTATGTTAAAATTTGGAAGGTGTCTTTTGACACCTCTTGGTAGAAATAGTGTTAAGGTGGATATATCTACATTTCAAAGCACTTGTAATGTTTAGTACGGCTTAAACTACATAAAAACGGAAAGATTTAGCTTTTGTAATTTGACAACGTGTGATATTTTTCAAAACAATCGCCGATATGAAGCCCTGGCTTCCGAATACATGTATCACAATATGTGTCTGTTTCTCGCCTTTTGCCGGGAGTTTTCCTGTCGGAACATACTGCGCAATCTTTTTTAGTCCCTGGAGGCATTATATGCAGCTTATTGTCTAATATGTTATCTACAAAAGATGCGGACTGCTGCGCTCCACAATTGGGATGTTTATTTCTTACTAAACTTTGAAATTCAATTTATAATTTACTATATTTTTATTTATTTATAAATTGATTTTTATTTACTTATATATTTCTCGATGGTAAAATAACGCGTGAGTCGTCCGAAATGGCTAGCATTCTGTTAATCTCACAATCAGTTTTTCTGGATTGCTCTTTCGAGACGTGATCATGCCGCCACAGCGGCGACACCGACTTCTACGACGGATTTGAAATGCCACCACAGTGGCGGCAACGGCCGCAAAGGGTTAAGTCTCGAAATACGTTACCGTATCCAGGCTTTATTTCAGTTTCTATCGATATTTGTAGAGGTGCGTGCCATAGCAACTCAGGAATTGGCGCGCATGGTGGCCGAGCCGGGTGTTTGGTAGAGCTACTGATTGTTCAGAATAGAAAAATGGACATCTAAACTCGCACGTATTTTCGACGGTACTGGCTCGAGCGCTGACGCACACTAATTTGACCAAAAACAATGACAGTTGGCAAACGTCTTGAGAACGACCGAGATAGTGCGAATTATGTTAATTGTAATAACGATACAGTTATTTTGGTTATTATTCTTATTTGCCTATACACCGATATGTCACCCTGCAAGTAGCAAGGTGAAGATGGGAAGCAGTCAAGGAATCGATACACTCCGTCAAGTATTTTTAGTTTATTCGCAACTATTTAACAGAACTCTTAATCTTACAATTAGCAGTACCTGTCGAGGTATTGTTTGCTCTTGTTACTAGCTATGATCACTTTTTGTGAAATACTCAGATTCGGAACATACGTTCCTCGGATATTAAATTTCTCGATTTGCAAGCTCGAGAATCTATAATTATTTTTGAAAATTTTTAACTTTGTAAATTATTTCATTTTAAAGTGAGCAAATTATTAATTCTGTTAACTTGAGAATTTGTGAATTTGAAGTTTTCGTATTTCTATATTTCTAACATTTTTTGCAAACTTTTAAGTCTCAGGATGTTCGAACTATTGACAGTAAACTTCAAATTTTTTTAAAAGTTTCTATGCTTGAAAATTTCTAAATATACAAATTATCAAGTTACTACAGTTTATTAAATCTACTGAATTTCTAAATTCCTCTACTGCCGAATTCCCTAATTTTTGGATATCAAAACTTGGAAATTCAATACTTCAGTTCCAATTTTCCATAATTTTAGTATCATCAAATTTATAAATTAGAAAATTCCATATTTCTATATATATTTACTTCTGGACATCTAAATTTCTCTATTTACAAATTAATAATTTAAGACTACAATATGTAGATTCCTAAAATTCTCAATTTGAAAATCTTTAAATTTGATATTTATTTGTCTTAATTTAATTTAAAATGTTAACATTTCTGAATGACGAAATCACTATATTTCTAGGTTTTTAGATTTTCCAACTTACAAAATTACTAAATTTCTTCATTTGTAAATTTAAAGTTGCAAATCATATAACTGTACGTACTGTGCATACAAATGCCTGTGGGCATTTATTCTGTCCATAATTGATCTACGCTCAAAATGGAAATTGCACTTCGAAAAATATTATAATTTTAAATATAATTCTTTCATATTTAGTCTGTTCCAATTTTCAGTTTCTTTTTAATATTTTATATTCCTTTTAAGAATAAAGTATTTCAAAACTTAAAACAATATAACATGTTTGAAATGTCGTAAATATTTATGTACCATTCACATACCATATATGTATATTCATTTATTTTAATTATTAAATATAGCATGAACAGAACTAGTTATGTACACATTTTTTAAACTTATTTTATATATTCATTATCTTCATAATTATATTCCTACAATTTTATATCAAATTCATATTCAACCAATTTTAACATTGAGACACATTTTCTCGCTCAACATGCATCGTTACCAATAAAAAATAAATAAATATTAAATATATTTTTATTTCTATATCGTATCATAATTTTATTAAAATTGTCGTATATCGATCGAATAATTTCTCTTGTTGAATCTCAAATAATTTACCACACAAGACAAAATTTGAAAATGTAGATTCTGAACATCATAATTCAATGAAATCACCAAGGAACCATACATAATCCCGCAGAGCGCTTGACACGATTTACTACGGAAACAACGAAATATTATCAAAACATAGATTAGATTTATCAAAAACAGTATAGATTAGATCCGTTTGAAGTAAAATGACTAGTTAGCAGGAGTTTCTAGCGACAGTCAAAGTGTTATCCATCCATTTAAATGTGTTCGCAGTCTGTTTATTTTCGATGCTGTCGGTGTTTTAGTATATACAGCACAAGTTACAAAGTGACTGATGCGACCGTTCCAACGAAGGTGCTGGAATTGTAACTCAAATTTATCACGCGGTATATTTGTTTCAAATTTCTCTGTTACTTGCAGAAGTACGGAATCCCGAAGACGTCGGTTATTCTGCGCCGTATATGACGTGTTTCCACAATGAATCATTAATGTACATGAGCTAAAGAGTTTTAAAGCTACAATTTCTCGAACATACACTAGTTAAATACCTTTACTAAATCCAAAAGTTGTCTATTGGTTACTCAGATCTCGCTGTTATTATAATCGACAACAGGGTGGATCAAGATTACATTAATTTTTTCAGCGCACTATGATTTTAAATTTTAAATTTTATGAATCAGATTCCGATTATTACATTCCGTATTTGTTAAGTTTTTAAGTAATGCGTAATTGTGTTATAATTTTATCACAATTCGAATTTGTATGAGCACACATTTTGCAAATTTTTAATTCTCGCGATAAAAAGGTGAAAATGGAATACCGAACCGACTAGGCCGAAGAATTAGACCGAAATCTAAACAGATCTTGTTCTGCTACGTGTTTCCCTTCTTTTTACTCGCTATTGCGCAAGTATTATGCGCTCCATGAGATACAACGTTGCCAAAAACACGTCACAGTATAATCACCATATAATTCTGTGCAGCCATGTTACAGCAACGCATCACAAATATTATATACGACTCGTGTTGACATTCATAACTGTATGTTACACGGTTTTCTGTACGGTTGTAGCAACATTTCTACACTTCTTCAACGACTTAATCTCCTCAGAAGCAGTGACAGATACGTGCAGTACCTTCAACTTTCTAAAAATTAAATAACCCGTTATAACGTAAATTCGTATATGAACTTTTATTTGAGTATTTGTGCAGATATATAGAAAGCAGTTTCGTTGCAAATATCATTTTAGGAATACACGATATACAATTATGCGGAAAGAGTTATTGCTTGTTGTGTATTTAACATTTGATCACCTTCTCTAACCTCAAAAAATGATCCTTGAAGAGATTCGCATAACATTAATTTTGGAAATATTGCATTACTTTTTACGGATTCCCGATTGGTTTTCCAACGTTCTAAATCACTTATTTGATTTTAGAAATGAAAGGAAGTGATGCTTTATCGGAAAAGTAAGTACAAACTTACGACTTGATCTGATACGCAGAAATTTGGACTTTGTTTTAATAAGATCATGAAGAAGTGTCACATCGAAACTTGAATCAACAATATTGAAACTTCTGTTATAATGTTTTGCAACTATGCATAATGCAAACGTATTAAAAAAAATCTCCAATTCTGTGTGTTGAAGAAGATGAAATTCTTTTAAAGCTTCGTTTCATATTTTCATGAAATAGGTTTGCATTATGGATTTCTCCATTCACGATAAACTGTGATGGCACTAAAATTCTTTTAAGTCCAACATAAATTCAATAGAAATCCAATATTTAAATTTAATAAAAACAAAGCGGATGAAAACGATCCTGGACGTTAAGAATTACTTTTTCTCGAAGAATCTGTGTTTTTATTATAATTATAATTTCTTTTTAACTATTAAAAGATCAAACATTGTAATTCGATATTCCCTGACTATCGTTTTGAAGCACACTATATTTTGAATTGCAAAAACTATTACTCTAAATTACAAATATGAAATGCAATTGAATTTGAAGTGTCCAGAATTAATTCCACTAGTGTATGTTTAACCCTTTGCGGTCCTATGTCGAGCCTGGCTCGACTTGGCGTTTCTCTTGAACCATAGAAATAATTCAAATAAATAGGTTGGTTGAAGACATTTTGATTTCATTGCCACTTGTAACAAATTAGAAATATATTTGTTACGAACACTGCATCATTGGAATACATTTTATTATAAACCTGCTTCTTGATCTAGTTTGTAAATTAATTAAGGAGTTATAGGTCAAAGAAATACAGGACCGCAAAGGGTTAACACTAGGTTTACGGGACCCGTCAAAATGAAGGATCTTATGTTTCTCATTTCCAATTGCGAAAATGATTAAAAAGCTTATGTCGAAATGAGTGTTAACCATCATCGAGATAAAGAATCTTTCTATAAACTGGTATATGTATTATTTATTATTTACTCTTTTTCATAGTTCATTTTCAATTTATACTTAACTCGTCATTGGACTTCCATAAATCTAGTGTTAAGACGGCAAACATAGCCGCGGTCGAAGAAGTACAGTGTCATACAAAGGTTTTTGCAATTTTCTTATAGTGTTAGAGCGAAACCGTGTTATAGGATGCTGTGTTGTAAGAGGGTTCCCGCAACTTATGAATCGTGTCATAGCGAAACCGTGTTGTGGGAGGGCTACCTATACTATAAATAGTACCATAAAAACCATGAAAAGAGCTGCAGTAAAGTTCCTGTTAGACCAACGGAGACAGCGAACATGCAAAAAGGTGTACACGTTGTACAATTGTACACTCGATATTAACTAGTTACATTGTTGCTCGTGTCAGGTGTCGAGATGGTCGTGTTTCATCTGATTTTTTCCGAGTGAAAGAAACGAAAGCAGCGCACGAACGTCCGAATAACTCTGACCAATTAACCCTGCCAGCACAAAGAGGTCTCGAAAAGAAAAGCGAGGCCGACCTTGACGTGTACAAATGCGTCGATGAATAACCGAGTCATTTTATTTAGAGAACCGATCCGTCTTTTCACGGGCAGAAACGAATCGGGGAGACGGAAACCGGGGAAAAAGAAAGCCGTGAAACCGAGCTTCGGCTGGCTCAGAATAGTAGCCTAGTCAGCGTGGTTTTTCGCTACTTCGCCGAGCTCCTTCGCGGTCGGTCGATGTCGGAATATGCGACCAATTAATTTCTCTCCTTTGATTCCACATGCCACTGAGATTGCCATGTAAATCCGTGACTTTCGAACTCTTTCTGTTTCGCGGCAATAAATTTATCTTCACGAGATGTCCCACCTAACCTGACCAACATAAATGCCACGCGGTACGCTCGAGCGAATGCATAACGTTTTCGAATTCCGAGCGTTCCGATATTTTGTAGCGCACTTTATTTTCAGGATCGATCCAGAGTCTATTTTCTGGGATATCCCGGGTTAGGTTTAGTTATGTTTTAGCCATTAAGGTTATGTATTATGTATTTCGTAAGTGTATTTCTAATATTTGGAGGATTGTTTTCTGGTGAATCTAGGAAGCTACATTTCTGAACAGTTCATGGCAAGTATCGAATATTTTTCGAAGTAAGATTGTTTGTATGTACCGTATTTTTGAGTCGTTTCTCCGAAATTATATACCAACTGTTTGAGTTGCTTTTTTTTAAAGAAAACTGTATGTTTCTATTATTAATATATGTACATTATATATTGTGTATACATATAAATATATACAATATTTATTTATGTATGTTGTTTTCTAAAAATAAAACTGTTTATATACATCATTTATATCCGTTATTTTTAAAAACATATGCTAATTCTTATGTATCATCTGTGACGTTTGTTTTTTTAATATAAGATTATGTGCATGTACAATCTGTTAGACAGTTATGAAATATATAAAAACAGTGCTCGCATTGCACCTTACTTTCACTTTATTTGTCAATTTCATTTCCTTTTCCTGTAGAAAAGTAAAATAAGAATCGAAAAAATAAAGTAGAATAGGAAAATACTATTATAGTAAATACAGCGTGGACCATTAAGTATGGCAATTTAAAAACATTTAAGTATCACAAACATTTAAGTAATATCCCAAAGAACTAATATTCAATATGTACATTACCGATACTAATAATTGCATTTATTAATTTATGTCATCTATTGATTGATAAATTTGCTAAAAACTTGTTGAAATTGTTATCTTTCTTTTGTTGTAAACAATTTTCTCGAGAACTATGCTATGGTAAAATTTTATTTTGTCTTTTCCACTTATTTTGTATGTAGAATTATTGCCTTTCCGATTGTACCACAAATTATTGATCATCCTGTCTAAATAAATAATAATTATCCATAAAATTGGCTCATTATTTAAAAATCAAGGTGTCCCGTAATACAGTCGTGGACAAAATTAAGTGGACAGGTGTCATAAATAACAAAAGGTTAATTTAATTTGACTAATAACGCCTATAAATCAAAACTTTATTGCACAATTATATACGTTAAATAAATGTTTTTCGAGTCTACAAAAATATTTCTCGTTCTAAATTTAAAATTTATTATAACATTGTAATAAAACAAAAAATTTTTTTACATTTCTACAATGTCCACTTAATTTTGTCCATGAGTGTATCTAGTTCTAGTTCTATTGTCAACAATATGGATATTCCAACGTTAAATACCAAAGTGTTCCATACTACAATTGTTCTGGCGTTAAAACTCAATGTATTTCATAATATTTAATCTCATTTCCAGTGTTAAGCATCAAAGTGTCCTTTATTATGGTAGACCTAGCGTAAAAATCAAAATATCCTACAACACTAGTGTTAAAAATAACAACATTCCATAATATGATTGTTCTACTGATAAAAATGTATTCCACAATATGATAGATTTAGTATTAAAAATCACAGTATCCTATAATCTAGTAATTCTATCGCTGAAAATCAAAAATTGAAGTATCTCTTAGTATTTAGTTCTATTTCTAGTGTTAGAAATAAAAGTATCATACAACATGGTAGGTATTGCGATAAACATCAAAATACCCCACAACATGAGTGTTCTATTCCGAAAAATTGAAGCATTGTCGTAAGTGTCCTGCAATATAGAGTTCTATTTCCAAACAATTCCAGAATATGGTAATTCCGGGGTAAGGAATCAAATTATCCCATGATACTGTAGGGATTGAAATGAATCAACGAGGTTTTCTTTTTTTTGTGTTCGTAAAATAAATTTGATTTAATATTAATCTACAATACTCGTTCTCTCTTCTCGCTAAATTATAATATAATCGCTCTCTTTTCCCTCTAACTCGCAATTCTCACAAAGACTATCCATTTCCTCGTACATCCTTCGTAAATATACCAATCACCCACTCGCATTCTCACATACACAGATTTTGGGGTTATTGCTCCTAGTATTTCGCTTTCACTCTTATTTTCATTCGCACTCTGTTTCACTCTCTCTCGGTCATTCGCCTGTTGCTTGTTTATGTCGTCGGTGATCGACAGCTGATCGGTAGCCCTAACAACAGTTAGTGTTTTCGTTTCTTATTCTGTTTTCTTTATATGCTCCTAACTGTCGCATCATTTGAAGTTTAACGGCTTGACTTCCTACAATTCAAATAATTTGAAGGTTAGCGTGCAACAAAGTTCGTATCCCGAGAGATGTCTCTCCGTCTAAAAGTGCTCCCCTCCATAAAAAGTGAGGGGGTTAACTTGTCACGTGGAGCGTTGAAACGCTCGTTCTCTCGAGGAGGAATACATTCCTCTCGCGGGTGGGTGCAACGACGCTTACACTTTGGCAAGTATACAGCTCGGTATTTTTTTACCGTGCGAGAGCACCACGGGCTCTCCCTGTGACGTCCTCGATTCGTCGAAGAGATTCATGGCCGCTGATCTCTCGGCGACGATCTTTGAGACGAAGGTGACGGCTCGGCCGCGTTTCCGAGAGTTACGAAGACAACTGGGCTGATTTAAAGCACGTTTAAGAGGGAAATAATGCAAGCCCTGCCAGCGGACACTGTTTATATTTATCGTACCAATGAAACGAAATTATGATCTTTTTTCCTTTTGCAACTTGTATTTTGTCTTGTAAGAAAACGATGCCACTAATTGATCATCGACAGTGTGTTCCTGTTGAAATATACATGTGTTGACTTCTGCTCAGGCGACGGATGATCCTGCATGCTAATGTACTTTTCACCGTTGCATTATTTATATTCTATTTATTTCTGATTCGAAGGTAAATAGGTGTATATTTAACGCCGGTGATGTTGCAGGGGTGCAATTGAGGATCGTATATTTAGAGTGGTCCTTTAACACTGAACGTGCCGGTGTAGAACGTATATTATTAACGAAAATTAGAAACAAAGTTGAAAAATAAATAAACGAACGATATGACCGAAGTTAATGTACGCATTAATTCGGTAGCCTAAAGAATATTTCAAGAAGACAAAGAAGTTTTGTAACTTGAAATAAGAAATTTGTGAAGCGGTTATTTGACCTTTTTGGCAGTTCTGTGTTAACTTCATCGAAATTATGAAGTGTTTTTAGTTATTTAATTATCGCACACTGTTTATTCATTATTTCATATGAATACGTATTTGGTTTGTATTTACAATTAGTTGCAGTTGCATATTGCATTCAGATCCATATGTAGCATTGGACGGAGCGTAATTTGATTAATACTTAAGTATTATAATTTAGTGAAATCATATTAGTAGTGAGTGACCACTGATTACTAAGTACTTAGTAATCGTGACTAATAAATAAGAGAAGAAATTATAAAAGCACGATTAACAATTAAGGGAAGTAATTGTGAGGACATAATTAATAAATAAGAGAAGTAATGTGTAAAAGACGCGATTATATCGACAATGATGAAATGATTATAAAATAGTTACTAAATGATTAAATTTGAGGTGATTACATTTTTAATTATGAGTAAATTACTATCGTATATCGCGTTCAAAGAATTTTATTCAATCAATCCATACGCCTCCGGTTCATTTATCATTATTGGTTAAATAAAATTCCTTAACGCATACGTATCATGGTGTTAAAATAAAATATATTATAATCATTTATTAAAGCACTATAAATAACTAATTTATGATTAATGATTACAAATATTAGTTATGATTACCTATATCTGCAATATAGATCAATAAATATGAATGGATTAAATGTTATAAGTACGATAAACATCAATTAATTTATTGTTGCAAAAACCATAAATGTTAAATCGTTAATTGTTGTAAATATCATAAACACCAATTGATTAATTGTTGCAAGCACCACAATTACTTTGAATAATCAATTTTAGAAGAAATTACAAAACAATCAATTACATACTGCTTAACTTTGTTAACAAAATAAGATTTTATGGGCGTTAAAATGCAAATATTTCTTTAATTATTCTAGTAACTTTTTCTACAGTTTGAACCGTTAACTTTGCTTTCTTTTGATTTGGTACATTAACTTTCTTAATTTTATTAGTATGTTATACTTTTTAAGTTACGTTAATTTTTCCGGATTAAAATTGTTGTGTTAGATTATTGCATTAGATGTGTTGTACTAAGATATTAACTATAATTTTTTCGTGTTAATTTATCGGATGATTAAAAATATTGTGCCCAATTTTCCGGATTAACTGTGTTAAACGCGTTATGCTAAATTTATTACGTTATATCCGTTGCATTAACTTTGTTATTCTAACTTGCTTAAGTTTATTTCGTTGTACTTTCGGTGTTAATTTATTCGTGACAAATTATCACGCTAAACTTATTATGATAAGTTTCTCGAATTAACTTTTATGTACATGTAAAATTTGGCACGTTAAATTTAATAATAATATAATATTTGCTATATTACATTGATTTTCATAAGTTTTCCATCTAAATTCTTTTGTGTTAAACATATGAAGTTTATTGCATTACGTTTGCTTTATGATATTTTCAAGTATTTTATACAAACTTACTTGTGTTAGGTTTGTTATGTGTCATTGATCAAATTTTTTTCGTAATATGTCAACCGAATTTGTAAAACTTGATTGTTGTGGCTGAACTCATAATTGTAACATTTTCGAAAAATATGTGGTATACTCAGGAAACTCGAAACCGACATTTGCTAGTTATGTGTAACACAACTTTGTATGTATAGTAAATAATTAAATTTGTTATGCCACAGTATCGCGTTACTATAATTCGGTTCCATAATACCTAACACAAATAAAATGTTAACTGTTAATTAACTTGCAAACTGCACTCCTCATGTTGCTTCATATGGCACCACAATATTTTACATAGTAATGGGGTTACTAAATATTCTGTACAATGAAGTGTAACGAACTCGTTTGAAATTTTAAGTTATTCCAGGACAAACTTACCCCTTTAAATTGACGAGATTAAAGTCACTGAAATAGCCAGTAAAAACGGTGAGCCAGCGATTGAAAAAAAAAAGCTTTTAAATACAAGTCACGACCAATGTACATATTGGATTCGTAATTAAATTCGTTGCCGTTTTTACCTGCTTCTTTAAATCAGTGAAATTTTATTGCAGAGAGATTGCAAAAATAACACAAACGCGACAAAGGATTGGTAAGTAAAATGTTGCTTATTTTTACAGTAACCTAAATGTTTAAGCAATTATGATATATCAAAATATATTAGTGGTGCTTTTCACTTTTCATATTCTCCAATTCTCAGATTTCCAAATTCTGAAAAATCCGAATTCTCAGATTTCCAATTTTGGAAAATTTCGAATTCTCAGGTTTCCAAATTCGGAAAATTCCGAATTCTCAGATTTCCAAATTCTGAAAAATCCGAATTCTCAGATTTCCAAATTTTGAAAAAACCGAATTCTCTAATTTACAAATTCTAAAAAATCCGAATTCTCAGATTTCCAAATTCTGAAAAATCCGAATTCTCAGATTTCCAAATTCTGAAAAAACCGAATTCTCAAATTTCCAAATTCTGAAAAAACCGAATTCTCAAATTTCCAAATTCTGAAAAATCCGAATTCTCCGATTTCCAAATTCGGAAAAATCCGAAGTCTCAGGTATCCAAATTCTGAAAGTTTCAAATTCCAAGAATTTCTCACAAGCAAAACTATGGGGAAAAACGAAATGACTTTCCGAACAACCCAATACATATCGAAGAATAAACATTAAACTGTAACTAGATCTAGAACTACAACTAAAATAATAAAATTATGTATTCTTAATAAATTTTAATTATATCTTTACATAAATATAAATACATATCATATACATAGTATACATATTATATCGCTTACTATAATCTTTTTATATTTTTCATCACGACCTGTGGAACAATAACTGCAATCTTTTCCTTACAAAATTAATTTTCAGAAAATATACGTACGTGCTAATTACACACATACAAATACGTATGTGAGACTCGAATAATGAATAGAAGAGTAAATTAATAGCAATAAAATATTTACTACTTGTTTCCGATTGTGGCTATTTGGTTATACAAAGTATATCTCCTAATCACAAAAATGTTTCAATTTATGTCTCGTACAATTTATTCTCGTTAAAATTGCATTTGCATAAACACCGGCAATACTACTTATATTTATAACAAATTTCCCGTTGAATTTTAATAAATAATCTGAAGCCAGCATACAGTTGCCAACGCAATAAACTCGTCCCATTACCACGTCGAGGGAGGAGAAAAATAATGAAATCGTCAAATAAAGTACGGTGGCGGTCCTTTATCTGACACATTGGCCGGTGCCATTTTCATAACGCAGAAATCGTCACTTTCGAATACACCGGCGGCAAATCCACAAAGTAATTGCTTAGTCGGTTTCATAGTGCTCGTAAATGTCCGAATAGACTAAACCTTCGTACGTTGTTGCGCGCCTGTTAACTTGGTTCTCTCGGCTAAGTGCTGCCCGCGAAATTCCAATGTCACATAATTCCTGTGTCCTGTTAACAACACGGATGCATAGAACAAAAAAAAAGAACAAAGGGCTCTATTCAAAATATGATTATTGTCCATCGCCAACCGTTTGTCCATTTCGTTTGTTTGACCAGCATGCAATATTTATCCAAACTGACTGATTCAAATTCAAGCAAATACTTGTGATATCATTTGTTTGATGCTTGATTTTTTGGCCTAAACAAATTATTATAAAGAAATATTATAAACTAATTATGTGGCACTGTTTAATGGGAAGGTATATACTTACATTATTCTTTTCATATGCAGTTTCGATTTCAAATCTGTTCTGTAATTTGATTACTGTAGTATTTTGCCTGAAACATACAAACACTATTATTGACACTAAAATATAGACGCGATAGAGACATGAAAGAGGGGTTAAATAATTTAACTATATTATACTCAGGTACATGAGAAATGCTAAAATAAATATTTGTCCTGTATCGCTTTAATATTTTTGTAAATATATTTTAATATAGCAAAACTATTTTAGTATAGCAAAACATGTATAGTAAAGGTTGTACTAAATTTTAATAATGTTAATTTTGAATATTAACATTTTTTATTGTTGAAATGAGTGTAGTATCAGAAGTGGTCCAAATTTTTAATTTTGCTTGTATCTTTGGTACAGTTTTCGTATAGTTAGTTGCAATTTGTTAATATTAGTGAAACAGCATATGGCATATGCTAACATATGTGGACATACATATAATTAACTGAAATTAAAAATTACATTCCCTATGTTATAAAGTATTAGAGATGAAATATTTTGTGATTCATTTGCAAGGTGAACTATTTTACTAGCCAAATTTTTAACGATATAACTGAAGTACCAATATGTACTAAACTCCCTTCTTTTGTTTAAATGAGAATATAAATACTCGACACTACATGAGAATACAAATAAGTAAAATGAAATGTAAATACTGTTCACAAATACTATATTTAATATACATTGAGTATAAATAGTGTTCATAAATAGTAAAAAGAATATAAACAATAAATATAAATAGTGTTCATAAATAGTAAAAATAATATAAACAATAAGTATAAATAGTATAAAAGCAGTAATGTACATAAATTTCTTACGACTTGATAAGTAAATTGCAATTGTTCAATGACTCAGAAAAAGTCCCTAACCTCCAAAGCTCTGTTTTCCCTCCATTTCACATTTTCTGCATGTTCATTGGTTTCTATTGCCTCTTATTCGTTCCACCCCAATTTCCCGATGTCTAGATTTTCCATTCCAATGCCACCTTTCAATTTACCATAGGATTAATTATAATCACTTCAAACCGGGAATTACTTCTCCTAACGTTATTGTCCCCTTAAACTCTCTAGACCCCGTCTGTTCATGAAATACAGTGTCGTGGTGGAAAAGAATTCATCAATGTATAACTTAGAGACAAGATGTGATTTTATACAAATATTTTTGTATTTTGTTAAATTATTTAATGCGATCATTAAATTTAATGTGATTATTTAATTATTTAACGCGATCATTAAATTTGACGTCACCATTAAAGATTTTGGTAGAATACAAAAAGTATTATAATAAAATTAAACTATTATTTAACGTGAACAGTTATCATTTGATTTTAGTTCAAAATTTTTAACTTTTCTTTACATCAATGTTTTATTAAAAATTAAATAATCTATGTTCAATGTTCGATTATTTCGTTACTTAAAATCAGTGTCCTTTCGAACTTCACGATGCATTTTCGACTATCACTTCTAAGTATAGTGCAATATATAATTCTTTTAATATTAGGACGAATAGTGCAGAGTTCTTTCACTATATCGCATTATTTTCTAGCGAAGATTAAGTTACTCGGCGTTGTACATTTGAATTTCTTATGAGTTACAGTAATCACTTGACAAATGCGTATTTGCTCAATCGATTATTATTGCACGGATTGGTTTCTCGATTGAAAATAAATGGAATTATACTAACCATATAATGATTTCCATACTGTTATCATCTGTGATTCCGTAGTAAATACTAATATACATACGCAGCCATGTCACAAAAATGAATTAAGTAGTCTAATAAGGGCGTGTATATAACTGACCGCCCGTTAAATAAGCGCCTTCAGGAAAATGATGGTTTGGAGCACATCCATGCGCATTTAGGTAACAGTTATTGTATGATACTACTCTTCTATGTCTTTCGTTTTTTGGTATGCCGAAATTTATGTACGATATTGATTTTCATAAAAATTGCAATATACAAATATTCGTAATATGTAGTTCATATACATACATATACATATGTACTCTATACACATACATAGAGGCGAGTAGAATCTTTGAGCTAATTAATTGCAGGTACTAGTATGACAAACACAACGACACGTATACTTGCGATCGAATGGTATCACTGAAAACATCGCAACTACTAACGAGTAATCCCGTAAGAACGATTAATTAATCGCGTAATGATGAAGAATTAAAGATAGGAAAAAGAGTATTAATGCAAACTCTTTCTATCTTCCAATATTATCCTTGATTATACTTTATTGATATACCCCAAATATTTCACACCCCGTGGGAATATAATCCAGAATTATTCTGAAATACATATATTCTAAAATAAATCCATCATACTTTATACTAAAATAAGTCCATCATGAATCCATTCTATTTTATTCTAAAACAAATTTATTTTATTTCGTTCCAAACTAAATCCGTGCTATTTTATTACAAGATAAATCCCCTCTATTTGATTCCAAAATTCCAAAATCCCTTATTACGAGTGTATGTTCACAATGCGCCTTAAACAACAAAATCTAAAACCACCCATAAGTTGCAGGACACCTCGGACGTCTATGGTGCCCCAGCCTATTTCCAAGATAATCATCAAGTTATCTTCTCATTCGCGTTCTCAACCTTTCAACAATCTCTATAAAATAAATTTCACATTTCTGTTTCGATTTACCGATCCCGTTTGTTGTCGCGATGGCAAATTCTTGAACAAAGCAGCCCTAGTAGACATTCAGAACCGCGGCACCTAAAAATGTTCGTTGCACACGATCACTTTCCTCTCGTGGGTCTTCTTGGTCGTCTTCGTTGACGCCGGCGACGACAATAAATAAGCTTGTTCCCGTTGTGGTGACGGGGGTGGGAGGGCAGTTAAGATATGACGACACACTTAGTGTCTCGAATAAAGCAATGCAGCTCGTTGCACGTTGCACTTTGGCTGCCTCGCATCGAATAGCTCCAGGGGCGGTTCTATCGGCCCCGGACGCCCACGTGAAACGCACACGAAGAACCACCCCTGTTACCACTGGTTCAATCGGTTATCGATCAGGGGGTGGGTTTCTGTGGAGATCGAATGGCGACGTTATTGGCTGTCTGTCAGTATTCTCGGACAAATCAAATGGGCAAGCAGGCGCAGCATCCGCGGCGCTGCTTTTCCCTTCAAAATCAATTTTTCGTTTTTTAATAATGCTTTTTTTTCAACCTTAAAACTACCAAAGCGGTCGAATAACGATTTTGCGACTACCACATTTTAAGTTACAAAATTTGTTGAGGTGGTTTTCTTGAAATCCGGATTAACTTTCGTTAAGATAAAGTATTAACACTAGAAGTACCGACATTAAATGCATGCTTACTTCAAAACTGAAAATAAAGTAGAAAAATAAATAAATAAATATTGCAGTATCACCTAGTATATACAATCATTCATTAGCTCAATAAAACACGACAGACATTCTGATAAAAGGACGGCAATAAAATTTTACAATAAAAAATGCCAAACGTGAAACCAGTCATTTTAACTGGTTGGTAGTTCTAGTATATATTTCTGGTGGTTCTAGTAGTTCTAGTAGTGTTAACGTATACATTCGTTTAAGTTTCATCGTTTGTTCATTTCTTTTTCAACTTCGTTTTCAATTTCAAAGTATGTGTGTATAGGTCTAGAATTAAATATTAGCGTTAGTGTACGCATTCTTATACACATACTATATACAGAATATATGTCTCATAGAATTAGCATAATTTAGCTGTATTTTTAGTATTCTTTGTTGCAATTTGAGTAACTTGGTAACGTTTATAGTTTTTTCGGGATTTTTTTGTAGCTATTTGACAACGTCTGCAAGTCTATGGTAATTTACATAGTTTTATAGTTTTTTTTACAGCTTTAGATGTTCATAGTATTAATTCTATTTTTTCATGTTGGTATATATTTTTGTATGCGGGTATTAATATTACAGTTTATATCTTTTCGTAGGTATATACATGTAATTTGATATGTTAGCACTATTTTAATATTAATTTATACATTCTCGTGTGTTCATATATTTTTATGTTTGTATTATTATTACAGATTTCGTGTATTTAATTTCGTATGATTATAATATTATATCAATTTATATGCTTTCGTATGTTTACATATTTTTACATATTTGAATAATCATTATCAGTCTTATCATAATTTATATGGTTTCACATACTTATATATTTTGTATGTGTGCATTATTATTACAATTTACATATATATAATTTTGCATGATTATTGTATTATATGTATTAATCTATAAATTTTCAAATGCCTATTTGATTACATTAATATATATGTCTTACACCTCTTATATATATATTTAAAGTTGTGTAATAATTTAAGCCGGATTTATAAACGAAAACTGGCTGAAGTCGCCTAAAGTGCAATAAAATCAGATGCGAAAAATAAATTTGACAAGCTATATTAAAACTGATTGCTTACGTGAAACGTTTATTTTTCACATATTTCATTTAACCTGTTACACATGTTCTATAAGTAAACATTAAGGATCGTAGTTCGAAATAGGTTAGAACTGATGTATCTTATAGATCAGGGCTTTAAGAAACTACACAACAGTTTTGGTTCTAACCTTATCTAACCTTAGTTGAAGCAGTTGAAGTGCCTAAGCTTAGTTGAACCTTATACATAATGGCGATCACGCTGAGCCTATTATCAATTTCCTGTCGTAATATTACTACTTGTATCAAATGATATCTTATTACTTTTCCACTATTTGTTTATATCGATGCATAATTTAAAGTTCCTATCTCTAATTCCTCTGACAAATATTTCCAAACGAATAAAAATTCCTAACAACATCGATGGTGGCTACCATAGTGGTTGCGTTAATGGAATCGGAGTTGATCAATCATTCTTCCGATTTCATAGTTTTCTTAGCCATGAGTCACGCTAATCCCGATTTTATAAACAAGATCCGTTCCGAGAACTTCAACGTCCGCTCGAAAGTGGCAAGAGGTGTTATTGTGCGGAATTATTATCCACTTAATTCAGTGACCGCCACGTCGTCGAGTAAATCGGCCGTAAAATAAATTACCGATTGCCTTGGCAATAATCCCGGTCGATTTTCAGGAAAACCCAGCCGGTTAATACGAAAATCGTCGGTTCTCTTCTTCTGCTTCTTCCTCTCTTTTTGTTTGTTATGGCCGAGTTTAACGTCGCGTGACAATGTTGCGACGAAAGTGATAACCATATTTCTGTCAAACGCCCGCCGCGGATCGTGGTTCTATCTGGAAAAACGATAATTGCAGAATCAAATTTGCCCCGTAGACCATCGTCAGAAATAGATCCCCGGCTGCGAACTTTGCCTCGACGAAGTGTAGCCGCAAAAGGAGGAAAAGAATTCGCAGGAAGTTCAAACGATTTCGGCATACTCGCACGATAACGTCTCTGCGCTTAAATCTTCCGAATCTATTACTAAATGATATTAAAAATATATTGGAATCAACCATCGATCAATTCAAAGCCGAGTCTTATCGAGTATTTCTATAGCTAAGAACTTCTTTTTGTTCACATTGAAAGATTTGACAATGACGCACCATGTGCGTCGGTGCTTTATATCAAGTTTTCGATTAAGAAGAGACGTAAGATAGTTAATAGATTTATAATGTTTATCAACCTCGGTAAACATCGTCATTTACGTAAAAAATTTACGAGTAACCTGAAGTAAGTAAATATTGAACCATGCACCAGATGCGTTCTTGTCCTCTTGGCAAATTTTTGATGTCAAGAAGAAATGTAGGAATGCTAATAGAAATATAATGCCTCTTGACTTTATCGCAACCTTACTTGTGTAAGAAATTTTTATATAAAACAAACGAAATTTACTGTTTCGAATAAATATCGAACGATGCAGCTGGATCGTTGTTTCTTTTGCGACAAGTTTTTGATGCTGGAAAGAAATGTGGCGATGCTAATAGAATTATAATATCTCTCGCCTTTCATCCAACGTTATTTCTGTGAGAAACAGCCGAAAAACACAAACTAAGTAAACCGTTTGGAAGTAATATTGAACGATGCACTCGGCTTATCGTTACCTTTCGATAAATCGTCAACCGGAAGAAATATAGGAGGGTGAATAAAGTTATTACGTTTCGGAACTTCGATACGACGTTATTTCTGTACAAAATATCAAACAACACGAACTTGGTAAATTCTTTTAAGCAAATATTTCACGACGCACCGGGTGCGTCGGCCATTTTTGATGAATTTTGTATAACAGAGAGAAAAATGAGAAGGTTAATGGAATTGTAATGTTTCCTGACTTTGTTGCAACGCTCCTTCCGCATGAAATTTTTGAAGACGAACTGAATATTCTGTTTCGAATAAATATCGAACGACGCATAACATGCGTCATCGATTATGAGCGATATAAAAGGACCAGTCTTTGAACGAAATCTATTTATAGTCGAAGCTGATGCACGCAACGAGAACGAAGGGGTTGAGGGGTGGTTGGTCTGAACTTAATGCATCCTCTTGTTGCATCGGTGTTTCGGCTATAATGGATACAGCGTTTTTCTCTTTGTGCCAGATATATATAATCCGTGGTCTCTGTCGAAGTTTCATGGTAATGCCTTCGCGCCTTTGTCTCTGGCCTCTTCAATGTTGCAGAGAATTTTGGCGCGACAAAGGCTGGCCGCGTCTCCATTTTGGTCCCGTAGCCTGCCTCTCTGTGAACAGCCACGACGCTTTCGTCGATCGTCCATTTCCCTTTTGCTCACTTCTTCCGTTCGGCGATATACACCAGTATATAAATGCTACGTTTTCAATGTGTACGATCGCAAACTACTGTTGTGATACAGAATGCTACTACTTATGGCAGATCGATACGACCGATTACATTACACTTTGACAGCTTCACGTGTTGAACAACGGTACCTTTTGCAAGTTTACATGTACTTCTTCTTTGCGCAGAGAAAAAGATCGGTGAAATATATTATAATTGACACAGTAATTAAAGTAAGAGGTATAAAGGGACGAGATTAAAAGTTGCATGTCAAAGATATGTATAGTGAGTGCGCATGTAAGGTGTATGTTGGAACTTGCGGAGCTGATGGTCGGACATTAACTGGTTGGTGACGATGTGTCATACACTTCGATTTAATCCACTTGTCAAATTATATAGAAGACATCGGACCATTGGCATAACTGGAATTTCTGTTTGAGGTATTTATGCTGTGTGATCAGAGATTGGGGATTTGTACATTTAGAAGTGGGTCAGTTCGCGAATTTGGGGGATTTGAAGCTTGAGAATTGAAGAATTTGGTGATTTGGAATTTTAGGATTAGAATATGTTATTCTAGGATTTCGGATTTAGATACTTGGAGATTTAAGGATTTCAAGATTTTGGGATTTGGTAATTTGGTGATTAGAGTGTTGTGGATTTGGGGATTTGAGGATTTAGGGATTTCGGAATTAGAGATTGGAGGTATAAGAAATTAGTAATTTGAAAATTTGAGTGTTCAGGAATATCGCAATATTAAAATTTAGAACTGTAATAATTTAAGACTTTACGGATTTGACTATCAGAAAATTTAGGGATTTCAGGATTTGAGAAATTTAAAATTTGGAAGTTTGGGGATTTGACGATACTGAAATTAAAAAGTTTAAGAATTTAAGAACTTCGACATTTGGAATACTTAGAAATCTGGTGCAAATTTCAGAATTTGGGCATTTGAAACTTTAGAAAATTTCCGCAAATTTCCCAATTTGGAAACTTTTATATTAGGGAATTTGAAAAGTTGGAAATTCAAAAAATTAAAACATTTGAATTTTGATTGAACATTTGAACATGTAGAAATTTTTGGTTTTAGTGACTTGTAATGTTGAAAATTTGAGAATTTGATATTTATGGATTCCGGATTTGGACATCTTTGAAATTGTGAAATTTAAGTATATGTGATAATACTTATTTGAGATAACAATATTTTAACAATATTATCGTTATACCTATCGATATGAATAAATTACCGATAAAATAATCGATAATTACATTTCTGAAATGCAATTTCGCTTGCAATATGTTCCGCACCACAGAAACATTAAAAATTATTCGCGTATCAAT
This sequence comes from Coelioxys conoideus, assembly GCA_947623535.1. Taxonomy (NCBI): domain Eukaryota; kingdom Metazoa; phylum Arthropoda; class Insecta; order Hymenoptera; family Megachilidae; genus Coelioxys; species Coelioxys conoideus. The sequence continues at coordinate 11,129,709 of OX392451.1, read as the reverse complement.
TTTTAGTCACGTATAAGTATTATGCACTTCACATTTAATTCGGATTGGATTTGCTTAACAAAATTCAATTGTAATAAACTCGAAATTGATTACTCCAATTATTCAGCAAACAAATTGCGAAAATGTAACACGTCCAAAGAATTTCCCTAACCACGTTTACAAGTCGTAAAAGTTTCTTCGCACCATTACTCCTCTATCTTTCGGTCTAAAGATCAATCGACCATTTTATGTGCGGTCGAAATGATCCTAATGACTGTTTCCCCTTAAAATTAAGTTCGAAAAGCAACGTACTACATCAGTTACACGGAAGATTTTAATGTTTGCCCGTTCCAAATTGATGGGAGTAACATCTGCGTCGCGCTTTAAGTCAGCTAAGTCCTGCGTTGGCTACTCTTCTTCGGTTTGTTGTTTTAGCAGCTGGCTTCAGAGAGCGCGGCAAACATATCCGACAGAAGATGGAAGTAGTCCGGCGTTACGTTCGCATTGTCGCAAGAGAACTATGCAAACACGAGCACGGAGAATGCCACGACAAAGAGCTACACAAAACTGTCCCAATTTTTATTCGTAAAAATAAGCTCGCTCCTGACACAGAAACTTTTTATCGAGATTACTTCCGTGTCGATATTCCTTTTTCCAAAGTTGCTAATTGAACCTCGTGCTTCTTTCATTCTGCAACATTTAATGTTACGTTAACTCTTCCTAACCCATCGCTGCTGACATGAAGTTTCAGCCACAGACAGTATGGAGCCCCCGTAAGTAATTTGGACTTTCTTCGTGTAGTCGACGCACTGCAACAATATTATTTTTGGGTTAACCCCTTGTCCTACAACTACGGGCTATCCCCGTGACGCACTCGCTCTTCAATTATGGTAGACATTGTTAATATTTTTAATACGCTTGAATGTTTAACTTCGGTATAATCGTAATTTGCGCATCCGAGGATCACTAAATGGGAATCAATCTTGACATTCGAAATTTCTTTAATCACTTTAATGTTGTAGCAATTAATAGTTCGTTATGTCTGACGCACTTGCTGAATAAATCGTAGCACAAGGGGTTAATTCGTGACTTTACTCACTATTGATGTTAAGATATAGAGGTAGGATTTATGGGGGCCATAAGTGACAATGTTGGACTTCTTTGGTGATGTCAATACACTGCAGCAACATTATTTTTAGGTTAATTCTTCGTCTATACATTATCATACTTCAACGTTGATATGAAGGTACAACCAGAGGATTTATGATAGCCATGAATGATGATTTTGGGCTTCTTTCATGAAGTCAGTTCACTGCAACAACATCATTTTTGGGTTAATCCTTCACGTATACAGTTTGACCCTGCACTGTTGATACGATAGCCATAGATTTTAGAGACCTTTCATAAGTTTTGACACTCTACATTATTGACATTGTACATTGTGTAATATCATTTTTTAGGATAATGTATATACATTATAATGTATAATGCATACAGTTTGACCCTGCACTGTTGATACGATAGCCATAGTTTTTAGGGACCTTCCATAAGTTTTGGCACTCTACATTATTGACATTGTACATTGTGTAATATTATTGTAACGATAATGTATATAGGAACATAGTGGGTTCTTGATTAAGATTCGATTCTGTTCAATCCGATGCTATCCACATCTTTGTGGATATTTGTATCAAGGGCCTGCCATAATTTCTACGTCTGTATAATCATTGTAAATGATTGAGTTTGTTGCGGCAGAACTAGTATTTTTGGTTTGGCAACAAATGTTAAATCCGACGTAAGATATATCGCCATAACATAAAATCATAGGAATTGTGAATTTTCCATTGCACGAACACTATAACATAAAACTGTAAGGGTCATCCTTCGCATAAGATACTTAGATCATTTATAGAATAACATATACAACTTTACTAGTCCCCACTTCCTTGATTAGTGTTTGTATCCACGTACCAACTCTCCCAATTCATACTCATGTCCAACTTATGTACCAACTGGGTCATTCCACGCCGAATCGATCACTTTTTGTCATCACCATCTACGATTTGGACAATTGAGCAATGACGCCTTTTTGTAGAGCATGAACAATAAATGTGGGAATTAATATTTATAAATGAAGTTATGATTAAAAAATGTGTCATTGGCCAAGAATGGCTACTAATATACTTTTCCAAGTAAAATCAAGGTCATTTAGTCGTGTACCAGGCATGACCAAGACCAGTGAACGCGGATTGCACGACTCGCTTACCTGAAACGGAGGTACACCGCATCGTTTTCCAGCTTATTGTGACATTAATTTTCGACCCTCCATTATTCTGGAGGGCTCATTTTAAAGGGGAAGCTTCAGGGAATATAATATATTTTTTTTAAATTTTAATAACTAGTGGTTTCTATTGAAAAACATAAAAAAAGAATTTGTTTAAATTTTTTCATATTACATAACAAATTGTCCAATTTCTAAAAAATATTTTATAGTAGCCCAATCCTTTATGAATAAAACAAAAAAAAATTTAGCTCAATCGGACGAGTAGTTTTTGATAAAAAAATTCGTAAGTGATGCCTATTTTTGCAAAAATAGGCAAAAACTGCAAATTTTGAAGGCTTGTAATTTTTAAACAAATTCGAAATCGGCAAAATGATGACTTAAACCCCTCCTACTTTCACGTAGACTATAACATATTTTGATTAAAACAAAATCGCAGATGGTGATGACAAAAAGTGATCGATTCGGCGTGGAATAACCCAACTGTTTCTACATACTAATTTATATAAAGTCTAGCATAGCATGTCACATCCATTCCAACTTACCCTTATTGAAAGTTAAATAGAACCCACAGCCAGTCTAGTTTGAACAACAAAGCAAATGAAAAAATAAATTCAACGAAAACACCACTATCGAGTATATACATTCATAAGGTCCAAACCCAATGTTCCATGTTCCGAGTCCTCGTCATTTTATCACTTCATCTAGTTTCCTAGATGGTTGTATAATATCTTGAGCGTACCTATTCACCTCGAATTTTGTCACTGAAAATTCCTTGTCGGCCCGATTTCCCCATAATCGCGAAGGCTCGTTGATTTTCTTTGAAGCCCGATCGTGCCCATGAGCGAGTCAGCATCGCCTACAGAGGTCGTGCATTCCAGGAATAGGCTGTCACAAGCGGTGCCAATGCAGCCACTAACCTATAACTTATTTCACGTATCGTTTGACGTGATGCATTCGATCCAATAATATCCGCCCAGCATCGGGACGACGTTGGTTGTGCGGGCCGGAGCAAATTCATAACGCTACATCGCTGGATTATTCCTCGAAGTTCGCTCACGGACGTCTGATATTAATTGATTCTTAACCGTTCCTACCATGTGAGGAACAACTTCCTTGACCGTTGTCGAGAAGAAAATGGTGTTTGTCGTTCTGTGAACGTCCGCTCCCGTTAAACGGCCAATCGGTTCTCCTTGGGGCACGCGTGAGTCACAGAAATCGTCACCGACGATGTTACGTTTCTTCCTGGAAAATTTTGTTTCGTGACACTGAACTTTGATTATAGTTACGGAGTCGAAGTTTATTAAGGAATTTTACGGATGCGAAATTAGATGGTAAGTCCTAAGACACTTTTTCAAGACACAGTATTGAACACTGTGAACATCTCTTAGAATTATTTCTTTATTCCGTTTTCGATTAATTTCTTTATATCGTTTGTTCATAGTTTTATAATATCTTTTATTCATTTTGTTATTTCATCTTTTATTGTTTTTTTTTATTCTGTTATTTATTAATTTCTATTATTTTGTCATTGTTAGTTTCTTTTATTGTAGCACTTATTAATTTTGTTAATTTTTACAATTATTAATTCTTTTTAGGATGTCTTGTATTAATTTTTTTGCACAATATTTCATTCACTTCTTTATGATGTCTGTTACTAATTTTTTTTTTATTTTATCTTTTATTGACTTTTCTTTAGTATGTCTTTGATTTATCTTTATACAGTATCTTCTTCTAATCTTTTTTTACAATGTTTTTTATTCATTTTTTTGCATTACTGTTAATTAATTTCTTATGTAATGTTTTTATGAGTTTTATAATGACTTTCCAAATAGCAGATAATCGTTTGATTGAAAAAATGCAATTATTTCAAGTGCTACAAAGTCCATAAAGAAGTTTCGCGAATTAAGGTTAGACACGAAGCCTGTTCGAAGAATCAGTATCAGACGCTGTGTGTGTTCACGAGGGATGATTCTTTTTATAACGGCTATAAATTACTTTTATTACCTTTATTTCAGTCATACATTTAAATACGTATTTTGCAGTTGTTTTGTTTGACAAATGTTCCATAACTGTCATCCGCAGGGCCGCGGTACATAAATAAACAGCACCATACATAAAAACGTCGTTAATAAAAGTGGCGAATTAAATGTTGCAATATTACTTCATCGTAGTCATTTATAAATAATCATTCGCGACGACTAATAAATTTGAGCCAACTTGCAGTTTCGACACTTCGTTTCGTGCGGTTTTAAGAAACACGATGCCCGACGTAAATCCAGCGAGAGATTTAAAAATCTCCCATAATATTTAAGGTAGTCGGGTGTAAAAAATACCAATGTTTAATAAAACAAAATTGTCTAGTCAGTCACTCGATATAAATAAACAATTCGTATTTCCGCCAACCGAGAACAAATTTAATCCGCGCAATAATTGAACCGTCGCGTCACACCGATCGAGAAGATACGAATTTTCGAGACCCAGACAAATCGTTTTGGCCACAGCGTCGCGACGCCCAATTCTCGATTAGGGTACGATCGACAGGTCAGAGTGTGGTGGGACAGTTTGCCATCGCAGGCAATTTCGACTAGTCGCTATTTTCGAGCCGAGAAACGACCAGCCACAGTCTGTTTCATCGAGTTAGCGATAAATTAGGGTGGATCACACACCTATCTCTTCACGTTCGCACCTTCCGGGTGCCGTACGCCAAACGTTCTTACCTCTTTGGAAGAGTGACCTCGATCTAAAGATACTTCATCGAACATGGCGAATCGGTGTCATCGGTTGCCAATGATTCCTGTCCGCACAATGGATATTCTCGTTGTTGTTCTGCCTGCTTAGGCGAATTTGTTCCTAGCTTCCTTGCTACCTATGTGCAAAGTTAATGGTGTCGAGTGTCGTTAGGGTTATGAGTAAAGATAGTTTACTATTTCTCGTAATCTAAATAGTTAACGATAAAAAGGTTCTGATTACTCTTCTCGTTATTCAAAATTTTACATGCAGTATGTAATGGTGTTCTACATATGAGAGTTTTATATGTAACGATTCGCGTTCGTCCGAGTATGAAGGCATTTGCAACCGCTAGAAATAGTTCTGTACTTCGAACATAATCTTACATTAAGATAAATTAGATTGATTTTTGACTTCTTATTTAAGCAGAGTTAGTACTTTGATAACTGCTGATACATTCATATTGACGATCAGAGGCAAAAGTTTAATCTTTCAAGATTTTGCAAGAATAATTCTTCAAATGATACTTTTAGAGTTTACTGACCTATGGTAGATCGATAAATTGAGCTAAATGAAGCGAAAATACATACAAACAGTTGTGCAAACTAATATCGTTATATTGTTTCTGTAAGGGGTTTCTGAATAATAGATCTACAACAGCAAAATTTATGAATGTAGTGAATTACTACCTAAATATAGACGCGATAGAGACATGAAAGAGGGGTTAAATGATTTAACTATTTTATACATAGGTACATGAGAAATTTCTTCGGAAATAAATATTTGTCCTGTATCCCTTTAATATTTTTGAGCTGAAACATTTCATTCAGACTTCTAACGCTAGAATATTAAGTGCCTTGCAAAATATAACTTAATAATATATATTTATAACACAATAAAATATATTTTAATATAGGAAAATTGTTTTAGTATAGCAAAACATGTATAGTAAAGGTTGTACTAAATTTTTATGTCACTAAATATCATAGCTACTTAATCCTTAATTGGTTAAAATCTTATAAATACGTCGAGTTTGATTACTTTTTTTTGCTGTTATATATTATTTATGGCATTCACTGCAAATTCATACATTACAAATAAGTCGTGTTAAATTTCCCATTCATCGATGTCTGCCAACTGAATATTGTTTGTTTGTTCTCTATTAGCTGTGTGTGCCTTGTTCATTACGCTCTTTACATAAATATCCCGATTAAAATCTGTAATTACATTTATTTATCATTACATTATATGTATTTGTTATAATATTTGAATCTTTATTTATTTATGGACGAGGAAGTTTAACAATATTGTCATTGCCAGTTTTTCTAAACCATGTTTTGCTCATTGTATCGCTCCTCATTTTCATAACTAGCATGAAACAATATTACTGACCAATGTTTAAAAATAACAGACAGTTAATAGTATTTGATCTCGTCACCTGTGCAACAGACTTATTGCAGCCATACAGATATATTTATTTATTTGGACATATTTATTTAGACATGTATAGTTCAACAACCATTATTTTCCTTTTACATAACGTACACTCATGGACAAAATTAAGTGGACATTGCAGAAATGTACAAAATTTTTTGATTTGTTACAATGTTTTAAATAAATTTTAAATTTAGAACTTGAAATGCTTTTGTAGACTTGAAAAAACATTTATTTAATGTATATAATTTTGCAATAAAGTTTTGCTTTATAGGCATTATTAGTTAAATTAAATTAATCTTTTGTTATTTATGATGCCTGTCCACTTAATTTTGTCCACGACTGTATATATTAAAGTTTCTTTAATAATTATAATATAATTGTTACAGCGTAATTTAAAAATCGGTCTTGACCTAACATTCATCTAAATGTCCTAATATTATCCAAGAAGTTAATTATACATACTTGGATAATATTAGCGGATTTATACTATATAACTTATATTGCCGCCATATATTTGCAATTTCTTTCGATAGAAACTAATAAAACAATTCCACCATTACATGTCGCTATCATCGATTTCAATTTACCTTATAACGTCAATCTGATCACCAGACAAAACAATTTGGTGAGTCTTTTTCCATATATAAACCGATAGATTACGATATTTTTGAATTCGTACCGAGAGCGAGCGAGTCGTTTTCCCGCCTTTTTTCAATGGCGGAATCTCGACGATCGACCGAAAATAAACGTCCACTCGTTTATATCGGGAGCATACGTTGCACGATTCTTTACGAGAGCCCCCGCATCTCCACGAATGACTAATTGGAACAACAACAATGGATATATTTTACAGCAGAGCGGAGGTGGCCATGGCGAGCGGTTTGAAATACATTTATTGCCACAGCCCGAGACACAATCGAATCCTGTCGGACAAGAAGAGGACCCCACCGCTCTTCCTTATCTTTCGTCGTAAATTAATCTGCCGCGTTTCACCCTCCATACCGTGCTTTCGTTCTGACCCTGTCCTCTCCCTCTGTTTTGCTCGCTAATATCCCTAAAACATTGTCCGCTACGGGGGTCTTCTTCGAATCAGACTCTTAAAAATTGTTTTTCTTTCTCCTTGGATAACAATCCGTACACGCTCCCCGGTTATCTTTCTCTGGAACGAAATTTCAACGTCATCCTTACGTAAACCGGGCATTTTTAATCTTCAATTTTCACATTACGACTTATGCACGGATATATGACATACACTCATGGACAAAATTAAGTGGACATTGCAGAAATGTAAAAAAGTTTTTTGTTTTATTACAATGTTTTAAATACATTTTAAATTTGCAACGTGAAATATTTTTGTAAACTTGAAAAAACATTTATTGAACGTATATAATTATGCAATAAAGTTTTGATTTATAGGCGTTATTAGTTAAATTAAATTAACCTTTTGTTACTTATGACATCTGTCCACTTAATTTTGTCCACGACTGTGTAACTACACTAGATATATGGCATGACTACACTGGATATATGACATAAGTCTACACTAAACGCTGTGATTTTTTAAACTTCCCAGTACTTATCACTCGCACTTTCATTATTGTATTTCTCGTATTTAGCGTTTTTATTTTTACCTGAGAAAATTATGAATTTCATCTTGACAGAATTAAAACTGCCCTCGCGGTAAAATTTCAGAATTAAAAGGTTCAAGTTAGGTTACATCTATCTAAGTGTTTTTTTGTCGTGAAAAACACCTTGAATTTTTCATTTTTCCCTAACGTTAAATTTCTTTTAACGTACATATGTGATAGCAAGGTTTCTTAAGCTATTTATACGGCGTACAAAGGGTATAAGGTGCACAAAATATTTCACGTATCCGTTAAAAAAAAAACATCAGATCTAGTAAAGAAAAATTGTAACAGGTATAATACGCATTTTGTGGTAGCACTCAGCAATTGTCGGGAAAAACGGTTAATTTCAAACTTCCTGGTACAGACTTATGTGGTGGTGAAACAAATATACGACAGAGCAAACTATTCCTGGCTCCCAACCGTTCGAACTCGCGTACAGGCATAAAATGGCGCAATTAATAAATCCATTCGTGCGTTCACATCAAACGAGATGTCCGCCCGGTCGCGTATACAACCGTGGAGGATTTCTTTGACGATTTCCATTCCGTGGATGGCGTACAGGGGAACATAACGAACCGTGTCCTGGCAGTTGTGGCGCAGGAACAAATGCGGCGTGTTAGCATAAATCTCGAAATCCATTTGAAACCGGGAGCCTATTATCGCTACCGGACAACCGAGATTCGTCTTTCTGTGCTGCAAACCGACTAATTAAACTATGCCTAGTCAGATCACCCTGACAATTGTGATTTCATCGTTTTTAAACTCGATTTCGTTGCGGTTCAGATCTATTCCGAGCACGTATTTCTCGTGACACTGAGAATGCAAATGGCCACTGAAAGACACTGCAGAAAGAAAAAACGTTTGTGACAGTCGTTTTATCGGATGCATTAAATAAGTTTGAGGTTGGGAAACTCCGTTCTGATGGACGCCCGAACTATTTATAGTTTGAGGATAGGAAACACCGTTTTGATGCTGTTTGGAATTATCTGATATGCATCAATTCCAGATAAATTCTCGAAGGGATGTCAAAAATGCTGAGAAATTGGCAAATGGTTGAACTTTATTCATTATGTGATTAACTGTAATTTCGTACAGTTATGGATGCATGAAGAACATATTGTGGGTGTAGAAAGTATTCGTGCATCAATCAATTTCAAACATAATTTCAACTTAGCAAGACTGAACAAATCATTTCACGCATTGAAGCTTCTTTTTTAAAAATTAATTAGCGAACGTGATGTTCTTGTATGAATATGCACCGACTTCCTATGATATAATTATGTGCATTATTTCAGACAGTAAATTTTCTTATATTTTAAACCAATTTGATCATTCAGGACAGACATTCAATAAAATACGTACAACAATTGCTAGTATAATCTGGTATATTAAGAAACAGACAATTATTAATAATATCTCAAGTAATTATTAATAATGTATTAGAAAATAGCTATTAAAGAAATTAAAATTAAAAAAAATTGTTAATATTTTAAATCAATTTTAGTTGTAACTATTTCAAATAAGCTTAATGTGACCGTTTCTATTTGCAATATTAATATCACACATTCGTCTTAAACAATTAAAAATAGAAAAATAATTTCTAAAGAATTCGTCATACTTGTCAGCTAAAAGATTTTAAAATTGTCGTCCGCCAACAGTAACGATTCCTGAAAGTGCAAAGGATTAATATTAATCGAAGCATCACTCGGGAAAGTTGGCTCCTTAGAAAAGGACGTAGTGAAACTTTCTGATCAGGGTAATAAATTGGAAAATGAGTAGAGTCCGATGTGGCATTCATCCGGCAGCGCCATGGTCGCGAGCGTCTTTCGTTTAAGAAGTATAGCTCGACGGGGACAATCGAAATTGCGAATTTGCCACGACAAAGGCTGGATTGCAATCAATAGGTCTTCCAAGAGTAAGCCATCTATCTCTAATGCCATACATAATTTAGGCATTAAAATACGAGAAGCAAGATGGCAGGGGCGCTATTAACAGAGGGGTGGTGTGCGAAGCTGTTGACGCCACCCGATGCAATTATACTTTATGTCTTCTACCAACCCTCTTTGCTAACGTCTTCTCTCTATTTCAAACCTGCCTCCATCTTTGAAAGAGACGATGCTCTTTCTTTTCCTCTTTGTCTGTCTATCTCGTTACCACCTCCCCGTTCCACCCACATTTCCTTCACCCTCGTCCATCCCTCTTGCCGCGTCTCAAAGCCGAGTATAGATTTATAACTACTTAAACTTTCACGATTTATTTTCCGCTTATCGTTCGGTCGGATATGTTTACGGAAGTTTACTTATCACTTAGCGGAATGCAAATTGAAGAACATGAGAAGAGTGACGTTGGACTCGGGGTTGGACGAAATGTAATCTGTTTAATAATTCAGGTTATGGTTTGTCGCGAACGCGTATTCATCGATTTCGATGAAATTGATTGAATTACCGATTCTAATGATTCCTTTCAAACAAAATTCACCGAGAAATAATTGTAAATGTTATTAGACGGTTCGTTAATTTTTGTTTAAATATAAACTACTTATACGTAAATTTGTTTAAGAAATGTTCCAGAAAATTAAGCGATTAAGTAAAATAGTTTCTCGTTGTTATAATCATAACAAGTGATTACAATTCCTTTAATGATTACAATGATTAAAATTTTTGTTGATTAAATGAATGATTAAAATTCTTTTAATTCTTTAGTTAATATTTCTGATCATTAATTGATATTCCTGATAATTATTATTCTGATAATTCATTACTACTTCAAACAATTAGTATTTTGACAATTAGTTAATATTTCTGATCATTAACATTATTTGAATTAGTTTATTACTAACATAGCAAAAAATCAGTGATGAAATTTTAGTTATATATTCCAGTAAAAATCGATAAGATGAAAATGAACGAAATCCGGTGGAAAATAAAAGACTTTCGTACTTGTTAATTAATAGGAGACACTTGTCAAGAGGCTTGACATCCGGATCTAAGGTTTCCGATGCGTCCTACACAGAAATCCAAGTTATACCGATATGTGTGAGGCTGAGTGGATAATAAATGTTCTTTACAACTCTGTATATATCGGCCGTGCATTTTGTAAGTTACTATTTCTGCCACACGTTAGCTTTACATCCATCGCAACCGTGGCAAGAAGTACTTGATTGTGCCAAGTTGATGACAATTTCACGGCGCGTTTAGGAATGCGTCTCGCTCGCTTCAATTAGCTGCATTTGAGTAACTTTGAGCATACATTGAAATAACTTTGACTTTCATCTTAACCACACCTCTGATTTTCAACGGTGAATACCCGACTGTTGATCTCCTGGAACTGTGAACAGTGCAAACAAACAAATGTGACTTACAGTGTCTGTGAACACGGCTGTATTAGCCATTTTCTGCATGAAATATTATAAACATAATTCACAAATAATATAGGAAATTGAAAAATTGAATTTACCCTCGCCTCGTTTTCATTCGACCGATACATACGGTTAAGATATAACACATACAGTTAACGCATAAGAGGCAATTTAGAAAGAAAGTGACAAAATCAAACAACCCTTTTCACTTCAATACTTTTGTAGATTTTTATAAAATTATATTGGGAACACATTTTCGTACAGCAACTTGTAGTTTGTATATACAGTCGTGGACAAAATTAAGTGGACACTTATAAATGTAACAACATTTGTTGTTTTATTACAATGTTTTAAATAAATTTTAAATTTAGAACGTGAAATGTTTTTGTAGACCTGAAAAAACATTTATTTAATATACAATTTATTTATCTAATGTATATAATTGTACAATAAAGTTTTGATTTATAGGCATTATTAGTTAAATTAAATTAATCTTTTGTTATTTATGATGCCTGTCCACTTAATTTCGTCCACGACTGTATATAAATTATATCTTAATATTTTTAACATGACAATTAAATATTTTTATATTTATGATAAATGTGATATTTTGTTTAAGTGAACAGTTCGTGCGCAGTTCTTGATTTATTTTGCTATCTTACCATTCTTTGATTGGCACTATTACGCGTTGTACATATGTGGAGTCATTATAATACCGTTCGCGCTAAGTGTCCGTTAGTTATAATACCCCGTGTTATATAGCCGTACAAATATACACGGAGAACGAAATTCAGTAGTTTTCCTGTTAACAGTTTTACTTCTTGTCAAATGCTGTTTTGCTGTTCACATATGTATATGTTTTAATGTAATATGCTCAACTCCGATTGTTAATACGGATCCCATAATAATAAATATTAAATGCACAACAGCTTCAAACTGCTAGTTTATTATATTTTTAGCATTAGCATAACGTTGCTCGAACTTGTATAACCTTAAGAGTCCAACAATGCCCTTTATGATAATCCCATTATACACACATTACTTCTTCAGATTTAGATGTATTATGATGCACATTTACTTACACAGGAGTAATTTTTAAACAATTGTGGTATAGAAAAGAAACAAAAATAAATGAAAATAAAACAGAATGACGAAAAGTATATAATGTATTTTAGAAAACAGAGAAATAAATTTTTAATTAACACTACGAATCTTTCACCTGCGCGGTTCGGTATCCAATAAATTATCCCTTCCGCGATAGCTCACCGCGACTCGCAATCACACACACACATACATACTACTATTCGGCAGTACCGTGTACGGTGCTGCCCTAGCCTGTATACAACATAATAAAGCGTTAATTGTACCAAGAAATCGTTTAATCGCCCATCATAAATCGGACGATCCAAGCCGATCCACAGACATCCAGCAGGGAGGTAGAAAATTTGGGAAGTTGATTATGAAAAATAGAAGTATCGACATTAACCCTTTGAGCGCTATGAACCCATATATGCGTTCTTACACAACCATTCGATTTTGGCTATGAACCCATATATGCGTTTTCGCTAAACCATTCGGTTTAAGTTAAGAACGCATATGTGGGTGCTCACAAAACCATTCAATCTGGGAAAAAGGAATCTATAAACAGATATATGTGACTGGTGCTTGTAAGCCTATATGGATATTGTGGGGAGCGAGATAAAGATATGCGAGCGAGGTGTGGATGTAGAGTGTTTGGACCGAGAAAAGTGTGAATAAAGAGTGTTTGGATCGGATGACAGTTCTTCGCAATGAGAATGCGTGTGGTATAAATTGGTCAGCAGGTGTGTCTGTGTATAAGTTAACTTGGGAGAAGAAGAGTATTGTAAGGATGAAAGGAAAATCAGTTGGCGTCAGAGTTAATAGAGAGAAGTTAAGCGTAGAGTTAAAAGAAAGAACTCGTGCGAGCGTGTGTTGCATTTTGTTTTTATATATTAAATATTCCTTTTTCGTTTAAAACGAGTCCTTGAATCACTAAGATCCCTAAAATATTAAAAAGACAATAAGCGTTTAAATGTGCTTTTGTGCAATCGGGCAAGTATACTCAACTTGCGCTCTTTCGTAAAAAGCACGCAGCCTACGGTAACCTTTTTCGTACTGTGATGCCCGGTTTACTTCGATACCTCGATATCGAAGCCAAGGAATAGGGTATCACTTAATATATTCAATTAAGGATCGACAATTCGCGGAATGTTCTACACTTTTATTATTAACACTGTGTTGGATTTTTGCAGAAATCCTGGATATTGTAAGAAAATTCCAAATTGACCTGCATTCGAAATCGAAATAGGACGCATACGGTCCCAGCGCGACGACCACCAAGGCGTTGGGACCCGAATATTGTGACGTCAGGGCAGTAAACAACTGAGGCCCTTGAGTTTTGGCGAGGGGCAGTAAAGCCTTCGCAGCCTCGAGGAAGGGCATTCTTTGGGGAATCATTGACAACGCGACATCGCCCACATTTTGTCGTTTAAAGAATATATAGTCATTTAGCGATATTGTACAAGTCGTTATTATACGCGTTTCTTTTACCGTATTACGTATTAATCTTACAATATTTTGAATGAATTTGAAATATCTTTCTTAGCTGCGAAAACGTACATTCAACTACACTTAGGTATAAGTCAAAGCCATAAAAAACGGTCAGCTCGAGCCCTGCGCCGAGGTCGTAGCTGACCGTTAAGAGAAAAGCAAGACTCTCTCCTCTAGGGGGTGCATAGCTGTACTTCCCCTTCGCTTATGCGTAAAATAGCCTTTTTAGCAGTACAACCTAAGCAGTCGGTTCGGTAACAACACATAGCACAGTCTCTGAATTTCTAGCGCGTTTCAAGACTGAACACTCTGTACATCTTTTCTAATTTTACTGCATATATAATAAATATTCGTTAGCGTTTGTTGGAGGCAAATGAACTCTGTGGTTGATTATTCAACACACTGGTTGAAATTACATATAACAAGAAAATACAGAGGTAGTTGCACTAATTGTAAGACTGACTGGAGAAACGGCGACTCGGATCTTTTATGTGTTTTCGGGATGGGATAGTTTAGAAGGGAAGGAGAAGGTTGTTTTGCAGGCGAAGGGATAAGTTATGGTAAACTTGGTGACTGTTTCGCGATTAGATTTTGTATGAGCAAGAGGTGACTAACATGAGAAAAATATTTGTTATGGGTGCATAACAGTGCGGAGTGGGCAGTCCGCGGTGCACGCTTAACGTCGAATAACTCAGCGTTCAAAGGGTTAAATGTGATTTTTAAACAAATCGAAGCTGTTCATTGGGCGAACTTGCTATAAATAGAAAGAGGTCAGACGGTGCTACTTCTAGACTAATTACGCGTGTCATTGAACCGGCTGGGAATTAGTTTTTACGCTACTGACAGAGTTTCTGATAAAATTCTGCTATATTTGATTCAAATTTATCGTACATTAGACTCTCCATCCTTATTTCATCAATATTAAAAGCTGCATTGTCTGCTTCTTAATTATACGCCGGGCGAGACACCTTGCTTGACGACTTCAAATTACTCATTAATTATTCACTAGACGAAAGAATTTTGGATAGAAGTTGTGTTATATCAAGAAGTACATACAGTGCAATTTATTTCTTACTGTTGTTATTGAAGTACGGATGCTACCTCCGGTTTGTTGAATGAAACGTATTGTACTTTTTCTGAAACTGCCAAGTTTCGTATCATAGCAAATAAATAATAATTAATAATAGCTAATAACGATTGAATAATAAGTAACAATTTATTGTATGGTATATAATAATTGGTATTCTACTAAATAAAACTTGTATCATAATGAAACGGGGACGGATGTCGGACTACAACAGGGAGGCTGACATGACTTAGACTTCTTAAAACATTCTGTGTTTAAAAAAAACTTCATGCCACTTATAAAAAACGTAATTTGTATAAAATACTAAATATCATTAATGTTACTGGAGCTTGTCAGTATTAAGTACAATCAAATAATTGAAAAGAGTAAATCATATTATTACGTTATCATTAAGTTCAATTAATGTATTTGTGACAAATATTTCCATATAAAATAAATAAAGACAAAGTTAAAAAAATAAGTAAAGAAATTACGAATATTAAGGACGGTAAATTGAAGCATTTTATAAAAAATTAATGTTTCTTACATTATAAGAAAATAAGAAATGATATTTGAATTAAAACTAGATATTCTTTTTAATTCAGCTTAATTAGTCACTATTTATTCTGTTCATTTTGTCTAGTACACTAATTCTGACAATTAGTAACTGAAGGATCTTACTCGTAATCGAAAATAATTTCTTTTTGTGTACAGACACTTACATCACTGTGTGGAAACACTTATACTATTGTGTAGAAATACTTTACGATTAATTATAAACAGATTAAAATATAGTTAAATATTGGTTAATAAAAACGAAAAAAGACTCTAAGCAAACTCAGCATTCTACTAACAAACCCCAAAAATAGTTAAAATTCTGCAATAACATTCAAGTAACACCTTGTTTGTTCGTACACTCGATTAATTCTGAAATCTATTCCAATCAACAGCGCTGCAAAATATCAAAGAAAATGTAGTCGAAACATTCACGAAACTGGTAGAGACGCTCATTTGCCTCTAAATTTGCCATCCACCATCGGCATCCGATTATTCAACGAAATTTCGACAAACGACACTTTAAACGGTGAGAATTCATAGCAAGGCGAAGGGGGGCGGAAAGGCGAAAATCTACTTTCGGCTCGCGATGTGTATTCGAATGCACAGGGGTTCACCTTTCGCGGACTGAAGGGATGCCGGCGGGGATAGGAAAAGGCGGACGAGTAATAGCTACGGAATATTGCAATAATATGCAAAGTATATGAGGGATATATTAATTTCGCGAAAACGGCGGAAATGCAAAGAGGGAGAGAGAGTGAGAAGGAGTGAGTGAGGGGGAAAGAGCGAAGGAGAGAGTCTCTACCACGGCAGCCCGATATCTGCGGGCTTCTCTGCCCAAAAGAGGCGGCACATCTGAGTCTGAGGGTGGAAGGTGGTCGAGACGAGGAACCGGCAGCTTTCACAGACAAATAAATACACAATATTTCACCAGATGGGAAATGAGAGTTTGCTTCGTGGCTTGCTTACCGGCTAGACTCCGACAAACTGAATTTTAATTCTGAGAAACGTATACTTTGCATGTCTTAATTACCTTCTACGGCGTAAGTAGAATGCACACTGTCACACAGTGGGACAAAACGAGTTGATTTTCGCTACTTTTTGAGCGGAACGAAGTAATTATATTTGGGTAATTGTGGGAGGGATTTTGCGTTGGCGTTACTTTTAATAGAACCACGATTGACGGTGTTACTAAGTTTTTTAACGGATTTTGTGCTGTTGATTGGGCCACACAGTTTGACTTTAAAAATTATTATGCATAACTTTGAACTATTATTGTATAGTACACTCGTCACGAAATGAGCTGTTGCTATTCGCGAAAATATCTACTAACATTCTCTTTGACGTTAATGTGACTACTTGTGTTCGTTTATAACGGAAGTTCATTATAAAGCGAGGAAGACACTTTCTTCTTAATCAAATGAAGCTAAACTTGGTTTGGTATTTTCTTAGTTTATTTTGTGGTAATTAAACAGTACTTATTCTGCTATTTTGCTGCTTTATGATTGTATTTTCTACTATGCTACTATTTTATAATCTTTACCACTTTTGTCTCTTTTATTGTTTTTACCATTTTACTTTGATATCCTATTATCTTATTATACTAGTATGGTCTTATGATATGCTATTGTTCCATTGTTTTGTGTTAACTCTACTATTTCACTATGCGCCAATTCTACTGTTTCGTTATTTTAGTGCAGGGATAACTGGGGAAAAAATACCATTCTTTACATTTGTCCTATTAACCAATTACTTTCTAAAGATGTAGAAATTAGATTTTATGGTATAAGAAAGTATGTTTATCAATCTATCTTTGACCCAAATTTAGCTTCTCCGCAAGTAATGAAAGAGCTTCGATATTTTTGTATTCTTACTATCATTGTTACTTTACCCTCAACCCATTAATATGAAAGTAATATTAACAATCTTGTAAGGAATTACATAAAAATATTTTCTCCAACGCAGAGTAGGATGTCTATTATTAGTGAAAACGAAAAGGAACACTTAAACAAACATATTATATTTTAAATAAAATTTTAAACTAATATAAATATAATAAAGAAGAAATAATATGATGATACTAAATAATAATATCATTATAATCGTTAAATTATTAACACTGGCTGTAATTTATAAAATATATATTATATATCTAATAGAGAAACTAGTCAATAACCAACAGGACGGATGTGACCCACATCTCTTTGATCATAATTTAAAGTCAGTTCTGCTAAATGAAATTTTACATAACTGCGGTATTTACCATATACAAATATAGCGAAATGAAACATCTTTTTATCAAAAGCTGAAACGGCCAAACTAATGAAATATACAACACCTCTACTATATTTAACAACTTTCGATTTCAAGATAAATTGCCCCGAAGTGTTGCCTCATTCAGAGAATAGACACAGTAAAATTTGATATAAACTTTTATTATACAAATAAATGCATACACCTAATTGTGGGAGCAAGTAAATTTAATAAACCTTGTTATATTCAAACAATGAAAGCCAGCTATTCGAGTATCACAAAAAAGCAAGTACGACCAACAGCAAACGAAACCTGAAATTCTCCGCGTTGACAAGTTAGCGAATTCGCGTCCATCGAAATTCGCCTCGGCAAGAAAAATATCGTAAACCGAAGTTCCAAGTTCGCCAGACACGAGTAAGAGGAAGGAGCGGATAAAGAAAACTCGGAACGGTTCGTTTAGTATCCACTGTTCGAAAGGCCAAAGGCATCGAGGCAGCAGCCAGACGTACAAGAGAGAGGACTGTGGGGGGTTCGGTCATAAGTTCAAGCCAAGAATTCGCACGGGAATGAGGAATTGAAGTTGCGGCTTTGCCGGCTTCAGCACTCGTCGTCGTCGGAGTCGACGATGGCGGTGGTACCGGTCGGTTCTGTCGGATAAAAAGTTGAGAAAAGCAAGAGTTGAGATCAATACCTCGAACCGACCGACCACCCCATCGTGACCCCCTCTGGGCTTTCCGTATAAGTCCCAAGACTTGTGAGATCTCTCCGAGAGTTCGAGTGCTCTTTCTCTCTCTCTCTCTCTCTCTCTGATGACGTGGAAATTCACTGGGAAAGCTTGTCCCAGATCTTTGCCAGCAGCTTTTCTATGGTAACCATCCTCCGCTTGAATTTGTTCCTCCATCGAATGTTCACCAATTGTAGATCCAACATATAGGTTTGCAGGTTATACGTAGTACTCGGCATTCGATTCATAAGAGACGGATATCTTTGATAGTATGCATCGTTATATATATAAGGTATATTAGAGTACATTTGTTAGTATAGTTATATGTCAGCCTGCTCCATAAGTTTCTTCCTTCTTTGAGATCAAATAAAAAAGGCACATCGAGGAATATATCGCAAGTAAGCCCAAAAACTTTAAAAATGGGAAAAGAGGATAGAGCAGAATGGTTCCTTTTCAATGCCACAAATCAAACTTGAACAATAAGTATTGTGTATTGATTTGAAAGAGGAAGATACTTATGGGAGACTCTAATGTATAATTATACACAGTTAGAATACAGGTGAAATTCATAGTTACTATTACCTTAGTTCTCTCTACAAAACAATGATTCCAGGCATACTATTAGAATACATACGAATTATTTCAAAAGTATAATAATTGCAATTGAAAGAGACCTGCAAGGATTAATCGTCGGACATTAGCTTTAAGAGGAACCAAAGAAATGTTTTTGATAACAGTAGATACTTCGTGTACCTTACTCATGTTAAATTAAAATGTGGAAGCAGCAAACGTGATGTAGCACTTACCTCTCGTTTTAATACAATAATTTGAAATCAATATTTTCTAACTAAATGTGTAGTGTCATACATGTCATGTATAAACCTAGTGAAACGAGTGGGCACAATTAATATCAGAGAAATAATAACTTGAAAGGAGTTTGTCAAACGTTTCAACAGAAAGGTTTGCAAATTATAATTTAAATATAATTTTTCTATTTGATATAAGTACAATACTGTTCTTGTCCAAGTAATTTTCAGATCGCCTTATAATTTTATCCAACCGCGTTTCTTGGTCGCAGTAGGAGAACGCAGTGTTGTAACTCCCGTGTATTCGCAGCACATAATCTCAGATACCACGAAGTCTCTCCTCATCCCTGGCCGTCGTAGCCAGGTCATCGCGGCACGCCAGTCCACCATCGCCGGACCGAGTTGTAGCTGTTAACTTAGTTTGTGAACTGCAAAATCCTCCGCCACCCACGAGGGTATACAAATAATAATTCTTTGTTTCGCGCCGCGCGGAGACGTGTAAATACCGGGCCTGGCTCTCTCCGGCTTGCAGGGAGCCCTGCCAGATCCCTGGCACGAGCGAGAAAGTGCTGGATACCGGGGGTTGAAGGGAGGAGACTATTCCCGCGGTAACGCCTAAATCGCTCCAACAACTCATCCGCTGAAAGTTGCGACGAGCTTCGAAGATCTACGGGCGGCAAGGTTTCACCTCGTTCCTCGAGAAACGTTGCTTCGCGGTCTCTTATCCGTCCCTTCCTCTTTGTCCCGCGTTTCTTCCCTTCTTGATGACCAACGGACTAGCCAGACTTTCAAACTTTCTTTGGATGTTGATATCTACTTTAATTCAAAGTGCAGGCGTTTGTCATTGTAACGCGTTCGCGGCTAACTTCACACGCATAAACATACAATTGAGATTAGAGATCCAATTTGAACGTGAAAATGTCAACGGGTTAGTTGCGGACTAAGTGCATCGGGTGAATGACAGGTGAAAATTATATTGTCAAAGGACCGAACTGTTGATTACCTTCCATTTTTATCAAAAGTGTTGATCAGAATGTACTGTGAGGTTGAAAAAAGATACATCTACAGCGATCGTACGATGTCCATCTAACCAGCTAGAACCTTATCTTATGAACAGAAAGAACAGAAAAGGTACTCAATTGGATGCGGTACAAATACAAATACGTAAGGAAGTAAAACTGTATATTTTGCCAACTGACGATTCTAACCGGAAGTCAGCGCATGATCCTCAACAAAATCGTGACAATAACCTTTTATCGTATGACTTGTCCTTTTCAATGCAATGTTTGATCCTTCGAGAAATACCTTCAGCAAGAAAGCAGTTGGACTCAATATTTTGTATTTCGATCTTTAAAACATTAACCCGACCTGATGTCAATCTGGATCGAAGAGGATGAAGAAGTGACGATTACGCGCGAATACCTTGTAAAAAGTTGCTGCGTCGGACGCTAAATTGAATCGATCAAATTCGCGAGCGTAACAAAGGACAGAAATATTTAAGAGAGGAGAAAGAATTTCTAGCGAATGGAAGGAACAAAGTGCTGAGAAAATGTCCAATTGACGTGGAAAGTCCGACGCAGCCGTCTTGGACGGTCTGGCAATAACACAGTAAACTCGAGGAGGCTAGGGAGGAAGGAAGGAGGAGGAAGGCCGGCGTGCGGGTTGTGGGAGTACGAAGGTGAAACCGAGAGGTGGAGCGAGAGAGACAGGTGGTTGGAAGAGGAACGGTAGGAAAGTGCGGAAGGAGGACGAAGATAAGCGAACCGGTGGTGCTCGAGCTTCGCGAAGAAAACGCTTCGGTTTATTTCAGTTCGATTTTTCCAGTGTCGCCGTCGCCCTGACGACAATTCGCAGGCGCGGTACACTCTCTATCCCGTTCTCCGTCACACAACGGAACCTACACTCTTCTTCCCGTCGATAACCTTTTCTCTGTCGCTCCCATCGGTTCGGACGGAACGATACGAATGGGTTACGCCCAGATGCGCGCATCGAAGCCTGGTCAATAGAATCGTTCTGTCTCCTGTTCGTAGTTGTAGCTTTACCCTCTCCAGCGGTCCTCTGTCGGACAGTCCGCTTCTGCAACAGCGTCGAATCGGAAAGGGGTGTAGCGGCGCAGGTTTGAAGTAGAGGAGTGCGTGTAGGTGCGTTTGGTCCACCTATAGAGGAAAGGGTGGACTCCGGAATGCCGAAGCAAGCAGGAGTTTAGCAGGGTGCTGCTCGGTGGTGAGCATCCACCCGCCGTGCGATTGGAAATCTATTCCCACCCTCGAAGTCGAACGTCGACCTATCGGAGGGTTCGGTTCGGAGATATTGAGTCTGCGCGCTCTCTCTCCTTTGCCGATGTTCGTCGTTCGTTCGGTGGTAACCCTGATCCGACCGTTGCTTCTTCCTCTCCTGTTTGCACCTACTTCGCGCTCTCCCCCTTCGGGGACACTCGAATCATCCCTCGCCTTTCTTTCCGGCATTTGTCTTGGCGGCAGACGACTTTCACGGCAATTCCGACACTGTCCATGTTTAATGAGAAACTGCTGCTCGTTAGCGACGTTCCAACAATGTCTGGATCGATTGTTTCATTCGGACGAGCCAGTTCGCCTCGGATGACATCGTGGGACTGCCGATGCTCGTTACAGGGAACTGGCGCGTCGATGACGTGGAACTATCGTTTAAGTACGTTTATGTCCCTTTAGCGGTGGTCGCGTGAAATATTTCACGACACGCAGCCACATGCATACGCGTGCATTATGCCCGACCCGACGGCCCCCGGTGGTCAGCCATACCTCATTGCACCGGACAGTGGTCAGATATTTTCACAATAGGTTCCGCGCTGGTGCTTTCATTGCAGGAAACTTCGCGGCTTGCCGGGGTGTTAAATGGCGGGCCGGCATTGAATACGCTTCTACAATACGGTCAGTCCGTGTGGTAACGTAACGCGGTGTTCTTTGCCTTCAGCGTGATAGGAATATTCGAGAGTCGGACGTCTTCTTGCCTGGAAAATTTCACCGGGCAATACGTGAAATGACATGGAGTTTGCTCGAATAATGCCCTATTGTTCAACCTCTTCGACATTTTCCTCGTGATTTCAGAGAAAACTTTCATTCATTCAATGAAAATAGCGTTAAACGTAGGTTACGCTAACATATATTATAGTGCCCTATGAGAAATATAAACGCATATTCTAAAAACAATATAACGAAACAAGAAACTTGTTGTTCGTATTCTTTCATCTTATCGTTATTATGCGTTAAAGTTATGTGTAGTATCAATAATTATTTACTGGTCTCGGTCAAGTGTGGTCAGTGGTCAGTGAGGGTGACCATTGCATCATTTTATTATGTAAATGACTATTGGGCAACATTGATGACTATAATCGCTTATCAGTAAAATTTGAATATTATCAGTGAATATATGACCTCCTACCAGTAATCATTTGTGGACTATAGATACTTATTAGTGAATGGTCAGTGAGTATTGTAGCTAACTGTGATCAAGAAATAATTGCTGGATACTATGGACGACAATACTACAACTAGCTGGTATTACCTATATCAGTTGTACTCAGTTGCAAAGGTGAAACGTTACACTTTGAGAAAACTTGACGGGTTATATCCATCTTTCCTTATTAAGTAATTAGTCGGTATATATTATACAATAACTATCCGAAGTAAGTGTATACTGAGTACTGTGGTTGACTATAGTCATTGATCAGCAGATAAGTATTGAATATTGTGGTTGACTATAGCACCTCAGCAGACACTGAGTATGATGAGTGACTGCAGTTTATAACTGGTAGGTAAACAATGAGTACTGTAAATAATTATATCCACTAATCAGCAAGTATATCTTAAATACCGTAGATGACTATAGCCTTCAATTGATGGGTGGGCACTGAGCACTGTGAATAAATATATCTCTCAAATAGTAAAGAATTACTGAACACTGTTCGTGACTACAGCCACGTTTCAGCAAATAGACGCTCAATGATGTTAATAATTATAATTATAAATCATAAATTATAATAGGTGGATATTGCGTACTGTGAATGACTATAGCTACATTCTAACAAGTGGGCATTGAATAGCGTGTATGACTATAGCAACATACCAGCAAGGGGACACTGAGTGTTGTATATGACTATAGCTTTCAAACAGAAAGTGGCTACTGAATATTGTGAATGGCCACAGTCACGTACCAGTATGGAACACTATAGATAAATATAGTCGTCGAATACTACGGATGAATATAGTCATCAATCAGCATGTGGACATTGAATACCATGAAAGTCTACGCCCAACCAGTGAACATCGGGTACCATGGCTAGTTATGATCTCTTATCAGTAAATTACACTAGACATTATAATCAGTGACATAATTGGTCATTACCCGCAAGTTCACCGAGTACTGTGGTCGACCACAATCAGTCAGCCTGGATTCATCCCAAATAACAAAATACCGAACAAAGTCGAAAAATGAACGAAATACAACTCGGGCAGTCCAACCATAACGAATCCAACCAATTGCATCAAATGATTAAGCAAAAGCACGTTCTGGCAGAAAATACAGCATGCGCTACTTAAAATAAGCGTGCGAAACGGGAGTCAAACTTTTCCTGTTGACCTTGGTCATTAAAACGCGGGTACCACGAAGCATCAGAACCCGACAGTAAAATCGATAGCAAGATCGTTGTAACGTCGACCAGCCATTTCTTCGATAATGCGTTCATGCCCGACCGAATGAGGAGGCAGTGGCGCACGGCGCCGATAAAAAAGACGAGTTTTCCTTCTTTCTCTTTCCTATTCCTTCGTCTATCGCGCGTGATGCTGCTGGGGGCGGTGGCGGTGTGTCGAGGACCGTCGAAGGGGTGGCCAGACCGGTCGGGCAAAGGGTGGTCGACAAAGAGAGAAGGAGAGGAATCGCTAGTGGAAGGAGCGTGTCACGGAGGGAGAGGCTCGGGAGGGTGGAAGAAAGGAGTGGAGGGAGCGCGGCGCATCGAGGGTGGGACAAGAGAGGGTATAGAAGCTATCGACGTTTTTACGTAACAAATCAGTCGTAACTGGCGCGCTCCAACTGCGACCGTGCGCGGTAGAACGACCAATCAGAGAGCCAGCCGATATTCGATATCCGATCGCATCATAGGTTCCTGCCTGCCGCTCGAACCACCAAGGTAGTCCAATAGCCAAATGGGGAGAGAACCGGGGAGAGAGGGCCGAGGCCAGGGAGGGATGCACCGTAAGGGATGAACGTGAGGAGAGGAACACTACCGTCCAATGTCGTGCCGCCGCCGGGGGAAGAAAGAGAAAGCGTTAAGGTTCAATCGATACCTACAAGGTATCGATATTTTCGTTTCGTTACTCTCTATCAATATGAATATCTTTCCTTATGACCAGGTCAATCACCTTCACTGTCAACATCTGTTGCAACGCGATTGAGGTTTCAGTTTAGAAAAGACTTTCCTATATTACAGAAATTGCACGCATCACTTAAATAATAATAATGTATTGTGTTGTAGTAATAGCTATATTTTTTACGTACTACTGAAATGGTACACGCTAGTTAAACGATAGTACATTTTATATAATAGTATGTATCATATTATAATAATAGTGCATAGAATAATATGTATTATTTAAATTCGTATAACCATGATTGAATCAAGCACGTACATTTAGTATAAGAGGTAATACTAGCATAGAATTAATTTAAAAAATCAATGACATTTGTTCTGTTCTGAAATTTATAGCAAATCGAATAGCATAATCGTTCTATTGTAGTATCTCGCTATCAATACTTTCAATAAATAATGAATTATTTATTTTGCATATAACTGTAATTGTATGTTATATGGCTATAAATACCAGGGTTGTAATTACAGTCTCATATATGTAATATGACGTTCAAGTGTGACATATAAAAAATAATATGTACATATATAACATAACATGTAATATAAAATATATAACATAACACATAACATAAAATATGTAATATAACAAATAGTATAAAACATAAGAAGTAAAATTTACGAGATTAAACGAAGCTTCATGTAAGAAATAGAATGACGTATTCCTTCTGTACAAGTTAAATAAATGTTTCTTAATATCGATATCTAGCATCTATTGTTCATTAGTATCGATTCAACTCTGGAAAATGTTCGAAAATGAATAATTGCAGCCAACCTTATGGCAGACAATTTCTTCGGTGGTCTCGCCATTTTTTCTCCTTTCCCTCCCGCGTTTGGGTAAGGTTGTATTTGTATGGTGGTTTTCCCGAAGGATGGCGTTCAGGAAAGATAAACTCTCTTATATTTTCTAACAAACTCTATAAGTCAATCTCTTTAGCCTTTATACGGTTTTTCTGATTTAAATTTTCTTTTACATACGCCACATCACCGTGGTTGGTGAATAACATCGCCGAACTTACTAATAAACTGCGTCAGCGGTTATAATATAACAATATCGTTGATAATAATAAATTGCACCGCTCAAGGGGTTCTCAAATGTTCGGTCTATTATTAGTCCAATATTGTTAATGGTAATTACAGGTAAACCATATCACTAAGGTTGATCAATAAGATTTATCGGCCAATCAATATACATTATCAATACAATGTTGTTAATATCGTCAGGATTGCGTTATACTTGTCCCATACGCTCGATATTTATTGATAATACAATTCATTATGTATCTACGAACCAGGCCCGATTAAAAATAAGCTTAACTATATTTTAATCCGACAGTGATCGTAGATCGAGAATCTATCGGTGTTCTAAAATGTTACCTGCAAAAATTAGATCTGCATACACGATGTCGATAGACACTTGAAAACGAAACGCCGCATAAACGATGATTAACCACGGAACCGGGAACTTTTCATATTACTTAACGGCAGTTTCGCAACTTCACGACTTTCAATTTCGTTGCTATATCAAGATGAATAAGTTGTACATGATTACGTGGCAATCTGTCGTCGTGCATGACCAGCAATTTCGAACGTTCATCACCTAACGATATTGGACATAGCCAAAATATGTCATATTTGGACGACACGTAGCTCATATGTACATCGTAGTCAAGTAGACGAAACTACGGATGACCGTGCTTCGTATCATCCAGTTGAACGGAACGCCATAAAAATTCGAGTTTAGTGTGATCGAGCGGCGCTGGATGAAAGAGAACAGAATTGAAGAAAGAAAAATTCCGAGTCCAGCAGGAGGGATGGAGTGGGTGATGCGAAGAGAGTGTACAGCATGGGGGTGGGCGATAGGGGTAGATGGTGGAAGTAAAGGCGCTAGTGTAGAAGGAGCGTTTTAATCTATGGTCGCTCACAGGAGAGCGGGATGCTGGGGTCGGTGCTCACCCCCGCAGCCGGATTATAATCAACCCTTTTATCCTAGGCTTTCCATGTCGCTAATTTCCATAATTACACAGATGCTAAAATCACAATATCCTCTGCCGGCAGAAAGGAGTAACCTACGTGAGTTTCCTCCTCCATCCACGACAGCGTCACACGAGGAGAATGTCCCCGGTTCGAAGGGTAGAAAGCGGCTGAGGGAAAGAGAGGGGGTGAGAGGACGACAGGCCGTGGCCTGAAACGAAAAGAGAAGGCTGCGCAGGCCGCGAAGAGGTGGTAGGAAACGGCTGGCTAGAGATAAAGGTACTCTTTAGCTAGGATGGCGTTCACTCGCATGTTTATGCACTCGTATCCGCGTGGCCGGGCATGGAAGTGCCTGGATAACCATCCAAGTGACAACCCCGGCAGGTCACCGGCTGGCATAGACACGCCAGCTAGAGCACGCCTCTCGACTCAAATTTTGAAAGGCAGCCAACTCGGAAAAGTGGGTTTAAAAGTCTTTCGATAAGTGCCAGCGTGATGGTCCGACGGGAACTACCATCGCTTCTACCTGCCGGCTGTTAGAAGCGTTTTTGTTTGTCGACGGTGGATCAGTCCGGCTTCGAGCCACTCCACGATCGCGCCGAAGCTGAAATTCGCTTCGTGGCCGAGGAAAAGGCTGCACCGATAATAATCTGTGCGTATCGCGGGCCGAAGGCATATCGGAGAAGCGCGGGTTACGATGCGTTGGCAAAAAGCTTAGAGGATAGTTACCTTTCGGATGATGCCGGGTGTTTAACCCTCTTCCGGTACGAGGCTGACTACCTTTCGATATTCCAGCACGAAGGACTCACCGAGTGACTGGGGTTGACTTTTCTCACTTTAACCTCGCGATGCGATGCTTGGCTTCGGGAGAGGGTGGAGGAGGGGGTTGCTGGGGCTGTATCGAGCGGCCCTCCTACATACATCTATCTCCTCCGACTCCTTCCCTCTCCTGGCCGTTCCTCTTACCCGCCTCCTCTTTCCCTCCCCGACATTCGTGGCCTTCCGCCCCTTCCACCCCCTTTTCCAACCTTCTACCTCTTTCCACCTTCTCCTCCTTCTCCGGTTGTGCCTCCCTCCTCTTTCTCTTCTCCCATCTTTCGCGACTCACCTACCTAAACCCTGTCTCTCCTCGACCACCCCTCTCATCACCTCTTCCGCCGTCTCAACTCGCCGGCAGACTCTCTCGCGATTCCTTTCTCTTTCCTTCTTTCAGCCTCCCTCGCCGTGGGCCTTTGCCCTGAAATGCTCTTACCGACAAACAAACCGCAGACACTTTGCAGTTTTACGCAATCGTAAGTTCCCTTCGTTTGTTTACTCGTTCAACGTTGGCGCGAATATTGTTGCCGGGACCGGATACGCCATCGAGATCATGTGCCGGGGTGTTAAAAGTTCGCGGGATACTTTCGCTATCGATGTTCGTGTTTTCTTTTTTATGTTCGGCGCGGGTGTAAGAAATGTCATCGATGTAGGCACGTTGATGATATCGAACGCGAAATTGTTCGGTCACCGCGGAAGAAAGGCGAGGTACACGTCGGACATCCAAAGTGGCGACACTTAACAGCTTTATGCACTTTCCTTTACTGCTCGGCGCAGGGTTAGGCGAGTAGGACGCCTGAGGGAGGGAGTTACTCGACGCCGAAATTGCTTGCAGTGTCGAGTTGCCGAGAAACTTTGGATTTCGGACGAGCGGTGAAAGCGGCGAGGGGAAAACGGAGTACAAGGTCACGCGTCGGGGTTGATTATTAACTTTTCCGGTAAAGATCCTGGCCATCTCAGTGACTCTCCATCGAGCATGCGATTATACTCATCACGCGATATCCATTCACTTTTTCCTATTTAGGTTTCGGGCCTGTTATCGCTGTTGCTTTGTTTACCCTATCAAGTTACTCATTAACGCTTTTATGACTGTCATCACGTATAATTGATTTTACCTTACGACCTCTGTACTAACTTTTATTTATACTTTTAAATGCGAGTTGCTATATGAAAATTAATAATTTTTTTAAACTGCAATATAAAAATGAACAGTTTTTCGATATTACAATATAACAGTTAATAATAATCCATTAAGTGAGGTTCTCAAACATGATTCTATGATCTCTATTAACTGTAACAAATAATACCGAATAAAAATAACACTTGAAAAATAATAATGAAATTGTAAGAATTAGAATTCACAAAGTGTTACGCTATAAAAATATCTTATTCATATTTTATGAGACAATTTTGATTAAATGAAATAAAATTTAATGTAACATCTTCATCAATAATATAATTCTTGTAGTTTCAATATTACAATTTTACTTTTGTAAAGAAAATTAACATGATTTTCATTATTTTATCTAACTGCTTTCAGTTTGCGTAATTTCACAATTTTGTATAGAACGAATGAAAATTAATATTTCTTTTTATTTTATTGTATAACTTGAAACAGCAAGCAATTTCTTTGTATTATAGAATATTTTTAATCTGAATAGTGAATATACCTTGCGCGCTTTCGGTAAAGTGAATAATTGCACTAATTAACATAATGTAAATGGTGCTTTGTAAAGTTTAACTGATGGAGCAAGTAACTTACATGTTAAAACTTGGTAACATAGACTACAAGTTGAATAATTAATCTTCGAATAATGAGATCGGGTCTTTATCAACCCGCATGATTTCGAGTTTAAAATTAATTTTTGAGGCCCTATTTTATTAACATTTTTCACATTTTATAATATTTCGTTACGTATGAAAGAAATTTCAGATTTAATTCGAAAACCTAAATTGTAATCGATTTATTATACGTAGAGTTATTATTTAAAAAATACGCATGTATGATTAAAATTGATTTGGGTTCACCTAAAACACCAAATTCTCTGTTTATTAATTTATGTTGTCAAAAAGTACGAATTAATTATCATCCTCACTAAGCGAAATAAAACTTTGCCCTAAGTGAAATAAATGAAGCGCGACGAGACAGAAACATGATTGTGTTTTATTTGTTTCCGGTCCTTTCTTCAAATAGTTTCAGTCCCATTCAGGCGAGATTAACCAATTAGTAAAATTTAAAATTTCCTTTGTTCAATATTATGGTCGTAATGTAATGTAGTAGAGATGTTAATTTTATAAACATTATAATTTCAAGTAATGAAACTAAGATTCATCAAGTCAGATGTCGTAATATTTAACATAATTATTTATACAGGTTATAATATTTAAATGTGACATAAGCATTTATACATACTATAATATTTAATGTATCTATTTATACAGCTTATAAATTTTAACATAATCACTTATGTACGTTATAATATTTAAGATAATTATCAAGGGTAATATTGTTGGTAAAACATTCTCGCTCAAGGATACATCCCTTGAAAGCTATTTCAAGTTCAGGGAAGAACGAAAGGGAAAGCGTGCAACCTTGTTTGTATTGAATGTTATGTTCCAGCTTCTTGAATCCATGTTCACCTAAACTAACATTATACTTGCAATACTGCAATATTATATACTACAGCAAAGCAGAAAAGTAAATACTCTTTAAATTACTTTTATTTGTTCAATGACGATGTTAACTGACTGTTTTATATTAAGATAGTTACTCCCTAAAATTTAATGTTTGGAAGGAATAAAAAAGTTATTTTATTACTGTACTAGCGTGCAACTTATATTTGTTTGATTCGAAATTCGCCTTATCTGTTGAATTTTTATATAGTTTCATGCACGATAGCTAATGACTTACTCTCATGAAATTATTTAAATTCTTATTCCATATTTTTGTTTTGCTTTAGACATACTTTAAAGTGTATGATGAACTATCCATTAAAGGAAAAATGTTTAATAAATTTCAAAGAATATTAAAATTTGTAATTATTGAATAAACTAGGACATACTATACATGGTAAACAGCACAGCCATCGCATATAAAAATAACAGTAATATGTCAACGAGTATTATCAACAATATTGTAACATTAACGCACACTGGAATCATTGTTTTTTACATTAAGCATCGATATATAATCGACATGTAGACATACAGTCATGGACAAAATTGAGTGGACATTGCAGAATGTAAAAAATTTTTTGTTTTGTTACAATGTTTTAAATAAATTTTAAATTTAGAACGTGAAATGCTTTTGTAGACTTGAAAAAACATTTATTTATTGTATATAATTGTGCAATAAAGTTTTGATTTATAGGCATTGTTAGTTAAATTAAATGGACCTTTTGTTATTTATGATACCTGTCCACTTAATTTTGTCCACGACTGTAAAGGACAATGTAACCAGTTTATGATATAACTGCAATACAAAATATCAATGAATGACCACTGCGAAGATATGAGTAACACTTTAACTTAAACGTAAACTAGTTACATCGTGGCTGATATTAGATGTCAATATCCCCGGTTGCGAGACATCCTATACAACAGTCACATGGTAAGGGATTAATTGAATTAAGCAAACTATATTTCGTACCCTTCATTATGACGCAAATTTTCCGATCCGTATCATCCGAACAGGTAACGTTATTCTGTATGTACCATCAAATCACTATTTAACATTGCAAAACGTAATATCACCATTCGATGATCCCTCAGGTAACAAAAATACACATTGTTTGATTTATTTAAAGTGGAGTTCAGACTGACTAGAGTATCATTCTTGCGAGGTATCCTTAATCACGATTAGTAGAGAAATCACCGTATCAAATTTCAATAACGTTTCCATAAATACAAAAAATACACGATGCTTAATCCAATCAAACTGACCATCCAACATCTGACATACCACTCCTGCGAGTTATCTCTAATAAAAAGTGGTAGATCAATCGTTGTATCAAACTTCAATAACATCCTTACAGATGCAAAAAATACGTGTTGGTTGATCTACATAAAACGGTGGTCAAACACCTGGAACATAATCCGCGTGAATAATCGTAATCATAACTGTTAGATCAATCTTTCTATCGCATTTCAATAATGTTTCCACAGACACAAAAGAGACGCATTGCTTGATGCACTCAAAATGGTGGTCAGACACCCGAGAGTTATCTGAAATCGCAACCGGTGATCGTGTTAAACTGTCAGTGGAACATACGCAACGCGGTGTTCATCGATGAAGAGATAAATTTCAGCATCGAGGCGGAATTACCTTCGGAAGCGGAGTCTGTCCCGTCGTTATTTTCCCTGCTCACACGCATTAATCGGTCCCGGTGTACGTGTACAGAACGTCTTGGATGTACGACACGGGAGCGCGGGGGCGGAAGAGGCGGAGGGTCGTCGCGGACGGGGGCGTCGAACAGCGTGGAGGTGCTGGCCAAAGAAGGGGGTGGGAGAGATCGGGAGAGACGGAAGAGTACGAGGAGAGACAGGGAGGAGTAGGAGAGCAGTATCTTGGAGACTTCGCACTGTATCTTGAAATGAGTTTTGTTGGATCAATAAGTTCCACTATAAGAACACTCTCGCTCTGTCCCGGTGTATCGGGGTGTTGGTTCTGTTCGTGTTTATCTGTGTCTGCAAATAGATACACGGCGTACATGAGTCTTCCTTTCCTCCTTCCTCGGCTCTTCTATCTTTTCTTCGTCTCTCTCCCTTTTCCACACCCCACCCGGCCGCCGTCAGTTTCTCCGTCGCCTATGTATCTGTCGCACCAGTCGACTATGTACGAATAGAATAGTCGCTACAAGCATTTCGAGATGAGTCGAACTCAATCTCGCGGCAGACGGAGCTCTATCCGGAACGAATCTACCTACTGGTGATCACGTGAGCATGGATACGCGAATTTCTGTGATTGCCGGTACCCGGGATGCGATGGGGGTATGGGATTACGCAATGTGGTAGAAATTCAAACCACGGTGGGAGGAATGATTAATCCTATTCAATGAGAAGCGAACAAGCCGAGTCCTTCTTAGATGGACCAGAATGTGTTTTCTTGAAAGGACGATGGTAATTAGGCGGAATACGATACGTTTGACCGATTTTGTCACTCGTTTTGCTTTTCGGTGATATGCAGGGTGGGATACTCGTAGAACAATTAACCACTTAACTTATGCTTTTATCGGAGAGTGCGTCAGACAGAGCGATTTAATTATCGTTGTAACGCTAAGACGTACAAAGAATGTTCAAATATTAGGAGTATTTTGAACACCACGATCATTGATGGACGAAGTGTAATTGAGATTGAGTTCGAAATACAATCACGGTGAAAATATCAGCCAAGTTTGTCGCGCTTCAACAATTATGTGCGTCACGTGTGGGAGACGATATTACAAGGCAAGGGGTTAAAAGGGAATTCACGGGTGATTTGACATGAAGCTTTGGTATTTATACAGAGAAAGACTCTATACGATTTCAGTGACCTCGGAATGTTTTGGCGGTAACATTCTGAATCATCTTTCCTTGTAGATATGTTACCGTGAAAGACTGAAATTGGAGAATGTCGACTTTCACCGGTGAATGTCAACACATGCCAAATACGTCGGTGGAAGATCGAATATTTCATTACATTCTTATACATTCGGACCCTCACCGGTGTATGTCGACAATTAGTGCATGGTGAATGTCGACATTTACCGGTGTAAGTCAGAAATAAGGGTATTTAGCAAATATTTCGGACATACACTAAACGACTACGTGAATGTTGACATTCACCGGTGAAAGTCGACATTCTCCAGATTTCGGAGTTTCACTGTAACAGATATACATAACGTTCACACTTAACTTCGAAGTATATAGTAGAAAAGTTCGTTCAATTCAAACTGAAACATTTGTTAGCCGATGGCTTAGTATTTGATTATGTAGTACTTTCAGGTCGATACACGACATGTATGTTTTATATATTACATTCTATAGTATGCCACATTGCATTTTTTCTGTTCATCATTTTTTCTTTACTTCAACATTTCACATCTGTCTTGTTTGCTCTAAGTGGTTGTAAAATTGCACGTGATTTTTAATTTTTCCTACGTCATGTTTTTTTTTAGTATAATGAACCTTACCACGTAAATAAATAAATGATAACATGTAATAATAGTAAGTTCGATTGACATGTTCAATCACTATATACTTACTATAGTATCCGTAAGTTTTTCAAAGGTGTATCGCCAGGATATACGTGCATAGCAATAAAATATGCTACCAGGATTATTATAATACTATTGTACGCTTTGTGTATTATATACGGTTGTATATTGTAAATTTAACTGAAGTTTTCTGCGTATAACTTAAAACTTAAGTTGATCTTACAAACTACGGTCAACAGGTGATTACGTACATAAGCGACATTGTTAAGAACGTTGACCTTGACAGCATACCTTAAGTTCATAAAAATTGGCAAAACGTACATATGTTCTTTCGTGATTAATTATCGCTTTGAAGATATTTTTGTGAATATCTCTGAAATTAGTGTTGAACAGCATAAGGAAATTAACTCTGAACGAAGTCCTTGACAAAATATTTCAAGGTCATTCACGTCTATGAGATGTACTATAGTAAATTGTTTTACAGTGATATTTTAATAGAATTATGTAATCTGATATAATAACGTGTATCATATTACATCAATTGAGTTTCATATCAACTATTTTGTAATTATATAAAACTGTCAGTTGAAGGATAGATAGCTTCTTATCGCCATTTTGTATCTCAAAAATGGATATAATTATTGAATTTGGTGCATCACGAGTATCTGATCGTAACACGAGCTAAGATACGACATAGTACTTGATCTGTTATTAACTGCTATATAATAATATTATGCTATATAGCAATATTGCTAGTACTAATATTAATACTAATATACTGGTTGCAATACAATACAGGAATAGTTCACTGCCGTAATTATGAATCTTTATCTTTAGTAAAGCTTTATTTCGAACTATTATTCAATTTATGACAATAAAGCATGCTATGTAAAGAGAATGAAACCTTAAAAGTGCAATAACACAGACGGTTATCGTTCACGCAAATTTTAAACGAATATAGATATTTTTCACATGGTGCACTTTTTTAATTATTCTTGCACCTGGTGAATTTTCAGAAATCGACAGAAAGCGATATCAAAGTTTGTCACACAGACTTATCTTAATTTCGACGGTGGCGCGATTTTCGTGTTACTATGCAAACAACTGAAACGTTATGTGGTTGTTCCTCAATAACGCCTCGATTACTGAATTAATTTACTTGAATATTGGTATAAGTATAGCTATACGACATAGGTTATTTTTTGCCTATTAGGACGTTAACTGCTAACCCCACAGAGCTTCATTATTTGTGATAATTAGCTATGGAAAAAATGTGCAACCACCATTTAGAAAACGCTGAAAATTTATTATTCCTTCTATCTAAGAAATATCAACAAATTTATCGTTTAGTTCATACATGTTTCGCTAGATGATCGGAAATATATCATCGATAAAGCACCGATAAATTCAATTCACTTTATACATCGCAACAGCGAAAAAATGCGAAACCCATATAAAATTTGTTACACCTCTTATCCAGCAAATTTCTAAATAACTATTTTCATTTACTTTATTCTTCACAAAAGCCATCCTAGTTTATTTTAACCATTCAACAACGGCACACTTTCGCACTTACCATCAATGTATGATACACATAGTCGTGGACAAAATTAAGTGGACAGGTATCATAAATAACAAAAGGTTAATTTAATTTAACTAACAATGCCTATAAATCAAAACTTTATTGCACAATTATATACATTGAATAAATATTTTTTCAAGTCTACAAAAGCATTTCACGTTCTAAATTTAAAATTTATTTAAAACATTGTAACAAATCAAAAAATTTTGTACATTTCTGCAATGTCCACTTAATTTTGTCCATGACTGTATGCATACTGAAACGTTCAGAATGTTAAAATGTTCAAACACGTGCCGATATTCAGCTGCATGCAATTGATAGATTACACAAAACTATTTAGCAGGGCAGTAAATGTGTACAGGTGGGTAGATCGGTTATGGATTAAAAGCATATGAAATTATAACTAAATACGATAGAAGAAAATTTTGATTGCCCTCCAAGATCCAGTTTAGAATCGCAGTTTTGCAATCAGCCTGTACCAATGGCAGCATTACCGTATGTACCAATAGAATACAATCTATATCGTTCGGCGGGTGGCAGGGGGGAGGTGGTTACATAAGACCACGACTCTCGGTGGTGCACATCGGCAGCCCTGCAAGCAGGTACAGATCGCACACGCATACACCACAACGAAGGCAGAGAAACAGTGCAGCCAACCAAACAGTGGGCTACAGTGTCGCAGTGGAGCCTCGCAGATAGGGGAAACAATTGCTATCGGCCCGTAACAAATGCGCAGCAACCTGCGTTCAGCAAGTCAGATCCCGTTTGCCTTCATTCACCCTCCTCCGTAGCTTCTCCTTCGCGACGACTACGGCGATCATTATATTTCCTGATTAAAATAACGCTAATGCCTCCCTGGATTTTGCGACTATCGCCTCGCTCGGTCTGTCTTTCGTTTCAACCCCTCGATTGCTGCTCGTGAGCCTCCGCGACGGCGTTTCTTGGCCCCATGCCGGTGTGTCTTGGATCCTCCGACCGGTAATGACGTCGTAAATTAAAAGTTTTGGCCGTACGATTGATTTTACAACGTGGGGCGGAACGAGGAATTCGATCGAACGACACGCGATAATAACTTTAACCGTCGGCGAAATTGCCTGTCGCCTTCGAACGGGCAACGAACGCGCGTCTACCTATGGACGAATTCGATGAAATAAGACGAGGCGAGTACACAAATTCGTCGCTCGTTCGTCATTGCATAAAAGCCGGCGTTCGATCTCGTTTTCTCGTCTCCAAATCGAATTGACACGTCTCAGACCGCGATCTTCGTCGGGTTACAATGAAATCACGGGCCAGATTGCAACGTTTAGTGCATGCACCTCGTCGCCTGATCTCCCCACAATGAACCTGATCATCGAGTCACCATTTCCATCTCCAGAGTTTTGTCCTTTATAAATATCTAAATCTTGGGGTCTTTTTAATACAGAAAGAGGGGGCCCTTTGTGCGTACAATCTTGAATGATAATCAGGGCCCTCTTGTGTCTCCCGTGCGTGGAACGGCGGTACCGTTTTAGAGCGAGTCCCGGTAAATCATTCTGGACCTACGTAGAAATGTCTCGGCCGCGTCACGGGATTTGGTACGCTCGTTCCGTGCACGAGAATTCTTCTCGTTCGTACACCTCCACTCAATCTGACCACGCGGCCCGCGATGCGCGTTTGATAACGAGCTGGAGTCGAAACGGACCATTCCGGAGGCCCTGAAAAATTAGTGCCACTTGTGGACTACGTGGCAGGGGCTGCGTTTTATCGCGGATTCCCTTAAGGGCTGGCCGTTGTGGAACTCTGGTCATCTTTGTTGCATGCTATTTGGCGTTATTCAAAATACTCCGAAATATAAAACTAAGTTAAACGAAAAGAAGCAGGTGTTTTACCGTACGCTTCTGTGAAACAGGTTAGCATCCCCCACTTCTTGGAGCAATAGTTTCAATTTAACTTGCATTCGCGATCATTGCCAGGGAACAGATGTGGTATTAATGTCATGTAGTCATATATAACCGTATTCTGAGGTTGTGTAATGATATACATATACACGTGTCGTAACATAACAATCACGCGATCATGTCCTGGTGTCGTACAGTCATACATAGGGATACCCTAATATTATGTAGCTATCACGCGATGTCTGAATATCATAGTCATGAGGGATACCCTAAGGCGATATACTTGTGTACAATTACGTTGAAACGTCTTCATGTCGCATCGCTGTACCGTTGCCGATCTTTCGGTGGCATAATAAATTAGAAATCGTACTCCACCGGTAGCATGCCCGTAGTACTTCGAGAAATCTATTGTTATAAAAACCTTATTGCTACACATTCCACGGCGCCGATTACCTCATTCCGCCATGGATTGCAGGCAGTCTGAATAACCAATGGCTGCGGCCGTGTTGATTCCTATCACGATACGAGGAAACTCGAGCGGGATCCGGATTGCACATGCGAAAATTCGATGCACCGATGCGACGCTCGCAACCACGCCGGTTCACGTGCGTAATTAGAAGCAGCCGCGAACAATGAGGAGTATAACTTTTATTTCGCTTATCGGGACTAGTTTATCTACGCCTCTCCACGGCCGGCTTCTAGACGCGTTTCGCGCCTGGCGCAGCATACAGGAAACTATTTAACTGATTGTCGCTTCGAGGTAAACTTTGCAGTCACTTTTCCGCACGATATAGGCACTTCCTGCTTGAGTTACTTACTTGTGTCGCCGGAGGAGGCGGCCGTGTGACCGACGAGATGATTTAGCATGAGAAAGTTTTCGGACGACCTTCGTGTATTTGGAAAATCGATCTTCCGCGATGATGGGGCATGGGCTGATGCTTACTCCGGTTTAAAAGCCAGGTAGAATTCAGCTAACATACAGAAATAGCTTCTTAGTGTCGACGCGAACGTGTAACCTATTTAACACTTTAGTTGACGTTCCTTCATGTGCCGCCATTATGGAAGCATTTCGTATTGTCCTTGAAATCGACACTGTCAACATTTTGTTTTGTGTACACGTCTGGTATTTTGTGAGCAGTGGGTAATGTAAATCATTAATTACCCTTCCAAATCCCTTTCTATTGCCAAGTTTGATAATTCGACTATAAACTTAATTACAACAAGAATTGCATATTCTGATCGTATTGCACTGTTTACTTTTAAGTAATACAAGTATTACAAATTTAAACATGTAGGGATAAAATTTAACCCTACTGTAGAACTTCGATACAAGTGATAGTAGAAATGAATAATACTACAAAATTAGCTTTGTAGACTAATACTATTAACGATAATAAATAGGCATTCTACATCTGATCTTAAAGATACATAAAATATCACAGCATGATTTTGCATTACAAATGCTACCGTCTCTTCGGGACTCCATAAACTTCGTAAGACACTAAAAACGACGTCGACTGTAAAAAAGTGAATAGATCGATAATAAGAAATGATCTATTGTTCCGAAGTC
This sequence comes from Coelioxys conoideus, assembly GCA_947623535.1. Taxonomy (NCBI): domain Eukaryota; kingdom Metazoa; phylum Arthropoda; class Insecta; order Hymenoptera; family Megachilidae; genus Coelioxys; species Coelioxys conoideus. The sequence continues at coordinate 11,090,910 of OX392451.1, read as the reverse complement.
ACTTAACACCTAGCTAGGGTTAACATTCATTCTCGTCATTTTTTGCCTAGCGCAACACAGAAGACAACCGGTATAAGCGGATCTCAAAGAAATAACCACGGTCTGGCATATCCACTTACTCAGAGAACTTTTAATACCGCTCCAAAGTTAAAGTCCACCTTTTTCCACCTTGAACCTCTTACTTTCTGACCATCCTGTTCTCTCTTTCATCCCTCCTCTCCAGCTTCACTCGCACCGAGAGCTCACACCAGCAGCGTCCCGACGTCGGGGTCCTTTTGCTCGAGACGTCTCTAATCGTAATGGTCGTGAAGTGTTAATGTTCCCGTTAACACGGCTGAGGTGTTTAACCTTGTTAACTTGTGCGACTGCCGCGACTCCAACTGAGCATGCATCTCTACTTCCCCGAGTTTAGATGGTAATCAGTGATACGTGCGCTAGTAGGGATACTTATTTCGAATTTACTCTTTGTTTCCAACCGAGAGGCAAAGAAATCCGTTTTATTACCGGTAGGAATGTGAAGATGTTGAGAAGCTTAAATTTACCCTAATCGAGGTTCATCCCGTGTTAATTTACTGTGTATTTGCTAATTTTATAGATATACGAATTTATGATCAATGAAATTTATATTCAATTATTTACATAGGTTTACAGCTAACGTAACTAGTCGATTACGGCGTATACAGTCGTGGGCAAAATTAAGTGGACAGGTATCATAAATAACAAAAGGTAAATTTAATTAACTAATAATACCTATAAATCAAAACTTCATTGCATTATTATATACATTAAATAAAAGTTTTTTCACATCTGCAAGAATATCTCGCGTTCTAAATTTAAAATTTATTTAAAACATTGTAATAAAACAAAACATTCTTTTACATTCCTGCAATGTCCACTTAATTTTGTCCATGAGTGTAATGAAGCAAAACGGCTACCCGATTAAATATTGATATTTTTAAAGTTTCGTATTTTGTACGTGCATACATATATTTTTTACATAACATTGTAAAAAATTGATATCCGAATATTTCTGCAACGCGAGAATAATACATTTCCTGATATTTGTTGCATGAATAAATTAGTTTAACCCTAGAACTACCAACCAGTCAAAATGACTGGTTTCGGGTTTGGCATTTTTTATTACAAAATTTTATTGCCGTCCTTTTGTCAAAATGTCTGTCGTGTTTTATTGAGCTAATGAATAGTTGTATATGTTAGGTAATGCTGCAATATTTAATTATTTATTTTTCTATTTTATATTTAGTTTTGAAGTAAGCATGCATTTAATGCCGGTACTTCTAGTATTAAATAAGTAAAATTTACAACATCGTTAAGAAGAATCCACGTTTTATCAGAATAAAAAACAAAAAAATATTTAATCATGTAAAAGTATACCTATACATAGTGTCCGCATACTGACGTTATTAAGTGTTCTGTTATTACGTATTCTGTAAAGACCAGTCATTCTAACTGGTTTTGGTAGAATGTTTTATCTCAACTGTTGGTAGTTCCAGTATGAAATATTACCCAGTCATCGATTAAAGCTAGCGAAAATTGAAATTATAATCCACCGAATAGAACAATAAAATGCGATTGGTACGAGGGTTTAGCAGGCCGATTAATGCGGGGTTTAGCAGCAGCCATAATCAGTTTTCGTGCAAGGACGGTCGGTCAATTGACGGAACGACAATTTCTGAAGGTATTTTCAGCTCCCGACGGGCCAGTCTTCAGCAGGAATATATCGATAGGACGAAACATTATCATATTATGGAACTCTCCATACAGTTTCGTCCGACCTCCCTTCCTTAATTTAAATTCTATTACACCCGATCTCTATTCCCTCTTTCCTATGAATATTCAAACTCAACGAGAACCAGCCTCCAGCCACCCCGACCGTTCTCTCTTTCCAGCATCTATCGAGTATCCAAAGAATTAAATTAATATACCGGGCAAAACAGCACCCCACCTACCCCCATTACCCTTCAGACGTCTGATCCAGGGCTCGTCGCGAGAGAATTCACTGACATATCCCCTTAAAGGAACCAGTCTCGACGATCATTAACGTTACTTTTCTGATAAAACGAGATAATTGGCATGCAAAATCAAAGACCAATAGATGTGGATTGATTTATAAACTGAGGCTTGAGGAATGAGGGAATTGTTAGTTTTCAGTGTTTAGAATTCGTTTGGATTTGAATAAAGTACCTTTCGATGCATATTTGAAATTGGTGATAGATAATGAAAGTTTTTGAATTTAAAGATTTAACATTTCGATATTCCTAAATTTGTAAATTCTAATAATTTAAAATGTTACAATTTCTGTCGTAAATTAAAACATTCTCAAATCTGAATTTATGATTGTTTTGATCATAAATTTTTTAATTTGTGAATGTCGTAATTAGAATTACACATTTACAAAATACGCAAATTTGGAAATATTAAAAATTTGCAAATTCTTAATTTTGAGAACTACCACGTTTTAATTATCAATTCCCTAAACGACCTAATCTTAATTACCAAAATTTTCAAACTCCCAAATTTCTGAAATTCTATATTTTCATGTTTCCATATTCCGAAGTTACCAAATACCAAACCTACTCAATTTCTACATTCCCTAATTTCTAAATTACTAAATGCCGACATTTTCAAATTCCTAAATTAACAAATTACAAAGATTTCGAATTCCAAAAATTTTAAATTTCCAAATTCCTAAATCCTCAAATATCTAAATGATCAAATTCCCAATTATTGAAATAATCACAGCCTTCAATTCCCATTTATTAAAACTGGGCATTCCCTAAATCCCCAATTTTCTATTATTTGTTACTGCCACTTATAATTACGATAAAACGTTTGTTTAAAGTAGTAACTACCAACATTAAATACACACTTATTTTTAAGTTGAATATAAAGTGGAAAAATAAGTAAGTAAATAAAGTCAATAAAACGTCATCTGACATTTACAATCGCTTTTTACCGAAACAAAAAGTAATATTTCGACAAAAACATGACAGCAAAATTTAAGATAAGATAAAAGATAGAAAATCGAACATCCTCATAATAGTTACGCAGATAAGTTTTATCATAAATTAATATCTTAACGCAACAGCTAACTTACATGTTGTTACCTTAGAACATGGTTACATTAGTAACATTAAAACTAACAAATCAATCAGTGCTTGGGTTTCTTATTATAAATTACACAATTTGTTAAGATGCTTGATTTTTATCAGAATAAATAATTGATGAAATTAGGCTAGGCATTCCTGTTTAAGGCGATATAAATGTAATCAGTTATTAAAACATAACCAATATAACATTTTCAGCTGTTCTGTCATAAATTTATATTTTAACTCAATTATTTGCCACACTTGAAATAGGTTAGGTTCCGTCCTCACTGCCTAAGAAGACTGAAATACGCATCAGTTATTAATTCATTATCGTCGTAATATATTATATATTTCACTAGCATCATCCTTGCATAAAAATATTTACAAATTGCGCATTCGCGTTAGCCTAATCCAGTTCCTTCCAAAAAAAGATCTATAAAGGAGCATTAAAATAATTGATGACAAAAGAATATTGTCAATAGTCAGCTATCTGAAACGCCAGAATCGTTCTCATTGCATTCGCAATTCATATTTCGAAGTGTATTCGTAATGAATCACGCGAGCTTTCGTTGCAAACGTATAATGATCGCGCGAAACGAACCAACCTGATCCATGAAATATAATACATACATCGCTCGTAATGAAGCAACATTGTAAGACATCGACTACTTAAACAACCATCGCTAACGGGCATAGCTTTTCCTCCTGGTAGTCAGAAGATAATATTAATCGCGTACGTAGCATTTAATGCAGTAGCTATGGTATTCATTATGCGGCCGGGTTTGATCTTATCGATTTTATCTTTTACTTGGTAATGGAAATGAATCGGTTGTGCAAGGGTGCATTGGGAATCACTCGTCACTCATTATTTCGGTGAATAGCATTTCAATCACGACAGACAAGCAGCTGAAGATATTCGTTTTTCTTTATTTTGTTGTAAAGGGTATCTTGTTTATCGTGAACATCTTAATGCAGTAATTCCAACCAGTACGAGGTGTTTAATTTCCAAGTTCCTCGCAAGATCTTGGGATCTTTTTGATTCTGACTTATTTTCTAGGTTAACGTATCGTATCTCTTAGGAATTAATTGAAAGTAGTATCGCATTCTGAATTAGGTATGCGCACAATCTACATAGTTTATGGATGCATTGTTTTATCATGATTTGTCGTTGTATGTTTTCAAAGATTATAGAAATGGAAGAGTAAAGTGGGGCTTCCATGTAAATTTGTGCATGTAAGAAAGACTTCACCTTCGGGAAACATAACCTAAATATGTTGCAAAGAAACGTACTTTGTATTTCTATAGTTAGAATTCACATACTTATGGTATGAAAGAATTATGTTATTAGTTACAAGTTGAAACTTCGCATTCAATATATATTAAATATTTGCATAGTGATGTGTCAAATGTTACTTGTGAGAAGGTTTGATTTATTTATTGCTGTTCATAAAGCGGGAAAATAATTCGAGTCCTAATATTGTTTCGATATAGCTGATATGTGAGTGTAAATATGTACATTGGAGAACATGTTGCTCTACTTTAAGAAAAATGACTATCTAAGGAAGAAAAAAGTAATACTAAATGTACGTAAGACTTGGTTAGTACATTTTCAGCTTTATGAACTTTCGAACTTGGAAATTTAGAAAATAGGAGATTTAAGGATTTTGAGACTCCTAAATTTCGACATTTGAAAATTTAGGAACTAGGAAATTTCGAAAGATGGGAATTTGAGGATTGGAGATATACATATATTAAGGAGATTTATACATGTATACATTAGGGAATTTTGAAATTTTTATGTACTAAAGTTTAAATATTAGGAAATTTAAAAACTTTGAAGATTTGAACATAGTGGTATTATAAAATGTAAGATCTCAATATTTAAAAATTTGGAAAAGTTATAAGTTTCAGCATACAAAATTTTGAAAAATCTAGTGATTTAATCATTTTGGAATTTGAAATATTTTGAGATTTAAAGTGAAAATAGTAGAGGATTTAAAAATATGGAAAGTTAGGAATTTAAAAATTGAGAGATGGAAAAATATGAGAACTACAGGATTTGCAAATTCAAGAACTCCAGAATTAAAAAATTTAGGTTTAAAAAACTTAGTATTTAAAAACTGGAGGATTTAGAAAACTACGAAATTTGAATGGTTATAAATATTTATGAATATAGAGATTTGAAAATTTAAAATATTAAAAGGTTTGACCATTTTGGAAATTTGGAGTTTTGAGGTTTAGAAATTTGGAAAATTGAGAAGTTTTAGAATTCGAAGAAATAGAAAATTGAATATTTTGGGATTCGCAGATTTGCAAGATAAAAGAATTTGAAAATTAAAAAATTTCAGATTTCAGAGAATTAGAAAATTTTTAAATTTGGAATATTTGGAGGATTTGGGGAATTGAAAAATTAAGAAATTTATGAATTTGATGATATAAAAATTCATGATGTTTCGAAATGTAGGTAAATAAGAATTGCAGGATATAGATATCATGATAATTTTGGAAACATCAAGGTTTTAAAATTTCGAAATTGAAGAATTATACATTACCAAATTAGAGAAATTTGAACGTATAAAGATCTATGAGTTTAATAAATTGTAAATACGAAAATCTGAAATCAACAAATTTTTAATTTTAGTAGTTCAGAAGGAGCAAAGATGTAAAATACCCGGAAGAGAAAAGAACGTAAAAATGAAAAACAGCAGAAATTAAACAATCTAATAGTTTTTTTCCACGTGCCAAGAATTTACACGTAAACTGATCAAAAAGCCTATACTTCCATGTAAACAGTTTACATGTTTATTCTCTTTTAATCATCGATAGTCCTATACTTAGCACTCGAATATACAAGTTTACACGCCACCTCTTTATGCACCTACATGTATATTAATGTAGGATAATTATTCACACCATTTAATTACCATCTTAATAATTACCTGACACATATCTTACAATCTGCATCTAAGTATATAAAAGTCTTCAATGTACGATACGTAAAGAAAATACAAAGATAACAAATAAAAATGTTCCATATACATTTCCTATTTGCTATTGGATGTAGGTTCGACATTATAGGAAATAATCTTACTTCCTGGTTGTTGGTAATTTTCGTGCAAGTAACAACGTACACGAAACAGCCGGATTATTAAGGAAAACAACATCCGGCATCCATAAAGAGATACGTACGTGTAATTCCTGCTGCCTTTTGTTCAAGCTCGACTAATCGCGGGCATTATCGCCAGCTTCAACGATTTAAAAATGAAGTAACCACGAAAATAGTTTGTATATCTACAAGCGAATCGGTCTGATTAATGCCTAAACTATTCGAGAATTTTATCGCTGACTGTTTTTCACGCTTCTGCTCGATATTGGACATAATTGGTCTATAGAAACATGCAGTTGTTATAGCCAGCATTCTTCGACCTTCATAAGTAGTGCACATGCACGCTCTACTAAAAATGATTTATTTCATAGTTGTGTATGTGCACATTTTTGATCAGATGTTGTTCAATATATGTAATATACTCTACATATACAATTCTGTGATTGAATGGAGAAGGAGAAATAAATGTGAAGGAAATTAATAAAGGTGGTATAAATGATTAAGAAAAATATGCAGGCTGAACCGTTTCGATTATTATCTTTATTGTTTTGAAGCTTATCATAGATACAAAAAGATCTTTCGTAAATACATTGTATGGAGCTATCATGTGGTAATATAGTGTTTATTGGTATAAGTATATGAGGGACACATTTGATTATTTGGAATATTTTGTGGAAAATATATAATTTGCAAGAAATGTATGTAAGGTTTATGTTAAGGTTAGGTTAGGTTACGTGAAAGTTTAGAGAAGTTAATAACTTTTAAAATAACTTGGAAAAGTTTATAACTCGGTTAATAATTTAGAGAAGTCAGTCACTGATATTTCAACTTTTTTTTAGACATGTTTTTTTAAGACTGATGTTCGATCATGCTTAACACTTATAACTGTTTTGAATGAAACAACAAATTTTCTTCGCTGTTTGAACAGTAACGAAGAGGTTGACATACAAACCGTTTTATAGGGCACCAAAAGCAACCAAACTAAAATATTATACTATTAAGAGATGTTTATTAAGCATATTTACATTGAACTTTATTGTCATCTTCCGATCAACTTCCTCGGTTTTGAATCTCTATCACATAAATAAATGAATGTAAATATTAGAACTAATATATTTTCTTTGCTATACTTTGTTTGCACATGTAGCTTTTATTTGTAACTTTTTCAACAGTGTGTATTTTTCCTTCGGTTTTATTAGTGTACTCAACAATTTTCATTTTCATCTTTCAAGCAATTTATATTTTTATATGTCAACGTAAATGTGCATATTATACATAACATACATTTTTGGTAATACTTTGTTCTTACTTGTATCTTTTTGCTAACATTTTTTTAACAATTATGAATGATCTTTTCTAGTCCTGTTGTATTGAAAAATTGTTTGAATAGTAGACAGATTAATAGATGGCACAATCGATCTTCTTAATATTTAAGAATATTATTGTTGGTATAATTTAATAATTATTGTTAATTAAAGTATTATTGAATCTTATTTATTGTTCGCATACATATTGGTTAAGTTTTGGGGTTAAACTTGTTCTTGTCGATTTATATGTATCAAGTTACCTCAACTTGAAATTAACAGTTTTTAAAATAAAGTCTTTAAAACACAAATTGACCAAATTCAAAAATTTCAAAATTCCAAAACTCAACAATTTTTTAATTACTGAATTCTCAAATTCGTAAAATCTCAATTTCACGAATTCCAAAATTCTCAAATTACCAAGTACCTAAATTCCCCAATTCCCAAATTCTTGCATGCATAAATATCGAAATTTCTATGTTAGAAAACCTCTCCAATTCCGAAATCCCAGAATTACCAAATTCCAAAATTCCACAATTCCCGAATTGTCTGCGCTCGATATCCTGAATTCCCAGCATCCAAAATTCTCGAAGCTCCCAAATTCCTAAATTCAGTATCAAAAGTCTCGAATCAAAGACCTACCCGATTCTGCACCGCGTCCACGTCACGAGACAATGTTTCCACCCTATCGCGTACCACCTCCTGCCCAACAGCGTGATAATCCACCGCATATTTACGGTGATAGAATAAACACGATTCGACAGAACCATTGGCCCCAAACATCGTTAACACATTAAGGACCGCAGAGAAATCTGTAAGACATAAGTACTTACGTCTAAGGCTGCACGTTTTGGGGCAAACATGTACATTCTAAAATCAACATAACTTTGTTATTTATGAAGCGATTTTTGTTAGACTTTCAGAAATTGTATAATAGAGTGCATTCTATGTATTCCTGGGGAAGAATTATGTTTTTTAATAATTATCAATATGATCCTGTAAAGCCACGACTACAATTTTAGTGTTCTTTGTTCACACTTTCGTGTTTCGATTTAATATAACGCTGCTTATTTTTTCATTTATCATTCTATAAACATAACATGTAAAGAAACAAGGACATCGTCGAACTAAATAAAAGGGTTCCTTCTAAACATGACAATTATCATAACTTTTTTGCTCAACAGACATGGCCCGCAACACAACCTAAACAACATAAACCTCTTAGGCACTACGCGCCACTATAGTGGCTTTCGTGGACGCCTTCTCTCATTACGACGCGCCACTATAGTGGCTTCTGCGGATGTCATGTGAATTGTATTATTAATTATTAGAATAAATTGTTAAAGTTAAAATGGGTGTAGCATATCTTTAAGAAAAATTATAATTTAATCATCAAACACTTCATTCCAATGTACTCGTGGAAAGAACAGCATTATCCGTCCCACAGTGCAGTGCCGTATCATTTACGCGTAATTCGCGTTGAACTCTGCCGTACAGAGAAACAGCCCCGCGAAAAATTCAGCCGTGCCTAAGATTTAATGTGTTAACACAGGTCTGTCGTATTTTCCGAACGTTGTTCGTCATTGTCTGCAACGCGGCACGCAGCTTCGAAGACAAGCGTATCGGCCGAGGTCGAGGCAAGTAGACCGTGTCCCTAGCGTTGGCCCGTGTGCCGGGAACGTCGTTTAATGACGAGACCGGCTCGCTTATTACGCGATAAACGTGGAAACGTAATTATTGATAAGCGTTAATGAGCGCTTCGGTGCATGGAGGGTGCATCTTCTGAGTCATATGGCCGTGCTTGCTCACGCACAACCGCTTGGTCTGTCGGCATGCATTGTTCAGAGACGCAAAACGGGTGTACCAGCGTGCAAAATGCCCACGGGGAGGATCGACCGCGTTATCGAGCTGTACGCGTCGACTTGCATGTAGATCTGACGGCAAAAGGGGTCGGAAAACTCGGGTAAGATCACCGATAAATATAGCACGTCGAATGAGCAGCTAACTCTTCTGGTTAGATCTTGCGATCTTGATCGTGGCACGTCGTGCACGACGCTCGGCCTTCCTTCTCCTCCATTATTCTGCACGTCTCTCTGCTACGGCTTTGTTTCATTTTATTCCGGATAGTTTATCTGCTACTTCCTTGCTACTTAGTACTATCATTTTTCGTGACAGAAATGAATTCTGATGAATCGCTCGTGGAGTTTTGATGCCAGATCGATTATCTCTGGATCGACCGAACCAGATCGTCATGGATCGATTAGAATATCGCGATAAACTCGAACATCTGTAGGTTTTTATAGCTATTTTACTTGACTGGGAGGAGTATGGTGAGACTTTTACTTTGGGTTTGTTATAGGTGCACGTGTACGCTTTCTGAACAAACTCACGACGCATCGAAAGTGTAATAAAAAGATGTATTATGCATTATATCTCATTATTACATGTATAAATGTAATAAGAAGAGAAGTTTTCTGCTTCTTGTATATGTATGTGTGACTCATTAAACAAGATGAAGATCGCTGCATAATCGATATGGATTTACTGCTATTCGCATTTCTCATTTACAGTTTCAACGGTTATCGACACACATGCGTGTGGCGCCATAGTTATGTGACTTTGCAGAAATAGCAAGGGATAATTAAAATATTTTATACAACTATTTGCATTGAGATAACATTGATAATTTCGTTTTCACTTCTGGCTGTATTCTGTTGATATAGTACGTAAAGCATATTAATAATACTAGAAACAATAATGTCAACATTAATAATGTAAAACATATTGCATTAGGAAATACTTATATTTTGTCACACTTAAATAAATAGGTAATTTCGTAATCAACCGAATTATTGAAAACGTGCTTTATCTTTCGCTATTTTAACTCTTTATTATGCCTTTTTAAATGAACTTACTATACTGGATTAACTGTATTAATTTTATTTAGTACTATTTATTTATTGTTTGTAGTAACTTTTATTTTTATATTTTTAACTTGTGTATTTCAATAAATAAATTGCGTTAATTTTATTTAATACGTAGAAAATATTTCTGTTGTGGTTTTCCTATTAGTTTTACTAAACATATTTATCCGTTGATGTTACTAATAATATTTGACTATTGTTATTTTTTTATTAGTATTTCTAATAATATTTTTCATTTGCTTCTTTTCTATTAATATCATTAATAATATTTTTCTATTGTTGTTTTTGTATTAGTAATCTTAGCAATACTTCTCAATAATAATTTCTATTGCTATTACTAATAATAATATTTATCCACTGTTACTTTATTCTTAGCATTGCCAATAATATTTGCGTATCGCTGTTTTTCTACCAATGGTACTAATAGTATATGTCCACAGCCATGTTTTCATTAGTATTACAAACAATAATTATCTGTTTTTATTTTCTTATATGTACTGTTTAAAATATTTGCGTATTGTCGTTTTCTTGTCAGTATTACTAATAATATTAGTCTACTCGGTATTACTAAAATTGAAAAGTCGCACAATGAAGTACTAAGTAATAGTTACTGACAATAACAATTTTTATAATAAAGTGTTATATCAGAAAACCATAGAAGACATTGAGATAAAATACGTTTTTCAATTTATGGAAAATGAATGATATTTGTTCTCAAAAGCATTAGTCATTCATCTTCATGCGATTTTATATAATGTGATATAATGATAAAAAATTAGTCCAATTTTGAATATATTGAACTGTATTAAACTGCATTGAAATATGTTACAATATGCCAAAATATACTAAAATAGTTTATTATTATTATACTTTACCTTCGGAATTTCAATCATTCAAGTATATTTAATACATTTTTCGTTATACATTTTGGTTAGATTCGTATAATTATTTTGGTTTGTAACTAAGTTGTAACTGTAATTGTAACTGTAATTAAGTTGTAACTAAAGATTTTGTACTCCTGACTAGAAACGAAAAAGCGTCCGATGATTGACATGCAATTAAATTTACCTGTCGCCTTTACACGATTCTCTTAAGATTTCTCGATAATAATAACTCAATCGTTCGAATCGTGAAATACGATAAAATTCAACTGTTGTAATTTAATTTATCCTGTCACATTAATTCTTATTAATTGCTCTATCCCGCGTCCCAATTCACCATGGAAATTCAATTAGAATCGACGGTGGAATTACTGACAAAGTCGTCAGACGATCCAACCTCTGTTTCCGGAAGCGTGATAGACTTCAATTCTCGATCTCTCGAAAACGCGAATTGGACTTTGACGAACATTGTTTTAATCTCTGCACTGTCCAATTCAAGTACCCCGTCGCAGAGAAATCAATTTTTTACGCTTTATTTAATCTCATGACCGGTGTAATATCATGTTTTTTGATTACCAAGGACATTTAAGAAAAAAAGCAGCAGAATTTTCAGTTTTCTGATAAGACTAATTTACAATTTTAAGTAGGTACAAGAATGAAAAAAAAACTGGCAATCTAGGAGATGAGTTATATTCAATTTGTTTTCTAATATTTTTTCATACAAAAATTTATATATACACCTTAAAATATGAACTTTTTGATAGTGTTTTGTGAAATATTAAAAATATTTATGAAAATTGTAAAAAAATTCTTGAAAATCACGTAACTTTTCCCGATCACAAGTATTAGGTTAGGGAATAAGTTCGTAGCGTTTTTATCAAAGACTCTTATTTAAACAAAAGATTTACCAGTATATATAATGTACTATATATATATATATAATTATATAGATAATAATTATAATAAATTATATATATAGATAATATAATAGCAGGTATGTGAGTATACTTATTTCTACCAAAACCAGTCATTCTGACTAGTGTTTAGAAAAAGTGCTTGGTGGGATTTCAATTCTTTATTTACTTGTAAATAAAAAGTAAGTATTTATTTACTTTAGAAAAATGTCACATGCAAGAGGAGTTTCGAATTGAAATTGTAAGTCATTTTGACTAGTTTGGTAAATCTAGTGGCAATCGATTATGTATTCGACAATTAGCAGAGTTTTTTAGAGCAGAAAGAGCTCTATCGAATGAATATTATACACTTTGTCAACCAGCAAAAAAATCATTGTAAAATGAAAGAAAATATAAAAACGCTACGAACTTATTCCCCAACTTAATAGTTATAACCACTTAAATTCAATTATATAAAATTTATTTATGAAAAAACTAATGAAAAAGAAAGGAGAAAAGAGGAATCGACAAAACGCGGCGCAGAAGAAACGTGGAAGAAGTGACGAGAAAGATATCGTGGAATCTGGATCGGTATGAAGACCGACCCGACCCGGGCCGGTCTGTTAAACGGAGGTGAAAGAAGGAAGGTGAGAAGGTAGATCCGTGTTAGCGATAAGGGGTCCAGGACGAAGCTAGGAATCCGAAAACACACGGACATCAGGCTCGTAACCAGATCCCGTTAAGACTCTCGGTTTCTCGATGTCGCGAGGGCGCAATCTTCGGAATCAAACGAAGACATAGATCATTCTAAAAATACGCTCCCACCATCGCCAAGTCGACCGCCTCCGCCTCCGTCCATCGCGCGGCATCGTCCCCGGCGGGTAATTCAAAGCGTCAGGACGATAAGGTATTCGCATAACTCCTTTTGAATTATTTGAGTTATTTCACTATTAGATATGGTATGCGACATTCGGCGACGGCAGAAACGTTTTCTGATTCCTCTGCTCGCGACGCAATTCTCGGTATTAATAGCTGACGAATTCTATCCGCTTGATCGAACGTTCTTTGCGCGTTAAGCCACGTTTTCACTGGGAATCGCTACTATTATCACCGTCGCTTAAGCCCACGCATCACTATCCTTATACCACAACATTTCAATGCTGCGAGTTCCAGTTTTTACAAAAATCCCAAATTCAACATTTAGTATCACGCGTTTTAACGCACCCGTTGGAATCATCATATGATATCCAACCTAACGACATTGCGATTACGCGTCCCGATTTATACGTCTACAAATGTCATGACTATACCGACAACTGGAAGAGTGTCATGAATTTTGATGCACTTCACCAAGTGTCACCTGAATTTCATACCACGAAATCACCATGCTGCGAGTTATAGTTTTTACAAAAATCCCAAATTCAACATTTAGTATCACGCGTTTTAACGCACCCGTTGGAATCATCATATGATATCCAGCCTAACGGCATTGCGATTACGGGTCCCGATTTATACGTCTACAAATGTCATGACTATACCGACAACTGGAAGAGTATCATGAATTTGGATGCACTTCATCAAGTGCCACCTGAATTTCATACCACGAAATCACCATGCTGCGAGTTATAGTTTTTACAAAAATCCCAAATTCAACATTTAGTATCACGCGTTTTAACGCACCCGTTGGAATCATCATATGATATCCAGCCTAACGGCATTGCGATTACGGGTCCCGATTTATACGTCTACAAATGTCATGACTATACCGACAACTGGAAGAGTGTCATGAATTTTGATGCACTTCACCAAGTGTCACCTGAATTTCATACCACGAAATCACCATGCTGCGAGTTATAGTTTTTACAAAAATCCCAAATTCAACATTTAGTGTCACGTGTTTTAACGTACCCGTTGGAATCATCATATAATATCCAACCTAACGACATTGCGATTACGGGTCCCGATTTAAACATACACGGCCGCTCAAAAATATGTGGATACTTCCTTAACACTTACAACTACCTAAGGAAGTTACGAGGTCTTTGGCAAATTCGATTACCCTGTATGTATTTCAGTTGGTGCATGGTTCGTGAACATATTTTAATAATAATTCATGATACATCTTACCGACAATGATAAAATACAATTATATCTTCTTTTCATCTACGTATTCATGCTTTTCTTACCGCGTTTCGTGACGTGGCATCCAGGCTATTAACTATTTCATTATTCCAGTATCAACAAGGTTCCACTCAAATTCCAAGACCATTCAGAAACGTTCTCCGAATTTGGGACACTATTTTGAACTTGTCTATCTATGTGATCCCATATTTCTTTTATGGGATTCGCATCAGGTGACTGGCCCGGCCATGTTATTGTTTTCAATTCAGAGTTCTGTTGTAATTGCTATAAACAATGTCTATATATTGCGGAGATGTGCTTCGAATCGCCGTTGTGCATAAATGTGAAGTTACTTGATTAATCAGTCATATTATTTGTTAATAAAAATGTACATTATATATCACAAAGTCCACGACCATGGTAGGTGACGACATACATTAATCAGTCCTATCGTTTGTTAATAAAAATGTATATTATATATAACAAATTCCACGAACATGGTAGGTGTCCACATACTTTTGAGCGGCAGTGTACGTCTACAAATGTCATGACTATAGCGACAACTGGAAGAGTGTCATGAATTTTGATGCACTTCACCAAGTGTCACGTGAATTTCGTACCACGAAATCACCATGCTGCGAGTTACAGTTTTTACAAAAATCCCAAATCAACTTTCTGTATCACACGGCATAACGCACCTAATGGAATCATCGCATCAAATCCTACCTAACGTCGTTGCAATTACGTGTATCAATTTGTGACTCTACAAATGTCACGACTGTACTGACAACTGGAAGTGAAAGTGTCACATGAATTTCGTGCCACGAAATCTGAATGTCGGAGTTTCAGTTTTTACGAAAGACCCAAACTCAGCATTTAGTACTACGCGATTTAACGTGCCCGTTGAAGTCGTTGCACGAAATGCAATCTAACGACACGGTGACTACGTGTATCAATTTACACGGCAACAAATGTCACGATTGTAACAGCAACTGGAAGTGAAAATGTCCCGTGGATTTTGTGATTTTGTCAGCAGGTCAAATTTCAATCACTAAACGACCATTGTAAAATACCTATGGTGCTCGAAAATAGATTAATGAGTAACCGGACCATTCTGTGTAACAATATTATGGCATTATGGTGCGACATGCCACGCGAAAGCAAACACGATACGGGCGGTATTAAAATTTGTGATTTACCGCCACGTGAAAACGTAGCCTAAGTCCAAGCGATCGCCGCGTGTTTATTCGCCAGGGGAGCTAAATTGGTCTTTGTTGCGATACTTTTGGCAGTGGTTGATTAATACAAATTTCCCACGCTCGTTGGTGATGCTATGGAGTTCTTGTTAGACGGGTAATAATTGTAAGCGAATGTTCTGTCTCCGAGCTCATAATGCTCGTGGCCGGTGTCGTTGACGTCGTCGTTTGGACGATGTACGGGCTGAACCGTTTGCGTCGGCAATAATTTGTCGAATGAGAAGTAAACTCTTAGTCTTTGCGAGGGAAAATATGCCTTGACGATGTCTGGATGAAATAGCGCGGGAAATGTCTACCGTCGAATCACGAACAGTTTTCTAATATTAAGTGCCATTTCAAACGCTACGACATATCCCTGCCTGTTAGATTTGTTAATCTGACTATTCCACTTCTTGCCTGTTCAACGACCACTTCATTTTCACCTTCGTAGAATAACAGCGATATTCCGCTTTCACATTCCATTTTATATGTTCGCGATGTTTTTCACGTTTCATCATTCGATAAAATAATATTGTTACACTATTTATACGTTGTACAGTCATGGACAAAATTAAGTGGACATTGCAGAAATGTACAAATATTTTTTGCTTTATTACAATGTTTTAAATAAATTTTAAATTTAGAACGCGAAATATTTTTGTGACTTGAAAAAACATTTATTTAATATACGATTTATTTATTTAATGTATATAATTGTGCAATAAAGTTTTAATTTATAGGCATTATTAGTTAAATTAAATTAACCATCTGTTATTTATGATTCCTGTCCACTTAATTTTCTCCACGACTGTATATACAGGGTGTACCAACTGTAATATCTTGCTCATTTCTTGCGATAGCGAACATCGCGAGAAAGAAAAATTATTTTGTTCGACGAGACAAATATTGTGATGATTAAGAATTTTTTCTCGAGGCCACTATTGCGAGATTTCAAAGACATCGAAGTTTTTTTAAACAGGATAACATATTTGCATCAACGTGTCGTAAAAGGTAAATCCAGATAAATTCAAGTTGATAGTAATAACATCTACGTGACCTTGAATACAAAAGTTCAAAGAAGTTCAGAAACCTCGCATTGTAATTCTTACATTAAGTTGCAAATAAATATTAAGTAAGCTTGAACAGGTTTTATTTATTCTGTACAACTTTTGCTCCGAAGAATGAATCAAATTCATTATGTGAGACTGCTTATTATTTATTAAACTAACTTTGTTCGTGAATTATTCTTAATCTAACTTGATCTATAAAAATTAAGTGATAATTTTTTTCAGTTAAATGAACGAAAATATTTAATTTACAAACTCACATTACACACAAAATAAGTTTAGTTAGTGAAATGAATTAAATATATAAATTTTTTGTTAGGTAAGGTTTCTGTGATGAATTGAATAATCCACAATTTTTTATTTCAACTTGTCGCAACTTAAAAGAATAACATGAAAAATGCTTTCATTTAACTGGTAATCATAAGTTAATTAGGAATTTTTGATTAATGAAACTTGTCTTGATTTAAAAATAGATAACATATGAATACATACCCTGATAATAAGAATTAATTTAATAAAGATAAGTTTCGTTTCATATAACAAAGAACGTATCGCAAATTAAATTTACAAAATTTTTAAATAAATAATTTACTGATAGTAATAAAAGGGAGAAGAAGGGAAAGCTTTATCGAATTGTAATCGTTATTGCGTTTTTATCAGAACGTTCTCGAATTCAGAAACGCGTAAACGTAACATCGAAGATTTTAAAGTGTGATCAAATTTGTAAAGCGTAACCCATATCTTAAAATTAAGAGATAGTCTTAAAAGCATAAATTCATGAACCGCGTGCTTCTAAAATATAGCCACTTTAGTCCAAGCAACACTTTACAGCAGATGTTCAAAGTGGCCTCCACAGTAACATATACGCCTATAAACTTAAGTGTAAATAAATAAGTAAATAAAGCTGAGAATAAATAAAGTTGAGAAAGGTGGATAAAGTTGTTTTACGTTTATTTTACATCTTGTATCACTTCAGAAGTCGCTTCGGCTATAATTCATGTTACGACTTGAAGTGGCAGTATCTTAAAAACAGATGGTTTATGGACTCATGTTTATTAAGATTCTCCCCTTAGTTTTACAATGTAGTACGTGACCATAAATTCTACGATATCGTTTCAAATTTGCCTTATTAACATTCAGCTTGCCTCACTCGAACCTTATGGTATCATAACTGAATTCTCATGACCCGTAAAATTTTATGGAAACGTAACTCGATTACAATTTTAATTATCTACTTAAAATTGACAAAAATCTAGTCATTTTTTATTTAGAAAGTAGTTTATGGGTTTCTGGGGAAACGTAAATGGATTAAATATTTTCTTATGCATGCGGCGACTCGAGCTGGAGGGGAGTAACTGCACTTTTTTGAAGTTTTTAATTTGGAAATAATTGAGCCGCTTATGAATTTTTTGGAAATTCCTCAATTTCCAAATCCACAAATCCTTAAACTGCCAGCAGGTTAAATCATTAAACTCGAAAGTTTCTAAATTTACAGATTTTACATATCGCAAAATTTTCTACATTTTCTCAATTTCTGAAATATCCTAAATTTTCCTCAAATTTTTGTACAAATATTCGTCAATTTCTTAAATTTCCCAAACTTCGGCAGTTTTTTTACCTTTTTTCAATTTCATATACTTCCTGAGTTTCCTAAACTTACTAACTTCATAAATTTTGTAAATTTTTTGTATTTTCTAAATTTCACAAATTTTCAGTTTCATAAATTGCACGAATTACCTATCATAAACGTCAACAGTTTCTTAAAGTTTCTAAATATTCCACTTTTCATATACTTTCTACATTTTTTAAATTTTCTGAGTTTTCTCAACTTCGACAATTTTCTAAATTACCTAAATTTCCTAAATTTCGTGAACTTCCGAAATTTAAAAAATTTGTTATATTTCCTAAATTTCCATTTCTCTAAATCCTCAACTTCTTCGATTTCTCAATTTCTATATTTATAAACTTTCATGTTTCCATCCCGTCAAATTACCTAAATCGAAGGTGTCTAAATTTCTAAATTCCGAAACCTACAAATTCCCGACTTTTCAAGTCCTTAAATCTCGGAATTTCCAGATTGTCAGATTTCCAAGTATCAAAACTGTACGCTTCCAAACACCCAAATTTTTATATTCCTGAAGTTCTCACACTTCCAAAATTGCCATTACCCCAAATTCACAAATGTCCAAAACTTCTAATATTCCACATTTTTACTGTTTCAAAGGTCTTAAGATCCCAAACTCTCAACTTCCCAAAATTACGAAAATGTCAAATTCAGAAATTTCCAAAACCTTTATGATCCCAAACTCTCAACGTCCCAAAATTATGAAAATACCGAATTCAAAAATCTCCAAAACTATTAAGACCCCAAACTCTCAACTTCCCAAAATTACGAAAATACCGAATTCATAAATTTCCAAAACTTTTAAGTCCCCAAACTCTCAACTTCCCAAAATTACGAAAATACCGAATTCATAAATTTCCAAAACTTTTAAGTCCCCAAACTCTCAACTTCCCAAAATTACGAAAATACCGAATTCAGAAATTTCCAAAACTATTAACAGTCCAAACTCTCAACTTCCCAAAATTACGAAAATACCGAATTCAGAAATTTCCAAAACTATTAACACCCCAAACTCTCAACTTTTCGCAACTCCCATATTCCCCAATCCCCAAACCTCTCAAATACCTAAACTCGACAGTCCATCGCTCATTACTCACCGATTACTAAATCACCATACCCCTGCTCCGTCATTTTCCCTAGAAACTTTACCATCTTCACGACCATACATAAGCCCAAACCCCAACACAAGCACGATGTTGAATAAGACCTCAGTAACTCGTGCGTCCAGGAGTTCAGAAGAACGGTGTTCGTTAATGTTCAGCTACGATTTCGACTCTACAACCGTTAAGATAATCTGGGAAGCGTCAGGTTCTTTGTTCGTTCGATAATAATTGTAAGTGAGCGGTTAGTCAGTGCGACACACGAGGTGTGACGACGCTACCGCTCAACGATTATCACGTCCGTCATGATTACGCGAAGCGTCGCGTTTCGTCGCGTCGTCGGCGACACCGTCGACGGCCACGGCCACGACGACATCGTAAATGCCCGAGTGCCTATGCCTGTTTCGTCCTCGTACGCATGCTAAACTTGTCATTTTTCTAACTGCTTTTTCTAAACGGCCGCTTTCCGGCTTCTATAAATTACTCGACAGCCTTCTGTCACGCTCGCGTGAACCTACAATACCTTTTGCACCGACTTTCATCTGTGGGAAATGTCTTTCCCTACACTAGTGGAATCAATTCTGGACACTTCCAAATCTTTCCCTAAATTTCGCATTTAATCGAATTATTTAATACATATAATAAGGTATTTTGGGTATCTTCCTTGAGCAAAAACACGAGGTCGATTCGTCTAAAGAATAGAGTTTATTATTAATTGCATTATTGCACGTGTTTTATTACCCAACCTAAAATACTAACCTAAAGAATAGCGAATCAACGATTAAATGTTCGTAAAGAGTAGGGTTTATTATTAATTACATTATTGCACGTGTTTTATTACCTAACCTAAAACTAACCAAAAGAATAGAGAATCAACAATTAAATGTTCGTAAAGAGTAGAGTTTATTATTAATTACATTATTGCACGTGTTTTATTACCCAACCTAAAATACTATCCTAAAGAATAGAGAATCAACAATTAAATGTTCGTGCTGCCCTACCTTTTCCATATTGCAAAATTTGTACTCCTATATCTTTGGTATTCTGAAATCCGTATAATTCTTCGTTCATTCTTCAGTCTGTCTGCCTATCTGCTTTATCTGTTTTTCAACTTTTCAACCACTGCCCTCTGTCGATCATATGCCGTCTATGCCGAGCTCCCCAACACATACACAAAGCTTTCATATATAATTGTTTATACATATTTTATATTCCAATCAATGTTTTCTAATTTTGGGGTGTAACTATAAACATTATAGCTTACAATAAAAATATTATGGTATAAATTTAGCGTAGCAGTATATACATATTCTGCCCAAACATTAAGCAGAGAATATTTTTATTCAAGGTGTCAAGAATTAATTCCACTAGTGTATATCCACTTATCTCTTCCTTCTCGCCACCTTTTCTTACCTTGCTTCGACGGATGAATAACGAAATGCGATTACATCCTTGCGATCTTATTATTTCTTTTCCTTTTGCATCTTTGAACTGTTGTCCCCCGTCTTTGTTCTCTGTGTTCTCCAGGCGTCCGCCATCTTGATTCATTGGGGACGAAGTTCATGCAAAGATCTGTCGATTAATGTTGGTCTAAACAATTTTCAGTGCAGAAAAAGTTTGTCGTTTTTAGTAGATTATTGATTGAGGTAGAAAATTAATTGTAAGATATGCGTTGAACGTATTTTCCGGTTAAGAACTTCGTTTAAGGAAAATGAAAAAGTAAATGGATTTATGGACATTCTATTGTTGTTCCTGTATAATCCTGTAAATGCGAGTAGAAAACACGTGATGAAATTTTCAAACTACAAATAGGACTATCCTTTGACTTATTTTTGGAGTTTCTGAGTGAGACTTGTTTAACATTAATTAAATTTATGAAGTTGTTGCATATGGTCTGCTTGATACAAATTAATATAAATTAAATTTAAAAAGTTACTAGATGAAGTCAGCATACTATAAATTAAATGTACAGAGTTACTATCTAAAGCCTGTTTAAAATAACTGACATTTATGGAATCGCTATATAAAGTTTCCTGTAAACATAAAGGAAAATTATGAACTTAAGCTTAAAGGTTTACTTGAAATACTATTATGGGAAATTTTTGAAGCATGAACAATTTTCCCACAGAACTACCAATTACATATTCTGATCTGTTTTAAACATTGTTCTTTCGGACAATGACAGAAACTTATTCGACTGTGTTAACCATAGTCACAGAGTATGACTTGGCGGGAACCGCAGGATGATTTCACCGGAAGTGCCTGGCGTGCTATGTAAACAGCGTGTCCACTTGATGTTAATAGCCGCAAATCACTGATGAGCATCGAAGTAGTCAAATTTTTCCACTTCAGAAATGTATAATGTAAATACGCGACGATTCGACACGATAGCATCATTAATCGAAAATTAAAAGCAATAATTCTTTTAAATCAAACAAGTACAAAAACACTTTCATAAAAATACTACCAAACAATTACTTTCATAAAAAGTTGAAACGACAATACAATTTGATGAAAATACAAATTATTTCAACGCAAAGAATGTAGGCAATCCAAATTATTTTTCTTGGAAAGGATTAAGACAACCAAAATTATTTCCATCAAGAAAATTAAGTCGACAAAAGTCGTTTTCGCAGAAAGATTACAGAAAATCAAAATAATTGTAAATATATAATATGCAATTAAATTTCAAAAACAGAAAAATATTATACCATCGTAAATTAAGTAATACGTGCCACAACAGAAAAAGTAATAATGTTATAATATATTGATTTTAACTAATTCTGTTTCTAATTATGTATTAAATTGAATTGATTAAAATACGCTTATTAAAATTGTTTCTAATAAATTACGTTTATTAGAATTATTGAATTCATGTTCATCAGACTTATTCAATATGAAATATAATGCATTAAAATGTACTACCATAACTATGTACTTTCAATCAACTTTTTCGAAGTATTTATAAAATTACATTTACTTAAATTGATCAAATTCATAAAAAGTAAATAAGTAAGGTGATTTCGGCAATGAATAACAAAAACCTTCTTTCTCTTTGCATTTATTTAACTGAATATTTAGGATCACAGTTTAGAAGCCTTAACTTGCAATTCACAAATGACAAAGTACTAACTAAACACATACAACATTTTTAACCAGTTAGCTGTGTTTGACGAGTATAGTCGTCATGGAGAAGTGGCAGGATTTTGTGTCATGACGTGTATACTCCTCAATCACAGCTATCTGCTTCACCAAATAAGTAAATATTAATAATAAAATTGTCTATTTTATGAAATAGACCCATCTTTCTGATCCAAAATTTTAACAGTGACACTTATTCTCTCATTGACGAGTATACTCACAAAAGTGTGCGCCACAGTTAACTGATTAACAGAAAATGTACATTGTTATCAGGACACCCTATACAAAAACAGAATCTCAAAAATACCGGATCAATCCGTTCCCGGGAACTCGCAACGAGGTTCATATGATGGTTACCGTTGTTTCCTTGGCAAGGTATCAAATCCCCGATTATTTTTATTCAAGGATATCCTCGTCGGGTGTTTATTAAACCGGAAGTCCTGGCAGTCAGTTATCCGCTCATTGAACGCCGCGACAGCGATAACTGTTCAATGGCTCGTGGCGAACGTGTCTGGGTAAAATTCCCGTAGCGAGTATGGTCTCTCTATTATAATTCCCCTCTTCTCCCCCCCCGAAGATCTCTCTTTGCCGTTCTTCTTCCACTCGCTTGGCGGAGATTTGATTTGTCGCGCGGAGTACGCGCGCTTTTGAGCTACGATAATAGCATCCTTCCAGGCGCCCGCTCATCCCTTCAAGTTAAGCGACGTTATGCCCAGCGATGTACAAGGACGCCCCGCGTCCCGGCGTCGCGGCTGCGATCGAGAAAATCCTTTCCTCTTCTTTAGTCACTCACTTTGCGCCGCTACGGGATCAACCCTTAACGCAGACCAGAATTTACGCCCACGTCCATAAGTACTTGGACATATCGGACTTATTCTGCACGGAATGATTGCATTTTATTATTATATTCTCCCACGTTTTGAACAATATAGGCGATCTTGCATTTTTTTAAATACAGGTAGCCCTCCTACAACACGGTTTCGCTCTAACACGATAAGAAAATTGCAAAAACCTTTATACAACACTGTACTTCTTCGGCGGTGTATGCCGTCTTAACACTAGATTTACGGAAGTTCAATGACCACTTAAGTCTAAATTGAAAATGAAGTATGAAAAGAAGTAAACAATGAATATTATTAGGGGGATCGAAAAGTAATTAAAAATATTCGTTTGCTGGCGAAAAACATTTATTTATTAAAGAAATCTTAAATGCTAATCAACAAAAGAATTTCCATCATTTTCTAATCCTTTTTGCCAGCGAACAGGGAATTGTTCGATTCCCTTTTCAAAAAAGTCTTTCGATCTTTCGTTGAAAAACTTTTCCAAGTGCGTTTTCACTTCTCCAACATTGGTCAATTTTGTACCTCTTAATGTATGCTTTAACAATCTGAAAAGGTGATAATCCGACGACGCGAGATCTGGTGAATAGGATGAATGAGGTACAAGTTCAAACCCAAGGTCCCTTATTTTTTCCTGTATTATTTTTACAGCATGAGGCCTCGCGTTATCGAGCGTCGTCTCCGTCAAATCAAATTAAATTTTTCCATTGAAAAATCTGAAGATCATCGAAATCAAAACCTCGAGAGCTAGTAACTTAAAAAGTACGAAAATATGAAAATATCTGCTAATAAGAGCTGTTCACTCCAGGATTCGCTATTCAAACAAACCCTACGTTGCAAATAGTGTCGTTTACCATTTAGCAAACCGCAACTCAAGAACAGCGAGGCCTAGCCATAACCCATTTGCTGCCAGGATCCCCAAATGGGAATTTGAACATACATTTTTCTTCCACCACTTGCACAGCTTTATATTAAGGGGTTAGACCACTGTAGAGCGCCAAAAAGTTACCTAATTTCAGGAATTTTTTCCGGACAAACTATAACAACGATGAAAAATATGTTTACGGGTCTTTACTACCTATACATCGAGGTGTTAAATTAAATTTTTATGAAGCAATTGAAAACAAAATGGCGGTTCAGGAGCTGGTTGACTGGAACGCTGCTCGGGGGGAATACCTCTGCGGCCGGAATAGATTTTCTTCCGATTTTAAATAAAGGCACTTAAGAATAAGGTACAATATCATTTGTAGTAGGGAGAATTTTATAAGACCCCAAGGCACCGTTTAAGCGAAAAAAACAATTTTCGATTTTTTGAAAATCCTAGAGTGGTCTAACCCACTTTTAAATAAAATGTGTATTCGGTACATGCTTACATTCTGATTGTTAAAATAATTTTTTACCTCAATGTCGCCCAACTTATAAAAGTATTTGATACATGAATTGACTCCACTACGTGGGTTGGAATAAAGATTCGACAGTTAACCCTTTGCGGTCGGTATCGCCGCAATGGCGGCGTGATCACGTCTCGAAAGAGCAATCCAGAAAAACTGAGATAAACAGAATGCTAGCCATTTCGGACGTCTCACGCGTTATTTTACCATCGAGAAATATATGATAAGTAAATAAAAATCAATTTATAAATAAATAAAAATATAATAAATTATAAATTGAATTTCAAAGTTTAGTAAGAAATAAACATTCCAATTGTGGAGCGCAGCAGTCCACATCTTTTGTAGACAACAGATTAGATAATAAGCTGCATATAATGCGTTCAGGGACTAAAAAAGATTGTGCAGTATGTTCCGACAAGAAAACCCCCGGCAAAAGGCCAGAAACAGGCACATATTGTGATACATGTGTTCGGAAGCCAGGGCTTCATATCGGCGATTGTTTTGAAAAAAAATATCACACGTTGTCAAATTACAAAAGCTAAATCTTTCCGTTTTTATGTAGTTTAAGACCTATTAAACATTACAAGTGGTTTTAAATGTAGATATATCCACCTTAAATCGCTTAGGGAACAATGACTCCGAAAAGCTAAATTCGCCCCGACTTGCTGGTAGTTCC
Organism: Coelioxys conoideus; assembly: GCA_947623535.1. NCBI lineage: Eukaryota > Metazoa > Arthropoda > Insecta > Hymenoptera > Megachilidae > Coelioxys > Coelioxys conoideus. The sequence continues at coordinate 11,065,498 of OX392451.1, read as the reverse complement.
AGCCGAAAAATCTGCCGACCGCAAAGGGTTAATGAGTTAATATAATCCCGATCACCGGGTCCTGTTATTCAAGGATATTGGCACGTACGCAAACTTTCCAAATAACGAAAGAAATAGGTAAACCAGTCAACAATGGGCATAGAATTGGGGGAAAGGAACAAAATCCTTCCGATTGACTTCTCTGGTTCTCTTTACACTCAAGTGGTTTTCCTGGCGGAAAGAGTACGGAATCCTTTAACAATGCGTAAAAAGGTAACAAAGAGAGATTTCACACGGCATACGTAACGGTAACGATCGAACCATAAAGACGATGTCGTTGTCGACTCGGTTGGCTACGTAGACGTCTTATTACACACAGGATCCGTGCTTTACGCGGCTGAGTCTTTGCTAACGAGGATCGTGAAAGGGAGTAATGACACGGCCCGACGCGGTCGAGAGGCGTCGCTCAACAACAGGGGAATAAATTTGCTTACCGGTTTAGCGAACGATCACCGTTGCTTCTACCTGCTGTCGTTTCGAGATCGTGTCTTTTTAAGCCACTTAATTATTTCACTGTCCACCGACTTGACGACTCATAACGAGAGTATACGACCTCTGCCTCGCCGATCCGAACGAGGTTCTTAACCCATTGCCAAAGAGTAGGCTCAACAATGAGCGACACTCCGGGCGGTACTTTTGATGTTCGACAAAGACTGTCTATTTAAATTCGCCGCACAGAGCGGGAAATTTAAATCGAGCACATTTAACTTAGTGTCTACCTCTAATAATTATTGGGTTGTTCGGAAAGTAATTTCGTTTTTTTTTCAAACAGAGTTGATTGGGAAAAAGTTCGATTGATTCTACACAGTGGTTTGTGATTGGCACCCTATCAAATATGGAAAATGAAAATCAGCATTTTCGGAATATTTTACTTTCTTAAAAATTCTATTGAAGCAAGAAAACATTTTCTGATGAAAACCATCTCTCATTTTTTAAAAAGGCGAAATTATTTTCCGAACAACCTAATAGAAATCTATTTGTTTGTATGTTACTAATATTGGCTTTCATAGTATTTACATCGATTTTGAAATACTTCGAACATTTAGAAAAGTTGAAAAAGGAGGGCATGTACTGAAGTGGTTACTCTATAGAATACATTGTAAGAATATGTATTACAAAAATGATTATTAGAAATAATTTATAAGGAAATGACGAACTATTTGTTTGAAGAGAATAGAATATATTAGAACTTAGAAGAAAGGTGAATGTGTTACAGGGAAATAATAAAATATTTATTACAAATAAAGAAACAAACATTTCCAAATAAATATTATATTTATTACAAAGAAATATTTACTTACTTATAAATACTTACAAATAAAATAATGGCGAGCGTGTTACAGGGAAGAGACAAAATATTTTATCGTATTCGTTACAAATTATAAACAAATAAACATATCAAACCTCATACTTGCTCACTACGTTCATTCGCTTTTTGGAATACTCCACGTTTAATTTTATAATACATGTCCATTTAAACTGCTTGTGTTATTCTGTGTCTCCCTACAAGTAAATTCTTTGATCGAGTGTCGCCTTTTGTTATTCTTGCACTTTGCCGTCACTTTATAATAGAGCTACGTGCTCGTCGAACTAACAAAATTCATCAGTGATGAGCATCTAATAAGTTATCTTTCAATTTAAAGTCTTACATCGATAGATTTGGTTGTAGGAGTAATAACATTATTTACGGCTACACAATTGAGCAATTACCGTCTGTAGTGGACAATGTTGTAGTTCTAATTGCTTCTTCAATTGTTTTTTGTGTATACTATAGAAATGATATTTCTGATAGTCTTAAATCGTTAGGTTTTACTTCCATATTTGCAAATTTTGAAATTCCAAATTCTCGAATTTCAAGATTTTTTAATTGTTTAAGTGTCAATTTCTGTAATTTCCTGACTTTCAATTTTACAAATCACGAGTTTTCCGAGTTTTCAAATTTCTATACATAAAAATTTCACGATTATCCAATTCTCCACATTTCAAATATTTTATTTCGCAAATTTTCTTAGTTCTAATTTATCCAACTAGCACATTTCACAGTTTTCTATTTTCCGGTTTCACAGATACTCCAAATTACTAAACTTTTGTATTTCGTGAGATTCCCGTATTCTTAAAATTTCCGGATTTCTAAATTTCCAAATTCTCCAACTTGTGGTGCCTAAAGTTTTCTGACCTCATAAGTTGTAGTTTACCATAAACCATATTCCCAAACTTTTAAATCTACATGACCTTTGTAACTCCGAAACAGCTTCCAAGCTCACAAACTGTCAAACCCTCAAATTTTCCATTCATTAAAGTCCTAAATTCACAAATCCACTTTGCAAGATTTCAAACTCCCAAATTTCCAACGTTTCAAACATAAAAATAAATTCTCAAATTGATAAATTCACAAATGATTGAATACTCAAATTCACCGATTCACATATTCATACATTTATAAATTTATAAATTTACAACTTCACAACTTCTCAACTACACAACTACACAACTACACAACTTCACAACTACACAACTTCACAACTTCACAACTTCACAGCTTTACAACTTTACAGTTTCACGAGTTCACAACATCACCAACTTACAAGTTCATAACTTCGCAGGTTCATAATTTCACAAATTCGCGAATTCACAAACCCCCAACTAGGCAGAGTTCCAGATTTTGCCAATTTCAAAATCCCAAACACAACAAATCTACAAGCTTATCAATTTTTTTAACTCTTACATTCTTAAATATTGCCAATTAAAGCTTTAATTCTCAAATAGCTATGTAGAAAACGCGTCAAAAATCCTCAACTTCCCCAAAGAAAAATAAAATAGCGAAACCGGTCACTTTTACTGATGTCGTAAATCCAGTCTCAATTCGAAAGCAAACACGACAGGCCTCAACGATGTACTTCAACTGTGAAGACACCTAAAAAATAACAAATTTGTAAGAAAGAAAAATATTGTGATTTATAAAAAAGAAGAAAAATATAATTCAACTGTGAAGACGCATAAAAAAAAATTTGTAAGAAAGAAAAATATTGTAATTTATAAGAAAGAAGAGAAATATAATTCAACAATGAATACGTATCGATCATAAAATACGAATCCAACGTGCTAAGAAACCCTGCAATGTAAGAAGAATTCACACAGCTCACTGACGCCAAAAATATTGCAGAACTGGCAATAGATCAAGCGTGTGTCCATGTAGGTAATTAATTTGAAAGTAAGTACGGCAGATCTGAAGTTCGATCGTGGCAACGTGAATTACGTTCAATTCACAGGTCGATTCACGGAGGAAGAGAGTTACATACGTGTCGCGTATTTCTCGCGAGAGAACACGTACGGGCGCCATGGTTGCAGCCTGGCAAAGTGTGTAATAAGATATCCGCGGATACTCGAAGCCCTCAATTGGCTAATTTACCGGCAGTTAGCCGGCTATCCGACCGCTTAGGTCATCCTAACGTGGTCGGTTATTCGGCCTGAATAATTTATAACCGCCTGTTTACGAGAATTGAGAATAATGAATTTCACTGGCAGTTCGCACTCCGACGCATCATTGACGAACAACTACAGCTGGTCATCGAGCTTGGCTCGGATGTTCGTTATTAGACGATACGATGACACAGTGAGCACTGAAACTGATACAATAATAATGATTCCACGGAAGGTTATTATTCATCCACTCGTCAAGTTGAAACGACAATTTTTTGGAAGGAATTTTATCTTGATACGTCGTTTTAACACTGAACCTACCGTCGTATATTGCAGGTTAATCTTCAATAATAATTAAGTTGTTTATGTACAATAGAATTAAAAAAAAAATATTTGTTTCGAACAAAAGTTTCCGAATGATATCGGTCTTTGTATTTCATACGACTTCATGTATTTCATGTGAAATTTAAAAGAAATCTTAATATATACATCAGTAGAAAATTTAATAATGTACAAGATATATAATAAACTTGTAAATTCAAATTTCGTTAGAACGAAGATGACCTGTTCTGATAATTCATTAATAAGAAACTGTAAAGTCATAAACATATAATTTTTAATATACTTGGGTCTTTATAGATTGTATTAGGTGTAAGGAAGTACAATTGTTAAATAAGCACAGTGGGCACTGAAACTGACACAGTAACAATGATTCCACGGAAGATTATTCATCCACTCGTCAAGTTGAAACGTTGAAACGACAATTTTTTGGAAGGAATTTTATCTTGACACGTCGTATCAACTGAACCTACCGTCATATAATGCAGGTTTATTTTGAAATTAAAAATGATATTAGAAAATAAATAAGAGAACGATAAAACACGTATTAATGTACACATCAGTTCCTCATCTTGCTGAAAATCAACATGGATTTCAAAAAAGCAACCTTAACATTCTTTGTAACTTAAAATTAGAAACATTTTAAATGGTCATTTTGACCGCTTTGCTTTGGTGTTAAATATACGGTGGTGAAAAACTATAGAGAACTATAGTTTAGAGAACAAATATTATTATGATCTTATGAACATTGTGTGATTGTCATCGTGATAAATATGAATGGGTACTTTTAACGTCGAAAGTACAGACTATATAAAATTATAAATTTGTATTTTGGAAGAATTGTATAAATTTAATGATTAATATGTGGAAATGACCGGGGTCAAATGTCAAATAACGCAGACGACCTCCAACAAACATATTTTAATTCAATTTATCATAACTGAACCTAATTTAATTTAATTAAAACTTATCTTAACTTACCCAATTAGCCTAACTAAGTAGATGTAATGAAATTATGCAAGTTAGCCTAATCTATCTAAGAAACTAAATGCACCGACATTACAGTATTTATTTTAAAATACACGAGTTATATAACTAACCTATCTAACAAAGTCAATCAAATAAAATTACATGACTGAGCTTAATGTTATCTGCGCTACTTAACTGACGTAACATCATCAAATCTAACATATCTTATTTAAGTAACATAACTATGAAATTAAAAGTAACAAAATTTGATTATTTAGCCTGACCTAGCTTAATTTATTAAATTAACCCAACTAAGATATGACGTACAATGAAGTTACATAACTTAACGCCATCTACATCAAATTATCTTACTAATTCAACTGAGAAATTAAATGTACTGAAACTACATAACATGACCTAATTTATCCTAAATAATTTAACTAATCTAAAAAACTAAATGTAACAAACATACATAACTTGGCCCTGCCCAATTTACCTTACTTAACTAACTTTACTGTGAAATTAAATACAATGAATTTGCATTATTCAACCTAACCTTAATTAACATATAAAATTCGTGTAATTGTTGAAATTAAACGCAGTGAAATTACATTAGTGAATTTAACGTAATTCACCGCATCCAACTTATCTAACTGTGAAACTAAATGTAACGAAGTTGCACTATTTTGTCTAAAAAACTTAACTAAGAAATTATATCCATTCAAATGACATTTCTTAACATCATTTATTTAATTGACTTAACTAAGAAATTAAATAGTTTAGCTTAATCTAACTTGATTTGCCTAACTAACCTAATTGAGAAACAGTATAATTAAAATTTTGCCTCATGCCGATACCATTGTATAATCGTACGCAGGTTCAGACTTTCTGTTACACTCTATTAATATGCGAATAAGTAATAATTTACTGGAACAATGGAACATGCGTCCTTGAAGTCCATGCGAATTAACATCCTTCTTCGTTGCGTAGCTGCGAATCGAGCCTGCACACGTGATGAGACTCGATTAATCGAAGGAAATAATACCCTGATCATCAACGAGATTGATGGTTCTAACGAACGTGGAGAGGATAGTATGAATAGAGGGACATTGAAGAAGGGCGGGGAAAAATTGGACCGGGTAGCATTAATCAGATATAACGAGAGTACTATTAATTTCTATTGCTGTTTAAAAATTACCGCGACGAAATGATTCTGAAAAATCGACAGATCGCTGTTACAAGGAACGTTATATCAATAATAACTCAATTTTTATATGATCATATTTCCATTTCACATCCCACTTGCGTAACATCTTACGAGTAAGAAAATATTTATATTCCATTAGAAAAAAGTATTTGCATTTCTTGGGCGTTGCATTCATAAAGTTAATTCCGTTCGTAAAGAATGTCAAGTCGTAAAGAAATAGAACTTAGAAATAGAAATAGCACTTGCCCGCCATTTTTAATTCGATTTGTTTAAAAAAATTTTCAAAACATATATAATGAAGTTATTTTGTCCCTGACCTTATACCTTGTATGATTTTTACTTTAACCCTTTGCGATCCTATGTCGAGTGTGGCTCGACACGGCGTTTCTCTTTGATCGTGGAAATAATTCGGATAAATAGGTTGATTCAAAACGTTTTCATCTCTTTACCACTCGTAACAAATTAGAAATATATTTGTTACGTAATCTGCATTATTAGAATACATTTTATTGTAAACCCACTTCTTCATCCATTTTGTAAGTTAGGAGTAAGGAGCTGTAGGTAAAAGAAATTAAAGACTGCAAAGGATTAAAATGTTCACGGTGCCTATATGTACTATTCGAGACGAAAGGGTCACTTGTGGGGGATATCGATTTTATAGGCTACTTAGTGAACTACAATTAATTATTCGACTTACTGTCTACTTATAAATGTTCGGACTCCGAACAGTCGAAGTTCCTCGTACCTCGTTTAATATTAAAAAACCCGACGTACAATGCACAATTACTTTGAAGTTAAAAATGAAATTGAAGAATGAAGTAACAAACGACGAAAATATAAAGTCCTTTGTGCAAATGTAAAGTTGAAAAATGAAATAACAAACGAGGAAAATATGAAGTCCTTTGTCCAAATGTAATGTTGAAAAATGAAATAACAAACGAGGAAACAAAAGGTAACACACATTGATTCTTAATTTCTATTTATTCGGCTTTTAATTTCATAATCAGTTTCGAACGAAGCGTAAATTAGACGGTGGTAAATTCGAAGTTAATCTCTCTCTATTCGGTGAGATAATGTTCACGCAACGAACTCTTCCATGGTACGACATCTCGATGAAAAGCGTGTGCCATGGCCGATACGCGTCAGACATACGCGCGAGCGTGTAGGTGTCCGGCACCGAAGCACTTCCGGTGGCCAAGCAGGGTCTCGCCGACGAGGGGTACGCGGGCTGTGGCCCGATGTAAGTGAGCAGTCAAAGAGATGGCGCCTAATAGATTGGTTTGTAGGTGGACGCATTATCCGCGTCGCGTGTGTGCGCGCGCGAGTGTAAGCGACAACGAAGCGTGTACAGAAGTGTGTGCATGGCCGAGGGCGGAAATTAGTAATGGAGCAATGAGCACCACGCTGAGTAAAGCTGTCGAGTCGCGGCTATGAAACGAGCCGAGGGGAAAGAGATGTTCCTGGTGGCCATTTCGTTGGATGACGCGTGGATTCGGCCAACACGTGAACGATCATCATTGATTCCACTTAACCTGCGAATCATTCGTTCCCGGTTTTCGAATAAACAACGGGGAAGTTGAGGATTAAGACGTTCGGCTGCTGGCAGATGGACAGATAACTGTGTGTGGGACGCACACTGGGTCAAACACGACCTCGTAGTATAGTTTCGTACGACCATTGATCTCGTGGTACTCTGACCTGTTCGATTCTCGTATTATTATTTTTCAAACGTGTTTTTGTATCGCATAGTTTCTTCTTCGAATGTTCTGTCTTTTATGGTTGTAGTATCTCACGATTCACGAGGTATGCCTGAGATGTTGGAGACAGATCTCAAAGGAAACTTTTGAGATTCGGAAGTTTTCGGGAATTTCTGGAGAAAATTTAGAGATCTGGGAAATTCGAGAATTTTGGGATATAATTCGGGGATTCTTAAATTTAGAAAGTGCGAGAATGCGAAAATTTACATGTTTCGGTATTTGTAATCATTGAGAATTTGGGAATTGAGAAATTTGTGAAATTTGTAAATCTGAGAATAATGCAAATATGATTTAGAAAATTCAAGAATTTGACAACTTGAAAATCGGTAAACTTGAAGACTTCGGAATTTGAGACTTATTAATTTATGAATTTGTAAGTTCGTAATTTGTGAATTTGTGAATTTGTGAATTTGTAAATTTGTAAATTTGTGAATTTGTGAATTTGTAAATTTGTGAATTCGTAAATTTGTAAGCTTATAAATTTGTTAATTTGTGAACTTGTAAATTTGTGAGTTCCTAATTTCTACCAGATCTTCCTTAACTTATATTTGATTCGAAAATATAATCGCTCTTCGTTAGTAAATAAAATGTTTCAAAATAATTATAGTTTAGAATGCAAGATCAAGTAAGAAATTAATCGTACTGAACGGCAATCAGTGTTTTCTAAAGTTTCGTGCGCGTATATTCGGGAAACTGTACCCTCGTCTTTCAGCCATGTAAACTGAGGCGAACATAAAAACTGGTACCGCGAATCTAATCGACAGCTTCATAAAATTGAACCCATAAAGTCATAAAATCAACCACTCAGTTAGAGGGATAGTGCGCCATGAAAACATTTATAGTCCTTTTTGGACGCTGTTGTTCGGCCAAGTCTTTCACCGAATAGTAAGAGACTCGAACGACTTTCGTATTTTTCTACGAAATTTTTTTAATACATAATTCATTTTCGTATTCCATGAAATATTAGTATTTATTATAGTTACATACAAAGTTTATATAATAGGTATAATAGTAAGTAGTATGATGAAATTGTAATGCAACCATTGCTTACATTTCCATATGCAAGACACAATGAAAACCGAATTTGTGTAAACTCATTTATAATATTCAAGTATTTACTGGTGATTATAAGCATGTGTAGAATCCAGCGAGGATGGCTATAGCTACAACATACAGCAGTTATTGCATTTAAGAATTAAAGATTTAAGGAATTAAAGAATTAAAGAATTAAAGCATTAAAGAATTAAAGAATTAAAGAATTAAAGAATTAAAGAATTAAAGAATTAAAGAATTAAAGAATTAAAGAATTAAAGAATTAAAGAATCAAAGAATTAAAGAATTTAAGAATTAAAGAATTAAAGAATTAAAGAATTGAGATGTTTGGAAATTTAGGAATTTGGTAATTAAGAAATTTGAAAATAAAAAATTTGGATATCTGCAGATTTAGAAATTTGAAAACTGAATGTTTTTAAGCTTTCTGTATTTATAAAATTAAGGTATATAAAGATACGACAATTTAACAAGTTGGGAATGTAGAAAACGAATTTAAGGATTGTGAAAATTTAAGGGCATGTAAATTTATAAATCTAAATATTTAGTAATTTAGAAATTTGAAAATTAATGAATTAAAAAATAAAAAAAGTAGGAGTTTAGAAATTTAAGCAAAAGGCAATTCAGTAATTCCAACATAAAAATTTTATAAATATACAAATTCGATAAGTCACAAATTTGAAAACAAATAAATCACTAAACTAAGATGTCAGAGAAATCTTTGCTCTAACAATAAAGTATGAATTCGTAAAAGCCCTAGACAGTGTATCCCCATGAAATGATGATCATAACCCTACATCGCTCTTGAGTACACAACTTCATAACAGTATAAAAATTCTTAAGATGTAAGAAAGTCACGGGATAATTCAGACAAGTTCAATGGGTCCAGAGACCAGGTGCCTAACGAAATTACGAACGTGTATTTAAAATTTAGAATACCTATTGTAAACATACAGATAATACAAGCATGAGATTCCGAGATTTTAAAGTCGTACCATACAATAAAATGTGTCAGAAACTATCGAAAACGATTGCAAATATAATTATTGTTGATTTGACGTCAATGTTAACACAGAATTGTCGTCAACAACGAGTAATGTACCTTTTAACACTATTTCTACCAAGAGGTGTCAAAAGACACCTTTCAAATTTCAACTTAAAATTATTCTCTATGTCGAATCAATTTCTACAATTAATTTTTTGACTTTTCACGCAATAGTTGTTAACTAAATTAAGCGATATCATTTTCCTCCAGCTCATCGTGGATCTAAAAATGCGTATTCAAACGAAAATTCGTCAAAAGACACCTTTTGATCGAAACAGGTATACACAAGATCGTGGTAGAAGTAGTGTTAACGTGCCTTAATTCGATTCTATTCGTCAAAAATTATAGAAAACGATACCAAAACACGTTTTTTACCAATTCGTCGACGACGATCGACGTCAATGACGATAGAAACGTGTCGCCAAATCGCCGTCAAAATCTATACAGAAAATTTAGGGTGTCTCGAGAGACTACCTTCAAAATTTCAAGTTAAAAAACCCAAAATTACGACCTGTAGTGTAGAGATAAACGAACAAAGGAACAAATGCGGTTCTAGTCGTCCCAGGAGCCTCGTTATGTTCGGCAATGATATGTTAATTTGAAAAAGTTCCTAAACGAGATATCAATTTGGCAAAGTGCCTAAACGAGATATCAATTTGGAAAAGTCCCTAAACGAGATATCGGTTTGGAGAAGCCCTAGACACCGTATCCCCGTGAAATGGTGATCGTAAGAGATCCAGAGCCGCTGTTAGTCTCGACAAAATCGAAGGATCAGACATGGCCGGTGGTCAGTTGGCGTTGGTTATCTAGGAGCTTTTACAACCAACGCCAATACTCACTTTAGTGGCGGATCGATTCGGAGATATGCAAGCAATAAGCGTTTAATTGCACGGGATTCCTCATCGTAACAGTCTCTTTAGAGCCGCCTGCGGTCCTCGGGACTATAAAAGGCATCGGACCTATAAAACGCATCCTTGGCTGGACCATCGTTTCTACACCATTGTACGCACGTTCTGTTTTTGTCCCTATCTTAGACTGTCCTTTTCCTGCCTCTTCGGACAGATTGCATACTCAGAGATACAATTTAACGATCACTTTGACTTGCACGATGCCGGACCACGTTCTCCTCGCATCAAATTGTAACTTAGGTTTTAAAGTGTATTGGAAGGGATGGTATTTCTAACAGGGGGGTAAGTAATTTAGATAACGACCAAACATTGAACCATTTAATGGAAAACTCACTGTTACCGAGTAATTTCGTGGTAACTGGCGATGGCTCGATATATTTAATTTAGTCTTGTTGAAGTAATATTATATTAGGTCTACCGAAAAGTTCTGTCCGTTTATCTATCAATCCTAGCTTCTGTATATGGTCCAAAATGATTTATGGAGCCGAGTTAATGTTATCAAATAAGGACCCAATGTTATCCAAAAAGGATCTATGATCCATAATATGTTATGGTCTTCACAATACAGCATCAACCAAAATTGACCACTTAGAGCGTGTCTTATCGATAAGGTCGAAATCACCTACTTCAAATTTTTCGAACCATGTCACACACGTTCTGCCCGGAACACCATTTCCACCAACAACTTTGATCAAATTTCGATACGTTTCGGTAGCATTTCTATACTGTTAGAATTCATACAACATGCAGCCCCGCAAATGAACTTTGTCAGAACCCATGTTTTCATGATCGGGTTAAGCTTAATAACGACATGAGATATCTTTGCCATAGTTACTTTCGAAGGGCACATGTTTTTAAACGCAGTTATAAAGAAGTTAGCTATATGTGGCTCAAAAAGAGATTGCGTATACATGTTCGAACTTGGAACAAAATTATCGGACAGAACTTTCCGGTAGACCTAATAATTAGAAAACTCCCCTTCGACAAACTCTCGAGGGGCAATAAAATGGTTCGGCTCTCGAAGATGTTTTATTACGGGTGACGTTTTTCGGAAAGCTAAATGTAGATGTATGCTTACCTGAAAAGGTACACCGCATGTACGATCGTAGGTACAAGGATTTGCGACCGTCTGCTTTTCAGCAGTTCGATGTAAAGATCGATTTGGACAGGACAGTACGCTGTTCCTGGGTTATTTAAAGTTATTTTCACTATTAAGATTACGTTTAACAATCTGCTTCCAACAAACATATCCCTCAACAAGTCTATCCATGTTTTGGAATTATCAAGTTTCAAAAGTGTAAATTTCGAACTTGCACGTTGCAAGTTCCAATATTTTCAAATTTTTTAATCTCCGAATCCCACAATTTTCGAATCCAAAAGCTACTGAGTGTCCTCATTTCTGAATTCATGGATACTCAAATTTCGAAATCGTCGAATTCGATTGTTATCGAAAAATTGTGTGATACTTATTTAGTAATAGCTCAATGTCTGCTAAAAAATTATATTACATATTCCATAATTGACTCACTTCTCAATTATTCCTAAATTAATAAAAACAGTTCTACCGTTGGTTGTCTTCTATCATATTCAAATGTTGTAGTTAAAAATAAAAATGCTCCTGAGAACCTCATTAGTAGAAATTTATTGCACAAAATCGAAAAAGTGGAACGATTTTAAATAGCAAGTGTACAGTTGTTATATATCAGAATTATCTATAGAGATTTCTAAATTTTTAAACTACAAAATTCCCAACATTTTAAATTTCTAAACTACAGTTTTCTAAATTTCAAGCTCCAAAAAAAATTCTAAATTTCCAAATATGTAGTACTCCGAATTTCCGAACTTCAAACTTGTAAAATTTACACAATTATTTAAATATTTGCAAATTTCAAAATTCGTAATTCCAAAATTTCTACATTCTCAAATTTCAAACTTCTTAATTCTCTGAATTCCTAAATCCGTAAATTTTTAAATTAATAAATATCTGAATTCCCGAAAGCCAAAATTTTCAGCACCATAAATTTCCAAAGTAATGACTTCCAAAATCTCAAATTTTCAGTACCCTAAATTTTCAAATTCACAATTCTTCAGTTCTCAAATGACTACATTCGAAACATCCAAACTTTACAATTTAAAAATTTTCAAACTGCTATCAAATTTACAGCGGGGTTTGAACAGAAAATGCTATAGTCCCTATAATCATTCGAAGTTGTTATTACCTTTTATTCAATCTCTATAAGTAACACCAAACCAAACCTATTCTTCATTAACGTTCTTTTACTAAATATTCATTACCGCATTTAAAAACTAGTTCACATCGAAACTTGGAGAAAACAACACTGATTGCGATGAAGAATTCTTCATATGTAATACAGAATGATTATTCCAAAACGATGACATTCTCACGTGTCGAACATCAGGATATACCTTTTCATCGAAAGAAGAGAAAGGGAAATCGGTTTTTCGAAGTCCAATTACAAGAATGACCCCTCGATTTTCCCGACTGTCGGGCCGAAATTCTTCGCAGAAAGGGATCCTTCTCTCGAGTAACTTAACGTAAAATCGGTGGGGACGTCCGAGCACGACGGGGACCAAGTAATTTCAAACATCTGGAGAGTCTTAATTAATGGGATATCTTACTGTTCCGCTTCTTTGAAGGCATTGGTGCGCCGGCCGATTAAGCAAATACGTAGTCCTCTTTCGCCGACACTCGAGTAATCGTAATTTGTACTCGTTATCGGACTAACACTGTCGCGAAATCGCCAAGTTTTGTCACGAACGCGTGTTTCCGAACCGAGGGGTCCCACCGAAAAAGAAACTCGTTTCGACAGAACTCGTTCAGAAATGTGTCATAGGAAGGAAGTTGATTAGATAGACGATTTTCGATTGTTTCCTGTCTATAGTTGATAGAGCGAAAAAGAAACGAACGTTCAATCTCACGGTTTAATCGCCAACATTTCCGGTAATGATGTCCGAAATTTTAATTAATTGTAGTAGACCAGAACACTTCGCTCATTAGGTATTGAATGTAGCATCTCTACTCACTACATTGGTTCATTGTTACACAAAAACCAAATAAAATATATGTGCTAAATAATATATGGAAATATATAAATTGATACGATTAGAGAAATTCAAATTTTGCTTTTAGAAAAGAATTAATTCACCTTTGTCTACTGAGAGGTTAAGTGATTAGCAATCTGATTTAGTAGTAAAGATAATAATATTGCGCTATGCGTAATTTAAAATGTTTTTCTATATTCATGCTATATTCCATGAGTGAAGTTCATTTGTTAGTAAATGATATTATTCTTCTTTACAGTATTTTATACAAAATTGTGATGCTTAAACTTTGTGATCTTCCACGTCAAATTATATTACATTCGCATTTATTAAATAGTAGGTACGTCACATACGTAGAGAATTCAATATATAAACAAGTAAATAATTAAACAATGAAACAATTAAATGATTAAAGAATTAAGGAATTAGTTTACGTAACAAAAGTAACAATCATTAAAAATAGAGATAAACCGGAGTGAAGCAACACAAAATTGCATTTAACACGAAGGTTAAAATGTAAACATCAATAATTAAATATTTTGCTTCATAAATTTTAATAACAGTCATCTCAATTCAATATTTATTGCAATTAATGAAATGAGTTTTGTATTTTTAATTATTTCTTATATTGTAAATTTGTATATGTTAGACCTATAATTTTAAGAATTAGACTAGAATAATAATTATATCACATTTGCCTCACTTTCATTATAAACTCTTTTAATATGAAAATAATTAGCGGTGGAGTAATTCAGAAATAAATAATACCAAAATGTTCCACAAAAATATTATAAAATTGACAATTTAAATATGGACAATTATAAATAAATGTAAACAATAATTAAATTAAATATACTTAACTGCAAATAATAATTAAATTAATTATAATTAAGAATGAGCAATTACTAAATGGATTATAAATGGATTATATTGAACGTAATCAATTATTGAATTGCACATAAACATCGGCTGTTATTGAATCATTAATGATTAATGTCAATTAAAATTCCTATTAATCATCGGTATAAATCATTAAAAGATAGTGTTTCTACTGATTGCAACACGGACGCCATTCACAATGATTTGGGCGGAAATAAAAACGATCACGCAACGTAAACGCTTGATACAAATATTTCAAACAAATCCTTGACAATAACAAATATATTATATGCGTGCGTGGATCAATGCCCCCAAGAAATTGGGTTCAATGAAAACAGTGAGCAATTAATCGTGTCTCGTCGATTCTCTCAAAGAAAGTCGTAAGAGAATTTCCTCTTCCAAGGAAGAGTCTGGCAATCAACGAGAATCGTAGCAAACAGAGCTGGAGCCGTTGCACAAAATGGAAGTTTAATTGAAGGCAAACAATAATGCGATGCACGCATAACCGCTCGGGTCAGAAATGGTATTCGTTATGTGTCTCCGTTTTCTCCTCTTTTCCCTTCGTTTCTGCCGTACTTGAGGAATCTTCACGTCGAACGTATTAAATTTCACGCATCGCCTGTCTCGCACTCCCACGATTCGCAATTGCTCGCATTCCCCGCTATCCAGAAATCTACATCGCTATTAATTTTATATCCTACCCTATCGTGAACTCGAGCCACATAAGTTTGCATTCGCTATTCTCTGTTCGATTGCGAGCTTTCGATTTTCAACTCGCTTTAACCAGTTAACTGTGGCGCTCCCTTTTGTAAGTATACTCGTGATCACAAAATAAATGTTGGTGTTAAAATGTTGAATCAAAAAGATGGGTCTATTTTATAAAATAGATAATTTTATTAATAATATTGACTTATTAGGCGAACCAGTTAACTCTGATTTAGGAGAGTACTCGTTGTAACACGAAATCCTTCTCTGTGACGACACTACCCGTCAAACACAGCTAACTGGTTAAGAGGGGAGTCAAAAAAGTCATTTTTTGTTTTACTTAAAAAGTTACTTTAAAGCCTATAGAATAAGAAACACATTGGTATTTGGAGTAAAGGGCAAAGCTATTGTTGTAAGAACCTATACATGTGACCCACCTTCGCACCGATCTGAAACGCGCACAAGTTTGTTTATTTTATCAAAAGTTTGTTTGTTTATTATCCCTGTTTGAAGTGCTTCTATACCTGTAATAAGTTTAGTCGGATCTTCCGGAAGAAGTATTTGCACAGAATTTTAAAAGTAGTGGTAGATACGAAAACTATTGAAATAATAGGAGACTAGCCCGTAAGTCGCAAAATCACATAATCTTTTCTTACCGAAACTTTAAACGCGATTTTCTCGAAACTTGTTTCGTCGCGAAGTTCAAAATCGGTGTACACGATTACTCGAAAGTTACTCGACCAATCGGTCTGAAATTTTGTACACATGTTAATGATAGTTATGGCTCCTGGATGAACCTAAAAGTAAGTTAAAATGATGGAAATAAACATTTTTTTTATTGCAAAAAAGACAACAATTTTTCTATAAAATTTCAACTTTTTGTTCCGGGGTCTGCCATTCTTCAAATTTTTAATATTTTTTCGATGTCTTAGGCTCATCCCTTTACTACATCTATGTACTAATAAAATTTCTTCGTTTTGGCTGTTTCGGATAATAAGAACCGGCACTAGAGTGTACACCGTTTTAGAAGTCGGTTCATGATGCTTCTAGCACAACAGGCTGTACCTCCGCCATTTTGTATTTTATTTCCATAAAGAAATTCCAAAATAAAGTAGAAGTATCACTTAAATAGTCTTCAAAACCATCAAAATATTAATTCACTCCTTATCCTTCAAAAAAATTATTGAAAATCGGCTTAATTTCGGCGTTCTACATAGAGGTCAACCCTTAATGACGGAACTATCGCGTCAATCGAAATGACACAGATTTTATAATTTCGTTTTAAGATTCTTACTTGGTGTTACATGTTTCTTCCGCGATGAAGAAGCTTCAAAGGAACGCAAGAGGACGACTTTTAGAGCGATAATGAATTTTATTTTTGTTTCGTTTATTCGGAATCAGATTATTCTGATTATTTATGCCTATACCAACCAGTTTAACTGGTTTTAGTAAAAATGGCCTCGCTTTAATCGTTAATAGTTTTAGTGTTAAAAATGTTTTAGGAACGTTGCCAAAGGTCTTGTTAAGAAATTAATCAGAGTACGGAATTCCATTTTGTTTTACTTAACTTTCTTCGACGGTTGTGTCGTTGTGCAGAGCGATTTGTGAATACAGTTATACATTAATGTATTTCGGTCACGTGTATGTTAGTGTTCATTAACAGTGTCAATAAAATATACGCAATAGACTCACGATTTTAACATAATTTTATTGCGACATGCGTTAAATAATTGTAAGCAATTTTCTTATAAAATTTCTTGCCACTATTTAACACTATTTCTACCAAGAGGTGTCAAAAGACACCTTTCAAATTTTGGCATAATATTATTCTCTATGTTGAATCGTTTCTCCACAATTAATTTTTTTACATTTCATACAATGGTTGTTAAATTAATTCTGCGATATCATTTTTCTCCAGCTAATATTCGCTAATTTCTCATGCTACATTTTAGTGTACAACACTGCATTGATTGTATATTAGAGTGTCCCATAAGTTATTTCCTTTTTTGATAGACATTCATATACAATACTTATAGTTTAAAGTTGATTCGTCGCATTAATTGTTTAGCTGTATCAACCTTCTCTATCCCTCCATCCCATTTTGTGTCATATTATTATACAAAAACGAAGAAACTTATGGGACCTTAATATTTTGTAACTTGGTAAATTAAATAATCTGGAATAAATACACATCAATGTATCAATAAATATATTCCTCAAATTATCTATGTTTAACTCATAATTTGAAATCCCAACCAGTTTCGGCGATGATTTGTATTCAAAAGGCGACAAAAGACACCTTTTGGTTGAAATGGGTATACACAAAATCGTGGTAAAAATAGTGTTAAAAATACATTTCGTTTTAAAAATTGAAAAAATCATGCAATAAGAAGTTACATAATTTTAAGTAATTTTTTTATTAACATCACTCGTAAGGAATCAAAAATATATTTTGTTCAAAAACTTCAGGAAAAGCAACACACAGAAAGTGCACTTAAAAGCATTTTTGTTATTGACAAGTAGTATCGTGAAAACTTTTTGACTGAAAAGTTTAATCAATTTTGTATAAATTGTTGTTTTCTATTATTACTGTCTATCTCACTGTGTGCAAGCATCACATATATAACACTATAGATTTGGGTAAAAATATTTATTTAAAATGTTCTACTAGTCCAAATAACGAATGCGAGTCGCTGTTTGAGTGCAAAGAGGTAATTTTACGGAATTCTCATGTATCCATTACTTGTACAAGTTCAAAAACGCAGTTTACTTCAAAGATTACAAGAATCATACAATGAGGATTCAAATAACTTTGAATAATTTCAAGTACTTCTCTTATATACACTATTTGTACGAGCTCAAAAGTGCATTTTGTTTCAAAGATTTAAAAAATCATACAAGGATGGAATAAATAAGTTTCAGCAATTTCAATTCTTTCCTTAACTTTTTTTACCAGAACTATTAGTTCAATAACGCGTTTCGTGACCAAAACTGAAAAAATCATATAGCGAGAGTTTAAATAATGCTCTATTCTCGCATTGTTTTCGTCGCGGAGTCAAAGACGAGCGCAGCATCGCCGAATCCACTTCGGGATCAGAAAGAAGCCTGATTCCGGTAGCTGACTACAAGGTAGCCGGCTACAAAACTTGCCGAGATCCCACATGCCGTGCTAACGAGCGTGTCTCGGGGTCGGAAAGTCGGTACCGGACACCGATTCGTCGCACAAACAGGGCTGGCCACCGATGTCTTCACCTCTGGTCGGTGCCAGGTTACGGCAAAAAAGCGAGATTTCGAATCGCCACAACCGGGAGACCCGGTGAACGTGTCATTACTTTTAACTAGCTCGGTGGAAGCATCGGGGGTCTCCTCGGTCAGCTTAATCTCTGGAAATTATCATCGCGTTGGTACACAGAGCGGCGAACTTTTACAAGTGTTTCGTGCCGCGATGAAGAAGAAGTCACACGTGAAGCATGGTGACCCGTGAACGAATTCCCACGACACCGAGGACCAGTCCTTTCCATTAATTTCATCAAACCGTCACACGCCGGATCGAAGAATTCATTACTTCGATGTACCACAACAGTTAACTACCGAATTTCGTTTTAGTCCCTCGAACATATAAAATGTCTTCACATTTTTCAGACCTAACTCTTTGTGAAATAGGTTTCTATAAACTTGACTCGCAGAAATAAATCTTAACACCGGTTTTACAGAACGTAGTCGAGATGACTCATCTTGCGTCGAAGTTCAGAAATTATTAGCTTTTGTCGAAATACGTGAACAATGATTATGCAATTGAATTTACGTTGCATCTATTATTTTTTATTTGAAAACTGAACATCGAGCAGCCATAAATTTTGTGTGAACATTTTTTATTTTCAGCTCTAGACAGCACTACAATTGGACTATTTGTTTCTAAATGTATTTATAGTTCGGTGATTATAAATCGGGTCTTTCTTGCACGAGGAGAGATCATATTTCTCGTACAAGATAAAAGGACGAGTAAAAAGTGAAGCGTCCTCCATATTGCTGTGAACCCTTCAATTAGAGTTTCAATATTTCATACTAGACACGTTTATTTTTACTGCGGCAGTC
Source organism: Coelioxys conoideus (assembly GCA_947623535.1). Classification (NCBI taxonomy): domain Eukaryota; kingdom Metazoa; phylum Arthropoda; class Insecta; order Hymenoptera; family Megachilidae; genus Coelioxys; species Coelioxys conoideus. The sequence continues at coordinate 11,046,022 of OX392451.1, read as the reverse complement.
AAAGCGTTAAAGATAGAGAAGAGTAGTTCTAGTCTAGACACTGAAGCAGCAAGAAAACAAACGATTTCAAGAAACGAGAGCGCGCGATCGTCGCCACAGTTCGGACGATTGCGATTAATTAATTTTACTCCGAGCCGAGACACTTAGTTTCCGTTCGTTTAAGCTCGTTAATACGCTATCCTCTGCCCCTCTGGTTGCCTCTGGTTTCCCTTGCCCCTCGTCTCTCTTTCTTCGTTCTCCTCTGTCAGACAAACTGGAGAAACAGCTCACTCAGTTTACGGCGTGCATGTAAATTCATCTGCGCCAGTTGGGTCGTCACGGAGACCTCCTCTCTGACCGATCTATGTACTCGTCGCGTATTCTGGGTCCACTGTGAACCTTCTCTTCCGCGACCCTCCAAATACGACCATCACCCACGGTTTAACCCTTTTACGGACCATTCTTTCTTTTGCCTACAGCTCCTTTATTAACACATTACCGTTTTAGTGCCATGCAGCGCGATCGCGCTGTTCACGTATTATGGTGAACCGTGTCGCTATTTTTTCTATTAGTTCAGAACGTATCTTGTTGCGAGTCTGTCAGAGTTTCCTCTCAGAATTACAAATTTCCTTTCAAATAATCGTAAACAACCTGCATAATTAGCTGTCTTTCTTTAACACATTGAGTGACAAGGTTTATTTTTAACAATAAATGAAGGAAGCCCTATCGCGCTTCATGGCACAATTCGACACGGATTTTTAAAAACCGTGGCACTAAAACGGTTAAGGACCGCAGAGAAATCTGTAAGACATACACAGCCGCCCAAATGTATGTGGACACTTGCCATGTTCGTGAAATTTTTGATATACAGGGTGGGTCGCCAGATTTTGCCATCTAGATTTATGTCATTATTATTACGCACAGCAAACAATGTTTCAGATGAAGTTGTATGGTTTTGAAAGGGGCATATTTTGATGGTACCCTTCTTTTGTAGGCAAAGGACATATCAAACATATGAAGGTCATTAATGTATTTTTTAAATGGGATCATTTATTTTTGTGAATGTGTAAAGGTCATATGAAGGTCATCAATGTTTTTTTAAACGGAATCATATATTTTTTATTGCATCAGCTGGTGCTCCTTCATATTCTTCACAAAAATGTATTAATGTATTTGCGTAAAAAAAAAAAATAATTTTTTTGTACAAATCAGCATATAATTATTTTCTATCATAATCGGTAAGATATTTAACAATTCATTGTTAAAATATGTCCATTGACCATGCACGAATTGAAATACATTTCAGGTAATCGAATTTACCGAAGACATCGTAACTTTTTTTCAGGTAGTTACAAGAATTAAGGTAGAGTCCACATATATTTGAACGGCAGTGTATGTCTGGGACCGCACTTTTTTGGGCAAACTTGTACATTCTAAAATCAACATAACTTTGTTATTTATGAAGCGATTTTTGTTAGACTTTAAAAATTGTAAAATAGAATGCATTCTAGGTATTCCTGGGAAAGAATTATGTTTTTTAATAATTATTAATATGATCCTGTAAAGCCACGACTCTTTGTTCACACTGTCGTGTTTCGATTTAATGTATCATTGCTTATGTTTTCATTTATCATTCTATAAACATAACAACATATAAAGAAACAAGGTCATCGTCGAATTAAATAAAAGGGTTCCCTCTAAACATGACAATTATCATAACTTTTTTGCTTAACAGTCGTGGCGCGAAACACGAGAAAACACGTGAGCGATCCTCAATGTGTTAATTTAGAAAATAGATCAAGAGGCTAATGGCCACTGTAGTCGACGCCCATAAACAATCAATCAATCAATCAGAAAATAGATCAAGAAGTGGGTTTACAGTAAAATGTATTACAAATATGCAGGATAAGTAACATAATTTTAATTTATTACAAGTGGCAAAGAAATGAAAACATCTTCAAACCAATCTATTTATCTGAATTCTTTCTACGAGCCATGAGAAACGCGTAGCTCGACATTGGAGCCCAAAGGGTTAACGCAAAAATTGAGCCCAACCTAAATTCGTGCGCGCGCTTTCGATTCGCCCGAAGGTTCTCTATCGCGTCGAACGTTGTCCACGAAAATCTTTTCAGTAACAATTACCAGAAATTATAGCCAGCTTGTAGAATCGCCGAGGGAAACATTGCAGCAGGACGAGAGAAGTCCGAGGAAAGAATGCGCGTTCGTTACACCGCGACCTCTCGCGTCTCCTTTGTCTTCGGAGGCCAGCAGTACGCACCAGGTGCCCGTAATCGTTCACAAATTAACGTCGCCAGGGCAGTTTCTTCTCCACTTGTACGGATTCACCGGTGTCTCCGTATAAGGGCAATATACCAGGCCGTGTTTCAATCATTTTGTTACGGCGTGTCCGCAGCCCCTGTCTCTTTTTCTGCCGCTGGAAAGCACACCTCTGTGATTCTGCGCTCGGTTTTCCGCTAAACTGTCGAGGCTTCTTGATTTTCTTGCGTCCGACACTATTCTTTTACACGTAGGATCGTCACGGGTTCATGACTCGAACGCAATTTTATATTCAGGAACGAGATACGAACAAAAGTAACAATTGCTTTAAGGGGCAACGCAACTCTAGAAGACAGAAAGAAGGTGTTTTTCGGGAATTTTTAACCCTTTGCGGTCTTTAATTTCTTTTACCCACAGCTCCTTAATTAATTTACAACATAGACGAATAAGTGGGTTTACAATAAAATGTATTCTAATAATGCAAATTGCGTAACAAATATATTTCTAATTTGTTACAAGTACCAAAGAAATGAAAACGTCTTGAAGCAACCTATTTAGCCGAATTACTTCCACGATCAAACAGAAACGCCATGCACACACAGACGCATACACAAACACACACAAACGTACACACTACGCACAAAATACAACCAGCAATATCCTCGTGGTGTACATCGAATAACGCTAATGTTGGCGGTACCAAGCATAAGCTGGCTAAAATGCATGGGTAACTTGTCAACGTACATAACTCCGCCAAAAAAAATCGTAGGGACATCAATTTTTTTTCAATTTGTGCACAAAAGTTTGTACTTTGCAGAAATTTGTGGAACATTTGCGAAAAAAATGTATTGCACCCCGTGGAGCGAATCAAGGTATGCAAATTTTTTAAAATAAAACATGTCCGCACATTAAAGGGGGTGTGGCGGGGGTGGGAAAGGCGGAAGTCAAGTCTGATAAATTGTGCTCAAAGTAGAAACTTCAAACATTAAAATGGAAAAAGAATTTGTAAGATATGACCATTTTTCGGAGAGTTACGATTACTTAAAGTTGAGTAAAATTTTGATAAAAATTCTTGTTGCCCTAATTTTGTTGCTCAGTGTATATGTTTTGAAGATGGTTTGAAAATTTTTTTAAACAAATTGAATTGAGAATAGCGGGCAAGTACTAGCAAGCAATAACATCTTTTTTTTGGAGTGGGCTGATAGCCGAATATTTTTTTCATTAACGGATATTCGAAAATCAAAAAATCAAAGATTTTCTGATAGTATATACCATAATTTATGGAACATCCTATGGAAATAAAAAAATTATTAATAATTGTTAATTTGGTGTAGATATGAGAGAAAATTTGGAAAAAATGACGATAAATTTAGCATTAAATTGTTAATAAAAAATGAAGTAGTTGATTAATCAAAAAAATTGTAAGACGTTCCCTGAGTTATGTTATTTTACACCTCGATACAAAATTTCAAGTCGATTAGTTTAAAACTTTTCGAGGTATGTGTTCGGCCAGTTAGAAAAAAGTGTCTCCGAGAAACACGTGTACAAAGTTTTAATTCCCATTCTTCATAAGTAATTTGTTATATATCAGTAATCGGTAATACCTGTACCATACATTTCGCTTTCTATATTAATATTCCCCTCGTTCTTTTCCTCCCTGCTGGATCTGAGGATCAATCCAGCCTCTTTCGTAGCTTCGTTCACTGATCGCTCTCAAAATTCTATGCATCAAATTATAATAGTTTTCAGTGATAGACATATCAAAGGCTTCCATTACTTGCATTATAGTGGATAATCATCGTTGAATATGCAAACAGCCATATTTGAGGGAATGTCAAGTATATGTTTACCACTGGATACAGTTTTCGGAGCCATAGATCACACCACTGAATTGAAACTGCAGCGCGTCAGTAAGTCGTCGCTGGTGAGATCTTCATACACGCGATAAATAGCAGAGCAAACTACTTTTGATATTGGTAATTTGTGTTTATATTGATTTAATATGCCGGTAGCCTTTGGCTTCTGCTAGGAACACCAGGAATCCTCTCCAAGTGGACACTTCTCATGCTGCCTGCATGAGCAGCGCACTGCGAATGATTGCAATCCACTTAAAAAAAAATTCGTGTTCCCGATTATTCCTGCACTTAAAACATTTTTATGTTTCTTCACATAATATAGCATCATTTAGGCAAAAAAAAAAGATCGATTTTTTCAAAATTCTTGATTGGCGTTACCCCTCAAGGATAATTTCTTTCCCATAATTTCAGCGATTCGTTCGTATTATTTATGAAGCACAGCAAGATCGCGACCTTTAAATTAAGCTGCGGGACGTAATAAAACGCGGGGAACTTGATCGGGTTAGGTTGAGGACGGCTGAAAATGGCGTAACGCGTGGAGAATCCATCAGCGAACGCGGTCCGTTGAAGAACCTGCTCTATCCTCGCGAGTCCTCGTCCATCAACGGTCGTTCGTGGCAGTTCTCACACTTTCCACGTGTCACAGGCCGTCTGATACGATCTACATAAAGATCTCGAGTTCATTGCTCAACGAGTTGAAACGCGGCGACGAAGAGAGTCCGCGGTGGCCAACGAACGGGGGCTTCTCTCTTCAGGCTTCTTCGTTCAACGATACTCCTGATTTATGGATATTGCCGGGCCCGGTGAGCCGTTCTCGGACACGTGTAATAAAACGCGACGGATACGTACGTCATCGTGGATACACGGTCATACGTGTTTCGGACTCTTGGAAGTCCGTTGCTGTGTAAGCGTGACCTCACGAACCGTCTCCGTAATGGCACCGCTCGCTTTCCGAAAGTCGATCCACGACTGGATGATTGCCGTGTTAATTGGTCCGGTGTTGATGGCCGTGATTTACTAGGCTAAGTGGAACGGTCAGATGAGTCACCTCGTCCCGGTAGAAATACACAGTGCTTCTTCGATTACCGGTGGTCATTTAACTACGGTGCCCCCTCTTATCTAATTTTGAAAGAACAATGGCGTTCATGGTGTTAACAGTGTTACAATGTCGAAACGTTCACGATGTTAACGATATTACAATGTTTACAATATTGTCGAATTTACAATGTTAAGAACGTTACAATATTATTACAATGTTCACGATGTTAACCCTTTGTACTCGTAAGGTGACTCACACTCACCACTTTGTTCAATACAGTAATTTGGAATGAGCATTGTTTAATTAAATCTATACTGCTGCACATGTGATATATAAACCTAATGAAACAGGTAATAGTGGCAATTAATAATAGACAGATAATAACATAGAAAGAGTTCATCAAATACTTGAAACAAAGATTTTAACCCTTTGCAGTCCTTAATTTCTTTTGCCTACAGCTCCTTAATTAACTTACAAAATAGATGAAGAAAAGAGGGCTTACAATAAAATTTATTCTAATAATGCAGATTGTGTAATAAATATATTTCTAATTTGTTATAAATGGCGAAGAAATGAAAACGAATGAATCAATCTATTTATGTGAATTATTTCTACGATCCAAGAGAAACGCCATGTCGAGCCATACTCGACATAGGACCGCAAAGGGTTAAAGTTGTTATCTGTTACGAGTAAAAATACATTCGCGTGTAAAAGGTTAAATACGTTTATATAATCATGGAGTCATATGTTGTGCACGACGTGAATCTGATTTGTCATAGTGGTTATAACAACTGTACAAGCATAGAAAATTGAAGGTGCAGATAGAGGGAGCCACATTCTATCAGTCCTAAACAGAATGTTGCACTTACCGTTGTCTGCACCTGTTGCTCCAAAGATGAAATTACAGCGAAATTTAATTGTATCGCCGACTGAGAAAGTTCATACGGGCTTTCTTGCACAGTACTCAGTTTTTAATATCTGCCATTCCAATGTACTCATAAAAAGTATTTAATTTATACCAATTTTATGTTCAGATCCATAAATTTTGTATCGAAAGTACACTATACTTTCGACTATGCAGAATCTTGCTAGATGACGTACGATAAATGCCCGGGTTTGAATGAGTACTTCATGGAAGAGATAAATCTAAATGCATGGAAGATCTAATCCAAATCTAATTTAGATTAGGGACGAAAGGTGTATAGCTGTTTCTTAATTCGTGCATTTAGCGAAGGGATGCGACGTACTTTCACGAACAGAACCGAACAAGGTAAGCGCGTATCTTTCCATTAAGCTTCAACTGATTCGCGCGAAACAGCGATTACGCCAAGGGTCGTTGGTCCGCATGAGAATATACGTAAAACGCTTGCGACTCGTAAATTTTCTCCTCTCCCCCCTCCCTACCCCAGCTGGAAGGGTGGGCCCTTCGGTTGATTTAGCATTCAGCACTTAAATCAATTCTAACAAGTTCGGTACTTAAGAGCTCCCGAGTTTGTACAGAGAGCGTTGCTCGTTCCTCGAAGCGGAGTCTAAAGGGGTGGCTCGAGGGTGGAGGAACGGTGGGCGCAGATGGGCTCGCGGAATCTCGAGGCGTTCATTACAATTATCATAGCAAACCCACAACCGTAACATTGCAAACATTAAGATACTTCTGGAAGCTATTTCTTATATGACTCTCATTAGTTGCCGATAATTGCTGCAACCGGTTATCGCGATCTATCGAATGAAACGGGAAGAATATGCTCAACGTGCCCAATGTGCGGTTGTTTTTATAATTAAGTTGGCAAGAACGTCTCGTGAACGAGATTAGTAAGAGTGTTGAGCGAACGAGATTGGTAAGGCTGAAATACTGTCTGTTAGTCGGAATTCATGGAAAAAATGAAAGAGTATACGCGTATTCTAAGTTGTTTCTACGCATGATGTTACACGAGTTCATAAATGTGTATTTTGTTCTATCAGTAAAATAAGAGCACCAGTAATTGACATTGTACCAGTACTTGACACTTCTTCGAAAAAAGTAAATAAATAAGGAAAGCACAAATTGGAGTACATCAAATCTTAATAATCTGTATACTGTCGCACTTCAGCGACTTAATTGCGAACTACTGTGCATATCCGCCATTCGAAGTTGTCATAGCAACCGATTAATCAAAGTTGTGTACAGCTCTTACGATTTTTCAGCGTTTTCTTATGTAAATCGCTAAGGATTTGGTTGAAATGTAAGTACTACAAGTTTATATTATTTAATCGTTGTAGGTAAAAAAGGCGTTCTATTATGTTGTACGAAACTTAAGAAGAGATTTATTTATTAAAATTGGCAACAAATAATGTTAAATTGTCTAAATTCACTCCGTGTCATCTATTGAATCAAATTTTACGTTTAGAAAAAAAAGAAAAAAGAATTACAACTGTCATCAGGAATGAATACTTGTAATATAATAGAAGGATAGTTTGTGCAGCGACTGCTAATCATAAGTTTTCAATAAAGTGAACTTAGCCTCAGCTATGTGAACAAATAGACAAACAGTTCCTTAAAATGTCAACTACTGGTACCTTTACCTTATATTAAAATAACACGAGATCAATCGTGTAAAATATTTGTCCCCCACATACAATTATTAGTCGTTGCGCTGGTCTTTCAAATGCTGAACATTATTGGATTTGACCTAGCGCTAAATTATCATGATTGAAATACAAACTATCTATTTGTGCAGTAGAATTACCTAATGCAGAATTTCTTATTTGATGAAGTAATTTTTAATGAATGTACATTGGGCGGGATAGTTATTATACTTGAACTTCATATTTTGCAAATTTAGTCGATGGAACAGAACAGATACCTTTATTTTAGTAGTATAATATACAATTTTTGCAATATTTAGCCCTTATAAAATTATTATTAATAAACGACAATTAATTAACACTCACCCAGAAGATATCGATACGCCTGTAATAACTTCAATAAATTATTTAGTCACAGTTTTCCTTTATTTTAAATGGTAATTTAAACGTATCCTATTTGTCACTAGATTTACGGACGATTAATGACCAAACTGAGGTACAAAAATAAGTAAATAATAGACAATACGTAAACTAACTCACGCAATGATTCTCTCTTTCGATGGAGGGGAACTTACATTTTGACAGAAGCTTCTTACTATTTTTCGCAATTTAAAATAAGAAATCTAACACCCGTCATTTTTACAGTTGTCAGTTTCATTTTTAGTGTTAAACTCTCAACCTGAATTTCTGTTTGAGCCATGTTCTGTTTCACATCATATCTTAGAATATCGATGAGGCAGAAAATATGTAAGGGCCGGACTGTAACACGCGACAGACGATATTCTTAAATAAATTTGTTACGCGTTTGCTTATAATTATGTAGCACTCGAATGGCCAGTGTATCATCAGGGAAATAACCGATGGCTGGAGTATAATAAGCGGTATTTAAAACCAGGTGTCGAAATTAATCAATATTTTACGATCGTTAATAATCAGCTTGGACATGCACGATACGATACATTCATCGTTTGAACATTTAATATAGTTTTAAATGAATGTGTTCATTGTTCCATCTGTCAGTTTACTGCGAAACAGACGCTGCCAAGTAAGACACGAAAAATTTATGTCCAGTTTAATTTATGATCTCACCAAGAACTATTATTTTATTTATTTATTCGGCATAAAAGTCGCATCGAATACCAACAATAAAATTAGAAATCTTTATTTCGACGTTGTATACGCTTCTTTATACTTTCTTTAGCTACATCTTTGTAGTTGACTTTATTTTCCTGTAAATTTTTACTAATAAGACATATTTTATTATGTATTATATTATATATTAAGTACTTTCCGTTATTACGTTTTATTACGTCTAATAATTAATATATATTATTAATCATAATAAAATGTATTTTTATCCGTCTTTATCGTTATTATGAATATTTAAAAATATGTTCTCAATGTACAAAGTATTTCAAAATCAGAGGTGCTATATTATTTATAGGTGTTTTATTATTTAAAAATTTTACTGCAAAATCAGTTATTTTATTTGTGTAAATATTTTGCTGGAAGGAATTACAGACTATACATTTTTGAAAAAAATTAATAGTTTATGATATAGTTATTGAACGAGTATATTTTTTTCGGCGTTTCTTTTTGTATTGTCATTTTTTATAATCACGATAAAATATTGTATTGATACTCCAATTTGATCATTCTAATATGGGCGCCGACGAAAAAGACATCATGAAAATTGTACAGAATGTTTTCTTAAAAAATAACTAAATTTTCTTCTGAAGCATACTGAAATATTTCTGAATTAAATTTTTTTATATGAAAAAATATGAAAGATGAAAATGTTATTATTTTCAGTACATATTTCAATGTTAAAAGTCCACAACATTTTTAAACTACTCTAATGCTATTAGCAGGGCTTATTTAAGATATTAAGCTATGTTAAAGATAACTATTACATTCAAGATAAAAATAATCTTTAATATTATATTTGAAATGAAGCCTTAATCCAAGATAATGCAGACAATGTCCACGTCTGAATAACCAATATTGTAAAATAACCTCGTATAACTTCGTATAACTTCGTATTGTAAAACAATATACACAGTGTCTTTTTAACTCTATTAATTTACAATATCTCCGTTACTGTTAGTGAAACGCGATAACGTTAAAAGTATAAATTGATAAAAGAAAGACAAATATTATAGAATATAAAATCACAAAAACGTATCATACGAAATAACCTGAAATATGGATTTGTAACAAAATGTAACGTGATACCTGGTATACAAAAAAGTTTTGTTAGATGATACATATTAACCAGGAGTAAAGTGTCTTCGACCAGAAAGCTTCTAACGACTAAAGGATCCTCGTTTGCCATCAGGATGCTTCGAGGGGGTAATGTTTTCCTTCCCCACTTGGAGGCTTGATTTATTTTATTGCTTCCGGCCTAACGTTCGGCGTTTATTTCGTCGAATTACAAGAAAGGGGTTGCTCGAGCCACTCGCTAAAAGGCGACTTATCCTTAGCTCCATACCCCCTTTTTTTAACCATTTCTCAATCTTCCGATTCTTGAACCTTATGCTTTCTACAATTGCGGTTAATCTAAAAAAATCTTAGTTTACGTTGACGTGCACGCATGGCTTCATAACATGCTTCTTACATACTCCAAAACATATTTCTTTCCATGTTTAAAGACAGAACATAATTACTTCTAAAAATCAATTACCATTTCTGAATTTAATTTCTTGAATAATTATTTAGTTCCTTAAAGTTTTAGCAAGTTTCAAGATCATCAATTTTCGCAACTTTACAATTTCTCGACCAAATCTCCAAATTTCCATTATCGTAAATTTATAAATCTGAATTTCTGTTTTTCTAAATTACCTAGTTTTTGAATTTTTAAATATCGTACCGCTCAAATATCCCGATTTCGTCGTTTAAAGTTCCAAAACCTTGATATTTTCATAGTTTCATATATCCAAACTTTGAATCCTCGAATTTCTAAATGTCCGCGCATCGAAATTTACAAATAACCAAATTCCTACATTTTCAAACTTCTAACCTTCTAAATAAAAAAATGTGTAATACTATCACAAATCTTCGAAATCTCGTCGTATCTCTGGTACCTCATCTGTATGCTGCCAACACCATTAGCCACAAGCATTTTCACCGGGCACTTGATCTGCCCATCACAATTAACACCGTATGCAAAAATTATCTCATACTTCCCCCTTGCGTCTCGATGACAGATCTCAAAATCCGAATCAGGACAAATATTAGGTACGTGCATATGAAATGTCGGATTTTTTGTACACGTGAACCTTAGTCACCATATTTTCCTTACGCTTTTGTTTTTGGCATAATCTCTTTCATAGTCGTACTGTCCATTGTCAAAATCACATTTCAACAATGAAGATTTTCTTAAAAGTGTTTCCTTTTGTTATTTGTTTTGTATTTCATACCGATATGAATTCAGCCGATATTCGTGTAATTTTTTTATGTGAGTATAAATTTAGCAATGATACTGCAAGAGCTACCGGCAATATAAACGAACGAAATGTGCGGCTGGTTTGTGAAGTGTATAAAATATTGAAAATTATATATCCATCACTCATTAATCGGCCTGATCCAATACTTCTGGGGACAATGATAAGTCGTACGCGTCGCACAAAACGATCGTTAAATTAAAGGAGTTGAAGTATGAAATTTTTTAACACCCAGATTCTTTATCAGATACTTCGTCAACCGACTTTCATTTTTCAAAAACATTTAGAACTGTTTTCACGTGCTGAACGCTGTGAAAATGAAGAGAGTCTGAAAAATTCAATATCAGAGTTTATTGATTCCAAAGATCAGAATTTTCGTAACCCTTTACTGCATGAATTAATAAAGCGTTGAAAAAAATTTGTTTCACGGTGGAAATAGCTTTATTTAATTATCAATAAGACATATTAAAAGAAAAATAATATAAAAGTTTTATATTTTGTGTTTTTTTTTTTGGATACGAGACCAAATATGGAATAAAAAAAAACTAGTTGTGAAGTATAGAAAACAGTTGAAAATTGGAAAAATTATTATCCGTCGAGAAAGATGACTATATCGACTCCATGAAAATATTTTTTTTGTCAAAAAGTATTTATGTACGTTTTACTCTGTCATCGTTTTTTTTAAACTTGCACTTGCACAAAAGTGAGGTTATTTCGAAATGTCATAAAATGATAGACAATTTTTTTACGTTTTATCATTGCTAAATATATATTTGGTCTATTAAAATAGTTTGATTCATTTTATAATACTTAATTTGAAAATAAAATTGAATCAAAACTGCAATACCATATATGGGCCCATATGCGGTAAAGGGTTAATATAGTCATATATGTATACATTACAATCTCGTTGGGAAAAGTGTACTTAAGCAAATTGATCATATTTTGATTAAATAAACGGTTTTTGAAAGAAGACATGCAATTTTATACATTCACTTAAAAATCCGACATTTCATATGCGACAAACTAATATGTACTTCGACTGGCCAGCACTCGCCCAATAAATCAGATGCGACGGGTTAAAAGGACACTCGATTTTCGAGAACTCGCAGCGACCTTTCGAGAGCAGAGCCGAGTCGCTTTCATCGTCCCGCCGTAGATAAGGATCGACGAGTCTGCAAGGAGCAATCGGAAGAGGGCCAGGATGAGTGCGAGGCGAAAAGTCGGAGGAATCGGGAATCAAGGGAGTTAGATTTTAGGACAGGGTGGTAAGAGTTCGAAAGATACGATAGGGGTCGGGGTTGAACGGGTTCCGCGAGGGGATAAATACGGCGCCGACGAGGAGAAACACAAACAGTAATTACGAATATCTCGGCACCGGATCGAAAAGACATCGCAAATCTTTAACCGGTTTCAACCATCCGGCTGCCTTCTGGATAGGAACCTAGGGTGATCTTCTGCGCTCTTTTCGTCGCTCTCGCCGTTTCCACCCCTTATTGCCCCCACGGGTCCTCCGTCTGCTGAGTATCAGCAGACTAGCAACCCCTTTTGCTCGTACCTTCGGATTAACCCTCTCCCCCTTTTCCTCACCTCATTTCGTGTCGAAAACTTATTAGTAATTACGCGAGGGTATCTGAGCCAACATCGAAAAGAGAAGAGCCGTCCCCCGCTTCGATCGCTTCGCTCAGGTTCAGGCTGGCTCCTCCGTCGTTCAGTTTGCCCGTTCCGTTTCGCGGTTTCTTTAATTTTCGAACTCGATCCAATGGCCGCTGGTAAATATCGAACGAGATGAGAAAAGTTTCCCGGTAACGTTTTGTACAGGCTATAGTCGAGCGAGGTTCGCTGCCGCTGATCGCGTTCATGGACCTACTTTCGCATACTGAAATCAAATGGGATGCTACAGTCGAGAGCAAATGTACCGTGGGCGAATTATTATACGTACACGAAGTTCGGTAGTTTGTAACGGTAACTGATTGGGTGGAACAGACATTTATTGTAATTTTGTTATGTATTGTATTTAGAATGTATTGTATGTTTGTTATGCACTCTTTTTTAGTAATAGTACATGTTATTAAAACTAAAAATTGAACACTAAACATAAGTCGAACACTACATTGTACAAGAAAGTACAATTATTTAATAGTTTATTACTTGGCACATTTGTTTAATGTTTGTAGTTTGTGTATAAAAATACAGCTCCTACTGAGTATATATTACAAAATATTACATATTGTATGTATTATTTTTACAATCGAATATACTGCACATTTATTATATAACGTGTTATTATTCTTTAACAAATGAACATGTAATTAAATGTACAAGTTGAATGTTTTGAGTATAATTAACAGAATAATATAATCATATACTGAACAGAATATTACAAACGTTCATTGAACAGTATAAGATTGACAGTTTGTTAGACGCCATAGACCAAAAACAGATGAAAAGTAAAGAGAACATAGAATCAATTAATCACGGATATAACATAGAAGAGAAAACATCAAGGAAACTAACTATCGCTCTCAAATACATTATTTGACCATAAACTTATTTAACATAAGGAAAACAACGAATGCAATGAATGAACGAAGCTATTGCTATTTACAACAGAATGTATTAACTTGAAGATACACAAATTTAAGAATATAACGATTTTGAAATTGAAGAATGTAGAAATTTGGAAACTCGGAATTTGGAAATGTGGGAGTTTGAAATTTAGAAATTCAGGAATTTAAAAACTCATAAATTTGTAAATCTGTCAGTTTAAAACTTTGCAGAGCCTGCCCTCCAATAAAAACTTAAAAAGATATATGAAGGGAAGCGCACATCTCTTGAATTCAGTTGTAAGACCTGAATAACTAAGAACAATTAAACCTTTATAAGCAAAAGAAACGTTCAGAATTTTAATTACTAAAAGAACTCATGATTCCATTAATATTGAATTGTGATCAAATTTATAAGAATCCTCGATAAGTGCATTGTGTTAACTTGTTCCCAGCTTATTTTGGCGAGTGAGTCGTTAGATTGGTTAAAAGATACTTCGTTTAAAGAAAAAGGGCGAGAATCCTTTTAAAGCAGGGCCAATAAAGGGAAGTTCGAAATCAAACTCTTTTTTTTCCTGTGGGACGGAGAACTGAAAAGGGGGGTGGTCGCGAGAGAAACTCTTTAGAAAGAGCTATTTGACTAACAAGTAAGAAGGGTCTTCGATGTAATGGGGTTGCCACAGAATTAAAGGAGACCCAGTGATTATTGTCGGGAAAGGACTGGACAGAAGGGTGCGACAGGGAACCGGAAGGGACACAACCAGTTGGCTAACCGAAGCAAACATCAGTTGACCGGAATCGTTTGAACGAGGAATCACTTTGAACCGTATTGCGCCTTTAACAAAACACTTTACCACTGAATATTTAAAGTAAAGCCCAGAAACTTTGCAAACATTATTTCTATCGCAAATGTTACATATCTGTATTTGAATTTATCGCCGTTTTATACTAACAATAAATGAGTTTCGCACGGTGACCTAGAAAAATTAATAAATTATTCGTTGGTCAGACAAATGTTTCAAACAAGCAATGAAATACTTGGAGTAATACCTGAAAACCTTGCAAACATTATTTTTATTGCAGATATACAGGGTGGCTGGAATGATCTGTTACTAAGTAATTTCATACTGATGCATCTGTCGATCCGCTCACGCAATCCATCTGAAAGTTGCCATATTTATAGTTCATTCAATTGTTTATATGCGTGCAGAAGCATTTTCGTATACTACATCTCAAAGTAAGGTTATCGCGATGGATTTGAATCGTAATTCTGTAATTGGTTTAGATTTAGCTGGAACATCAGTTCCAATTATCGTTCGTGAGCTCCAGCATTTGAATGTAATCTATTTAATGATTGAATGCAATGTATTTGGGCTATTTTGGAGGTCGAGGTAAATGTAATGAAACACCGAAGTTTGGACGCTCGAAAATTAGCACTTGTCCGGGAATGGAAGAAGATTCCACAATCTCATGTACGGGCATCGTGCAATTCATTCTTTCACCGTTTGAATGAAATTATTCGTGCAAAGGGAGGTTATATCGAGCAATGAGCATTAAATCATTTTCTTTAATGTTTCTCGACTACTTCTTTCCCTTGGATAATACAAAATATTTAAAAGTGTATCTGCTGCAGGGGTTTGAAGTTGTAACAGTTCATTTCAGCCACCCTGTAGCGCAACTATATTTGAATTTACCGTACGTTTTATACAAAGTAAGTCTAACATGGCACCTCAAAATAAATCATTTGTTAAACGTAAAAATGTTCCTAACAAACGCTGAATACTTGGAGCTAATTTTTAGTTCATTGTTGCTAGGATATATAACGCGAATTTTAACAGAAAATGATCGATTTAAAATACCAACAGAAAATATTTCTAAAGGATAACGTTTTTTTGTATCCAATAACGGGATTTACTTTATGACTGACATGAATCGTTTCTCTTTTCTTCGAAGTGTGTTTCATTCGGAAATGTATTTATCGTACGAAATTTTTGTTTTTAAGATGTTCTTGTTTGTTTCGTCTATGCTTTCTGCTCTTCTGTCCCTTATTATCTTCGTTCAAATAGACATCGCCACTCTTTTTCCGTATAATACTGCTGTTCAAACTGCTAGCACTCTCCATCCATTGGGTAATGCTGAACCCCTCTTCTCGTGCTCTTGAGAGAGATCAAGAGAACGGTAACAGTGACGGTAACAGTAATAGCCCTTCAGAGATACTTTGCACGTTTGCATTTTCAACGGGAACAGAACTCTCTTTGGTGCATGACGACGTTATCGATTTTAATAATGTTCATTTTTTTCACTAGATCGTCTGGGAACGCGATGAATCTCTTCCAAGGTTACTCATCATCCAAACAGTTTTCTAGAGTTTTTAACCTTCAATCTACCGACACACGATGCTCCCTTTCTTGGAAATTCATAATGAAATTAAAAAATAAAGTAACTATGTTTCTGAATTCCTTCACTTCTACACTACTATACTAACATAACACCACGTTTGTACGTCTCCACGTTTCTACGTTTCTACGTACTTACTTTCCCATATTCTCATATTTCAAAATTTCCAAAATCCCAAATTTTTTCATTTCCAAACTCTCAAATTTCAAGTTTCAAAATTCTTACGTTCCTGCATTTTCCAATTTTTAATTTCCTAAATTCCCAAATCCCTAAATTTCAAGATCTCAAAATTTCCAAATATGTACATTAAAAATTTCTAAATTATTATCAAATTTCTCCACTTTCAAATTCCCGAACTTCGAAGTTTAAAAGTCTTCAAAAATTTTCAAGCATTCGTACAGGCGGTATCGATTTTCCAAACATCCATATTTAACTATTCTCGTAAGGTTCGAGGTACTCAATAGAAAACAGAAACACATTATTTTGCGCAAAAAAGTCACTCCTACTTCGAAGTTGCGCGTCTTCGTTTTTGGAATATTTATGGATTAGTCCTAAATAAATTCACATTTACAAAAACACAAATGGTACATAAATTACAGAAATTAAAGTTAATCATAACAAGAAACGACACTCTGACGAAGAAAGTACTTTCAGAAAGAGACAAAATAATGCAACTAATCTAAATAACCATATCAAATGATGGGAATACAATTGTGACGCGGTATTGAATTCTCAATACATATATCATATATGTATATATTTTATACATATATGTAAATTGAAATTCCGATAGTAGTTTGAAAAATGAATATACATATTGTGCAAGTATGGCGTTCCTTAAATAATGTTTTACATTTGCACATTCATCTGTAATTTATCTGTAAATCGCTCATGAGGAATACTTTGTTATTTATTTGCAATTCGCAGTAAATAGGAATAAATATTTTGCCTCTTCCCTGTAACACATACAACAGTAATTTGTGATAATTATTCTGTCATTTCCCTGTAACACGTCCATCTGTGTTTGTCATTTATTTAATAGTTTGTCATTTCCTTATAAATTGTTTGTAATAATCATTTCTGTAATATCCTGTTGAGTAATTGTGACAGAATGTACCTTTGTTTCCCAACTTTTCAATGTTGTAAAATTTATGTAAATACTTGGAAAGTCTATATTAGTAGTATACAGAAGATTGACAACAAATAGATTTCTAATTAGAGGTTGACAGAATTTTAAATTCATTTTATTTAAGATTTCTGCTTGTCTATACAACCGATTATAAGGGTGCAGCTTTGTCAAACACGAATGGTACCACCCCGGGGTGTCGTCCCTTGTTATACTTACCCTACACCTAAACTCCAAAATAGATAATGTACTACATAGAGCAATTTCTACCTTAACCCTTTGCGGTCCTTCATTTCTTTTACCTACAGCTCCATCATTAATTTACAAAATAGACGAAGAAGTGGGTTTACAATAAAATGTATTGCGATAATGTAGGGTGCGTAGCGAACATATTTTCAATTTATTACAAGTGGGAAAGGAATGAAACCACCTTTAACTAACCTAATTATCTGAATTATTTCTACGATTCAAGATAATCGCGATGTCGAGCCACACTCGACATAGGACCGGAAAGGGTTAAAGGAGAGGGCAGTAAAATCTTAGCAGTTATTTATGACAATAATCGGAGTAATTCTATTAGTTCGTTTATAAAATAGATTGATACCACTCGTAGGAATTCCAAGGAACAACATTTGCTTTCGTGTCCCCAATTCCCGGTAAAGACACTCCGTTCATCGAGTCGAGGTCCACTTGGGGATGTTCCTCACCCCTGTCGTTCGACTGGGATCGCGTTTATGTCTGGATCGCCCCAAACACGCCATAAAATCAGCCCCTGCACGTCCCACGTGAACATGGGGCGAGAACACCATATTCTCCCCTCTCTTCCAGCCCTGAACGGAGGGGTGTGGGTGCGAAAAAAAAGGAAACGGGGCGAAAAAAAATGGAGGAAGGGTACCGTCCCGTTTGCAGGCCGGTGCAAAATCACCCCTCACCCCTACAACGTTCAACAAGTGTATCGCCGTAAAAAAAGGAAAAAAGGCAGCGCCCCGACCATTATCGGTGAAATTGGGAATCAATAGGCCATGAAAGGATGGGGTCGAGTGCACTTCTCTCGGGGCAAACGATCCTCCACGTTCGCTCGTGCGTCGATGCTCGCGCCCTCATTCTTCTTCCCTGTGACCGTGATAATTCGATTGTCGTCGCTGGCGTATTAAAAAAAAAATACGGTGATATTTACCGGTATCGATGCGATAAATTAAGTGGGGACTTTCTGTGCGAGCGACGATTACCCGTACGCAGTATACACAGTAAATTTGGGTCTATATCAGATAACACGTTAAAAAATGGAAAAAATAAATAATTGATTTAATGTTCATAAAAACTATAAATAGTGTTCTACTTTCGGTGTTAACGAATTAGACATTTATTTATACACTTATAAAAAAAATTTCATTTTCATATTTTTCTCAATAGCGAATTTACAAAAAAAGGATCGAAGTTCGTATAATATTTCAAATCAAATATCGTCTTAAACTTTTGTCCGCTACTGTAAATGCATCAATCACTGATAGTGTGAGATTCGAATATGCGTTTTAACCCTTTGCACCCGATAGCATTTTTACTGCTGACAATATCACCTGTATAACTCTCTGATTGAAAAGTATGATTAATTTTTTTTTTGAAATTATTTTCTTTTATTATTAATCGCCAATATTATCTGTTTCACTATGTTCGAACATAACGTGAATAGGACGATAAATTTAGTTAGAAGTTATTTAATTAAAATTATTGCATTAAATCAAATTGCGAATATCAGTCAGCTGTTGGATGCAAAGGGTTAACATATAAGGCAGTGATGGTGAATCTTATTGAAAAGTGGGCAAAATTTCGTTCGTTATTGCTTTTAAATACTAGTCAGTGAGTTACGGAATTAGAAGGGGGATTAGTAAGAAAGACACTAATAGCTTGAAAACACTAAAAATTTCTTAATAGAAAATCGTAATAGTTTTTTTTTTATAATAATCAACGTGAGGGTCATTTAAAAAGTCTTCATGTGTCGGAGTCTGTCCCGCGACTCACATGTTCGCCATTACTGATGTAGCGGATAAACTTTGTTAAAATATTCTTGTAAAAATATATTGTATAAAAATTACAAAAGACTGTTGTATAAACATAGGGTGTCAAGTATCCTTGTCCCTAATATATCACCAAATTGCTGAATCTTTTAAAGTCCCTAAAATAGTGATCCCTATTTGACCCCTTCCTTTCAAATTGGGTGTCAAATATCCTTGTCCCTAATGTATCATCAAATTGTTGAAACTTCTGAAGTCCCTAAAAATAAACGAATTACATACCTCTTCCTTCTTAGATGTCATATATGTTCACAAAGACCAAATTTGTTCTTGATTATACGTAGAAGAATTGATAAACGGCACTGTGGATAATAATAATCTAATATTAACGCTGTTATAAACAACATTACTATTAAAAATGATAACAGTTGTATAGAGAATCATACTCCATCACTGGAGTAAGTTAACATTCGTTTGAACCATATCTCATAATTACTTTCCTACAATTTTGAACAGTTCTTGTCCCTACTTAGCGTTATTAGTAATATACAATATAGTGTCGAGTTATGCAGTAAAACTGCTGCTATGGTACTTCAATGTCGCCGTACAAAAAGAGAAACGTCCGCTGCACCGGCATTCCTTACTTCCGGCCACCATTGCGATCGAACAATAGTCCTGTGTCCAGGGCTCGAACGGGCCCCTATTTGCGTAGGACCGTATGGCGGCAATAAAGAAATCAAAAGAGAACTTATCAGTTCCCGAAAAAAGAATGCACCTGGTGGATGCAAACCTGTGATCACGAGTGGTCACAATAGAAACATTGTCTTTCGGGTATCTCGGACGATAGAAAAAATGAAAGAAAACGAAAAATTGTAAACCATAGCGCTGCAATAAAGTCGGGGGAAAACAACGAAAAGAACGGGATGAGAATCGTTGAAGGAAAGCGTGAATTTTACGAGGCTGACACAGCATTGTGCTGGCAAGGTGATCCTCGACGCCTGCAAACGAAATTTTTATTATACTCCTCGTGTCACTTGCGAACACATATATAAATCGACATTTATTTCGGCGAATATTGTTGTGCGCGTCGTTCACCTGTCTTCCGATAACAATCCCGATAGAACGGTTACATTCCAGTTTCCTATTTATAATGGGAATTTCATTTTCATCTCATTCCGACATTTATTTCATCTTGAAGCATTTTTGATGTTATTGGAAATATACGTACAATTTGAAATATGACTACTGGGAAATTAGTAATAATTTATTGATCAGTGACGTTATTGATAAATTGAGTTATAGATGATCGAAATAGTAAAGTGTCAATAACATTTTTGGCAAATATACGGTTTAAGTGAGGCACCATTAATTAAACTAGAAGTATAATGATTGCGTAATAGTGTAAAAGAAGATTTCGTTTTAGGGTACCATTTTCTTTTTAACATATTAACATAATCCGAGTGTTCCATGAGTACAAACGAAATATAACGATTCTGAGTGTCGATATCAGTTAGGAATCTCAAGGCTTAAAGCTACAATCGTTGTTTAAGCATATAATTTAGAAAAATATGAGTGGTGTTGGTAAAACTAAATATTCAGTCGTACGAATGTTTCACACATCGATTCACATGTTTAGACGATTTTGATGATCGATGAAAGGAAAATATTGCTGAAAAGTGAACGGTGATTGATTATTGGGTATTGGGTATTGGGTATTGGGTATTGGGTATTGGGTATTGGGTATTGGGTATTGGATATTGGGTATTGGGTATTCTAATACCAACTGGGGTATAATTGCAATCAAGAATCTGGTTATAAAATAACACGTTAATATCGCTAGTGGAATACTCATGGAAAGAAATTACCAACTTTAGTAAGTACTAAAATTGGATAAAAGCACCACCATTAATACTTACTGAAGTTGAACAAAATATACAATATTACTAATTGCTGAAATTGAAAGAAATTATGAACCTTACGAATTACTGTAATTAGAAAAAAATACCATCAATTAGAAAAAAATAACTTCAATAGTTACTGAAATTAAACAAATGTACAATTTTAATAATTAATAGAATTTGAAAAATGTCCGACTTTAGTAATTACAGAAATTGTAAAAAATTTGCAATTTTACTAAACATCAAGACCGAACAAAATGTCTAATTTCAATACTTATTAAAATTGACAAAAATTCAGTAATTTCGACGTTCGATAAAATTGTAAAAAATCAACGATTTCGATATTCAATAAAATAAACAAACTGAGCAACTTCACTAATTTAAGAACGACTAATTTTCAACGATTCTGTGACTCGAAAGCATGACGGCGACAATTATTCGCGAAATAACACGCGAAAGATCGAGACAGTGGTGAACTTTTCAATGCTTTATTTCACCAGGAAACGGAACATTCGATGCTCCCTCGCTCTTCCTTTTCAAGCGTAGTCGAGCGCAGGAAATACGCGGTCGATTGACGCGTCCTTTATGGGAACGACGATGCCAGAATATACCCGAAGAATTACCATATTGAAAAGACGCCTGTGACGCCAGGGAATTCTCTTACTCCTGACTTTTTCATTAAATAGTCAAGAACCGATATACTTTCTCTTCAATTCCCAAAACTATTTCGGTAAAAACACGAGGGTCGAACGCGTTGGAAAAATATCTCGGATCAACGATAGAACACCATCGACAAATTTTTCAACTTCAGCTTTGCTCTTTTTTTAATCCCCCAACTATCACCCCTCTTCGTTTTCACCCTCCCTTGAGATCTGACATCTAAAAATGTCACGTTTTAAATTTAACCGCCAGGAGAGCAATCTATTGACCATAACTTTAAATCAATTGTTATACAGAATGATTGAAGAATCGCAATAAAAGTGATACTACGCTAAAAATTAAGTGGAAAGAGAGAATAATATTTTTATATGTTTATTTCTGTTTTTGGAAAAATTGAATCTGATAATTTTTAAACATTATTGAATAAAAAGTTGTTCATGACAGGAAAAATGGCAATTACAATAATATTTTATGTAATTTAATAATTACTGGATACTTTAAATTAATAAATGTAAGTATTAAAACTGTAGAAGTTCATAATTAGTCATTACACTTCATCATATTGTTGATATATTAATATCGATGTGGTATTATTCGATTGCAATTTGTAATTTAAATATTAAATTGTTACTTTGCTTATGTATATTTTTACTAACTTCATAGAAATGAATGTGCTACTTGTAAAAATTATAATTTTATAATTATGAGTACATTACTTATCAAATTAGTAAATGTAATTGCATATAGTGGCTGGTAGTAGTATGTTCATTAACTAAAATTGTTTATTACTGTATAATACTGTATAAGTAGATGAAAAGTATTAATTTAACAATTTGGAGATTTTGAAATTTGAAAAAATTGGAAAATTTGAACATGACAATTTTGGATTCTGGGGATTTGGCCTTTCAATAATTATCTGTTCTTTAAGACGACTTACGACAAATATTATAATATTTACGCTTTTTTTAGAATGAGGAAACAAGATGATCAAATACAGGAAAATGTGAAATAAACCATGAAAAGAAGTAGTGAAAAGAGGAAGTATTTCTACTTGTGTCTCTAATCAAGTGATTCATGTCTTTGGGTATGTTTATGAATATGTTGAGTATGTATGTTAGTTGTAGGTTCATTTATTTTAAAAACTGTTGAAAATATTTGCCATCGCGCGTGCAAAATGTTTCCAATCTCGTGATACAACCGTAAAGATGATAAATCAAAACGGAAAAATAAGTCAAAAATAATATTATACAATTTATTAGCTTCGCAAATTTTTTACTTCACTCTCGAAATATCGAATTTGTATATTTTTCAAATTTTCACACAAGAATTTATTTACAACTCATAAAATGACAAAATTACTTCTACACTTAATTTGCTTAAAGAAAATATTATAAATCCGTAAATATAATTATTAATACCACAAAAATTACTCTTAATACACATTGTTACTTATATAACATTTCTTTATAGTCCACTAAATTCATCGCATTAGACATGTATAATAACTTTTTGATGATGGGATATTATTTTTGCCGTTACTTAAAATATAATATGTTTAAGTGTTTCTTTTTATTTTTATAATAAATATCCTCTTCTGCGTTAAAAAAAGTATTTTTACTTAATATACAAAAAAATCATTAATCTTACTTTTATATCGATGACTCGGGGTTAAAGTAAAAATAATAGTAACTGCAGAAAAATGCCATAGTTCTGTCTACTTAGGATGGAGCTAACTAAATTTGGGTGAAAGGTAGACCGATTTTCTTACGAAACAATTCTAGTTTCTTTAAAGGTAAAGAATCTATTAAAAAATTAATAAATACTAAAAATGTAAAAAGTATTACTGTTGTCTCGGCTCTCCCTCGTTAATTTTTTTTTTAAGACGACATCAAAGCATCGCTGCAAACCGCGTCCTCGAACTCGTTTATCCCCCGCATCGAGAGGGTTGAAAGTTCCGCACCCGGGGCTCAGGATGACGCGGTGTACGTATTTAAAATATCCTGGCCGCGAAATGCCGATACGGATGGGTTCTTGACGTAAGGGGCCGACTTAAGGTACGAGAAGAGGGAACGTTCTGGTCTCTCAGACGGGTGGCCGGATGCTTGGGGGTTGTTCGTACGCGAGAATTTGCTACCCCGCCAACCCTTCTCGTCGGTGAGGTATGCCTTTGGCCTTTGTCATTTAATATCGGTGCCGGTATGCGAGGACTCGGGGTAAGGAAGCCTCGGGTGATCGCTTTGATGGTTGGGTGGTCCATTCGCGAATTTATGGCAAGTTCAAACCCCCCCTCCACGAACATCCTTTTGCTCTTGGTCTCTTTCTCTGTTGCCCACCTATCTTGTTGACTAGCAAACCGAGTCACCGTGGCTCGCGGAAGCCCCGGTTTCGATTGGGCATGCTTCAATTGCAAAGCTACTTCGGGTTCGATGTTCGAACGGGTTTGAAAATGGACGGTGAGTCCTTTGGAACATGTACGCAGCTGGACAGGTGGTATACTTGCTACTATGCAACGAAGGCTTCTTCTGGTAGATGTAGGCACAGAAGCATTACAATATTTGTTTCTCATTTTGAGGAAACAGATGTAAGGTTGAACTTTTGACCTTTATATTAAATTAAATTACGTTTTTTAATCTTTATATTAAATGAAATTCGTTTCTCAAAAAAAATTCGATTCTCATTTTGAGGAAACAGATGTAAGGTTGAACTTTTGATCTTTATATTAAATTAAATTACGTTTTTTAATCTTTATATTAAATTGCATTACATTAGGTTTTTTAATCTTTATAGTAAACGAAATTCGTTTCTCAAAAAAAATTTGTTTCTCATTTTGAGGAAACAGATGTAAGATTGAACTTTTGACCTTTATATTAAATTAAATTACGTTTTTTAATCTTTATATTAAATTGCATTACATTAGGTTTTTTAATCTCGATATTAAATGAAATTAAATTACATTTTTTATAGAAATAAATAAATATAAAAATAAATTAGAAATAAATTACATTTTTCAATGTTCCATCGAATTAAATTTTTAATTTTTAAATTTGTAGATTTCTGAGTTGCTAAAATATCGAAAGTTCGCGATCTACATCAATTAATACAGTCGTGGACAAAATTAAGTGAACAGGTATCATAAATAACAAAAGGTTAATTTAATTTACCTAATAATGCCTATAAATCAAAAATGTATTGCACAATTATATGCTTTAAATAGATAAATTGTATATTAAATTAATGTTTTCTCAAGTCTACAAAAACATTTCACGTTCTAAATTTTAAATTTGTTTGAAACATTGTAACAAAACAAAAAACATTTTGCATTCCTGCAATGTCCACTTAATTTTGTCCATGACTGTATATATGTACATAAACATAATTCAGAAAGTGTACAGTTAATATTAACATTATAAAAAGATATAATTATATCTATATAAAGCTACTACATTCTACAACTACATTTTCATAACCGCAGACATTTTAAACAATAAATATTATTAACAAAATTCCCACTCTACAGTTAATCACGAGCCTCGTTCGATCTTTAGGGCATTCCTAATGAAACTTCGATATCAACCGAACTTTTTCCCTCTCCGTCGATCATGCGTGCTCGGCGGTACGCAAAACAGACGGATATGCATCGGTAGCGCCGTCGGTTATTACTTTCCTTCAAGTTTCCCACAGAAGTCACGATCTGTGGTCTCGGATCATAGCCCAGTTCGCGGCACAAACACAGCTGTGCGCAATACGACACATACTACGTACATAAATTAACGTTGGGAATACCCAACGCGGCATGCACGCGTACACGGGTTGGTGTCCCTCCGCGACCATATAGGCATCGGTACACGCGCAACGGCCTTGCCTCATATGACGACACACTATGCATTCTTTCCTACCCATAATCGTATGCGGTTTGGCTATGGCCGTTACGGTTCAAGCGTTCTCCAATAACGCGTACCCCCATGGTCACTCGCCACGTCCGCAGGAATGCCGGGGATGCACAGTCGCTCTATTTACGCTTCGGCCGGTGTTAATAAAGCCCGTTGCTCGATGTTCCGCTGATGCACATCGGATTCCTGATAAACGTGATTGTCCCCAATATTTTAGAAAAGTATCGCTCAAATTTATCGCCGTAATTAACTGCGATCAACAGAACCATAGTGCGCATCGTTGTAACCTTGCAGTGGCACTGCCTCACGCGCTTATCGTCGTCTGAAATATTGTTATATTAGGTTGATGCCTATGAAATGTCGGATTTTTAAGTAAATATATGAAACTGCATATCTTTTTACAAAAGCCGTTTATTTAACCAAAATATGATCCATTTGCTTAAGTACACTGTAATATATAAATGACTGTATTAAGGAAATTCTTTGGAATCAATAAACACTGATATTGAATTTTTCAGACTCAGTGAAAACAGTTCTAAATGTTAAAAAAAAAAATAAAAGTCGGTCGACGAAGTATCTGATAAATAACCTGGGTATTAAAAATTATCTTACTTCAACTCATTTAATTTCGCAATCGTTTTGTGCGAAAACTTTTTGCCGGTAGCTCTTGCACCATTATCGCTAAATTTATAATCCTATGAAAAAAATGCACGAATATCGGTTGACTTCATATCGGTATAAAATACAAAACAAATAACAAAAGGAAACATTTTTACGAAAATCTTCTTTGTTGAAATGTGACTCTGACAATGGACAGTACGACTATGAAAGAGATTATGCCAAAAACGAAAGCCTAAGGAAAAGACGGTGACAACGGTTCACATGTACTGAAATTGCATTTCATATGCACCAACCTAATACTGAACATATACAACCGTTCATTAGCACAATAAAACATGACAGACATTTTGACAAAAGGGCGACAATAAAATTTTGTAGTAAAAAATGCCAAACCCAAAATCAGTCATTTTGACTGGTTGGTAGTTCTAGTGTTAAATTGAACGAAGAAAGTTAAAATGTTCCACTGATTTTATATTCGTCCGAGTATCGTCTTGTGGTTCCATCTATTCAGATTTTTCCGAGAACAAATAAGCAATCTATAAGAAAGTCTCACCGAAGGTCCATATCTTAGATGAAGCACCAGACCTACAAGTACGTGGGACGTTACAATGGCTTCTAAATTCTAGAATTAACACCCTGCATCGTGTCTGCAAGTAATAAAGCACCCTAGGACACCGAGAAACAATGAGAGTACGAGAACAGTTGACCGGTAAATGAGGCGACTTTATCGTTTTCTCGATACCCGTATCGGTAGGGTTAGTGTCGGAAACGTCGGGCATCGAGACGAATCTCATCCTCGCGTCCGGTCGTGGTTCGAACGATACAGAACGAGTTTTCTCTTTCTCAGTGAGTTGATCCGTCACACCGCCCCCGCGAGACGCGGTCACAATGCCGTGCTCGGCAATAAATTACAACGTTATGGTTTCCCCCTGACGTTTCTGTACAGTTCGCTAACCCGACCTGGCCTAACCTCTGGGCTCTTAGTCCGCCAGTGTGCTCGGCGTCGATTCGTGAAAAAGAGCAGGACGGGAAAAAGAAAAAGCATTGCTCAGCCAGCACTTATCTTCAGCCTGGGGGCCAACAATGTGACTTCTGCTCACGCAACTGTCCCTCTGCATTCGCTCTCATCGAATGTCTCTTTTCTCCGGTACGACAGTGCCACGACGAGCGGAGGGACAGACAATCTTTATAAAAATGTAAAGCGGTATATAGGGAGAGAAAGAAGGACGCCGTGGAATGAAAAGAAATGACGGTTCACAATGTCGGCGTGCCTATGAAGCTCGCATATCAATAATTACTGTTATTCCATAATGACCGATGTGGGCCATGGGAAGACTCGATAATCTTATGCATTAACCGGCCGATGCTTCATTATACCGCGGCACTGCTCGGTTCGCCTTTATTTATGGAATTAAACCAGACGGGGAGATGTATCTTTGCCGCGTTTTCTACGTTTTTAACGGTGTACTCCTACTCTTCAAAGGCTGTCTCCTCTCGCGGCTACTTCCGGCGACGGTGAGAAAGCAACCGCGATCGTGTGTGCCCCCGACCGTTGATAGACAATTCTGGAATGTCGCTGCTTGAATTATACGATTTAATCCGCGCCGCAGGAGAAAACCATCGCGCAATTACTGTACTCATTAATGGAAGCGGACTAATAGCGGCAGAGAGGACAACGGAGAGATTCTTTTCCTATTCCAGGTTGATAAATCGCTCGTTGTTATACTACCATTCACCCAATAAGACGGTGTGCTACCATTTCTAGTTATATATACGATCAGTGGATACAATTTGTATTCGCGTCAAATTGATATTGTTGAAAATACTGTATAATTATATTTGAAGTTGTCGAATTGATATTGTAGCAAATACTATATAATAATATTTGAGTTTTATACGTCCCTTAACTTACTCGGTACGTTCTTTAAGCGAGTCTCTTTTTTACGATAATTATTATTATTTGTAAATATAGCTTTATGTAAGTTATATTAGTATTTACGCGATAGTTTTTATGTGCGACTTTAGCGTCCCGAAAATATATTTTTCTAAAAATTTAAAGTGGCAAGTCTATGTAGGAGATGGTGAAATACGTTACTGTTGTATGAGATTCGGATAAAGTATTATGTTATCCTAATTTAACGAAATTTTGTGACGAATATTAGCAGATGTATGAACAGTTAGGAAAGGGAAGGATTGAGAAAATTTTCCAATTGCGAGACTTGATAATTTAGAACGTTGGAAATTTGGGAACGGTAGTTTGGAAACTAGAGAATTTCAGGATTTAAGAATATGGTAAGATAAGACAGGTATTCGATCAATTTAAAAATTTGGAACTTTGAGCGTTCACATATTTGCAAATTTATACTTCAGACATGTCGATATTTAAACATTTGACAATTTAGAAATATGGGAATTAAAACATTTAACAATTAAAAAATTGTTGAATTTAAAGATTAGACAATTTAGAAATGTGGAAATTTAAAGTTTGTGGATTTTAAGTTTTAGGAGCGTAAAATTTTGAAAATTATCAATGTGGAAAACTTCAGGGTTTGCAAATTTGGATATTTGGGAATTTGACTTTTCCACAACTTGCAATTTAGAACTTTCGAAGTTTAAAATTCACGAATGTATGCATAAAAATATTGCGGAATTAGAAATTTAAGAACTTAGGAATCTAGAATTTATTTGACTTTTAAATGTAGCAAATTTGGTGCGTGTGAGTTCGGTGATTTGTATATTTGGAAGTTGATGAATGTATGAACTTGGAAATTTGGAAATATTGAGATTTGCAAATGTAAGGCTTTAGAAGTGTGAGATGTGCAAATGTAGAATTTAAGAATGTCGGTATTTAAGAATATGGATATTTGAGATTGCGAGTATTTGGAAATGTGGCTATTTAGGAATAAGGGTATTCGCAAGTGTGGGTATTTTGGAATATGGAAGTGCAGGGATTTCAGAAAAATGAATGGAATGAAAAATTTCGGAGTGTAGGAATTTAGAAGTGTGTCAATTCAAGAATGTATGGATTTCGAAATGTGAAAATTTGGATTTACAAGGATTTCGAAATTTGGAAACATGATTATAGAATTTCGAAATTTTTCAATTTGAAACTGAGAATTGAAGAAACTAAATTATTTAAATTTTTGGAACTTGGAAATTTAGAAATGTTTATGTCTCTAATTTGGAAATTTAGGAAATTAAAAAATTTTGTAATTTTTACGTTTTAAAATTAAAAAATTGAAAAACCTAAAAACTGTTTAATTAAGAGATTTAAAAATTACCAACCGGGTTTACAAGGACGGAAAACAAATAATGGGTGGCACATTACACCTGTTATTTAAAGGAACCCTACGTTGCACCCCGATACACGTCAGGCGTCAATGCGACACCCTCCTTACAGCGTTCCGCTGAATTTGAGGTCAGAAACAGCGTAGACCAAAGATGTCAGCAAGTATCAGAAGGTAATAAAATTATCTGTGAAGACGTTCGAGTATACACACGTACGATTGTTCACGGATGAAATGGTTACGGGTGGAGTATGGAGGACACACAAAAGGGCTAAAAAAAGAAGGAAAATAATTCCTTCGGATAGGTTTATTTACGGTTCACCTACTACGGTTGCTCCCCGTACGTGTCGGGTGCCGATTCGTTCTTGCTTTCCATCCGAGTGCCAAAACCCCCGCGATACTCACAATACACAAGGGAGAAAAACAACGATCGTGATCGTGGAATAAAGTAGACAGCACGGCATGGGGATGATGTATGGCGAAATATACAAAGACACGTTGTCTCCCGTTATTTACGTTATTGTGCGCCGACACCTTTCAACTTTAATAAGAATAGGGACTTTGAAATTCCGTGCTGAATGCGACGCCCAGAACGAATTGCCATCGGTAATATTGCGATGCTAAATATCAACGACCATTGAAAATCCTAACCTCGCGCTAAAATACATTCTTTTCTCTTTATTTTAAGCCTAACTCGGAATCGCGTTGCACCTTTGGACACCTTGTTTTGGTAACCGAGCGAATTTTTGTCGAAACTGTTTCACTTTAAATTTTTATTCGAATTGGACTTAAACTTTCTATTCAGTTAAGTTAATATTTTATCAGATATATAAAATAAACAAAGTACTGTTACGGTCAAGGGATGATGTATACAATATTTTATAGGATTTGCTTACCTTACAAAATGGATTATTTTAGGAGAACATGAATCATTTATTGTAAGTTGAAAGTATACAAAAAATTTCTTATCAAATATAACATTTCGATGTATTATACATCTTAAACAACAGTCACCGTCAGATCAAGTTGTATTAAAGATTACATTTATTACAGTATTGAACCTAACTAGACTTCGATAGTTTCCATTTTATTTGTTTGAACACATTTGAAATTAATTGTGCAAATAGTTTTAGATTTATGAAAGCTTATAAAAGTCGTTATATAAATTGTAAGTAAATGAATTATATAATAATTATGAAATTACATGTACATCACGTAGTGTTATCAATTTTGTTATCGTAAATATGGAGCATGGGATAATACGTAATAGAAGCTAATCTATAGCAAATCTAACCTAACCTTCAATTTATTATCACTGATTTTACACATGTAGTTGGATGAAGATGTTTGAAAATTGTTTAGAATGTCATTTTGTAAAATTCTGACAAATAATATCGCAAACACAAAGAAAGCTTAAAAAAGTCATTTTAAAAATAATTGAATTTATTCAAATGAATTGCTTGTATATAATCTACTCTGTAAATTATGTCGTAAAAATAGCACCTGTAATAATGCATAACGGGATCTAACCTAACCTATGACAAATCTAACCTAATTTAACTTATCTTGTGTGACCGGGCACGCGTTATATTTTTGTACGAAATAATTTGAGAATATTGTTGCTTAGAAAGCAATTCTGTAACATTCTGAGAAGTAAGCAATATCCTCATCTTAATCTGACCCATAAATCACTTAACCTATAACAGTCTCAAGGTTTAAGGAACTAATGAATAATGGTAACATTTCTTGCGCATGGGTACATTAAATTAGAACGAGCTTTTATTACTAACACCAAGAGGATCTCGAACGTGACTCCTATCTCGAAGAAAATCTAGAATTATTTAATTAAAAAGAATGATTCGAAAATTATTCAATTAAAGAGGGATATCGGGCAGAGGTGTTACGAGACTCATTATCGTAAGCAAAAGGGGATTTGTCATTCGGTCTGGAGACTTTCCATCGTATTACTGTACGGGGCCAACGAGAAACCCCTAGGAAAACGAGAGGTCGATGAGACTCGATCCCTCGATCGATCAACAGAGATCCACCGTCCTTGCGGATTTATCTCGAGCTTGGCTTTCATGCGGATTAACTTCTTGCAGCAGCTTCTTCTACCGGTTGATCTTGTCAATTTGTCCTCCTGAACTTTCGCACAAATTCACATTAGAAAACCAACTATTCTGATTACTATTAACTGCTACAGAATTTACCTCTGTTTTTTATATTTTGTCTGCAAAAATTAGAGGTACATCTTTGGACGTTAATGTATCTCTATACAAGCTGCCCAAAACTGGTCCTCGTATTACTGGAACCAAGTTTTGTTTGTATTACATATAACTAAGGTCAAGTTTTATTTATACTACATATTGCTGAGGCAAGTGTTATTTATACTACATATTACTGAGATCAAGTTATATTTACACTCATGGACAAAATTAAGTGGACATTGCAGAAATGTAAAAATATTGTTTGTTTTATTACAATGTTTTTAATAAATTTTAAATTATAACGTGAAATATTTTTGTAGACTTGAAAAAACGTTTATTTAATGTATATAATTGTGCAATAAAGTTTTGATTTATAGGCATTATTAGTTAAATTAAATTAACCTTTTGTTAGTTATGATACCTGTCCACTTAATTTTGTCCACGATTGTATATATGTTATTGAGATCAAGTTTTGTCTAGAACATATGAAATCATACAAACTTATATCTGAAAATGCTTTACTGAAAACGTGTAAGTATTTATAGTCTAATCGACAAAATTCGAGTTAAAATTTGTTATGCAAAATAGTATACGCATTAAAAGTTTCAGTGGTAAATACTGTTTGTCTTGGCTATTTACTGTTGTTTCTTATTATTTTTAATACAAGAATAGTTGAAAGAGTTTGGTAATCATTCTCACTGGAATGATAGTCCGTACATTTGCGAAGAGGGAATTTTTGAACATTTTTTATGTTTTTCGCAATAAACAATAAGGACCTTCAAGAGCAAACAGCTTTTCAATAAAGTATTTTCAAATGTGAGTTTATACGAACTTTGTTCCTTCACTTGACCTCAGTAATACGTACTACAAATTTGGTTACAACCTTTTCGTAAACCCTCCATAATTCATAGATTATTACCGGAAACAATGAAAGTCAACAATGCTAACATTGAGGCACGCGTTCAAGGATTAGGCAGATACGAATTCAGTTTGTTAGGGACAATAAAATATCGAGAACTGGAAGTATCCACTCCATTGCGTCCCCTATCGGAAGATTCAGATTCAAGGCAGGAGAGTTGAGAAAATGGAGGGTGTTGCTGGACATTTGTCAAGTTGACTCGCTACCGAAAGACTAACTCTGACCGATATGCGGGTCCAGCCAGAGAGAATCATTCTGACATTTGGGGGAAGGGTGGTTATTTGAAACCCTGATACGTCCCAGCCACCTAAATGATTCATGATCCCTCACCGAAAACTTTCCTAAACCTTTTCCTGCGTTTCATCGAAATCTTCATTTAGACGAACGATCCATATCCATTAACGGAATGGCTGACAGTTTAGGTTAGGTTCTGATCTTGAAGCTAATTTCCTTCTGGTGTCATTGGCTTTTTCGCGCTCACGAATATCGGATTGGATGTTTCGTTGGTGGTGCATTATTCGACCGATTTATATCTCAAATACTGTAATTTGACAGTTTGAGAATATGGGACTTCGGGAATTCGAAAATTTAGGAGTTTGAACATGTGGAAATGCGAAGGTATGAGGAATCGGAAATGTAGGTGTTTGGAAATGCGTGGAATGGAGAATGTGGAGAAATTGAAGTGCTGCGATTAAGAACTTACTAATATGGACATGCGGAGATTTGTGAATATTGGGATTTAAAAAAGTGTGGGGATTTGTGAATGTGTAAAATTGATCATGTGTGAACTTGGTAATGTGGGGTTGGAAAATGTGGGAACATGAGTAATTAAAAATGTGGGAATTTGAGAAGCTGAACATTTGGAAATTTGAAAGTTCGTGAATTTGAAAACTACCGAATTTAGAAATATGGGAATTATCGAATTTAGATATTGAAGTATTACAAAATTCAGAAGTTGAATAAGTAGAAAATCTAAAAATTGATGAATTGATAAATTGGGATGATTAACAAGAGGGGGAATCAAATTATTGAAGAATTCAAGAACTGAAAGATTGAGTTATTAAAAAATGGGAGGGATTGAAAACACGAAGGAATCGAAAAAAGAAATATAAGAGAGGAAAATACAGGCTCAATATTACATTGACATTTCATTAATCCAATTAAAAGAATACTTTCGTTAAAAATAAATATTATAATTTAGACAAATTGAGCAATTAAGCATAGTCAACTAGATATTGAATAACTACAAATAGAAAATCCATTGCAAAATGTTATAGAATAAATTTTAAATCTCAATGATGAAGATATCTGAATAAACTTAAAAACCGAATCAACAAAATTGACGAGGAACATTAAAAATTAATGTTGTTGAATCAGTATAACATCTATTCCTGTATTTGCTGATTTTATGAAAGTAATAGTAAATTATTTGTTTAATCAGTAATGTAGTTTAGTTGAATAAAACATTAACTGAATTTTAATCAAATTTCTATTTTCTTCAAATTTTACAGCTGTTATCATTTTAAAACATTTTAAATCTTGCAGGAAATTGTTTGTATCGATAATTTTAATCGATTAAAAAATTTATAATTCCATTAAAAACTTGTAAGTGTTATTAATATTGTTATTATTTCTAAATATTGCGTTATTGCGTACAAAATGGCCAATTTGAAATTAATTCTGAGGCCCTTTCTGTACTTAACAACAAAATTGTTTAACCAAAAAACGAACTCAAACAGCTTTGAAAAATATTCACCACGAGATCGATGAAAAAACATAAAAAGATTTTATGTCAGAACTCTTGGCAGTTCTCCGGAGAGTTATGGCAACCCTTATAAATATCAAGAGAAAGAACAAAGACACAATGCCTTTCTTGGCGAAATTAATCCGAGTTACTTCCTATCGTCCTCTCGCGTTTAATCGCCTACTTTTTCACAGACTTATCTAATGTAACGCATCATGACTGATTATTTGATGCAGAAGCGAACCGAACCTTGAAATAATAAGCGTCTTCCCTAATTCCGGGTTGTGTCGCCATGTTCACACGTGCACGAGTGACTACCGATGTGTGAACGCGTCGCAAATTCCACCAACAGCGTAGAGACGATTTTTCTCAACGTTATTTACTAGAAACTCTCTAAATATTGTATTCAATCTTATTCATATGCAACATTGTAGGTTCAGGTGAACGTTCAGGAAAATAAGTTTCTCTTCTGTTCAGGTGAATGCGGGTCTTAGAATCGAAATTGTCTGTTTCACAGCGTTGGTGAATTATTAAAATTGTGAATTGGAGACCTTCACATGACTTAACGGTCCTTTCGTTGCTCACACAGATGTTGACAGACACTGGTGATTTTTTGGATCAAGCTACTCACTAATGAATTAATATCCACTTTGAATATTCGCTTTTTGTATGATATCATTTATAATTAGAAATTAAGAATTTTTTAATTAGAAAAGATTATTTCAAATAAATTTAACTTTTACTTTATGTTCAAGTACTTAATCTAAATAGTAAGTATTAAGCAGTGATTACTGAGTATTGAGTATTGAGTATTGAGTATTGTGTATTGTGTATTGTGTATTGAGTATTGAGTATTGAGTATTGAGTATTGAGTATTGAGTATTGAGTATTGAGTATTGAGTATTGAGTATTGAGTATTGAGTAGTAAGTGTTTAATATTTTCATTTTGTTGCGACAAGTCCCTTTTTGGGTTAAGTCACTTGGTGCTGCGCACCGTTATATATTAAGTACTTAAACAATCGTTCACTTACCTCATGCAGAACATAGGATCAAAATTCGAAATTCCTTTCCGTCATCTTAAGTGCTCGACACAAATTTAATTTCTGAACAGAGCTGCACAATGTACGTTAAGTTAATATCGCTATGAAGTATTACTTGTTCAAACAATACATCCATAATTGTACATTTAGACAACGATTATGATTCAAGTGAAATTTAATTTGCGCCTTCAACAGTACTTAGGCCAAGTATATTTTGTTAAACATAAGTCCTGTATCCAAATCTAATGTTTTAACGTCTCTTCAAAAACAGAAATGTTTAGCTTTTAATCTACAATGAAATAGAAATTGTGTAATTATTTATTTTAACGATTCCTTACCAATTTCGATATGCTGTTAATTACCCTCTAATATGCTGTCAAGGTCACTATTCTGCAAAACTTCCCTCCAAAAAAATATTGTCATTCAATCTTCGTTCGTAAAATATTCGTAAAAAGCTTCAGTTAAGTTTTACGATGCAATTATATTTCGTGCTGACGACGGTAGTTCATTTGTCTTGCACGCCACAACCTAACTTAACATAACATAATCGCTTAATTACATTATTCCCTTATATATCTATTAAGTTAGGTTGTATTAGATTAATATTCTACCTACACTGAAGTGTCATTTACCCAAAATTAAAACGGTACAAATATTAGGATTGAAATATTACTTAACACTATGCTTAAAAATACCTACAGGTAAGGTATTTCATGAGCGTATTCGACGTTTGCAATTGTATTTTGATTATTATTCTAGCTTCAGTTATTATAGTGACCTATTGGACGTGTGCCAAATGAAGTTATATGAACTTTCGGACAGGTTATAGCAAATTAATTGATTTTTTAATTGCACGAAAAGTGATCCACGGTGCCTACAATTGCATTAAGTACAGGAAAGAAATGAAATTTAACCAAGAAAACTTAATATTTTCATGTTAAAAATTGGAATAAAAGCGTCTTGAATACAGTGCAACTTAAAGATTAAAATAATACGGACAAAAATTCCTGATTTCAACATCATTCCTTTCCTGTTTAAAATACCTGCCGTTGTAGTAAATACCGCTTGATGTTTAGTTTTCAGTTCGTTACAAGTTTTGCTAGAAAATGAATTTAACCCTTTGCACATTCACCACTTGATATAAAGCAACACCTTTAAATACATAATTTTTAACTAAACTTACAGTATCATATACGCGATGTTTGAACAGAATTGATCCAATTTTTCTTTCTTATTTATAAAAATACCTTCGAGTGCAAAGGGTCAATGATCAATAATAGAATGTGGATATTTGTTATAATCATGAGTTTTATAAATGAAAAAAATATGGGTGTACGTTGGGGGTGTACAAGAAATAATTGAAATTATTGAGGCAAAAATCAGGAAACATAAATATAATAAAGGCTTCGTGGACTTTTTTTTGACGATGTCGAACGCATAACCAAACGTTTATGAACCACTTCCGGACAGATCGTCTCACACTTCGCATAATAAAACAATGGATTGAATCAAGTTTAACAGCCATGTCACATCGATAGAAGTGTTCTACCTGTACAAGCGAAGAAAGATAAAAACATTCAACAATGAATTATCGGAATTTCATCGATCCAGATAGTGTTAGCGCAGAATACGAGCAAATACTCTACAATATTGGACAAGAAAAGAGCATTAAACGGAAAAGACTTTTAAACGGAAGTACGATTTCAAAATACGTACAGTTACATTTATATGTATAGTGATAGACATGTTTCCAATTTCTATTAATAATGATTCTGAAGGAAGTTCAATATTTGATGTCCAACTTAAGTTGAGGCTCAGACATAAAACTATTTGTGCGAATATCTCGAAAACCGAGTGGTATAGACGGAAAATGTTCAGAGCAATGATCTTGACAACATATTTCGTGGTCTATAGTAAATACAAGAGTTATAGTAAATGAATGTGTGATGTTGTTTTTAAAGTTTGAATTGACTTGGACCATTTTCAAAATTAATTGAATCACCTATAGATAACTTGCAGCAATAAAAAACCAGAACCTAGAGTTTCATTAGAAACAATAATTTCAGTGAAATAATTCATGAACATTTATTAATTATTTGTAAAAAGTAATGCATTTTAATCATTTTAGGCTTGTATCATGAGTTTTGAGGTTTTGAAAATGTTCCTGAAGAACTGGAGGGTTTAGTTGTGGTGCATTATGAAAGTACTTTAATATTACCGTGTATCTTTGGTGTGATAAACTCAATTTTCTTGAATTTTTTACTTGGACCACTTTCATATTTAACACTAAATGAATTCCATATAATGTCGAAACAACAACCACTATCTAATTATTCATTTTAGACGATATCGTAAAAATTGCATTGTATTAATTTAGTTTAAAATAATGTGATGTGAAATCACTGATAAACTCGTTTTTTTTTTGTAATTTTGATTTTGACCACTTTCATAATTATGGGTACAAATAGCGTGGTTGCTGTTAAGAGGAGGTCCGATTAGAAAACGCTATGTGGACGGTGCAGTCTGCGCCAGTGAACGACAAGTTTTCTAAGCCTACCAGTCCGTAGCGTAAGTAAGTAATGGCCGCGATGGCTGGTATACGAGAGTTAAGGGGCGACGTACCGTCAGTGGTTTCCTTGAATGATGATAATCAGCGATTTCGTGACAGACACGGGGCCGTGGCTCCGCTAACGAGCAATCGCGGGCTAACGCTCGCTCGGACGACACTCCGAGGCGTGTGGATATGCCTTTATGGATAGCCGAGCGTTCCAGCATGCGCGACACACGGTCACATGTGTATCGGTCGTAATTAGGCCCGATGCTGTTCCATTATGATGGCTAAGGACGCTGGATAGAACGGCCACGTTTCGGACTGACACTCTTCTTCGGCCAATAGCGTCTGCGAGCCAGCTGGGACATTCACACGATCAGTCACTGTGACCATAGAAAGCCGGGAAAAAAAGTTTTCATTGTCTGTCTCGACTGCGGTCTAAGATTGCCGGGGATTAACGATCGTAGAACACCGAGTTCATGGTTACTATGCGGTAGGCATTTGTGACTTCGAGAGTTAATATGAAGTATTTTGTGAAACTTATTGAATAGGAAGTCAATTCAACGAGTAATCGGTGTCCCCGATTTGGGGAACAATTGAGGACGGATAACTGAATGGAAGAAGTAAATGAGTCTGTAGGCGACGAAATTAACACTAAACCTATCAGCGTATTAATGGACGCATATTTTGAAATTAAAAATGAAGTTGATAAATAAATAAACGAACCATAAAATACAAATTAATGTACGCGTTAATTCTTTATTTTTATGAAAATCAATACAAAGTTCAAAAAAATCACCTCGCATACTTTGTCACTTGGAATTGATAACTTGTTAAATGCTCATTTTGAGCACTTTGGTAAGTTTAGTGTTAAGTTTCTTCAACTGTGTAATTCAATATTTTGTTCACTGACAGATTTTATGAAAAGTACATCACGATTTATAAACACCTGATATTTATTATAAAAGCAGCGAATAAGTTATCTGTTTATATTTACTGTTCTTTCATGATTCGGTAATTATGTTTTGCTTTTTGAGACAGTTCGAGAGTAGTTTAATATTATTTAAACGATGAGTAAAGTACCCCATAACAGAGTATTTGAATATAATTGTTCTGAAAACGATCCTAAGGTGAACAACAATTTGTTCACCATAAAATATTTTGACAATGTAATGTATAATCGCTGCCAAATATTTTGACAACGTAATGTATAATCGCTGCCAAATATTTTGACAATGTATTATAATTACAACAAACGCGCCGCACGAATAACAAGTACAAATGAAAATTTTATTAATATTTATGTAGACGCAGGAGTTTTGCTATACTAAATGCATCTGGTAAATTGGTAACGGAAGCTATGCAAATCTTATTAGTCCGCGCGTCAACTTATCGGACGTAATACACCTTACATTTCTCAAAATACTTACAAACAATTCCATCCTATTTAATCCGTATTTAAAAGTAAGACAAATTGTACCAGTAAGATAAATGTAACATAAACGTAAAGTAAGATAAATGTACCAGTGATCAGAGGAAGCATTCACGGTAATTGCAATTCTTTGGTATTGAGGCGATAAATGAAACTATAAATAAGTACATTTATTCTGAAAGGATAAACTTTTTACCTTTAGATAAAATAAAAAGAATCTACATTGATGAAAGAAACAGTTTTAAGGCAATTAAAATTTAAAAATGTTCACATGACCAAATAATAAATAATATTTCTGACATGTTCATTAATTATTACACAAATAATAATTAAATTGATACGATATTCCGTATATAATTAATCATTAAGTAGTATTTAACGGTAATTAATGCCCAGTTACATGATTCATGAGTAGCTGGTGCCAAGCAATAACTGGTCAGCAATTATTACTAAATAATGATACATGACAAATTAGGTACCAAATATTAAGAATGTATTCATTTAACTAGTATTTGAGTAGTTATTAATGAATCGGATATGTTATGAACATTGTTTAATTATTGGTCCATATGAACATCATCAAATTTTATTTAATTCAAAATATTTTCGTTAATAATACAAACTTAATTAGTCATCAATTATTACTTGATAATAATTAGCCATTAACTGTTCGATAGTAATAATTAGCAATAAATGATTATACAGTAATAATTAGTCATTAATTATTATATATATATTAATAATTAAAAATTAATTAATAGCTAATTAAGTCATAGACATTAAATACGTATTAATCTAGTTGTTCACACCGCCAAATAAAAAAATAAACATTTATGGCAAAGAAAATATGTTATTTATAATAAACTCATTTAATTAATTACAATGGTCTTTTTCATTCGATGACTGGTCACTGCCATGTTATTACAATCCAATATCTGAGCACAATACCGAATTTAAATATTTAAACAAAATTCATAAGAAATAAGATCAATTTGAATTCTTTACTATTTAAGAAATCTAAATCAACTTTACTACTCAAAAAATTAACACGTTCGCGGAAAGTGAAGATTTTATTAAAAAATACTATGAAAGTACCGAATGAATCAGTTGGTTATTATAATAGGTCGTTCGGAAAGTTATTTCGTTTCTTTTTTTTTATGAAAATGAGAGACGGTTTTCGGGGGATACTTCTTTTCTTGCTTGATAAGCATTTTTAAAAAAGTGAAGAATTCCGAGAATGCTGCTTTTCACTTTTCATATTCTCCAATTCTCAGATTTCCAAATTCTGAAAATTCCGAATTCTCAGCTTTCCAAATTCTGAAAAATCCGAATTCCCAGATTTCCATATTCTGAAATATCCGAATTCTCAGACTTACAATTTCGGAAAATTCCGAATTCTCAGATTTCCAAATTCGGAAAATTCCGAATTCTCAGCTTTCCAAATTCTGCAAAATTCGAATTCTCAGATTTCCAAATTCTGAAAATTGCGAATTCTTAGCCTTCTAAACTCAGAAAAATCCGAATTCTCAGATTTCCAAATTCTGCAAAATTCGAATTCTCAGATTTCCAAATTCTGCAAAATTCGAATTCTCAGATTTCCAAATTCTGCAAAATTCGAATTCTCAGATTTCCAAATTCTGAAAATTTCGAATTCTTAGCCTTCTAAACTCTGAAAAATCCTAATTCTCAGGTTTCCAAATTCTGAAAGTTTCAAAATCCCAGATTTCCAAATTCCAAGAATTTCTCACAAGCAAGACTGATGGGGAAAAACGAAATGACTTTCCGAACAACCCAATATATTTTGAACTGAATAATAATTAGCTTTATTTTGTGTCACATGAAAATGAATGCTATAGCAGAACGTCCGCGAACGTGTCAAGTTAAATCAATTATTTGTAACTTAAACAAAAGCATTCCATTGGTCGTCTCATTGCGAAACAATTGATAACGTTGAATCTTGATGTGCAATAGTATTTTTTCGCGATACAAGTATCGAATCATAGAAGCTTACAATTAGATTTGCCTAAAACTATCACATTTTGAAATTACCTTTCGATCAGTTCACATTGCAAATAATGTAGGAATCCGGGGACCGGTTTTAAGAAAACTACCAATACTCTAATTACTTTCAACTCGATTTACTTCATCCACTCGCTTGCGCTTCTTTCTATATTCTAACATTCATCCCCACCATTCGCCTATCGTCTCTCGCATCCTCTGTCTCTCTCGCACTCATTCTTTCTCGCTCTCGATCCTCATCCTTATCAATCATACAAACGTTTCCAAACATTCTATCTATCACGCTTCCCGATTCGCGCTCTTCAAACACATACTCATACGTACCTCAATCACGCATCACATTCGCGACCGGCGCACAATTTCAATGCCACAATAATCAAAAATATCATTAACAAAATTTCCAATCAATCGTTAATTATGGTAACTCGTTCAAACATCACCCCATCCACTTTGCTCGTCAGCTTTCCGAAACAATTCAGCCGAACTCGGAGCAACTACAATGTATTCGAAACCAGTGCTCAATGTCCAAGGCCGTCCATAGGGTTAAATAACGACGTGGATCTTGCGGTGGTCGTAAATTCACGACGCATTCGGCCCCGAAGAACATAGAGAAGAGAAAGAAGCGCAAGGGGAAGGAAAAAGGTAGAAGGGGTACTATTTGGCTGATACGGACGATCGCTTCGTCTGCTAGCGGACTGATCACTCTGCCGTCGCTCTTATAATTATTATTCGTATTTTAATGGCCGTGGAAAGGCTCGTACGCCTTTGAGGCCGGCTCCTCGAGACCCCTTCTCCCCCTCTCTAGCGTGGAAGCAGCCCCTGTGCTTTTAAAAATATTGGGGATTTCAGATATCAAATGCCGCGCGCGCGAGATCCAACGTGCTGCTTCTCCAGAAGAGGGACGTGAGGTCTCTCCCTCTCCTTTTCTTCGCAGTTCTTTTCTGCCTCCCCGTCGAGAGCGCCTCCGGGTGCAAGCCATTCAATCAGAAGCCGAGGCCGAGGATAAGTCGCGGCTTTCATTTCGATGCCGC
Organism: Coelioxys conoideus; assembly: GCA_947623535.1. NCBI lineage: Eukaryota > Metazoa > Arthropoda > Insecta > Hymenoptera > Megachilidae > Coelioxys > Coelioxys conoideus. The sequence continues at coordinate 11,003,486 of OX392451.1, read as the reverse complement.
TTCTTCAACGGGGAACGAACGCACCCGATATACCACCGATAGATAGGTGAAGCTCTCCCTCAACTTATCTCTTCTTTTCCGTGTCGCTGCAGGGGTTCTCAATTAACGGCCACCAGACGTACGCCAGATGCGACCGCCAAATGAATGGAAGGACAACGGTCCTCCGGAAGAAAAATTGGTTGCGGGTAAAGAACGTCCGTTTCCAAACAATCGACTCCTTTTTCCTGGCTTATTCTCGTTTAACAGTTTGCGCGGGATTGGGAAAATGTATTGACTCTTCCTGGTCATAATTGTTAAAAATACAAGAATTTCGCTTTTGAATATTCGTTGGCGAACAGGCGCAAACGTCTGTGGCACGCGTGACGATACATCAGGGTGTGCACACATTTTCTTATCGGCCACAGATTAAAACAGCGTAAAAACTGTGTCAGTGATGTTAGTTAAATTCCGACCAGAGGAAATTAACAACACCGTTTTAAAAGAATTCTTAAAAGTTTTTTTATTTACACAACTATGGAAATGAATACTGCATATTGAAGTTCTTAGGTTTTTCTGAGCTTTTATATTACTTTGCGGATGATGAGTAATGGCAAGCACAACGGTAAAAGGAGAGTGTGACTAAGGAAGGGTACGGAGTACAGAATGTGTAAGGGACTAGAAACCGAGATTAGGATGTTTGATTGAGGATGAGGCTATGTTTGTTGCGTTACGATTAGCTGCGTCGGCTATGCAGCACGTTTTCATCGTTGGCCAATTAAAAGAATTAGAAATTGTCAAAGCTAAGTGTGTATAGCATGAGCAGATTACTCTAACTGCTTAGCAGCTTCTGTTCCATATCAGCTTCAAGAATAAAGCATGACAGAGCCTTGAAAGATTTTGTAGAATAACCAAAAATGTTTAATGCTCTGTTTCGAAGAATAACGAAAATTTACAAGGGGTAATGAAATGTAATTCGATGGATAATAGGTTTTGCGAGAAAGTATGGATGTTTATATTCCTTTAATGGCACAAGAAGCGTAGTCGTGGATGAAAATAGAAGACATTGAACGAAAGAGACGGAAAGAGAATGAGACATCAATCAATTTATCAACCCTTTGGTCGATTAAGCTGAATCAACCGGTCGAAGACGATTCGTTTCTCGGTGGCCCTTCTCCCGGAGAGTTAATATAAATTAATAGGTAAATATACAATTAGAAGTAATCTATATTAATTAAGGGAGGTCTTGCCTTCGCGGTGGCTGGACTTGCCTCCTTTGTGGCGGTACCGTGAATATCCGGCGATTCATTCATTAACTCTCACCTTCGACCCGTGGTCCAGGGGCCACGAAGACTCGAATCATGCCTCGAACAATAACCGAACGGAAAAGAATCATAATGGCTGATCGTTGCTTTCGTCTTTCGATTATTCTCGCTCGCGAAAGACACCTACCTGTCAGCGGACAGCTACTTAAGATCGCTTTATACACGGCTCACGTCAATACAAATTTTTCTAAGTAAATACACAATGCGTGTCGAATAAGATCTCGATAATATAGCTATGTTTATACCTAATAATTTTGGAGCAATTATAATTTTTAACGAACGAATGCCGCCATATTCGCGGCATTATAAAAATTAAAAGAAAAATCGAATGCCGCGATACAGGCAGCATGACATATATACACTCATGGACAAAATTAAGTGGACATTGCAGAAATGTAAAAGAATGTTTTGTTTTATTATAATGTTTTAAATAGATTTTAAATTTAGGACGTGAGATATTTTTGTAGACTTGAAAAAACATTTATTTAATGTACATAATTATGCAATAAAGGATTTATAGGCATTATTAATTAATTAAATTTACCGTTTGTTATTTATGATACCTGTCCACTTAATTTTGTCCACGACTGTATGTATAATTGTTTACCTTTTCCCTTAAATTTTCTATTTTGCATTAATACGTCGTGAATCTATAAAAAAATTAATTTATAAATGTCTACAAATCTATATGTTAAATACACTCATCTATTCCATTATTTCAACCCCCAGTATTTTTCTGTAGTTTTCATTTCAGTATCTTTTTATATGGACATATCAGTTCATATATTACCTATTATTTCTAAGATTTCCCATAAAATTAAATAAAAACAATATTATGCACTTTTTCCCATTCTTGTAAAAAGGCAATTTGTTAACATTTCGTTGATCTTCTTGTCGTTCTAAAAAAATGCGCTAATTCGTTAAGGATTAATGTTGTACCCTGTTGTTTTATTGACTATGTTATCAGATACACAAATAAACACAGATACAGGATGTCATAAAAGAATTGAAGTACACTGCGTTGAATCTTTATAATGTTTGTATATTTATGAATTAATATACAATGTTATGCAGATATTCGAATGCTAGATAATTTGATTTTACAGGTTTACATAGTAAACATATAGCTTGATAGTGAAATAGTTTTAATGTGAACAACGTGTTTATTATATTATAGCTTCTTCCACGGTTTGATAGATATGTTATGAATCGATGAAGAAAAGTGTGTTGTACTTAAAAGATTAAATTTTGACGACTTTAAAATGAAAAATGAGTTTACAATTGATCCACATACATACTACCATAGCTTTCTTAAATTGTGGTCAATCTTAACGATTCAACGAAAATTACCTTATTTATGACAGGAAATAGTATGTCACTTTCAATATAATAGTGATCAAATTATGGATAAATAACATTCAGTATCTTATAAGAAGCTGTTTAAGTTGCAATGATACTTGAAAAATATTTCTTTCTTTTTGGTAGCGAGAAATTATTTAAAATGTGTGTATCCATGGTGTAAATTTAATTTACTGACATAACTCATTTATTTCAGATATGCATTTAATTAATTAGAAAACGAAGTTCCCAAAATGAGGTACAATATTAAAATGGCATTACCGTTTCGACGAGTGATCAGAATTTGAAAATTTACTGTAAAAGTAAAGAAAATATTTCGAATGTGTCACGATCGAATCTGGGGAAAACAAGTAGGAATCCTGAGAGGATTTTTATCACCACCGTGCGATTTCTCTCGCGCCCCAATTTTAGAGGCAGATTACGGTTCGGAACGGATCTCCTTTCGTACGAGCATTTCCGCGATCGTAAAGCGAGGAAAAAGAAAACGAAGACAGTCACCGTCCTTAATCCTAAGATTTGGGCGTACCCTCATACTTTGGAATTGCTATAAACAAAAAGAACAGTGGGTGGATGGTGGGGCAAAGTAGGGGGATGGTTATTAATACGAAGGGACGATGGCAGGGAAAATCCCAATCTAAAATACAACAGGAAATAATTCGGTGGGAATAAAACGAGAACTCGCGTTAAGATTAAACCTGGTTCGTGTTTTAGTCGCTCGCGTTTCCGTATTTTGCGTACTTTTCGAGAATACCGGGCCGATTGTTTGAGAAAAATGCGACGCTCACGAGGGAAACAGCAAACGAAATAATTAACCGACTCGCCATGGCCCACCTGCGCACAATATCATCCCCGACTTTCTAGAATCTAGGGAAAATTAGAGGGGACAATCACTAAATATTACGGGAATCTGAATGGAAGCTCCTAAAAGCTACGTTGAGTTTAGCGAAAATTTTTGATAGTGTATCGTTTGTTCTTTTTCTGTTTCGTGCAAAAAAGTCGATTTGACTAAGCTTTTTTTCAATTTTCATTATTGTTGACCAAGTAAATTTATTTCTGTAATCTCGTCAAATTGTTCTCCTGTTATACTTATTCAAGTATGCGAGCAAATTTCTGGAAATTTTACGATTTCTTAAGTTCTTGCACTCGAGATTAGATACTTACAATTAAACTATGTTATATTATATTATTAAGCTTTATTATGTGTAACATAGTAATATAATAATTATATTTTATCAAACAGAGATGATAGTGTCATATGATACTGTCAATTATCAAATACATTATATTATATCAACGATCATATAAATTAGATATAAATAAAAATTAACATTGTAAGATACTTAATTACATGTACATACGTAATTATAAATATGAATAGTTTCGTAAGTACACAATTACAAACACTTTTAATGACTAGTAACACTTATTAATGATTTTTATATTTCACTTACTATTATTTATTTCCGCCTCGCATTAATTACATTAAAAGTAATTAAAATATTAATCGCTATACAATTAAAACTCTCATTGCATGCATTAAGTGAAATTATTCATCATTTCAATATTAATAATCGTTCAGTGTATTAATAAACAGAAAGAGCATGGTAAATTACAATTTTTTTTAATAATGTTTGTAAATTATTAATTTAAGAATAAGTACTCTATTCTTTTAATCATACTACGCCAATAAAAATGTTAAAATAGAAGTACTTAAATAAGTACGTTAGTACAGTCGTTTGTTTTTAAACAAATACTTAATTCAAGTTAATCACACGTTTGAAGTATTAACGTAATTGTAAGAAGAGCTAGGTTTTACTTTTGTAATATCATTGTGCTAATGAAATCATCGAAATGGTAAGTAATTAAATGAACGTTTAATTACTGTTATAAGTACATAAACAGGTACTTAATTAAAATTCATTAGTACTCAGTTAAGTTTATAGACATTCACATTAATGTTTAATTATAATTTTGTTAGTACATCAATTAAGTTACAAATGTCTAAATAAATTCTTAACTAAACGTTACTGTTTAGTTAATAATAGTAATGTTAATAACAGTCAAACTAATACCGAATAATTCTGTACTTAACTTGCAGTGTTTTTAAGGTGTCTGACGCAGGGTACTTTTCGTGAATATTACAAGCTACAATTTAAGCTGACCAAATCTTGATAAATTTGAAATTAGTTCGAAAGCATTTTGTATTACTGTTCTTAAATCGTCGAAGCTACTTAATTTACGACGGTCTGCTGAGTTTCGGCAGGCATTGCTCTGTAATTATTATTTCGTCAACCATCGTTCCTGTTCTGTGTGCTGTCACGAAACACGGTTATTGGCAGGTGCTTGGATACGAAGGGTAAATTACGGTATCAGGATTTAATCGGGTCATTTGGGGACAGTCTTATCTCGAAATAAAGTCGTATACTGGCTCCTGATGAACTCGGTACTGCGTTACGATTTTGATTGCTACCGATTCGAGGCAGAGAATTACTAGTAATTATTTTTAATGAACGGTGATTAATGTTAACTGAAGAAATTCGTGGCAATTCTTCGGCTTTTCAGATCTTTTTATCGATCGTTAGATACAAGATTAAAGCGTCGGTTTATCCATCGAAATCGAACCGTATAATTTAAGTGTAAAAAAGGATGCAGATCACTGGTAAAATTTGTAATTACATTTTATTATATACTTCGAAATTAAGTTTTAATTGTGCATATTCATGTAAATAAAATTTCGAATTTACACAATTCTTTTAAAACAAATTTGTTTATTCCAGCGAGGTTGAAAGCACACGAGCACGTGTCCTTTTACATAAATTCAAAATATTTTTTAATTTACTTATCGAGGACTCCCGAACATTTTCTGTCCCTGTCATCTCATTATGGTTATAATGTTCAATTTCAGTTTCTTCTTACTCACTTTCTTCGTTCACATACAATTCACCATCTTCAATATCAGAATATCCTATTGCTATCAGAACATCCAACGACTATGGTATACAAAATAATCGTGGGAAACAACGTCGATGACTCTGTTACGTTACATGGCATTAAGTTAATATGTTTATGTTTACGTTGTTACACCAAATAATTGCGTAGGTTAAAATTTTATGTCAAATGGGTAAACCTATCTAAATACCTAATAAACGGTCGCGGGTTCATCAAGCAGATTTGTAGGTTACTTTTCTACTTTGAGCATTATCAATCAAAGCTTACATTTGTCAAGTAATCATAATTTAAAATTATTTTATTCCCGAGTAAACGAAACAAAAATAAACTTAATTGCCACCGCAAGAGTCACCAGATCATTACGAAAAAGATATAACAAGAAGTAAAAATCCTGGAATTCGTCTATCTGAAATTGTGAAATCAGCCATTTTGCCAGGTGCAGTGGTTCTAATGTTAAACCGAGTACGCATAAATGTTTCTAAAATCGTATGAAAAAATATATTACTGATCGGTTGTGCAGAAAATGTAGCCACAGATGAAAAGAGAATCATCTATGTATGGTTGTTTCGAATCCGGGGGCCCCCAACCTGCTTTCTGCGGCCATATATAATCTTGGACGTTAAGTGGAGACCTCCATGGTGCCGTAGGCCCAGGCTCGTTTTATCACCACGCTCATACCGTTTCAATATGCCATCAATAATAACTTCCTTTCTGATACTCTGCGGACGCGTGCACCGCGTTACATTTACAGTTTCTTTTGTGACTGACCAACACATTGTTGCGAATCAACTGAAAGATGACCACAATTAAAACCGGCGAAATTTCTTCGAATTGACTTTCGAACGATCATTCATTTCCTCTCGGTTCCCTTTTCAAAACCTCACTGTCCTGACCGGTATTTATGTCACTGCCAGGTTATTTCGCGCGCGAAAGAAAAAAACAGCACCGCCGCAAAGTATTTTAGAAACGTTTATAATTCTGCCGATTATAGCACAGTAAATTGACGAAACATTTTGAATCAGACTGTTGTCTCGCTCTATTCGGTGGAACTCATAAAAGAGACTTTGAAGGGACGTTAATAAATAGTATTTACAATACTACTTCTTCTTGTAGAACGGATACTTACCAGGTTCTTAGAAGAACCTAAATCTAAGTTCTTAGATTTTTGCTGAAGTTCGAATTCGTGAGATTTTCAAAACGTTTGAATGTATGAATCAACGGTTCTGTAAACTTATGAAACATATTTTTTTATAAAATATTCATAGTTTAGAAATTTGGATAGAATGAATTTGTATATAACATTGTTTAAGCTCATTCAGGATATTATTTTTCAATAAATATAAGTGGTGCTAATACAAAATAAAATTGTATATCTTTATATCAATTATAATATTCATATATATTTGTGGTTTTCGTTTAAAATTTTTCTCTAAGAAACTGTAGAAAGATGTAGTTTCTGAAGTAGTCAACGTGGTCAAATCATAAATTAAAAATTTTTATAATACAGAAATTTATATGTTTAGAATGTGCGTAATTTATAAATTTATAAATTCGACAATTAGATAATTCAACAATTTACAAAGTAACAAATTTGTGTCTTTACAAAATTCACAAATTTTTAAATTTACCAGTTCACAAATTTATAAATTGACAAACTTACAAACTCACAGATTTAACAATTAAAGGATTTATAATATAAAAATTTAGAAATTTATAAATTCAGGGATTAAAAGTCGTAAAAACATAAAATGTTGAAACTCCTAAATTAAATACAGATCAAAATTGTTAACAACGACCAACGAAAGGAATTGAAAACGAGCGAAATAGTTTATCGATAGATCATATCCGTTTAGAAATTTTTTATTAGCACAACGTGTTGAATAAAAGATATGACGTTGAGTGTTTGAATCGAAGAGCGGCTCTCAAGCAAACACACTGCGAACAGTCGGCAAGAGAAAGCTAAAGATAGAGGATGCCGCCGTAAACGATCCTGATTTACGTGGCTATAATTACTAATTAGGAGTTAATTGTAATATAGTAGACGGTGTGGCGATAAATATAAATTGATACTGGCGGTATACTTTGTAAATCGCGGAATGACGTTCCTTTTCGTTAAGCTACATCTTGAAAGATTACATTTTATCTGAAGATCGCTGGTTATTAATCAAACTTTGAGAACATTTTCTATTGCGATAATCTACGTATAATTGTACAATGATTTTGCGGATCTTACATACAGATGTAATTCTTTAATAGGACTTTGATGCCGCTGAATATTTTATAAGAGCTAAAAATATCTTGGCACAACGTTCGTTTTTTTTCACAATGTTCTAGTGATTGCAGGAAGAATTAAATGTATGAAAGATACGATGGACATTTTTAATGTATCGAAACAAAGTATACTTTACTTATATTATTTTTTACTTTAATTCTGTTTGCAAGTGTTGGTTAGTTCCTGAAGATATTTTTAGGATGTTTTCGAAATTGTATTAAAAGATTATTATTATATATATATATATATATAAATTTATTTATTTAAAGATCAATAAATTTTAATATCATTGTAATTTATTTTAAAAATTAGATGTAATTGCTCTGCATACTTGTTTCTTTCTATCGGTTCGACTCGGCGTGGCGGTGAAACAACGTGATTTACCGAGCGCCGAGTCGCGACGAGTTTATTATTGGGTCATTCCACGCCGAATCGGTCACTTTTTGACCTCACCATCTGCGATTTTGTTTTAATCAAAATATGTTGTAGTCTATGTGTAATTAGGGGGGGGGGGGTTTAAGTCATCATTTTGCCGATTTCGAATTCGTTTAAAAATTACAAGCCTTCAAAATTTGCAGTTTTTGCATATTTTTGCGAAAATAGACATCACTTATGAATTTTGTTCTCAAAAACTACTCGTCCGATTGAGCTAAATTTTTTTGTGTTTTATTCATAAAGGATTGGGCTACTATAAAATATTTTTTCTGATTTCGTTAATTTGTTATATAATATGAAAAAATTTAAACAAATTTTGTTTTTACATTTTTCAATAAAAATTATACATGATTCAAATTTGAAAAAAATATATTATATTCCCTGAAGTTTTCCCTTTAAAATTAGCCCTTCAGAATAATGGATACACGACTAAATGACCCTGATCTTCCTTGAAAATGTATATTAGTAACCGTTCTTGGCCAATGACACATTTTTTTTATTCATCATCACCATTTTGAAATATAGCATTATTTATGTAACACAAAATAATATATTGAACATGCCGACTGTTTATAAGCTCGCATTGCAAGAAGATTTATTATCGCGCCACCGTTGTATAATATATATCTGTTTATCCTCCTCTTCCTAGTTATTGATAACTTGTATAATCGTCTCCTAAGTTAAATTGAATGTATTGTATTATTTGTACGCATATAGTAATTACCCTAATTAACTTGTGCGAAAGAATTTCCGTATATTAATAAATAATTTCATGACTCAGCGTCTCTGGTGATTGATTGTCCCGAGTTCTGTACGTTACAGTTTCATTAGCAATATAAAAACTAAGTATCAAAAGATAATATCAATTTATACAATACAAAATACCTAAATGCAGTTCAGAATCAATTTCCTGGAACGTCGAATAAATTTCATTTTTTATAGACCGTGGAATAACATGATTTATTTTTATGGACGTAAAAATGTACTTCGCCATTAGCTGATAACACATAAAACAAAATGAACTACAGTCTTCTATAATAATTTGTATATTAAATGAGTTTTTTTTTGCAAATTATGGTGTATCATAATAAATTCTAGGTTATTGGCATAATACATATACGAATTTTGTACCTAACCTAACTTAATCTACAGGAATTTTGTACTTGAACAATAAAAACAAAGTGATCTTACTTTAGTTCCGTTCGTAACAAAAAAATTGTATCTTTATTTTATTCTTCACTTCAGTTTTGTTCTTAATATAAAAAATAAAATGGTTCACCTTACTTTTTACTTTACTTTCGTTCTTAATATAAACAATAATTATTAGATCTAAAAAGATATTATCAGTTCATACAATGTAGGCTGCAAGCGGTTCAGAATCAATTTCCTGGATCGTCGAATAAATTTCATTTTTCATAACACGTATAGCGAAACGATTTATATAAACGTACTTATAAATACACTTCGTTATTACGTAATAACACTAGACGAAAGTGTAAAGTAAAATTTCATGTAAATATGAAATTCGCGAGCGCATTTCCGGTCGATCGTGTACCTTAGAGAAAGCATACACTTCGGAATTGATTTCATCGCCGGTAAAGTGTACGCTCAGTAAACTATAGAACACCTGCACTCATGGTGGAGCGGAGCGCAACCGCATGAAAATGAATTTTTATGTGATCGAAAAATCGATGCTCAGGACACCGTGAAACTCGCTGGAAACTCTTTGCAAATAGGAATAATACTTCAGCGAGCAATAGATCCGTTGATAACGGGCCAGTGAACTCGCTCAACGCATCAGTGAATCAGTGAATTCGAAATTAATTCCAAAGACATTGTTGTTTTTACTGATAATTTCATTGGTTTATTGATCATAACCGATACACTTCAAACGATCGACTTGTATCTTCTGTTCCCAGTCAGATGTATTCGGTCGTCAATTATTGAGAAATTGGGTTAGATTATAAAGAAGTAGGTTGATATGACATTAGTCAGTGCTATATCCCAAATGTTTTATTCTAATCAATGTTTACTATAATAAAACCTTTGTTTTAATAAATTAAAACAAATTTAATTAGAACTTGCTAGGTTCTTTCTCATAAAAAATTTATTCTTACAAATTAGAATACATTTTATTACAACAAATTAGTTCCTTTCTAATAAAATATTTACTGCAATAAGTTATAATTAGTTTCATTTAAACAAGTGAGTTTTATTATAACAAAGTATTTATTCTGATCAACTAGAGATAAATTGCATTAACAGAAATTTGGTTTATTCTCATAAAAAAATTATTCTAATAAATTCGAATATATTATAATAAATTAATTTTTCTAATAAAACATTCATTTTAATAAATTATAATAAATTTCGTTTGCACAAGTTAGTTTCATATACCAAAATATTTATTCTGGTCAATTAGAATACATTTTATTAGAGCAAATTAATTTTATTCTAACCGAATATTTATTAGATGTTAATATTTAATGTCGAATTCTGGCAAGACATTTATTTTATTATAATTCTATCAATTAAATTGTGAATGTATAAATTGGTCTACAAGGTATAATATTTAAGCACATATATTATAATTAATTTGCACGAAGACATTAATGACAAAAGAAATTGCATTATGCGCATAATTTAATTATTTCACTCTGTTAACATAATCAATCTAAAATGATTAAGTTACGATTTTCTATATGTAGATCATCTGTAAAATATTATACATAGTTATTTTGATTTCAATTCTAACGAGTTGCATTTAAGTATCATTAAACTTTGGTTTACAATAAAATATCATTAAAAAAATAATTAACTCAACGCTTCGAACGAAGTTCCGTAATTCATAATTCAAAACTCTCTTTGTCAACCGATCATGTTATAATTCTCCAAACTTACCTATAAAGTCTCTCTATTCACTGAGACCCTAATTGCCGATACTTCCGTGTTAACTAACATATTATCAAATATGTTGACAAGCACGTTGACAAATATGCGAATATGCCCACAATGTCAATATCATCAATATGTGAATGTCCTCAAAAAAGTTATAAAATAAAATTTAATCAAGTTCATGATGAATTGCCATTGGATAGAGAATTGATGCTACAACACGGCACGTCCCGAGTTCGATGGCCGTACCGACGGGGACAAGAAAAACAGTAGACGAAGAAAAGACCGCTGTCCGATACGATCTTTTCGTGCTAATAATTATTGCATTAATTACACCGAGGGAAGTGTGCGCATCTACGACGTTTCGAAGATACACAAACGCAAGCGTACGCGCGAAAAGAAAAAAAAAAAAGGCCGTACACGTAGTTAAGCACGTACGTTCTGGCTTGACGCAAGAACCTACCGAGGAGGACAGAACGAACAAGCAGCCAACGTTAGGCATTAAGCGAGGCACATAGGTGAGACTGACTTATGAGCCAGATTTCCTGTGATACCAATATAGCGATGCCGCGAGGACACGCAGTGAAACGCGTGGGACTTGCAACAAAGACACGTAAGTCTGATCGAATAATCTCTGTATAATTCCGTGCTCTGCATGCTCAGATCATTCTACCAACCTGTCTATTAAATACACCCGGCGTCTCACGTTTTCCATGGCAAAATGCAGAATTTTACTATGAAAATAATGAAGGTGATCCATGAATATTTTGCTACTAGGTTATAATCGAATGTGGGCTTCTCCTGAAGGGCGAGCAGCATTTCTATGCATCTCCATCATTTTGTATATAAAATATAAGATATATAGATGATATGTGTTGTAGGTATTTAGATGATACACGTACAGGGTGGGGCAGTAACTTTTTACACCTTGAATATTGTCGTTATTTGTAATAATATGAAAAAATGTCATATACGAAACTTGAACGGTGTAAAGGGGGACATATTATGATACATATATTTTTTACCTGGGTGGAGGCATAGAGGAGATTTGAAGGTCATGACCATTTTTTTAAATGGAATGGTATGTTTTCTTTATCACCATGTGATAGCCGGTGTTGAGACGACTTCAACAAGCTATCGTTCAAGGTCATGCAAGGTCAACTATGGTTTTTAAGTAAACTTACAGATATCATACAAGGTGTTCGATGTGGTGACAAAAAAAATTATTTGCCAATATTATATTTTACACCCTAAAAATGGTATCAAATTTCCGGGTGCTGTTTCGGTCACAAAGTCAGTGGACAACCAGTCGCATCGACTGACATGCGAAAAACGCGGCATCCATATTGATGGATTCGTCGGAGAGCGCGCGGCAGTCAAAGGGTTAAGTTAGAACAACCACGCGACGACCACCATTTATCCGAAGAAATATACAACGCTGCGATATAGGAATTCCGTAGCAAACGTTCCAAGCGCTTACGTGAAAATTACCACGTAGCGGCATAGCAAAATACCGTGACAACTTTCTTCCAAACGGCTAAAAGCAAATTGCGAAACTTTTCCTTTTCTAAATAGCCGGCGGCTCGATGAAACGGCCGAAACAGCGCGGAGGCTGCCAGGGTTCATAGATCAAGACGATGTTTGGATACCAGCCACGAGATGCTATTGCACCGAATTTCCTTTAATCCTCTTCGGCTTTCGTAATATCGCTGTCGTTCAAGGTCAGCGGCCCCGAGGTCGAAGGATTTCGCTAGGAACGCTATCAGCGCGATCGCGGCCGAAGGTCGGGGCCGAAAATTGACTGGGAACGCTTGGAATTTGGCAGTGAGCTTTCGTCGCGTGAGCTAAAGTCTCTCCTCTCGAGCCGTCCGCTTTCGGATTCTTGGTTGGCACGCGTGACCGATGCGTACGCGCCGTGTTCTGACGAGCTCTCGAGCGTACACGTCTTCGTTACAAGCCCCACGCGTTTCGCGACACTCGACTCGCTACGTCGCCTCTTATTACGGATTTTGGCTGAACGCGTCTCTTCCTCATCGCCAATTTCTGACAGCCTCTTAAACACTGACAACAGCCTCTTATTGTTGATATCCCATCCGCGACGGAGAAAGTAAAACGAGTAGAATTTTCTTACCCTTCGAACGAAATGATAATCTGCCAACCGACACTTCTGCGATACCGAATATTGTTCTTGCAGCTGAGTTAGGTTTGGCTAGCTTCGACGTAACTTACGTAGGGCAAATTCCTGTTGAAGATTGGTGTTAACGGGTTGGGAATACGAGTCTGTATCTATTGGGTTGGCAACTAAGGAGAAGTAGAATTTTGCTACACGTTAGTCAGAATGACAACACTGTCCAACAAATTATAACTTCTTTTCGACGTTCTAAAATACGATCAGTGATTATTATAGGGTTTCTTGTACTGATTATAAGTCTACAATCCATTTCTTCCAGCATATACAGTTTTTGAGGTATTTGATTTTGAAAAAGAAACACATTTTCGAAATTCAAAACAAATTTTGTGGGGTAACAATACAAGATATTAAAAGTCTGTTTACATCCAAAGATTCCATAGCTTTCCTAAATACATAGGTATCTGCTCTTTATGCATTCTGAATATTTTAACATGTTTAAACAATTATTGAACGCGAAGAGACACCGAATTTGTACAATTTTTTCTTATATTTTTCAATTTATCTTAAAAGGTAACAGTCTAGCGGAAAATCGACTTATAGCACGCGATAGAGCAGATTTTCGCCTTTGAAAAGCACCTAAAGAAAGTTGCAACGTCGTTTTTTTTACGTGTCCCTCAGCGTTCAATGATTTTTCAAACATGTTTAAATATCGAAAATACAAAAATAACAAATACTCTTGTATTCAGGAACAGAGAATTCAGCTACAGAATCTTTCGGTGTAAATAGAATTTTAGTATCGTGTATAGTTACATCACAAATTTGGTTTGACTTTCGAAAATGTGCTTTTTCTTCAAAATCAAATTTCTCAAATACTATACGTGCTGACGAAAAACGGACTATAGATTTGTAATCAGCACAAGAATCGCTATAATAATCACTGATCGGAATTTGGAACGTCGATTGAACTGAGTATAGTTCTTGACGTTAAGTTAGTTTAAGTTTCAACGTAACTTGCATAGGCCGAACTCCTTTCCACAAGGTTGTGATCTAAAATCTAGCGATTTCATACATGATAATCTAACGAATAGTTATGCAATGTGTAGCGATTTAACACGTGATAGCATAACTGTTGGCGATCTAACGCGTGACGATCTAAAATCTGGCGTAAAGCTTGGAGCGCTTTGTTCTTCGCGGCACCCCTCGATCGGTTGTAATTAATAAAAAAAATAGCATTTAAAAAAATTAATTTTGATCTGATAATGGTAAGAAGGTGTCTGGAGGCCCTTGAACATTGAAATAATTAGTACCGGTCTTTGTTTATTATTTTTAAATGATTAATTACACGAAGAAGTACATCCGACAGAAGTTGTATATCTGAACAGAATGCACCTTCTGTATTGTACTACTTTGTCTGTACATCGAATGATTTAAAACAATAAATGAAAATGGTACGAGCATATATTTTACCAATTTTTATTTACCTCGAATATTTAAGGTGTATAAAAATACGTATTTTTTATTTTGGATTCTCAAAAATTGCAATGTCCTCGCGTTTCATGCACGATCGAAATTCGCATCAGTTACTCATACATTTCTTTCGCTCCTTCTCGAAAACGTCTGTCGTATAAAAAAAGTAATAAAACATAAAACATGCAATTCATTTAAATCTACAACTTTTGTCTGAGATATTTTTTTATATGATTAATAGTTTCGAAGTTGCTTGACGAAACCTGCTCACGAACATCAATTATTTGCTTTATCCTCTAAAAGCCTAGAGACACATTTTGTCGTTAACTATAAACTTGAATTTTATACAGATAAATTATTTTAATGGAGTTAACCCATAGGTTTAATATTGAACCAAAGAATTACAAAAACATGAATAAATTCAAAAATCGAATTACAAACGAGGTTGAACTAATAATATTCTGTTTCTTGAAAATATAAAAAAAAAATTATTTGTGACCCAAACATGTTCTTAAACAAAACAGGTTTGCAAGAAAATATTAAAATCGTTTTCTTACATTCTGTATATAAATTCTTTGTTCTTGATAAAACGTCCGACCATTAATGCACAGTCTGTTGTCTAAGACGTATTACGCGTCGAAATATTGTAATTAAAAAGAAACGTTCAATTCTACAATAAATGATTTGCGTTTCCGTAAAATGAGCAGTACGATATACAGTCGTGGACAAAATTAAGTGGATAGGTGTCATAAATAATAAAAGGTTAATTTAATGAAACTAATAACGCCTATAAGTCAAAACTTTATTGGACAATTATATACGTTAAATAAAGATTTTTTCAAGTCTACAAAAATATTTCACGTTCTAAATTTAAAATTTATTTCAAACATTGTAATAAAACAAGCAAGTTTTTACATTTCTGCAATGTCCACTCAATTTTGTCCACGGGCGTATGAAGTCGGATGATATCCATAACAGACACGGAAGTACAGCAGTGTCCGATGTTAATGTGTCCTCACTGTGTTCGGTTCGACAAGGTTTCCGTATATCATCAAAGATGTTTTTCTGTCATCTTAGGGTATCCGATGATCGATCACGGAGGATCGTTTGGTCCCCCGTGTTGCTTGCGTTCTATATCACACTATAATTAAGCAGATCATTAGCGTCATCGCGATGCGACCGGCAGAAAACACTGGCGAATCGCAACGCCTGCTGGCGCATACCGTTACGCGATGGCTGCGAGCCGATATGGTACCCTGACTAATGCGACCGCGGCGCTGCACCTTGCAAATTGCACCAGAACACGGCTGCACTCGTCGTTCTATGGAGAAAAACTATCTGGGCGCGATTTAAAAGACGGCTTGTATTTGGTGACGACTTCTGACCATCACGCGAACACACCTGTCTCGGAAATACACCCGAAGGTACAAACAATAAACCGCTGCTTGCTCACGATTTTGATGGTACGCGCACACTTTGCAATTGAAATTGAACGTCAGGATGCACGTGACAATTGTAGTTTTTTGCTGATTTTACTACTGGTAAAATGGGCAAAAATTTCCTTACTCTTTGCACCATAATCACTACACTTGAAACGCATCCGCTGTTCGATATAAACGTTCCTCATGTTTTCAGTACTAACTTGCTTCGGCTTACATTTAATAATGTAAAAATGTGGATTTCATCCCTGTCTATGTGTTCCCGTTTCATAAAATCTGTCTGATATGTTGTTTCATTCTAACGTATTCAAAGGCCGCTTTACTTTGTGTTTTACAGCGTGTGGGTTGCATGATGTCTTCTCCACGCCTATTACTTTACTTCATAAAGTATACATTACACAAATGTTATACATGTTGTACACATAATTATGTTCTACGTATGTTATACACGGTAGGCGCGTAACTGTGTTATACACGTGTCATGTTATACGTATACATTACACATGTGTCATACATATAATTGAAAACCTTTTACACGAAAAAAGGTTTTTTACGAACTTCTCAGGATTCATGATGTTAAATATATTCCTAGGATATCACAGAACTATGGAAGACTGTCTATTACGCATATATAAGAACGTGATAAGACATATCAAGGTCTTTGAAATTGTATGCGGTTTCCTTATGCTGCATAATTCAGTTTCGTTTTCTACTAGCATATAAATATATTCGTGCAATTAGGCTGGCGAGTTCGAGAAAACAATAAAACTTGAACACCCGTGCGAGCGGCGTGGGGTCTGATGGAACCTTTGAGTATAACGAAAAGCGGACCCGTACTTAATTGAAACGTGAATTTCAGTCATTACTATTTCACTGAACGCGGCTCCGGTGTGACGGAAAATTTCAATTTTCCGGTCGAGGTAATAGATAATAACGCAAATATTTTTCCGTATGACGGAAGTCCTTCGGTGGACAAAGGATTATTTCCCTGCCGTTGTTCCCCGGCCCGGTTTCTGACTGACAGAGACCGCCTGCATCGCGACACATTGAAAGAAACAAAGAAAGAATAAGATGGAACAAAGAGAGCTTGAAACAAACGAACTTGAATGGCAAACGCTGCACCCGGTTGCTTTTCTATAAATATGTATAGTCAATATCCGCTTACATATTCGGCTATGGCGTCGGGCAATATCGTCGTGCATACACGTGGTGGGTTAAGGATGCCTTTGCAAGGATCGCCGAGCACGGTTTTGTTGGATCCTTTGACTCGGGGACCACCTACGCCATATCGTACGAAAATATGTAATCTGCATGTGTTTACGTTTGACGTGTCGATAGCACCGTGCTAGATCTTTCTACGACATGGCCAATTGAATTGCCCGATGCAAAGACCTGGGCACGTGCTGAGAATATGCGTGTTTCGCACACAACAGGAATCTTTGTGATTCTTGATTGAAATCTGGAAAAATGAATATTATGGCAGGAAGAAGAATACGTGGTTGTATTCGGCCAAGGTTATTAAATAATCAACAATTTCAATCGAAGTCGTGGAACAATTATTGCGAATACACTAACTAAGCAAATAGGAATGTCCATATGTGTTATCGAGTGTGGTGTATGCGAAAGTGCTTGAAAATGTAAATGTTAGTAAAAGTTTTGTACCGTCCTGTCAAATAATTTTCCATATAATTGTTATATCTATCATTATGTCTATATATAGTTATTACTACTCAATATTAATAGATTAATTTCCTTTCACACAATTTATTGCTTACACGTTACGTACATTCACCCAGATCATAATATCCTACCACAGGCTCAGTTCTTTGAAAATACGATGTCTTTTTATACTCATCGAACTCGCTGAATCTCGTTGAACACAAATACAACTGCAATTTTGACGAAAATCGGCCATCAGCGTTAACCTTCGGCGAAGTACCAGTATCTCAATCTGTCGGTGACTCGGTGCGTGTAAACGTTCCGCAAAGGTTCGCTTTGGTATTTTTCAATTAATTTTTTCCGGCCGAAAGGGGGGAGACAGCTTTTTGGTCGCGCGTGCCGGGCCAGATATCGACAAGGTGTCTGTACATCGGCCTCGGTAATTCGTTCACGGATACGCGAGGCGAAGTTGCCGGATCAATCAGAGACGGCCTATAATTAACGAGTTACGGCCGTGCCGGCGCGTTTGCATTAAGACTCGGCTTTTTGTCACTTGGTCCTCCCAAGGGAGCAACACACGGCCGCACGTAATTACCTTCGGGCTCTTGGCATTCGAACACGTTAGAAACGCGAGCGAGGCGAGAGAAGAGGGGAATAACAGCCGAGTTTCTTCGCGGACCGAGCGAATTCGCCTCGAGGGCCGTCTCCACCCTCTCCTCGCCGACTGGTCCACCACTCACACCCTGGCGTGCCACTTCGATTGGCTATACCGTGTGGGTTTTTCTCGTTAGCAGCGGTGCCTTCGAGCCGAGAGTGCTTTCATGTGGGGGCATAACTGCGTCTAGAATTGTAATTAGTAGGCGTGAACGAACGCCTACCAGACAACGCGACTTCTTTCTTCGCTTCGACATCCGTTTCATCTGTTTTGTCCGATCCTCTCGCGCGGAAGCTAGGGACATTTTGCTACCACTTAGAAACGGATTTCTAATCATGTTGGCAGTTCTGACACTACGCCTTCGACGACTAATGATATTACCTTCGATATCGTGTTTGTACATGGGGTTTGAATGCATGTGGATGATCTACGTACTATCTACAACCCAGGAATTGGCGAATTAATGCACGCGCATTTTCAGTGGTAGGATCTTATAGGTTCGCGTAGTCACGCATATCAGTTGACACAAAGAATATAAACAACCGACAGTCGTCGAAAGGTGTCAAATTCGAAGGATACACTGTGAGGACAGGCTTCTTATGTTTCATTTCAACCTCCACATTGGTCAATTCCTGGGAGACGCGCTGTAGGTCTGAATTGATTGTACGTACATGATCTAGACTAAATCCCAATTGATTGTACATAGATGATGTGGGTAACGAACCGCGATTAATTTGTGAACAGGCTAATGTCCTTGGTTCTTGATGATAAATAGTACTTGATAGTAAGTTCTTGGTACTTTCTGATAAGTCCTAGATGATATTAGTGCCGCAGCAAACTTTCTTTGGGATTTGTGGACTTGGATAAGATATGCGAAAACCAAGGCTGATAAACTTATTTTGGATGTATCGGTTCTCATATGCTTACTTATATTGAGTCACTAGGTTTGTCGTTCAACACGATCAGGATTGTCATCCATTCGAGGGTTTATCATCTTATTTTTTTACTTAATTACTAAGTATAATATAGGGGGTTACAATCTTGATTCTACCGGTTACATTAAGTGGGTCATTTTCCGTTTCAACTTGAAGTTTACATCAATTTTAATTTCTGTGCATATTTGTTTATTACTTTACTTTGGTATGATCTTCACTGACAGTTTACTGAGTATTGACTAATAACATCTATTTTATTTGTAAGTTGATAACGGTTTTGCGCGTCAATTGCTTCTTAACCCTTTGCACTCGGTATTCTTACCGGTAGCAGATAGCAATTCTAAATCTTTTTGGTTGAAAAGTTTGATGAATTCTTTTGAAGTTATAATCCCTCTACTATTAACTGCGGCTGTTAGCTGTTCCATTATGTCTATACATCACATGTACAACATTATAGATTTAGATAAAAAATATCTAGTCCAAATTTCTTTATTAAACGAAGTGGTGATCGTGAGTCACCTTTCGAGTGCAAAGGGTTAATTCCCTACAATGTGAAAATAAACGTTCATTTTAACTACTCAACACAAAAATAATATTTATTGTTGTGGAGTATTAAAATATATCTTGCCATATATGAAATGCAAAGCAAACGGCGGGGCAGCTTTTAACCTAATCCCAAAAAGATAATATACAATATTTGTATTTCGATTTTTATTTCGATTGTATTCTGTTTGAATGTCCTTGAATTAGCAAAGTTATCACGTTTAAATCTTAAAAACATCTTCTTAAGCTACTTTTCCGTATATACTATACATCATAATCGCCAAACCGCCCGGTCCGAAAATACACACACAAAACTACAATTAGAACGTTCTAAGGAAATGTGTTTATGAATAATCCGGACTCTTCTGTCCGGATTTCTTTGTATAAAGCTACTTGTATAATATTTGTATTGTTGTAATATTTATGCTGAATTTTAATACAACGTTGCTATCCTTTGTAGATCTTCGCGTGAAGTCAACTAAATAGACATACGAGTCCAGATAACGTCAGATGTAACATAGTAGATATATGATAGTATAATATTATAGTATGCTAGCACGTATCAATTATATTATGGATGTATAAAAAAAAGGAAACGAACAAATATTATGTTGAATTTATAGTAGCAGAATATGTTAATCGCGATGTAAATATAACTGTAGTTTCTATGAAACCGAAGCCAATTACAGGTTAATGTGCAGTGAAAAGGTAGACATCATTTTTAATTACATGTGTAGTTATTACGTGTGGTTACATGTAGAGCAAAATGTTAGACATAAGTTATACGTATACATCGAGTTATCGGATTTCGGGTTGTATAATAAGTAGTTGAACTTCTCGACTATTTTTTTCCTTTGGATAAAACAAAATATGTAAAAGTGTATCTGCTGCAGCGATTTGAAGTTGTAACAGTTCATTCCAGCCACCCTGTATACCTTTTTGGAAAAGTATAACCTTACATTTTATGATATTAGAATTCATTACGGGTCATATGTATAGCGGATAGTCAGACTCAAAATATCACCCTTGACATATGTGACGGCCATCAGATGAGCGGTTAAAAATTCTGACTTCATCAAAACTTGAAGCGGACGTGTACCTTTTCGGAACAGTGTAACGTTCTTGTTCCACTATAATTTATAGGTTACCGTTGACAAGTGTTCCCCTCTGTCAGAGCACTCGCGTGTCCGCGGCTTTCTTAATCCATTATCGTTTTATAATTTCCTGGACTTCGACGCCCTTTCATCGCCTATCATCTACATCTATCGCATGCAAGAAACAGATGGGACGAGTAACCTGTAGGGTAAGTACGACGTATTCTTCATTAATTTTCTGTTAGCCGCGTTTCAGTTGCGCTCGAGACGATCTCCGGTAAAGTACGTTTCACTTCGTTGCGGGACGGTGACCGGTTCGAGATCATTATCGATACGAAACGAAGACGCGGCACCCTCTTGAACTTGTTCCTTATAATGCCACTGATGTCGTCGCGATTGTGACAAAAAATGACGCGTATCCGCCGGAAGCGGTCTTCCTCCCTTCCGAGCTCCTCCATTATTTCGTACTTAGCTCTTTTTCCCTGCGGCCTGTCGAGATGATTCGCCGTTTCATAGCCGACAGAGGCCGCGAATTGACGCATCTGCCAGGCCCGTGACGAATTCGACTGTAAATTAATTGATCGCGATCTACCGATCGACCCACATAATTGCCACTTTCGGACAGTGCCGTGCCATATTCTTGCTGATTATAGGGTTTGTGACGCTGTTATTGACTGGCCATTGAAAGTGGAGCAGCTTTTGCTTTAACACGATTTGAACATTAAACTGTGGTCATCTACGTGGAAATGAGTGGTTAAGTGTTTCGTTTGAGATGAGGAATACATAATGTGGGAATATTTCTATGGTAACATATGACACACATTACTGTCGAAGATTGCGGTGATATACTTCTTTCGTATTTTCATTTTGATTAAAATAAATGATTGTCACTTTAATGTTAATCTCCTAAGTTCTTGCATTCTGAGTAGCAATGTTACTCACATCGTCTCAATACAAACATTATGTCACATGAATTCAGTTTCGGTATTGCAGTTAGTAAATTGATTACATTTTTTTTTTTGTTTTTTTTTTTTTCAAACATTTAGTTATCTTGTGTACTTACACGGAGTTAATGATTTTGTAATTTGGATAACAGTCATTTCAGCAGGATAGTGCGCACAGGGTATATTAAGTAATGGGTTACAATAATAGCAGTAAGTAATGTTAGTACGATTCTGTGTAAGTTCGAGTTAGGTTAGGTTAGTCGTTGCAAGAGCTTCAGATGTTCTAATTATATTCAACAATTTTTAATTTTGTACAACCGTATAATAAATCGCACTTTGGAAATATGAATATGACTAATATTCTATATATGAATATCCTAAAATATGATATATATGAATATCCTAAAAGTTTTGTGTTTTTACTTAGGACCTAATCTAACAACAAGTTCTGTTGATGGCTCGTTTGATCCATACTTTGTAGCAGCTAGTAGTAGTATAATATATATACATATAAGTATCAAGGCAATGAAACAGCTTCAATCAACATATCCGATCTTAGAAATTACAATTACACATTTTTTTATTTTGACTTCGGATAAGGCGTTCCGCAAATATCATGGTCACCGCAAGTGATATAAAACAAAATGGTGATCTAGGAGACGAGTTATATTTCATTTGTTCTTTAATATATTTTTTATACACAAATTTATATATACACCTTAAAATATGAACTTTTTGATAGTGTTTTGTGAATTATTAAAAATATTTATTAAAATCACAAAAAAAATTCTTGCAAATCACGTAATTTTCCCGAACCCAAGTAGATATGACCCCTTAACGGGTCAACAGTCAAATACTCGTATGGTATCACTTTCTTCAAATCCGACGTATAGAACTTACGAACTTCAGCCTCAGTAAATCGTTCTCCGTACTTTCAGGTAAGTACAGGACAAAATCAGTGAAGAAAATGCGTTATTGTACAAAGAAGTAGAATCAGAGTTTTCTTTCCGTTCTCCAGGATGCTTGAACGATCGATCGCCAGTTTCTCCGTAAAACTTTTCCCGTGTTCAGAGAATCGAGGCAAGAAACAGTGAAAACCAGTGCGTTACGCACGAAACGGCGATGCGTGTGCGAACGGCAACGCGCATTCCTCCGCATAAATCACTTTACGATGGTGTACAACGGAGTATACTGGTGCAATTGTTATGCTAACCAGTCGGCCAGTATCTGCTCTTATATAGGCTATGTTTCCTGCTCGACCACCTGTTACCCTCTCGAACCACGACCCCGGTAACGTTCGACTCATCCGTCCCGGTTCAGCACATGTATAATTGCCCTCGCTCGGCTGCGATTTTCCTTTTTCTGTTCCTGCCTACGAGTTCACTCTAACCTCTCGCGTTTTTACCTCCGCATTAGCGAATATTGATTGAAGCCAGTAGTTGAATTATTCAGTGCGCCGTCGATCCGGATCTCTTCATGAAACACATACGCGAGCGAAGTAATTGAAAATTTACTGGACTGGAAATTTATTTATTACCATCTGACGATCGTGCCGGAAGCGAAACACGAACAAACAATTTACGAATTTGTTGCTTCGATTGCCGTGGATGCATTAAGAACGCTCCTCGCTGTCTTTTGAAACTTTAATAGCTGTATGTAATAATAACAACGTGTAAATACTACAGATCCTTAGAGGAGATTATCCGCAAAAAAATTCCATATACTGGCTATTTCTTGTGGACTTTTTTTTATCTTCTAAATGGGTTTCATTGAGAAAACACTATTTAATTACTTGTACTTATGATGTCATATTATAAGACATCAACTGTATATTACTGACGCTACTTACATTTGTTAGGAACGTTTTCACATCGACGTCTGACTTCATATCGATCGCTGATCTAACTGTGTAATTTGTTAGTGTTCGCGTTAAAATTATGTTGTTGTTCGTTAAGGTGATTAACGACAGCGAAATTGCGCACCCCGAAGACTTTGTGATTCAAATTTCTTTATTTTGCAAATTTTGTTGGGTAAACACCGACGATTGCTCGTTTTAGTGCTTTTATGAGACATCAACTATTATGCTAACTATTAGGTCATTCGGAGTCATTTCGTTTCTTTTTTTTTTACGAAAATGAGAGACGATTTTCGTGGGATACTTCTTTTCTTGCTTGATTAGCATTTTTAAAAAAGTGAAGAAAATGCTGCTTTTCACTTTTCATATCCGATACAGTAATAACCATAAATTATTCGGACTTATTTACAAGCAAGACTTATTTTTCTCCAATTCTCAGATTTCCAAATTCTGAAAATTCCGAATTCTCAACTTTCCAAATTCTCAGATTTCCAAATTCCGAAAAATCCGAATTCTCAGATTTCCAAATTCGGAAAATTCGAATTCTCAGATTTCCAAATTCTGAAAAATCCGAATTCACATATTTCCAAATTCTGAAAGTTGTAAATTCCCAGATTTCCAAATTCTGAAAAATCCGAATTCACATATTTCCAAATTATGAAAGTTTCAAATTCCCAAATTTCCAAATTCTAAGAATTTTTCACAAGCAAGACTGATGGGGATAAACAAAATGGCTTTCCGAACAACCCAGTATATGTATATTATGTTGCTGAAGCTGCTTAGATTCTTTTCCGTTACTGTTCAGTTTGTATTTACGTTAAAATTATAATGTTTGCATCGAGTGTCGACGAGTAATTGAAAATGATGAGTGTAGACTGTCGAGGAGAATGTGGTATTATTTTCAGGAAACCAGTTCTTAATGATCTATCTTAACCATATGTTTAAAGTGTTCACAGAATAAGCATTAACACGATCACCGTGTCAACCATATTTGGGCGACACAAGAATTTGTACTTGAACGAATCGTTCATTTTATGAGGAACATTACTATTTAACAATGATTAATAATTTGGTAAGATGACTCGAAATTTCTTTGAAGTTCGAATGTATAGCAATATCTACACAATAGTGATATTTTGACAAGATTAACCTGACCAAAAAACAGATAAATTGATTAATAATTTACTGCATTTTATGGAGTATTTAATATATATGATTCAGAGAAATCATTTGCAGAAATATGCATGTCTAGTGAGTCGATAGTCAGGATCAATGTGGATTGCATTTTGAGTGGCAAACTAGATACGCACAGTATGTTACTAATTATAGTGCGAGATTGTTATTTTAAATGTTCTTAAGTAATTGAGAAATTGACGGGGAATGTCATACAAGTTATACGGGAGAAACTAAAAATGATTTATCGCAGAGTTTCAGAAATAAATCAGTATTCTTCGGTAGTTTGTAATGATTGACAAGAAAAATACATATTTTTTGCTAATTTCGTACTATTACGGTATTTTATTTACTCCACATATTACGTAATAAATTGCATATTTTAAATTGATAATTGTTCACCAGAATTACTTCATTTGTTAAATTTTATAAGTATTTGATAATCCTAACCTTTAAACAATCATAATTATAACCTATAAAAAATGTTCTATCCTTACAATAGAACAAGAATAAACAAGACATATGTGTATATTTTATAGTTTTCATTATATATACTCTTAAACGATCACGGAGGGTAATATTTTTTTTTAATATTCTTTTTGTTTGTGTTATTTTAGGTTTCTTATTGTTTCAACGCATACATAAATTACACAAGTTTATTTGCATGTATATTTGAGGAAATTAAGAAGGTTAAGTGGATTTTAGGCATAATAAAACTAACGAGTATTCATTTTATAGATATTTATATCTATACATTATTGTATTATCACATAAATTGCTATTTTAAAAATTGTTCAGTAAAATTCCTATTTCGTTAATACCATTAGTAGCTACTACGTTCTTCAAAATGTTAGATTAAATTACTGTTTTGCTAAGAGTTAGGTTAGGTTACGACTCTCTAAACGATGTTAGATTACTATTTGATTAATAGTATTCAGTTGCTACAATTTATTAAGTATGACTACCTCTGCTAAACTATCACTTTTGTATTATAACAAAAAAAAAATATTAACTATTAAATTGTTACTACTTCTTTTCATTATCCCTCAACCTCATAATAAAGAATTTCGCATTTAATAACAAGCAACACGAGCATCCAATAAACATAGTGATAAATAAACAAATTATTTATTAATGCTAGAAAAAGAATATATCGAGACACGAAATGGTACCTTTCGTTTGATAAATATTTTTAGTTGCATAACCTCTATCTATTTAAAATCATCGCGAAGTAAATTATCGATTTCAAATAATCCGAAACGTTATTCAAATATCCCAAGACTAGATCCGACGCACGTAACGCAGGTAGGTGTATTCATATAAGTATTTAGATTTCTTCGCGTCTTTCCAAGAAAAATAAAATTGCTTAACTATTTCCCGTCTCCATTGTTCTCGACGAACGCACGAGTCGAAACGATTCATTTTATTACCCCCTTTACAAAGTAGAATCACGCATTGCTCGATACTTGGCCCTTTTATCACGGCCGAACGCACGACTTGATTTCCCACCGGTAGATAAGAATAATGGACCATGTTAGGGTGTTTCAAGATCGTTATCTTAATAACTATCTGTTCGCTGAGTAACGCATAAATTATGAAAGATGAACTTACACGGGATTTAGACGAAATGATGTTATCGATAGTCCGGATATTATCAGATCATTATGCCGCGA
Source organism: Coelioxys conoideus (assembly GCA_947623535.1). Lineage (NCBI taxonomy): Eukaryota > Metazoa > Arthropoda > Insecta > Hymenoptera > Megachilidae > Coelioxys > Coelioxys conoideus. The sequence continues at coordinate 10,976,707 of OX392451.1, read as the reverse complement.
TGTTATAGAAGACCACCTCCCCCCTGAATGAGGTTTTTCACATTTTTTAAGCCAAATTGACGGACGTCGACGAAGTTCGACAGTGAAAATTATTGATATTATTTTTGGAGATATTATTAAACGTTAATTAACGAACAGGTCACATCCAATAAATAAGCAATATAATTCTCAAACGCAATTCTTGTATTACATTCTCATGAAAATATTGAATGAAATATTAGATTAAAATATTGAATAAAATATTTGATTAAAATATTGAATTAATTATTTGATTAAAATACTTAATTAAAATATTGAATGAATTATCTAATAACTATTTGATTAAAATATTGAATGAATTATCTAATAACTATTTGATTAAAATATTGAATGAATTATCTAATAACTATTTGATTAAAATATTGAATGAATTATCTAATAACTATTTGATTAAAATATTGAATATTGAATTAAAACGTTTTCTTAAAATATTGTATAAAATATTTCATAAATGTTCAAGAAAAAAGATATAGTAGTTATAGCTGTAGTTAACTACAGTTAATATAGTTAACCCTTTATGTAGTATCATTTTAACATAGGCACAAAAAATGAAAGACCCAAAGTACATAACATGCATTTACTTTAATAAGTAATGAATATCGTATACAAAATGATGCAGTTCATGTACAAAATTATACCGTTTTCTTTAAGTATGTACTTCAGCTCGTACATTCACATTTATTAAGGATCAAAATTACCTTTTATCCATATTCGTCTCACTACTTTAACAAGAACTACATTATCCATAATTTATAATATCTTTGCTAATTTTCGTAGTAATTTATCAGAAAATTTTATGCAAAAATGAACTTATTTTACTCATATTAGTTACATCAAACTAATTTCAAAAGTAGGTAGTAACTAATTAACTGCAATACATAACCTGTGTATTCAATAATAATTAAGACAGTCAACAAAAATTTATCATTTATCTGAAATGACTGTATCTAAAAGAAAAGAGCAGTTTTTGCATGTAGTCCTCATTTCTGGAAACTATACAAAAGCATTTTGTTGACACCTTGTTCCTCACATTTCTCCTATAATATATTCTTTATTTCATTCTCTAATTTTATACACCATTCTATCCTCTAATTTCTGCTCTAATTTCTACTGTAATTTATTTTCCATCATAGTCTCTAATTGATCCTCTAACTCAAATTAAGAAACATCCTTTTATTAGAAAGTAGACATTTAATCAGCGATTGTAGCGAATCAAAAATACACGATTGTAGTAAGTACAAGTGACTGACTTTGTGCATAGTCCAGTTTTTGGACAGTTAACTTTGACCGTAAAAGTTCGTTGGAAGATGGTGCCATCAGGGAAACAAATGACGCCTGAACCTTTTAATTGCGGCACCTGCTCTCTTGTGGTCCCTGCGTAAGCGCGGAGGTGATAATTTTTCTTCTACAGCTGTTCGATTTCATTTTCAACCAACTCATCGATCCGCTCGTAAAACTGAGCCACTCGTTTTTCGTCTTCAGCCGTAAACGTTCTTTCTTCGAGCAAGTTTTTATCCGCGTAGGCATTGGCGTACCTAGGACGTTTCCTTCCTGTCAAGTCCCCTTTATTAACAGTGTCAACTGTTTAACATTACCGAATTCTATCGATTGTATGCATTATTGTGTCTGTGTTATACATGATTATGTATTGAGAACAGCATCACATGTTGTATGCTAAACTGTGTGTATGGTCATAGTCAAAGTAAGTTAGGACATTAATAAATTTGATAAATGAAATAATTAATGCATACGAATATAAAGTACATTTTAATATACTATTGATGTAAAGTAAGTGAAACACTTTAACAATATAAAATTAGAAAAAATTGCGGTTAATGCATAAGAATATAAAGTACATTTTAATATAATATTGATGTAAAGTAAGTGAAACACTTTAACAATATAACATTAGAAAAAATTGAACATTTGCAAGCTGTTGAAAGGAAAAACATTTATATTTGAAATGCTTCATTTTTTAAACCGTGTCGTACATCATCCACATCTTTTATATAATTTGTACCGCATTTCGTCGTAATCTTTCAGATTTTCAAGAAAACTTAATGGCTCTAATAGTTATTAATATAATATACGTGTCTGGTAAGTTTCCATCCCCAATTTTTGTTATTGTAATCTCAAAACCTCTAAATAAACTTGTAAACCACAAAATTTATAAATTCCCTTTTACAAGTAATTCGGCATTAATATATTTGAAATTAACTCAATCATTTTCTGATCATTCGCAATTATCAGTGGCGCAACTGCTACAATAGTGAACGGAGACCTTTGACGCGTAGGAGATAAATGATTACTTGGGACCATTAGCCGAAACGATTCGTGGTATTGCATTTTACACGCCCAATACTGGCAACGGGCAATTTACACGATATTGGGTGAAATACAAGTGCCTGCAGCTCTCAGAGAATATCTCCATCTGCCGAAGCCGACGGCAGTTAGATAATCGAATAGATTGATAAACGGAGCCCGTCGATGCTGACGGATTCCCACAGAACCAATCGACAATGTCTCACGCAACCATTGCGTGCTGAGCAAAATGAATCTTTCCAAAGGTGTTCGTGTTCCTAATCCAAAATTTTGATCGACGAAATTCAAGTGGAGTAATTGTCTGATCTTATATTTGAAAATCCCTGTCCGCGATAATTACGGTTTCCGTGTGCCGTTGTAGTTAGATCGTGGAGGTTTATGTATTTATGATTGTTGGACATGAATATAGATTATGGAACGGCGATCAAGATCGATTTATTCAGTAAGACCTCGATATGTGTGTAAAGAACCTCGTGGTTGTGTTGACTTCCTACGAGTCATTTATATGTCCTTTGTGTTTCCTTTACGAGAATCATATGCAACAAAATTGTTTATTCTTTTTAATTTTTACGTTCCTTCCTTAATTTGTACTTTCTTTAGTCGGTATTAATCAACGTTAATCATTACCAAGTTTTGACGTATATGCATCGAAGTTTGCATAGTCTAAATCATGTTTATTGCGGAAAGTATTTTAGGTGTCAACTTCTGAGTATAATGATGTGTGGATCGAAAAATAAGTGACATTTTTTCTATTTATGGACATTTTCATATTTAGGGAGTGATACTACTCCAAGAAGTTGTAGCTGCAATATCTGAAAAGCTATCATGAATACGTAAGAAAAAGTTCATGATATTATGTGAACATAAAATACATGTTTATAGAAAATAATTTCTTCATAACATTATTCTAAAAGTATATAAGAACATATAGAGCTTACATAAGAACCTTATTAACCCGCGTAAGAATGTTATTTGTATAAAAATCTGACTTTTCCAGAAAAATACGGCTGTCCCAACATATAATATATGTTAGTTATAATTATTACAACTACTTTTGCTAATATCTCGAAAACGGAAACCAAGCAGCAATATAATATATAGAGCGAAAATATTCGGAACAGCGTATATTTCGAGGTCATTGCTATAGTAAATGAGTCGTTCACTTTGAAAGTGGTGCAAGTTCATTTGAGCATCACAAAAGATCTACATTTTCTAGCGAGAACTATAAATACTATTGGATAATAGACACGCGTTATCTAACACAGTAACATACACAAAACTTGTCTATTCATGCTTAACAATTTGAATTCATAACTCTTACCTTTTAATTACATCGCGTCCCTAACTCCCTAACCCTAATTCGCTTCGTGCGATATTTATTATAGCACCGACCTTATATAGTTAGTAATAACAAAAGACGGACTTGCCCATCGAAATAAACGGCGCAATTATCAACTACGCGATAACTGTTTGAAGTAGCGCCGCTGGTGATGTCTTATCACACAACTGAGGCTGCTAATAGACACATGACGGAAGATACACCCTCGTGATTTCGTGGATGAGATGTGCGTGAGAGTCGGTTGATGGAAACACGATAGCGAAAATAAAAATCCGTCATCGACGGCAACGAGAGAAGGAGGCTTCTAAATCGAAACAAGGGCCACGTTGCTCGATTCCCACGAAATAATAGAAAATAAATATCTCGTCGATGATTAGTCTTCGTGTTGGTTGTACGCTTCTTCGTGACACCCCTCCGTGCTCGTTCGCGGTTCGTTGCACCTGGGAAGAACGCTGATGGACAAACGGTCGAGGGAAGGCGAGAGTAATGAAGAGGGGAAGCGGATATTTGCAGGCTAACGTGTTGAGAAGTCTCGGAGATTAGATCTGATTCGACACAGTTGTACCAGTGCTACATTTTTTAATTTCATTTCATAGAGATAATGCGTGTATCCCGTGTTTAGTATTGTTAACAAGGAGGTAGAACATTGTGAAATTGTTACAGGTTTGTTATTTTATTACCTTGTACATGAAAGAGGAGACACGGGTATAAAATATCTACGCGTGTAAACGAATATGTATGCCAATAAGCACTATGGCAATTCGAATACGACATTTCTGTTTAGATTTGTGGATTTCTCATAGATTACGCGACTCACTTGCATCTCCATACACCGGAAATACACAATTATCTGCAGTCCATCGTTAATCATTGGTAGATATACACGGTTACTCACAGATATTGTTACCTTAAACTGTATTACATTACTTTATAATTAGTTACAATCGTTTACAATTATCATAACAGTTATCTACAATTAATTATAGTTGCTCGTACACGCGGTTCCTATAATAACTTATAGTTATTTAATGATCGCGTTAAATAAATTTAACATTATCAGATTTTATAAATAAAACAACACGTGTTTCAGTACCTAATAAATCAGGACACGATACGCAACAAATCATAGAATGATCACTATGAACTGTTCCTCGCTTTTTTTATGAACATTCGTTTCTATACCTTGTCAAAAACAGTTGCAACATTTATGGGAAGTACATCGGTCATTGTTACAAATTTGTTTGGCCGAACGTAGAAACCAGCATTAGGTTCCCCAACAACGAAAGTGTTGATACGCTAATTAAACCAGCATGCGATTCCCGGCTACGAATGGCTGAATAATAATTCAATACGTTACCTGTGCAGCGAATCGGGACAAAATCGCAGAGGCGCACTATGTTACATTAAGAAACAGGAAGTCGATTTCTAAACGATGCCGTCGGAATCATTAAATGGTGCCAATTAAAAAAGATAATGAACGGGACTTTATTACTCCTGCGAACAAAGATTCCATGCCCGTTTCGTAGAACGCGAACGCGGTAGGAAAACCGCAGGCTCTGACGCAACGAAATCCAAGTCGAATAGCATCCACAATGGACGCAGATCGAGAACATCGCTATTAGAGATAATAGAATGTGCCAGAGCAATTTTCCCACAGTCACAGTCGCGAAAACACGCGGCTTTCTTACTCTACCTTTCACCTAATGCCACATTTCACATGTGCCGCGGCACGCTAAAATCTACAATTGAATGCTGCGAATTCAAAAATCGCGCAATACCGATGCTCGATTTTACTGTGCCTCTCTTGACGGTGCCTGATATAATTAATCGAAGAAGGAAAGCGTGCATCCGGTTGTATCTTATAGTTCGGTTAGCCCGTTAATCCCCAGAAGCTTCATCCGACCGAGACAACTACGCGGTCTCGCGTTTCTAGCCAGGTACGACTAAACTTTTTCGAATCAACAACTGTCGTCGACGTTGCAAACTTTTCACCGTGCACGTTACAGTGTCACCACGACGCACGCTACCTACTGCGGTTAGTACGCTAGCGATACGTGGGCGTCGGACATCCTACGTGAGAATTAGGTTCAAACTGAAATCGGAGAATCCGATGACAAGTTTTAATTTTTTAATTATATTCCACGTCTCTTGGACCAAGTGCTGTTAAGTGTTCGAAACGTCTCCATCAATTTTTAGACTGTTTTCTCATTGGTCATTGATTGCAGGATGTTCTCTGTAACGACGCACGATTTTTCACTCACTTACGTTTGGTGAAAGAAAGATTGTTTTATTTTCTTGATGAAATCGACTTCACCATTAGATGCAAGGTATATTTATGAATCACTTGAAAATCAAGTTGTATTTAACTCAGCTAAATGCCTTTACATACATTAATACGTCCCTCTTTTACGCAATGTATTATACTCTACGAATTACTAAGGAATACTGAACATAATTTCGTACCAAAATCTCGGATGATGGAGAGAATGAGGGGTATATTCATGCAATATGGCGCTAACTTGTCTCTCTATGAGTCAAACTGACAACTGACTTGTGAGATCAGTTAGGCTAGATATTTCTTTGGGAAGCCATATGTGACGATGGGTGAGTTCGTTGGACTTGGATTGACCAGGCCAGGACAGTTAGCGATTCTTTGAATAAAGGAAACACCCGTGTTCCCGTGACGTTCGCAAAGCATCAGAACACGTTTTTAATTACATTTCATACTTTCGTGCGATAAACGAGGCGTTGACTGTCTGTTTGTCGGTGTCAGGGGTAAGAAGAGCACTCTGCACGCGGAAAGGGGCATTTAAATAAACGGCTGCCATCTCGTTTCACTTCACGATAATGGGTTTGTTTGCGTTCCGATTTCAAAAAGTTTAACGACGTCCCCCGACTGGAACCGTACACGGAATTCGGCTGGAAGAAAAGTCGAAATAGTATTTCGTCTACGGCAATTTAGTCCTTTGTTTCGGTGGCTCTGAACGAGATCCGTATCTCTGAAATCGTTCAAAAATCGTCGGGGCCGCGTTATCGCGGGATCGTAATAACGCATTGCTTTTGCCGAAAACTTTGGCCGAAATGTGCGTCGCGATTAAACACAATGTGGCCCAGCGAAACACAATGGAGTAATAATATTCTCGAGCGGCGCGAGATTCGCATGCTGAATGAAAAAGTTACCAACAAGCGGAGTTTCCTTGGTTCGTCGGGACTGAAATTGAAAAAAATGAAAGGTACCGAACAGAGCCGCGAAGCAGACCGCTACTGGCCACGTTTTTATCGCGGAGCCTCATTATCGTTGTAATTATCAAGCAAACGGTATAACATGAGACTGCGACGCGGTCAGATTGTGTTCAATATAGGCCTCCCTTACACGAAATTGATACCCCACGTGTACGAGGTCGTACGAACGTACCGTAGAATATGCCGAGGGAAGGAAAAAGGTGCGTGTTCGCGGAAATAAAAATTACATTTTCAGGAAACGGTGGATGTAATTAATCTGGACGTATGAAAATATACAAAATGTGAGCGAATTCGATACAACCAGAGAATTGCGAAACGAAGATTTAATTTAATTATAATGTATGATTTAGTAACAACATTTATTTCCATTTTAACACTTGCACTTTCACGAAACGAAAATTCAAATGGATTATCATTTTTTTATTTTAATACTACGTACACTTTATTCAATTATCAAATGCTGATAATGCGACAAAGTTAGAATGGATAATATATAATGAATCCGTTTATTTCAATTAAGACGGGGGATGACATTACTTGTGAAATAATTCGGTTATTGAGGATACTAGTAGATGAAAGTGTCACGAATTAATTATTTGAAGCTGTGGAGGATATCTGTACGTAACATACGAGGTGTTCGAGTGTATGTAAATTTTATTATTTTGGAATTTATAAACATTTATTATCTGTATTTTCATATTTCTATATATCTATATTTCTACATTTCAAACTTTCAATATTTTAATATTTATATATTTCTAAATTGTACAATTTTTGAATTCTTGAATTTCTTAATTTTTTAATTTCTAGCTCCAATATTACAAAATTTCTAAAAGTAAAGTCTAAACTCGTAAGCTCTCAAAATTCCAAGTTCATAACTTACTAAATTTTAGAATTTAATATGTATACATTCTCGTGTATCCAGCTTTTTAATTTCCAAATTAGTGAATTTGATATTTGTGATATCTAATTTGAAAATTTGAAACCTCCAAGAAAAGAAAGTATAAATATGAAAAACATACATAGAAAAAAAGATATACAATACACTTAACCTTTTGCACTCAAAAACATTTTCATTGGTGGCAAATAACAACCAAAACTATAAAACTGTTATTAATGTCCAAATGCAATTAATACTAAGTTGCAATTAGCATGTAACACAATCTACAAAGATAAAGTAAAAACATCGGTGTAGTGCATAAGCTTCTTCCTTTTTTGATACGAAACGAATACACAGTGTTTATTGTTTAAGATGAATTTGTTGCATTAAATATTAACAGTTCTGAACAATCACCTTTTTTCATCTCTCAGGAAACCTCATTATTTCCACTTTCTACAAGTATTGCACTTACATGCAAAATATTCCTCGAAGTGCGTTTTTGTTTCATATAAAAAAGGGAAGATAATTATGGGACATCGCAATAATATTAATTCTGGAGGTTAGGAATAAAAATCACGAATGTGTGACAGTCGCCATTTGCACTCGACATTTTCATTATTGACAACTAGCAACTGTAAAACTTACTAGCAGAAAAGTTTGATGAATTTTCTTTAAACCATTATTTGTTTATTATTAATTTCCAGCATTGTATGTTTCGCTATGTTCAAGTATCGCTTGGATAACACTATAAATTTAATCACAAGTTATTTATTTAAAATCGTTACTTTAAATCGAATGGCGAGTGAAAGATGCCGCTCGAGCGCATACAGTTACCATTTTCATTATTCCAAATAGTTATTCGTTAGCATCAAACTTCTTCCATCATCTTTACCATTAATTTCGTTATTATTTCCACGAGCAACGCTGCATGAGACCTTTATCCACTCGCATCTTCGATTATCTCGTTAAGTGTACGTAAAGGAAAATCGCAATCGTCAAAACGATCAACATTTCACTGACGACGTCTCACGCGAACACTTCGATAGAAGGTATCTATAACGACCCCTTCCCGCCCCTCGCAGATCCGTTCGGCCGAAGGCGTGGGTGGGCAACACGAAACGACCCCAGAAGCCTCTTAATCGCACCCCGTCCGAGTTTCAAAGTTTACGGGTTAAAGACCGGCTGGGTTATTAATGCACGGATTCCGTGATACAACAGCACGGTCAATATATCTCGCGTTTCCGAGCGATTTCTGCCAGTATAAACGCAGCGCCTTGTTACTCGCTCGACCATTGATCGATCGGTACACGCGTCTTCCCGGCCTCGGATAATCAAACAGTAACAAAATCAACGAACTTGCCTGGAGATAACTTAAATGTCCCACTAGCCGAAGGCTGAAGAAAGCAGTTAAGATTATTGCAATTTATGTGTCTTGTTTAATATCAACGTAGAAAACTAGTTGTATGTACCTCGCAATAAAATCGATGACGATTCCAAGCAAATGTATATACAGTCATGGACAAAATTAAGTGGACATTGCAGACATGTAAAAAATTTTTTGTTTTGTTACAATGTTTTAAATAAATTTTAAATTTAGAACGTGAAATGCTTTTATAGACTTTAAAAAACATTTATTTAATGTATATAATTGTGCAATAAATTTTTTATTTATAGGCATTGTTAGTTAAATTAAATTAACCTTTTGTTATTTATGATACCTGTCCACTTAATTTTGTCCACGACTGTAAATGGACTATAGAACTTATAAAATGTACATATAAGACTTCGAACTAGAATGATCTATTGTATAATGTATTAGGGTGACCGAAAAGTAATCAAAATTTTGTTTGCTGGCGAAAAACACTTATTAAAGAAATCATAAATGCTAAACCACAAAGTAATTTCCATTATTTTCTAACGCTTTTTGTCAGCGTAAAAGCAATTGTTCGATTGCCTCTTTAAAAAAGTCCTTCGATTTTTGAATGAAACACTTTAAGTGCGTTTTCACTTCTCCAACATTGGTAAATTTTTTATCTCTTAATGTATGCTCTAACAATCTGAAGAGGTGATAATCCGACGGCGCGAGATCTGGTGAATAGGGTGGATGAGGTTAAAGTTCAAACCCAAGCTCCCTTATTTTTTCCTGTGTTAATTTTGTTCACTGCTTCGTTTGCCTTCATTCCTCGATCGAACAAAAATAGCATACAATGACGTAAGTGTGCTTCTTCTATTGTTGACCTTGACATCGTTCCTCCTTGGTAAAACAAAAATTTATTGATAGAAAAATGAAATTTACAACCAGCTTTGAACGTAACAACAAAACTTCCGTGTTTGCGGGACCGTGTTTCGACACAAAGTAACTGTGAATGAGCTCGTCGAAGAGATTTTTATTACTTTTCGGTCCCTCTAATTTATTGCATGATGCTTGTTTCTCAAATGCCTCATCGAAGCTATCTTCTGTTTCATGAAACATTGGAGTAGACGTACAATTTTTAGGAAAATGCGTGAGGGTAATAATCTATAAATTCCTGTCTAATATCCTATTAGCTAGACTAATTTATGTGTAAGTAGTAATCTACGTGACGTATGCAGCTAGGCTAGGTTTTTCCTACAGTGATCGTAGCAAGTTATAAGTGTAACCACTACCTAGACACGAATAGACAACTCTACTGCTAAGGTTAAGGTCTTTGATACACAGATGCGAATAATGAATAAACTAAAAGGAATCGATCGAATGTAACGACTCCTTATTGCTGACTACCAGTAAAAAACCAATTGATTTACAACGAGGGGACGAAAAGATGGAAATTATTGAAATGATATGCACGAGGACGAGGTCAAATACTCTCGTTGTAAAAAGACAATGTACAACTTAACACTACTGCTTCGCAAATAACAGAGCGATATATTAGAGTGTCCCATAAGTTTCTTCCTCTTTTGACAAAAACAAATGCACAATATTTATTATTGAAGGTTGATTCGCTGAGTTAAATATGAACTATTCTGATTTAACTCTCTCTTCCATCCTTCAGAAAACATTATTATTTACAGTTTCTAGAATTCTCGGGATTTCTTTGTAAAATATTACTTGAAGTGCGGTTTTATATCATATCAAGAAAGGAAGGAAGTTATGGAACAGCTTAATACTTTATCGATTTAGTTTTTTTATTTCGTTGATTATAATTAAGAACGTAAAGATAATACAGCGACGGAATATACTTACTATTTTCAGCGATGGACTAATTAGAAATGTTCAGAACGAGCACGAAATTCCATTGGAAGAAGGTATTACAAAATTTTCGACGCGTCGCCTGTCAGAGAGAGCACTTTTCCAACTTTAAATTTCACATCCTCTCCTCGCGTCCTAAATGTTCTTCGACTATAATGTTACCGTCGCGTCACTTTTATTGCGAATTCTTCTTCCATACTTCCACAACAGCATGGGACACAGCTATTTCCTCGTGAAAACGCCAGTCCTGTTCGCACGCTTCCTTATTCCCATGCATAGAACGGCTCTCGATGTCACTACGCTACCTCTCTGTTCAGCGCACGCTCATTCGAAGCGGATAATATTCAATTTCAGGCACCTCTGCAGGCCGCATTGCAATTTACGCGTAGTTCGTAGCTGGCGAACGAGAAAAATTGAACTTCGACTCTTGTGCGTTCTTTCTACGGTAAAGTCTCGATATAAGCGAACCTTTCGGGTCTACATTTTCGCTCGTACAGTCGATAAATTTAAAAGAATTTTTCTGGTCGGAACTTTTGCTTATATGTATAACCGATAGATGTAGTTCACGCAATTTTAATAATTTTATATTAATTATAATTATAATTAATATAATTTCGTTCGGCACATATAATTAATATATTCTCAATCGATAGATACAGTCGGGGACAAAAATAAGTGGACAGTTACTGAAAGAAGGAAAAGATGAAGTTTGACCGAATTAACGTAACTGTTATGAACTTCAATTTTATTTATTATACAGGGTGGTTCTTTTATCTTGAGAGAGGTTAATATCTTTTAAACAACATATTTTTGAAAAAAGTGTTTCAGACAAAAGTTATCGTATGTCAGAGGGCAAATTGGATGGTAGGAATGGATTTTTTCAGAGAGTGCTCCTGAAAAACATATGAAGGTCAACTTCATTTTTTTAAATGGAACCCCCCATTTTTTATTTTACCATCATATTCTCCAGGAGAAAATAAGTAACTTTTGTTCCAAACATTTTTTCGTAGGGTGTCTACTTCTTGAGATAAGGTACTAAATATTTATTCAATAAACATTTTTATTTATTATTTAAGAAGGTGCTCAAAGTGTTGATGGCGATGATAGAAATGTGGGGGACCATGCTGATTGGTTTTTCCCCAAAAATTAGAATCCAATCAGTAGATTCTTTCAAAAATTGCCACTACCCCTACATCCTCCGTCTATTGTAAATGTGCAGTACAAAGTTACTGTTACAAAGTTACCGACAAGCAAGTAATGTATACAAACATTATGCAGAAGTTGCACGTACATACAGTGAACCCGACTTATTATTACCAATTCAGCCTTCATTCGAGTAACAACATTTCTAGAATAATTTCAAAATGACAAGATCGAAAGAAATTTCAAATCAAATTCGCCATTTGATCGTTCCGGACCGCTGCAAAAAATTAAGTCACCGTTTGATAGCTCGGAAGTATAGTGTATCCAAAAGTGCAGTAGAAAAAATGTATACAAAATATTTAGTATATAATACGATAAAAAATTTAAGAGGTCGTGGACGGAAACGTTGTACCATCATACAAGAAGATCGTCCAATTGTTCGTAAATGCTGACAGGATCCAGCGACTGCATCAGGATGTATTGCAGAAATAGTGGGATTAAAAGTTTCACCAAAAACAATAAATCGAAGACTGCATAAAGCTGGATTAAGAAGATGTAAAGCTAGACGAAAGCCACGCATCAGTAAAATTAATATCAGGAAACGTTTAGCATTTGCAAAAAAATATGTGTATATTCCCCTAGCATTCTGGCAAAATATAGTTTGGAGCGACGAAAACAAATTTGAGTTGCGGCAATAAAAAATGAAGCACCAAGTCTGGAGAAAAAACAGTAAAGCATATAAAAAAGCATTCATCACACTCACAGTTAAATTTGGCGCCGGAGTCTCTCGGCTTTCTTCACGCAGTTCAAAGCCCGTAACATCCCCTTTGTTTGCTACATCCTATTCAGTTTCAAAAATTACATATTTCCTTCAAAGAATTTGCAAAAGGCCCACCTTGAGCAACAGAGTACGTTACTGCATCCCTCCCATCGCTACTTGCGAACTTCTCCTTCCTCTTCACCGATCCCTCAAGAACTTTACAGTCCTTCGGCTCGCGTAAATGGCGATAATTGGCCATGCAGTTGCAGAAAAGACGCCTGGAATCACGTGCAATTCTCGTTGAACACGTGCGTACAGCGAAGTCTGAACGTCCGTTCGTGGCTAAGAAGTTCGGGTCAGGAATAGGTGCATCCGTTTTATGGCTGCGTAAAGAGCTTGGTTAACTGCAACGCTCGTGCGAGTTCACGCGGTAAACCTGCAACACCAGATGCGTTACGACTGGCCAGTGGCGGCTTGTCAATTATTGAAATGAGCTAATTATCGTTTTCTCGAGCCTCACGGCGGACAGCTGCACCTTGCGCGCGATTAGGAGAGGAAAGGGGAGCTGTTCCTGGTGTGTTCCCTCGGCCTGTCCATCGTAGCGCGTGCTACACGTCGTCATTATCCTTAGAATGTAACGGCCGCTGTTGGAAGTGCTTATTCCGACATCTTTCGGAAGCGTTCCACCAGCTAAGTGTATTCGTCGATGGGGTAATTTATTAATCGTCTCGCGAACGGCCCGTGCAACGCGTGAACTTGTTCTGTATCCCTCATTGTCTTCTGTTGCTTCGCATTCAATTTAATTTTCTAACAGTATTATAAAAATACTCTGCTGGATAAGATTACAACGCTTTGAGAAGTATTGTGACGAGAGTTTGTTTGAACACTCTGATCATTTTGTTTGTATTTGGTTGATTCATGAATTTTATTTGTACAACACATGGTATGAGAAATGTTTTTACGCTTTCATTTATTTAGCACATTTTATATTTATTTAAGTATAATTATTATACATTATGTACATGTTCATTATTAAATGATTAATTAATTATTTCTAATTAAACGATGAATTAAGTGTTGCATTTCCATGATTCCATATTACCACATTCTGAAACTGCAAAATTTCTGAGTCCCTGAATTTTGAAATTTTGAACTTTAAGGTTTTAAAATTTCCAAATTATCATTTCTTAAAATTGTATGCTTTAAAATTTCCAAGTTCATAATTTTCAAAATTTGAAAATTTTATATATTTGTCATTTTGTGTATCTGAATTTCTTAATTTTCAAATTAACGAATTTGACACTTCGGATGTTTCAATTCGACAACTTGAAGCATCCAAGAAAGGAAATTATAAATACCAGAGTCATAAAAGAAGAGATGGACAGATAGTCAACAATCAATATTTCTGTTACAGTAAATAGTTACTCGTTCCTATCGTATAACATTCTTTAAGTTCAGCTATTAATTACAGTATTATTTCGTTAATATAATATGCATTTGTATGACACATGTGAGTATGTTTTTATTTACAAACATAATTATTATAAATTGAATATAATTTCATTACTAAATAATTAACTAATTTTTAGTTCAATATTTGTCAGAAAATATGTAACAAAGAAAATTAATGTATTTATGTAATAAAGAAAAGATAAATAATGAACGGTTAGTTGAAATTAAAATTACTAGAATATCACAATAATTATAATTCAATGAATTTTATTAACAATATAAAAAAAAACATTTAAAATGATTAATGTAAAAATATAATATTTGTAAACAAATTTTCTTCCAGCTATTCTCTAAAATTTTAGTCTCCAAATAAAAAATTTTGTAGCACATTGCTCACGTATTTTTGTACATAAAATTAAATCTTTAGTGAGACACTCGATATATCACTAAACAATATCATATTTTTCAATAATATTAACAATGCATTTCTGTTTATTTTGTACTTTAATACTTCAAATTAAACTTGTAAATAAATCGAGCTTATCCCTGCAAATAACAAATAAAACAGTATACAATAAACAAAAAATCTTTTGTCACTTGATTGAATGTTCAACTGTAAGTTCTATTTGCTTTTGTAAATCCAGCAATTTTTAAGAAATGTATCGACAGTCAATATCACTGCATATTTCAAACTCTAAGCAGTTGTGCACGAAAAATTGAAATTTAAAAAGCCTCCACTTATGAATAGCAAGCATGTTCTCTTATTGCACGATGACACAAGACCACTTACCGCGTTGGTAAGGTGACTCATGACGTTATTATGTATATTGTATGGGAAAAATGTTGCACCCTCATACCTTTCAAATATTGTGTCATCTAATTATTGCCTGTTGGACAACCATCTTCGAAACTGACAGTTTTAAAGTCTTAGCGATGTAAAAATTTTAACGGTCGAATTACGTGCCTCGTGTCTGAGGAAATTCTGTCATAACAGACATCATAATCTTCCTTCGTTGACTCCCCAGTTGCGATGGTGCCCATTTTTGACGTCAAAGATCTTTGTCAATCTGTGGCGCCGCAAACGCGAGTTAAATACGACATGTACCGAGAATGTCATTTACTATGCTTATTAGATTGATAGTATTCAATCTTAAAGTGTTAAACAACTGACGTTTGAAAAAGCTTTGCAAATGGCTGGCCAATGGTAGGTACCACATGGGAGTCACCACGTGACACCACGTAAGTGTCACCGGCAAACAATGACTGGCCTGCCTATGGCACCACGTTGGTGTTGTTACGTAAAATCGAGTAAGGAGAGAAGGAAACTTGGAAAACTTAGTTCTTCTCCTTAACACTTTATTATAGTTAGGTTACGATACAAAACGTGACTGTTTATAAAAATAAAATCTTAAGACTGCCCTCGGACGGCGGGGTACATCTATTTATATGTTTTTGGACGGTGGCTATGGAGGTGGAAAGGAAGGAAGCGTCTCGAGAATTGCACTATGAACTATGAGTGTGACGATGACTAGGACAGCGGAAAGAAAGGAGAGTTGTTGTTGGGTTTTGGATGACTGATGGGAACAAACATTTAATTTGGGCGACAAATGCAGGATGACGAATAATGTACAGAGTGTATAGCGTTGTGTAGGTCTTCTGATATGTCGCTGTTGTTACAGTGTCACCGGTCGTGAAAGTGTTAATACCAGTCTATCGAATTCCATTCGGTACGAAATAACTAGTCAACTACCGAGTAATCTTGTCAAATACTAGGCGATCCGAATTGGTAAGACGTCGCGTAGTAGAAAACTCAAACCAGGGGGTTGGAATCGTTCGACTAATGGAACAGGAACGAGGGGTTTGCTGGAAGAACCTTATTTCGCTCGTTTATCCGCGGAGTGCAGATTCTTAATAGAATACTCGATGAATGTATTTCTCTTACGAGACTAAGACCGGTTACGGCGTAGCGGGGAACGGGTGTCGAGGGGGGTAGGATGGACGAAGAGAAAAGGAAGAGGGTGTGTCTCAACACGATAATAAATCTGTGCTTAGCTCTGCGACAATGGGCCGGACGGAGAGAACGGAAAGAAGGGTTTAAGCTGCGTCCTACTTACGCGACGGGGATACTCTCAAATGGATCGTGCCCGAAGACCAGATTAATCCGCTAGGAAAACGGATTCTGCGAACGATTCGGTCCGCTGAATATAACCGCGTTTGATTTTCGTGCCCGTGAAATTGTCTCCTTATTATAAAAAGATTAGATCACTCGGTGAGCACTAAATGGTGTTTAATTCGATTCAAATTTACTCGACTGGTAATAGCAGCCACCTCTGAATATTCAATTAGGCTGGATAAAGTTTGCTCACGTCGTTACGGTTATATGATTTAAGACGAAAAACTTTCGTTCTAATTTCATTCGAGATAACCGAGCTCTCACGTGTTCAAATGGTTGTAATTACCGTACACCTTCGTATGTACCTGTTTTTGGTATTGGAAACGACCCCTCGCGTTATGGTTTTATGTTCTCATTGTGTTGTAATAAAGGATAAATAGTTATATAATAATTCTAGTACCTCTTTTGCAAACACACTCTGCTTGAAGTGTCTAGTGAATTAGGGCATGTTGGTTACCAAGAATAAAATATGAAATATACATTTCATGAGATATGATTGTATTTAAAAGAATAGTTTTGACGTGCATAGTATTAGCATAGTATCGGTATCGTATTAACGTATGGGTGTTAACACGGTATTAATACGTGAGTATTAACATAAATGTAACATATAGATATTAACATGGTATTCACACATGAGCATTAATATGAAATTAACATGTTATTATGATGTGTGTCTTAATATAGTATTAATGTACGACTGTCAACATAGCAAGTACTAACATTGTATCAATATGTAAGTATTAGCATTGTACTGGAATGCGAGTATTCATATAGTATTAATATGTGAGATTATTAAATATTATCATTATATTACATTGTGTAACACTGTTCGAATATGTAAGTATGTGCATAGAATTATCTTGCGAGCATCAACATGCAGTCTCTGTACCACATATCCGTCCTACACGAACAATTAATTAAACATCACGTCTTGAAGTAATGTTTCCAATCAAATTTTGTCAAAAACGTTGACATTCTTATCCAAATATCCACGAATGGAGAGAGATTTTCGTTTACGTAAAGTAGACGAGGTACAAGAAGGATCTTTGAACGAATGTGTTAAAGCTATACATTGTATTTGTTATTCATAGTTATACATAGTAGGTACAGCGATGCATAACACGTATACACGAGTATTATCTGAAGTTCTGGTCGAAGGTCGAGCAGGACACTGGTGTTTAATCACCAACCCTTTATCACCGGCTTTAGTGGCCTCGAAGAAAAACTAAAAGAAAGCTTAGGCCGCAGATGCGGCTCAATCAGTGTCGCATACTCGAGGCCACACGCTCGACCTAGCCAAGGTCGACCAAGAGCTGCCTGCATTCTACGTGTTCTTGCCTTAACCGTTGGTATAAGGCAGGTGATCCCCGCTGTTTAACCGAGCACTGCTTGAAAAGGGTGACACTGAACCGACGACATTTTCTAGATATGCGGAGGGATTCTTTCGTTTGTTGAGTTCCACCGGCGAGGTCGAAACGATTTAACAATAATAATAAAAATGTTTGTTTCTAATTCGATCCTTTGTCGCTTTGACCATATTCTGAATTTACGCGTGTTGTTGGTGGTAGGATGCTTTCACTGAATTAGGACAAACGATGAACATAAGGTAATTAGAATTGGAAGTTTGTATATTTTAAAATCTTCGGATTCTCCAATTTTGAAATCCTCAAATTCATAAGTTCATGTCTTCTAAGTCTCGAATTTTCAAATTTCTAGATTTCCAAATCTGTGCTCTACTAAATGCGCAAATTTTCAATTTTTTTAACTCCTAAATTTCTCAGCTTCCAAATCGACACATTGCTGAATTTGAAAATTTAGATATTTACATGTTTTGACATCTGTCTTTTCACAAATTTGAAAATTTCCGAGTTTCCAATTCTGTACATTTCCAGATTCTAAATTTTTCAAACTTTCCAGATTTTTTTTATTTCTACATTTTTAAACTTCTTGAAAATAAAAATTTCAAAATTTTCCTACGTTCATATTCCATGTCCCAAAATACCCGTGTTCTCAACTCCATATACTTCCAAATCCATGGTCTCCTAATTTCTGAACACAATAGAATAATACAGGGTCAAATAATATTTACACATTGTAACATAATTACATATATAATATTCGGGCATAAATTCTTATTTATTGTAACATATTACTTTATTATAACATCCGTTGCTGAGGTAACATAAATAATTGATAAGTGCAACATAAATCATTAATATCGTGACAGAAATGATTGTATTGTAACATAAATAAATAAATTTATCTTTTTTTCCAAGAATCAATCTTTCTATTTAACTTTTGTCGAATACAACTGGGATAATAATGAAGCCAGCATCATTTACTTTAAATCTAGCGCTGCTATACATCAGAATTCATATCAAATAAAGGAAAATATGAATTTACCGTATGAATTTCTGTTACAGTTCAATAAAGTACATTTATTTTTATCGACACATCGTTATCGTTATTAAAGATGAGCTACCCAACATAAACCCTTAGTGCATACTAAAGACGACCATACATATGCAGTTATCAGCTGCAGAGTACTTCCTGTATCCTGAAGGTGGCTGCAGTCACTCCTCAAAGTTTCACAATAGTTAGCAACAACTGTGGTTGGACATAACATAGTTCTATATTCCCAAGCTAGTCTACAGTTTTTCAATCGTTTTATCGAATTAGATCAACAATAACGTACATAACAGTCTGGGATATGGTAGAGTAACGCTCCAACAGAATAGTATTATTATTTTCTACAGTCATGGACAAAATTAAGTGGACATTGCAGAAATGTACAAAATTTGTTGATTTGTTACAATGTTTTAAATAAATTTTAAATTTAGAACGTGAAATGCTTTTGTAGACTTGAAAAAACATTTATTTAATGTATATAATTGTGCAATAAAGTTTTGATTTATAGGCATTGTTAGTTAAATTAAATTAACCTTCTGTTATTTATTATGCCTGTCCACTTAATTTTGGCCACGACTGTACATCCTCTATGTCACGGGTTACTTCATAGTTTCCATAAAATAACTACTTACATAAGAAAGTGATCATATTACTTCAATTTCATAAAGAAAATAATTATATTTTATTACAAAATATAAGTTCATGATACAGTTATTCTATCTAGTAGCATATTGGCGATTGTCCAATGGCCAACGGTTTGTTGTTATTACGTAGATAACTTTTATACTCCAAACAAATATAAATTAGTGTGAGTTTGAAATTCACTAAAATGTTTTTAAAAAATGTGAAATTTTTAAAGTGTATGAAATACAACACGCAATAAAAGCCAAATTTCAGTATAACAATTTTATTTTCAAAAAACCTTGTTTATTGAATTGATAATATTTAACTATTTCTATTATATAAAATATTCATATAAAGGACTATCGCAAGAATTAATTTTAAAGATCAGGGCATTCTTTTTAACGATAGAATTATATCAAACATATTTTTTGCATAATTATGTAGACTAACATAAAAGAATTTAATGTGTTTTTATTATACAATAAATGATTCATCTTTCCGTGCGCTTTCAAAGTAAGTAATAAAATATTTAAATCAACTCCTGTTACATAAAACAACGAACGCAGGAATAGCACCGTGTCCGAATATTACTATAACCGTATGTGAATTCTCCGTTCTTGTTTCACTTTCGTCAAGGAATTTGAATGACAAAAAGTAACCAGGGAATGAAAGTATGTGCGAAGAACACTAGGAAAGTTCATAGTTGTGACCAGTTGGAACCGGTCGATGAGGTACGATGGGTATGTTCGAGAAATGCCGTCAGCCAGCCAGCTGATCCTGGGAACAACGCCCCGCGACGATTTCTTGCTGGAATTAGGCCTTCTTGATTTAAGACAGGCCGCCAGGTTTCTCACATCGGCAAGGGCACCTTCGATTCCGCCAATTTGATCGAACCCTCCACTTTATTCGATTCTTCGATCCATAGTACCAGACAATTCTGTGCGTCGCGTTTGCAATCGACGATGCAAATGATGGTTGTACTACCTGTACTTCATTCTTTGCTTGTTATAAATGCACAAACACTTTGATGTAGCTGAGAACATTAACCCTTATTGGACGTTAAGTGGTTGCATACAACTTGCTATTAGACCGTAGTTGCATTTGTTATTTATATAATTTTGGTATAAATACTAAATTATATTCGTTTGTATATAAACTATGTCTTGATGCTAACAGTAGCTGCGAAAATATGTATTTGTGTGTAAATGCATTTGATCGGGTAATCTTTACTACTGTTTAACACTAGATTTACAGACGTTTAATGACCACTTATGTCTGAATTGACAATGAATTATAAAAATAAGTAAATAATGGATAATACATACATGGGTTTATAGAAAGATTCTTTATCTTGATGAAGGTTAACATGCATTTTGACATAAACTTTTTAATAATTTTCGTAATCAAAAACAAAAAATGTAAGATCCGTCATTTTGACGGGTTCCGTAAATCTAGTGTTAAGATATTGAGCTTTCATTGTACATTTGTATTTATTAAAAATTGTCATATATTTCCTATTAAAATGGAATATTTATAAATGAATTTTTTTGTGGTCGTCTACTTTGTACGAACTGTAATTCGTCTAAGACACATTTGCGTGTTATATTAAAAATCTTCGTTGTACAAAGAGCCTTATATCAATTATCTGAAAGCGGCCTCACAACTTTGTTAAACATTTTGACGATATCGGAAAATGAGGCAAGTACAAGGTGAAATCCTTCAGGTGCGAATTGTCAACAACATCTCGCAGTCCAGAACTCATAATGGGCGAAAAGACGGTTACTTTCTTCGGTCGTTTTAATGGTGCAACATGTCCTATATAGCAACGCAGTCCAGGGGGAAGCGAGACGGTAACCGGGAAAAGAAATTCGTCGAATTGCTTGGTGTCAGCGTGTACAGGTGAGCGATACCGTCGTTTGAGAGGCCGTCGGCCGGGCAGTTCCCAAGACTGTGTGTCGATTGGTCGGGATTGTTTGTGAAATTCCTTCGATAGTATTCGATGAATCTATCGAGGCACGTCGTCCGCGATTCCGAAGGAGTTGGTATGCCGGTGCCGGTCGTTAGGCGGGTCGTCTTTGCTATCGAGAGCCCGCGGATAAAACCGTCTTGGGAATCCCCCTGGGCGAACGTCACTTAGACGTCCAGGACAAACGAGCTCTCCTCTCTAATTGTTTACGCAATAATTGAATGTACCGTTCGTACTCGAAACTTATTCGAGCCGAGTCTACGAAGCGTGCTCGAAAAACCGTACACCGCCTGATCGGATTCTTTGCCCGGCGTTGATTCGCGCAAGAACTCTTTTTCCGCGACAAAGAACACCGGGTCACAGAAGAAACATTTTAATGGGACTCTTTCTGACGGCTTTCGAAAATAATTGAAACGACAACGGAAGTACTCTGTCGATAGAGTCTGCACGCACGACTCTCTCCACCCTCAGTCAGCCGGGTCTGAAGGATCGAGGGGGTGGGGGGAAGGTAACTTCAGCGTTCAAACAAATAGGAAGTTTGTTTGCCGAGGTACAATAGGTGGAAACCGAATGATATGTCTAACTAAATACGTTACCGTACCGGTATCAAAGGGAGAACCAAACCTTTATGATGGTTTCTGGTTGGCTCGCGTCTCCGCAGTTTACCGCTCGCCCCTCTGTGGTTGCGCGTATCTATACGAGTACACGATTCAACCCCCAGCCCTTACGAACACAACGACAAACGGTTTTCGGGCGATGCATCAATTGCAAAATTGAAATTTCAACATCAACAATAATTACCATTGTCACTGCAGCCGACGCTTGCTTCGCGTTCGTTAACCGGATCGAAAGTGGTTCTCACCGACCTACTCTGTTCGAGATAAAAGCTGCGAGTTTTGAATGCGAAACTTTTGTAGACGAGTTCGAGAAAATGCTGTTACTCGGGTTAAATAATTTTTACATTGTATTAATTATTGGGATCCTCGGTTTTAGTGGGAAGTCGCGAAAATTATAAAATGTAATGTAATAATCTAATGTATACTTTAAACTTGTTTCGATAGTTGCGTCAGTTAGAGGCAAACAATTATTGCAATGTTTAATTGAATGAAGGAGGTTAAAATTTTAAGTACAGTTCTGATTCAAGGATCTATAAAACTAGGTTTACGGAACCCGTCATAATGACGAATCTTAGACTTCTTATTTTCAATTACGAAAATGATTAAAAAACTTGTTGCAAAATGCATGTTAACCTTCATGGAAATGAAGAATCTTTCTAACTGGCTTATGTATTGTCTATTATTTGTTTGTTTTTATAGTCCATTTTCAATTCAGACATGAGTGGTCATTGAACGTCCGTAAATCTAGTGTTAATTGTACAAATTACAGTTGCATTTATAACTTTAATCTCGTCTAAATCCGATTTAAGCTGTCACTGTCAATGTGCGCAACGAATTTTGTTCGATATTATACACAAACGGGTTAAGAAATATTGGTATTAATTATTGACACGTTCAATATTAGTGAGGATTTACAAGAATTATCAGATTGTGAGGTTTTGTAGATAAAACATAACATCAACATAATGCCAACTTTAAAATATTAGAAAATATAAAATTTGTATTAAGGAAGACCGAATGAAGGTATAACATCAAGTGAAAGCTAAAAAATTGGTATACACATTTTTCAATGTAAAATTGTGACAATGCAATAAATAAATTATTGTTGTCAGTATAATATTAACTTTGTAACATGTTCGCTCTTTAATATAATCCAATTATATATAAAGTACTTTTTATACCATTGCTATAGGGGATTCGTAGATGCTTATTTTTAGATGAACCATAGTATAGTATAGTACGTACAATATTATAATACACTAATTTCAACTTTCTTATAGTATAACAATCCAGCATATGCTTGTGAACTTTACAGTCCGCTATGAAATGTGAATGCGAAATTATTCTGTTATGTGGGTTCAGCACCGCACGTGGTACAATACCATAATGTATATATTGTACTATATAAAACGTTACATTATTATAAAATACTATCTATTCGTCAATTCGACTACCCGGTCTTGTAGTAGATTATGTTGCTAAATTTGTTTTCACAGTGACTGTAATTTAAAAGAGTCAAAATCACATACTGTTTACTTTTTGTTAATAAAGAGCTGTCAATGATTCTCAAAGGACATTGAAGATATACGACAGATCTACTAGTACCATCATATTTGTCTTCTCCAATAGTATAACTTTCTTTTTTGGTTTGCTCCCTAGCTTCAATTCTAACAGAGATTTAATTTAATTTAATATTTTAATTTATATTTAATCTAATTTAATTTTAATTTATATTTGTATTCTTAATTACACACAATTTATATTTAGTGTGGTTAACCGTGTATGTCCTATATAAATGTAGAATAATATAATATATAGTAATTTTTAGTTTCCTGTTATAATCTTACAAGTTCAAATTCTTTAGTACAATATAATAGCATCGTATAATAAAAGTGTAATACCCATTTGTACCTATTTTCGAATAAAATAATTGTATAATGTTCTAAAATCTTTCAACTTGAGCGTTAAATGACGCGGCCATACCCAAACACTAGCATAGAAAATGGTGACTCACGTCGGATGTCTAATCAAATAGTTATATATTTCAAAAATAGAAATGACCATAAAATTACTGAAATTTGTACTTACATGTGTCAATTTCTTTCTTGTCCGCCTACTACACCTTCCAATCCTTAAAGTCTTAAAATCTAATATAAAGTGAGTCATCTACTTACAACAAATTTCATTTTAGTATTATTTTAAGTTACTTTGTATGTTAAGATGGTGGATTTTCGTCAAGGTAAAGAATCAAAATGTGTACATTAATCTGTGCTTGTTTGTCCGTTTATCTTTTCACTTTGTTTGTAATTAAAAAACAAAGGAGATCTGCCTTATTAGATGTAGAATTAGTGTCTACCCTTTGCACAGGAAGGGCGTCTCATATTCGCTATTTGTTTTAATGCAATAATTGTAAATAAAGATCTTTTAACTAAATTTATAATGGTATCGCGCGATGTTTGAACACGATAAAACAGACAATATTGACGATTAATAATAAACAAAAATTGCAAAAAAGTCATCAAACTTTTCAACTAGAAAGTATGGCACTTGCTATTATCCAACAATAAAAATGCTTTCGATCGCAAGGGGTTAAAAGTGACGAAGATGAGAACCGCTGACAATTCGGAACATCAGGAAGCGAAACTTTGCCTTAAGGCTTCAGAAACATCGGGAAATAGGTAGGTACCTGCTTCAGGCATTAACGCATCACCGTTTCCTGATGCGTCTCCCTACCATGTATTTCAAGTAGCTGCCGTTTCCGGTTTATCTATCGAGCCACTGAACGCCACGACTGCCTGTCTGCACGTTAATATGTCAAAGGCAGGCAAGGTAGCGAAGACAATTAGCGCAACGATTCTGCGACGCTGCCTATTACTTTCTCAAAGTGTACTTGTTTCGGTTATTTGGAAAGTCGACTGTGACTCTCTGGTAGTTAACTTCCTTCCGAATGAAAGACTAAATGCGACCCCTTTCTGCTCTGAGCTTTTCCACCCTTCGACGACGTATATGCGATCTTAAGAAAATTGCTACCTTTCTGTTGAAGGGCTGGCGCGATATAATAACTCTTGTGGAAAGTATGTGAATCAATTGCGGTAGAAAGGTTAAAGAAATATACATACATATGTGAGAAAGGTGGAAGAAATATATATATATACAGGGTGTCCCAAAAGTGTTGAAGGAACCGGAAATGGGAGGTAGGTGGGGTCATTCTAAACAACTTTTTCATTTACAAAAATGTCGTATGGGGCTTCATTTTTAAATTATTAACGAAAAACACCGACCAATCAGAGCGCGAGGATTGCGCGCGCTCGGAGGCAGAAGTGTAGGCCCAAGTTATGATTGGCCGTGATCGCGATCGAATCGCGTGGCGCGCGATTCTCGCATTCTGATTGGTCGGTGTTTTTCGTTAATAATGTAAAAATGAAGCTCCATACAAGATTTTTGCAAATGAAAAAGTTGTTCAGAATGACCCCACCTACCTCCCATCGTCGGCTCCTTTAACACTTTTGGGACACCCTGTATAAGAGGGGTGGGAGTTATATATATTTTATGTGTACAGTTGCTGATATCTATAAGACGCGCAATTATTCTGCCTGAAAAGTCTTTTTAAATGTATAGAGGATTAAGCAATTTAAACGACTATCAGAAACATCATCCGAAACCACAACCGAAACAGTATACCCCGAGGTAATGATTCTTAAAACACCTGCACCTGCCACTATCAATAAAAAATCATCAACAGGTAAGAGAAGATTAATATATTCCGCCACACATCCCTTAACAACACTAGAAAACTAGATGCAGCACTCGTAGTAGCACAAATGAAAATCGAAGATCCAAATGAAAAATATATCCTCACCTACCAACAGCTAATAAGTTTTTTGGAAAATGCTTTTGGAGCACCTAACCCATTCGAAATCGTCTACGACTACACAGATAACATACTCGGTCTAGTAGAAATGCTTCTGGGCATACACTTCCTAATTAAGGAAGGTGGCATCAAAAACAAAATCCACAGATGTAAGGGCATTAATATCTTCAAACCCAGTTATGCATGCCGACATTTTCGTAAAAATGACACACAAGTCACAGTATTAAACTGGAAATCTTTCTCCCCATCTAACAGTAAAAAACTACTTTAAGGAGCTCCAATTCAAATTACCGGATATGGAAAAAACCAGATGGCACAAAATGTCCCCATGGGCATTACAGACACTCAAAACTGATCTATCATTGCGAATTTACAAAAAAGGACACCTATCTAAAGAGAGATGCAACCAAATAAGCAATACCCTCTGCAGTAATTGCACTGATTTCACCTACATCTACACTGATGGATCAAATAATAACTACGGAACAGGAGCCGTTGTTTTCACCCAAGAAATCTCGTCCAAATATGGTTTACACCCCTACCAATAGGGCAAGGTTAATTATTAACCTTATCAATATCTCTCCTCAGTCAAAGTTCATCATCTTCTCTGATTCATTCTCTACCATTCTAAGAACTCCAAACATGAAACAAACCACTGAAATGCACATAGAAATCCAAGAAAAGTATGATAAATTAGTCCAAACCAACAAAACTGTAATCTGGGGTTTCTTCTTCACATGGACATCTATGGAAACACCATGGCCGACCTTGAGACAAAAATTGCATCGACTATAATCACAAAAAAAACAGTCAATATTTAACACCACTGCGGACATCAATATTCATATTTCGACACTATTAAAACAGTCATGGAACTCTACATGTCGAAAATACAAAGCTAGCTCACCCCATCAACAAATTAACAATTTCTGCGATCTAACGAACAACCCGAAACACAATAAAAGAAATGAACTGGCAGTAACCCGAATCAGAACTGAACACACCAAATTAACTCACTCATACATACTCGATAACAGTTCCCCCAGGAGGTGCGAAGCATGCAACACAACCATAACCATCAGACACATAATTTTTAATGCAGAAAATATAACCACGCAAGAAGAAGATTAAACATCAAGAACTACCTTACCGAACATTAATATCGTACCAAGACACGTTACTAGAATTTTGTAAAAGTATAGGAATTCTTAACAAATTTTAAAAATTCTGTATAATCAACCACATCCGACCATAACCTTATCTTGGTAAACTAGTTAACAGTCGCTAATAACCCAGGTAGTTGATGCGACTATAAATTACTTAAAAAAAAAAGGAAAAATTTAAACGACGTGAACTTAATTACTAATGAACTTCTAATAATAATTAGAAATCTATTTTTCGCAAATTTTCTCCATCTCACCAATATTTCAACATCATCGATAGTTGACAGAAAGGCATATATGTACTAAAATGATTACTCTACGAAATGTATCTAATAACTTAAGAATAATCTTACTACAGAAATGGAAATTACAAATAATTTCTAAGGAAATGACAAACTATTTATAAAAAGATGCAGACGAATGCGTTGGATGGAAATGACACAATATTTCTTACAAATAAATTACTGGTGAATGTGTTACAGGGAAGACCAAATTATTCACTCATATTTATTATAATTTACGAATAAATAACAATGTATTTCTTATCTTTGGGAATAAAAATAAAAAAAGTCATATTTATGCACGTGTATACGTTCCGGCCCGACTATTTTGCGTTACAGTGGCGGACAAAAGTTTAAGACTAAATGGTAAAACTAAATAATTGATTTACTGTTCATAAAAACTATAAATAGTGTTCTACTTTCGGTGTTAACTAATTTGACATTTATTTATACACTTATAACAAAAATTTCATTTTGATATTTTGATCAGTAGCGAAGTTACAAAGAAAGGAACGAAGTTCGTATAATATTTCAAATAAAATCATCGTCTTAAACTTTTGTCCACTACTTACAGTCATGGACAAAATTAAGTGGACATTACAGATATGTAAAAAGATTTTTCGTTTTATTACAATGTTTTAAATAAATTTTAAATTTAGAACATGAAGTGATTTTGCAGACTTGAAAGAACATTTATTTAATATACAATTTATATATTTAATGTATATAGTTGTGCAATAAAGTTTTGATTTATAAACATTATTAGTTAAATTAAATTAACCTTTTGTTATTTATAATAACTGTCCACTTAATTTTATCCACGACTGTATATGTCGCCGTGAAATCGACAAGATATTCGACAATAAAGGACCGTGTTGCACGGAATTACTCGAATCGACCTAACACGTCGAAATATTCACGTTTTTCGTACAAACAGACGATTTGTTTAATTTCAAGACTGACCCCAACACTTATAAACAAAATGACAAATAAATTACAGACGAATGTGCATCTATTGTTTGCCGAACGCTGTACCTGCAGACTATGTAGATTTTTCGGAAAACCGCGACGAAATCATATTTCCACTCCGTTTCATTTGGCACGGCAAATGATGGTAAATGATTGCGCGATTCGATCTCTGCCTAAAATCTTTGTCGCCTCTTGTCACATCTACTCTTCGCTATTATCGTGGTAAGGTCTTACAATTAGAATCGACGCATCCATTCGTCCTCGATGGCGGATTGTGGAGCAAGCACGAGACAAAAAGAGAGAGAGAGACAGTTAAGTCTCCCGTGGGAAACCGTTCCTTTCGTGGCAGTAAGGACAGAAAGAAATAAATAGTGAAAAAAGAGGTACGGCGGTGGGACGGAGGACAAAATCAAATAGAAGGAAGAGGGGGACAAATAGCCGTGCGAGGAGAAGAGAGGAATCGGGGGTAGAGGTAAAAAGCTTGGCGACAAACGTGATCGTGCTCGCTCCTGTAGAGAGAGATCAGCTTTGTCGGCACCTTGCTAATTAGTTTACTAACTTATCGATCCCCTTGTCGATGAGCCACGTTATCTGTACGTGGTCACCGCTGCTGACGGGATTATATTCGATATATGTACATTACCGTTCATAAGTATCGGAACACCCGACAATTTCAGGTAAATAGACACGACCCCTTAACAGTCTAACGAAATTACGAGCTGTGATCAAATTAATATAGTTTGTACTCTTTGAGGACAATGTGGGCTTTCTTCCAATGACATGTACATAAACTTTATTACTTTTAAACACTAATTTTTACTTCGAAAGTATCAAATTCGTATATCTTTAAAGTTTGCAAATTCAAAGCATCTGATTCTCTAAATTTTGTAAATGGTTAAACATGTATATTTATAGATTGTTTTGTGTCAACATTTCTAAAACCTATAATTTTTAAAAACTTCTCTACTATCTTTATGTTTTCAAATCCTAAAATTTTTGGACCTTAAAATCCTCAGAATCTCATATTCCTTGGTCCCCAAATATTAACGTCTTCGATTTTCAAGGTCCGAAATTCTTATGTCTCCAATTTCTCGCTACATGCCTAGATCTCCAAATTCCTAGGTCCCCAAATTCCTAGATGCTCAAATTCTTAGATCCTCAAATTCCTACACCCCCAAATTTCTGGGTCTTCAAATTTCAAAGTTTTAAATTTTCAATGTCTCCAATTTCTTAGGTCGTCAAATTCCTAGTTCCCCAAATTCCGAGATTCACAAATCACTATATCCCCAATTTCTTGCACTACCAAACTTCTAGATCTCGAAATTCTAAAGTTTTCAATTCTGAAGATCTTCAAATTTTCAAATTTTTTCCGATGTCTTCTCGAAAAATTTAACGGAATTAGGGAATTTTTGTGCATAGGATATTACAAGGATTTTCACAAAAAATTTAATACATTATATATTATGTTATAATGCACTTAAATAGTCCAGTACAGGGGTGTCAAACTCAAAAGCTAACTTGGGCCAAATAAACAGTGCTTAACTTTAGGTGGGCCGCAAAAAAAAATCAATGTTCATAGAAACAAATATGCAATTTAAAATGATCCGTATAGTTTATAAATAAAGTATTATATATTATAATTTTATATGCTGGTTTCGTTTCTGATTCACATTTCTATTTTATTTTTACTTTGCGTCGGATATATTGACTGGGCCGCGAGTTTGACACCCCTGGTCCAGTATATTATACATATTAGGGGGACCGGAAAGTAATGTTTTTTTTTGCAGTAAAGTCAAACAGATAAATTTTTAGTACATTTTTATTTTTAATCAATGATATAATCACCCTTGTTATCAACAACCTTTTGCCAAGTATTGTAAAAATTTTCTATGCTGAATTCATCAAAATCAATTCGTTTTTTGAGCAAATTATTCGAAAACAAGAATATCGGCATTTGCAGAAGCGACATTACTTTCCAGACCCCCTAATATAATACAGTAAGTATGTACTTCAGTATTTGTACATTTTAATGCAGTGCTATAGTACAGCACTAATGCTATAGTATATAGTATAGTTTGATAAAATTAAAAGGCAAACGCAAATTTAATTTTTCATCTCCAATTAATTATTTGTTCCACAAATCGAACCAGGAAATAATATCCGAATTTTTCGAAGAATCGTTCCATCGATTTGCTTCTCGCTGGGCTCGCATCCAAGTTGTTTCCATTTTACTACCGAGAGCGTTAACATGGCACAAGCTGGATGTTCAGCAACACGCGAGCCGTTACTCCCTTTATTTTCAGCCCTTACAGTGATTCGCGCTAGGAATTAAAAAGCGGAAAAGAAGACGAGGAAAGGGCAAAGTAACAGCGGCCAAGCGAGCGTGTCGAAGCGAACCGATGAAATTCAGACGAGGGATAATTTTTTAACGTTATTACTCGCCGACCGTCCTGTGAATCGGTTCCCTCATCCACCCTTTCGCCCGGTGCAGCCACTCACCCCCTTCGTTGATTGGCAATTTCGCGTCTTGAATTTTTATCCAGCTCGCCGGAATCGTCGGGGGTGCGAAGCCGGCAACCCCTTCGTTTTTAAATTATCCGCGAGATTAATCAAGGCGTCATTTTTCACGTCCAATTTGCAATAAAAAGAAACCGGTAGGAGGGGACCAAGGATCCGATGCCGTTAGAACAGTAAACCTTATTCTTAATTGATGTATTTTAAATTAATTAATCCTACCGACGCGGAGACCCGATGGCGACCGTACGGGCCTTTTTCTTAATTAGTGACGGTCGTAAATTTTTTTTCCTTCATTGGACACCTTTTTCTTCGATTATTAGCGCATACATTTTCCAACCCTTTATTGCAACAACCCCTTCGGCGCTGATGTCCAACATCTGCTGGCATGGAAACTTGAGTTGAACTCCTTGGTGTCCCTTCAACACTAAACTACCAAATGAGTCAAATGTCAGGTTCATAAGTTTTTTTATATTAGGCACGCCATTTTTTATGGTGCTTTTCTCAAAATCTGCATTAATTGTCATTGAAATTAAGAATTAGTGTGCATGTTAATTTATATTTCGTCGTCCGTTTGCTTTTTAATTTCATTATTAATTTTTAATTATATGTAAATTATACACCCCTGGCTTAATTCTGAGGAACCGGCATACGGTAATTTTGATACAGAAAAGAAAATGAGCGATAATTGTTCATTAGGAGAGAAGTGACATTAATATTTTTGTAGCGATTCCTAGTTTTCATAATATTAAATAATATTAATTGCTTAGGTAGATGGTATTAAGTATTTTTATTGTATCCGTTATTTTTTGGGTCCTTGGTGAACTGTAAGAAGTACTGAACTTACGAATCGCACACGCTGCGCTTTTTGAATATATCGTAGCCCACATTAACAAACCTTTAGATAAACTTAATAGACAGCAATTTGTAGGAACAATTAAATGCAAGTATCCGCATTATTTATAAACAATGATAAACTATTATAGTTAAGTAGGAGTACAATTATAATTAACAATTATAATAGATATAATTAAAAAATCAATAAACGTATGTTAATCACAAAATTATTTAAAAAATAAATCGTCCAGCGTGGAAAACTTGCAACACTTTACGGAGATGCAACGAAAATCTCTAATTACGAGAAACAAGAAACGATTTTAATACTTTTGTATATTACGAAATTTGCTGTTGATTTATGTTTGGCAAAATTCAACAATTTTATTGTATATAGCATTTATTTATTACTATTTAGAATTATTATACTTACACGTATAGTATCATTAACCCTTTGCGGTCCTGTATTTCTTTTACCTACAGCTCCATAATTAATTTACAAACTAGATCAAGAAGTGGGTTTATAATAAAATGTATTCCAATGATGCAGTGTTCGTGACAAATATATTTCCAATTTGTTACAAGTGGCAAAGAAATCAAAATGTCTTCAACCAACCTATTTATCTGAATTATTTCTATGGTTCAAGAAAAACACCAAGTCGAGCCAGGCTCGACATAGGACCGCAAAGGGTTAAACTTATATGTTTATTTTGTCATGTTGTATTTATTACATTTAATACAATATTATATTTGTCTGTATATCATTATTGTTATAATTATTATATGCATTAAATATTTCAAAAAGAAAGCAGCTGAGATTTAACCCTTTCGTTACCTTGGACGAGATATCTCGCGACCCGATATTGGCCGATCAACGCTTTCGACGAGATATCTCGCGACCCGATAGTAGCCGATAAACGCTTTTGACGATTATCTAGCTTTCTAGCACCAATATTTTGACATTCTAGATGAATATATTTTATAACTAATTGTATTCGTATAGCTACAAGGAAGAAATAAATACAGTTTTTATTAATTTAATGAAATTATTTTTATTTACTTTCTATGTGGTATAATTGAAAACATGGTGTTACGCATAAAGCGTAACATTACACTTCTGACAAAAATATCGTGTTTCCTTACATTTTCCGTTTTCTTTGCATACGGTGCAACGCTTTGTTGGGTATTTTTTCTTGTGCGTCTCCTTGTTACAGGGAAGCATCGAGACTTATGTCGAAGTTAATCGGCTAGTACCGAGAAGCGAGATATCTCGTCAAAAGCGTTGATCGGCCAGTATCGGGTCGCGAGATATCTCGTCAAAGGCGTTGATCGGCCAGTATCGGGTCGCGAGATATCTCGTCAAAAGCGTTAATCGGCCAGTATTGGGTCGCGAGATATCTCGTCCAAGGTAACGAAAGAGTTAACAATTCTTTGGAAACATACAATATTAAATTTGAAAATTGATTTACTTAAAATTAAAAAGAACCTAACAATAGTATTTTATGTTAAAATCTTTGAATGTTAATTAAGAAATGGTTATTGTTAAACGATTAAGTTCTTCTATATCCGATAATGGGATCATTTATAAAAGATTTCAGTACGAAGGAGCGTGACATCTTCCTTTACGTAGTGAAATAATACCGTTTCCCAGAAAGGGTTGAACTCCGATTCCCAAGGGTGTTCGAGGGAGAATTCCTGCGTTTAATAAGGAAGCGGTCCGATGGACCAAAGATCGAGGGACAGGGGCGTTGAAACGAAGTAATTAAAAAATACACGGCGATAAAATAATATTGGCTACAAATTGTGTTCACCAACGAGCAACCCTTTACTTTTTATATAAGATATAAAATTTTATTCGTTCGCTCTCGCTGTACTTCTTTATTCCTACAGTGGCTCTTTGACGTCTGGATTGCAAAATTTTTCTCAAACTTATAACTTCATGTATCAAACTTTTTTCGACAGGTGCGTCAGTCAGAGTTAATTCCTGTAAAGATAAATAAATAATGATGAAACATTAGGTACATTCTGGACTTAGCCATCTTTCGTTGTATAAGTTATAATTGATGTTGCACATGAAACTCTGTCTTAAGTGCAAAAGCGATTTAGGTTTGTCCAATGTTAACTGTAATGTGCTTGGTTCGATGTGTCACGCATATAAGTTAAGTAATTTTAACATTGTGTCAATTATTGACACACCAAACTTTAGCGACGATTTATCAGAAAGATATTTGCAAAATATGTGAATATCATTTTTATTGATACTATGTGGTCAGTATAATGTGGGACACTTATAAATTGAAGAGATTGATTAATATTTTGTTCACTGACGAAATCGACAGGAATATAATTGGGTCGTTTTCTTAGCATTATTTAACGATATCGTACTTCGGTTGTTAAATTAGTTTAAAATTATTACCTGTTAAGTACTGGTACACATAGCTTCAGTTTCCATACGAAATGATCAAATTATATACATTTTTCAATACCATTTTTTCTTGTTTTATAATATATTGTATAATTGAAGATTCATAATTAAAGTAATTACTTTATTTTATTCGAGCTGTTCCGTAAATCAGTGTTCACGTTTTTTAATGCAAAGTGCAAATTTATTAAATCAATAGAAATTCATAAATAAAGTAATTGCTTCATTTTATTCGACTAGTCCAGTAAATCAGTGTTCACGTTTTTCAATGTAAAATGAAAATTTATTAAACCAAACAATAGAAATTCATAAATAAAATATATGCTTCATTTTATTCGACTAGTCTAGTAAATCAGTGTTCACGTTTTTTAATGTAAAATGCAAATTTATTAAACCAATAAAGATCGATAAATATAGTAATTGCTTCATTTTATTCGACGAGTCCCGTAAATCAGCGTTCACGTTTTTTAATGCAAAATGCAAATTTATTAAATAAATCTAGAGGAACGTGTGAGCCATTTGAGAATTTTATTTTCAGCAAAAATAGCGTTGTAATTTTCAATTAAAAATCGTATCCCTCGCGTTACAATTATTTCGATCACAAAATAAATAACAATCGATTACACACACTGCCAACGAAGATTAAAAGATGAAGACATGAAAAGTACTCTCGTCCTGCGGTAGCCCGATTTAGCCTTCGCGATCAACAAGAAACTGTCGTTTCAAGGAACGAGGGCACGCATAAATTCCAAAACCAAATCGATTTTTCGTCTTCATCTCGAAAGCGAAAGAAGAGATGAAGAATTCCAGCCGCTGGCCAATGCAAAGCGTGGTACAGTCGCGTCCGTGAGGATGCACACGGTCGCCCTCGTAGCCGCAGGGTGTCCGCCGGTTTCCATCCTGGGAAGGCGACGGAAACGTTATGCAAATGGGTTTTTACAGGGAGAAGTTTCGTCGGCGACGAACGGAGAAACAGGAGGACGTTCAGTGGGGGATGGCGCGGGGAATCAGTCCTCTCCCTGTCGTGGATCGTCCAAGAGGCCGGATCATTTTTACCGAAATTAAATCGAAAATTAGACTCGCATTAAAATGCGCTCCCGATAGGGCTTGCTCGAATCGCCGGTGGCTCGGTTAAGCAGGGAGAGGCAGAGAATCGAAGGACGACGGATAGGCGGAGAAAGGAAGGAAGATAGGGCTTCGGGGGTTTAAACCGAAGGAATTCCATGCTCATGCAAATCAGAGATTCACGGCAGGACGCGCGGGTGGACCCGAGATTGTATGAGTTAATCAGGATCCGCTCGCGCGGAAGGCGCCTGGGTTGAAAACCACTGAGAAATAAGAATCCAACGAGGATTGCAGCAAGCAAGGACCGGGGAGAAAGGGATAAAATGAAAAAAGTTCGCCGGCGAACAATCGTGTATAAATCAGGGGGTGGTTAATAGGTAAGAACAAAGGGTTAGAAGGTTTTCGTGGTAGCTGCCTTCGAAGGAGGCACCGGAGGGATGCGCTCTCGTGGGGGTTGGACCTGCACGATTTACGATTCATTTCGCCGGCAAGCCTTGTATCGCCATTTTGCCGATCTGAATAATTAATTTTAATAACGAATTCTCGACCCTCCGTCGAACTCGTCACGTTCGCGGCTGAGAAGGACAGAGCCAACGTCTGTCTTGGACGTTTGACGTAAAGCCTCCATTGTTGGCTACATTTTTAATCGGCCAGCCGGAAAACGCTGTGAGTAATTTGTTTCCGTGATTCTTCCTTACGCTACCTTGTTCCCGTTGAGTTTCAATTCACGTCGATCGCTCGCTTTTTCTGCGGATGAAAAACTTTGGTTAGGTTAGAGAGGGTTGGAACCGCTAAGAAATCGCTTGAACCTCCTACGAAATTTTGTTGTCGGATCATAGTATGCTCTACTTCACGCTTCATTATATTGTACATTAACGATGGTAATGTACATAGCTATCGGTACACTTTAATATGTGACGTGCAAGGGGAGGATAATTCGTTGGGTTTCATGGATTTTTGTGAACCGAAATGGGTGGAAATGAAGTGAGAATTTGGGATCATTGGAATTTAAAGACTTTGAGATTTTAGAGTTTTGAGATTCATTAATATGCAAATTTAGGAACATTATCGAGATTAAGGACATAGATATTTGAGGACATTGAGATTTGTACGACTTACTCGTATTGGAATCTAGGGATTTAGTAATTTAGTAATTTCGCGATACAGCAGTTTAGATATATGTGGATTTGGAGTTATTAGATTTTAGAGTTTCTTGATATTCAAATTTCGGAATTTCAAAATATTTGAATTAAGGATATTGGAATTTTGGGATTTGATGGTCATACAATTTGGAGTTTTTGGTATTTAACACTATTTCTACCAAGAGGTGTCAAAAGACACCTTTCAAATTTTAACATAAAATTATTATCTATGTTGAATCGTTTCTCCACAATTAATTTTTTTACTTTTCACACAATGATTGTTAAATTAATTCAGCGATATAATTTTTCTTCAGCTAATATTCGCTAATTTCCCTTGTTACATTTGAGTGTACACCACTGCATTAATTGTATATTAGAGTGTCCCATAAGTTCTTTCCTTTTTTGATAGATATTCATTCACAATATTTATAATTGAATGTTGATTCGTTGCATTAACTGTTCAGCTGTATCAACCTTCTCCATCCCTCTATCCCATTTTGTGTCATATTACAAAAAGGAAGAAACGTATGTGACCCTAATACTTTGCAGCTTGATGAATTAAATAATCTCCAATAAATATACATCAGTGTATCAATAAATATATTCCTCAAATTATCTACGTTTAACTCACAATTTGAAATCCCAACCAGTTTCGACAATGATTTGTATTCAAAAGATACATTTTGGTTGAAATAGGTATACACAAACTCGTGGTAGAAATAGTGTTAAACATATAAAGACATAGGAATGAACGAATTTGTTAATTTTGATATTTGTGAAGAATGAGATGTTTGAAAGTTTTCAAGTCTATAAATGTGTGCTTAGCTAAAGTAAGTCTACATACATACTACTGCCTTTCAGTATATTAAAGTCTGCTTAATGCGTGCTCGTTTAATACACGATAGTAACCCCCATGCGTGCAACGCGTTACAATCAACCAAAATACGATTCATCCATAAAGAAATGATATGCCATTGACCTAGATTTAATACACAGTTCCTCTGATTTTGGACCGCTATACATAATTCTTATCGTGCATTTATCGAACACATACTGTGTCCAGGTTCAAATAACAAAATTACTATTCCCAACAACGACGAGTGTGGCCAGTGCGACTGAGAATTGTTGTTTAATGGTCTCTGTTTCGAAGATGAAATTGATATTCGGTTCGAGTTAAATACCAATGTGACTGAATTATTGATTATCGCAACACGTGTAACAAATTGACTTGCGATGCTGGAATTGATCACTTTACGATCCGCCCGGCTACCGATTATTAATCGGCGGCGTTAACAGCTGACTTGTGACTAATTCACCGAGGCGTATCTCTCTGTCATTTTTTGTTTCAGCAACATTTTATGCTTCACTGTTGCCTCGGATGCTTGAAATAATTTTTGAAATTCTCTTGGTATGTCAGAATGGGCTAATGGAACTTTCGAATAACTGGGTACATCTGTTTTAAGTGCTTTGTAAATTGATCCATATAATTATTGCAGTCATTCACATATTCATTAATGCACTACCGTACACAGTTCTTTTACATAGTGCATAAATATAGTTTATATAGTTCATTCAAAATAGCAAAATTGTTACAAGTGTACGTACAAGAATGTAAATTTGCAACTTCATAGAAATATAGTATAGATTGGTACATTTTTTAGTAAGAATTTTTAGTATAGGGAATTATTAATTGTTCATATGCTGGAAACTGTTTCGATAAGAATTTCATCTGTTCCTGGGGAAATATTGAATTGTATGATACCTTACTACTATACAATAAATTTTAATTTGATGGAGACTAGAAACATCAGCTACCTACGTTCACTTTTTATTGAACAGTAGGCAGTATAAATAAAAATTGAGTAATTTCTTGAAATATTTTACATGAAGTGAAAAATAATTAACAATTGATAAGGTAGCTTCAATTTTTTTTACGTAACACATATCTCGCTTTGAAACTTACAATAATCTTCCGAATTATTATTTACATTCATATTTGCTCGATACACTAATTGATGTCTTGAAAAATTAGTATACCAAAGTTCTCAAATTCTAAATTCATGACGGAATTTTCCTCGAATGTGAGTATAATATAATTATATATGTAAACATAATTGAAAAACAAACCTAGTACGATGTAATACTAAAATAAAGTATAATACCTAGTAGTATATTTCATATCAGGAACAGATCAGTTTTTCATTAGAATATATTGTGTCTTTGTTTGTATTAATGTTATTGTGCTTAAACATATTAATCGTGCTACTTATTCTACTTATTCTACGTTATTCTACTTTACGTTATCTTATTTATGTCACTCTAAACTTGTTACTATCTTGTATAACATATTGTATTATTTATACTACTTGATCGGCGTCACTGTCAATATTATTAAATATTGACACTATTGACATACTGACACTATTGACAATATTATTAAATATTCACACATCAAAAACAATTTGCAGAAGAATATCAAAATAACCTAATCATATCCATTCTGAATTGTATTCGTATACATGTATTCGAATGCATATCTAACCAATCACAAAATTCAATGTCAAGTACGTGAAATCAATCTTAAATGGAAAACCTAGTATCAAATCTTCATCTTACTGCTCGTTGCCTTATTCACTATCCATAATTTGTAACCCACCCTGTGTTATTTATTATAAATTACTTAAACGATAATTCTATCATAGGCGACAGCGGTATACCACGAAAGTCTGAAAGAATGTTAGAGAATGAGACGAACAAAACGAAACAGAACGATTAACGGTACGTGGACACATAAGTGTCACTCTTATTTATCGATAATTAGTGTCATTAACCGTTGGTGTCATAGCGCGACCGACCATGTTCGTGTATCACAATTCCCTTTATAGGCAGCCGTCATTTATATCGCCTAATTGACAGCCGGTCGATAACATTCCAAATACCAAATCGGATTCCGAGAAAACCACTACGCTCGGTGATCGATGAATATTTGATCGATCCGTGTTTACGACAACGATACCAAAGAGTATGTAAAACAAGATGCGACACTCTGACGAAGAAGCTATTTTTAGAGACAGACGGAATAATACAACCAATTTAAATGGACATGCAAAATGAAACTTGAAGATACAATTTCTACGCAATATTCTGAAAAAACGTGCATAGTATGCATCTATAGCGCTCGGTGATCCTTTATACCTGCACATTCACCTGTAATTTATTTGTAACTTATTTATAAGAAATTGTTACTCATTTGTAATAAATATAAGTATTTTGTCTTTTCCCTTTAATACATTTATCGATAATTTATTTGTAACAATCATATTGTCATTTTCCCGCAATATTAGGGTATCCTATAAGTTCCTTCCTTTTTTGATATGAAATATTTTATAAGCCACAATAATTTCAAAAAGAAGAAATAATGAGGTTTTCTGAGAGATGAAAGGTGATAGAGCAGAACAAATTAACCTTAAATTATAAATAGTATATATTCATTTAGTATTAAAAAAGGAAGAAATTTATGGGACAATCTAATACATTCATTTGTATTTACTTATAATAAATAGTTCGTCATTTCCCCATAAATTATTTGTAATAATCCTTTCTGTAATAAATATTCTTAAACTATATTTTATAGAGCAATCATTTTAGTATATGCCTTTCTTTTTCAACCTTTCACTGTCGTAAAATTGATATAAATACTTCGAAAGCATTGGCTTTAGTAATACAGAGAAAATTTACGACATTTTTAATTATTAGAAGTTGACATGAAAATTAAGTTCACTCGATTTACATTTCGTTTAGACAATTAATTTATGGGGAGGAGGAACTAAGATACCGCATGAAGTCGCCCCGTTGTACCTACCTGTATCAACATTTTGGTATCGATGATGGAATCAACGCCACAGCAAAAATAAATATCGAAAAACCATTCGATTTTGATGTCGCGACGGCTGTCAGAACGTGGGACGTAAATCACAGAGCGGAATCAATGAAAAGATTGACTTTGAACGATAGGACGAGTTAAGATAGGCATCTTTCGAGATTCGATTACAGGTACTATGTTCGGTCGAAAAAGTTTGGAACGCGAGCGAAATTTACAATCCAATGGGAAACATACGACACGTGCGGTATATAAATTCGGCAGTCGTATTGACTGGGATAAACGATGAAAGGGCAACGAATTTCCAACTATGCGGTCAGAAGTTCGATTCAGGGTTTTTCAACTTGACTCTTTGTCGTTATGTGTTAGGATATCTGATTGGAATCTATCTACTCGATTATCCGATGAACTGTTTTTCGAGTAACTATTGTAGACTTCTCGGTGATTGAAAAACTTTATGTGGTAATTCGGATATTGGAAAGTACGGGAATTTCGAGGTTTAGTTGTATGAGAATGTAAGAATTTGGGAATCTGGTAGTTTCAGGGTATAAGAATTGCGTAATTTGGAAATTTAGGAATGTAGGAATTTCGGGATTTAGGAATTTTGTAGTCTAGGGGTTTCGGAATCTAGGAATTTTAAAATCTAAGAATTTAGGAATCCACGAATTTGGGAATCTATGGATTTGGCAATCTAGTAATTTACGAATCCAAGGATTTAGGAATCTGGGAACGTGAGGATCGACGAATTTGGAAATCTGGAAGGTTAAGAATCTGGGAATGTACAAATCTAG
Source organism: Coelioxys conoideus (assembly GCA_947623535.1). NCBI lineage: Eukaryota > Metazoa > Arthropoda > Insecta > Hymenoptera > Megachilidae > Coelioxys > Coelioxys conoideus. The sequence goes on along the minus strand of OX392451.1, from coordinate 10,935,576 downwards.
GATTTAGGAATCTATGAATTTGCAGAACTTGAAATTTGGAAACGTGGATATTTGGCGATATAGAAATTTCATATGCAAAAATATGGTAATTTAATGGAACCTAGAAATTTGGTGCCATAGATCTTTATGAATTCTAGTATTCAGGTACGTAAGGAAATAGGAATTTAGTAATTCGGTAGTTCAAAATCCTAACCTCTGTATAAAGAAATTTACAACCCAAAATATTTAGAAATCCAGGAATTTTTGAAAATTCAAAAATTCTTGAAATTTACACAATCTCAAGTTCACAAACTTCAAGAACCTAAAATTTCAAAATTTTGCAATTCCCGTATTTGCCCGTTCGAAGGTATCAAATTGTGGAGCATGTTAGTTTTTAAATAAAAAAAACAAAAATCAATCTATTACTTTCTAAAGTGAGAGGGAAAGAGTTTACTCCGTTTCGGACACCTGGTTTTCTCCTGCACGTGTCGAGCGTGTTTGCATCGACCGAGTCTTTTGTTTATTATATTTTATATACATATTTATGTTCGTTCATTCAATTGTTTTTAAACGCCGATCTGTATGCCTGGCCGGTGCTCCGTTTATTTTTAGCATATGCAGTTCTCAGTTCTTTTGCGTTCATTAGACGTGAAGGTCACTGCCAGTCCGTAAGAAATAAAATAAATTTAACACTAGATTTACGGACGATTAATGACCACTTATATTTAAATCGCAATTAATGTATAAAAATAAGTAAATAATCGACGATACGTATTATTAACTCACACAATGACTCTTTATTTCGATGAAGGATAATTTATATTCGGCCAGAAGCTTTTTACTAATTTTCGTCATTTAAAATAGGCAATCTAACATCCGTCATTTTTACGGGTTCCGTAAATCTAGTGTTAAATTGAATAAATATAGAGTAAATAATTTCTTTCTTTAACCCGTTTCCTAATTGAGCATGCATACGTACAGTCTATTCCACAAGAGCGTGGATGCGATATCTACGAAATTTGATGGGCAATATAGCAAAAATTGTGCCAGTCCAAACATACAATGTGTCCTCTAATACGCAATAGCCCCAATTCTCTTAGTATCATTTCTGTCACTGAGAAGTTCAAGTCATTTCGTGATGAGTGCCGTATACGCTAAACGATTCGAGGTGTTTTCGATGGAAAACAGCGAATGGCGTCAACGTGTTGGATTGGCCATCTCAGTCCCCCGATGCCAATCCAATCGAAAATGTTTGGTCTCTCATGAAGTACAAACTCCGAGGAAAGCGTATTTTAAAATTGAAGACGCTAGTTCGCCGTATTCGAGAAATATGGAGATCTGTTTCTGTCTCATACGCTGCAAAGTTGGTTGAAAGTATGCCCAGACGTTGTGAAGCAATAATCGCTAATGATGGTGATTGGACACATTATTAAACAAGTGCGTATTAGTTCTTTAAATGTACTTTCGACCTATACAACCCTTTTTACAGAAAACATTTATTTGCATTCAGATATCGCGTCCACGCTCTTCTGGAACAGACTGTATCGTTCGAGGGAAGTGTACGTTGCTCCCGAGCGCACCCAAAAATGTCATCAGATAGAACTGGCCGTTCCGCGGTCCCCTTGGAACGGTAAAAACCAAGATACGTTAAATGTGACGCGTATATCCCCTATCCGGTCACGAGCGGGTTTAAAGCAGGAATCAGTGATCGGGAACAAGCGGAGGGAAGGAAAGGAAGAACGAGCAGTGGTACGGTATGGTTCTCTAGCCACTTGGTACCTGACGAGAACGGCGGAGGTAGTGGTGGCCCAGTGATATACAACGCTATCACCCTCGTATTTACTGCAGTGTCAAACCAGGGCGACAACTTGGTTACAAATTAGTGCTTTGCATCGCGCGCCTGCCCACGTCCCGCTCTTACAGCGAACACTTGCTGTATACGTATGTATACGTGTACGTATATGTATACATATATCTACATCGGTGGCCTTTCCAGCGGGCTACGCGACTCTCGTATGTTTATGTTCCTGGCAGCTGCGTCGCAAAAGCTTGCCAATATTGGTTCTCAATTTAATGATCAGCCGGTTGCGTGCACCCCTAAACCCCCTTCTACTTCGATCCGGCCAATCGTAAACTTGTCCGTTTTTCACAATCGAAATAAATTTTCAACGAAGGGTACATGCGTACTGGATACAACGAAACGAGATGCTCCACGTGTATTTATGACGGAGGGAGTAACTACTGCAGTACCGAGACTGTTCCACAGCCTGAGGTGATCTCATTGTTAGATGCGGATTGGATAACGAGGATTTTTAATTATTTTCAAGACCCGGGGAAGAATGGAACGCTTAGATGATGTTGCATTACAAAGGTAAATATTTGGCTTAAATCGTATTACAAAACTAAGTGTTTGGTATAACTGTTGTTATAGCGCTACATATTTACATCTACTCGTGCTGCAAAGGTAAATATATTTAGCTGAACTTATATTACGGAGCTAAAAATTTAACACTAAAACTACCGACGTATAATGCACAATTATTTTGATGTTAAAAATGAGGATGAAAAGTAAATTAACAAATGACAAAACATAAATGAATACACCTATAGGTTGCTGATCTTGATGACAATCAGTATAAATGTCAAGAAGACTAACTTAACAAATTTTGTCATTTGAAGTAGGAAATTTGTAGAAGGGTCATTTGACCCCTCTTGGTAGTTTTAGTGTTCACTTCACTCATGTTACACAGCTACAAATTTAGTTTAAGTCTCATTACAATGTTGCAAAACTTAGATCAATTCACGTTACATAGTTACGAACTTATATTAACTTATATTACAAAATTACAAACATAGTTCAATTAACATTACAATGACATCCAATAAAATTACAAAGTTACAAACTCAGATTAACCCATATAACAAACTGAACATACGTCATAAACCTTGACTAGTGCTTATGGTCAAATACTAAAAATGCCATGATGTTACTCCAACAAGTATCATTTTCCGGAAATAAAAGTGCAAACCACCTGACGAGACTTTGCACAACTTCATTACTTACAATATCAAACTGTCGATCCTCAGACTTTGTCAAATTAAAAAATTGCTATCAATTGTTGAAACCTAGAGTGTTTCACCAAACCTACAAAAGCGGTCAAAATGACCGTTTAACAAGTTGCTAATTTTAAGTTAAAAAGCATATTAGTTCGGATTTTTTGAAATTCCTGTTTATTGTCATCGAGATAAATAATTAATGTGAACATTATTTGTGTTTAATCGTTTATCTGTTTGTCAACTTCATTCTTAATTTAAAAATGAACACATATTATACGCCGGTATGTTTAGTGTTAATAATGTTAATAGAGCGACGAATGTTGATCGAGTTATCGTTGAACGTTATTAGCTCGGGAACATCGATTTAATTATGACACATATCATTCGAAGCAACGATTTCAGGTAAAAGTTGCAGCTGATCCATAAGCCGTTTAAAGTGGGATCTCAAGCAGCAGCGTGTCGAGCGTAAAGGAATTTAGGGTGTTGTTAATCGGTGAAGATATCGTTACAGAGGTTCAGGATCGAAATAAGAGGATCGATTGGCCGATAGGATGGGCTGAGAACCGCTTGCCAGTAGAAGAGGCGATATATCAGCCGCGGGTCAACAATGTGTAAGCGGTATCGTAGCCGAACCCCCAGGTCGAGAGACCCAAGTTCGCTCTTGGTGACACTTCTGGAGTTTCTGCTCTTTGGATGGTGCACTGCAGAGATATATGTTATTGGTCATCTGTATAGGTACACTTGTATACACGCAACGGATGTATCGTGTACCTCTGCTTGCCGAAGCGCTCAAAGTTACTGTCTGCGACCACCATTTTGAAGAAGCTACTTTCAGTTCTACATTTCCACGTGTTGTGTTATTTAAGTCCGTTTGACGCCTTGTGGAACGATATAAATTTCAATTAAAAATAATATGCAAATAAATCTGTTGTTTATTCTTCTAAAATGCGGAATAATTAAAAAAAATTGAAGGTGATAGTGAATACTTCTTATACACATAGACACGCAGTCGTTTAGTTTGGAACAACAAGAAAACAGCACATATCGGTGTTACACAATTATTCGACACACATTTGATTTATAAATATGAGATCTTCATACGATCAAAGTCGTCTGCTCGTTTAACTCTAGATTTACCAACAATTATATTTAAATTAGAACTAAGTTATAAAAATAAGCAAATAATGAACAATAAGTAAAATTCATTCAATGATTCTTTGTTTTCACGAAGCTTAACCTACATTTTGACAGAAGCTCCTTAATAATTTTCATAATTTTAAATAAGAATTGGTATATAATAAGATCCGTAACATTGATGAGAAAATATTGTAGACACTGCGGCACTGTCATTATCGTGACAAGCGCAAAAATTACTCCAAGCCCGATTCGCAGCATCGTGAAATCATAATCTTTTACCCAATATTCGAAAAGCTGGCCAATTGATATTTAACGCAGCGACAAAATATTTGCGAACGAACGTTCATCCAGCGGTGTGCTCAATAAACAGCATCAATATAAAAATCGCGGGTAAAATTGTTGGTCCCTGGCGTTAATGAGGAAAAAAAAAGTTATTCGCCGGGTCGGCCAGTGGCAGCCAGGAAGGAGCTTTTCATTCGTGAAAAGTGGAAAATTGCAGGAACGGTATCGAACCGGTCCATCGTGCCGTGAATCGACAAATTACTTTTCATTGCCGCGATGTAATCACGGATTCAGGTGTCGCCCTCATTAATGCCGGAGCCCCGGTAGGCAGGCGGGGGTGAGTACAAGGGCGTAACGGGAAAGGGGCGGTTGCCTTCGAGGGTGAACGGTGGAAGCAACAAACTGAGGTTTTGAAAAAAAAAAAGTACCACTCGCCAGCTTTACCGCGAGAGAAACCCATTGATTTCCTCCATTCAGAGAGTGCGATAATTAAATGCATTTTATACAGTTCCTTCGTGCGGTCGGTATAACGGTGAGTAATTAATAGACATTTAAAATTTTTAATAACGCCGCTTTTATGCGTCACGTTGCTGAGCGTCCCCCTCAGTAATTATATAGCCAGTGAATGGATCTGTTGCATTTGACTTTTAATGCCGACGGATCAAGCGGTTACACCACACTTCGCGACACTTATCAACTCGTGCTAATGACGAGAAAATTTTCGTCAGCCTCTTTTTTTTTAGGGACTGTTAACGCTTCTTCTTCTCGGACACTTTGGGAATGCGTATCGTTTAAATCTTCGTTGTATCGCGGTGTGGATGTGATATGTGAAATGGAGCGGGGTTATTATAAAGAATATGAAGCTGCGTGCTTTATAGCCTCGATTGGTGGACCACAATTGGTGTTTATATTGCGATGGCGTAGTGTATTTGAGAATTTCAGAAATTAGACGCCGTGACATTTGGGAACTTTGCGATTTTGACATTTGGAGATTTAGGGAATTATTAACTTTGGAGACTTCCAGATTTTCGGAATTTTTAATTTTGGAGATCTTTCGAACTTATAAATTTGGTTTAATTAAAATATTTTCAATTTGCGCCTTTCTTGATTTCTATATCTCCAAATTCCAAAATTCTCAAATTTAAAAAAACTTGTCAAATTTGAAGGGTTTACGCGCTTTTCAATTTGCAGACTACCGAATTTCTGAATTACTAGATTTTCAAATTTGCAAATCCCACAATGCTCAATCTCTAAGGACGCAAAATTACCAAATTTCTAACTTTTTAAGTATTCAAAACTTTAATTTTCCAAACGTCCAAATTCCCAAATCGCAAATGCCTTGTGCACATTTTCGAATTCCCAAATCCACAAATTTTAAAATATTAAATTATCACATTTCTAAGCTATAAATCTTGAAATTTTCAAATACTCATCAAGTTTCCATGCTCCTATATTCCGAAATTTTGATATTCCTAGAATACTTATTTTTAAATTTCCAAATTTATATTTCCTCAATTTCCAGATCCTACATACCAACATACTCAAATTACCTTATTCGGATTCCACATTAAAAAAGTACTCAAATACCAAAATTTTATTTAACCGTGCTTGAAATGAATCTGTTGTCAGCAAAACAAAAATGTGCCGAACTCTGACCTCTTTCCATGCATTTACCGCGCGGCGACAACAATTATGCAATACATAATCGGTTACTCTTTTTCGCTGAAATCAGCGAGTCGCGAAGTAATGATAGGGATTAATTGGCAGGAGATTTAACGACTAAACATCTTGACAATATTTTACGTGTTCAGAGGTGAAAACAGATTCCATTCGCGTAAAGTCTTCATTCGGCCACGGCGATAAATCAGGGCTTCTTTTCTGTTGTGAAAGAAAAAAAAAGAACTGTTGACTCTGCGTCATTAAAATTAATGATCGCGTGATCGCTAAACGCGTTTCTGCACCATCTTTCACATTCTCAAATCCGGTCAAACCAACCAACGTGTCCGCGATAAATCACAAAACACCTGTTTCGTAGGAACCAGTATCTCACCGGGTCTCATATTCAATTAAGTTCTTCAACGAGAACGCCATGATGTGGGACACAGCAAGATTGAATTTGTCGGCAAACCGTGAACGATCAAAGTTGATGAATTTTTTTATCGAATCGAAAGATTCGAGGAGAGATTTCGTCTGATAAAATTGTTTTATGTTCTGCGGCAAAGTTGGCAGCCGTAGAATGTAGCTTGCTACGATGAATTTGGAATTCTACGACTGAGTTTAATTATTTTGAGGTATTCGAAATATTGAGGAATATTTTAATGAATTCGGTAAATGTGAAGTATTAGTAAAATTTGCAATTGAAATTTAGATACACTTAGATTTAGAAATTTAGAAATATTCAAGTTTTTGTTTCATTTTTTTTTTTAAATGGTCAGATATTCAGATTTTTAGACTTTGAAATTTTCAGATTATTAAATTCAAAAATTGTTTAATTTTCAGATTTGAAAATTTTTGCTTTTCAGATTTGAAAATTTTCAGACTTTCAAAATTTCTAATTTCCAAATGTGCAAACTGAAACATTTTACAAAATACACATTTTCAAATCTCCCTTGTTTCGAGTGTTTGAAATAAGGATTCCCAAAATTACATAATCTCAAATTTACAGATATTCAAAATTAGAAATTGTAAAATATTGATGTTCAGAAAGTTGCAGGCTTAACCCTTTGCGGTCCTTAATTTCTCTTAGTTGCGGCTCTTTAATTAATTTACAAAATACACGAAGAAGTGGGTTTACAATCAAATGTATTCTAATAATGCAGATTGCGTACCGAATGTATTTCTAATTTGTTACAAGTGGCAAAGAAATGAAAACGTCTTGAATCAACCTATTTATCCAAATTATTTCTACGATCAAAGAGAAACGCCATGTCGGGCCACACTTGACATAGCACCGCAAATGGTTAAAGATGTCTAAATTCACAAGTTCACGAAATCAGAAATACTCATAATGTAGAAGCCTAAATGCATTTAGACAATTAGAAATTCATATGCAACATTTACAAAACCGATTTAAAAGCCGTGAAAGTAATTTTGAAAACGTAGAATGTCATGTTAAAAATCTTGAAAATTATAGAAATAATCTTAAGAATCTGAAATAATCTTGAAAAATTTTGAGAATTTTGAAAATCTTCTAAATCTTGAAAATTACCTTAAAAATCTAAATATTCTTAAATGTACTACAATATCTAAGACTCATGAAATTTGTGGAAGTTCTAAATTTCAATTTCATGGTGTATGCTTCCAGAACATTGCAAATTTACAATATCATGTAAAATATTTATATAACTTTTAAATAAATTTTTTTTTTATAGAAAATATTTATTTACGAATTTTTTTAAACGATAATATTAGTCTTTGTTACTTTCTTAGCATTGCGTTTAAAAATTTGGAAACATTGCTCCTTCTTTTGCCAAAATCGGAATAATTATTCAACGAAGTATAAATTATCGTTTCTTCCAATTCTCGGCGTGTTCCGATTACGAACGAAGATTTCGCATAAGTAATATATTTGCGCAATTAAGCGCAAGGGCTAAGAGTGCCATCGGTACCCATACATTTGCATTTATAGCTTGTTCCAGTGTTCGCCGGACGTGCCATCGAATTCGAGTTGATTTTTGTTTCGAGAAATCGAGCCGGATCGTAAAGTCTCATAATTCTGCAGAGGAACGTCGTTGCATCTATATCCGTCGAAAATCTCGCCGATCAAATTACTGGGCGTCAAGGCTCGGTATCGAGAAAGTGTCCGTCCACTTCGTCTATAAATTTGGTCGGTTTTAATTGGCCACTGATTTATCATTATGTTTAGCCGAACGGAACTTGCTGTAAATTCTATCAACAACTGCCAGTGGATCGTTGATGCTAATTCGCGATTAATTATACATCGTGTCGTGTAACCGATATTATAATTTCGATAAATTATAACTCGCTGAAAAATATTTATATATCCTCGCAAAAACGTTTGTGCGTTCACGATTATTGTATCGTGCCGTCGTAACAGATTCGCACGTATTTACTATTTAATCAGATACCGGATAAATTACGACCAAATATCGTGATATTTACGATAAATGTCGTTCGGGAGTTGCTGTAAAATGAAGATCAAAATTCCAAGGATAAGCGCTCTAATCACTGAAATATCACCCTGTTAACGAGTTTTATAATAAAGTAGTGAGAAATAATTGTGTAGTATAAATATTTTGTATAATAAATCCAGTGAGATAGGATTTTCAAGAATTTGCAGATACATTTGGAGCAATTTTTAACAGAAATTCATAAGCAGGTTCTGAATGCAGCAATAAGACCGCCATAATTAAAATGGAGGGCATACGCTAACAAGAAAATTAAAAACTGCGTATACATTTAAACATAGTCTATTTATTTAGTTGATAATTAATTTTAAATTTATTCCTGATTCTTAATTTTAAATTAATTCTCAATTTTTAATTTTTAATTAATCCTCGATTTTTAATTTTAAATTATTCTTGATTATTAATTTTTAGTTACTTCTTGACTATTCATCTTAAATTTATTTTTGATTATTAAGTTTTAATTCATTCTGAATTATTATCAAATCATTTTCTTTAACAGTGATCGTAGGAATGTTTTATATGCAATTTGGACACCAAGAAATAAATACACTGCAAGGAATACTTCCATGACAAGGCCATTTCTACAGCATGTTCGAGGTCAATGTTCTTGTATATAAGTGTTATTACAGTAGAAATATACTTCCTATATCTTTTTAATCATAAGAATTTCCTTCGACATCACACAAGGTCACTTTATGATCTCTTCAATAAATGATACATTAAATATCTCAAATTGTATTTATGTGCAAACAATTGATCTTAAAATATTACTTTATCTATCAGACTATAACGCTTCATACAATTTGTCCTTTGTTATGATTCAAATTATATAGAACATATTTTTTCTACTGTCACAATTGACTGAAATGTTGAAATGTTAAAATATCTATTTTTAATTAAATTACCATGAATATACTTACACTTTAATATTATTACTTTCGTATTATTTGTATAAAATACAATTTTTATTATGGTACAGAATTCTACAATATTGTTCGTATAAAAATTGTATTCAAAATATCAGTAATCACTCGATCATTTGCTAGGTGCAAAGCATCAAAAAATAATCGTTCAATGATTTCCTAGGTTCGCGGTATCAAATAATGATCTTTCGATTATTTGCTGATTGCAAGGTATCGATAAACAATCGTTCCACAAGTTTGATTTAACCATTAAATCGAAATTAATTGTACCACGACTCAGGTGCAGGATTGCACCTGAATGCGATTTTACGGGAAACGTGATTCCAAAGAATTCGATGAAACGTTGAGACTCATCGGGTGGGAAAAAAAAAAGAACGGGAAGTTTCTGACAATTTGCAGGAGGAAGCCAAGCCGGCGTTCGATAATAAGAAAATGGAAACGGATTTCGAATGTTATTAAGTAAAATATTGAATTACGAGTAAGAGGGGACAGTGCGATATAAGAACTGGGATGATATCGAGTGGGGCCACTGTCTTGATATAGACCACCATGAGCGAGTTGGGCCCAACCAGTAGGCTTTAAATCGTCCTCACACCGGGAGGGCAACCGGTGTACCCCTCGGTATCACCTAAAATATCCTCGACCTAAGGTATCCTGATCGAACGTGTCCACTACCACTGTTCTTCGCAGCCTACAAAATCGATGTCCACCACCTTTAACCTCTTGGTCCCGAATGGAACACATAGGTACCACGAACGTGTTAAATTGCCGGAGAATTAGAAAACTAGAAAGGGAACTAGAAAACGCCTTCAGAGGGTACAGTAGTCGTATGACTTTTCGAAAATTGACGGCAGTTCCTGTTACGGTAACGTTGTGTTACCTGTCTGCACCTGGATCGCTGATGAACGCGAGATGGTGTTACGTGGATTCTGCATGTGCGGTGTCAGAATTTTCGTACGATACTTGGAAAAATAATAGGCATATGGATTATTTTTAGAAAAATAATAGGCATAGGAAGTTATTTGGTAGCACGTGAACGGAAGCAAAGGATAGAAAGAACTGAAAGTAAAGGATAGAAACAGTGCCTTGTTTTTATTGCTGCGTCCCTATTATTCATGCGTGCACGTTCGTTTAATGGATTGATGCTGTGCGCGAAATCGGGAGAAACCTTTAGGAAAATAATAGAAGCTCCCCAAAAATCCGACAGTCTTTATTTATACATAAAGTGTATATAAACATATTATTTCATTTAGTATAATACTTTATTAAGTGTCCACTTATTTTTGTCTCCTGATAAATGGCAGTCACTTTCGTTAAGTACAGCGTGTTTCCACAAAGATGCAAACATGAACGTCAATTATTTGTTAAATAATGTATATACTATAAGGATATATAATAATTAAAACTTGAAAGTGGATGTACACTTCAAAGTGGAGTACATGTACTATTTGTTATAAATATATGTTATATGCCTTTGATGAAATGTGTAATATTAATAGCATAAAGATACTTGATATCCACGGCTGTGGTTTGTTCATTTTTACTCATCTTTGTAGCGCTGTATTACCAAATAGTAACATATAATATTGGACCATAACCAGCGCCCTATTCAACCTTCTGCTTCCGAATGATCCATATTGCACTGCAAAACTATCCTTATTTAAGAACGAAAAGTTTGATTGCACAAACCCACCTTATGCCTAAGTTTATCGATAATTTTACCACTTTGCTTTATCGCAAAATAGCAGAGTCAAAAGGTTCAATTTCAGTTGAAAGCAGTTGTTCTGAGCTCTCTCTTTGATTTAGGGGAAAAAGTACGTGTTCAGGGACGAAAGGGCTTATTCCGAAACCATTTCACGACTTAGGTGTAGCTGGGCATGATTAGGCGAATTTCCGGGAATAATTGTACATGAAGTAACCTTATTGTTACGTTACTCGTCACATTGCTTTCAGAATTTTCGTTGTAATCACTGTAGTGGATACTTCGTATCGTACTTTGATCACCAATGTGATTTTGTATCGTAATAACACGCGTGAGACTTCAAATACCATTACGTCACCGTGAAAAGCTGATTATGTTAATCTTGTTATATTTGAGTTACACAATTTAGTAGCATTTATACACGTTCTTAATGTTATTTCGACAATTCATTTTAAATTCATAGCAGGTATTTAAGATGTAATAAAGAAAATTTTATAGATTGTTGCGTAACAATTCAAAATTTTACGAAAATAACTTTGGTTAAGAATCATTATTATGAACGTTTTAAATTTTTGTTTGTCACTACGCATTGCTAACGACAGGAGTTAACTTTGTTTACGAATAATTGTTATCGATGACGAAAATTATATACCACAATTGATACGTAGTTTGGAAAATGTGAACTTAAGAAATCCTGGATTTGAAAACTATAATTTACGTATTTCGAAATTCGAAAAATGCAGAATTTACGCATTTGAAAATTTGAAAATTTCGAAACTCAACAATGTGGGAACTTCGTTTAAAAAATGGATAATTTGTAAGGTACAAATTGCTTAAATCTATTATTTCTAAACATTTTACATAGATATTTATGTACATATTGAATATATTTTATATAAATAGATACACAATAATATATAAAAATGTATACATGTCTTACATAATACATAAATATGCATACAGTATATTCTACAATATATGGACTTAGCATATTAAGTACATTTACGTCACCAAAGTGTGTTGAGCTTTTGTGTCAATAACTGATAACAGATAAGTTATTGTACAGTAAAGATTGGAATTGAATATTTAACTAGCAAATTTTGATAATCTTCACTAATTGACAGTGGTATAATTATTTTAAAGTAACTTGTTTCATCTCATCAGCTCATATTAGACATTAATTGTCCTAGTAAATCATCATTGTCTTGCATTTCGTTTGTACGATGCATTTATTATACTTACAGTATACTACATTTATGACAACAAATCAACTATTTTAAATTAAAAATATTATTTTGTCATCTGTATCAAAATGTGTACGTAAATTATTTCATCGAATCTCATGTTTCAATTTGATGAGAACAAATTTTGCAATACTTTTTCGTTGTCAATGTTACATTACGTATGTTTTATGCCTTACAGCATAGTGTAAGTATGTAAGTAAAAAGTACATCAACGAACAAGTGGTGGGTGTAATATAAATGGATCAGTTTCGTGCAGGTGTCAACTTCATCTCCTTCGGGATCAGTGCACTTGACCCGCAACCTGTCCTTTTGTTTTAATACAAGAGTCCCAATTTGTCGTCAACGGCATCGCCGTGCTCGAGTTGCATGCTCGGCCCGTTCCTTCCTTTTTCTCCCTTTTCATTCCTTTTTTCCCCTGGTTTCCTTCGAGTTCACGCAAGCCGCCTGACAAATAAGCCCACCGTGCAGCCGCGGAACAGGCGAACGAACAAATAGCTTCGCGGCCGGGTGTCAGAATCAAGATTATGACAGCGCGTCGGGTATAAATTTGAAATTTAAGAGAATTCTACCTTTAGCGGGGCGCTATGGTGACCGATCCCCCCCTCTCTTCTGGGCTAAATGCCGGTACCACGTAAATCACGGTGATATGCGGGTTCGCCCAAAATTCCCGGCTAATCTCGAAATCAAACAGCCACGAAGGACATAAAAATGCTTTATCGCCGGAGACCGAAATACACCTAAGCCACACCACCCTCTCCGGTCTGAAACGTACACGATCGCCTTGTTCAAGATGGGACACCAATGTACCACCACTATTTTCTTCACGAAAGATGGATGAGATTTCGTTCTCGGCGTTCAGGTTACTTGAGATTCGATTCGGGGTCGAGGAACAGAGACCTCGTGCACTGCTCCGACTGTTTGTTATCTTATAGCCCGGCTGCGAGTCATTACTCCCTGGACGCTCGAATCGGGTCATCTTGATTTATTGAAAAGCAATTCGACCTATATGGTAATGTCGTTTAAATGCTCTTAAAAATAATTTGTCAACACTATGCATTTAATGACAGAAGTCTCCTTTTGGCGCTGTTTATTGTAAGCGCTCGTGTAATGCAGGATTTGGACTATTGCACCTTAACCCTTTGCACTCGAAGGTATTTTTACTGGTAACTGATAACAGCTGAAAAACTTTCTGATTGTAAGGTTTCATGAATTCTCTCAACGTTGTTATCTGTCTATTATTAATTGCAACTAATTGACACTAATTAATTAACTAATTAATTATACATTGTATATGCAACACTGTAGATTTAGTTAAAAAATACCCATACCAAATTGCTGTATTAAACAAAGTGGTAAGTGTTAGTCACCTTTCGAGTGCAAAGGGTTAATTTTCAAGATCTATGCATTGAACGCTAGCTATACATTTTCGTCCCCCATAAGTCGTCATAGGTATTAGTCAACGTGACCTGAACTAAGTGAGTTGAGGTGATGTGTATTGCTTAATGCGACGTACTTATATGGCTTGATGTGACGTGTCTTGGGTCGATGTGACGTCCGTTGAGCCGCTGTGATATTTATTAGATCGTTGCGACGTGTACAAGTTGATACAACGCAAACTAGCCGATATTGTTGTGACGTGCATATTGACTTGATTTGATGTATGTTAAATCGATATGACGTGTATTAATTGATACAACGGGTATTTAATGTAACGCCTATTGGGTCATGTGATATATATTGGCTGATGGCATATATAATTGTTGCTATGGCGTACATTTGTCGATGTAGTGTAATGAATGTGACGTGTATTAGTCAATATAGCCTACATTGATAATTGGATCGATACTGTTTTGGTCGATGTGAACTTCATTGGTTAATATCACGTGTATTTAGTTAATGTAGAATAGGGAAGCATAACTGCGCATGCGTGAGTCACGTGTAAGCGATGGGCGTTCCTATCGTGTATTAAACAAGTGTCCATTTATCGAGAACATGCTGTACATTTTTTAAAGGGTTAGTGCATCCATAAGAATTATTGGATTAAAGAATTTGTATATCAATATTCTTAAGTATTTAAATTAAATAATCCAATAATTATAAAATCAATATTAAATTAAATATTCTAATAAATCTTCATAGAATTTTAATACAGCTTCCGAACGATCTAATTCAATTCCCAATATTCTGTAATTCCTAATACTTATTTACACCGCCGAGTGATAGTTATGAATTTTGGAATAATAGTTCCCAAATGCCATAATTGTGTGTTTCTTTCAAAGTCAGGAAACAATCACAAGTTACGTCGATGCTCTGAAAATTAATACATAAAAAGGTGACAACCCACGCAAAGAATACGGATTATTTAATTTAACGCTTACCTAACAATCGGAAATGTTCATTTTGTATCTTCGCGACAAAGTTACGCTAACGTTGTAACTTTATGCTAATAAAAGTCATTAGGATTTACCAGGGCACGCGATATTCGATCAATTTCAAAACAAAGTGTGTTTATGATCCACAAAAGTTGTGGTAAGAATTCCATAGGAAGAAGCAAAAGATCTTAAGGATCTATTCAGAACGAAGCGATCGGGTCGAAATGTTTAACGTCATGGGCCCGATACGATCTTGGTATCACCGTTCCGCCGATTACGCGAATATCAATGACTTCTGGGAACAACCGGATGGATTCGAGCGAAGTATGCAAACAAGAAGAAATAATTGCAATCGGATATTCGGAGGGCCCCGAAGAAGGTGTATCGTATCGGCGGACGGTGGTTATTGACGACCGACCAATGTAGTGGCGATGCATTGGCGGACGAGCATAAATTTCGACCCCTCTCCCCCTCCCCTCTCGAACTGACCATCGCGTTTTTCGATGCGTCTTAAATTGCCTGGCAACTGTATTCTTACTGATGTCAGCCAGCAGAACGCATAAAATGCGAGGTGACATATGCATTAATCAATGCATTTATAAATAAAATCTCTCCAACACGAACATCTTGCGTGGTTTTACCATCCACCGAACAATTCATCGAATAAGTCTTTCGTTTTGCAAGTGAAGCTAGTGTATTTTGGAAGGAAATGAAGATAATGTAGATAAAAATTGATACGATACTTTTGTCTGTAAGCAATCTATAGGGAAACAATAAGAATTGTCCTAATAATTAGGAGGTGAAGGTTTGGGTGATTAAAATGGCATTTGAAAGATGTTTGTATTGAAAATGGTGCAAGTCTACCTTGGGTTGAAATCTATTTTGGCTGAATATACTACGGCATGATTTAACTTCGATAAATAGAAATACTGGTAATACTGTGAAGAACTACATATCGTATAATATTGGTATTAGTAACCCCAATACGAGCTAGGATGTGTTGTCTAGGTATCATTGCACATTTAATACTAGGTATCAGCTTGCAAGTTCTAGTTCTGTTCTCAATAAATACTCGAGAAAGTTGACACGATTTTACTCTTTAACAGTTTCGCTGTTATTTGAAATTAATTACGAATTGCGATTTATTTTATTAGAAAAAGTATGACTCAGAATGATTTCAACGAAAATTATAACTATAGTGCATTTGAAAGTGAAGGTAATAATAAGAAAATAAGCATACTTTTTTGACTAATAAAGCCACGCCAATAAAATCTTAATTTCCAAGGAATGTTATTATTTTTATTATATTTATATAAACAAGACCCATTAGAATTGACAATGAAAGAAGAATCTTGAGATAAACGTTGTTGCGTATACATAGTTCAAAATACATAGATATAGACATAGTCCAATAATTGAGAAAAATATTTTGTATAAAAGTTTGATGACGGAATAAGTAAAAGAACTTTTTGAAAAAGTTCCTTTCATGGAATTGGATTTTTGTAAAACTTGTAGTGTTTTGTATATAAAACTTAAATAAATTTTAGAAATAAAATCTAAGAATAAAATTAGGTGTACATTTATTTTATGTTACATACATTTATGTACTAATTTATTTTTGTCGAAACTATTTTATATCATTTATTCATTTATTTTAGTAGAAACTATTTTATATCATTTATTTATTTGTTTTAGTAGAAGCTATTATATAATTTTTATAGAAATTGTTTTATATTATTAATTTTATTAGATTATTTGGAAACCTTAAATATTATTCTGAGAATCTTGAAATTACTAGAAATATTGATAAAAATAACAAATTGATCTTGGAAATTTAAAAAATCATCTTACAGCGTTTAAAAATTACATTAAACATTTTGAAAATCGTTTTGGAAATCGCCTTAAACGTGAAGATTATATAAAATTTGGAAAATCAAGGTAAAAATCTTAAAAACATTAAAAATCGTCGTGAAAATCTGCAAAATCACTTTGCAAATCTTGAACATCGCTTCGAAAATCTCGAAGATATTGAAAATCATTTCGAGAATTAGTAAATGATCTCAAAAATTTTGAAAATCGTTACGGAAATGAGAAAACGATTTGAAAAAACTCGAAAGTTATCATGAAAGTTCGATAAGGATCTGAAGAATCTGGACGGAAGCTGAAAAATTGTTGACGGCTAAAGAAGATAATTGTCGAGGTGGAAGGATTTCGTGTAGGAACGAAAAGGAAAAAGCGAAGGCGACAGATTGGATGTTGTAGTCAGGCGCGTTTCGCTCACGCGGTGAACCCTTCAAATCCCATCGGCATATCGCCATAGGCCGCGGCGGTTGGGCCATGCTCTTACGGAGCCCCCACGGGCCCATAAATATCGAATTTTTATTTTGAATGGGAAAACGAACGATCGGTCGATGCAACGCGTCTCTGGCCCACACTAAATCAGCGTTACTTTATTAAGTATTACCTTTAGTTAACAGATACTTAATCAAAAGGTGCACGCCGTACGCCACTAATTTGACTTTGGCCCCCATAAATATTCGGGGACCGGCAAGCGTCGGACCTATGCCGACCGCGGCATCGGCATCGGCCAAAACCGGCGCTGCCCTCGAAATACCAGACTCACCCGGACGTGAACACACTGGACAGAACGACGGATGAATGGGCGACCAATGGTTTCGTACCGATAAAATACTTCTGTAATTAAATGCGAGTTCCTACAACGCGGCGTATCGATCACGCTTTTCGAAATTTCGTGTTGCCACCCGATACGAGCCAGGCTCGTAGCTAACTCTTCCGTAAATAAATGATGCTTCAAATTTTCTAGATAAAAAAGGGCACCGTGTTCTTTGGAGAATTAGGGTCAATCTTCGATTTATGGCTCGCATCTGCAAATGTTACGAGGATATTCGCGTTCGCGGGTAAAATAGGTTTAAACATTGTGGCGAATGAATTGGCTGAGTATGTGGATTATTTGATAACGTAGTTATTTGCGACTTTTAATTACGACTTTGATTAAGATATCCAGAAAGAGACATAGTAGTTTGGTTGTTGAGTTGAATCAAACCTTCTCTGGTGAATCTGGGACCAAAGTATGCCAATCTATATTTGACCACTTCTGTCAATGTTTGTTATTTCAGAAAATATGTAATGTTTCATTTCCTCTTTTATAGGAATAATCATTTACACTAATTAGAGTAGCCATGGTAGCGATGGCTATTGATATCGTACGTACTTGGGTTAGTATAAGATATCGCGAGTTCAAATCTCCTCATGAGGAAAATCACATTTTTTAATTTTTAATATTATATTTTTTTTTCTGTATGGATGTATTCACATACGTTTCTTCGTATATTTATGCATATATGTTTATACGTTTCGTGTGTATATATCCTTATACGTCTTTCATTGTTCAGTATTATTTCGCACTGTAATTAATATTTATCTATCCTAGAAGATAAATATGTAAAAGATATTTTTTTTAATTTAGTGTAATTGTATTATATTATTTACAAAGTATAACGCTGGGCATAAGTGTAACGTTCTTTTTACGACGTTTGGTATCATACGCATAGTAAATAATACAACGAAATTATACTAAATTAATGAAACAGCGGATAGAAAAACGTCGATAAAAATGCTGACTAATATTAAAAAATTGGAAACATACCAGTTACATATTATAATTGTTTACGTTGGAACGAACGTGTTAGATTACTGGATTACTAGTAGCCCACATGATTAGTGGTTCTCATGAGATTATTCGTGGCCCTCACTAATTTATTAGTGACCCTTGCCAAATTGTTAGTGGACGTCACTAGTTCACTAGTCACTCTTACTAGATTAGTAGTGGCCCATACTTAATTACTAGTAGTTCTCATTAAGTTATTAGTAGCCTTCACCAAGTTACATCGATAAATGATTAGAATCCTTCATTAACTTACAGTGCTAAACTATGAGCTCTTCTTGGATTAACACTAGAAGTACCGGCATTAAATGCATGCTTACTTCAAAACTCAAAATAAAGTAGAAAAATAACCAAATAAATGTTGTAGCATCACCTAACATATACAACCATTCATTGGCTCAATAAAGCATGACAGACATTTTGATAAAAGGACGGCAATAAAATGTTGTAATAAAAAATGCCAAACCCAAGACCAGTCATTTTGCTGGTTGATAGTTCTAGTGTTGTAGGACAAAAGAATAGAAAAATTTCGTAGTTACTTTCAGTCAGTATTTCGTATTGGAAATTACACATGGTTCAAGACACTCTTCTGTCGGAGACCGTCACATCCTCCCCGTTTATTGTAGATAGAGGTCCACGGAAATTGTGGCCAATGCAAAGGCGATGGGTCTCGCGGTTCGGTAAACACTAACCACTCGTTAGCGTATAGATTGAAACGCAATCTGTATTCGTCGTGGCTACCTTGAGCAAAGAGAGAGACAAACGGTTGAAAAGGCCATGGTAACTCGTTACGAAAGGGAGAAGAAAGGGAGATCCAGGGTAGTACGGTCGAGAAAGGGTAGTTCTGGTGCCCGAAGAGCCCGAGGCCCCCCACTAATTGATTTGTGCTTCAGCAGCCCTCGCTGCCATAACCTTTCTACTTGCCCACACCCTTACTTTGCTATCTGACGATTCAAACGCATGATACATTTCCACCGCATATGTTCCGCTGAAACAGTTCGATTAATTTTGGAAATCTTGGTACAATTATTGTTCAATATCTATTACTCTCTTCTTTGGATAGAACATAATTAATAATATTTATAAAATAGTCTCCATTATTCGAGGTTAATCCTTCGGTAGCACATTCGCGATGTATCTTCGATGGTCGACTCTATCATTGTAGATTCATTATACTTGGCCATTTCACACCGGTGAATTATATTTGAATTATATTTGATGTGTATATTGGGGATATCATTTCAAATGAAACATACATACAAGTACATCTACTTGTCTATGTTCCTACAGAATCATTTGTTTATAAATTATCCGAAATGAGAGTAAAGGATTTGAATTCAATTGGTGAATTTTGCAATCCTGTTCTGAAATTAAGTTGCAGGCTAGAAATTTCTATCTCGGTAACTGAGTTTTCTGTTTCAATTTGGTAGGACTAATATAATCAATTTATTAGAATATTTTTGTTAACATTATTTCACACACATTCCCGATGATTTCGCCAGCGGAGTTTTAAATTGGACGCTAGACTCATTGTCAAACGAAAAAGGGGACAGGTCTCTTAACATTTAATAGCGATAACTCAGATATTACAACAGGCAAATACTTTTTGATCATGTTTAATATTGACATATGAAATACCTTTATGCGACAGCTACAGTTCCGCGAATTGTGTAATTATATTGGCTGTTAATTAAAGAGACGAACGGTGCTTCGAGTAGGTTGCTCGAGGTGAAAAGCTACCGGACTCTTTGTCGCGTCCGCGTCGAGCTGTTCTCTTTGCTTTCCGTCCAGCATTTTTCTGACTTTATGTAATATACTGAGCGGACGGCCTAATGCAAACAAGCGTACGCCTCCTTTGCGACGATAACGTCACATTTGCATGTGTGAGGGCGCCCAAAGGTGTTGAGTGCAAAGGACAAATCTAACTGCTGAACAATCTTGATAAAAGAAGGACGATAGAGGAGGACAATGTTATTGAGTCTCCCCACAAGTTTTGTCGTGCTTTTCTTGGGGGAAGGGGTGGAATAAACAGGGAATTCAATAATTTGATAAAATTTTGTGACACGTGGTAGATATGTTACATGATGTACATATGCTACATTGTGTGATGTATGATAGTGTTATTCATTAAAATTCAGGTCTCCCGAATTTGCATAGAATACCCTAGCTACCTTTCTTTTAGTAAGGGTAATATAATATTTCTCGATAGGTATGGATGACTTGTATTTGGAAATTACGGTATTTCAAGAAATTCGGGAGGTGACAACCGTTGAAGTTAAAATTTGGGAATTTTCGAAATTTTAAGCTACATCAAGTTGCAAATCTGAGAATTTGAAAGTTGGGTTTTTGCACATTAAGAAATTGGAAAACATTGAAGTTTAGAAACAGAGATTTAAACAATCGGAAATTTAGAAATATAGAAACGTAGAACTTAGAAATTTCAGAATTCAGATATTTGGAGATAAGAAAATAATGAAGTTTGGAGATTTAGAAATTTAGGAATTCGGAAATGTAGAAATTTTGGTCATAAAAATAAAAATATTAATGATACAATGATTATGATCAAGGCACCGATTAACATTTATTATGTTAATAAGAAAATGAATTAACATTCTCTGCTATAAACAAATATCCCACAAACGTTATAAACAATTGCCAAACTCAACTTTCTCGAAAAAGAAATCGTAAATAAAAATCCAGTAACCAATATTTTCCAATTACTTTGCCATAAAGAATCAATACACGTTATACCACTTGTTCCGAGACAGTCTGTGTAAGTAAAGTTCATACTAATTTCGTAATTACCACACGAATATTTCTTACGGATGAAGTACTGTCGATGTTCTCCGTTAAAATTCAAAACGTTAATTCTTTATTTTTATTAGAACACTTATTTTTTGACGAAAATAATGTAAGGTACAGTGCAAGCTTGTACAAGATATTTAGTCGCGTATCGTGGCGTCACACCACCCAGGGGACCCTCTCATTATTTTCTGGAAGGATGAGCCTTTATTAACAGTTATCTTGTTCGGTCTCGAATCTATACGTTCGCATATCCATAAATTCGTGTTTACGGTGACCGTATCTTATGCAAATGAGACGATTTAATCCGTCGGATATTTCAGAGCATTTTTAATAACCCTTTCTCCCTCCCCTCTTCACTCGTGCGGTACCCACTCGATCGTTTCTTCAGAACGATCAATTAGTGACGATTCATTCTCTTGAAACTTCAATCTTGTTAGGTTTCGAATTTAACGATGTTAGAAATCAGCCATTCAAACATTTCTTATTGATCGTAAATTACATATGCTTCCAAAGAAATTTTACTTCTCAACTTAACCTAACTTAACACCTTAATTCAAGGGTTATAACTTTAACGTTATGATTAAAGTTTCTTATTCAATTCCATATATTCAATATTTGTACATCTGAATACTTCAGTTTAGAATGATCCGATACCAAGTCATATTTTTTTAATAAAATATCTAAGTGCGATCGCTTTAGAATGCTATTAAGACAAATTTTTGTATAAAACACCATAATAGCAATTTAAATTATTGTATAAAACATCTTATTTATTACTTGTTTTGATATTATATCTTAATATTTTTAAGCACAATACACCAGAGTGTATCTCCAAAAAAGAACTTTACAGAATGTTTCAAGACATCTTGTAGCATGTATCTCATGATTTTGTCGAAAACACTTTATCGAATCTGTCATAATTTCAAACTGTTTCAGTGTATTCAAATAATGTACATGTTCATTTGTACGTTGGGCATACTATGTATATGTATTGGACACGTTACATGTATACATCTGTGTATGTTATACTATACTATTGTACATGTATGTACTGTATATATACATATATAAGTACGTATAATGTATTATGAATACACTGTATATGTACAGTCATGGACAAAATTAAGTGGACAGGTGTCATAAATAACAAAAGATTAATTTAATTTAACTAATAACGCCTATAAATCAAAACATTATTGCACAATTATATACGTTAAATAAATGTTTTTTCAAGTCTACAAAAATATTTCATGTCCTAAATTTAAAATTTATTTAAAACATTGTAATAAAACAAAACATTCCTTTACATTTCTGCAATGTCCACTTAATTTCCTCCATGTGTGTATATAGACCAAATCGTGTACTCATATTGTACACGTATATGAGTATCCGTATATTCAACGAACTATAACATACTGTGCATATGTAAAATTACTTGTTAGAGCAGCTTTATGAGATACGATGTTCCTGACCCATTGACCTTCATGATCACCAAAATCATTGAAGTGCATTTCATTTTACGTAATCGCGGAAAATGTTGCTTTGGACGGATCACAAAATGGGGTGAACTATTTGTTGATTCGGGAGGAGGGGGGAAAAAAGGGGGTGGCGAATAGAGCAGGAAGATTATGCGATGGCGGTGCAAATCGGGCTCGAAATCATCGTGCACAGTGAATCGAGGCTGGGTAAAGCAGCAATTTCGCTGGATGTTTCGAGCCGGCAAAGTGCGATAATAAGCCCGCGGGCAGTCGGTGAGAATCTGCAATTCGCTCCGCTCAAATTGAATACTCCGTAGGCGGAATCTGGACTCTCCGCCAAGGGTTAACGTAAGATCAGCGATCCGTGATATAGTTGGGCTTTGTAGCCATCTGTACAAACGCTCGTTTACTTCGTTCAACAACGAATGTCGTTTCAATTGTGCTCAAGGCGTATCCGAGAACCAGCTACTATAATATGTCGATATTGGACAGAAGGATCTTACAGGCAACCGTAATCATCGCGTCTATTAGCATCTTGCATATGAAATGACCGATTTTTTTAATAGTCTAACAGATTTGTCAAAATAAAAGAGATGCACAATGATACGATATATTAATTCCACGTTTAGAGTATAATAAAATTGTACAATAGAATACAATTATTAATATTCTTAATGATGGATTAATAAGATTTAATCCTAGACTTACAAACGTTTTATGACCACTTACATTTAAGTTAAATCTGAACTATAAGAATAATTCAATAATGGGTAATAAGTAAATCAGCTTATAAAATAATGATAATCCAAAAATAGCTTTTGTGCCACATTAATTTAAAGCAAAGGTGAAAATAAACGTAACGAAAATGAGTATGTAGATCATATGTTAATATATTCAACAAAAATTGACTAGTTGTTAAAAAAGCGCCTTACCGTATTATTACAATAGGTTCTAATATGTTAAATAGGCAATTTTTAAACATTTTGAATCAGAATTTGAAAGAAAAAAATGCGGTGAGATAAAAGTACTATTAAAATATTATATTAAATGAATTTTAAGCTTGAAGTTTACTGGAAATAAATTAAAATAAATATGTTACCAAGTGATTAAAAATAAATAAATATTTTACTAACATTTTGAAGTCAAAATAGCTTGCCAGTCATAGCAATCAATATTCGATTTCAAAACTCCTAAAATGTGACACAATTGCATGACAGAATTCTTACAAAGTAGCACTTGCATTACATCAATTTAAATCTTGATATTTACTGCAAATTTGATAATGTCGCAAATGTCATCTTTTGTCAATATTCTTAATACAAAATTGTTAATCACCGAATAAGTTTTATAGCACGCATTGTATATGTAGAGTCATCGATAAAACAAACTCTCGTCCGGCCTTTGGATTAAACATATCGATGAAAAATTTGTATAATAATTTGCTGTATACTTGACACTTCAACTTTGATATATTATACTGACGTTCGACTACTGTTTTAAAATAATTTATGCCAATTTATTGTATCCAGATTTATGTTTCGAAATCGTTTGTTTCATAATCATCAACCTAATATTTTTTTTTACGTTGATTTAAAATGTACATTAACGATCAATATGCGAAGTAATAAAAATGGCTGGCACATTTGTTCGCAATATTTCCTCACAACTTTTTGGTATCAATTGAAAATTAACAACACTTTTTCATCCATCAACGTCGTTCCTCGTCGAATCGATCAAAAACCATGTTTTTCTTTCATTCAAAAACCATCGATAACGACAATGTTTCGTCACCATTAACGTAGGTCATCGTTTAATCAACAATAATCGTGTTTCCTATCGTTTTCTATAGTTCCATACAGGTTTAATCGTTTAGTATGTCTTCAAAAAATCTTCATCTCGTTCTTGTTCGACATCCATGTTAATAGTAAGTAAATTTTAAATACTTGTGTGTGAGGCATTTATAAAATATTTCAAAAATAAGTACTTACACTAGTGGAATAAATTCTGGACACTTTCAAATCTTTCCTTAAGTTTTGCACTTACTCAAATTACTGAATATATAATTGTTTATATTTTATATTCTAATCAATGTTTTCTAATTTTGGGGCGTAACTATAAACATTACAGCTTACAATAAAAATATTATGCTATAAATTTTGTACATATTCTGTCCAAACACGAAGCAGAGAATATTTTTATTCAAAGTGTCCAGAATTAATTCCACTAGTGTATATCTTGAAACGAAACATTCAGATGGACAATTTCGACCGTGAGACCATTTGAAACATCTCGCGAGACTTGCGAGTTCAAAACGTTGATTGTAACAAGCGAGTTTCACGAAAAAAGTGTGGTTATTCCCGCAGGTCTCATTCAATCTTTCCGCGAGCGAGATTCCGTTAAAAAGGAAAACAAACGTCGTACGTGTAAATAATGGCGGAACGATAAATTAATCCGACGCATCGTGGACGGTGCTCCGGGCTCGAGGTATACCGAATTCGCAAGCTGTTTCCTTCCCCCATTTCACCCCCTCTACGCGACCACTTATCCATGATTTATTGAAATTACATCTCGACACGCGAAAAAAGGAACGTTTTCCCGCGGCATTATCTTTCGCTTCTCTT
This sequence comes from Coelioxys conoideus, assembly GCA_947623535.1. Lineage (NCBI taxonomy): Eukaryota > Metazoa > Arthropoda > Insecta > Hymenoptera > Megachilidae > Coelioxys > Coelioxys conoideus. The sequence goes on along the minus strand of OX392451.1, from coordinate 10,910,143 downwards.
CGCCTGAGCACGAACGACAATCCTCCGTATCCGTGACAGGACAATATAACTATCATCTCTTTGAAGATTAACGATCTTTTCAGGTGAGCCGAAAGGGCCGGTGTTGTATAGATCGACCGAACGTCTCTCTTTGCTTTCACGTGTTTGCGTACGCGTTATTTCACGATTAGAGACGGTTGTTTGTGTTGGCCAGGAACGTCCGGTCCGCGCAATCAGATACTTTGCCTTTATCGTCCACATAATCGTCTTTCTTCTTTTTTTTTTCGTTTTATTAATTTATTTGGTTTGGATGTTTGAGAGTTTTGGAAATCTGGACCTCGGGTGTTCAACACTTGCCATGTCACCCACATACGGGTCACGTATGAATTCATACATAAATCTATCGCTAATTTTAGTTGAATCATTTAACACAACAAGGTATACAAAATTTTGGTAAATGCATTAAGGCTTGTCGAATATATAAAGGTTGAATATTATGAAAATTGTCTGTAATATTCATCGAAAAGAAAATTGTCTCCTAAATGAAATTGAAACTCTTTTAGAGTGGCACCCGAGGTGTTAAAGAAGAGATAGTAGTAACTAGGAATTTCAGAATTCTGAAGAGTAGAAACTAAGAAATTTGAGTATTAGAAAAATTACAAATTTGGGGATTTGAAAAATTTGGGAATTCAGAGCCTGGTAATTCTTAAATTGAAAAAATGTGTTAATGTAAAACTTTATGCATTCGTAATGCAGAAACTTATATAATAAGAAGAATATATGTAGTGATAAGTATATATGTATAAAAATATAAGAATACAAATTTGTATTAGATATAGGGACTTATAAATTTTATTACTAAACACCCAAATTCTCAAATTATTATATTTTTAAATTACGAAGTTTCAAAATACTTAAATTTCAAAATCGCCGAATTCGTAAATCTGTGAATTCTCAAATCCTCAATTCCCATTTTCATAAAACCCTGAATCCTTAAATATCTAAGTTCTTAATAAATTCTCAAATTACAAATACCCAAATACCCAAACAACTAAATCTTTCGAATTGCAATATTCCTAATTATTCTTTCTACTGATTTCCAAATCCCCAAAATCACTAACAATTAAAATTTTCAAATTCATAATCATTTCGTTTTCAATATTTCCCTTTCAGCAACCTCATTTCCAAATCCCAAAATCCTAGAAATTTTAAATTTACAAATTTTACAAATTTTCGAATGCCCGAATTTGTGAACTTCTAAATCTGAATGTTTATTAATGTGCATGTTTGCAAATTCAAAGGTTAATATTAAAATTGGTCAAATTTGAAAATTTACCAACCGAAGATCAATCTTTTAAGTTGTACTTTTCCCTAAGTTCAACTTCTAGTAATGAATATGTTACGATACTTCTATTAAAAAATACGGGGCGGCATTATCATCACAATTTAACCGAACGTAACCAAATACAAGGACTAAATAATTATTACACACGAATTGACACATACAATTTTATTTAATGCTAAATGCGCTTCAAAGAGCATAAATACAAAAAACACTCCAGCTATCCTTACAGCTAGTATAAGTTAATATACTTGACATTAAAAGCGACGGAAATAACCAAAGATCATTAGAATATTGAATTTTATCGAAAAGAAATTGCTACCTGGTTGATCTTAAAACGATGGTAAGATAACACCGAACGCGTTAATAAAGTTAACAAACTCATAGTTGCTATAATCACGCAGAAATATCAAAAGGTATCGAGGTATCTTCTTAGAAGCAGTTCAGTTTCTTTATGATAGGTTCTTATCAGCTGGGAAACACGCGTGGCTACAGTCACGGTGAACTTATTCATTTACCCGTTTAAGTTAGGTCAAGCTATCGTGTAAAGTCGGCAAGCTATGATTTTCCTTTATCGATAAACCAGTTCGATCACGAAAGGAGCACGCACTTTAGTACTGTTCCCTCATAGGTTGCAGCGAGAGTGCCCGTTGCTCTAGTTGCCGTGATTACGAACGTTAACGAGCTGCTATCGCGTGTTAATCCAAGGCAGCGTTAAAACTCGGGAATTTGAATATCGCGATGAAGCTCGATTTTTCCGCAGAAGTTGTTTACATATCGTTCGATCGAAACGAACACGAATCAATGCATACCTGCGATGCGATTGCCGTACGCCTACTCGGTAAATTCCCGAGTAATTTCGATTTGCATAGTTGCAGTTTTCAGTACGAAACATCCGAGGCGATCGAATGTGATAGTACGTTTTATTACACGCGTATTTATCCCCTCTAATTAGTATCTATTAATTCGATTAATTGTTTCGTAATTTTGTGGGGTTCCATTAACCCTTCGCGCTCGAGTGACGGCTCACATTCGCCATTTGATTAATGCAACAATTTCAAAGAAATTACTTTTAACAAATTTATAGTATTATATATGCAATGTTCGAACATAGTGAAGCAGACAATGATAATGATTAATAACAAAAATTGTTGAGTACTCGTGTTTACCCAAGAAGGGAGTTTCGAGCTTTGTAGACGTTTTGCACGCTTGTGACAACAAAATGCAATAACTATCTCGAAGGACCACCCGAAGTAATCTGGAATATACAAATTATTTTTGTTCGATACTATAAAAGGTTAATTTAATTTAACTAATAACGCCTATAAATCAAAATTTTATTGAACAATTATATACGTTAAATAAATGTTTTTTCAAGTTCACAAAAACATTTCACGTTCTAAATTTAAAATTTATTTAAAACATTGTAATAAAACAAAAAATGTTTTTACATTTCTGCAATGTCCACATAATTTTGTCCATGAGTGTATGTGTTCTATATGACTCTATACTATGCGAGACGAGTTACTATTGTAACTATGCTTGTACTATTCAACTATGTGTGACAACTAACTGCTATACAAATCAACTCTCTACAGGGTGTCCCACAATTATGGTACGAGCCGGAAAGGGGTGGTAGGTGAGGCTATTCTGAACAACTTTTTCTTTTGCAAAAATATTGGACAAGGCTTCATTTTTATATTATTCATGAAAAACACCGACCAATCAGAACGCGAGGATTCGACGCGCTCTGAGGCAGAAGTGTAGGCTCGAGTTATAGTTGGCCATGGTCGCCATCGAACATACAGCGCGCGCGATCCCCGCGATCTGATTGGTCGGTGTTTTTCCTGAATAATTTAAAAATGTAGCCTCGTCCAATATTTTTGCAAAGGAAAAAGTTGTTCAGAATAGCCCCACCTACCACCCCTTTCCTGCTCGTACCATAATTGTGGGACACCCTGTATAATTCAACTAGTCGAGTTTGTAATAAACCTATCCGATGTCACCTCGGTCGGATAGACTTGACGGGGGTGCATCGTTCTAATTGGCTAAGTAAAAATGTACAAATTTGTGGAAGGGACGCAAGGTTTACGCCCTACACGGGCCCTCCCACTCGCAAATATTCCAAGTTTGCTCCTGAAGCGTGACAGGTAATAAAGATCAAGAAGCGCGCTGACTTTAACTAAACATACTTGAAATAACAGGCTCGAAAGGTAAAAATATCAATCCGGCAACCAAATGTGAACAATGACTCGAAAACTACATGGAAAACGCGTGGGTCTTTATGGCTTCCTGAATTTATGGCTGCCACGGAACGGCCCTCGAACCCTTCGATGGGTCTTATTGCTAATTGCTATATAGAAATCCTAAATCTATGGTCAATGTAAGGTCACTGGTGGCCTTAACAATATTAAATAATTTGATTAAGTACGAAATTTAAGGAAAGATTTGAAAGTGTCCAGAATTAATTCCACTAGTGTACGTTCTGGACGTATGCGCTCGTCCCTCGATCGGACGCAGCTTCCTGTTTCTCGCTTCCGTCGAAATTGACGCACTCCAGATCAAGATAATCGAAGCATCGTTCACTCGAACGTACGTATTTACGAGTCGAGGGTGAATCCGGGGATAGTCCCGTTGTGTTGCCGCTATTAACGTGAACAATACCGGAACCAAGTCCGTGATGTATCCTATCCTTAACGCCTCTCTCTTCTTCGTTCCCATTTCTTTCCGTTTCTTTCGGCCCTCCTCACGCCGCGCCGAACAGCCTCGCCTCGAGTGGCCGATGCTTTTTCTCCCCGGGCAATTTATCAAGGCTCTCCGATGTTTTTGTGTCTGTCAAAGTATGGCGTGGCTTGCATGTGTGTCCCGATGCTTCTGCGGATCATCGGTGTGTACACGCACAAGAAGGCAGGCCGCGACGGTGTTGTGGTAAAAGTGGCAGCTCGACGAAAAGGGTTTCACCGCGATTCCTTCTCGCGAAGAATTACGGGTGATCCGGGTGCAACTGGCGCGTTGGGAGAAGGATTTGATGCATCGCTCGGTGTCACGCTTCAATGTCGTCATTCGACGTCGCTTCGGTTGCACCTGCGCCCTTAAAAACGGTAATCGGCCGGTTTAATTGAGATAACGTACAGCGCACGCTCTCGCGCGGAATTCGATCTACAACGACGAGGAAAATGGCACTGTTCTTACTTTTCGACTCGTTCTCTCCGACCGTGCTCTGTTTTTCCCTCTAATTAATAAAGTGCTTAAAAGTTCAGATCAGCGACACCGAAGCCTTTCAGTTCGTCCAATTTGTGTCCCGCACTATCGGATTTCATTCCTTGCGATATCTGCAGCGTATGTAACACGCTCACTGCTACATGAAAGCAATTGGAAATTGCGTTAGTTAGTATTTTCATTTTGAACAAAGCTTACCAAATATGTTCACGATACATTGATATAGTTGTTCTTCACAGTTCCAAGTAACTAATTCGAGTATTTACAGCTTGAAAGGTGAACAAATTTTGAATAATATGGTATTAAATCTGTATGAAAATTTGAGTGTCACCCACATATACAGTCGTGGACAAAATTAAGTGGACAGATATCATAAATAACAAAATGTTAATTTAATTTAACTAATAATGTCTATACATCAAAACTTTATTGCACAACTATATACATTAAATATATAAATTGTATATTAAATAAATGTTTTTTCGAGTCTACAAAAACACTTCACGTTCTAAATTTAAAATTTATTTAAAACATTGTAATAAAACGAAAAATTTTTGTACATATCTGCAATGTCCACTTAATTTTGTCCATGACTGTAGGTGACATGGCAACGTGTTAAACAAAACGATAGAAATATAATCTTTTAAGCATTACTATGTGGTCAATTAAGCTGTAGCTAGAGTTTGTATTTGTAAGGATAATATGAAACAATTATTTGAAACAATAAATTATACTTAATTAATCATACTTAAAACGGCAATGCGTTAATTATGGGACAATTATAAGTTTTCTTGTCGATAACTATTATAAATGTTTCGAACGAAAAATTGAAGTGTCTGTGAGATATATTTTAAACTATTGAATTTATTATAACCTAAACGGTTGGGGAACGTAGATTATTCATCTGTAAATGAAATAATTTAATTTCGTTGGACGCTCTACAGATGGCAAAAATTAATGTTGTTATTGACAAGCATGACGTTGGGCGTCACCGATAGGGAGCAGCTTTCTCGAAGTAATTTATATATTTTCTTTGGTCCGATATTTGTCATCAAAGAGTGGCCATTAGCAGAAGAGCGCTGCAAAAGAAAGACCTCTGGGGGACACAGCAGGAGGCATTAGACCATGGCTCCCATTAGGTCGACCGAGTTTTTCTCTCGAAAAGAAATTAATGGCTGATCTTCGCGCGAATTTCGCTGGCACCAAGGCCAAATAGAATTTACTTCGGTCATCTTCTATTTCGCCGTTCAATACCGTATACATGTCCGCACTATACTAGTTAATAAAGATTTAACCTATTCTATTGTAATAGGTTACGGACCATCATATTCTGCATGTTACATAGGTTATGCTATTTCATATTATGTGTAATATAGGTATAGGTCATATTATTTTAATTTATAGAACATATGGGGTACAGATCATGGTATTTTAAATGATAGGCTCTGCAGGATATAGGTGAGGATATTTAACCTATAGTTAACATAGGATATAAGTTAGGACATTCAATATAGACTCTATTGTACACGAGTTACAATATTCTATATAGGTTGTATTTGACATATGTTACAATATTTTAACCTATAGGTTGTATAGGATATATATTAAGATATTTAACATTTAATCTCTCACAGACTGTACAAATTTTATTATTACACAATAATCAGCTATCTCTTTTTATCCAACATTCATTCCTGCATAGTACTTGCATCTAAACCTAATTTATAGAATTAAATCAATTTTCGATTTTCGTTTGTGGTCATATAAATTCATTCTTCTACTTCATTATCATTCTTTGCAACTTGTTTATACTTTCACCTAATCTATATTTAAACCTATTCTAATGTACATCGAGTTTACATATAACGCATACCAAGTCCACGTAGAATCTAGGTCTATTACGTATATCAAAGATATATTTTTCTAAATAAATTAAAAATATTGTGAAACAGTACTTACAACACTACTAAGTTTTGACAACTTTACTACTAGTTTTGAGTACTAGGTTTGATAACTTTACTACTAATTTCAATACTAGTTTCGGTAACTTTAATAGTAGATTTAATACTGTTTTGATAACATTATCAAAATTAGTTATGGATTAGTAACAAGTCGTGTATGGTTATTCTGGTCGTTCTAAAAAATGCGAGAGAATAATTATATTCGGTCCCAAAATCAGAATACCATTTTAAGTACTGCGCCACCAAGCAACGGAGTAGCTCATAGACGTTCGCACTCGCAGTTGGGAACCACGTGAGTGGCACGTGACTAAGAGGATGTAGCAATTATATCTTGACTCGATCCTTTCCTCGGTCTTCGCTCTCTCGATCCTCTCCGTCTTGTTCGGCGTCTCCCTCGCTTCGGCGGTCCGTCTTCGTAACGCAACAATTAACGTGGCTTTGTGATATCAAAAATGACCCTTCCCCGAAACCGAAAACAGCCGGCCTACCGTCAAAGGCGACTGCAATAAATTCCTATTGCCGTTCATCGCGGTATTTACGGTTCCCCGAACAGGCCGACACGTTTTCTCGGTTATTATTTTATCGTCCGATTTCGTCTATCAGCTCCCAAGTTCACGTTCGATCCGGGAGACAATAGTTTCACGGGACTCTTGGTCCAGTCCACGATAGTCCCACGCGCACGCAAACGTACGGCTACCCTCTTCTATAACCCGTAAGCACGTCGACTATAATTATCCTCGGGTAATCACGACCCACACCATCGTCTTCCGACGACCGCTTACCGTAGTCCGGCCACCGTATTCCGCAAAATTAGTATTTCCATTCTCCGTAGAAGAGAAGCGAACGAAGATAAAGGGGGGAAAAAAAGGAGGATGAACTCCAACGGCGACTTGTGTTCGAGGTCCAACGTGGCTTCGGCTTTAAGCCTATGTTCCCGCCGCACGTCGACGTGTTTATTTTTGCAATTTGCCCGCTACGTCGAAGACCGACAATTAGATTTCCCTTGGCTACGTTGTTCGGCTACCGTATAAGTGCAAGCTACCTCCTGATCGGGATACCAGGGATTCGTGAATGCGAAGGAAACGACGAGGACCACCTACACCTGCCTCGCGTAATTCTTCCTGATGGCCCCCGCCGTGACTCGCAAACCTAAACACGGTTTGGTTTGCAGGAAGTACAGCTGGCTCGCGGTGTCGAATCTGTACGCTTGAAACTCCCCCATATCATACGGTATAACAGTAATCGATATCAATTTATCGAGGAAATTTTGGAATAGCGGTAAGGGGATCGTAGGGAGTATACTCTCGTTGTATGTCCTTTTAGGTGAATTTTCATGCAAACTAATATTACTTCTTTTTTACAGTCATCCCACATCTGTATCACACCTTTAATACTGTGATGCAATATCAAAGAAAGGAGCACATTTTTATCGTTTCGAGAATATAATAAAAATTTACTGTAAATAGTAATTAGTATTGAACGTAAGATGTCCTTAGTATTATGAATGGCATTCTTTTGCAAAAGTAAATTTTTTAAACATAAATTGATGTTTAAAAAAATAGTTGAATATCAGCGATTCGAAAAAATAAACATAAATTTGTTGAACAAATGACATAGTCAATCATTTATATTTGTTAATAAATATGCAAGAAATAAACAAAATTCTGAGGTCAAAATTTTGATAAAATTACGATTTTATGAAAATCTATCTAGGCTGCTCTTTGCTACAATGGTAGCAATGATAATGTTCCTTTGTTTTTGTATTGCAGTTCGGTATTCCGATCGGTGCAACATGCACGTGCGTGGAGTGTGCGTTCCGCAGTTATCTTTTATATTAAAAAATACGCGTAATTCTGTCGATGATTATAAAGTTAAAATGCGTGTATCATATCTTCAAGAAAAATTACAATTTAATCACCAAACACTCCATTCCAACGTACTCGTGTAAAGAACAGCATTATCCGTGACACTTTGCAGTGCCGTATCATTTATACGTAATTCGCGTTGAAATCTGCCGTACAGAGAAACAGCCCCGCGCGAAATTCAGCCTTGCCTAAGAGGTTAAAAGATAAATATAAATTTGATGTGTACTTTTTGAGAGTTATTGGAAATGTACTGAAAAGAGAAAATAATGTTCTCTCCAGAATAAAGTACGTAGTGGAGATTGGTGTGTTGTTGGCGGTGGATAAGTGACAAAGTTAAAATTAAACTGTTTCATTGGTTCTGGAAAATTTATGGGAAATGAGCAAGAACCACCCTCACCAAATCCTCACCGCGAGGTCGCTCTTTACCTGAGTGACATTCTGTAAAAAGTACGAAGTCCTTTATCACCTAACGGTGTGGCACTCATAAAATAATAAACAGCGCTGGCTCTCGAAAGTTATGCCAAATTAAAAAAAGTTAAACAATATAAATTGCACGTTGTAATGAGCTGCAGAAGGCGGTTGTTGGTGATACATGAATTTTCTAAAGTTAAAAATAAGCCCAATGGCTTTATGGTTCTATGAATGCGCCGCAACAATTATCAAAATGGGGCATACGACCGTTCGATCGGCCGTTCCTTATAAGAGCAGAAAGTTTGATAAACCGGCGAGCGTAACAGTTGGGTAGTCGGTAAGAGTGGTCGGTTTCGGCAAAAGAACGAGTTTGGAAAACATCAATGGGATCATGAACTTGCACACTCGGTGCAGTTCAATCCGTGCCTTTGTCTCTTCGATGAAGGGCGCCGCGGCAGATATCTCTCGAGGTATATACGCACGCGGTTTGAGGTGGAAGCACTAAATCAAGGCCCCGCATGCTTTGGATGGCGTCTAACAAATGAGCCAATGACAACCAGCCCGGCCCTGGCTCGGTTCTCTCGTTCTCTGGCTGCCTCCATCTCGCTCGGACTCGCACGAACAAAACGATAATATATTCCAGTGTGCGCGAGAGAGCACAGACGGGATCTGGACGGATCGAGCGAATACTATACGCCGTTTCGAGGCCCACGCTATGGAACGATGATCGAGCCTGAAGGAGAAATGAGACGCGGCGGAGCGAGGTTAGGTCGGACAGAGAAGGGAATAGGAGGCTAGGCTCGATCCTTTTACACGTCACCGGCAACTAATACCTCGACGCACGCTAATGACGACCAATAATTTAAAATATGAATTTGTATAAATCACTGGTAATCGTTAATTTCTCGGAATGTTAGATCGGACCTGGTCCATCAGTCGCGCAGGACAACGCGCCGGCCCTTGCCGTCTTTGAGGTCCTCGCTGAGGTCATTTGTGCTCGAGCCTAGATTAATTGGATTAATTAGGCATTACCGTGCCCCGGGGCACACGCTGCATTAGTCGGGACGGTGTAAGGTACGGGGAAAGGCCTGGTCGCGACCTTCGGTCCAGAAATCATCTCGAGAGATTCGAAGGGTCTTTGATTTTGGGAACAAACTGATTTCGCCTTTCGTCACACGTCGACGGGGACAAATTGTTCATCGGTTTCTTTTTTTTCTTTTTTTCTCACGCGCACTGATAGGTGTAGCACTACGAATTGTTCGTCTCGAATTTTCGGATTCTATCGACGACTCAATTTTTCGGGCACCGTTCACGGTGGAAGGGCATACGAAATTTTCGTTTCTTTTAGTCGTTCTTGATGGACGTGGATCAAACTCATTTTTTAATAAGTTGATTTGATTGCTACGTTTATTTACATTTGTTTACTAATTGTATTACTTAATATCTGTTCGAAAAGTGTTATTGTGCAATATTTCTGGAATTGCTGATTAGGATGTACAGCTGTTACATTTGATAACGTTGCTGAACATCGATAGAATTGAAGCGATACTAATAATATAAATGATTGATATTATAATGCTCTATGATATTAATAATATAAAAATGAATGATATTAACAATAAACTATGACATTAGTAATATAAAATGTATATTAATCATAATAAAATAATGTTATTAATATAATCAATTTTTAATTAGTAACAAAGATGTGTTGCTAATAATGAATTTTCATGATAAACTTTTTATTTTTCTTCAGAAAAAGAGCTCAAAAAATGTACATATACTAAAAATTTCTCAAAATATCGATAACGTTCGTACCATTTTATTACTCGTAATACTCGTGAATATCCAAAGACGAAAAATTATAATCAATCCTCAAAAATATTGGGTACGGTCACCACTTTGATATCAACTATACAAAAAAAAAAAGAATATTCTCCATGATTTATTTTCAATAATCATTTCTCCAAGATATCTTCCACATAACGAAAATAGTTCCAAAATATCTCGCGAGATATCCACAATACCATCCAAATATCGGAAATATTTCCAAAATATCTAACAAATATTTCACAAAATGTCTTACAAAATATAAAAAATATCTAAAATATTTCGAGAAAATATTAGAAAATATTGAAGAGCCCTAAAAATTACTGTAAGGAATCGTTTCGGCAGGAACAGCGAACGTGCAAATAATCCGATCGATCGTCAAAGATAGAACATTGTTGCATGGTCAAAAGTCATTACCAGCCAACAAAATTTGACATGGTTTTTACTTTTATTGCGCGACCGTTCGCCTATAATTATTTCCACATCTATCACTCCGACCTGGCAATGACCAGCGTGGCCGTGGCTCGAAGATTGAAGATCGGCTCGGTAGAAAAAAATGAGACGCGAAACCGGGGCCTTTCGAGCAATAGCGTCGAAGAAGAAGAGGAAGAAGGAGGGTCTCGTCTATATGGGCATTCGTTGTCGACTGAATGCCAGTCGGTTTCCTCTTGTTCGACGAGAACACGAAAGGCTTCGATGACGTATGGTTCGTGGAAGAAGGAGAAATAAAGAGCGTGAAGGGAAGAACGAGCGTACCTGTGATTGTCCTCGGCTCGAGATGAAAAAAAGTGTCATTGTGCTCGAACGAACGAATGGTCATTTGGCCCGAAACCGCTTGACATTTCTTCGTATACGCTATGGGGCCGCATCAATTGATGAACGTCTGACAGTCATTAACGATTTCAAATCCCTAGCCCTGTTTCACGCTTTAATCCTTTCGTACCAATACCACCGAATCTTTTTACACCGTCCATCAATATCTTTCCATATCAAACTTCGCGCGTTTATTTGTCGACCTAGATACTATTCATTGTCGAACGTTGCGAGGTTCCTAGAACGACTTCATCTACATTTGTTCGCTTGTTTGTTTATATGTATCATGCTACAATTTTGGACCTTTTCACTTTAAATTTTGAACGTAGACTCGCGAAACACCCTAAATGTTCTGCATAGATATTGGAGGTTTGGAGATTTGACCCGATGACAGCAACCTTTCGTCATTGAAGTAGATCGTCGTCGAATCAACCAAAAACCGTGTTTCGATATGATTTTTGATCATTTCTGACACATAGAATGCACTGAAATTACGTTAAAAGCTCTATAACTCATCGTTGACGACAATACTTCGTCGTCATTGACGTCAGTCGTTGTACAACCAACATAATCGTGTTTGGTATCGATTTCGACAGTTTCAGACACGGTTAATTGTTTGGTACGACATTAAAACATCTGCATCTTATTCTTGTTCTACCTGTACGTTTACAGTAGGTACTCTAAATTTTTAATTTTAAATTGCAGAATTCGAGTGGAACACATGATTTGTAGATCCAGTAGTAACTGTAATGTCAACACTAGATTTAAAGATATTTAATAACCACTTCTAATTAAATTGAAACTGAACTTTGATATTTTGATATTTATAAATTTCAAAATACACAAATTTTGAAGTTGAGGCATTAAAAAATATTGAACCCTCGAATTTTTGAAGTTGACAATGTGTAACTATGAAGATTTGTTGACCGTGATTTTACAAATTTAAAGATTTGGAAATATATAAATTTGTGTAGTTGTGGATGAATAAATTTTCCAGCTCTTTAATTTGTTTGCATTTTTTATATAGGTAAAATCGATAACATACTCGTATGTAATCCCTTGTCGTTCAGATTTATTTGTCAGATGCGTCAGTTAGAAATAACGGTTCATACATTCAAGATTAAAACGAATAAAGGAAATTAAAGTGTTGCGTTTATATTGTATTTAGAGATCCTTGACTATCCAGATTGGCATTCAATTTTAGACGGAAATGTATTCAAAATTGGAGTACATTTATTACGTTTGAACTGTGAGTGCGTTACAGAGATCGGTAATTCAAGAGGAACACTTCTTTTGAATTTCCAGACTTCATTGTGGAAAAAATTTGTGCAGTTTGAAACACAGAAAGTGAGGAGGTACAGATTAGGTAGTTTGTGAAATTTAAGAAGTTAAAGATTTTAGTATTTGGCGCTTAAACAATATTGAACGCTTGACATTTTACAATTTATGGACATACGGCAGTAGTAATATTTGAGGAAACTATTAAACACAATGTATACAAATATATTGACTCCCAAGGGACCACAATGTAGAGATACTTTTTATGCTCTGCGATGAATAATATAAATATACTGCACAAGCGTTTCATACACGCGGTACCGATAACTAATAATTGATTCAATAAGTGATTTATTTTCAAAGATTTCGGAATTTGGAAATTTGGGAACATGGAGATTTTCCGAATTTGGGCATTTTGGTATTTCGATGATTTGTAAATTCAGAAGTCTACAAATTAAAAAATTTAGAAAGTTAGTTATAAACATACCAATTCAGAAATCTGGTATCTAGAAATCTAGAAATTAGGGTATGAAAAATTAAAAATGTAGAAATGTAAAAATTGAAGAACTTAGAAATGAAAAAAAAAAAAAAAAAAAATTAGAAATTTAGATTCGTGAAATTTAAAAATCCAGAAGTTTACAAATTTACGAATCTCCAAATATATCTAGATATCTAGAAATCTAAAAATATGAAAATCTACTAGTTTATAAAAATCTAAACATGTATAGTTTTTAAATTGAAGAATCGGTTACTCAGCACTGTTCGCAAATGTACACCAACACATTCATGCACCGTCTTCTAGCACCCGAAGTTGTCCATCGCAGAGATAAATTATACATAATATGCATATTCTGCCAACAAGTACTTAAGAAGTAAGCACAACTTAATTACAAATACTTGCATTTATTGACGCAAATAATTTTTCAAATTCTGTCCAGTCGTCCGTCAAAAACCCTTCTGTATCCAAGAATTCATAGCAGAAATGAATAAATCAAATATACTAAAAAAAAACGTGCTTTAGATAGTATCGTACTTCCTATCTACTCAAAATAGTGATTGATTAATGGTAAGTTATATACTATTTGTGTACAATACGAGACAATAGACATACTTGAGCTTTCATCTCTCAGTAAGTGTTTCCACAAATGTTCCGCTGAATATTTTGCATTTCCGTGGAATCCGCATCAGTATACCTATCTATAGTGGGTCAGTCTGATGTATTTCTGAAGCTTGGCTAGCGGCCACCATTATGCACATGATAATTAGAATGCGTTAGCGCGTGTCTCAATATATCCGCACGTGCTATACGCGCGCCATGTGAGTTCGACGAGCTAACTGGTCCTAGTTCGTTCGCTGGGTTGGACCTGTACAGTCAACTGAAACTTACTTCCTTCAGATAAATACAACACTCAAATTTTAACATATTACAATTGCAAAATTATTATATTTGCGTATTCTTAAAATCTCAAGTTTTCAAATTACAAAATTTAAGAATTTCTGAATTAAAAGATTTCTAAATTACTAAGTTTTTCACTACTCTCATTTTCAACCTTCAATCCTCAAATTTCGAAGGTTTCAAAATCTGTGCGTCCCCGAATTTTTAAATTAATATTTGCAACTCAAATTTCTAACTTCTGAAATTCCTAAGTTATTAAGATATCTAAGTTCCAAATTTCAAGGTCCGCAAATTCTTGAACTATTGAATAATGCTAACTCCTTGTTTCCAAACTCGTAAGTTATCTAAATTTCTAACTCTCCAAATTCCTGTGATATCCATATCTGTGAGTTGTTATCGATTAAGTTATCGAGTTTCTGAGTTATACAAATGTCTAACATTCCAAAATCCTCGATTTCCAAATCCTTACGTGATCCCTAGACATTCTGGTAGATCGTCCAACTTGGATGTCCCAAAATACAGCCATTGGATCTCCTAATTTTTATATCTCTAAATATCTATATCTGAAATTGCTATGATTCCTGTTTGTAGAGTCCACGTAATAATATCCACGAAATATCAACGAAATATTCGCGAATTAATTATATGCTAATTCTAAATTCTTCACCCATCTCTAAATTGACAAATTTTGAAAAATTCTCCCAAGTACCTAGAAATCGAGCAGTAGGTCTGTCCATTCATCATTATCATATTTTTCCTACGTAAATACAGATCTGCTGCTGACTGTACTATGGCGGTGTCATCGGTGGGTGATGACTACTTCTTACTCTTGTATGTGACTTCTAATACAGATACACAAGTTGTTCTTACCGACGCGTACTACGCAAACATGCTGTCGTCTGAGCTCCAAATAAATCGGCTGAATCATCGCACTTCACCTATCCAGTCACAGGTGAACCTGCGGATACCTTCGGGTCGCTGAACTATTACATGCAATTCGACGTTCTATAAATTATTACAGATATCCGACAAAATTGTATCAAATGGGACAATAATTATAGTCTTCATAACTTCATGACGGAGCTACATAATGAAAACTTCATCTTAAGACGCCATTCTTCTGAACTTTCTTTGCATAATTTGATAGAATTTAACAAGTGTAGATGAAATATAATGATTTTGATTGTGGGAATCCACTGATTCAAAAGTTGTATGCTAATGTTTGGTAGTTATGGAGTACCATATATATTAATGTGGCAATTCCATGAATTTTATTATTTAGTACAATACATGATATGGTCGGATCGCGTTCATTAGAAATGCCATTAGGTCATTACATTTAGAGTTAAATACATTTTTCAATATAAGGTTATTAATTTTAAACTGTATCTCCTCTACTACCTTTTTTCGCAAACTTCCATAAGCTCGAATCCAAGGAAATATATTAGCCATTTAAAAAACTGATGGGGCTTTTCAGCTTTCGACAACACTGCAACATAACAGCAAAGCAAACAACGCCTATATTTGCTCTTGAAAGTCACTCAAATTTTTATTAGAAAATATGTTTATACAATACATGATTTACAACTGAAATGGTTGTTTGTTACGGAACTGTTACGAAATAATGTTATTTGAAGTTACGTCACAAAATCCATCGATAACCTTATTTTGAATAAAAAGAGCAACATAAAATGCAGAGACTCATAATTTCTGAGAAACGTAGATTCTCAAAGTGACATGCATAATCCATAAAAACAGCTCTCAAAGTGTTGTACATAAACCGTAAAACAGTTTATAAAATGTTATGTGTAAAACCATGTAAAGATTCATCATTTCGGGCACACGTGCTGCATGCAATAAAATAACACCCACATTAACACTAAACCTACCGGCGCATCTTTATTTTGAAATTAAAAATGTAGTTGAAAAATTAATAAACGAACGGTGAAACACGAATTACTGTACACATTAATACCTTATCTTGGTGAAAGTCAACATGAATTTCAAAAAAAAGCACCTTAACATACTTTCTATCTTAAAATTACAAAGTTAAATGGTCATGTTGACCACTTTGGTAGGTTTAGTGTTAAAATCTAGCCACTTCGATGTGCAAAATTACATATGTTTTTTTCGAATAAAAAGTAAGCTACACTTTCACGTCAACAGTATTTTCTCTTTGGATATTTTGAAATCGGTCTTTCTGACACAACAGCACAATAGTCAAGTCAGTTTATTGAGGATCTTTAATAAATAAAGAGTACTCAATCACTAACAGCAAATTAGAGGTGTTTATTAATATAATGAACACAAGCACGGAGGCGAAACCTTGAGTGTAAACCTTTACACAGCTTAGGGTTGTCGCCCGACTAATTAGAAATGCGGAAAAACTCTTGTTATATACCGTCGCCCCATGGTCAGCGGACCCATGGCTTTTATGACCCGACCTGAGTCGACATGAACGGTATAAGGCGCAACGGCCAAGTACAGAAAAAAATTCAAAATATAATTTCGTCTCAATACAGTTGAGGTACGTTACTCAGGTCAAACAGATTGTAAGATTAAACGTAATTAAAAAGGACGGTGAAGTATGAACTCCACCGAATAAACTTGTGGGCATATTAGAAAATACTATCTTTCTTTGTTATCTCTATACAAGAATGTCTTCAGAGACACATATTCGTACCAAGAACACCCTCCTTAGTATGGTCGTTATTTAGGGCACTAGGGCCCGGAGAAGCTCCTCTGAGGGAGGGAAAGCGCTGACGAAAAGCATATGGCCTGTTTCGACTATTGGTTGATTTCTAATTTTCTTACAAGATAAACAGCGAAATTGTTAGACCGCATTTAGTCCATGTCCTCGACAGTCGGCAGGATATCGAGTATAATAAAGACTCGGTACAGGAAATCGTTGAAACTCGGTCCGATGATCAGGAGAAGCAGGCTTACGCGTTTTTTCTTCGCGTCGTTTCTTTCTCGCAGACGTAAGTGCGTGCCATCTGCAGCCAGCGTAATACTCGCGAGTTTTAATATCGAGTTTCGGTATCGGGTACCTTGCAGGAGGTGTCCATAGGTAAAGGAGGATACTGCTCCCAGGAAGAGACAGCTTCGGAATCATCCAGCCGGACAGCGGTATCTTGTTTCCTTAATAAACGGAAACGGAACGTAATCGTATTATTTGTTTCTGCCTTTAAGAATACTACCCTTGTTCTAATACTCGACTCGAAGCGAAGGAGGAATGCGAAAAGATCTTCCGGGGGCCGGCAACGAAGACGGGGAAAGAGAATGGAGGGAATATTTAAGAAGGTATTAAACCTTTCCTTCCCCCGCTGTGCGGATAAGAAAGCATTAACGTTGTATTTTATTCGCGAGCACCCGATGAGTTCTGAAATATGGAAAGTATCGTGAATTCCGGTTTTAGGTAACAAAACTTCTCTCGTCCAATGCCGATTTCTCCAATAAGAGCTCCCTCGAAACTGAAAGGAGTCGGAGCTTTAGTTGTTTCCAGATTATTTGAGGTATCGAAATTAATCATTATTTTAACGAGCTGCCATCGAATTTCCTGAACGGTAATTGTTTCGTTTGCTGCGAATTTGGTAGACATTTTAAGCGTATATCGATTCTTGAATTATTACTGAAGTCTTATCGATGATCAAAATTCTCAATTATTAAGGAATATTTGTAAGGTTTGAATTTTGCGACACAAAAGTTGTTTGGTGAAATTTTAACCTTCTTTCTTTACGTATTATTTTTTATTTTACTTGGTTTCTTTTATTTCTCATACGGAATGCAATTACATTTGCAAATATCAAGAATTTGGTTAGTTTCAAACAACTATAATTTCATGACAACACTGCAAGTAAAGTTATAGGCTAATGACGGTCGCTACAATAATAATACTTCAATATAAATAAAAGTGTTATTACATTTGTTAAGTGTTATTATATTTGTTCACACTTTAAGTCAATTAATTATTCAACATTTTACCTAATTTTCCTTTTAATTTTAAGTACACTCATAACTTTTAATTATTTCAATCTATCTAATCGTCAATTTGTATCATAAAAGTTAATGAACAAAAATAGTGAGTGAAATTTAGTTCTTTACCAAAAACTTAAAACTATTTAAATTTCCCTAATACTCAATTTACGTTATAAAAATAATTAAAAGAAATAACTGTATAAAATTTAATTCTCTTGCAAATAAGTATTATTTAACAATAACTTCCATTTTATAAAATGATCCTCCAATAAATCTAATAATTTATTAACAATTAAACGACCGAAAAGCAATGTTTTAATTCTACGATTGCTATTATTGTGACGTCGTACCGAGTAACGAAAGCAAAACATCTTAAGATCACTGAATGGAATACCAAGAGTCAGGTGTTGAGCATCGCACCAGAAGAGAAACTTACTAACAGGTGCGACACCTAGGGTAGCGGCTAATATATCATCACCTAGATCTCCCTGAAAGAACCTCGCGCATTCTAGAACGAAAAAACCCAGCTTCGAGCTCTTTTCAAAAAGTATGACATGAGGAACGTTTGAACTCAATCAAATAAAAACATCTGGCTGATGGACACTTGTTTCGAACATGTGGCTGTGAACGTTGCCCGCTAAATCGAATCTGCACCAAACAGATTGCATTAATCCTTCTGCCTTAATCCTTCACGAAGAAGGAACATTATTTTTGATTCATCGGCCATGTGTGTGTATAATATTGTTTCGTGCGGGGCGAATTTTTATTGCGTTCAAAAATAGAGACATATTTTCGTATAAACAAGGTCGTTATACTTAAAGACATTAAATAAAAGTTAACATATTGTTGCAATAAAGTTAATGAAATATCGAACCTTCTTCATTAGTATTCGAATAGAAGAAATTATCAGATTTTCAAATCTGCATGCATTTACTATTAGGTATTATTACTCCTATCACTAAATCTAATAATGGATATTTAACCAAAGTGAGGGGTATCTTATTAAATACACTCTTTTGCGCTAACAAAGGACAAAATTATATCAAATAAGACAATAATTATAGTCTCTATAACTTCATGACGGTAGCTATATAATGAAAACTTTGGCTTAAGACACCATAGTATTTAACAAATGTAGATGAAGTATGATAATTTTGAATGTGGGAATCCATTGATTCAAAAGTTGTATGTTACAGTTTGGTAGTTATGGAGTACTGTATATATTAGCTCAATGAGCCAATTCCGTGAATTCTATTATTTGATAAAATACATGTTATGGTCGGATTGTGCCAATTAGAAATGTCATTAAGTCATCATTTACAGTTAAATATATTTTTCAATACAACATTATTAATTTTAAAATACCTCAACAGTTATTAATTTTGAACTGTATCTCCTCCACTACTTTTTTATGCAAACTTCCATATCCTCAAATCCAAGGAAGTATGTATATTAACCATTTAAAAAACTGTGGAGGCGTTTCACTTTGCGATAACACTGCAACATAACAGCAAAGCAAACAAAACCATTCGCCCTTCAAAGTCAATCCAATTTTTATTATAAAATATGTCTGTCACTAAATTTAAGAATGCGGTGCTTAACACTAGGTTTACGGGACCCGTCAAAATGACGGATCTTAGGTTCGTTATTTTCAATTGCGAAAATTATTAAAAAGCTTATGTCGAAATGAATGTTCACCATCATCGAGATAAAGAATCTTTCTACTGGTATATGTATTATTCATTGTTTACTTCTTTTCATAGTTCATTTTCAATTTAGACTTCAGTGGTCATTGAACTTCCGTAAATCTAGTGTTAACCAAAATGAGAGGTATCATATTAAATACACTTCCCAGCGGTAACAAACGACATTCTCCTTCGACCATGATGTTGAATTCCGGATGAGGGAATAAGTACAACACTTATAATATAAACTCGAAGGCTTTATCCGATGACGGTAAGTTCGCACGCAAGTACCAATTATGGAAGACTAACTCAATGTCGAAAGAGGCCTAGTTATCGAGATGTGAGTGAGTAATCGAAGTACAAGCATAGTGTAAGGGCAGAGTGCTTAGGACAGGATGACTAAGAAGACTAGATGAGTTGTCGTTTGAGGAGCGAAGTCAGGATATTGTTCTCAGGCTGATTCAATGTGGTGATAAGTTATCTCGTTGTCTATGAGCTGGTCGCACAACAACGATCACCAAAATCAAAATGCATCGCCAAACTCGGTAAACTGTATTAACTTGTATTAATTTGTTCGGCGATCAGGCGCGAATAACTCGTTCGGAAAGTGTCGGTGCTCAAAAAGCGGCAATCCCCCGAATCGTGTGCCGTTAACGATTACAAATTGGCTGGCTGATTGGTACCTGTTCGTGGATTAATCGAGCGATAAATAATCGAAAGCTGATTACCGGGAGCTGCGGCATGTGTTCAACGTTGTCGACGGAACTGTAAGAAGTCGCGAAGAAAAATAGAAGGAAGACAGAGGAGCGAGCACGGTGTGTAAGCGCGGCAAAAGAAAGGGCAAACAGAGGAGAAAAAGAAAAACGGCCGGATCGGTACGATGATTCCTTAACGGCCAATGAATCCTTGCACCCGCGATACACCAACCCCGCACCGAGAGAACTGGTCTTAAGTTATACCAGGAGGAACGTAAACCCGTAAACGTGCCCGAGGCCAACATATTACGTGCATTAATTCGCCATGCTTGACGTGGAAGGCGATTCGTAATACGCGGCCAAGAGAGGAGCCACCGAGAGCAGGCAGAAAGAGGGCTGCAACACACGCGGGGACGAGGGAGAGACAGGAGGTGACAGAAACGAGGGAGATGGCTGTGGATGCGATCCTAGTTTATAACAAGATCGGTAGGGCCATGACCGATATGTATATACACGGCGTTGGATTTCTCGGTAATTATAAACTTAGATTCCAGTAAATATTCCCGTCAACCCTGGGCGACGGCAATTTACGAGATTAACCGAGCTGCGCAAGAAGGAAAGATGACCGAGGGAAAAGAGAGACGTTCGTGCGTATTTTTCATGATCCGGTAGCAGAACAGCCGAACTTTGTTAGGCCTTAACCATTTCACAGTGAGGTAAAATTACGAATTCTGGTCTAAACGTTTCTTCATATTTCGAAATACTTGGGAATGTAATCGAAAATGTGAAGAAACGTGTTTTATATGTACCTTGCTAGTAATTAGTCCGTGTATAATAGATTTTAAAACAAGGAATACATACGGAATAAACACAACGGGATAAACTGTTTGGTACGCTCTGCCTGTCACTGTCACGGGATACACTGTGAATGGGTTAAAATACAATATCATGGAGAGGAGATTTCATCTATATCCCAGTTTCTATCGACGTAATAATATGTATACAGGGTGTTCAAAAAAAGCATTCAATATTTATATGGTACGTAGGACACAGTGTACCTAGTAAAAAAGCTTTAGTAAATATAGGTCGAAAGGTCCACCATTTCTGAGATATAAACATCTTTGTTTGTTAGTCCTGTTATTGCTTGTTAATTACTTATGGCGATTGAAATGTACAAGGAGTTTAAAAAAATCATTCAATATTTATATGATATATAGAACACACTTTCAGCGTGTAGAAGGGAACCCTTGAGTTAAAGCACTTCATAGGTCATCCTATAAGTCGTGTCGTTTTTTGACACTAAGTTTAATTATAAAATAATAATGCTTACATTTTTTTTTAATCATTAACATACTACTCATTGTTTTCAATGACTTCTTCCGATTTTTCAGTCAGCCGTTTTATTCCAGTTTCGAAAAATTGTTGTGGTTTTGAATTAAAAAACTGCGTTACTGTCATTTTTACATATTCTGCAACGATCGAAATTTTTACTGTTTAGAAAATTTTGCAAAGGATCGAAATAAGTGATAATATCTTGGCGCAAGGTCCGGTGATTCTTATATAAAACTCAATGTTGGTCCATAGAATATCCCGATTAGTTCGAGAGGTGATATCGACACGCGACAGTTACATCGATGAAGAAAAAATATAACATTATGGTAAGACTCTTAACAAACAGCTAAATATATGTATATACTCTCAACATTATAGATAATTAGTATCATTTATACTTCAGAATATAGATCCTTTAATAGCAAGAATGTCCGGATTCAAATTTAGTAAATGTCCGGTGACTTATGTGCGGTAGTGTATGCATAGCATATTTATTGTTGCAGGTATAGGGCACTTTGTATATCTTCAAATTGTTCAATATGTTCAATATGTTTAATATGTATTTTTTGTTCTATACTATTCGCATCTGATTGCCACGATCGTTAATAATAGAGTACTTTAATTATTTCTTACTCGTGTCGAGACGTTGCTGCATTTTGTTACTTGCTACCTCCACAGTTTTTCATTTCCACCCCAATTTCTGTGTCCACTAGAAATCAAGTATTGTTTCCTCCAACTTTGTTCGTAAAAATTATGCGCCCGCCCCGAGCCTCCGTCTTATGAAACAAGCAATCGAAGAGACACATCGATATGGGGTTGTTCATTGGAATGTTTACTTCGGATTAACATCGCACACATAAACACGAGGTTGTTCTCTTCAGAAGAACATTGGATACATAGACACGCTGTTGTTCAGTTTGCATGTTCTGTAGTCTACTTATAAATATTAAGACTTCAAACGATCAACGTTCTCTGCTCGTTTAGCAGTCGCTAAATATTGTCAAGGCTGCCACATGTCTATAGTGATATGTGCATAGTTGTATGTGCTGTGGCAATAGTTGTACCTGATATATGCACATATGCATGTGATACGTGTATAGTTGTATTTAATATGTACATAATATGCGATACGTACATAATGATGCGAGATACATGAATGGTTCACATGTTGCGATATGATGGCTGTATTTCAGAGGTAGGGCGATTGGCAGCAATGCATGGAGCCACGAATCGAATGGCTTCAGTTTTATTGTGAGGAAGAGGATCGACAATAGGACACAGAACCAGCAACACGAAAATTGCATGGCCGCAAATGATTGAACCGTGCACACCAATTACTTGTGCCAGAAGAGGCGATTTCTTGATTCGTTTTAGCGTCTGCCCTTGATGGACCACCCGTGGCCCGCCGTTGTGAACGCGCATCAAGGACGACTGAAAGTGTCACTGATTCGTAAGATGACCGTATGTTTCTGTGTATCTTCTCGAACAATGCTGTACAAAATGTTTCGGTCTCGTTCAATTTTGCGTATTTCGATATATTTTGCCGGGCTATTAATTTGAAAGGGTTTATCTTGTAAAGAGATGAATGTCAGTAATGTCTAATCAATAATCGGTAATTTATTGGGTGATACTGATATTGTTGAACTCAGTTCTGGTGGTACTCGTTTACGAAAGGTTAAGACACACTGGTGTTTAGGAACCACTTCTATGTTCATTGAAATACTAGTAACATATTCGGAAATAATCTGATCTCTTATGTGCAACGGATATGTATGGAAAATTACTGTATTTATGTTCATACAATGACCATAATTCTAATTTTAACATAATTATTTAAACTTCTGTATATGTATATACAATACAAAATATTCAGAAATAGTTAATCCTCGTAAATAGTTCCAAAATTAAATTTCTTTTTGAAGCGAAAATATGATTATTGATCATACTGTATATTAAAACCTGATTACATTAACAATAAAAACGTTTTTTCAGTTCCCAAATATTTACACAATATCACATAACTTATTTGATTCTGAACATAATCTTTCAGCCGAGGTATCCTGTTCTTTATGCCGAAGCATAACCGATTCGTGAAACTCCTCAATAAAATATTTACAGCGCAAACTTCTCTTAATTACCAAAAAGTGCAATCGACATAAAAAGTAGACTCTCGCAAGTGTCTAGATGTGACTCAGTGGTAACAACCGGTACATCCATCCCGCGAGAGTACAGATTTATCCGAGTTCCTTTAATTTGATACGTCTTTCATTAGAGCGAGTGTCGTCGTGTTGAGCAAGCATATGGACACCACGCTCCCAGGCTTTCTAAAAACGTTTCTATACCTTTAATCATCGACTATAACGATCAAATAGCTCTAAAGCGATCTTAAACATCATTTCTGTCGAGCCTACTTCCAGTGTTGGTTGGTCTCCAAACCACTATTTTACGGTACAAAGGTAATTACGTTTCATAAATCAATCACTGCCAGGTGTATTCTGTCCGTTTAATCACCGCGACAATCAAGACTGTTTGATTTTGTGAATTTTATTGTCGTAAAGGGGAATTCCTAATCCAAATGTCTGACTCTCGTTGACGAGATTGATCACTGCTCAGCGACAATCGCTGTCGGCTTGAAACAACGAAGACCCTTTTCCTACTGTGAACGTTCCAACACCGTGTGCTATACATCATGGAGATTGAAACATTTCCTTATTATTACCAACGCAGGCATAGATTAATTCTATGGTGTTACAAACGTCCATGCTCTGACAGCGTTCATTCAAATGACACTGTGACGGCGGTCTGCTTAACAATCGCCGGACGTCTTTGTCAACCATATTGTTACGTCTCCATCTTGCAAATATGAACTTAACCGCTGCTAACGGCGAGCTTTCGAGAGACGTGACCGTTGGTATTTTATAGCTTTATGATTGCGTAATCTCATAAGTATTAGTAAGTTTCAGGCGAGGTGGAAGATGGAACATGTTATAAAATCAACGGTATTGCGATAATGTTTAGTTCTGTAATAATTTTATAGCATTCCTTTTTATACGTTTCTACATTATATATCGTACTGATGAACGTTGATTGAACTACTACCATAATATGGCATTACGGAAGCGGACGATCGTTCGAAAATTTAGTTGCGAAACGTGCAATTGTCTCGGTTCTCGGGTCTAAAATACCGGTGCTATAAACACCATAGGAACTGGAGTGTCGGTCCGTGGTTCACGGGCAACAAACGAACTCTACGGGATTTCTGATTTATCTGGATAAGTTAGCGGGACGTCATCCCCTCGGTGGCAGCCCTCCATCGTTGACGGTACCACCCGTAGCTTTGGCGTCCTGCTTTGACTTTGATAACCATACGATAGTTGCTTTCCGCTCGTGGGGTGGAAAGCGGAGACGAGCGGCTAGGTGGTTTATCTTCGATTACGAACGTCTTGGTTCTCGGTTTCTTGGCTCCAGATTTATGGCGAGCGATTTGTCGGTAGCGGCCCAAGATTAGAATTAGTTTGCAGAGCCACGGATCCGCGTTTGTTTGTGATCCGACACTCCGTCGGGGTTCGTACCGTTGGGAGATCGGGATCTTTCGCCGAGAGGAGACCGTAACCCCTTGCTAACTCGTGATCCCGTGGAAAATTAAAATCGTACAAGTGTTTCGCGACGATGAGGCAATCCGCGACGTATCGACGAGATCATTTCACGAGATGACCTTTCACTGCGATCAGCTATATGAGAAATCTCCCGCCATTAACTGTACTCATTTTGGAACTGCAGCGATCATTGACTCGCCTAATCTTTGAAAGGAATCAGAGGTATCACGTGTTCAATATTATTTCTCTGCATATCTATTCAGACTTCAATACTTGTTTATAGTTTATCGTTATTTAGTTTTTAATACTTGTTTATAGTTTGTAGTTACGTTAGTGGGATTAATTCTGGACACTTTTAAATTTTTACCTAAATTTCTCACTTATTCAAATTGTTTAACACATAATTATTTATATTTGATATTTTAATCATTGTTTTCTGATTTTAGAACGCAAGTATTACAATATATTGTAATAAAAATATGCAGTATTAACATATACTGTACACATACAAAATAAATCATATTTTTATTCAAAGTATCCAGAACTAATTGCCTTTGCACGTTTAGTTTTTCATGTTTATTCCATCAGTTGTTTAACAAACAAAAATGCAAAAGACAGTGTTTGATATCGATGAAAAATTTCATACTTTCACTAAGATTAATCCTATTAAATTTTTAACTGACAGAGGTGTTACACAATTGAGGTATGGAGTTATTCAGTATTATTATAATTGTTATGATATAACCGAAATTATGATATCATTGAAATGAAGATTTACGTGAAAAGATATAATTATACAAACATACAAGAATATGTATGCATACAGAATTAAATTAAAATGTAGAAAATGCATATTGAAAAACATATAGAATGAAATCTCTTCTTGCCCAACTTCATTAAAAAGAAGTTAAATTTGAATATTTCTAAAGTAGGTACTTGTAAAAAACGTGTACGACACAGAAAATGATAGGTGCAACTTTCTTATTCGTTCAAAAACTGATAATTGTTATTAAATAAATAAATCTGGTCATTAAGACTGCTAAATTTTGTCTACATTCTTTATTAAATAAAATTTTATTGCTCAAAATCAGGCAATCATTAAACATAACTTAAAAGATTCCACAAAACATAAAAGATTGTATAACATCAATTGTTAACAGGAATACTAAAGTGATAATGTTGTAATTCCTTAATAATATTTCTGAAAGAATATATGTATATTTATATCATTTTATGAAATAGCTGATCGTTCTTAACTTCACAGAGTCAAAATATTTCAATGTTTCAGTGACGTGTAGAATGACATCGCGGTAAGTGTCGCGACAGTCAAATGTCAAGATTTTTGTCACATAACACACCCCAAGAACGAGTGCTCTCACGAAATTAATGATAAAAGATTCGAGCACTGTCATAAGTCACGTTTCACTTGAACCAGAGAGACTGTCTATAAATTTCTGTGGTACACGAGACAGTGTGTAAGCATACGTATCACCCTTTCGTACGACTTGGGTACTTTGCACCCTTCTACCGAGCAATATTAATATCTCTAATCATTCACCAACCCCTTCGTACCCTTATCAAGGGACACCATAGCCGTCGGTTCAAACGTGTTATTCAGATTTATCCCATTTGCCTTCGGGACCGTATTTATCCGTAGAACAAACCAAAATACATAGTCCGATAAAGCGCGTTTGCTTCGTGAGCAGGTTTAACGCCAAGCTGAAGATTAAGAGTCCGAATATTTTTTCGATGGGTTGCCATCTCGTTTTTCACACAATTACCCTGAAAAATATATCGGGTTATAGCATTGGTCCCACCGATTGCGTTAAGTAGGATCGTTTCGAAGGACCAAGCTGTGATACTGTTTGTGAACTATTCATTTCACCTTGAAATTGATGCCAATTTCAATTTATAGGCAATTTTATTTATTAGTTTACTTCGACTTCTATTTAGGTTAAAGGTTTTTATAGGAGCTGTAGTCTAACAACTAAGGGTGGTAGTGTTCAATAGCAGTGAGAGACAGAGGATGTAGAGAACTTTAGCTGTCGCTATGGCAATCCCTTGGTTGGTTCCATAAAATTATAAAATGATTTAAAGGATTTGCTGAGGTGGACACTTGGGACCGAACAATTCACTGTTTCACCATGAAAGTTGTACAAAAATTAGGTTAGATTAAATTAAGTACGGGTTAAATTAGGATAGATAAAAATTAGGTTAGATTAGGATAGATAAATTTGAATTGAAAGATTTATTATTAGGACGCAACCATTGCAGGATATCATTCTTCGTGCATTGTTTTGCAAAAAGACCACATCCTTTGTGATAAAACCCGGACGTTTCTTCCACAAAATCTTATGCACATTACGCAGAACACGGCAATAATACTCACTGTTGATAGTGACACCATGGAGTAAAAATCAACGTGATGTCCTACAATGGTTTCCTCGTAATAATAAATCTTTCTATGCCGAAGCATTCCAGGCGTTAGTTAAACGCTGGGATAAATATACAACTGTAGCTGGAAGTTATGTGGAAAAATAAATTGTTCTTCTATTTGTTTTAAAAGGAAAGTCCCGGATTGACTTGAAGGACCCTCGTAGAATCGCCCATACGTTATATGCAAGGAGAACATTGTTTCAGAAATATAAAGACATATTAAAAGTTCATCGAGATTATTCCATGTTGGTGCAGCGAATAAACCCCGAATGAGTGTTATTACCAAGAAAAAATGTATGATTTGCAACAATTGCGTGGACCACCCTATACGTAAGAGAGGAGATGCAAAGGGAGTAGATGTTCGGCCATTTAACTACCCTCCTCACCTTTGGCCAGCTTCGTCTGGTTATTAATGAACACGCTGATAGGAAGTGTCCGTCTCCCGGCGAAGAATCGCCTCGCCAGAGCAAGGCTGTCACGTATTCGGCTTCTATTTCCCTTAGCTAACGCTCTCTATATGCAAATACGTACGACGGTCCCTCCATGTGTCCTCTTTCGCGTGTCTCCTTTCGTATATGTATGGAAATGCGTATTATCGAGGCCGGGTGTGCGCCAGTGTACAGTCTTTACGCGGTTCTGGCATTGGTATTAGTACCACGACCTGACTCTTTATAAATAGCAACTTTGATATCCAGTTGCGCCTTCATATGGGGCGAAACCTCCCCTACGTGCTGAACGGGCACACAAAATGCTGAGTGTGTTAAAAATTAAAGGGTCAACATTGCGTATTAACTGGACCTCTTTTATCAAACTGTTGTGCGTGCGGACACACATGGTCTGACGTAATGATATATACTCGGTGCCTGGAATTAGTTCACCTAATGAATGAATTCTTTTATGGTGCCGAGTAAGTGAGCGTTGAGCTTTTATCCTTGGAAGGACTATTTTAATCGTAGAAGTTTGGATACTATCGGTCCAGGTTTTACTTATGAGTAAGAATTTTGGTTGATGAAGAGTAGAGTTGTGGTAGATGAAGTCTTTCGTTCGTTGCGAATGTTATTGTCTAATATATGTATGTATAATTTGTAGTATTGCGTTATTACTGCTATTTATGTTCGTATTTATTTTACTACTTATTTTAGTATTATTTTTATTTAGTTAATTTAAGGAACGTCTACTCCTCAGAATTTACTTAGTTTTGCATATACATATTTATATTTGTAACATCGTGCCACAATTACGGCATTTTTACAATTTTTACAATGCACTCTTTAATTGTAAATAAAAATATAATACCACACGGTAAATTACAGTAATGTACACACTGCATGAAATTAGCACTGAAATCGAGTCAGAATTAAGTATGAAGCTAGTAGGTTACAAATTTATCAAGCAGTTACAAGTTACAGATTAGGTTAGCACCAAATATAAAGTTGATATAATGATTTCAGTTAAAAATTAGGTTAGAATCGGGTATACAAATGGACACTTGATGTAACTAGGAAACTTTTCATCCCTCCAGGTAATAATAATATTCACGAAAGTAAATATAACTGCAAGAAATGTAATTGTCATGTAATTTACAGGAAATATAATTGCTATGTAATTTACAAGGTACATAATTATTCTGTAATTTACAAGAGACGTAATTGCTTTATAATTTGCAAGAATCGCAAGTTCTTCAAAACATTTGAAAATCTGATATTCGATGCCCGTGTCAAGTGAGCAGAAATAACGAGTCCACTTTTGTAATAATATAAAAAGATTCAAGCTGGAGATCATAGTAACTAGGTAAAAACAGATTCTTGGAATTTGGTATATATTTACAAGCTTTATCGATATTTCTTTCCAGTCACGTTCGGCTTCTACTCGCATCTTGCGATCACGAAGAGAGCGATTTCTATTTTTAAACGTCTCTTACGAAAAATATACTGCCTTTCCAGAAAATTTCATAGGCAAATATGTACTTCCTGCTAAATGTGACCCTGTTTTTTATGACTTGATATATATAGAATATGTTCTCGGACAGCAACTTACAAATTGTAATTCTTTCATTGTATCATTGTAAATCTTTAGTTAAATATTAATTCGGATATATATACATAAGTAATTATTATTGCGCTATCACTTTGTGCCTGGTATAAGCATAACTGACATAAAAAGGAAAATGTTTAGAATAAAAAATAAAAATAAATTTTCGTTTCTGAAACAATTTTATTACAATAACCGTTATTATACAGAAGAAAACTAGTTTCTCAAACGTATCTGTGTATATCAGAAAATAAAATATAAAATGGCAGTACAATAATAATAAATATAAATATAGTCATATATTGTTAAGAGAATTACTCTAATTTCAAAAAATCAACCATTGATAAATTGAAATAAGATCAGATCGTTTTTGCATCATGAAAAAATCACTGCATTTGATTACAAATGAATAGAGTACAAATAAATCAAACTGCGCTATTACGAATTCAGCACCATTTGAAAATTTTACAAATTTTTACAATCTTTAATTCGGGATTAAATTTTTCGCGATTTTATCGGGATACTTATCAAACAAGATGTGTTTAATGGGTGAACAATAATTTTCGAACATAATCCTGTCTTCGGTTATTAAAACTAATACTTGGTGACGGATTTATCTCGATTTTTACTATAGTTATGAATTTTCAAAGTTCATGATATACGAATAACCTACCATGCACGAAGTGGTTAAAAGGAGCAATTACTTTTAGGTTCCATTCATCTGCGAATCATCATAAATACTTTCAACAAAAATGAATAGCATATCGAATTCTTCACCATCTTTTATTATGCAAGCTTTCATATATTTAACAAAATTAATTCCAATTTATAATAGAAAATGATTTCCAATGAAATGATGAACAATTGTATATACTATAAAAATTCACATGTCTCTCAGAAAATAGGTAGTATGAAAATATCACTCAAACCGTTAATGTTACAGTGATTTCATTTTAAAATAATCGCAATTATGTAATATTACTATCGTAATTTCCTCCCATGTATTCCCCCGCATATACAAGTGGTTATAACTGCAATACTAACAATGAGTATTTATAAAGTTATAATTTAAGCTACAAACATCCCTTGGAATATTCATAAAATAAGTAAATAATAATTATTATTATAGTATTTGTATATGCTTTGGCCTGAGAAATTTAATTTAAGAATGTTCGTCATATATGTAATAAGTAGACACTTTTTAATAAATACTGTGTATTTAATATTATGCGATTTGTGATACAGGTTACTTATGTGTTATGTGCTTTCTAAGATCTATGTGTTTTCGATGTTGTTAGTGTTCTGTCTGTCTCTGATCGAAGCAGGGAACCTCGGTATCGGTAAAATCTGTTTACTATTGGCGCAAAATGAATTTATGCTGTGGTAATGGAAGGGAAATTTGTGATTTGATAGGGTCAGGAAGTCCTGATTTTTTGGTAGAAGTGGAAGAGAAAAAGTAGGAAAAAGGAAAGAGCGAGGACGGAAGAGTGAGAGGTGATTATTCGTTTTTTTTCACATGGCTTTAAAAATCATACCGACCTAACGGTTGGCGATGATAATAAAAGTTGACCGGGTCGTGGTTTATGATAAATGTTCTTGGCCTATGTTCCGATTGCCCTGACCTGAAGGATCTACGAGGTAACAATATTAAAAATAATTTGGAATCAGTAATCATCCCACTGTTCGTCTCCGTCGATTGTGATCGTGACTTGAATGCATCAATACCTGACATAAAAATCTTCGCTACAGTGGGATTACAAATCTTCACTTCCGGCCGCAGCGAGATATTTCGTTTCTTCGGCAGGAAGTACATAAAGGGAAAACATATTCCATGAGAAGTTGGTTCGATACGGGTGTTGGTACGCGTGCCTCCCACCCCCGCAAGTTTCCCCGATATGGCAAAAGCGCCACGAAATCGCCAAAGCAGCTAATATAGCAAAGTTTTCGCATCATCCGGCTAGCTATCTTCTATCTCTTCGGCTCTTTCCACGCTTATTAAGTCCCGCCAGTGATTTCTGCAGCCAGCGGGAGGTATTTCCAGTGTATATAATGCTCTGCCTTCGAGCAGCCGTCAACCCTCTCCACTTTCGTTTCTCTCCTCTCGAAAGAGGCTCATTCGCTTTCCAAGGATTCAGATTCGAAGCGGTGGAAGGGAAAAAAATACGCTCGGCCGTATTGGAACTTCGAAACTGGAAATTGCGCCGTTAAGTTTGCTCACCCGCTAACTTTTCCCTTCAATATTCGACCGTCTGAATCGCGAACCGTTCATTGGCGTAACTAGCAGTTTTGCTCGGCAGGTGCCACCCTTAGATCGCCGCGCATTACATCGCCGTATATTACATAACGACGATTTGCCCGATTACACGTTGTATCGCCACGTGGTAGATCGTAATGCGTTAAATCGCTATAAGTAAGATTGTCAAGCTTTGTGTAATTACATGTTATATTGCCACGTGTTGGATCGCCGTCGTTATATCGACATCGCTATGACTTAAATTTCCAAGTGTTGCACAAACACATGTTTCGCGTTATATCACCAAAATTATGTAGCCGTATATTTAACGATTACGTGTAATCTTAGCGTGTGATGGATCGTCATGCATTGAAACGCCATTAGTTAAATTGTCTAACATTGTATAATTTATGTCGAATTTCTATGCGATATGTCGCCATTGTTATATAAAAATGCATTAAACGGAGCGTTATATGACGATATTAGATTTTAACAACTTTATCAGTCAAATAATACAGTCTCGATAACTATTATAGGATAAAAAGTTCACTAAAAGTAATAAAAATTCTTAAAGTAACCAAGAATGGTGCATTTATTGGACAGACCTACTTTAACTACATAACCTAGGAATTTAGTTTTAAAAATCTGTCACGCGAGCTGTAATTAAAGTCAAGTAACGACGAGTGTACGAACGCAGAGTAAATCCTATTACAAATTTTAGAAAAAAAGGTGGCAAAAGGAGAAAAGATTTTTATTCGCTAAAAAATTCACAATTCGTCGACGTGAACAGTAGCGAACCGGAGTTTTGGATCATCGTGTACACGCGTCGAACGCAGTTAATTTGTTAATCTTGATCCTTCGATAATTTGAGGGGACATGAAAATTATCGGTCAGGATGGTCATAGTAGCTCGCGAATCACGTGCCCAGCGGCAGAATCTGATCCCCCGGCGATTTCATAGGTTTATTAGAAGTAAATCAGGAAGATAGAGCCTCTAATCAAAGATACTGATGAACGGGACTGTGTTGGTTCGACATTATGGCATTATGGTACTTCTTCATCTTCCTACGACACGTTTCTACACCCTTATCCTTATACCGCACACTCGTTAGAGACATTATATTGCCTCTCCTTCGCTAAATCAAATCCATAATTGTGAATAGAGCGACAGGGGTTCCGCATGAATTGACCGTCTATTGAAATTGTGCAGAAAAGAAGGAATACAACTATTGAAAATTCGAGCTTTACTTATTTTGTTCAATTCTGCAATCGTTTGTTTGGGAAACTTGCATTCCTTAAAAATTATTGGTAGGAAGATGGGATCAATTATGATGCTAATTTACATGTAAAATGTGTATAAGTGTGTTTTAAGAATGTTACAGATACAATCTCGTAAGCTAGAAACTCGTTAGTACATAAACTTGAAGATTTGGAAATTGGCAAAATCTGGGAATTTGAACACTTTGAAAATTTGAAAACTTGGAATTTAAAAAATTTCTGTATGGTCTAAGTTTCTAAATACCCAACTTTTCAAACGATTATTTCAAACTTTGAAAATTTTTCATTTTTATATTTCTCAATTAAACACGAATTACAGACTCAATTTTGTTGAATTCCCAACTTTCGGAATGATCAGGTTCCGAGATTTAAAAATTCTAAACTTCTATGTTTCTCAATTTTCATATTTTTTAATATCTAAATACAATACCTAAATACTTAAATGTGTGTTTCTTAAACTTGTAAATAATTTTCAAATTTATAAATGTTCAAATTACCAATTGATATGCTTCTCTTCTCTAAATTGGGGAAATTAGAAGTTGGAGAATTGAGAATTTGAGAATTTGAAAATAAAAAATTTCGATATTTATATATTTTGTAAATACTGTACTTCCTTATCTTCTAAATTTCTCAATTACAATTTTGCAATGTCTGAATTTTTGAATTTCTGAATATCTGAGTCTCCATATTTCTAAACTTCTACATTTTCAATCAAAAATTTGAAAATTCAATCAAGAATTTGAAAATTTCTTAATTTCGACGGCTTGAAATTTTGATACCACTGAATTTCTGCACATCCAAATTACCCGATTTATACAATTTAAGAATCTGAAAATATAAAAGTCTTTTAATCCAGAAATATTTCACTTCTGATAATAATCTGCATCTAATCAGTGCACGCCCGGTGCACACCGATGCATGTGAAGTCTTTAATAGTCATTTCATTTAATCATGACGGTTCTAACCCGTAATCGTACCTTATTGCATATCTCACATAGCATAAGAAGCTTAAATTATTATATCTTCGATAACTATCTTTCCTTATAAGCAGCGAAACATTGCCTTGGAACAATGTCTTCTTTTCATCCAATTTTATAAACATTGCTACACAGCATGTGCCCATGTATCCTTGTTCACAATTTCACCAACTTTTGAATTCCGTTATGTCAACTATTTTGACATAACATTTTGCATGAATGAATCGTTAAAAAATTCCAGGTAATTACACAATCTATCAGTTTTTCTCAATTATATAATACTTATTTCACTGCAATTTCCGTTAAACAGCTTCATTTTATCAGAAAAAAGAAAATCAATCGAGGGAGGTTGACAAAGTATATTAATAATGTTACGAAAGTAAAGTAACATTTAAAAAATACTCCTAAGCCAATACATATATTAAATTTTCCTTATACGTTTATATCGTAAAAACGTACGACATAATACTGTTGGAGCCCGGATGAGGAGATTGAGCTGAACTTTGTTTTTTAGCCGAATACAATCTTTATTTTACTCCGAACTCAACTAATTACAATTTCGACAAAGAGCGCAATGCAACAACATGTAACATACTGACCAGACACAAAATTCTTTCTGACTTCCCGTGTCGACGGAAAGTATACAGGGTGTCTCGTAATAAGTGTAAGACCCGTGAAGGGATTGCAGAGATGGTGATTCTAAGTAACTTTTTCCTTTGCAAAAATGGGGTGTAGGATCTCGTTTTCGAGTTATTAAGGAAAAACAGCGACCAATCAGAGCGCGCGAATAGCCGCGAGAGCGAGGCCCCGAACATACGGCCGATTGCGGAAGCGAACAAACAAGTTAGTATCGTGCTATGTTACGTCAAAGTTAAATCGCACATAATAATGTTCAGTTATACATTTTTACGGAATAAGGGATAAGACAATTTTATGTGCGATTTGGGGAAGTTGGAAATTGGGAATTTGGGGACTTGGGAATTTGGGGACTTGGGAATTCGGGGAATTGGGAATTGCGGGAAATGGGAATTCGGGGAATTGGGAATTTGGGAAATTGGGAGTTTGGAGACTTGGGAATTCGGGGAATTGGGGATTTCCGGAAATGGGAATTCGGGGAATTGGGAATTTGAGGAATTGGGAATTTGGGGAATTGGGAATTTGGGGAATTGGGAATTTGGGGAATTGGGAATTTGGGGAATTGGGAATTTGGGGGATTGGGAATTCGGGGAATTGGGAATTTGCGGGATTGGGAATTTGGGGGATTGGGAATTTGGGGAATTGGGAGTTTGGGGAATTGAGAATTTGGGAAACTGGGAATTTGGGGAATTGAAAATTTAGGAGACTGGGAATTCGGGGAATTGAAAATTTGGGAGACTGGGAATTTGAAGATTTGGGGAATTGGGAATTTGGGAATAATAATGTTCAGTTATTCATTTTTACTGAATAAGGAATAAGACAATTTTATGACTGCTTTAACTTTGACGTAACATAGCACGATACTGACTTGTTTGTTCGCATCCATGATCGGCCTTATGTTCGGGGCTTCGCTCTCGCGGTTGAGCGTGCGCTATTCGCGCGCTCTGATTGGTCGATGTTTTGCCTTAATAACCCGAAAACGAGAGCCTAGACCCGATTTTTTCAAAGGAAAAAGTTGCTTAGAATCACCTACCCTACAACCTCTTTACGGGTCTTACACTTATTACGAGACATCCTGTATATAACCTTATTCTAGTGGGGGGAGGATGGTCTTAGCCCTTATGACTACTGCAGGCCGTGTCTCATATATTTTGAAGTTTTGAAGTCATTCGGATGACCTGTTGGTGCAAACATTTAACTTATTGTTAGATTAGAATACGCGCTTGGTCATCCAACAATACAAAACACGTAACACGTCACTCAATATGTCTCCGGTCTGACAAATAAATGAGAACGCTGTTGTCAAACCGATATAATTCATCGATAGTACCAAATTTCAAACGGTACGTGTCAAAATTTCATAACATTCTGAGAATTAGTTTAGAAGTTACAGTCGTTTTAGTGATGCCAGTTTCGTAATTTTCAAGACATTGGATAAAAAAGAGTTCCGGGTGTTCATTAAACACTATTTTTTGATGGGAAAAAATACTGCCGAAGTCAAATAATGGCTTGATAAGTGTTATGGAATCTCTATAACAGGGAATTCCACGATTATAGACTGGTATACCGAATTTAAACGCGGTGGTACAAACACCGATGACGCTGAACGTCCTGGTCGCCCAAAATCGGTGGTTGTCTCAGAAAACGTAAAAAAGTCCATAAAATAGTTTTGGAAAACCGCAAATTGAAGTTGTGTGAGATAGCTGATACCTTAAAGATATCAGAAGGTCGTGTATTCACAATTTTACACGAAAATTTAAGCATGCCGAAGTTGTTGTCAAAGTGGGTGCCGCGTTTCCTTACACCAGACCAAAAGAAAAAAGTGCTGTTTCGCCGAGACAATCGGTGAAATTGAATGAATTACGTTTCGAATTGCTTCCTCATCCACTGTACCTTCCAGATCTGGCCCCCAGCGACTACTGGCGTTTTGCAAATCTCAAAAAGATGATGTAGAGAAAGAAATTCGACTCGAATGAAGACGCGATTGCCGAAACTGAGGCCTATTTTGAGAGTAAAGATAAATCGTTTCATTAAAGAGGCATAGACAAGTTAGAAGAGCGTTGGAATGAATGTGTTACTCTTGGAGAAGAGTATGTTAATGAATAAAGTGAAATTTAAAAAGAACGAATTTATTTTTCTTAGTTAGACCGGAGACTTATTGAGTGATGTGTTAGGTATTTTGTTTCGACATGTACACACATTGTAATGTTTGAAAAGCAGTACATCTTTTGATTGAGTGTAGAAACCAAATCAAAAGAACCAACGATCTGGAATTTCTATTTGCGTTACTGAATGTCTCACGGTGGTTGAGACATTAATCAATAACCTCATATAATCAACTACCACAGCTAGAACAAGTTAAACCTAACCTAACTCAATCCACTAATTATGTGAGAATAGTTAATAAAATAAAGCTACTTAAGCAAAAATCGTAACGTGGTAATTAAAATCGAAGAAAGTCGTTAAACGGCATAATTCCTTGGACCTGCCAGCAATATACCACTTTAAAGGATAAATTGAGGATTAATTACGCAGGGTACACGGATTGACCAAGAAAATCAGTATAAATCTCACGTTCACCGGCAGCGTACAGCCATGTCCTCTTTTCGTAACGCAAGGATTCGCGATAAATTAAATCGAATCGAGAATCGATGTAAAGGAACAAGTCAACATCCCGCTGTTTTACTGCGTCTTAACACGTCCTGTTGGGTCTCAGGCTGTCCATCGAAGGTATTTACCGCGTATTATTACCTTCACTTGCCCGATCGTTTACGATCGGCGATAATAAAATAATTATAACTCGGTGTCGTAAAACGTTCACAGGCACTGTGCCGGGCGCCATGTCCCTGTGGAAATCGCAGTTGTCCACCTGAGCCCGTTTTCCCGC
Organism: Coelioxys conoideus; assembly: GCA_947623535.1. Lineage (NCBI taxonomy): Eukaryota > Metazoa > Arthropoda > Insecta > Hymenoptera > Megachilidae > Coelioxys > Coelioxys conoideus. The sequence goes on along the minus strand of OX392451.1, from coordinate 10,872,286 downwards.
CTTCCTCTCGAATAGACCCGAGGAAGAATCATGGTCAGCGGATTGCTGGGCCGTAAAGATAACAAAATGTTTGGATATCTTAACGTCCACTTTGAGGTCTCGCTCAGGGATGATTATTCTCGTGAAACAAGGCAGTCGTCGATACTGTTGGATCGAACGGCCGCTCAGCTTTGGCGAATGTCCGTTGATATGGCCGTAAAATGGCACGTAACAACGAGTTACCTTCGTTAGTAATAAAACTTCTTTGCCAACGTTGAGTTACAGCGAAGTTGTAGGAGGATGCATTGCATAGAAACCGTGATGGGCAACTGAAACTACGAGGGAGCCTGGCGTGACGGTGCGAATGATGCACTCCTGGTTGTGGACAGATTCATAGTTTGGACGTATTTAATTTCACGTCTTCGAAATGTCAGATGTTATAATTGTCACGCTTAAAAATGTTCAAATTTTGAGAGTTGTTACATGTTCTAGATTTCTAGATTTCTGGAATTCTGCATTTCTGCATTTCTAGATTTCTGGTTCTCTGGTTTTCAGAACTACTGAACTACGGAATTACTGATTTTTTGGAGTTCTGAATGTCTGAACTTTTCGACTTCAAAATGCCTAAATATCTTCTAAGTTCCTAAGTTCCTAAATTCCTAACTTCCTAAGTTCCTAAATTCCTAAATTCCTAAGTTCCTAAGTTCCTAAGTTCCTAAGTTCCTAAGTTCCTAAGTTCCTAAGTTCCTAAGTTCCTAAGTTCCTAAGTTCCTAAGTTCCTAAGTTTCTAAATTCCTAAGTTCCTAAGTTCCAAAGTTCCTAACTTCCTAAGTTACTAAGTTCCTAAATTCCTAAATTCCTAAATTCCTAAGTTCCTAAGTTCCTAAATTCCTAAATTCCTAAATTCCTAAATTTCTAAGTTCTAAAATTCCAAAATTCCAAAAATCCTAAATTCCTAAATTCCTAAATTTCTAAATTCCTAAATTCCTAAATTTCTAAATTCCTAAATTCCTAAATTCCTAAATTCCTAAATTCCTAAATTCCTAAATTCCTAAACTTCAATGTTTCTAAATCCCTGAATTACTAAATTTCTGAATATCTGAACAAGATGAACGTCAGATCCAAAATGCCTAAGTGCCGAAATGCCTAAATTCCTAAATTCCCAAGCTCCCATATTTCGAAATTTCCGAGTTTCTGAATTTATAAATTGTAGCCTGAGAACATTAAAAATCTGACACACCAGAAATTTTCCAAATTTAGAAATTCAAACGTTTAAAGTTTCTATACTATCACATTTTGCAAATATCCAATTTTCCAACTATCAAAATTCTCATTTCTGAAAGTTATAAAAATATTTTCCAGTACGTGTCTGAAATCTCTGCATTCCAAAATCGTTAAAATTTCCAACGTTCCAACTGTTCGCGCACTCAGATCAGACAATTCGAAATTTTGCGCGTTCGCATTCCAGATTTCGTACCTTTCATAATCCAACAGTCCAGCGGTATCCACCCGCCATTAAAGTTGCTATTCTGGTCGCGTTTTCTGTTTCCTCGAAAACAGTAGCGCTCCGATAGCAATGAATTATCGATCTCTAATGATTCCGGCAGGTTGGACACGACTTGCCGATAAATCTTCTGCTCCTAAACGGCCCGGGCGGACGAAGGATGATCGGACTGACCGTGTGGTAATGCAACAACAAAGGAGCTAAGTGGTAATTATTTATGCATTATAGATGGCAGGACAGTAAGTGTCGCGACGCCGAAATTAGACAGCCTCTAAATCAGTATAGACCAAGCTGCTGAATCTCCGCAAGGTCCGCAGACCGTTTCAGCTTTCTTCGTCGGACTTGGACCTAGGGCGATTTCAACATCGCACATAGTTTCCTCGTACCCTTGTTGTCGACACCTACATCTAGAAGGGACCCACACACCCCAACTGACCTAATTGTAACTTATGGCGACCCTAATAGAACCAACCGTTCGCGCGTCCAAAACGCGCATCTCTGACCGAGTGTACCCATGATTAGTAGATGCTCCTTTGTCACAGCGGGTCACCCTGGTCAACAGGGTTGCCCGAGTTCTTCAAATTGTGTATCTTCCATGAAAACACACCGAACAATAGATATCTCCTACATTACCATGATCCTAGTTGTCGCTACATCTTTGATATCTGATGATGTCGATAATTATACCGATTGTCATGTTCAAACAGTTAATTATGGAATTTAACATTAGATTTACGGAACGAGCCAAAGTGACTCAAGACACATTTCTTACTCAAAATTATAAAAATTATCGACAAGCTTATATCAAAGTCTATGTTAACTTTTGTCAAGATGAAGGATCATTTTATAGTCAGTTTACGTATCGTACTTTAGTTGCTTTCTTTTTTACTTTGGTTTTAATATAAAAGTACTTATATTACACTTTTATATAGATATGCGTTGTACAGCTATACGATATATTGCCACGTGATAGATATTAAGGCATTTAATAGTTACGAGATGGAATGTCAAGGTATGTGCAGTTGCATATTGGTTAAAACACGTGATTCTATTTAAAGAAATTCGATGTCTAAATAAAATAATGCTTCTGTCTGGCAATTTGTCTGTCATTAAACATAAACAATATATTCAAGTTGCTCAAATTAAGTGACCTGGAGTTTAATGTTCCAATGATCTTGAAATATCAAAAAAATTAAAAAATTCCTAAATCTTCCAATTCTCAAATATCCAAATTTCTGAATTTGTAAACTCCGAAATCTTCAAATTCTTAAATTTCCAATATTTCGGATTTCAGAATCCTCACATTTGCAAATATTTAAGTTGCCAAATTGTCAAATTTAAAAATTTCCGACTCTCCAATTCCCAAATTTCGAAGATGCAAAGTTCCTAAATTCCCAAATTCTAATATTCTAATATTCTAAAATTCTCAAATTCTCCAATTTGTTAATATCTTAAATCGCTGAACTTTCAAATCCTAAAAATCTAAAATATTCAAAACTAATCTCGAGAAAAATTTGTTAACCACCACAATAATTATTCCATCGAACAAAATGTTTCTCCCTCTGACATTTTTCTCTAATATCAAAATTAAGCAAGATGAAGATATTCAAGTTAAGTGACTTCCATACATTTATCACCTCAAAATCTCAGAAAATATGATCCCGAGGAGAAAATTTTAACCTCCACAACATTTGGATCGGTAAGTATTTGAAAAGTTCTTTCTGAAAAAATGATCGAATCGCGAGGATAAATTTCTGTCGATTCGAATGAAACTTGGTAAGAAATTTGCAAAGGGGCATCCTTTTAAATCCGCGAATCCCACGCGGGTCGCGTTTAAAAGGTCACGAGAGGAAGGCACAAAGTGGGAGGAGGATCATGACTCGGGTCAGACTTTATCAGACGCTTTTTCTCTCTTTCATTCTTTCCGTTCTTTCAGTGGCAAGGAGTTAATGAACGACCAGCACTCTCGCTCTCGCTGTTTGATGCACTGGCGTCTTGACCCACGCGTCACTATAATTACTCGCTGCACATACGCGTGTCTTGTGCCGCACGATTAGAATTAGCTATGTACACTCACGAATTATTCTTTTAATTCGCTTCGTCCCGTGTTCTACAGCAATAATTAATACCGCTCTAACTGCTTTTTATGTGCAGATTTTTGTTCGTGTTAAACTTTTTATAATCGTGCGGGTAAAATCGAGATCGAACGTGGCATTCTTTGGACATTTCAGAAATGCGGACACATGAAAATCTGTGAATATGAAATGACAAAATTCTAGGAATTTTCGATTTCAAGAATTTATGACGCTGGAGGATTTTACAGTTAAAACATTTTTGTATTTAGGATTTTTGATAATTTTGGAACTTCAAAATATGGGGGATTTGACATTCGGGGACGTATGAAATTTAAGAAATTTGGAGAATTTAAGTATTTAAGAGTTTGGGAATTTGAGGAGTCCTAGGAATTCCGGAATGCAGAAATTGAGTATATTTGAGAATTTTAACACTATGAAATTTCGAATGTAATTTGAGATGACGTTTGAGAATTCTACAATTATACAAATTGGAAGGGTTTTATATTTAAAAGTGTAAGAAATTTAAGAACTTGGGAAGTGACAACTTGGACATTTGAATATTTCGAAAATTGATAACTGAATAACTTTATAATGCGATAATTTGAAAATTTACGAGATAAGAAATTTTGGAATTTCGAAACTCGTAAGCTTGGGAACTGGGACATTACAAATTAAAAAATTAAAAAATTTGGAAATAAGAAATTTGCTAGCTTTGAGAATTGGGAAATTTGAAGTATGTTATGTACCACATACGTAACTACCAAATATTTCATCAATAATATTATATTTTTTATCAATATTAATTTACAGATGTGGATTTTGATTAGCACTCTAGAAGAGCGTTGCCTAAATATCACTTGTAATATTTTACACTACATTTAATCAATATACTTATAAAATAATATTGAACATTATTGTTTAATGTTTAAAACAAGTGTGATAGAATAGTTAAAATTTTTCTAAAGTCTAATATTTTATTAAATTGCTTTATATTAATATTCGTTCGTGTCTAAAATTGCAACTCTTCCTAAAATTTCAAAATTTGCACATAAAACATGCAAGTGCTTATGTTCATACAAATATCATTTTTCTTTTTCTTTATAGAATATGCTAGTAAAGTTATACAAACAAAACTGAAACAATCTGTATGTAATATCAAATAACAAAGCAGATCATTTTCATATTACGAAAAATGTCACTTCGTATTTTTGTTATAATCTTGCAACAATATATTTGAAGACTTATATTGATATAACATCGATTTCTTATTTTTATGAGTAGAATATATTAATAAAGTTTTAATATAAACTGAAAGAGCCTGTACAGTAATGAAACATGGCCTGTTATGTATATTTTTGAATATTGTAAATTTACCTGCAGTTTTTTGCATACGCGTGAGAAACTAAGACCGTCCGGTAACTACATACGTAAGCAAAATTATTCAGAATGTTGACCTCGATAACATGTTCCAAGGTCATTGAAATCGGCGAAGCGTGTATCCTTTTATATTTAATCACCGCATCGAAAATATTGTTCTACAAATTTCTTAAATTAATCGATGTTCTTCAGTATAGCATTCCTGATAACATATTTAAAACCTATATATTGACACAAGACATTTCTTAATACTTTTTTTTTTAAATTTTGCAAATACAATACGTTGGTAGAAAAATAATTCTGCTATACAAACGTAATATATACTGGTATTAGTTAATAGTTCACAGTGAAACTACAGTCGTGGACAAAATTAAGTGGACAGGAATCAGAAATAACAGATGGTTAATTTAATTTAACTAATAATGCCTATAAATCAAAACTTTCTTGCACAATTATATACATTAAATAAATAAATTGTATATTAAATAAATGTTTTTTCAAGTTTACAAAAACATTTCACGTTCTAAATTTAAAATTTATTTAAAACATTGTAATAAAACAAAAAATATTTTTCAATTTCTGCAACGTCCACTTAATTTTGTCCATGACTGTATATAAAACTGGGCCACTCTGTACAATGAATTTGAATAAAAAGATATATAAAATTTATAACAAATCAAACTCTTTAAAAAATGGCAAAATTTAGCTAATTTCACCAATGTTATAAGCTCAAACTTAAAAACAGTCGGACGTTATAAAAGAGGCTCGACTGTTGTGTGCTACAAATTTCTTTGATAAATGTAGAGAATATGAGGAATATTGGAATGACGTTATGATGTCACGATGACATCATTGTCCGACAGATCTGCTACACAGAAGAGAATCGGCCAACGCTCCAGACAGGATATTATCGTGGTAGTCATTCATTAATTGATCCACTGTATGGTTTTATTTTACGCCTTACGCGCGTGGTTCTCAATATCTGATTGACGAACCGACTTGGAAACAGCTGTTCCTATGTAATTGCGTTACAATACTAATAGAACGTAATTATGCTGCCGCGCAGATGTCACTCGCGATGTGTTAGAATGAAAATTTTTCAACCACACGTCGTTTTCTTATCGCGAAACGATCTTTAACATGGTCAGTTCGCACCTACTATATTAATACTGTCATTTTCACCTGGTCAAAGCACCATCGAGGTTCAATCGGAATTAATGACAGGAAGTTCGCTTCCATTATCAATTTCTGCAAATTCGGTAATCGTAATAACTTCTTCATTAACAATGACATTTAGTTATTAGTTATGTACTTATTAGTCGTAATTTCGGAGTTTACGGTTGGTGATGGTCAAGGTTTAATCTATTAATTCCAGAAAGATTCATTTTGATTGACTTTGGAAGAGAGTGACGTTTGTCTGCAGGTTTAGGAATTGAATTTTATGGAAAACTAAACGTAAATATTATAGATGAATTGTGTAAACTAGTATGATATTTAATATAATTAGTGCATTATACCATGATTGTATTATATTATGTTTAATACAATATTAAAGTACATTAGTATTATATTAAATATAATAACACACTACATTAGCAACACTATATTATATAATATAATACTAGTATTATATTTAAGCATTGTTATGACTATGAAGTATACTTGAGTTTAAGTTTTAAATGTTCGAGAACACTTAAGTGTTACATGTAATCGTATACTGATATACAATACGATTTAAAGTGTAGAACAGTACTCAGTTTATATGTATATAAATTATAGTGTAATTTTGTACACTTAAGGGAAATTATGACTAGGTACAATATTTAGATACAAACATATTTGGACATATTGAGGTATAATATTGTTTTATTTAGACTAATAGTTTATTAATATTACTCGAAATACTTTCCGTAGACGTTGAACGGTTAAAAAAGTGAATTTCCAATATACCTTATGAATTCGTTTATAATTCAACAAATTATTTTACAGAATTCATTTATTTAATACGTGTCCTCTAGTTATTCTCATACCAGATAAATCAGATAAAAAAGAAGATCCAAGTTTGCATTTTTGAGTGGAGCTACAATCATATTGTTTACAAGAATGTATTACATAAAATATATAATTTGTATAATTTGTTACACAAGCAATACAATATAAATGGCACAAAAAATTGACTCTAATGATACATATTTAAAAATTAGACAGACAATGCAAAATAAAGAGTGTTAAAATCAGTTTCTAAAGTGATACCTCGGTATTACACAAACAATGTAATATGACAAGTATTATAATCGATTAATTAGGCAATGCAAAATAAAGTATATTAGAATTTGTCTATGAATTGGTGCTTGAATGATAAACAAATAATGCGACGTGAAAAGTATAAGAATCTCATTCTACCATTTAGATAATTAGACAGGTAAGGCAAAATGAAAAAACCCTTTTGGCTGAAAAAAGCTACTCAATCATTCAGCAAACAATGCGACGTAAAACGTGTTAGAATGATCTTAGCGAGATTCGATAATAATTGCATTGAAGACGAAGAAATGAGAACCGTTCCAGTGACAATGCTATTAATTCATAGAGTTCATAATCTATTAGTTACGTTAGCAAAGGAGCGTTAACGAGTGTAATGGCAGCACACGCCATCTACGTGTCATTTAATTCTGACACCCTCACACCATCGATGATCTCATGCCGCAGCCGACTTGACTTCACTTAATTGTTTGTTATCATTACCCAGCGCGTGCTATTGAAATTAATGTTGATCTGTCTCAGTTAACATGTGCGCTCCCATAAAACCTGCTTCCGGCGCGTTGGCCCGGCTCACTTGATGGAATTAAGTTGCATGCGTTTCATGTCACCACTCGTTCCCCTCAAATAACCAGTTTTTTTCGACGGTCTTTTGCTTCGATAACACAGTCGTTTGCTTCCTCTTTTTATTTATCGAACGGGTTTCAAGATATCGAACATTACTTTGTTTCTTTTGTTCAAAAGTAGAATCAAAATTGTTAGGTTAAGTTAAAACAATTAGATTGAAAATTACAAATGTTACAAATATTAGTCTTTTGCTTCAATAACACGGTCGTTTGCTTCCTCTTTTTATTTATCGAACGGGTTTCAAGAGATCGAACATTAGTTTGTTTCTTTTGTTCAAAGGTAGAATCAAAATTGTTAGGTTAAGTTAAAACAATTAGATTGAAAATTACAAATGTTACAAATATTAGTCTTTTGTTTCAATAACACGGTCGTTTACTTCCTCTTTTTATTTATCGAACGGGTTTCAAGATATCGAACATTAGTTTGTTTCTTTTGTTCAAAGGTAGAATCAAAATTGTTAGGTTAAGTTAAAACAATTAGATTGAAAATTACAAATGTTACAAATATTAGTCTTTTGTTTCAATAACACGGCCGTTTACTTCCTCTTTTTATTTATCGAACGGGTTTCAAGATATCGAACATTACTTTGTTTCTTTTGTTCAAAGGTAGAATCAAAATTGTTAGGTTAAGTTAAAACAATTAGATTGAAAATTACAAATGTTACAAATATTAGTCTTTTGCTTCAATAACACGGTCGTTTACTTCCTCTTTTTATTTATCGAACGGGTTTCAAGAGATCGAACATGAGTTTGTTTCTTTTGTTCAAAGGTAGAGCCGAAAATTGTTAGGTTAAGTTAAAACAATTAGATTGAAAATGACAAATGTTACAAATATTAATGCTAGGTTAAGTGCAATGTCGGATGATGCGAAATGCCGTAAAGCTTCTATAGCTGATTAACTACAAATTATATTTATTATATAATATAGTGGTATATACTAAGTGTCTCACTTGAGTGAAGGATTTTAATTATTTTCATTGTTAGAAAATAAAATAAAATAATTTTGAACTCATATAAAATAAGTTACTTATTTTCTGCTGCTTTAAACAGCAATCAAATTGATTTGTATGCCCAACATAACCAAAGCACCCAGTGTATCATTTATTGAAATTTCAGGAAAATTATTAGTGAATTTTGTGTGTAAGACATCAGTTCACTGGCCTCTGTGAACATCGAGAAAAATTATCTTTGTTATTTAATAAATAAACAGTATATTCGTTTTTGAATAAATGAACACTATTTGGTACATATGGAACAAAATGAAAGAACGATTAAGTAAAATTTCTGAATTATTATTGCTGTATCTTGATATTTACTTATTTATAAATTAAATATGTACATTGTAAATACTCTAAGCTTCTATCTATTTTAATACAATGACATGATGTAACAAGATAATATCTGATCTGACCGTATTTTTGCTGTTCAACTTGTCCCAAGTTCATTGCATCTGTTGCATTCGAGCATGCGGTCATCATTTTCAGTTGAACTCCGTCTCGTCGATCGTATAGAGAACTTCCTCTCATTGATGGATGATAAACGATTCTAATCCAACGTGACCAACGAGCCAACGCATAATGTGGCCATTGACCCCCAGCCAATGATTCTGATCTCTCGACCCCAGGTAGTTATTCGATCAAACGATCATGAAAAATTGAAGAATCATAAGCTACTGTACGGAAATACGCAGTACGTTTCTTCATACGCTTATGATTCCAATTATTTTCCCATCCATTGAGTGTCTTCTATAGGTCTAAGCAATTATTAGTTTACATAGATCTACGGTACATTTCGTTAGGAATTCTTTATCGATCTTTGTACTTGAAAAAGTTATATTCGTTTATAGTTACACAATATGTGTTTCTATACTAGTCTTACTTACTACAAACGCTTAATGTGCCACAATATGTTTTATTTCGTACTGTAATTTAAATAAATAGAAAGATCTAAAGAATTGATTGATATTAGTTATGGAATATGAATGATATGGTAGATAAACTAATAGTAAATGATACGTACATAATAATTAGCTAATACTAAATAACTAGATCACAAGTTAACTAACTAACTAATACTAATTATCAATTTATTCGCTGCTTGCAAGAGATATAATATACAAATGATTTACTGATTCGTACAAGTTTAGTGTTTCAAAACGCGCGCGAAGATGTCACGTGATGAAATGTGGACATATGTGTCAATGATGGTTGACTCAGTAGAAATGGCAAAAGTTTTTATTAACTGCTTGTCCTCCACACAACAAAAAATACAGTAAAATTTTATTAAATATATGCTTCAAAAAACAGTAACATAAACTTGTAATTGATTACTTTGAATTACGCAAACGAGAGTGCGATTTGTAACGTTGTAATCTGTGCGAAAGTACAATTTCTGCAGGTATAATCTGCGCAGAAGTGCAATTTCTACAGTTATAGTCTCTGCGAGAGTGGAATTAATGTCAAATATTTATAATTTCTATAGCGTGTATGATTTTTTAGAACGTTTACTGGTACCAAAGGACTATTTGATCTTCATTCATTTCATACAAAGCTAACCATTTATAGTTCTCAAAATTTTGTTTACAAATTTGTTATATTCCTTGTTGTTACATACTTTATCCTTACATTATCTATAAAATAACCAATTATAAATATTACGTTTATAATCATATTACTAATTCTTCATACTCGATGCAATTACCATAATGATCCTAGCTACTTATAGTCGCCATAGCCTCATAACTTTTTACGATTTTGTCTAATATCTTGACAATTCAAAATATTTACTTTTCATGGACAAAGAATGTCAGATAGTCTTAAATACGTACTGCGCTTATGATCATATGTAATCTTCAAGAATCTTCACCACTGTATTAATAATCGTAACCAGTTATAGTCAACACAGCTGTTATAGTCGTCATTGTTATAACTTTCCACATTTTCTACCGACATTCCAAGGTTTATAATTATCAGTTATTCCTCCATCCATAGTTTTAATAATTTAAAGTCATTACAGTCACACCTAGTTCCTTCCACCATCATTTGAATCACCATTATATTTGTGTAATTCAACGTTCTCGTCGAGACTATAACGTTTCTTTCTATCATCCAAGTACAATTTATAGTTACGGTATACAATTTATAGCTCGATAAGTTTCATCGGACAAGATCATTCCCAATATCGACCTCGAACAACCGGAATCGAATGTATATTCCATTCGCGATACGATATAATAAGAAACAAGAGGTTTTCAACGTTTACAGCACTATCCACATCGCTAAAACCGGCTAGGACGATCGGGAAAAGCCGCAACGAACGTACATAGTCGTTGATCGCAGTTTATTACGAATCGGGCACGGTCCAGATACGGCTGATCGTCGTTATGCATGCTGGTCGATCGACGATATTATTACAGATTGCCTGAACGGCCTGTGAAATTCATGATGATCCGTTTAATGGCTTTCGACAACCGCGAAAATGATCCATTATGCTTCGACATGGTGCTCTAACCTTTGCTGGTCACTTCGCAACTTCAATGAACCATAAAGTTAACGAAAGATCAAATTGCACCGATGATTTAGTACTAGACGTAGAATTTATTTGTGAAAATGTTCGGTGCTGGTACATAATATTGATTTATGAGATTTTTATCCGATCTTTTCATTTCTTTTGTCCGCCGTTCATCGGTAATGATTTTCTTGTTACATTCGATGGAATTGTATATTTTTGTGTTAGATTAGGTTAGGTCCCCATGTTTCGATATTTTTTTAATGACTTGTGTATTTCTAAGAGGTGGGATTTTATAGAAATTTATTTTAATATTTGCTTGCAGATTATGGATTGTTTTATATGTAAATATGTAAAATTTTGTTTCTTCATTCTATTTTTAATTTAATAATAAATAAAAATTAATATTATATTTGATATTAGAACTAAAAGTTAATACTGTTATATAATATTTTATATTTTATGTTCAAATTTTCCGATTAAAATTTTTTCAAAGTTCTGAAATTTACAAAGTCCTAAGTACTTTACTTTAAAATTTCTAATTCAATAAATTGCTAAATATCTAACAAAACATTTTAGTTTCCCAAAATCCCGCATTCCAATATTTTCAAATTCAAAATCCTCAAACGTCCACGTACCAAAATTTCTATCTCCTGTTCTACAAATTCCTAGTTTTATCAAATTACTACATCCCCCAATTCCTGAGCATTCCGAGTACCGCAAATTTCAATGTCACTAATTCCGCCAATTCTAATGTTCCTTTTACGTCCTCAAATTGTAACGTCCACACATAAATTCATTGACCCCCAAAGGCCATAGACTTCAAATCACAAAATTTTCGCATTTCTCGGTTCTCAATATCCACACATTTATAAATTCCCTTGTATACACATTGCTGTACATCAAATCGCAGATTCCTATATCCGTAGATCTAAAATTCTAAAGTCCTCCAATTTCAATACTCTCAATTTCAAATTTCTACGTCTTGAAATTTCTATGCCCCCACATTTACAGATCCACAAATTCATAAATCTTCAAATCTCCAGATTCTCAAATCCCAAAATTTCCATATCCGTAGGTCTAAAATTCCGAAGTTTCCAAACTCTAACGTTCCTAACGTTCCTAGAAATTTCTGAATCCGCCAATTCCCAGATCATCACATCCTTATATTTCCATAACCACAGATTCGAAATCACAAACTCTTCAAACTTCATCTTCAAATTCTTATGAACTCTCAATATCCATATATGGAACTCCATACGCACATTTTTAAATTCCTATGACTCCTCAACTCATATCCAAATCCTCAATTCTCTAACATCCATAAAAACCTAGTGTGACTCCTCCACCTCCCAAATTATCACATTTTCCCTGCGGAAGCTGCTGCTACTATCAGCGCAACTCTTCCTTCGCAATGTAACATCGAAAAGAGACAAACGAAGTAGCATTTTTTTTCAATTTCGCGATTTCAAATATACCGATGATCTAATTCATCTCGCAGGTGCATAATTGGTCTGAGTTATCGGCGCTCGTTTTCAGGTCAATGGGACACCAAACACAGACAACCGGGCACAGTGAGAGTAGCCAAGGTATAAGGAGAGGTATTAATCAATGAAGATGTTAACTGTGTGAGTGTTAAATAAAAGAGAAGCATAAATCCCTTCGCAATGTTTGTATTTTACCTTGTTCTCGCGGTTACAGCAAGAATGTCCCCGAATGGACACTTCTGTCCTCGGCTTCCCTTTGCTAGGATAATCTTGGAACTGTTCAATATCCTACTCTATAGCAGTTTCCTTCGAGGACCATTGACAAAATGACGATGTGATCGTTGACAAAGTGTCGGACACGTTCAGCCGTCCACGTCGTCGAACTTCATAACAGTTATCGAATTGTTTCCAAAAAATGTCGCGATTCCGAACGTCCCGAAGATCCTGAGTCACAGTACACTTACACGCAATCCATCTTGCAGTGCGCATAATTAGACTGAGTTATCGGCGCCAGATTTCGGGACAATGGTTGTATAAATATTCTCGTCGGGAGCGGTCCACGTACGTGGGTAGATGCGTCTCGCGGATACAGGGTGGTCCTGACTAAATGCAACGTGGATCAGAACAAGGCCGACTCGTAACGAGCGACTCGCGATGCGCCTGTTACGGCCACGCTTGATGCACGACGATCTGTCGCGTTTTTGACGCGAGTCGTTACTTGCCACTTTTGCAGCCATCACCGAATTCTCCGTGCGCTTTGTTCGCCAAGGGTTCTCGCTCGGGCTCTTCATCGATCCTTGTCGTCTAAATAATTTCTCCTGTAATTAACAAATAAATTTCCGCGGGATATTAATACAACCGTGGACATAACGCATCGGCTAAACGGCGAACGTATACTCGGGCGCGCTACGAACGTATTCTCTCGAAATCGCCTAGATTTCGACTCGTGGGTGAAAACTAGAAATCTCGGATGAGAGGTGACCAAATTATGCCAAGAAAATTATTTATAACGGATACAGAGATATACAGAGATTCTGTACGGACCTGCAAGTGTATGTTTGACGGCGATGGGTAAATGCATTTGCATGCGCGTGGGCGTGTGGCATGCATACTGAGACCATAGATAGTTTGTTTTATTGTAAAATTCTTTTATTAAAGTATTTCTGAATGGATAAATCTGCGAATCTTCATTCATCTTCATTTTTGTATGTTTGAATTCCTAAATTTTCCTGTTCACAAATTTCTATATTTTCGAACTATCAAATTTGGAAATTCTCAAACTTTTAAATTTTGGACTTATTAACGCGATATATTTTCGAATTTCTAAATTTTCGAATTTGAGAATTACGCATTTCAGATTTTAGATTTGATAAATCTAATATTAATAAATGTGCAAATTCTGTAATTTATAAATTCCCAAATTCTTAAGATATAAAATTTTCAAGTTTCAGAAATATGAAACTATCAAATACCAACATTCCTCATCCTAATATTTCTATATTTGCATCAACCTACATTTTCGGGATGTTTAATTCTCTAAAGTTTCTAAGTTTACGAATTTTGAAATTCTCAAATTTACAAATTCTAAAATCCCCAATATCCAAATTCTCAAATTTTCAAATTTGTATAATCATATATTTTCATATCCTCAATTTTTCAAATTCTCAACATCCCCCTAGTTTCCAAGTTTTTATAACCATACATTTTCATATCTTCAATTTTTCAAATTTTCAACATCTCCCTAGTTTCCAAATGTTCAAACTGCTAAATTGCCAGATTCCTAAATTTCTAAATCCTTAAGGTTTTAAGGAATCTCATATAACATAAAAGGTTCTCAAATTACATAAATTTCCAAATTTCCAAATACTCAAATATTTAAATCCTTAAATACCTGCAACTCTTATAGTCCGTAAATCTTTATAGTCACAAAATTCCGTATATATATATATATATATATATATATATATATTAATAGTCTCAATTATATTTGCTTTTGCATGCATTGCGTGTATTTATACATCTTACACTCCTATGTACGTATTAATAGTCACTTGTAACCCTTACTGATATCCCCACTGTACCCCATCTATTAAACACATCTCATAATTCCAACCATGTACGATTTTAGTAATCGTACAGGTGTAGTGCCGCATAGTTCATGCAAGTACGCTTATAGTCTTAATCATATTTCTCCCAGAAGAAACGCTATATGAGTTGAGAAAATGTAACTCTTACAATATTTTCATTATTTACAATCTAACTTTATAATATTTCACAATATTTTCTAACTTTGGTATCGGGTTTTAATACTAATATCTGACATTAAAGTATAATTGCTATAAGATTATGATATTACTTAAAGTCTAGCTGATATCAAATTCTGACACTAGAGTCTAATATTAAAATTCGATTATTGTCAGACTCTGATATTAATGTCTAACACTAAAGTATGATTGGTTCGAGATTATATAGTGTTTACTGTCTAGTTGATATCAAATTCTGATTTAACACTATTGTCTGATAGTAAAGTCTGATTAATATCGGATTCTAATATTAATGGTTAATACTAAAAAGTTATCACGTTACTAGGATATGATATGCTATAAGGTTATGGTACTATTTAGTATGCTTGATCTCAAATGCTGGCGCTATCATGTGACATCACATTCTGATGTTAAAATCTGATTGTGTCATATTATAATAATAATGTTTTATACCGCTGTTTGTTCGACACTAGCTTCCAGTACTAAAAGCATTCACATCAGATTCGGATAATAATGTCTGACTTTGAAGCTTGGTTCACATTATTATATCTGGCACTGAAGTCTGATATTAAAAACCAACTGGCGTTGTTAACTTACAATACTAATATTTAATATTACATTATGCTGGCATCATAGTATGATATAACTATCCAATACTGAAGTCTGATTGGGACAAGATGTTGATACCACCGTCCGATACTGAAGTCTAATTCTCCTCGGATGTGGACACATAACTAAAAAGTAATATAACTCTGATATATAACTGAGATTCTGATATAACTAACAACGCCCGAATTATACTAAAGTCCCATTTGTATCAGATTCTAATTCTAACGTCCGACATTACACTGAAGTTTCATTGGTATCAAATGTTGATGTTATTGTCTGGTACCAAAGTCTGTCTGGTCAGATTACTCACTAGCATTGATATACATATGTACAATTATGCTGTATAATATACACGTTTGTAATAATTCAACGACGTATATATATGTACGTATGACTCTTTGATATACAAATAATTCTTTGATACATAGATAAAATTCTAATATAACCCATAATTTTCGATGTTACACCAATTTCAAGTGGTGTCAAGTTCATATTGCACTTCAAATCTGCCTACCGCCATTTGTAAATTATACAAATGGGAGTCCGCGTCATTAAATTTGGTTCACAGAATATGTATAATATATCGGGTGAACAGTATAAAATACTGCAAGCTCTAATAATATCGTATCACGAGATCATAGGTAGGTTGAAATGGTTTTATATAACCAGCGCTGGAACCGGAAGAGTTATAAAATAAATGTAACGAGCAGTTCGATAGTAAAAAGCTAATGAGAATAGGTGCGTGCGAATGCCTGGAGACAACGCCCCAATTAACATAACACATCAAGAGGAGACATTTATTTATTTATATTCGTCTCCAGAGGGACGAGGGGTGGGGGGCACGGGACGGGCCAAGTTTTATTTATGGTCTATCAAGTTAATTAATAACGTTGCGTCCGGGCGTGTATGTGGCACGTCGCGTGGAAAAATTAATTCGGTCATTAACGGATCGTACCGGTAACAGTACGATTCGTGCCCCGCGTGGTCTCCCGAGACGACCGAGAAAGATGAGTTCAGTTCCCATGGGTGTTTTCCGGAATATCGATTAATTAAGTAAAGGGAGACGCTATTATAATCAGCGGCACAGAATTTTACAGCTTTTAGGTTATCTTCTATTCAATTCTTCGACCTATGAAACCGCCGATTTGTCAATCTACAAATTTTTATCTTTGCAAGTTTCTTACATTTCAATTTATAATTTACATATTGACAATTTTTAAGATTTTCAATTTCTGCGCATTCCCAACCTGAACTTTCTTAGTTTTACGGTAGTGAAATTGTGAAATTGTGAAATTGTGAAATTGTGAAATTGTGAAATTGTGAAATTGTGAAATTGTGAAATTGTGAAATTGTGAAATTGTGAAATTATGAAATTGTGAAATCGTGAAATTATGAAATTGTGAAATTGTGAAATTGTGAAATTGTGAAATTGTGAAATTGTGAAATTGTGAAATTGTGAAATTGTAAAAATTATCAAGTTGTAGGATTATAAAATTTCCAAATGCGAAAGTTGTCACGTTGTAGAATTGTCAAATTTCCGAATGCGAAAGTTGCCAAATTGTAAGATTGTAAAATTTCGAAATATTACAGTTACAAAATTGTGAAACTAGAATGTTTTAGATTTCAATTCCCACATCCCTTAAACAGGGCCACAAACGAAGCAGTAAGTAAAATTACACCTTTATAAGATATCGATAACATCTGCATGATCAGTAAGATTTATAAATAGAGATTTATTTCACTGTAAAAAGACACCGAATAGCTAATTTATATTATTTTACATTATATTTTTAATAAATAATAATTCGTAATTCATAATGTACACGTTTCCTATTATTGCACACTGCAATACAATATAAAATTAATCAATAAATAATAATTAATAATTCATAATTTACAAATTCCACGTTACTGCGAGCTGTTATACAATATACAATTCAATTAATACTTCAAAATTTACAAAAACTACATTATGGCTGCTGTAGAATGCACAAAAAATGAAGATAGATATACAAGTTGTGACGCCCAAGTTAGATTCTCACACGTAAAAGACGAAAAAGAAACTATCTTCAGAGGCATAAAAAATGATGTTCGCTAATTGCATAAACCAACAAGTGTAACCCAATCCAGAGTGTCTCCATACCGGAGAGGATGGATAATTACCGTGGTGCAGGTCCGAAAGGCCGGTGTAACACGATCAGGCCACTTCTTGAGAAAGAAGGACCTTCTCAGACGGTCGTTTGAATTCGGTTGGCCTTTCCTGCTCGAAGGATGTCATCTCCTTTAAATCCTCGCCCTCTACAAAACAAACGTCCCCGTGGCCTAATAACGATTCGGCCTACCATGTTGCTCGAGGTCGTACAACAGGATTCCGAATCAACCTATGAGTAAATATACACTGATGAAATTTATAAGGACCTTAAACGGAGGAATCGAAGGATCGTTTACCTTCGGATCAATATTCTGAGACTAACATCTAGCAGATAACAAAAACAAAATTCTGTAATAAATTTTGTATCGGCGATAATTTGAATGTTAACGTGAAAGAATTCATCTATTTCCTTTTATGGAGTTGAATGAATTGTAAGTTTATAATTTGCTAATATTGGTCATAGTTAAAAGTTCATATCTGACTTAACACTTTATTTTATTAATATTATGTTAATTTTATTAACATTCAATACTGCCAACCAAATTTAATAATTTTTATTAAAAGGAATTTAATCTAACACTTCTCATCTAATATAATCTAACCTAGCCCTTAATTTTATCAAATTTAACTATAGTTATAATTCATTATTTTCAATATCTTAACAATACTACAAATATGAGTATCACTAAAATATAGATAACTTATTAGTAATCAGTGACCACACCGCTACTAAAAACTGAAACAATCCTTGTAATAAACAATGAAATTACAAACTACATCGAAATTATAAAACTATAAACTGTGTATGATTCTGTACTAAAATGTGAGGAATTTTATGAATATTACTGAATCATACAAATATGTAATGAATTGGATAAATACGTACTGAATGTGTAATGAGTTGTAAGACCATGTACTGAACTTGTACGATATGAATATATACTGAATATTTACAACGTGTTAACAGCTTGCACAAAAATATACAACAACCATAACAGTTGTCTACACCAACCGCTATTTAGATCCGTTTCCCGCTTGTGGATCGAATTATATTTGTATAGCGATGGTTGTAACTATTTTTCCTTCCGTGATCTGGTTATTTTAAAGTAACATTCGAACCAGCCGCAGAAATGTCGCACCTTCGGTCTTAACAACATGATAGAGTGCGAGCGACAGCCAACTTTATCATTCTTGAGCGTTGGTGGGTGCGTTAACTGCGGTGCACGCTAGTATTTTGCTGACCCTATTAATAGATACGTCTGTGTCTATGTAGCTGCGACATTACGGATATTAATAGCCCATAAATTCAACGTTATTTCCACAGGTAAAAATTGGACAGAGAAAACTCTGTGCCGATACTTCGAAGTAACTAATCATTAACACTAAATCTACCGATGTGTAATGCATTTTGACATTCAAAATAAAGTTGCGATGTGAATAAATGAACTGTAAAACACAAGTTAATGTGTGCTGTTAAGCCGCGGCAACGGGAACGGGGTGAAGAAACTCGCAGTTGCTTCTAGTTAAGTATTATTATTCACTATGGTTCAGAATCACGTACAGAGTACTATGTTACAGATCGACGGATAAATGGTAACTGAACTATTTTGGGGAGATGTTCGGGGTTTTTATGCCCTTTGCAAAACAGGGTATGACGCTTAAAGTGATGGGGCGGTTGTGGCGCATGGATGATGACGACGGTGTTGTTTTCTGATTATCGGTGCCCTTTGGAAGTATACGGTGACTCTGGATGATGAGGCATCGATGGTGGTGTGTCATCCACAACAGTACATTTGTTGGGTCCTGGAATACAATACCATAGCTAGAGAATTACATTTCGATCGAAGTTTCTATCGATACAATAATATGGACAGTTACATATGTATAGTTAAGCATATCGGTATAGGACACTTTTTAGAGATTCCAATCAATAGGTCCTTTATTCATAACAAGCATTCATAAAGTCATTATATTATGTCGGTTGCTTTTAATTTATTATTACTCGCGTCTGATTGTCAAGATCCTAATTCTCAATAGTAGAGTCCTTCATTTGCAGTTGTTTCCGTGCCGAGATATTGCTAGATTTTGTTACCTGCTGCGGTTACTTTTTGGGGAATACCCAGACCCATCGCATACGTCACTTGGTTTTTTACTCCCATCCGCACTTGTGCATCTAATAGAAATCAGATACTGTTTCCCTCAGCCTTATTCGTAAAATGTGCGCCGATACCGAGTTTTCACCTTGTGAAATAAGCACTCTAACAGACACGAGGTTGTTCACTTTGGAACGACAGATACATAAGTAGATACGAAGTTGTTCACTTCGGAACATCAGATACGTAGACACGCAGTCATTAAGTCTGAAACATCGTTAAAAATAATGATATCGGTATTACATACGTAATTATTCGACCAGCAATTCACTTATAAATATTAGGGTATCAAAGGATCAAAGTTCCTCGCTTGTTTAATTGTTGCTAAATATTGCAGACGTTGCGACGAACATACAACGTTAATACTTTATCTTGATGGAAATCAACATGAACTTCGAGAAAACTACCTTAACATACTTTGTAACTTAAAATTAGAAACTTGTTTGAGAGTCATTTTGACCGCTTTCATAGGTTTAGTGTTAATCAATGCGCGACTGGGATGCTTTCAACACAAATTAATATCATCAAACGGAAGAGCTTTAAACACCACTTTTCAATTCTAATAAGAAAATCTTCATTTTTAAGAAAAGGTACAATGTATTTTGAAATGTTCAAGAAAATTATTAGCATAAAATTATTATACAATTGGTGATAGTAACACATTGTGTGTGAAGTATGAATTAACTGATGTTTGACCAAAAAAAGGATAAAGAAAATTATATTGTATTGAAATTGAATTATGAACGCATGGTAGCAAGTGAAAATTGTAATTTTGTTTTCGTTTTTCATGGATTTCTATGCCTATAACTGCAGCTTAATAAAAATCATTCAATCGTTCATTTAATTCCTGCTCTGCAGTAATTATCCACTCATAAAACAAAAATATGCAAGTGTCCGAGTTATACTTTGAGCCACTATATGTATATCGATATAAATACGTACATAAATAAAATCAGATAAAATATCATAAAACATCGAGGACCTATTCATTCATCGATAACCGATAATCGCACCTATCAGCGAATCATCCGAAATCGATTACCAATCTCTATCAATTTTCCATACCCACCCTCCCCATACATTTCCTACGGCATAACCTCCGCCCAAAGAACGTCCCGGTACACTTTCAGTAATATTGCAGGTGGCTGGAATTTCGGTGTAGAGCAGCATTTTAATTATTTCACGACGTTTCGTTATTACTCTTTCACGTAGGAGCGAAAAAAACCGACGTACCATGATGGATGCACCGAGAGGCTGTGTGTACCGGTGAAACACAATGGGGCACCGTCGAACGAAGGAAGATCTCGCGGCTCTCTGCGGAGCCCCGGTATAATGTTTTATGGCTACGATCAGCCGTAGAAGTATGAAGTGTCGATAGAGCGAGGCAGAAGCGAAGAGCGGCGAAGATCAAAGGGCCTATAGAGGCCGTGGTAGCTCGGGACACGGTATACCCCTCCCTTCGTTCATCCATTTTCTCTTTCTCTTTCATCGGTGCCCCTTCTCGCTCCCGCCATCCTGATTTCAGTTATTCTCACTGTCTCGTTCCGGCTCGCTCTTTTCCACATCGAGCAAATGCTTTTTTTTTCTTGCGCTCGCTAAGCTTCCCTTGCTTCTTCGTCGCGACCGCGACTTTGCTTCTTGCCTCCTCACCCCGAAGATTCTAACGTTCTTCAGAAGAATCTGGGGACTTCGCGTAGGAATATTATTTTCGACGAACTGATGAAACACGCGAACGAAATAACACGGTGTAATTGTTACATTACGAATAGTAGGAACTTTACTTGGTAATAAAAAATTTCTATTTTTTGTAAATGGTCGAAACGGACCACGAGCGTTTAACCCTTTTCGGTCTTATGTCTCTTGGATCGTGGAAATAATTCAGATAACTAATTTGTTCATGATGTTTTTATTTCTTTGCCACTTGTGATAAATTAAAGATATGTTTGTTACGCAACCAGCATTGTTGCAATACATTTTATTGTAAACCCACTTCATGACCTATTTTGTAAATTAATTAAGGAGCTGTAGGCAAAAGAAATTAACACGTTGCCGTAAATGACGGCTATAGCCGTCCTGCACATTTTAGTTAATAAGAAAAGAAATATTATTAGTACGAAGTGTTCTAATACATTTATACATCGAAATAGAAGATGTGACATTCCAGATATCATATCAATTGTTTTTTGCGTAATTTTTCATGCTTTAACAATTCGGAAAAAAAATAAGCACGATTGTCAAATTAAAAGTGTGCGGCAACGTGTTAAGAACCACAAAGGGTTAATCGGAGCGCTTTCCTGGCTGAAAGGAAAAGTTTTCCAGGCCGAAAGGACAATAAATAATTATCGAGCACTATGGTGACATCGATGTCCTCACAGTCAACGTTTTAACTTAGAAAACATTCTTGCCTGGACCCTGAACGTGGAAACATGCCACAGAATAAAGGAATGTAACTAATAGTGCAATTTTAATACATAACATGCCCTATCGGTCCAACATTCTGATTTTTTACGGTCATACAACTTCTTGAGAAGTTTCCGCGTTGCAGGAAAATGTTGAATTTTATCGAACGATGTCCCTGCTTATAAAAGTTGCCAGTAAATCATTTTGCATGAAGTTTACATAATTTGGGACATTCCAGGATTATAACCGACGGACAACAGTTTCGAGAAATTAAGCTCGTTAACCGGAAGCGTATCGGGAAAGAGAAAATTAGAGCCTTTGTGCAAAGAGTTTATCGTGTTTCGATGTAACGGCGTTTGCGCGAAGAGTAAGGGAACTTTATAAAAAGCGTTTGATGAGACGTCGCAGAAGACGTTAAGCTACTTGGTAACTTGCGAATTCGTTCCGACGACGGAAACCCCGGCCAGAACGTCGCGTTTCGAAACTAATAACGGCCAATTGTCGGCGTATCGCGTACCCGCGCGTAATTGGACGAATAAATTGAAAAATTAGCAGAACGGCTCGGTAGCTCTGACTCATCAGAAGTCCCTCCAGATCCGGCGGTCTGCCGATAATAACAACGACTGGAATGTCAAACGGTTGGTTCGGTCTGCAACAACCGTCTCCAGTCCTTAATTCCGCCTCAAATTGCAAACCTAACCTAACTCTCATCGACACTATCTCGCGATGTCGATCTCCTTCTGACGCCATTAATCTTCGACCGTGGTCGCTCTGTGATGTAAAATACCGAATGTACATTGCATTGATTCTCGATGCGAAAGTATCACTGTTTTATAATTACTCTTGGTAATTATGTAGAAAAGAACACGGTTCACCGGTTTCAATAACCTTAAAATAATTGATCGAGGACGTCATCCCGACAAAATTTTCTTAAGACACGTAATCGTCGCTCGACTTTCATTTTTATACGAAAAAATATTTTCAGTAAGGCAATTGTTTATAGAATGACACACGCTTCTTCGATAGCGATGAGTTTGAAATATGATGTTACGGACGTCATCTTGAACAAAATTTAACACTGGGTTTACAGAACCCGTCAAAATGACGGATTATAGATGTTTTACTTCCAATTGCGAAAATTATTAAAAAAACTTATTGCAAAACGTATGTTAACGTTCATCGAGATAAAAAATTATTTACTTGTTTTTATAGTTCATTTTCGATTCAAACAGAAGTGGCCATCGAGCGTCCGTAGATCTAGTGTTAAGTATGTAACCTCTTGGTATAGAATCTGAAATATACGCAAAAGCTGCAGTTTACGGCGTACATAATGTTATATGCAATATAGCGTACTTTGCTGCTTCATATAAACTATTTCATCAATTTTTTGTATACACCATTAATATACTTAAGTATATCAGATTTTAACATATCCCTTTCTCCATTTGATTATATAGCCAATGGTGAATATATAATAGTAAAAAGTATCACATCGATTGCTAAGCGTATTATGCCAGAAATATTATTTAAATAAAAATCAACTGAACATTCTAATTAAAATATAAACTTAGTCGAAGCCCTTTGCTCATTTCTCTGAAACTAAGATCTAGTAACACATATGCGTATGAACTAGGAAATATTGTCGTACAGAACAACGTAATTAACAAAATAACTCAAGGTCATTGAAATCGATGAGATGCGCGCTTTGTTCTTGGATGCAGTAACCCCTGGAAGTTTGAAGTCACTTACTAATTTCCATAAAAATAAAATACCGTAATGAATTTTATATCACTCACTGATAATACAGATGTTAATTTGGATTTTCTTATAAACA
Source organism: Coelioxys conoideus (assembly GCA_947623535.1). Lineage (NCBI taxonomy): Eukaryota > Metazoa > Arthropoda > Insecta > Hymenoptera > Megachilidae > Coelioxys > Coelioxys conoideus. The sequence goes on along the minus strand of OX392451.1, from coordinate 10,848,063 downwards.
TATTTTACTTTTATAGACTTTAACAATTTCGACACAAATATATTCTGCTTTAATAGATTTTAATAATTTGCATATTAAAAATTTTCTTTTATTAGTCAAAATTGTAATGGCCATCACTTGAGGTGCAGTTTTATGTAGGATTCTATTATCATATGTTATTTATTATCTATTATAATGCATTATAAGAGAATTCTTTACAGGAAGATCTGGACAGTTTGCATCGTATACACTTCTAAGAACTGTTACAAAAGCATGAAATAATATAAAGTTGAGAACTGTTGAAAATACCTGTACAGATTATCAAGAATGAATGAAGTGTAATATAGTGTGTTGATATAGTATATTAAAAATAAGCTACAAATATTAAAATCCAGTGAGAACAATTTTCTGCAGATATTTATAGATATTACATCTATTGTGTAATATTTTATACATATGCGAACATCTGTACTGTATATGTAATCATATATTATACTGCCTATCTATATTTGTATACTATACCTATTTGTTATAGATTAAACGCAAGTATATTCAAAAGATTTGCATATTTATTTTTACGATAAAACAACGATAATAAATAATACAGACAAACAGTAAAAAGTCAATTTCTTCATCTTGCACCTGTTACATAACGTACATAATTCTGTATGAATTAAATTTCGCGCAGTAGCATTCGCTGAAGAATGGCGTACCTGACCTTGTTGATTCCGATTATTTCTGACCTTGTTTATACTCCGATTAGTTTCCAATTATACCGAGTTACTGCAAACCAGAGGATAACATACATAATTGTTATCAGTTACGATGGATAGCAATCGATAAAAAAATCATCGGTATGTACTTGAGGTGTGCGAAATGGTATAAAATCAAAGCAGGAGGTCAAGAACCGAGTTGCTAATGAGCGGAGGAGGCATCTCTAGTCGCAATCGCATAAATCAGGGCAAAAGGGGCAGAGAACGACGAGAGATGACAAGAGAAAAGAACAACGGAGTTGGTACAGTGGGGGAAAGACAGAGAGGAAGAACACGAAGCAAGCAGGTACGCATACCTGGTGGGGTTCAGGAAAACATTGACACGACATAAGGCAACGCACCCGTCCCGCCGATGACACAGCGGCGCACGTGCACTCGGAGTAGTCGGGCATAAATAATACAAGACGCGGACAAAGATGCCGCCCTCTTGACCATTTGTTTAAATTAAAATTATACCCAGACCGAGCAGAGTTCGTCTCCTCTCGTGTCCACGCGCCGGCTCTTTTATTATAATTGTTAATGGATGCTTGCCTATATGTCCGACCACCTCTACACGTGCCTAACCCTCTGTGCAAATATTCGCGAACGAACCACGACAAATTTATGTCGCGCGATTTAGTTTGCGCAAGTTTGTATCGTATTTCTGTCATCGCTTCACTTTCTTCGCTAATTCTTTCCGGTAACCGTTAGATTTTCCTAATTTTGTGCATTTGAGCTTTCCAAAATTTTTGGCTTTCAGTTTTCTAATTTCCTCGTTTTTGGATTTCTAGATTTTCTAGTTGATAGGTTTGTTTTATAGATTCTACCTCTCCGAATTTTTTTTAATTATAGGTTTTCAAGTATTTTACTTTTGTTATTTTCTAATTTTGGTGTTATCGTGTTTACTAATTTTCAAGTATTCGAATTTTTAAATTTTGTGGTTTCCGGGTTTTTAAAATATATATCCTGATTACCAGATTTTACCATTTTCAGATTTCTTCGCGTTTGTAGATTTTCTAGTTTCAAGATTCCCAAATTTTCTAGTTTGGAGATTTCTAAATTTTCTACCTTTCGGAGGACTAAATCTTCTACTATCTAGATTTCCAAATTTTTTAATTTCTAGATTTTCAAGTTCTGTACTTTCCAGAATTTTCCAATTTGTTCAGTTTTAAGATTTTCGAATCCCTAAATTTCGAAATTCTAGTTTTTCAAATTTGCCACTTTCGCAAGTTCACAAGTACTCAAATTTCTAATTTTAAATTCCTAATTATCCCTATTTTTAAATATCTGAAACTGCACATTATAAAGTTCTCAAATTTCAACAGCCCTATATACCTAAATCATCATATCTCCATATTCACATATCATCAAATGTCCATTTTTTAAATTCCAAATTTTGAAAGAATTTAAAAATGAAAATATTCGAAAGTTTGAAAGTCTCGTGATTTATGTGCTTGGGAGACTTAAAAGGTAACAAATTGTGAAATTTGATGATTTAAGAATTCAAAAATGTCACAGGCTGATTGTTTTCAAAAATTTTCTATTTAGAAATTCACTGATTCAACAATTTTTTAATTCGAGAACTAGAAAATTTGTTGATTTGAAAAATTCTATTATTTGCAAGTTTAGATATGCCTCTTTGTTTAATCAAAGCTAATGTTCCATCTGAGTGTACAAATGTCCTTATTCATGCTACATGGTTTATGATATCTATTCTATTACATTCTGAATGCTTCTCACCTTTCTAAATAATTTTTACAAATAAATACTTCAATACAACACAATCAATACGATGTACAATATCGATACTATAATGCATCAATGTCTAACATTTAAATATAAATAAATATTTACAAATATTAATGAAAGAGAACGTAGCACCAATTAACCCTCACATATGTTGTCGTTTCACTTGTCCTGAGTTAGTTTTAATCAGTCGCTTCTCTTTTATTACAAACTTATTAACAAAAAATTATTTGGAAAAATGTTAGTCTAAACTAAACATATTAATTTGCGAAATTAATCTAACATAACCTAAACGAACCTAGCATGCCTTATAATTCATCGTTATTTGATATTCATTTCTAATTATATTATAAAAAATGTTACGTCGAGTTAGGTTAGAATAGTATTCATATGGTTACACAATCTGAAATTCAAAATGATTCAAATGTATTTAGTTTGATTTATAAATCGAAACGTTATTTACTCCCTGGTAGATGTGGCTTCAAATACTAAACCGATAAGAAAATCATCAAGTTCTTCGTTGTCAGATTATGTACACTTCTTGAGTTTTGTAAATCTTTTATGGTAATAACTTTTTGACGATCATCGAGCGACGATGAACTTATAGGGAGAAGTCACTGTGTAAGATATCTTTAACAATACGCGTTAAGATCAACATGATTGGGGCTGAGTCTCTTTTCCTTAACATTTACCAATTTCTGTTCCATGTTTATTCATACCACACTAACACAGTTTCGTCTTGTTTTCGGGTATCGTTTTCAAGTAGTCGTGACATTAAATCCGTATAAGCACACACGTTGCGAACATTTATTAGCCAATAGAGACGGGCCATGCGTAGTTACCGTGCAGCCGATGACATAAAGATGGAGAGAATCGGAGTCACTTTAGGGGTTGCAAGGTTGGAATAGAATCATCAGGAATTCTGGGCATGACCTTAAATTAACTGCCCGATACTGATCTCTATTGATAGCCTCTCGTTGGAGGACTCAACTGGATTCTGGAAACACGGTAATTCGTCGAAGACTTTATGGCGGTCATTTCAGACGTCCTGTCGATTTCATCCGTAGCTAATTGAACGTTTTCTCACAGGGTTTAAGCGAAGCAAAGAAGAAAAAAAAGGATCAACGAGAGGACCCCGTGACGTTTCTCGAACCCGTTTCGCGATTAGCCGACCGATCTACTCGCGTGTATGGCCTAAACTAATTTTCCAATTAGCAGTACAGGTTAATGCTATTGTATAAAATCGAACTTTAAACGAGTCCTACGGGTGCCATATAGTGCCGCTATCTTACAACTAAGTACGTGTTGGTGGTTAGTGTTAAAATTTCTTTGCCTAATGATTCGCTAACTAAAGTCAGATGTTATCGTCCGGTTCGCCTGCGAATCTCCTTTTTACGGAAAGCATCGTAAACACGGGGAGCGTTGTATGATCATCAAATTTAATTTAATGAAATGTTCTTGCCATAAAGCCGGTACACCTGCTTTCACCTAATTCTGACACATTCGCAGCCCCTATTACATCCATTTGATTTCCCGTGCAAGGTTATAGTTTTTTACATTTTTGAAGGAAGTAAAATTAAACGATACCTGAAGGCAAATTGTCGTTTGAAGAACTGAACATCGAAATTTTATTTTCACCCGCATGTGGTATGGTGGTCATTTGATTGCACAGAAAGTGCGATGGAATCTCGGAATTCCATAGGAATATCGAAAAATTCAAACTTGTGTTTACTAAAATGATTAGTGAATATTGTATTACAGACACTAGTGTACCTGAAAATTAATGAAATTATGTTTTATAAATGGTAGACCCTATCTTGCCGATCATGAGTTAAAACGAAGGAAAATAGAATTCTGCAATGCAGTATAAAAATTAATGTTATAATACAGACGATATTATTCGTTTTTTGTTATTTTATTTAGAACGTACTTAATGATAACAAATTTTTCTTTGTTAATTGTTGAAAATGTGTTAATATGGGAATAAATAATGAATCACCGAGTGAAATGATCGAATAACAAATAAACGATGAAATACAGTCGAGAGAATATTTATTCTGGAAAATACATATAGTAACCAAGGGAAAAGAGATCATGTTCTCGATTTCTTGGAATTCTTGAGGATTTTAAAATTTCGGGATGAGTTAACAATTTGGAGAAATAGAAATTTTAGGACATAAAAGTGTTAAAATCAAGATAATTTGGGATATAAAGATGTTAAAATCTAGATATTTAGGAACATAAAGATATTGAAATCTAGGAATTTGGATATCTGGAAATGTGAGAACATAGGAATTTTAGAATCAAGGAATTTGGAGTTGTGAGTAAGTGGGCGATTAAGAATTTGTAGAAATAGATATGTAGAGACATTAAAATTTGGTGATTCTAAAATATTGAAATCTAGCGATTTGGGGACTTATAATTTGGAGAATCTAGAAATTTAGAGATGTGAGGATTTGGGAGAATAGGAATATATATATTGGAGATCTAAAGATAATAGGATCTAGGAACTTTTAGATTTACAGATATGGAAACCTAGGAATTTGGAGACATAGGTGTTTGAAAATGTGAAGATATGGGGGTCTAAAAGTTTGGGAACATTGATGGTTAGGGAGCTTCGAATTTAGGGTTCTAAAGATATTGGAATATTGAGGGATTTGGGGCCTCGACGTTTGAAAATCTAGGAATTTTGGGGGATGTAAAAATTAGGTGGTATAGAAATTTAGGGTTATAGCTGTTTGGAATCCTTCGAATTTGAGGTTCTAAGGGCATTGTACTCTAAGGAATTCGGAGTCTTAAACATTTAGGAACCTCCGAATTTGTTGATATAGATACTTGTAAATCTAGAAATATAAAAATCTAGAAATTTGAAGATCTGCATGTGTAAATTTGCAAATTTTTTATATTTAAATGTTTAGGAAATAAATTTCCGAATTTGAAGCTCTGAAAACTTGGGGATTTGAAAATTCGACTACACGAAACTTTTATATTTGTACGATGATTCGATAATTCAAAAACTCGAGAATTGGAAAATTCGAGAAGTTCAAAATCTAGTATCTAAAATGCTTCGATATTTAAAAATGTAAAAATTCATCAATTCACAAATTTTCAAGTTTACACATGCTATCCACCAGTGACCAGTAACTTCAGGCTTCAGATGCACTCGGTGCGTCGCATAATCTGAACATAACTATTTATGACGGACACACGTCAGTACATGTTCCAAAAAGAAATCATCAGTAAAATGTGCACATTTCATCCCTCAAATTGGCATCCTACTTTCATATTGTAATTAAAAAACATTTCCACCTCTGTGGCCCGTATATGATACCCAGCTATGAACTGGTAGTAAGGGTTGTGTAAAAAAAAGAATAAAGTTAAGTGAACAGACGAATGCGGACTCACTAATTAATGTACATAGCTATCTAAATTTAGCGAATAACGTGCATTGAAATATCGCTAGTGTAATTACGTTCGGATCTTTAGTTAGCCACTCGAAATTTCATCAAAGCCCGGTCCCTGCAGGGATCCCGCGTGATTCGCGATCGTCCAGGAACGACTTTATTGGAGCTCCATTAAACAGGAAAAGCGGCGAACATCGTACACGTATATGACCGTCATAAATCGATCGTTGCGCAAATTGCCTTGGCCCAACATCTGGCATCGTGTTTGCCTATCAGTCGGATCACATTCAACGGCGGTGAAGGACAAGGGAACCGGGAGGAGATCAGAATTCGATAAAACGGCTCCAGACTTCAGTGTAAAGTGCCTTACCCGCGAGCGGGCACGAGAGGAGAGGGCAAATTGCGCGTAGTGCTGTTGTGGATCCCTCTAGAAACGAGTTTCGTGTTTTACAGGCGTGTGATCGTTCTGCTAAACGACCAATCGAATCGTACCGCGTCCCACGTTTATTTGACGCCCGGATAGCTGTTAGGCTGCGTCTACACATCGCGTGGAAATGCCACAGTTAATTATGCTTTTGTCGAAAAATCGAAGTCACCTTGTTGCGTCATTCGATTATGCGCTGACACGTTATCTAATAATCATTTATATGTGTACAATTATTCGTCAAATTATGCTCATTTGTATTATAACCGTGGTTAGGTTAGACCACGAAGTGGATTTCAAAAAACTCAATGATAGACAAAGTTCCAATAATAAAATATTCCTTGAACATTTTATAAATTGATATGTATAAAATATTTTATAGGTAGATATCTACAAAATCAACCTCCTTTATAAACATGATCTTTAGACAAATTTGCATCATATAATATAGTTTACTAACTAAATTAATTAAAATTATCTTTATTTTTGCTATGCCGACAATTACATTACAATAACAAATGAAGTAGATATAATATGTTTGTAATAGACCAAATGCAACCTGAATATAAAAAATGAAACATAGATTAAATATAACTTAAACATAACTTAAAAATAACCGAAACATAGTTTAAATGTATTAAACGAAGTTTAAATTATTTAAATTTTATGATGAATGAAACATAGACTGAATACAGCAAATAACACATACACTCATGGACAAAATTAAGTGGACATTGCAGAAATGTAAACAAATTTTTTGTTTTATTACAATGTTATAATAAATTTTAAATTTAGAACGTGAAATATTTTTGTAGACTTGAAAAAAAACATTTATTTAACGTATATAATTGTGCAATAAAGTTTTGATTTATAGGCGTTATTAGTTAAATTAAATTAACCTTTCGTTATTTATAACATCTGTCCACTTAATTTTGTCCACGACTGTAACTCAAATATAACAGGTAAAATATTTGCCAACTAAAACGAATGAATTAAAGGCACCCTAAAGCTTTCAAATGACTTCACTTTCTATCGTTTCACCATCAGACGTCCCATTTCGGAACGGAGTTTTATGCGAAAAACGGTCGACATCGAAAGGGAGAGTTATAGCAGCGGAGTTAGGTAAGGTTAGGTTCTGCGGCAACAGACCCACGCGGTTACAGAAGTATTTGAACGGCTGTCGGCTCTTGTAAGACGTCAAAAAGTCAAAGGGAAACCACTAAAATCAGTTAGGGATCTCAACTATGCGTGAAAGTAAGAGGGGACAAGGGTGGAACATGGACTCCAACGACGAGCAAGGGACTAAGAGATCACACGAAAGGATCGAGCCGGTGTTTATGGAAATTTTTCCCTTGAAGGACCGTTATCCACGTTTCGCCTATTTCCGTGGTCGACCACTTATTGGCTACATTTTGTCCCCGAGACAATAGTTTGTCATTCTTTACGGCCTCGCCGATATCTCAGTTCGAAAATTATTGCCGGGAAATTTCTTACCCTTAGACAATGGGTCCTTAAAAATGGGCCCGATCCACGCGTCCTGAGTGTCAATGTGGGACAAAGAATGGAGAAAATTATGACCTTAATGCATTATGCAAATTCTGTCACGTACTTCGTAGCAATTATTCTAATTAGTTATGGAAAATTCAGTTATCGAGAGAATTAGGTTAGGTTAAAGACGCCGACAGAATCAGTTTTATTAACATTTTATAAATTCGTATTTCTACGCTATTTTAAAAGCTATGTTAACTTTTTCGGGCATAAGATTTCAGAAAATAAAATAGATTCATGTTGCACAGAAATTTTACTGCGTTTTAAATGTAATAGAAGTAGTATATGTTTGTTAAGAAAGGAATCACATTATATACAGACAAAAATAGTAATTCAGTTCAATTTGTTATGGGGTGGTACTCAAATAGTTACTTATTATTTCCATTATATTTATTTCAAGATTTTTCAGCCCATCGTTCTCCACAGAACTAAGTCATAAATGATTGTATATGTTGAATTTAATTTTAAACTAGTTTAAATGATATATGCTATCAAACTATCATTTGTTCACATGATATATGTTCAAGCTACTTTAAATCTACATGATATATGTTCAAGTCTACATTTAAATGCTAAATTAGATTATAAGTGACTTTAAGCTAAGCGAATTTCCTGTTGTAAATGTCTAATTGACATTTAATTGAAAAATATGGACAAAATAACAAACAAAATAGATACAGTCGCGAACAAATTCTATAAATCCACAATTTCTTCTCCATTTCTGTACAACCTTCCTAATTATTCGATCACAAAGAAAATTGTTTATTACTCTTCCCAGTGCATTGTAGGATAACGTAGTATCATTAAAGCATGTATCAAATAGTAATAAAAGTCATGATTCTCCAAAAAAAAGAAAAAAAAATGGGTACCATGGGCCTAAGGGTTAAAAGTAACCGAAGTAACAGATGTAGCAGGATACGTGTACGATGTGGTAACATGTGAGCAGAGGCAATATGGCCGCCGAAGCTAACACAGCAAAGGTGCGGATACATTTTTTGCAAAACGTTTCTCATTCCGCGGCGCATTACTAGAGAAACGGGAGAGGGATGATGCGCGGAAAGCAGCTTGGACAAGGAGCAGGCCACGAACGGCAAAGAGGGGGTGGCAGAGGAAAGGCAAGCTTGAACATTTCGTGAAACAAGGAAAAATGCGACTCCACCGAGGCACGACCGCAGCATTTTTGTCTTTACAAAATTATGTATTCCGCAGGCCTCCGCCATATCTCTCAAAGCATAACAAGTTTCCTCTGTGTCTCTCGTCCCTCCTCTCCTTCCACTATTTCTTCCTTCTACGCTCTTTCCAACTGCGACCGTGATGTCTTTCGTCCTTTTTCTATTCTCTGTACCTCGTTTGCTCTTTCCATCCATCTTTCTTTATTTCTCTCGCATATTCGTGAATCTCCTCGTCCCCATGGTGCGCACACCCACCACGTGCCGCGTCTTTCCGCGGATACGCGTCCATCGTTTTCCGACGAGTTTCTACCATCCACCGAAATCGAATATTCCTTAGCTTCGAACGTTGGTCCATTTCAACCCCTTCCGCTGTAGCTTCTATATTTTAAATTGACAAAGTCTTCAAGTAGCGCATACACGACCGTAAGACGTGAACCGGGAACCTGAAGCGTTTATGCATTCGAGATGATTCGAACGACGAATTATTTTGTCCGCGGTGCTCCTGTGATGTCCTATCACCGCTGTTCAGATGGCTATTACATTTTTGAACAATCGAAATGGGAGTACAACAGACTCTCAATAATTTGAATCATGTTTGAATAAGATTCTTAACTAAGGTGCATCAAACTTCATGGCTTCGAGAATATTTGAAAATTTGATCGCAAAACAATTTTTAGGTTAAGAGGTATTTAACAAACAGGTTGGAAACGACACGCAAACTCTAAAGAGCCATCAGACAAATTATAAATAGCTATTAGACATAAATTATAAACTATAAGACAGACTGTAAAGAATCATCAAACGTAACCTACAATGAACATACATAACCTTTCCATCACATATGGAAGATATTATATAAAATTATATCAAGTGACAAGACACATCGTAGAAAATATAATATTTATGTTAAGTATTATTTAATGCAAGAACAAATATCTGAGATTTTTGGACCAGTTTCCTATAAAGCTATTTACATAAACACGGACTGTCGATGGCTATCGTGCCGCCATAACGGTAACCGTGGCAGTTCATAAAGAGTTCAACCTTCGATCCTGCTGCAGGTTTCGAGGAATTCGAGTGTCGGCCATGCGATCGGCAATGGCAGACATTTTGTAGGACCGTTAGACGGTTGTTGACGAGCAACTGTTTGGACATTATGCCCCGCTTCTCTGTAATCTGACCGATCTCAGCCGGTGTTCCTTACGGGGGTTTGGGCGGCTAGTCGTGTGGCGATCGATTACACCTACCAGGCCGTATCTTCTCGCAGCATCTAAGACAAAGTCCCCAAAGAAGGCGAAAGGAAGGAGAGAAAAAGGTATCCGTATCAAACGGAGGGAGAGCTATGGAAACTCCCTGAGGCCGTCAACGTTGACGTATTCTGATCGTTCAGTCGATGGGATCAAGATTTTCGATCATCTATCATATACCCTGGACTCTAAACTCTTTACAGACCGATGTTACACTGATCGATTACGTGGAAAGTCTGCACCGTTTAAACTCGTTCGATATAGACAAAAGCTGACTTCCCTTCGGGAAATATGGTATTTAACACTAGAAGTATCGGCATTAAATATATGCTTACTTCAAAACTGAAAATAAAGTAGAAAAATAAATAAATAGATATTGTAGCATCACCTAACATACACAACCATTCATTAGCTCAATAAAACATGACAGACATTTTGACAAAAGGACGGCGATAAAATTTTGTAATAAAAAATCCCAAACCCGAAACCAGTCATTTTGACTGGTAGTTCTAGTGTTAAAGGACACCGATATAATTTTTAGGGGTTTTTGGGATTTAGGGATTTCTGAGATTGGTTATATTTGAGAATCTTGAAACTTGCAGATGTAGTTTGGGAATCTTAGGACTTGAGCATATTGTAGATGCAAGAAGCTAAGAATTTGAGACGTTGGAAATTTAGCAATATTAGAATGTACGGCTCGAGGTATTTGGGGACCTAGAAATTTCGGGATCCTGAAATTCCAGCATGTAGAAATATGAAGATTTAGGAATTTGGGGGTCTTGAAATTTGAGAGCGTAGAGATATGGGGATCTAAGGGTTAGGTACCATCGAAATTTGGGAATATAAGAATTTATGGATCTAGGGATTTAGGAACTTGGATGTTTTGAAATTTGGACACCTTGAGGTATGAAAATCTAAGACCTCGAAGATATAGGAATTTAATCATATAAGAATCTATGGATGTAGAAATTTAAGAAAATGGGAATTTGGAGATCTTGAGATTTGGAGGCATAGAAATTTTGTGATGTAGACAGCTAACGATATTTATGGATCTAGGGATGTGGGGACTTATGAACGTCCTATTTAAAACTTTAGGGACCTTAAAATATAGGAATTTAAGATCTGGGGCCCAGAAAATTGAGAGTATAACAATTTGTGGATCTAGGAATTTAGGGACCTATGAATTTGAGGATTTAGAAATTAGTAGGCCTTCAAATATGGTAATTTAGGATTTGGTGTCTAGAAATTTTTTACAAAAACATGTTATGAATCTACAGATGTGGGGATCTAAGATTTTACGGATTTGGAAATTTAGGGAGTTTCAAATATGGGAATGTTAGATTTGAGGCCTAACAAATTGAGAATGTAAGAATTTGTGAGTTCAGTGATTCCTAGACCTAGGAATTTGAAAACCTTTATTATCATTACATTTCATCATTAAATCAAACGAACTATATGAATACTACATATGTCCATCAAAAAATTAGAACCATCCGTATTCTCAATCTTGTTCAAAATGTTATGCAAATGTTTTTAAATTTTATAGTTATTCCTCCTTTCTCGTATTTTGATGCTTATTATATATTTAACACTTTGATCGCCACGTCAGGGTGACGCTTAAATTTCCATATGAATCAATCATCCATTTAGTAAGAATTTGTTCATTTATCTAATTGGAAACACCGCTAATAATTACTTGGACCTATGGGTAATAAATGAAGCAAAATATTGCAAACACATTTCGTAGGATTTATTAATCATCAAAATAATATATAATAAAATTATCAACCGCGTTAGCGTGGCATTCAACGTGTTAACTAAGTCTTCATAAACATTGTTTCTTACTTGTTGTACTGTTTTTTTTAAACAAACACGCGTCTCATACGATAAGCATCGAGAAGTTATCCGAAGTCATTATCTGTGGGTCAAAAATGGCCGGATATCGACCTGTCGCGTCTCTGTTTTCAGTCGGCCCTTGAGCCAAAATGGCCGTGAGATTCAGAGAACCGCGAGAGGTGAACTCGCAACCATGGCTTTGCATTCTGGCACGTATAGCAGTTTTCAAGATAGGTATTTGATAGGATGCGGACACGTAGGCTACGTATACGCGGCGACTCGGTAGATTAGGATGATATAATTACAACATTAACATAAGTCACCGGGCAGGGACGACCGCGGAATAGTAATCGTGTCGAACACGTGTGCTCGTCATCGTTGTTTCATTGTTACTGCACTTTGTTCTCGTGTATACTACGACCTCTACAGATTTATATCCTTCTCCTAAACACGGAGATATTTATCACGAGGGTCCATGACTGATACACGGCTAACTTTTCGAAGTCTGTTCGATTCTACAAATCGTAAAACTATACTAGTGGGTCTAAGGGCCAGGTGCCTCACGTGCATTCCATCATGTATTTAAAATTTAGGGTACATACTGTGAATATATAGGTAGAACAATAAAGCGGTGTAGGGACTTTAAAGTCGTTCTACGTGATTAAACGTGTCTGAAATTATTGAAAATGATGTCAAACACTATTATTGTTGATTTGAAGATGAAGTTTTGTGATGGAAAATGAGTTATGAGAGCTATTAACGCGATTCCAGTCGATTCTATGCGTCAAAAATGATCGAAAACGACACCGAAACGCGATTTTTTATCGATTCGACGACGGTCGACATGGATGAGGACAGGTCCCTATCGTCAGATCACTCCTAAGATCTATACAGCAAATTTATGATGTTTCGCAAGTCTACGCTCGAAATTTCAAATCGAAAGATCCAAAATTGCGGGCTATAGCGTGGTCAGCCAGTACACAAGCAGGCCAACAGATAAATGTTAATCAAGTCGTATTAGAAGTCACACTACATTCAGAAAGTTGAACATTTACGAAGTTATGGATTTACAAATTTAAGCTTTCGGACATTTAAGGATATGGAAATTCGGAAATTTGAAGAAGTCGGCATTTGGAAATTTAGAACATTCAGAATCTCCAAAATTGGAAATTTACAAATCTCAGATTTGAGGATTTGAGAATTTGAAAAGTTGAATATACGGAAATTTTGATGCTTGCAGTTTTGGAAATTTGAGAATTTCTATAGTTATGGTTTTGGAAGCTGGAGTATTATAAGTTTGAAAGTATAAAATTACAATCCATTGCGATTTATAGCTTTTATTAATGTCAAAAAATGTGGTTAAATTATTATTAATATCCATGACAGTATTAGCAATTGTTACAAAGATCTTTGTAAATATACTTAAATATAGTTGAAGGGTAAATAGTAGCATAATTAACCTTTTCAAGTATAATTACACACATGAGAACCTTTAGTTCGCTTCTAAATTCATCAATTGCATGTCTCATATGTGAATATTATCTTGCTTCTGCATATGAAAACTTCCTTCAAGATTTGCCTATATTCTTCACAGATTAGAAATAAGTAAAATACAATTACATAAAAAAGTCAAATCATTTGATTTCATAACGTTACAAAATTTATCTTTGAGGAGGTTAAATGTGGAGCTAACTGTAAAAATTACGGTAGTAGATCTGATTTTTTGTTATTTATCCAATAATCATTAGATGAAAATTTAATTTAATAAAAGTTTAAATCTTATCATAAGGAACGCAATATAAATAAATTTGGAAATATTGTCCAATCGTGTCTTCATTATTACTTTTATATCATCGAAATTAATTAATTTCATATAATTTAAATATTAAATAGACATTGAAGAAATTTAAAATATAAATATCTAGTTTATTTTTTTTTATTAAACCTCAAATATGGTCCAGTGTAGCCATACATATATGTACTCCTTGTACAATTTAAATTCCTATATTGCAATATTTTGTGATGTTAACAAATACTAGAGGTACCATCGTTAAATGAACACTTTTTTTTTAAATTAAAAATGGAGAGAGAAAAGTAAGAAAATGCTGAGGTATCAACTAACGTATGCAATCTTCCTCTCAGAAAAATACGACAGATATTTCGACAAATAGACAGCAACAAAATTCTGTAGTATATAATATAAAATCTGAAAACATTTCGACTCGTTGGTAAGTACTAATTATTTACACATAAAAGTTTCCAACGAAAGAAAATGTACATCAATATACAGTGATATGTTGTAATTTACATAGCTCTAGTATAATTATAGTTTACATCATTGTACGCGTCTAATTAGCTTTCTTCGCTTTATTCAGACAAAGTTACACGCGAGTGATCTTTCATACTACTCCAACTACATCGACAATTCCTGTGCGAAGTAACGTTGCAAGATCATAATAATCTGCTGCGTTCCAAAGAATTCCAACAACAAAGCTAGATCCTTCGCAAGCATATCCTTAGTTCGCGACCACAAAATACCCACTCTCTTTCCTCTTAGCAGGCACGCGCCATAATTTCCCATAACAACAACTGCTTCATAATCGTCGAAAGTTCGTGCGCAATCGACGTCCCGAAATCCGCCCTCCGCAGATAAAAGTTGTCGTCCGCGCGACCGTCGAAAAAAAGGGGTAAACAAACTTGCGATTTGTTTAAACTCACTCGAAACGCATCCGGCGGTAACAATTTTCAAATTGCCGTAAAATCCGCGGCCACAAAGGAAAAATCCGCCGCGCAACGGGAAGAGAGGATAAAAAAAAAGGGAGAGGGTGGTACGAAATCAGGAGGCTGACTGACTGACTGGGCAACAGCCAGTTCGAAAAGTTGGTGAACTGATGAAGCAGTCAGGCGATCATAAAAGGTAGGCAAGTTGAACGTTGGCTGATGAAGAAATAAAAGTGTACATTCGTCCCTCTCCGCTTCGGCCCCAGATCCGACCTGACCGGTCGGTAGGTACAGAAAGCACAAAGATAGGGTTGCGGAGGCCAGGCAGATTTCGCTTCCATCCTCTCTTTTCCTCTCCCTTTCCGAGTTTATCCGAGCCACCGATCGCGTAGATTCCAAGAAGTAGCCGAAACAATATCATAACTCGTCGGCCCCGGGAGCCCATGGCCGTAAATAGAAATGCCTGATACTTGGCCAGACATGTCGGCCCGTCCTGTTTCGTATTCCTCCCGCGCAAACGGGGCTCCACGATAATTATGATGCGTCTTGGAGACACGCCGATCGGTTTTTGATGGTACCGGTACCGGTACCGCTCCTCTGACTTCATTCGTGATCGAAATTCCTGATCGATCCTCGCGAACTGAACGTCCTTTTTTGAAATCTTGAGAAACGCTGACTCGGAGGAACGCTTTTGACCGCACCGACGTACTGAGTCACACTTCACCGATCTGAGACAACGGTTCGGTTCATTAATATTTACGCGGTATATTTTATTTTTAGGATAATCCATATTTTTCGGGTATTCCACTTTTTGTGCGTGTAAGGAATCTATGCTTTACGGGGGAGATTTATGTTTAAGAATATAAATTGTTGGAATTGTTTGTTATTAGATTTGTTTTAAGACTCGAAATATTGACAGATTAATATTCTGATCAATTTGGAGGATGATATTTTTTGTATGTATTTAGCGGGAAGGTCCGAAATCTGTTGATGCAACAGGTACATTTATATGGGGTTATGTTTGTGGTTTATCATGGGAAATTCGAACGCTGTAATAAATGTTAGAAAATTAATTACAGACAATATGCATGCAACTGCAGTGATGAAATGAATAATGAAAAGTAGTTGATTCCTTCTTTTTTTGAAATTGTATACTAGAATATGGTTAGTTGAATTTTGGCATAATGGAACTTCATACTAACGTCATAGTAAATTGCTTCATTGTAATTTGTGAATTATGTGAAATCTCAAACGATCGATAAATACTGCGAACGTGTCTGAATTTTTAATACTTATTGATAATATTAAATTTTCGTGGTATATTAATTGAGGATTTTGGAGTTTATAGTGGCAGAAGTTTCAGAATTTAGAATTTGAGGATTTGGATATTTATAAGTTTATAAATATTAAGATTTGAAAACTGGGGATTTGAAGATTTTAGAATTATGCTATTTAATAATTTTGGTCTCTGAGAAGTTTGAAACCTAGAAATTTGGGAAATTAGGGATTTGAAAATTTTGGAATTCAGAATTCAGATATTTGGAAGTTTGAAATTTTTAGAATTTTAGGTCTTAGTTTGTTAGAAATTTGAAAATTTCGGAATTTGGGAAGAGTAAACAAATTTCAAAATTTTTAAAATTCACGAACATCGAAATTTCGAACCTTAGACATCTTGACATTTTGAATTTTGGGAATTATGGAATTCGATACCTTGAGCTTTTAGTAACTTTGACAACTGAATATTTAATAATGTGGAGGTTTGAAAATTTTGAAATCCAGAAAGGGGATTTGATAACTCCTGGAGTTGGATATCTGTACATTCGGGAATTTCAGAATTCTGCTACTTGGAAATTTGTATATTTGGAAACTTAAGAGTTTTGAAGATTCACTATTTCAAAATGTGCAACCTTCGAAATGTTAAGATTTGTAAATGTGAGTACTATGAGATTCAGTAAATTGTGCCTTTAAAAAAGTTAAGAATTTAGTTATTTGGGCATTTAAAAATTTATAAATTCGAAAATTTTTTGAAGTAGGGTACTCGAGGATTGGATACTTGGATATTCCGAAATTTAAAAACTTAGAAATTTGGTAATTTCAAAGTTCAGAAATTTGAAAATATAAAAAATTAAAATCTTAACATTTAAAGAGTTCAAAACTTTTTAAATTATAATATTTGCACCTAAGGTTTAAAAATATGAAAATTGTAAGATTCCAGCGATTTAAGCCTATAGTAACTTGAGAACCTAAGAATTCCGAACTTTTATATTTTGAAAATTTAAATACCTCAATATGTATTTAATACCAACTCATTCATAAGAATGTCCTTCGCTTCCGCCATATTTTGTGCACTGTCATCCTTTCATCACCGCTGTTAAACCCTACCACTGCCATAAATACGAAACTATGCACAACGTGCTTCTGATTTCACAAAACAATTTATTTCACCTATTTTTTGCATACCCCTCGAGAACTATATTAAAATATATGTTGATGTAACATTGTATATTAATCATACGATATATTAAATTGACAGAGTAACATTAATCCCTATATAATATTATTCACATCACCAACGATTATACTGTAATGATACAATTTTTTCCTAGCGTCGCCTTGCTCCACTATCCTTTGTGTTTCTTATTTTCAGCAGGAAAGTGTAAAACGCAGAGTTTTCTCGGCGACGTAAATGCCGTAAACGCGATAAATTTCCCGTCGGGAGAGAATTCCAAAAGTTTCCGATTCAAAAGACACCGCGTGGCGGGCCGGGGTGAGACGGACGGAGCAACCATGAATTATGCATGAAAGCTTCGATTCGCGGATTAAGCGAGCGCAACCCGTGGTTCTAATGTCTATTCTTTATGCCGAAAGCCGAAGGTAGCCAACCAGAGCTTGTCCGTAGCGAATGTCTATGGAGAATGGATAAAATCATCGAAGAAAAGAAAATCTATCGAGCCGAAACGACCCAGTTTCCTTTGAACACCTTTGATAGCCTCCGTGCTCGATTTACCCCTCCTATCATCTCCGTTTATTTATTACTAGTCGGTTATTTCATATTATTCTATTATTTATTACTATTTGCAAAGATAAAAACCCGAGACTGTTGTTATGTTTGATAGGGAAAATTATCGAGATCATCTTGTGGTCATTTCTTCTGAGATCTTAGTAGACACGTGCAGGAAATTTTGATGGGGCTGAATGAGATATTGTTTCTTAGAACACATTGTGTTTGTGTCCTAATTTTCTAGTATTATATTAATTTTAATACTTTTTATTCCACATTGTATCATACAGTTGTTATAAATCGGTGCTTTTATTTTATTTTATTTACTCCGTTATTCTACAATCACTCTTAATATTCTCAGAAATACTTTACTACACTATTATACACTTTGCTACATACAAACAACTATACCTCTTTCTGTGTCACACAACTATGTTTAAACTTTTTACTATTAACACTTGGAGCGCCATGTCACCCATATACGGGTGATACTCAAATTTCTACACAGATTCAACAGCTGTATTATCCAAAATTTGTTTAACTTTCCAACTGAAGCTACATCGGTTACTTGAAACTATGAAAAATAAATATGACAAAGTATCGTGAAAATATTTGGTAAAGTTTATTAAAAATGAAAATACTACCTAATGCAAATTTTCAATTGCCCCCATACGGCAATCAACGTGTTAATTACATTAATAAATCAATTATAATAATTCAAGTATTTTTACATAACGCATCATTATGAAAAACTTATGATTAATATCGTGGTTTTAGAGCCGCTATTATATCATTATCAACGATCATTGTACACTAGTGCAATCAATTCTGGACACTTGCAAATCTTTCCTTAAATTTCGTACTTAATCAAATTATTTAATATATAATTGTTTATATTTCATATTCTAATAATATTATAGCTTACAATAAAAATAAAATGGTATTTTAGCGTAGCAGTATATACATACAGTCATGGACAAAATTAAGTGGACATTGCAGAAATTTAAAAATATTTTTTGCTTTATTACAATGTTTTAAATAAATTTTAAATTTAGAACGTGAAATGTTTTTGTAGACTTGAGAAAACATTTATTTAATATACAATTTATTTATTTAATGTATATAATTGTGCAATAAAGTTTTGATTTATAGGCATTATTAGTTAAATTAAATTAACCATCTGTTATTTATGATTCCTGTCCAATTAATTTTTTCCACGACTGTATTCTGCCCAAACATGAAACGGAGAATATTTTTATTCAAAGTGTCCAGAATTAATTCCACTAGCGTATGTTCTAATATTTGAACTAGCTAATATGTGAACCGCAATGGGACAGGAACCCTGAACGAATCAACAGGCTGTCCGATAATTGATTTAACCCCAATAGATTCGAAGTCATGCGGGTGTAATACAGAAGTAACCGAAAGTTTGTCAGCTGTAGCGGTGTCAATTTCAATTCTCCGCCGAAGAGATTGATACGGGCGCAGCTAGTGGACCGTATCAGTCGCATTCAACAACAGGAGCACGTTCTCCCATAAATGCAGAAAGCGTCGTTCGTGTGTTCCTGAGGGCCACTCGGGAGACTTTATGGACACGGTTTTTGGTGACCGCTTTCGGGGAACGATGATTTGGGTAATTCTTGTCGGACGGTAGATTTCGGGACCCGATTAAGCGGAACGACTGATGAAGAGACTTGGAAATCCAGCTTGGTTGAGAGGTACTGCGTACTTTAATAAAGACGATGACAATCGCACGAGATTTCGTGAAAGCTACTCGAACCTAGGCCCTCTGTACGTGAAATAAAGACGTACGAACAGAGATCGGAACGATCTCGAAACTGAACATGTTATAATAATCCAAAGAACCGAAAGATATCAATCTGTCGGTCAAGTAATTTTTGTTACAGATTCGTTCGTGATAAGCGAAGGGAATTCATGACGACCTACTTGGTCCTCGTAAATTCTTCCTACGGAAGAATAAACATGCTACTTACACGCGACGACAGAATGTTAACTTCGTTAAAGGGTGTCGCTTTACAGCACGACATATTTTAATAGACGTAACAGCAAACAATGCGAATTCCTTCAACCCTGTTCATTAATATTCTGTTTTATGTTCGTTAATGCTCGATTTTAAAATTGGCCCAACATCGATTTTAAAATCAACCCCCTTCTAATATTTGAATCACGATATTTAAAGTTGGTATGTAGGTTATTCGTTTGAACATCTAATAATAGCAATCGCCGAGGATCGTGAAAGTGAGACTGTTGGAGCGTGCCTAATAGATTTATGGTCGCAAAATTCATCGACCAGGCGCGTCTCGCCTTCGTACAATTTCGGAGACGATATTAGCATTAGAGAGACGAGTAACATCGTCCTGAGGGCAAGGTATGAGGCCCAGGTAGATCATCCTACGCGTTGCTCCAACAACGACAAACCACACCCGCCTTTGGACAATGGGTGACGCACTGCAGCGTGACCCTCTCGCCTCCCTTTTTCTTGAATTATGGCTTAGGTGGTCCTTCTGCGTCATTTCAACTATCCTTCGACCACGATTCTTTCGATCGACCATCATTAGCTTGGATGTTTTCGCTGTGGGTCACGTGAGAAGCAGGTAGATCATGTAGGACTATCATTGACGTAATTGGATCTTCGGTTGAAAACGATTACCTTACCCAACCTTCATGTTACTTGACTAAATATGTCATATTTATGATACTGCTTAATTTTAATGTAATTCGGACTGAGTTTACGTCATAAGATTAAAACTGATGCCATGTGATGAAATCAAAATTGATTGTATACAATGTAATTAAAATTGCTTTTATACAATAAAATTAAAATTGATTTTATTCAATGAAATTAAAATTGATTTTACGTAGTGAAATTAAAATTTACTTTATATAATGAAATTAAAATAGATTTCTTCCAAGACGCTAAGGGTGCATCGTTGACTGATTTACATTCAATGACACACCGGATGCGTCATATGTTTTATCATGAACAGCTTGTTCTATAATATCGTGACACACGTGACGCACACTAGTTCATATAAAGAGAACATTTTGTATTTATAATCTTGCAAGCTAGAAAATAACATCGTTTAACATCTATGCAGGACAATGATAACTATAACTTAACACATATTGCAATTAACATCGAAAAGTACAAAATTATTATCCTATTTAAACAGAATCACATGGTGCAACAATAATAAAATTTAAAATGACACGTAAGACAGAGTACACGCATTTGATGAACATAATTAATAGCACACATTATCGCAAACGTTTCTGTGCAATCCGTTGACATAATGATGAATTAATGAATTGCTAAACGCATGATTGCTCATCGACCGATTGCACAACAGTCGTGGCAGTAATTTAGCGCCACTGTGACATTATATTTATTGAAATGTCATTGCATTCGACCCATAAATTGTTTCTCACTATTAGCGAGGTATTCTTAACATTAATCAAAAACTAACTTTCATGTAAACGTTATTTTAAGAAGTAAGGTAAGTGTCTTTATTAGCGATCAATTGTTCACCTCGTTTCGTTAAGTGTGATAAATAAAACGAATTACTGACAAATATGTTTACAAATTTTTGTTAAACTTTTTAAAAATATTTATTTATTGGAGATGATTATTTTATCTATAAGTGAATTTGATTGTTTTCATAAACAGCATTCAGAATTGTGAATATAAGAGGTTATGAAACAAGTTTATATACTCTTCCTGAAACGTTACGACTTTGAAATATATGTTTTTATAAATTAAATTTAAATGAAACTACATTAAATTAATCTGAGTTAAATTGAATTAAATTTAAATATTTAAACTAAATTAAATTAAGTTCTTACACGGTTTCAACAACTTTTTCTACTTTTTCTTAGCAAACTTTTATAACAAAATGGAAATGTTATTTGCATCAATACTTATGTATTGATGAACTGCTACTATTTACGTGACCAAAAGAATTAAATGGCTCGTAATGAAGGTTAAATTACATGAGTACGTTGTAAATAACATATACATTCATCCTCATAAGGAACCTCGTTTGGAACATCAGACCTTTACAAAGTTTGTTCGCATATTAATATTCGTACTAAAGTAACTATGTTCGTGAAGTGTAAGACAAGATCAACACATTATCAGATTATCTTTCACAAAGATTATTTATTACTCACTGGTGGTCGTAATTTTGGGAAACTTCTCTTAACGGACTGCATACTGATGCACCTTAGCAGTTTTGTAGTTTACGAATGACGCTACTTAGCAATTCTCAGTTTACGAATGACGCTACTTAGCAATTCTTACTTTACGAACGATGCTACATAGCAATTCACAGTTTACGAATTCCGGGCAGGTCGCAAATTTGACAGTGCAACTGCAACTCGCAGTGGCTAGCTCGTGGCAAAATATCAGAAAGACCCCATACTAGCTACGAAAAATAAGGGATGCACCACGCGAAGGCTACGAAACCAATCAAAGTGGTCGAGGCAAACTCCAGGCTTGATTACAGTACAAGAACAATTTAGCATCAGCAACCGCACGGTAGTGTGTGGCCCATCAAGCCATCACCTTCACGTCGACAGACGACGTTCCGTGATCTGCACAATAAGTCAATCAACGGGTCGATCACAAGTAAACAGACCTCCAGCCGCGCGATGTGAAACTTCTGACAAATGATTCTGCCGATACGGCTCTCGAACCGCAGTCTAGTGACGTCTTCATACGTCCAACGTCTATAGCCCGGTGCTTGTCCGTCACACAAATCGCCCAACCAGGCTTCCAGGATGTCACCGATTTATTTTACGAGACGACCCATCGTCCTGGGCGCGCCGCGACCCCTGTTCACGGTTATATTGAGTCCTTACCGAGCGTCCCACGGGCTTCTGATACACGGACACGTATCGATGCTTTATTGGGATTCATTAACCTTCTATGGGCTCTATAAGTCCTGCTAGGACCCGGTCCTGGATATCGATAAATATTTCGGAGTCCCGGGAACCGAGTGAAAAAGAAAAAGGAAAGAGAGTCATAAGGCATCGGAATCACGTTCCACTCGGAGAGATCGAATGTTAAGATAACGAGAAGATTTCGAGGGACTTCCTTGCTTCGATGATAATACTGGTTCTATCCTATCTCGTCTTATTTTTCCCCGTAACACGACTGGACCGACTGATAATCTGTTCATAACGTTGTTTGAAATTAGATTACAGGAACGATCGGGTCCCAGGGAAACAGGTTTCGGATTTCTTCTGAATTTCTGAAGGAACTTTCGATCGAATTTTCGATTTTACTGCCGGTGAATGTTAAGAAGGTTATGTTATTGCTTTCGCTGCATTCTATACGATGATTAGGTCCGTTTGGTTTTATGCTGACTTTATGCGTACTATGTCTGGTAAGTTGGCAGCTTGATGCAATGTGCACTCTATTTATCTGGGTGCCAATTGAGTAGACACGAGTAAATCTCGATCTAATATTGCATTTTTGTTACTATAATAATAATTTCTAACGCATTATTTGTTGTTTTTATAATACGAATAAATGTAAAATTATGAATAACGGCATTCATATGGATATCCGATCATCAATTTTTTTTTTGTGCAAGGTTCGTTTCCTCTTATTCTGTAAAAGCTAATTGAGTTTGAATTCCAATAGATAATCGCAAAATCAAAACTTTATTAATAATGAAGTATGATCAGTTTTCGTGTGGGCACATCCATTACTATGCATAAAATAATAGGGTCATAAAGGGAGTCTCACATGATTGGTAGCTATCTAGGTTTATGTCATCTAGAACAATGTTAATATATATAAATGTAAAATATGTACTAGTTTAACTTATCAAATAGATTTACTTTCTCAAGTTCAAGATTTGCCTAGTAAGTCTAAAAATTACAATTACAATCCCATATCTAGCTGTCCATGTGATATTTGAGATAAATAATATTGCAACTGCATTGTGTTTACTATACATTTTTTGTTAGTGTCGTATTAAATGTTATATTTATTATGATATATGTATAAAAGTAAAAGTTAAATGTGAAATAGAGGAGTTGATGATTGAGCTTAGAGGGCAGCACTAACAAATGTACTAAAATATCGTTACAGTATTGAAATTGTGTCGATTGAAAATCTTTTTTACGTTATTTGCTTAAGATTTGATCCTAGTATCAAAATAAGAACAAAATGTGAAAATTACGCGCGTTGACTATTGTTCGATTTAAAGATCAGAAACAAACTGGTTAATAGACTATTTATCAACCTTTATTAATAGTTTATTATCAGTGTATAAATACCTTTAGGAAATTATTGAACTATTTGAAAACACTCAAATTCTGATCGATACATGACGGCTAGTTCGATAACTGCAAATATTCAAAACCACTATTAGCAATATCAGTTTCCCAATTCTTTTAATTGAATTTTGACATTTAATATTACATTTCAATGGGATTATACAATTTATACAATTGTTTTGTACAATTAGCTAAAATATCAAAGAAAGACCAATATCTAATTAAATTATTACCCTTCCACCGCCATTTTCATTACAGATGTCGATTCAAAATTCTTAACATAAAATTTAATTTTTTACTTTAACAATTCTTTAACAATTCTGACTTACGTACCATAACGTTTATAGTTCTTCTATTGCTCCAATACCTTCAGCGACAAAGGATTAAAGATTTATAAGCCCTTGCAACCATCTGAACCAATAAACTCCCGATAGGTAAGAATGCCGAGAAAGTGGTGAAGAATTCGGACAAAAGATAGAATCGGTAGGTAATATCCCAGTAGCCTCAGAAGGTCCTCGGAGCAACCCCTAATTACCGTCAGCAATTAGAAAATTGCGTCAGAGGTAGATGGACACGATCCATCATCATCCTCTTCGGACAATCGACCTGTCCAATTCCATTGTACCCCATGTTCTCTGTCTGCTCTCGAATTGCTCCGGATTTTACCTCCGTACGAATGTTATAGGCAGAGAAATCGTTTGAAAATTGCGAAAGTAGCGATAAAAGGTCTCCGCAGGTATCGAGGGTGTAACTTTCGCCTAGTAAGAAAAATTGCCGAACATATTTCAGCCGTGCTTCCCGGCGGGGCACCTGACTCCGATGTCTAGGCCTGATATTCGTCAGGTCTTTGAGAAATAGATCGGCGATTGGAAGCATTATTTAGAAGCGACTGCTTCGAGAAGAGAGAACGGATTATGACGGTCGATCTCCAAGTAAATTGGACGCCGTTAGATGCATACAAAGGATTAATAGGTACGAGGGAAATGAATCACTGTTCGAAACGAATTTTTAACAGAGAGCTCCGATTATTTGTGCTTTGAATGGAAATTTCAGCAGCGGTGCTTTGATTATTTGCGCTTCTAAATAAGAATTTTAGAAAGACATGGATTATTTGGGTTTTTGCGTAAAAGTGCTAGCAAGAGTGCATTGATTGTTTGGAGTCTTTAACAGAAGTGATGACAATAGTGCAGAGATTATTTGAGTTTTTGAATAAGTGTATTAAGAACCGTGCATCGATTGTTTAGGATTTTGAATAATGAAGTTAGCAGCAGTGTATTCGGAAACAAATGATCATGAGTTATTACTAGTAATATTAATGTTAGTATTATATTTTTCAATCGAGAAGTTGGTACTAAATTTCTATTTTTCATTTTCTCTTGTAATATATTCATGTATTTTTAGGGTTGTTTTTTGGAAATAAATAAAATTAAATTCGATTAAATTTGAATAGAAACCTGAAGCATTGGCAAATGTGTATCTGTAGAATATTAAGTTAGAATTTTAATTGTGTTTGTAATTATTTTTTTAAGCGGGAGGGTTCTCGAAAATTTCAAAAACAACACATTGCTTTAAATTAGATTGCACGTTCAAATTAATATCGATTGATAAATATTAAATGAAAATGTACGAACAAATTAATCAGAATCTCAAATTAATTCTGTGATAAATTAAGTAATCATATTTCAAATTAAATGGACAAGGATGTTATAAAAATTCGTATACATATATAACCAAAAGTAAAAATTGAACAAATAAAACGAAAATTGAAATCAATTTCATAACAAATTATACGATCATGTTTCAAACGAAATCAAGAACAATTTTATTACAAAAAATCATCTAAGTACATATGTACAAAGATTGAGAATTTCCAGCCAGCCGAGGTCGCACCCGGAACACTTCAGTATGACGAAGCGCTTCCTTATCACATCCGGTCCAGAAAATCATCATTCACGGAAACGATAACCGCATTAAAGCAACGTTACAATCTCTCGTTGTCGATTTTCAATTCAGAGGCAGAGTCGCGGTGGCATCTCGGGCTCCAAGAAAAATTGATACGTGGGCCTCTAATGGCCCAACAAAAAACAGATCCAACAGGAACGCGACAACAAAAGCGTATGCATATTATGAATGGATGGACGAGGCGAAGGAGGAACGGATGCCAGAAATATATTGCCTCGGTGCACCCACTCTCTACGAGTTGCACACGTGGTCCAGACGCGACCGTAGGGAGCAGAAAAAGCAGGGAGGAGGTGTAGAACTGCGGAGAAAGAAACGGCGACAAGACGAGAGGAGAGAAAAGAAAAAGGTCGGAAAGGAAGGAAAACAAGAGAGACGGAGATATGTAGAAAAAGGAAAACAGGAAGGAGAAGAATTAGGGGAGACAAAGGAAGGAAAAAGAAGGATGAAGTTGCGAAGCTCGCGCATCCCTCCCTTTTATCTGGCTTTGTGACGAGGATCAGGCAAGGCCTGCACGACAGAAAATTAGTAAAATCCGGCGGGTAGCGCGTGGAACTGTCTGTCCCGGTGCCCACAGTTCGAATTTATAAGGAGCGAAGCAACGATTTATGCCGGGACTTCGGTTATTTATCGATTTCGATGGTGCACGCGATATCGTTGCACGGATATCGATACGTTCTTGCCTCGAACGTCGGGCCCGAGTTCAATCTTTCTTTCCTTTTTCCTTTCTTCTTACATTTGCCTCCGTTTCTTGTTCCATAGATTTTCTTCTTAATGTGTATTTCTTAATATACGGGGTGTTTCGTTTTTATCCTGCCAAACGGTATCGGCGTATTTCATAATGACGTCCTTGTACGCAATCTGGGTCGGTAATGGCATGTCTTACGAAATTTGTCTTCCGAATTTTTATTTTAACACTAACACTTTAACCAAATTCCTTGATTCCCATATTTCTACATGCTCGAATTTTAGGATCCCGAAATTCCTAGGTCCCCAAATACCTCGATCCATAAATTCTTCTATTCCCAAATTTCTATGGTACCAAATTCTTAGATCACCGTATTTCTACATGCTCGGATTTCAGGATCCCGAAATTCCTAGGTCCCCAAATACCTCGATCCATAAATTCTTCTATTCCCAAGATTGCACGTCCAATGCTAGCTGTCTATATAACAAAATTACTATGTCTCTAAATCGCAACATCTCCAAATTCCTATTTTCTTAAATTTCTACATCCATAGATTCTTATACGATCAAATTCCTATATCTTCGAGGTCTTAGATTTTCATATCTCAACGTGTCCACATTTCAAAACATCCAAGTTCCTAAATCCCTAGATCCATAAATTCTTCTATTCCCAAATTTCTATGGTACCAAATTCCTAGATCTTCATGTTCGAATTTCAGGATCCCGAAATTCCTAAGTCCCCAAATACCTAAAGCCGTGCATTCCAATATTGCTAAATTTCCAACGTCTCAAATTCTTAGCTTCTTGCATCTACAAAATGCTCAAGTCCTAAGATTCCCAAATTACTACAAGATGCTTTCAAGATGCTCAAATCTAACCAATCTCAAAAATCCCCAAAAATTATATCGGTGTCCTTTAACACTAGAACTACCAACCAGTCAAAATAACTGCTTTCGGTTTTGACATTTTTTATTACAAAATTTTATCGCCGTCCTTTTGTCAAAATGTCTGTCATGTTTTATTGAGCTAATGAATGGTTGTGTATGTTAGGTGATGCTGCAATATTTATTTATTTTCCTACTTTTTTTTCAGTTTTGTAGTAAGCATGCATTTAATTCCGGTACTTCTAGTGTTAAATATGGTATTAAATATTTGTTGCAGAAGGTGATTGCATATCACTTACACTTTATATGAATATTACTTCCCTTATAAATTTTACAAATCTTTTATCTCTTGAATTTAATAGAAACTTGCGTTTCTATTTATCTATTTGATAAAGTAAGCTTCTATTTCGTAGATTTTGCTCCTTAATGTGGGTAACTTAGTATGCAGACTCAAATTGTGTGGGTATGTTCCGATTCTATGTAGACAACCTTGGTAGTTAGCACAAGTAAAATTTGTCCTTGCTTCAAATTTTTATTTCGATTAAAATGGTATTTAATATTAAGCGCTATGTGTGATTGTACATCGCTTATAATTTATATAAATATCCCGTCTCTCATGGATTTTTTATGTCAATTTAACTTCCTACATACCAATAAGTTCGATAAAGCACGCTTCTTATCTCACAGATTATCTTCTGAATGTATGTTATTAAATAGACACGGTGTTTCATTTTCATCGCACCAAAGGGCGTCAATATGTTCTATAATTGATCATACGGCCTTGATGGCGGAAGTAAAATTTAACATTCGAATTTTGATTATGAACGATTGCAAATATTTAACGCAATGAGTGATTGTACATCGTTTATACTTTATATAAACATTCGCGGTCTCATTAATCTTTAATATAAAATTTATTTTCTACTTTCCGGTGAATTCGATAAAGGCAGCTTCTTATTCCATAGATGTTTTCTGCGTGTATATTTCTATATACAAAATTTTTATATACTTGTTTACAATACGTTCTCCAACGTTCTGTTTTTGTAGAAAATCTTTCATAACACTCTAACAACAAATTATTCGTTCGCATTACATCCTTAACTCATTCTTCGAGCCTATAATCATAGTGGACGAATAAGTTGTGGAACCACCACCTGTTTAACCGACTTTATCCAACTCCCAACATTCTAAATGAATTAACCGGACGCATAAGGCATATCGATCACCATGATAAATATTGCAATAAAGTCAATTACTATACTCTCAATTTGGAATGTACAAAGTACTTACGGAACTGTAACTGTAGAAAACTCTATACGTACATTCTTAATTAACACGTTGACTGCCACACCGAAGCACCTGAAAATTGCATTAGTTAGTATTTTCTTTTTTAAAAAATTTTACCAAATATTTTCACAGCACTTTGTTATATTTATTTACCATAATTGCAAGTAACTAATGCGAGTACTTTCAGTTAGAAAAGTGATCAAATTTTTGGTAATACAGCTGTTAAATTTGTATAGTAATTTGAGTACCACCCATATATGGGTGATATGACACTCACAGTGTTAAAAATATAAAAAAGACGATATTGATACTCTCAGTAATAAATATAGAAGAAACTGTACTTCTACCCTTAATTATAAATCTATAAAAGATACTTATGCTGTTAATCATGCAACTACTAAAGGTGGTGATACGAAACCGAAGCATGCGTTGCATGGATAAACGTGTTCCGTTTGCGGCACATAAAGAGGACGAAATCGTTGCGGTACTTGTCTCTCTGTCCTTAAAGACCTTCACTCTTCGAGTGAAATCGTCCGTCCACTTTTTCTACGATAGATTAATGCCATAAGCAGGGGAGTTCTGAAAGACGAAAGATCAGGCCGATTACCCGCAGTGAACGGGGCGCAGTGTTAGAGACGGGAGTGGTTTGCCGTGCAATTATTAATTCCAGGAAATCGATAAGCTCAAAGAGCTCCTCCCGAAGCCGCGCTTGTAATTATTGCCGGCAGAGTAGTAGGAAGAAGAAGAGCGCAAGGAGCAGCCCTCAAAGCACAATGCCACCCTCTAATCACGCATCGACTTATCGTCGAGGAGAAGACTAGCGTTCTCATGTTTTACCTATACCTAAACGCGGTATTCTGGTTTATCGATTTCGAAAAATCGACGTTTCATTGCCGCGTCTGTTCACTCGATGCACCATCCATGGCCAACGTTCAGATTTTTCACTTGGATCAAGTTTACTTGAAAAATTACATGCGAAGTGGGGAAATAGAATTTGTCGAATAATTATAATGTTAATAAATCATGTGAATTGCTAATTTCAAGGTTTGACTGTCGAGTCGTAATGTTATTAATTGGCCTTATTGGTTGACCTCATTTAATTTGGGTAATAACTACGTTGGTAGATATGTTTTAATAATACAGTATAACGCACTACAATATAATATAATAGAATGGAATAAGATATAATATAATATAATGTAATGTAATTTAATATAATTTAGTATAATTAAATATAATTAAATATAATTGAACGTAATTGAATATAAATCAATATAACCAAGAACAGTAAATTTTGGTGGAATTTTTCCATGGTTACCTAGAAAATTAGCATAAAATGAATATATATAAAAATATTATTAGAAAATGAAATTTATATATTTACTAAAAATGTAGGTCCGAATTTTAGGAGTATAGAACCAGAAGTTAATTCTTGTCAGAGTACAACAATATATATGTACGTATGTACATATGTGCATATATACATATATACATATATACATATGTATATACACGTATTACACCCAGTATCTAAATGGACAGGAAGAATATATTTTTCTATGATTTTGGCCTGTTTCCGATTAAACTGAATGATGACGGATATTATGCAATTCGTTATAAACAATTTGGGACATTAATTACCAGGATCGTGACGACTCGTTAAAATGTCTGGAAGTAAATCTCTGGTTTATTAGCTGGAACGTTTAGCTTTTTATGAAGCCAGCCAACAGACCTTCCGATGGCTTGGCGCCAAACTGTTACCGCACGATTAATGTCTATTTGTATATATTTTCGAAGGATCCTAGAATCTAGTAACATCAGTTTATTTTCTCTAAGTGAACAGTTTTAGAACCAGTGATTTTGCGATTACGATCATTTATTAGACAAACTAAAGTAATGGCAAAAATGGTTACTAATTCGAATGCTGCAATTTTATTATATTTTATAACTTTTATCGTTTTTGTACTTGTTTACATATGATAGTTATAATGTTATTGTTCCCAAATATTTAACCCTTAGAAATTGTTATTCCTATGGGATTAATTACTTCTAATCGATAAAGCGATTAATAAATTAGTTTGGTCTTCGTACACAATGAGTTAAACCTGAAAGTTAGCCGATTAAATTAATTTCATTCATTTGGTGCTATGTATGATGTGTAAT
The DNA here is from genome assembly GCA_947623535.1 of Coelioxys conoideus. Taxonomy (NCBI): domain Eukaryota; kingdom Metazoa; phylum Arthropoda; class Insecta; order Hymenoptera; family Megachilidae; genus Coelioxys; species Coelioxys conoideus. The sequence goes on along the minus strand of OX392451.1, from coordinate 10,816,944 downwards.
CGATGAGTCCACGAAAACTATGATGATGAAGAAATAGATTTATCACGTCTAACTTACTTCAGACACGTGTTAGGAGTACATACTATTAGACGAATCACTATTATAAGTAAGAAGATAGTTAAAACTCTTTCAATGGGAAACGATAGGAGAAATGTATTTCAGATAAATGAACTGAAAAATATCTTTATAGGTAGCAGATAGCAACTCTAAAACTTATTTATTATCTCTCTTATTACCTCTACTATTAATTCAAATTATTAGTTGTGTCACAATATTTACACATCATAGTAGGTTGTACCGTAAATTCCTTCCTTATTTAACAAAAATGTATACACAATATTTATTTTTTAAAATCTGGTGCATTAACACTACAAATACCAACATTAAATGCATACTTACTTTAGAATTGAAAATGAAGTAGAAAAATACATAAATAAATATTGCAACATCATCTAACATATACCACCATTCATTACCCCAATAAAACATAACAGATATTTTGACAAAAGGTCACAAAATTTTATGACATAAAATTTCAAACCCGAGAACTGTCATTTTAACTGGTTGGTAGTTCTAGTGTTAAATATAAAGTGTACTACTATATCGCCCTCTTTCATCCGTCAGGAAATATAATTTACTCCTTGATTACTTGCAAAATATTCCTGGAAGTGCGTTTATACAGTTGCGTGCAAAAGTTTCGGGTCAGTGACATTTCGTACTCCAATTTATTTTAAAAAAATATAATGATTTTTAATGATTATGAGATGTCATTATGAGATATGAGAAACAAAATAATATAGTAAAAGAATATTATTTATGTTTGTAAGGATATATGACTGGTTACATATGCCATATAATGGGACTGGCCGGAAACTTTTGCACGCCACTGTATATTACATCAAAAAGGGAAGAAACTTACGGGACAACCTAATGCTATAGATTGAAATTAGCTTAGCTTGAAAATACAGTCGTGGACAAAATTAATTTGACAGGTATCATAAATAACAAAAGGTAAATTTAATTAACTAATATTGCCTATAAATCAAAACTTTATTGCACAATTATATACGTTAAATAAATGTTTTTTTCAAGTCTACAAAAATATCTCACGTTTTAAATTTAAAATTTATTTACAACATTGTAATAAAACAAAAAATTTTGTACATTTCTGCAATGTCCACTTAATTTTGTCCATGAGTGTAGGTTAGTTTGAAAATACCTATTAAAAATTAATCTATTAAACAAGGCGGTGAGTGTGAGTCACCTATCGGATGCAAAGGGTTAAGAAAGTTTTTCCAAGAGCCGCTTACACCGGAAACCGAATGATAGCGAGTGTGATATCGGTCGTATGACCTCTAGGAACGAGCCTCTGACCACGGTGGGCCCTGGTCTCTGTGGTTGTGGCACGGTGTGCCCTATAAGAAGTGATCGTTACTGCACGCCGCCCTATAATCTACACGGGCTAATGACGTCCATTACGTTACTGCGCGCCTCGGACTGCTCGCGTCGTTCTCTTCCTTGGCCACGGTCCCGATCTGCGACTCTGTGTATTCTCGTGCCAGCGCTATCGTAAAGAACACACAGAGAGAATTTCGCCGTACAGGCCAGTTCTCGGAGCGCAGTGACACGGGCCATATGATTTCTCCGATCATTTCAATTTTCTCCTATGGACTATTTCTTATTTACCATCCCGATGCCTTCCGTTTAATCGAACCCGTCGCAAGGACACCGAGTTTTCATCACTTGCTACGCTCGAGTTACGCTATTTTTATAGACTCTTTAGTTCTTGCTGGCGGCGCCTTTACGCCACCATAATGGATACCGCTTCCACATAAAACAGCTCGTTTTAATTCATCTGTACGCGGTTGCCATTACGGTGCCTTTCTAGGATGCACAGGGGATTGTAACCCTAATCCGAAGAAGATAGTCCTAGCTCCTGGACGTTCGCTGGGGCTATGGACGACCCAGTTAATTTGTTGCAGCAGGGATAAATCTAGTTCGTCCATTTTGACAGGATTTATTAGTTTATATGACGTGTCGTACCTTGTGGAACCCACTTTAGTGCCAGGATAAATTCACAAAATTTTAGCGAATTTAATTAATGGAACATGCGTGAACAGTGAGGTTAAGAAATATACAAAAGATATAGAGTTTGTAGATACTGTTTATTTAGTTAATAAATAAAATGTGCAAATATTATTTATGATGTGCAGGATTTACTTCGACAATAACAAATCGAATAAATTTCAATAAATTCATTTAACACAACATGTATGATCAGCAAGGTCACCAAATATACACAAGACGTAGAGTTCATAGGTATTGTTTATTTAGTTAATAAATAAAATGAGCAAATATTATTTATGATGTGCAGGATTTACTTCGACAATAACAAATCGAATAAATTTCAATAAATTCATTTAACAGAACATGTATGATCAGCAAGGTCGCGACATATACAGAAGATGTAGAATTCATAGATATTGTTTATTCAGTTAATAAATAAAGTGAGTAAATATTGTCTGCGATGTGCAGGATTTACTTCGACAAAAGAACAAATCGAATAAATTTCAATAAATTCATTTAACAGAACATGTATGATCAGCAAGGTCGCGACATATACAGAAGATGTAGAATTCATAGGTATTGTTTATTCAGTTAATAAATAAAGTGAGTAAATATTGTCTGCGATGTGCAGGATTTTCTTTGAAAAATGACAAATTCAATAAATTTATTCAGTAGAACATGAGGGATCAGATGTTAGGAAATATATAAAAGATGCAGCGTTTACATGTACGATTTATTTAGCTAAAATATGGAGAGATGTTGTATATGAAGGCAAACAGTTGTTGATACAGGAAAGTGTTTACATTTTCGTACAATGTCAAATAGAATTAGTTTTTGTATCAGTTGTGTACCTTCTGTGTCCACTTGAAATAAACTGTACTTCTGAACGCTTGGGCGTGTATAAGTCAAGATGCATACAGGAAATCTATAACACCCATACTGATTTATGCAATAGTAATAGGATGTATTTTTTGGTCTAAAATCAGATCAGAATACGGTAGTTAGAATCTCAGCTTGTATCATCCTCCTGTGCTCTCCAGTTAAAAATTAAACATGGTACCCGAGAAAACGGAATGGTGAGATCAGTTACGTCGAGGCTAACAGTTGCCAGCCGCGAAAGCATGCTGCTGCGTTCCTCCCTTATCGAAAGGACAGATTAGTCCCCAAATTGATCGTTGGTCGACTTAATGACTGCTCAGAGCACAGTGTTTTTCCTGTTTCAGGCTGGATCCACGCCCTGTTCCATCGTTCCTCGACAGCCATAACTCGGTTGAGCGAAACAGAGGAGAGGAATCTGTGTGTGGCCGAGCGCAGGCATGTATAAATACGCGAGGAGAGCCGCGTATAACAAGTTATGGCAGATAAATTTATAGCATCTCCAGTGAAACGCCATTACTTTAAATGCACCCCTCTCTCCGTGAGACGAGTGTGCCTATCCTTCGCGGTCCTTCCTTCTTGCCGGTCTTCCTACCTTTCCTCTCGCGCGTCCTCGCAGTCGTCCACGAGGTATCGGCTTTTACGATTTTTAAATAGCCCGCGCAAAATGCCTTCGACGTTACCCGCGCCTTTTGTCCGACCTCGATCCACCGGATTTCAATGATCATCCCATGGATCCGTTCTTCTGCTTCCCGTTGCCTGGTTGGCCGCGATTTTACGGCTGGTACTTCAATACCGCGGCACTGTTACTGGATCCTGAGGGAACCTTGGGAACGATCGTTTCAATGTGCGCGATTTTTTGTTACGTCGTAAAACCTTAACGACGATAATCGCAATTTTGTTGCGTTTACACTGCAATTGCTCACTGTGCCTCCAGAGGTGTATTCGGTTCGATATGTGTAACGATTTAACCCTCGACGGTGGTCGGTATTCTACACGCGTGAAACACGTGAGCCGTTTATTTTGACAGTGAGACGCGTCTTTTTTTTTAAGGAAACGAGGATACTGATTACAGTATATGAAATTCAGTGATACTTTTATGTATCCGCAATCTATAGTGACACCGTTGTAAATACGGTGGGTAGGAAATAGAATGGAACTGACATTTGTTTGGAATGTTACATTACATATTTTGGAACAATGTATTACCTTTTAATAATACGTGTAATTAAAAGCCAAAATCGAACACTTAAATGTAAATCGATAATTGTATTACTCGAGAAAGTATAATTACGAGGAAGCACAAGTACAATTTCCAAAAGCAGAAATTTGAAAATATTTTGAAAGTAATCCATTCATTTTAAGTCTGAAATAATTTTATAGACAAATCTTGAAAAAATTTGTAATATAAAATAACAATGGTACATCTACTTACATATGTTGCCTTCCTAGGTGATTTTAAAGACAAACTAAGGGGCCACGAACGTGTTAGAATGCATTTAACCCCTAGCCTTATATCTTGTTCCGCACGTGACGCGCATAACGGTTGAAACGCGACAAATCGGGCTCATATTTTCACCACGGCAGAATTTCGAGTTCCATTTTAATTACAATTCGTCCACCAATGATCACGTACTCAAAATATCCTTAACATAGGAACATTAATTACCTGTCTCAATATTGCGACAGTAATTAAATCGCTCTATTGCTGATAATTCTAACGTTTAGCTAATTAATCTTCTCTGACGCAAATATAAAAAGCAACGAATATAATGATTTGACCACCCGCCGTAAAAAGATAGTATGCAGAAGATAGTAGTCGGAACAATATCGAATAATTGTGCATATTACGCAAAGAATCCCGAACTTGTGTCGACGCTTAGGAATCCACCCTTTATCCACCCTTCAGAAGACGATCAAAGTTCAACCTCCATAATCTGGCCTAATCATGGCCCGGTGCCCTGAGTCGCTAACTTCTGTGACGTGTGCCAAGTCGTGGCGGGGATTCAAGCAGCGAGAGAGCGAAAGACAGCGTGACAGAGAGAGAGAGAGAGAGAGAGAGAGAGAGAGAGAGAGAGAGAGAGAAAGAGAGTAAAGGCTGGACGGAGTTGGCGGTAGGGAGAGAATAGAGGGGGAGTATCAGTATCGCTGCGAGTAGGTTGCCAGGCGGGAATAAACCGTTTATCCCATATTATAATTAGTTAAATTCTTCGGGACGTGGAGGTGTCTTTACACGTCAGTCAGCCCACTTCGCTTCCAGGCTCATCCAACCTCATCCCTGCGTCTTTCCGCCTTCCCCCCCGACAGCGCGATCATCTCCAGCGCAGACGAGCCAGCCGTTCCGACTTAACTCGTTCGCTCTGGCCAGGTCGAGAGGGGAGGATACGTAAGATATTAAACTATCTGAAAATTAGTTAAATCTTGTTTAAAAGTTGGCCGGAGAAGTATTTGCCCGTCGGAGAAAATCGACAGCGGCTGCTGCAATGCGGTTAAGTGAACTGACGCCGTTCCATCAGAGCGTCACTTCGCTGCCCCTTTGCGCCGACTATTAAATAAACCGTATCGAAATTTTTATTATTTTATTGAATAGGTAATACAAATAATGAAAATCAAAATAATATGTAATGAAAATGAAGGGGATCGTGTGTATCGATTTTTCGGGAATTACTTTTTATTTGTCAGGGATTATGCGAATAGTATTAGTAGATATGGGTGGATGTATTATGACTGTTTGTAGCTTTTTTGAGCAGAAAGTCATAATTTGTTTTGTTTAGTGTTGGTACTTAATAATACGGTTTAATGTATTTATTTGTTCAATAGTGTTATTTTATAAATATATTTTATTTAATGCTCTTATCTAAGATATACATTTTATTGAGTAGTATTATTTGATATATTTACTTCAACTAATATGTAATTTGATATATTTATTTCCTTTTCTGTACATTCACATTTTTGATTTGTCAATAACTCTGGATTTGATATCATATGAATGATTTTTTTAAGATATAGGCAAGAAAATATGAAAGTGTATTATTATAAAAAGTCACTTTGTGTAAAGTTTGCACATGTAGAAGTTTCTGTAAAATTTCTGTAAAAGCAGTTTGTGTTCCAGAAAAAATTTAAGTATTTCACGTAAAAAATTTGACTTTTTTGATGTTACAGTTCAAAAACACAAAATTAGCGATGAAACATCGAAAGATATAACCTTGAGATGTCTTATAACAACAAAACCTGATTTCTCTCATATATTTTACTTCTTATTAACATTTATTGTGAGAGATGTCAGGATTAAATAATGAAAGATATCTGTATAATTTGACAATTTCACAAACTTAACATTAACGATATAATTTTCGAAAATTAGATAGTGAATTCGAAAGTTAGATTATGAATGAATCCATAATTGAGTATGAAAAATTATCAGAAATGTCAGAAAATTTTCAAACAAATTAAAAACAATTTGAAAAATAGTTGATTTATAAGAAACAGTTAAATTACACCAGGAACACAAATAAAATTATAACCTACAAACAGTATCACACATTTATTGAAATATACAGTATTACTAGAATATTCGTGTAAAATAAAAACTATTTTTGCAAAAACTTTGATTGTACTCTTTATCGGCTACTTTGTGTCTTGTCACACAAAATTATCTATTTTCTTTATAAAACTTAGCAGCGGCATTGTATTAACACTAGATTAACACTTAAGACGACTTTGTACCAAACTAGTCAAAATGACTAGTCTTTAAAGACTAGATAACCATTCAATATTTTTGTATTTATTGATTTATTACTGTAAAAGCAATTCCATATTATAGAATTATGTCTACTGTACAATGCCAACTGTAGTTAACTATGCTACGATGACTAAGTTACATTACATCGTGGTCCTGTTTATGTTCATGTTGTGGCACTAAATAAGAAGACGCACGCGATAAAATTTCATAATAAAACATCGATAAATGTATCTAACTATCTAATAAACAGATTAAAGAATACTTTTCCATCTTAAAGGGCACAAGTCGAAACGACAGGTATTAGTATAAGTAGCCACGACAAATTATTTAGATTCCGAATAAATGAAACAGAACTAAAATTCATTATATTGCACATTTAATAGTCGATGCAAAAGTCATAATATCGGTATGAAAAAAGTACAACATCGAGTAAAAGTTTCAAAATGAAACTGTAAAACCAGTCATTCTGACTGGCGTGGTAGTGATAACTATGTACATAGAGCTGCGGACAACAAATATCGGAAAGCATTGTGCAAATATTTGTTAACTACAAATTTTCAATCACTTCAGCGTGACAATCACCGTGCTAAATCGGTTATTGTTTTATAAGAAACGAAATCTCTTCTTCTTCATTGGTGTTTTACCTCGCGTCGACTACGAGGTCATTGGCGACGACTGTATGCTTGGGTGCTATATTTTATTGTACATGTTGGTTTCTTTCAGGAAGTTTATAGTGCTTCTAATGTGGTCCTTAACTGTAAGGACTGTGTCCGGTTTTATGTTATACTTTTGTCTTTGAGGTTCAGTTTTTGGGCATTGGTATAGAATGTGGTCTATTGTGAGAGTTTCGGTGGAGCAGTATCTGCAATAGGGTTGATCAGCTTTTTTTATTACGTATTCGTTCGTTATCCTGGTATGACCAGACCTTAGTTGAGACATTATAGAAAAATAAATATTTGTTAAACTATCAGGTCAGTCCAAAAGTTCGTGAGCATTAGTAGCATGTATGGAATTCGCGACAACTCATTATCAGATCGATAAGAAGAATTGTTAGAACCAAATAAAACCATTAATACAGATGTATACAGTGAACAACTTTGCCGTTTAAATTCAGAATTGATTAAAAAACGCCCGCGATTGGTGAATATGAAAAAGTGTTGTTCCACCATGATAACGCTAGACCACATACGGCTCGAACAACGTTGCAAAAAATTAATGAACTGAATTGGGAGCTTTTGCCGCATCCTGCATACTCCCCGGACATTGCCCCAAGTGATTTTCAGTTATTTTGTTCCTTACAAAATTTTTGCCCAGGCAAATAGTTCAATTCTAAACAGGATATACAAAATGAACTCAGAAGTTTTGTTGCTTCAAAACCAGAATCTTTTTACACCAATGGAATAAAAAAGCTACCAGAAAGATGGCGAGATATTGTAGATAGCGGAGGAAAATATATCATACATTAAAATGTTAAATTGTGTTTTATTTACACCATTTAAAAATTTCACCAAAATGCGCACTGACCTGATACAAATTTTCAATCACTTCAGCATGGCAATCAGCGTGCTAAATCGTTTATTGTTTTATAAGAAACGAAATCTCTCTTTTCTTCTATTTCCTGGGATTCCAGCAGTGTCGGGCGCGATAATTTATTCTAAAGTCGTAGCGGTTAAAAATCGACGAGTTCGGTTGCCGTTGGAATCAGAACGGCGAAGAGGACGAGAGCCGAGCACGCGTGTAATCGAGAACGTCCAATTCTGAACGAGAGATTAACACGGTATTATTATTCTGACAGGATTTTAATTTCGTCCGCGGCCAAGCGATGCCCTGGTGCTTGCCCGTGAGAAGTTCCCGTTCGGTTTTCTGTTGAAAGTGACGCGGGCATCGGGCCCCGAGGTGGGTGTATCGATATTGACGAGGGTGCAGTCCAGCCAAAAGGCCAGAAACACCCCTGGCACGGTTCCCAGCGGGGGCTGGCCACAAATTATAACTGCTAGACGTGATGCTAATCTGGAGAAAGTTTGGAAAAGCAGGCTTGATTGATTCTAATTTATACGTGCTGTCTTCCTGCTTTGGCCGACCATGCTGCATCCGTGGAAACGCATACAATCGAACATGCCACCCATGTTTTGGAATTTGGACCAGTTTTTCTTCTTTTGACAGCTTATCTACATTCATGATCCCTTTATCGTATCGGTTCATCGACATTCCACTTTTACGAAAGCTTATTTTCTTTTCGCAATTTTGAAATTTGTTTCTTGCGAAATAATCAAGTCCTGCCCTCGATTGTACTGTATTTAACCCCTTGCACTATGTTTCATTTGGCAAATGCGTTAGACATAACGAAGTATTCAGTGCTATAACTATAAGACGACTGAAGAAAGCTCGAATGTCAAGAATATTTTGCATTCAGTGATCCTCGGCTGTGGAAATCAAAATTGGACTAAAATTCAACATTCAACCGTGTTAAAAATATAAACGAAGTTTGCCGTATTTGGATTTCAGGTGCGTCACGAGTGTAACTCGTTATTATAGTGCAAGGGGTTAACCAATTAACTGTGACGAGTATAGTTGTCATGGAGAAGTGGCAGGATTTTGTGTCATGACGGGTATATTCCTCAATCATAGCTATCTGGTTCACCAAATAAGTAAATATTAGTAATAAAATTGTCTATTTTATACAATAGACCCATCTTTTTGATCCAATATTTTAACAGTGACGCTTATTCTGTGATTGACGAGTATACTCTCAAAAATGTGCGCCACAGTTAAGTAGTTTTTACTATAAATACTTACAAACGTATCAGCCAGGGATTCTACAAATAATAGTAAAATACGATAGAAAAATTTAAGAAATATGCAGTGTAATTTAATCGATGGCAGAAATATATCACCATTCTCAAATTATTCCAACAATGACAAAAGAACGAATAGCGTGTAGTATAGAGTAATCACGCGACTGCCAAGTATAGAAAAACGAACAAAACCTAGTAAAAATTGTTATCAACAAAAGACGAGCAAAAATCTAAAAATCCCAGATTCCGGTATAGCCTGCGTGCTCACACAAATTTCTGTATCGATTGTTCGGTTTTTTCGATACCGTAGAAACCGGGATTATTCCTGCGTTTCCTCTCGCGATCGACGCATCCAACGGGAAGAAGAAGGGGACATGGAGGGGGATTTATGAAAGTAATCCGACCTCACTTGACTGCTGATCGGCGTGGGAGCCGACGTAGTATTTTATTGTATGCCACGCTCGACGAGAAATCAAACTTTCCGAGCAATAAAATACGACGCAACGGATACAACGAATAAAGGACATGGGGTGTCACCTGTCTATATGTTCAACAGGTAACTCTCCATTGTCAGACGACTTTCTGAACGAACGTGTTGCGAGATCCTAACACACATCCGCACACCAGATACCAGCAGAGGGTGTGGATTTTGTGCGGGGTGAGGAATGTATCGATGGTGGAACAGCGAAAGAAAACAACTACCGAACAAACTGGTTCTCATCTAGTGGACCTGAAAATCCGATTGATTCACGCGTTTTGCGTCAAACTCCTTTGATTAGTTTCGAAACACCTGTGCCGTGGATGTATCGCGTGATGCCTAAAAACGTTAAAAGATGATCCTCCGGTTGATCAATGAGAAAAGTTTCTTGTTTTATGCCGGCAAATATTTATAGCGGCCACAAACAACGGTAATATTAAAAATTAGAAAAATAACCTCGTATCTCGGCATTGTCTGAATCCATCTTGTAACGTTTGTGCGTAACGTTTAAAAATTCTACATTAACATTCATAATGTTATGTCAATATAATTTCTCTTTATGAAACATATTGCAGATTGTCTAATAATAAGTAGCAGTTAACTCTTGCTGTTTCTCAATTAAGTATACCCATATTTGTGTATATAACGCACAAATAATTTTCGTATTATTTAATATGTGTTAATATTTGATAGTATTTAACATCGTTAGAAAACAAATTAGTGCATTTTCAATTTTTCAATTTTTCGAATTAAAAATTTTTCTTTATACAAATGGGAATATGGCGAGAACAATTTCACACATCGAATACTTTTCATATTATTTATACCGTACTGCTATTTGATAATATTTAATAACATTAGAAAACTAATTAATATACTTTCAATTTTTCGAATTACAAATTTTTCGTTACATAATTAAATGCTAAAATAAAAATTGCATATTATTCAAAATTTAATTCATGAGGTAACACTCCTTTTTATTATGTGAGAATTTCTGAAAATAATTTCAATATTTCTTGAAAAAAATCTAGAAAATTTGATAAACATGTAAAGTACAATAAAAGTTTTAAAATACATAATGTAATTAGAAATTAGATGCGCTATATGTACAGACATTTAACGCGTTGCAATTGCAGGCACGTACTAAATAAAATATTGAATTAAAAGAATATAAACCATGAAATTTCTTTCATAGTTCAATGATCAATTGTATGTAATTACAATTGAATGTAATCTCAGAGAATTTTTAAGTAACTATAAATGGCCTAATAACAGAAGTACTTGCAAATCAAGATCTGAGTCGATTACAATCTCACTGTACATTGATGTAGAAACGAGTTTTCTCATTTACAAGAATGATAGAACTAGATCCATATAATAAAACGTGATCAAACGTTGATTATAGATTTCCACTGCTTCCGGAGACAAGTTTGCGCGATAAGGCACGTTAATCACTCAACAGGTTAAACATTCGAAACTTAGTATCGAGAGACCAAATATTTTACTGTAAACTTCATAATTTACATCCGCTAAATAAATTTGAGTAATATTGAAATTCCAGATATCTGACTTTAATTAAATGTATATGTTACGGTAGAGCTGTTCATTTAATAAATGTATTATATTATTTAACGATCAATGTTTACTCTTATTAATTTTATCAAATAAATGTACTCACAAACTATGTGATCAACAGCCTTAATAGTAAAAATACACATTTTGCACCAGTAGTAGAAGTATCTGATTTAGTAACAGTAGGAATTAATATTAATTTAGATGAATGGAAGTATACATTAGTCACATAACTTGCAAAAATGTACTCCGCTAATTATGAAAATGAAAATTGCAATTAATTACATTTAGGATCGCAGGTGTAGCTCACGAAAGTACGATTTCTATTTTTAAATACATATAAGCAAGTACATTTTCTATTTTTTATTTATAAACGTTATTTATTTATAAAAACATTATCTTTACTATGTTATATATTTGTTATATACCGAAATGTTGTTAGACGTTGTTTATTATTACATGCTTAAAACAAGGTGTGCTTTTTACTTTCATCTTTTAAATACATACATACATACATACGCACACACACACACGCGCATGTATGCGGATGTACATTGACATAGAAAAATATTAACTTCACCCTATTTAGCTTTGTCATTGTAGTACAGTAAACGAGTTCATCAATTAAAGAAATTAAACGCGTTTATTGGAATTATTAGATATTAACACAACTGATTATAGCAGAAGAACGCGATATTTTGAATACATTTAAAATAAATTTTATTTAAATACATTCAAAAATTGATAAAAAATATTTCATTTATTTGTTATATCTAATTAGAACGTCATCAATTTATATTCCCTTAATTAGGATTAAACAAAGATGTTTAGAACCAATATTTTATTCTTTATTATAAATGATTTATATAGAAAAACTTTGGTTCCAAAATAATCTCTTATTATGGTTACGAAATAATCTCTTATTACCTTCAATATAATAATAATGCTATATATTTTTGATTGTACTGTTTATTTACAGATAATATTAATATTTGTTCTGCGATTTCAATCTTTAAAAATGTCTCTGCGTTCTTAGTTACATAAATTTACAACATAACACCAAATCACAACACTGTGCATACGTTCTAATTTTTAAAAGATTATTTTTCTGCTATTTCATTCGTTTTCTTATTTCTAACGACATTGTAACATCTCCGAGTACTATTTAATAATAATGTCACATCTCTGTACACTATTCAACAGTATTATAACACCCAAACGCTATTCATAACATAAATATAAAACATCCGAAGAACATTTTGTACGAAGAGTATCAAATATTTCAAATTAATGGAGAGAAACAGTTCTTTGCCCGGATTCAAACACTTCGTATTAATATTTAGCACTTCATATTTACTCGATCTATCAAAATCTTAGCAATGCTAAGTTAACATATTTGGTACGAAATTCAGCTCTTTCTCCTATACAAAATCTCATCAAGTTAAATCCAGCTTCATTCCACTGGAACAGGTATGCAACCCGAACATTACAGGTTTTGGATCGATTCTGGGCATCGATAGGTTCTCAAGACCAGCCTCGGATCCAATGTTCGTTTCTTCTAAGCCAGAGGACCGATCGAAGGTCAGCCGATACACATATATACAGTCGAAAATCGAATGCGTTCATCCGCCAGGTATTCCAATGAGGCAAACAAGCCGAAAGAAAGAAAGAAAGGTTGGTAGATGAAGAAAAAGAGAAAAAGTAGCGCGGAACACACCACGAGATGTAGACGGATGGCGTGCTAGGATCGTAATCTTATTTTTCATCTACAAAACGCTACCAGAGAAGCTACCGGACCCCTTTAGCCGACAGGGCGTAGCCTGCAGGTCCGATCATTACCAACATTGTCCGCTAATGGATATTTATGAATGTACCAATCAACGCCACCACTACCGGGCTTCAATGCAATCAGAATCGATTATATAGATTCCGGCCACAGACGTAACCTTCGATCGTCCTTGCCCGCTCTTTTGACTCTTTGAATATGATCGCTCGGCCGATCCTTGAAACACTTCGAGGAATCCGGGAATCAACGGCAAATTGTTGCAATTGTGGCAAGTTTAAACCGTCTCCTTCCTATCGGGACAAGTCATTCCGAGTGCATGTGCAGCGATCTTTTTGTACCATTAGGGCGAAAATTGAAAGGCACCGTTTAACACATTCGACACTACTGACGCGCGTCTGCACCGTCGTCCATCTTGGGATATTCTTAATTTGTAGTTACGTAATAATTTTCTTAAATTACTGGAATTCAATATTTTATATTGTATTCACCTTTATCACTCTTATGTGGCTCGATATCGCATTTTTGTTTGATCGTATAAATAATTCAGATAAATAGGTTCCTTGAATATATACAGTGACTTAAAATACACTACACATGCTCTACACTAATTATCTAATCATAAAAAAATAATATGCAAGTGTCCGAGTTTTATTTTGAGCCACTGTATATATTCTCATGTGTTTACCATTTTCAGTAAATAAAAATATACTTGTTGCGTACACTACGGCCATTGCAATACATTTTAGTGAAAACCCATTTCTTGATCTATTTTTTTAATTAATTAAGAAACTGGTACGTAAACGAAATTAAGGAGAGCAAAGAGTTACGGGATTAGATTAGTAGGATTGTCGAATTAAGGCATTAGGCAATTGTCTGGATTACTGAATCAATATTTAATGTTAAACTGACTTTCTATATTTTTTATATTTTATGTCAAATTATGTGGTTGGGAGGATTAGGGGTGAGGGAGTCACGTTGATGAGATTAGGTCAAACCACTTTGAACCTGAAACATCCTGGATAGTTTCTACTAATTGTTTTTAGGGAAGCATTGCACGTCTTTTGTTGTATACATGTATATTAGTATAGCGTTATAAGTCTTTTATTTTATATATAAAAATACTTTCCTTTTTCTTTATACAATACCAGCGTTCAAGTTCGTATTTACAAGATAACTGTAGCGTACTTTCATTTAGAATAGAAAATTTAATAATTTTATGTAATATTATGTACGAAATTTATATCTAAATTGTATAAACAAAATATTCAGGGATATTTTTATGTTTTACTGTATATGGAAAAGCACACAAAATTATTTAGAAATATCTTCACGAACACTTGAATAAGAAAAAATCCAGAAAATAAAAATACACTAATGAACTAAAAGTAGTCATACTTCATTTTTATGTCAAGTATTATGAGCGATTGTCTTTAAATTCGTAGAAGAATGTGTACTCATTTTCCATTTATGTCAAACTACCTTACAACAGTTAAGAAAATTGTATACGATACTATTGTGGATTATATATATTTTGTATGTTATTAACTAAATAATCAAAATGTTGAACGATGTCAGTGTCAGAAATAACAGATAATTTAATTATAGTTGATATACTTGACGTACTTTCTATATGCGATCTACTTAGCGTAAATCAAGTAAATCAAATACATACAGCATATGTGTGAGATTTATTTAATATACTTGATGCAACTGATGTATTTAATGTACTTAATGTACTTAATATTCTAAATATACTAAATATACTAATTATTCCAAATGTACTAAATATATGAATGAATATACTTAGTACACTCAATATACCTGAAGAAAAAAATTAATATTTAGCTAATAAAACAAATATCAAATGAATACATAAAGTATGGCAATACACGCTATACTTTCTAATTCCACGGATTGCAACAGTAAGTGCAATCAACATCGATAACAAAACTGCAGCAGCGCCGAACTGCGGACGGTCAATCGACACCGGCCACAAAATAATGCAGAATAATTTCCACGACACGCTAGTTACAATAAAAATCGAAGGAAAGTAAAATTTCTGCGAAAGAATCAAGCGTTCGGTAGAGTTCTAGGAACGTGTCCTCCGAAAACAGTCGGTTTTGATCTTACCGCCTACACCTCGGTGTCGTTTTTGTTTCTCGTCGCCGAAGAAACAAAGGGCGATTGACTGAACTAATGAGACCCCCGTGTTCTTCTCGGACCCATGCATATGACGTAATCGCGACGTTTTTAAAAAGTCACGAATGCGTTTGCAGTTCGGCACGCGGTGAATGCCGTCACGGGTCTTAACGCGGCGTGACCGCAGCGTGTATAATATCGCGTATAGCTGTGCGCATTGTATGTTTACGAGCCGGGCCGGAGGGGCCAAAAGAATGGCTACAGTCACGTCGGAGAAAGGTGTCGGGCAACACGTGTCCGTATCGACGAGGATGTATCGACGACAGCCTCCACCTTCGGCCATCCGCGTGTGGTCGGTTTCTCGTGGCTTCACAAAGATGCTCACCACTTTTAATTCCCTTATCGACCAGGAAATCTTCACGCATCTGCGACGCAGAAACAACGTTTAATTTATTCTAAACTATGTTACAAACTATGGGGTCTGCGGACCGGGTGCCTCGCGCGAATATGCATTTAAAATTTAGAGTACCTAATGCGAACATACTAGTGGCTCAAAGTAGAACTCAGACACTTGCATACTTTTGTTTCATGAGTAGATAATTAGTGTGGAGCACGAATTAAATGAACGATTGAGTGACTTTTATTAAGCTGCAGATGCAGGCATAGAAATCCATGAAAAACGGTAAAAAAATTACAATTTGAAATTCAGAAATTTTTAGTTTCAGAAGTTTTATATTTGATATTTTAAGAATTTAATAATTTTGAGATTAGCAAATTGTGAAGTTTGGGGTTTTAATAATTTGGAAATTTGCAAATGGCAAACGTTGAAATTTAAATATTTTAAAA
This sequence comes from Coelioxys conoideus, assembly GCA_947623535.1. Lineage (NCBI taxonomy): Eukaryota > Metazoa > Arthropoda > Insecta > Hymenoptera > Megachilidae > Coelioxys > Coelioxys conoideus. Next base: position 10,800,640 of record OX392451.1, on the reverse strand, counting down.
TGTGGGAATTTGAGAATGCAGATATTTAGATATGTAATAATTTAAGCGTTTAAAAAAATAAGGTTTAAATATATTTAAAAATTTGGAAATTTGAGAATGCAGAAACTTAAGTATTTAAAAATTTGCAAATTTAAAAATTGGGTGATTTGAAAATTTAGTAATTTTTAATAACAATTAATAAGTCAGTTGCAAATATAACTATTTTCTTCCTTTCTGATTGTATAAAAATGAAAAAAAGTACAACATTATTTACTAACAAAGTAACAATATAAATGTATAAGTTAATATCGTTTTTTGAAATGTCCCATCGACCTCTCTAGTTATATAGCCGTTTGCGTATATGCACAAACTATACATCTACCAGAATTTATAATTAGTAAAATACGAATAGTAATTTAGTGTCATGGCAATATTAATAATAGTATCTTATTTTACCAATATCGATAATAATGATTTACAACAAATTTAACAACAGTTCAGTAGTTGTATACACTACTAACAGTCTAGTAATTTAGCAATTTTTCACGAAATTCAAATGTGCAGGTATATTCCATATTAGAATACCCGAAAACAATAATCTAAAATATTTTTATATTTAATTGATATTTATTGAATTTTATTTCCGTAGAGTCAAATTTAAAAAATTTAAACTTATTAATTTAATTTTTTAAATTTAAAAGATTGCTGTTTCATCTTAAAGAGCAATCTTTTAAATTTCCATCGTTATGTGTTTACTTCTCTTAGGTTGAATAATCGCAGATTATGGTTAAGGTATACTGCACGGAAATAACCTTCTATTATAAACGTTATCCATAAACTGGAATTTTGAACGAGGCCACTAAAACACGATTGAACTGTCAATTTCCAGGCTCCAGGAAATTCGTAATGCCTAATTTACCTTGGTACTTCGGAGAAATAGGATTTACATTTAAAACGGATTATACTGATATTAGCTAAGTGTATGCCTATGGGTATTATAGCTCCTCCTATGTGACTAGAGTGTCAAGTTATGGGATGTACGAGTTGCATGCAACATACGAATACAACGTTGGCTGCACAGCTACCGAGTTTATAGCCGATTCATTTTATACGTTATTTTCCATGAAATGGTTGTAACATGGGGTCATATAAGTGTGTCCTATGTTACGCGAAAAATCCAACTGACCCTACTATACTATCCAGTAAGATATAAAAGTGCTAATTTCGTATAAAAAATGCTCCAAATCGTGCAATTTGTTTCAATGTTTACGCTTTATGGGGGCTAAATAACATTAAACATTTTGTTATTCTGAAACTTTTGAAATAAATAATGTCGAAGTTGAGCAAACGGAAAAATGAAGAAATTTAGGAACTTGTAAACTGAGAAATCATAACATTTATTTAGATAATTTGGTACCCTTTGTACTTCGAATTTTCAAATTATATGGTTTTGAATTTTTTATTTTCTGAATTTCTAAAATTCTAAAATTCTAAGGGACTAAATTTGTAAAGAAAATTTCGAAATTTTTAAATATGTAAATTTTTAAGTTACTAAAACCTAAATTTCTGAATTACTAAATAACTAAATTTCCAAACTTTCAACTTACTAAATTAGTGAATCAGTTAAAACTGCTTAAAATAGAGATAAAGCAACAAGCAAATTACAACTGAGATCCACAAACTGTACAAATTTGGCTAAAAGTTGGGTAGCGTTTGATGGATTCACATATGGCCACACAAAAATCTTCAGAGTTTTTATGTTCACATCCAAAAAACCGTCAAAAGAAAAAGAGAATATAATTTTGCAGTACCAAACGTAGATTCTACTTTCATCTACATGTACCGATGTATCAATACAAAATCTCCATTTCTCCGGTTGTACTACGTATCGCGTGTTCCATGACACCATAATTCATCAGATTTAGATAACACGTACCAAGTTCTGACCTGAAAGAACGAAAACAGCGTACGAATGACTGATACGAGAAAATCCACCTTGTATGTTTTAAGAAGCGTCCTTGACTGCGGTGATTAGGTACTCAGATAGTTTTCACGTTAACAACGAATGCCTCTGAAAACAAACACTGGTCCACAACGAATGCCCACGAAACAGGGTTTCACTTTCCGGCGAATGGAAGTCGTATAGTTGTTCGCGTCGAGTCGTTTCCAGTATAAAGAAACGTTAAAAAATATTTCACAATGATCGGCTTAGTTTGTACAATAGATCACTCCCTGAACAGTAGCGAAGGTCCATTGAATGGCTCGGTTTCTGGTTCCTTTCAACGTGCAGTGAACCTTTCGTGCCTCCGGTTTCCTCTAGATACGGTGTCGGTCGCCAATGACGACGCTGATCGGTGGATTCTGAGGCAGTGGCATCATCAGAATGAAGAACGACTCGGAGGTGTCCACCTAACGTTACTAATGATCCCGTGGGTCCCGTAGAATACATATGGAGCGGCCAGTCTGAATTAAAATCGCTCCGGCTATAGCGACAGCAACCTACCCTCTTCTCTTCTTCTATGATTAATGGAGAGTTCACACTCAGAATGCACACACAGGATAATTAAGGGAATATATTCTGGCCACCGAGTCCGTGTGTAGTTTGAAGGATGTAACGGGTGACGAAATTGTCCGAGGATCTGTTCATTGATAATTCTTCTTACGATCTTGTGTGCAGCGGTCACGATCAAATGTTAACATTGAGATCGGATGAATGAGGGAAGCTCTTTCACGATCAAATGTCAACTTTAAAATCGAATGCACGAGAGAATCATTTTTGTACGAGATCTTTCCTCGGTTCCTCGGTCAAAGGTGACGAAAATACGCGATCATAGAGAGATTGGAAGAAGCTGTATTCATCGCTTCTAAGAGAGCTATAATTTGTCCACAAGATTGATATATGCATATTTTTCTTATTTTATAACATATGAGGGTTCATGATTTGAAGGAGGGTAAAGGATATAATATATAACAGTGATCGGCGCAGTGCTCATCGAAGATTTTTTGGGCAATTTGTGTGCGGTGTATCCGGAAATGAAGTATCAGAGATTTCGAATTCTGGACTTTTTGAATTTGGAAATTTTAATGTTTGATAAATAGGAAATTTAGAAATTTGGAAAAAGAAGAGTAGAAGCACAGAAATTTAGAAGCAGAATAACAGAAATATAAGATATAAAGATATGAAACAATATCGAAATGAAAGATTAGAGATATAAAGATGTGGAGGTATAGAGATATGGAATTTTCAAATTTTCGAATTTAAAAATTTAATAATCTAGAAGCCAATGAAGCTGGATATAGAAATGTAGTAATCTGATAATTTAGTAACTTTTAAAATTCACTAATTTATAAACTTATAAACTCACTAATCTTCAAATTTCTGATTTTTAAATTTCAGCACTCGCAAATTTACAGATTTTCAAAGACGCGATCTCTCAAGTTTTTATTATTTACAAGTTCTTCTTAATTTTTCAAAATATCCGTTAGATAATAATTGTTACACAGTGGATTTTTACTATGTACATATATACATACAATCATATACTACACGATTGAACCCCTTAGTTCAACTTTGGAGTTCAAATTCAAGCTAACCTAACCTATCACATAATTATCATTCCAATCTGATTGTTCTACAGTGCAGCTCAAAGTTCGATTGTAAATATTGTATATTCAGGTTAGACTCGATGTTAAAGCACGAATAAATAGATTAGAACGATAATATTACGCGATGATGTACATAAGGTTATGTTTGAAGTTAAAATAGGAACAAATAGATTTGAATGATGAAATTACATGTTATATTTTACCTTAGTCACTCTCATTAGCCTTAACGATATTTTAACGATATTATACATGTATCGTTAACTACGTAATTTACCAGAGTTCAGCAATTTTTTTAAATGCAAGTTAACCAGTTTTTAAATAAACTAGTAAGTGCAAGCTACAATATTACCGTTTCACAGTTATTTAAATATTTCGTAATTCATTATTATCAAATAGACATTAACTCTATCAATATAATAGTAACTTTTTACTTTGAGTTTTAGGTATTTCACACTCTATTACTGATATAGCAGTGTTACCGAAAATTTGTATTTTATTTAAATCAGTAAGCTTTATCATATTCTCTTGATTAGTTCAGAATTCATTCGTTATCTGGTGTTGCTTTTTATAAAATAGATTTATATACGATTATCTATCTCATGTAAATTATTATATATTTTTAATTTCTTTAGTATATATTATAAGAAATGAAAACACGTAATCGCCTCGTATAGCAACGATAAAATCTCCGTAAATATTAATGACAGTAGCATTGTGAAGCTCAGTGAACGCTAATTACAATAATATTATAAATCTCTGTAATTACAATAATATTTTAGCTACTACATTTGCAGAAACAATAATAGATCTCGTTCCTACGAACCTAAACAAATAATAAACCATCAATCAGTATATATTTCACAAATTACACAAAGATTCTGCTCCTACGGCCTCGTATATGACCATATAACGAGAATGTACTCTTCTTTTATATCGTTTTTATTGTAACATGTATGTCCTACGAACCGAACTACCAAATTAATACCAAATTAAATAATAAAATATTGATAAATTATCGGTAACTGTTAACGACATTTCTACTGTTTGCAAACACACGTGAGAAACTTGGACCGTTGTAGAACGTCACCTTGTACATTGCGTTTGGGCGGCAGGTCTTAAGATTTGCCGCATCATGCTGCCGAGGAAGGGTGCTCTAATCATTAATTCAAGGCTTAGGTGTAAACAAACGATAATTTGATAACGTCCAGAGACGCAGGGGCTTCTCTAACGGCTACCGAAGTGAACGCGGAAAGGGCAGACGGAATCTTCGCTTGATCCATCCACGCACGTTACATTCCACGTTGGGGCAACAGTTTCGATCTGTAAGTACAGGTGTCACATTTGCTCGTTAATTACGTATACAACTTGAATTACAGTCAATTAGTTCCCGCTGGTGTCCGAGGAACATATGTACGTTCCTTATAAATCGCACTCATTCAAAACGCGAATCGTTTGGGAACATTCTCACTACTTGAAAATTATTCAAATTTTAACAACCGGTAACATTATGGAGGGTAACAACACTTGGAAGGTAATAAGTCAGATATATCTGACTTCTATATAAAAAAATACATAGAACCTATTTCTCATATTTTATTGTATATGTCCTATACACATATACACGGTGTCTCAAATTTGGGACACCCTGTATAACATATTCTTCATAATTCAATAATTTATTGTTCATAATTAACTATTAATTATTGGCATTCATTTGTTGCTATACACAAGCACTAGTTAGCACTGTTAGCACTGTTAATAATAGGTGTTGTTAACAATATGTCCTTGCAAAATGCTAAATGTTGTTAGTGTAGTAATTTAAAATTAAGACACCAATGACTTGACATTAATGTTAATGTGCACACAAAACTTCGACATCGATGATATATCAGGGTGCTCATAAGTTCCTTTCGTTTTTGATATGACATAAAAACGCACTTTGAGGAATAATTTGTAAATAATCCCCGATAATTTTTGACAAAGAAAATAACGATGTTTCCTGAGGGATGGAAGAAGGTGATAGAGTGAAATAGTTATATTTAACGAATCAACCTTAAATAATAAATATTATACATTTGTTAAGATTAATTTCCCTAAAACAATGACAAACAAGAATAGCGTCTTACGTATTTAATAATAATGATCACGACTATTGCTCGATCACAATTGTCCACTGCTCATCATCGCACCCGTGCCGTTGTGGAACACCCTGTATAGAAAAGAAATAAACAGCAAATTGGTAACCTTTAGGATTTCAATGAGCGGTCGAGGTGGATCGGTCCAGCTAATGTGGCATGAATTTATAACCCCCCTAATCTGTGACAAATTGGTGAGAAAAAAGTAAACGTCATCTATTAGGATCCATGTTGTCCGGGCACACAACGTCATTGAACTTACCCAACTTCACCGCAGCCAACGTAACAGAAGAGAGAAGGAGATCAGGATGGCGATGTTCCTACGGGTTAGTGGTGGTGTGTACGGGAGCGAGAAGAGCGCCATTCTTTTGTAAGAAGCTCACATAAATTGCGACACCCAAGAGTTAAAAGCAGTCTTAAATTACGTGCCGTCGACTCCTTGATGAATTGAGTGCTCCCACCTACCCCCCCCCCCCCCTATCACCTCTGCAACTTCCTTTCTTGGCCTGTTCTAGCTTTCTTCGCTTAGTATAACCCGGACGATATTATACATTGTTTTTACGTTCCTCTTTATACGCTGCTCTAGTACTCGCAACCTTATCTCGTCAGGTAACTAAAGCAACTGGTCGTAATGAACAGCACCTTTATAATTCGTCTTACTCTTCAAACGCGTGTCTCTCAGTTACATTTGACCGTGCATTACTTGGGATACTCTTTTGCAAAATTCCAGACATTTATGCACTGATGATTGAAAACTTTGACCGCTCTTCTGATTCAAACTTTTGGCTCATGTCTGTGTCAAAGTGACTGTACTTCTGATTGAATGCGTCTGCACTTCTGATCGACACTTTTGGTTCACTTCTAATTGAAAGTTTTGACTGCTCTTTTGACTGAAAGTGACTGCACTTGTGATTCAAACTTCTGATTTACTTCTGATTGAGACTGCATTTCTGATTGAAAGTGATTGTAACGCTCAGTAAGTATTGGCAAAATTGGACTCAGCCCATAATGATTTTGACCTTGACATAAGGATACATTTTCCGTTATCCGAGCACTTAATTTGTGAACAGATTACATAACAGATTATTGGATAAATATGGACGAAACACAACGATTTAGTGCATTGCAATCTGTTTATTCAAAAGTTACGTATGTCAAATTTGGATAGTTATAAAGCACTGTATAGCTGTATATCTATATATTTTTTGCAGCACAAATCACTATATCGCTGAAACCTGAATAGTGTATTATGATTTTTAATTCAGTAATTATAATAGTTGGGATTAGAAATTGAACAATTCTTTATATTGAAAGTGTCTCCTTGTACCTTGAATCTTCTTATGCCTTATCGGTGTTGTACAAAATTACTGAACTTTGCCAACATACAACTGTTGAACTGTTAGTACCAATTTGAACTTTTAAAAATTGAAAAAGGTGTCGCAAGATGTAAGCAAAGATTTTCAAGAGTAACTCCGTGAGTAATTGTAGTAAGCATCTTGTTCAGATCCTGATTGAACTAGTTTCATTCGCCACTCCAAGGGTCCAATCGTGTGTTTCGCTCGGCGCGTATAAATTAGCCCGAAATTCGCGTAAACAAGTTGTATCACAGTCTGAATCGTGGCCACCAATCACTGCAGCTTCTCTTGTCCCGCCGACAAGCTCCTTCAGCATGGCTCCTCTCTGTCCCCCCTCACGCTGCCCCGTTCCACACTACGTCCTTGCCTCCTTTTGTTTTTTAATATCGCCGTGTATTTTATATTTCTGAAATCCTATCTGATCCTCGTCGACTGATTTATATGCACGATGATACACGCGTGCCGGCATTACCAACGAGGGGACCCCGAGAGCAGCCATCATATCTGAGGGAATCATCGGGCAGCGCAAACAGAAAATAACTGGGTTACCTTTAGTTTTTATTTGGCGCTGGTTACGTCGGTTTCGTGGAGGGGACGAACATGCGGCGGAAGAGGAAAGGGGCGACCGGAGGTAGATACGTTATTGTTCTTGGAATGATTCCAAATAAAGATTTCACCGGCACAGTGTGTAGAAACCTGAATAATAAAATTCCGACGATGGGCCAGCGCAGCGCTAACCTCCATTTAACTGTGGTGCCGGTTGCTGTACCGGGTGTAAAGGCTGCCTCCTTTCTAACAAATTATCCAGTTTGGTTTTACCTCGGACCGCCGACTTTGTGATATCAGAGAACCGAAACGGTCCTCGCTGCTGACGGAATTAGCTTCTTCTACCGGAACATTGTACCGCTAGCGTTGGTTTTCTTCTATCTGGATCTTTTCTTATCTTAGACGATTATTTCTAAACTATATCTAAAGGAAAAAGGATATCAACTCGACAACTTGTCGCTGCTACCCAAATCTAGTTCACGTCTTCATAAGCGAACAGGCATGTTAAGGTGTTGATGTCATAGTTTCATCTGATAATGAATTTAACTGAGTGGTAAGTCGACCACTTGAGGTATCCTAAGGCGACATAAATTGATTAATAACTTTAACTCGAGCTCAGCTAAAAACTTACGCTTTCATAAAACAGTATAGATTAATTAATAACTTGAACTGAGTAGTCAATTAATAACTTAAGATGTTTTAAGATCAAATGCATTGATCAATAAGTTTAACCAAGGAATCAACTATTAGATTAATTTCATGTACCGTTAATATTCAATATTTCTGTAGTCTTAATATTATGCATAATGTATAATTGTGTTTAGGTACATAATATTATGTACTTGTTTTGTTGACAAGAAAAGTACACCTTTAACGTAGCTAGCTGAAAATGTGGATCGTATTGTATCAAATACCAACTTAGATATGCAAATGTACATGCGATATGTAAATTTAACACACTTAATTTAGCACTTTAAATAAGTATCTATACCTAATCACCAATAATCGTTCCATTACTATTTTTACTACCTTATTTGTTTTACTACTTTCAATCGATTCTAATTTTCGCTATTTTCTTGCATTTGTACTCATTTCTTCACATTCAACTTTCATTAAGCTCATGTTGCGAACACCATTGAACTACCAGGATTTTATGCGAAAAAAATGGTCGCTTAGACGTTAAAATGATAGGCGGGTTGCACAGTTACAAATTTCGACCAACAATACGCAACAGCGATCAGTATTTCCCAAGAATTTTCGTAACATGATCACTGAACGCGCGATTACCATTTTTGCTACCGTTTCTCAATAACATGTTTACACGAGCTGAATAGAAAGAGACTGCTCTATCGGGCACAGATCTTGCCACAATTTCGGACGAGTAAAAAGCAGTTGGAGAAAGGATCAAGAAAGAATAGCGAGGTCGAGAAAGAGGAAAAGAAGGAAGAAGAGAACGTGGGGCGTCACTGGTTACCAAGAATGGTACCAGGGTACAGAGATCAGACTCGAACTAACCACGTGATGTATGTCCCCGTCTTGTCGTCCAGATCCACATCAAGTTCATATCACGGTAATCAAATCGCTTGGCATAAATTTTCCTTATGCACAGTTATGCGCGCAAAAGCGACCACGGCGAAATTGGCCAAATCGAAAGAAGTGCGAACTCTGAAATGATAAAGATCGACTCGAGACGTGTATAACTTGTACCGCAACGTATCAAGATATTCGAAAACGTGTTCCGAACACCGGAGTCACGAGGGTTGCAGATTATACTGCCGTAATTATTTTCTTTGATGCCTTCTTTGGATTTCGGGAATCCGCGGAACACGCTTGACGTACTGTACGTAGATATTGTGTACCCGCCACGAAGTGTACTCTAGGTATTTGAAGAAAACCATTGTATCCGCATTTTGCAGTGTCTGTTTTTTTATTTTAACTCGGTACAAAAATGTATTCTATAAAAAAAAACAATGAAAAGATGTTTACATCGAGGTACTTTTAATTATTTAATAAATGTTATTCTTTTATTTATCATTATGTGTCTGAAATGTAAGAATTGGTCTCTTAAACCAAGATATAGTAATTTTAACATATACTCTTAATGATTAATAATTCCACAAATAAAACCAATTTGTGAATGTGAGGATTTGTAAATATGTGGATTTCGGAGGACGAGGATTTGCAAATGTGGAAATTTGTGAATGTCAGGATTTGTAAATATGTGGATTTCGGAATAATGGATACACAAATTTGGAAATTTATGAATGCGAGGATCTGTAAATATTTAGATTTCGGAATATAGGAATTTAAGAATGTGTGAATTTGGTAACTTATGGACGTAGGAATTTACTAGTTAGGAAACTTCTAAAATTTTTAAATTGAGGAACGCAGTGGATTAGAATTGAGGGCTTTAGAAATATGGAGGTTTCAATGCGAATTTCGGAATATAATGGTTTTGGAATGTGGAAATTCGGAAATGTAAAGATTTAAAAATGTGGAAATTTGAAAACGTGAGAATTCGAGAATTTATGAACACGAAAATTCAACAGTTCTAAAATTTTACAATTTAAAAATTTCAAAATGTCTTGTTTCGGGAATATAGTGCTCGTAAAACCTTGGGTGACCTCAATTTCACCAGGGAAACGAAGTAGTTGTAAAATTTCTTACACTGGCTATTGTACGCACCATATAAACTCTTATTTCAAACAATTAATCCGGTAACTGAAAATGAATAAAAAATAATGTGTCGTGTTGGAGGCAACACCCTGTATAGACATTAGAATATTATTTGCAAAAATCTCGTGGTCGAAGATGGATCAAATCACCAGCATCGGTTGGCTCACCTTCGTCACACCCAGCAGACACCCAGGAATAATAACGAACCGGGACCGGAAGTCCCTCACCCTGTAGGACCAGTTCGTTCCGAAGAATCAATGATTTCGACACGTTTGTGTTGAGTACGCTCGAGCACATATCACATTCGATTTCGTATACGAAACACCCTTGCGCTAATGATGGCTACTCACGGTACGTGGGTGAAAAGGTCTTTTAATTTGCAGTCGCTGTACCATCATATATTTCTATTAAGTTAGACTAAGTTCATTGTTCTCTTCCGAGAAATTCACGAAATGTACAGCTTCTTGAAAGATGTGCTTATTGAAAAGCTATTCGAGAAACTTTGTTCGAGTATAAAATAAGATTTTGCATAAATGTTCTCTTTATAAACAAATAACACTTTTTATAACATAATATTTTTCATTTCCATTCACAAATTTGTATTTTTTATTTAGAGGTAATTTCGATAATGTTACTTTGTTGGTATAATACAGTCGTGGACAAAATTAAGTGGACAGGTATCATAAATAACAAATAGGTAAATGTAATTAACTAATAATGCCTATAAATCAAAACTTTATTGCATAATTATATACATTAAATAAATGTTTTTTCAAGTCTACGAAAATATCTCACGTCCTAAATTTAAAATTTATTTAAAACATTGTAATAAAACAAAACATTCTTTTACCTTTCTGCAATGTCCACTTAATTTTGTCCATGTGTGTAAGTGATGTAATCATGCATATTTATATTGAAATATTAAGAAAACGTATTAAATGAAAAAGAGGATAAGAAAGTTTTGAAGGATATTCGCGAAAGGACAACGATTACAAGGTTCCCTTGATCAGAGAGCATTCGATGCTCGACGCTGTAGGTACAGAGGACTATAAATCATAATTAGGCTGCAAGCGGTAGCCACGAAGCGACTGCAGTCCCATTAGCAGCAACAATACAACCAAGCAGCTTAAGACGTCGTTGTTACCAGAAGAAAAGTTAGTTGCCCATTCAGAGCCGAGTCATATTGGTACTATAGACTACGATATTTGCAAAGAGAAAATAATGAGAGCAATATATAATTTCGAGATAACCCTTCGCGGTAATTGGAGGAACCACGATGTCTCGAAACGTTGAAATTATCGGTCAATATATACTGTTTAATCTCGCTCCATTGTTGCGTTGATATTGTCGTGCATACGTATCCAAACATTATCAGATTCAGATAAATAGCATATCACTTCATGAGCAGCGTTAGCTAAGTCAATTTCGACCCAGACTTATGGTGCATGTGAAATATGTGCATCGGATAAATTGGATCGTCAAAACGAATAAATGATTCTTGTACGAAAATTATTCGATGAAAACCTGGAAAATGCGTTAATGGAGAATGAAAAAGAAATTGAAGTTGAATTTGAGTTGTCAATTAGATATTTTTGAAGCATGGGTCAAGATGATGAGACGTGTGTTGACTTTCGGTCATGTTTAATATTAAAATGTGAAAATATCTAGCTTTTGATTTAATACTTTGGGATTTTTTAATACTTGAGATTTGGATATTTGAATACTAGGATTAAGGAATTTTAGAACTTTTAGAGTTTAGGATTTTGGAAATTTTGAATATTTTGTAATTTTAAACTTGATGATTTTGGAATTGTGGAATTTTTGAATTTTATAATTCTGGTATTTAGAAATTTGGGGGTTTGAAAATTTGGTAATTCCGGACTTCAAGACATTGTGACTTTAAAGTTTCTTGCACTTCGAATTTTTGTTTTTGAATTTGACATTAGAATTCCGAAATTTAGTCAACTCAGAATTTTGGAATGTTGAAATTTTTGGAGTTCAGTATTTCTTAATTTTGAAATTTGTATATTTTGGAACTTGCATATTGGAATTTTGAGAAATTGAATATTACAATTTTTAAACTATGGAATTTGAGGAACTTTTAATTTCTGTAATTTTGAATTTATCGAAACATTAGATTATTGGAATTTTCTAATTTCTTTCGAACTTTGTTACTTTCAAAGAAAATTACGTTTTAAGCGGATTCCGCGCAATAAATTATTACTTTGAAACATAATGTACGTGTTATCAACTTTTGGAACAGTTCGCTAGCCTACAAAATGTTAATATATTTATACTATAAAAATATGTACGTTACACCGATAGTGACTAAAGTACGAATGTAGCTTTAATGAAATAAATTAATTTAATTTAATTAAAAAAAATTTTAATTTTTTTTTAAATTTTATTTTTTAATTTTAATTTTAATTTTAATTTATAATCATAACAGTTTAGATATACACTAGTGGAATTAATTCTGGACACTTTCAAATCATTCCTTAAATTTCGCACTTAATCAAGTTATTTAACATATAATTGTTTATATTATATATTCTAATCAATGTTTTCTAATTTTGGAGCGTAACTATAAACATTATAGCTTACAATAAAAATATTACGGTATAAATTTAGCGTAGCAGTATATACATATTCTGCCCAAACATGAAACAGAGAATATTTTTATTCAAAGTGTCCAGAATTAATTCCACTAGTGTACATATCTCTGTCTGTGATTTTTATATACTTAATTTTAATGAGTTCACTATCGTGAATACATACATTTCACTCGTTTATATAAAGATTCAGAAACATTCACATGTTATATGGAAATAATATAATATGGTATATTATGTTATTTATGTGATATGGAGATAATATTGACTATTTAGAAGGTCTACTGATAAATACAGCCCTTTGAGAGATCGTAAGGAAATCCAATATTTTTCTTTCAATTTCCTCGAAAACACTAGAGAAATTACTTATTTAAAGATATACTGTATCTTGAATGAATATTGTTAGACATTGGTGCTCGAGTCAAGTAGCCGAAGATGAATCTTCACTTTTTTAACAGCGACTGGGTGTGCTTCGATCAAGGATTCAAGGGTTCACAAGAGACTTCATTCAACTAGCTATCACCTTTGGTGGTCCAAAATTCTTTATATTAACATATAAAGTTATGTTCACTTGCCAGTAGAAGTAATTTGACTTTTTTGCGAAGTAAATCCTTTGCAAGTTTTAAATTAACTCGATCCAGCTCGCCAACCCACCCTGGAGAACACTTAACATAGATACCCAATGCCAAAAATACAGCAACGTGAATGTGCACATAACCAAATTACAGTATTGTTTAGATTAGTTATGGATATAAATATATTTCTGTCAAATTAATTTATTGTTATGTCGAATAGATGAAGTAAAATTAGCATCACAGAATTCTATAATTCAGACAATTGTGAAAAATAATAAATTAACACTAGAAGTTATAACAATACACCTACAAAATACAACCATTCATTAGCTCAATAAAACATGACAAACATTTTGACAAAAGGACGGCAATAAAATTTTGTAATAAAAATGCCAAACCCGAAACCAGTCATTTTGACTAGTTAGTAGCACTAGTGTTAATGTAAATGACGATTTTGAGTTTAGTGTCTTAGAATGACTTGAGCTGAATTTAAAGTCATTTATTATTATGCACAATAGGTAAACTAAAATTTGCATCGTATAGTTCTGAAAAATAGTAAGTTATTGTAACTAAAGGTTTCAAATTTATTGTTTTGAAATGATCGAGTTAAAATAAAGTAACTAAAATTTGTTATTGTATAAAATAGGTTAAGTAAAATTTGCATCGTTCAATTGTATGTTTGATACAATTAAAAAATATTAGATTAATGAAACTAAATGTTTTTATTTTAGTATTTTGGAATGATTAAGCGATAATTAGTTAAAAGAACTAAAATAAGCTAAATTCTAATCGATATTACATTATTGGATGGTAGAAATGTGCAATAAATTGTGCTACTATTACAAAATAGCTCAATTTTTAATGATGGGTGAATTTAGAAATTCAGGTTTGATGTGGATCTGCTTCTAGTATGATTGTGTTTCCAAACTCAATAATGCTTAATCATTGCTGAGAGGTAGCTGCCACACCACGCCTTAAAAAAGGAAATAAAAAGTACTTCTGGTAAATCAACAATTACACGCCGCTTCTTCGTGTAAATTGAAAATTTTCTGCTTAATTTCGCCGGATACTGAAACAGATTTTCTCCAATTAACGAACTGTAAAAAACTTTCTAGTATATCCTCATCAAACTGCTCGACAGCGAACATCACCATTGTGTATCATAATCAATGCAAACTGCCATTGTTAAATTTTCAAAAAATAACATTATATTCTGAACCCTTTTTTCTTTTCCAACTAAATCGTTTGTGTTTGAATTTCTCAGCTGTTTATGTTGTTTTAATTAATTTTTTATATTTGAACAATATAGTTGAAATAAATACAATACCAATATAAGCAAAATAAATCTTTAGGCTAATATACATTTTTAATTTTAGATTTATTGAAAGTATACCTAAATTAAAAATTGACATCAATATTTGATAATAATTTATTCAAATAAAATAGAAAAACAGTATTGGTATATTTGAATTAAAAAAAGATTATAACAATAAATCATGAATTGCAGAAAAAAGATAGTGAACGAGTTTATTTTCACAGGAGAACTCCACAGGAGAAAAAACACAGGAGAACTCCATAACACGTGTTCTCCATAACACAGTGAACAAGAATGGAGAATAGTTTCAGTGAATAGTTACGGTCAATAATTATGTCCGGAGTGAGTAATGAATAATTTTCGTGGGAACCAAAATAGGCATCAAATGATTTCAAACCGTTCAGCAATATCACCGAAGAACAATGTACATTTGTCAGAAAAATAATAAGATCGACTGTTCAACTGTCAGTGCGATAATGGTCTATCATCGGAGATACAAATGGCGTCAATAAATTTCTCGTAATCATTATCATTTTCAATAACACCGCAATCCTGAAACAGAAGCTGAAAATATCGTTTTCTATTATTCTTTGCGTTTAAACATCTGTAAAGCATCATGTAACGTAATCCTTTTTCCCCCATCGGTGGTCGGCCATTTCAAAGTTAAAAGTCACTGACGTTTATCGCACCGTATCAATTTCCCGACATGCCTCAAGTTCACACTTTCCAAGCGATAGAAAGCTGTACGCGCATCTGCATCGATGCTGACCGTTCCTCCGTCAAATGACGAATGAACAGAAGTCATGACGAATTATTGTGGCCGGTACGTGATGCATCAAGCTGCCAGCGTATGCCGGCAGGGAATAACGAAGATCCCGGGTGAGCGAGTGTCTTAAATTTCATACCCAACACCTACTTGCCCGAACCGTTCACGGACGACACTCTGGATATCGTGTAAGTTCGACGTATCTGATCGTTGAATGAACAGAGCCCAGTCGATGATTCCAATCTGCTGTCAATGACGGCCAACCTTCGGCCGACGAACCATTTACTAACCAGCGGGACGTGAATGATACTTAATCATGTTTCGAATAAGCGCATCAGAGTGTTCGAACCGAGGCTCAACGATTTGTTAAGGCCACTGAAACTGCGATGCCGCCGTATTACGGCCCGTATCGTGTATTTCGTGCGTTTCAGAGTCAAAGCATTTTCTCGTGTCTCGATATCCTTCAGTTTTATACACCGTGCTCTCGAAATCGGTAGGTGTTTTAACACGTTCACGCCGAGGCGAATATTTACGTTTGTTGGTGTGAAACTGGACTCCTTATCTCAACTTATTTTCTGGAAACAAGTGACCCACCTATGATGTACGTTGCCCCACGTTATAGGTAAGCGTGACCACCCACCAGTGGGTCACGCCGCCCCACGAAATAGGGAAACGCGACCCGGCCGTGGGTCACGCCGCCTCACGTAGCAGTCAAGCGTGACCCACCGGTGGGTCACCCCGGCCTGAACGTGTTAAGCACTTAATTGTGACGCACACGTTTGTGAATAAGCGTGACTGTTAAAATACTGCATCAAAAAGTTGGTCTATTTCATAAAATAGACCATTTTATTACTAATATTTACTTATTTGGTGAACCAGATAACTGTGATTGAGGAGTATACGTATCATGACACAAAATCCTGCCACTTCTCCATGACGACTATACTCGTCAAACACATCTAACTGGTTAAAATCGGTGCGTATGTTAATGCCTGAACTCGACGCACATGCCAGTTGCATATTTGCGATCGTAACGAAAACTAGCGAGACAGAAAGTTATAGTTAATTTTAATTAATCAGCTGGCAGAAGGTGCGTAGCTCCGCAATACTTTACAGCTGTTTTGTCGCATCGACTTTCGTGCTACCGACGGACCCACCCCCGCGTCCGAGGCTTTAGGTGTCTTCGGGAAACTGTTGAACGGTTCAATGAATTGTGGAAAGGAGGCGGTCCTGACAAATTTTTCGGATATCGTCGATTTATCAAACGGCTACGATTCCCAAGACCGAGGTGTCAAGACAGGTTGACAACGTCGGAAGGGGCTCGCGTTTCAACGGGAAACGACGTCGAGGTAGACGTCGACGACCATTAGTCGCCGGACGATATACCTCTGATGTATTCCGATGTTGACGGAAAACCTGTAAAACGGCCTCACGCCGGGTTACCGGAGATCTATTAGCGACCGTTATAAATGGTCCAACGTCTACGTCGATGTCACCCGGTGTCGCTGAAAGGAAATTGACTACTCATCCCCTCGTGTGGCTCCTACTCCCACATTCCTCCCTTGATCTGCCTACTCGAATCTTAGAAATTCACCGGAAATAAAACGGTGCAATTGAACGGAGCTCGTATAACTTTGCCTATTTTTGTCACCATTCAGATCTTCTTGATAAGCTAGCTATTTGTGTAGCTGTTCCACGCGCAAAATAATATGCTGAAATTGTGTAGGGTGTGCGGAACGGTCTAAAAATGGATCTGTTATATTATCACTTTAACCAGTTCATCGTAGAATATATGGGTGGGAACATTTTTGGATTAGGAAGAACGATTCCATACTTTGTAACATGCTCAAATAGTGCAAAGTAAGAAATAGTAAAATTTGGCTGTAATGTGGTACTTAAAGATTTAGTGTATATTTTAGAAGCCAAGTATTATAAATAAGAACAGAGTAGAAATAACACGGTACTTGAGGATTAAGGGAACAGTATAATGTAAATAGTATTAGAATTTTATCTTGATATGGTATCTTTCGAGTAAGTAGACAATGTTGAGTGAAAAGTGTTAAAATTGGACTGTAAAGTGGTGCTTAAGGATTGGAGTGGATTAGACAATTGTGGACAAAGGAGTTTGAGACAAAACTATTCATAAAAAGTATTCAAGTAACAAAAGTATTCATAAAAATCAGGAAATAGACAATTTTTATCTGTAAAAATTAGGAAACTGGGAATTTGGGAACTACACAATATACGAATTGTGGAATTAAAATATAGCGATATTTGAGAATTTTAACTTTTGAGAAATTTTTTAATAGAAATTCTACGAACCAGAGAATTCCTGCATTGAGGTATCCAGATATCAGAAAACTTAGGAATTACGGAATTTTAAATTGGAAGTTTAAATTTATAGTAATTTAATAATTTAATAATTTAGTAATTTAGTAATTTAATTATATAAAATGTAAAGAATTTGATAAGTTATTAACTAAGAACTTAAAGACTTTGATATTTAGGAATTTAGAAATGAGATTATTTGGGAACTAGGAAATTCCCGAAGGGACTATGGAAATTGAGATCTAACGAACTGAGGAATTGCCGAATTGCTGGCACTTGTGGCTCTTAAAAATAGCAATTTTAGGAATTTTCGAATTTAGAAAGTTGGAATTTTAAAAATTAGGAGATTTGTCTATTTGGGAATTTAGAAATTTGAGTATTACAAAATATAGTAATGTGAACAATTCTTACTGCGGAAATTTAGGGACTATGAAAATAAAAGATTAATCAGATATTTCAGGAAATAAGATTTTTGCGGATTTTCAAATTTGAAGACTTAGAAATTTATAAATACACATATTCCGTAATTTCGAACTTTAAAAAGCTTCAGGAAGTAGGTTGTTCGCGAATATTGAAATTGAGAAATACGAGGCTTATGAATTTCGTATCGATACATTAGATATTTGCCTACGATACATATCACAAATCAATTCGAAGACAAATAAATTACAATCGTATCCAAATGGCAACGAAGGGCAATGTCTTCCCACGTTATTACTTCTGTCCGGTCGATCCGCACACCGCTACAAAAGTATCTAATAGCATGATCTATCAATACGCAGACGCTCATTAACAGAATTGTTGTACAGATGAGGGGGGTCAACCTTGACCCGAAGCAGAGAAGAAAGGCGAGCCGTAGGTCGGTAAGGGAAGCTTTTAAGATTCCAGTAGCCGGTGGCGAGCCAATAACGCTGGCGTTAAAATATGGTAATCGAGCCGCGGGATCGGCATATCGACGACTTGACAAACGATGCGACGCCCGAAGCATCGGACCACCAACAGAAGTTGCGCGCGCGAGAGCACCTCGTCTCTCCTCTCTCCACGGCTCTATCTCTCCTGGCCGCTCTTGCTCGCCGGCCCGCAATCATTTGTTATGTACGTGACTCGAAGCTGACTGCTATCCTGGCAGAATGCCATTCCTACGTCCTGCCTGCCCGAGTCCTGACACCTGGTCGCATCAACCGCGATCAGCATAACCATCGCAGAAGGATTCCTCGACGCGTTATGCGACCGATCCCTTTCGATACGTGCGCTTTCACCGAACGGTGGCTGCTTTCGTCGGGTTCTTACGATCAATCGCTTGTGGAAATCGCATGATCGCGGTAACTGATCGCTATTGGTCCGCGCGCGATCGGTTAACGCGAGTAGCGAATGATTTCCAGTCGCACAGTGTGACGTTTTGATACTCCAATAAGATAAGAATCGATTTTGTTCACATCTGTGATTCTTCAGAATATTGTACGTTTTATTTCTAGCATGTCAATATACCATGAGCATGCTTTTGTCGTAACAGCTGACTATAGAACTGTTTACCGTTTTGTAGCGGATCATATAAGAATGTCATATTTCTCCTTTGTATTTTTCTTATTACAGTTATGTTTTACGTCAACTGCGATCGGCATAACCATCTTAGAAAGATTTCCCCATGCGTTATGCGACCGATTCCATTCGATACGTACGCTTTCACCGAACGGTGGCTGCTTTCGTCGGATTCTTAACCCTTTGCGCCCCGAATTATATTTCTATTTTGTTACCGACAGCTCCAAAAGCATTTAAGTTTTGTGATATTCACTCGTTACAAGCATTTAGAGGTTTCCTGGTGTATAATTTTCAGACATTTAGCAGGTTCGTATATGCTGGGTAACAGTAAATCGATTCGATAAGAACGAATGAATTTATTGGATGTATACAAAGATCATATAAAACTAGTACTTGCGGTATTTGTACCGAGAGGTCTCTTGCCTTATTGCTATAATATTGCACTAATCCAGTAAGCTCTCTAGTGGGATAAAGCGATAATTAAAATTAAATGGAGGAGGTACGAATGTGCAACATCTATCTGTTTGTATTGAAAAAATGTCGAGTGGGACTCGACAAAGGAGCTGCTGAGATAAAAACCGATGTCGTGTCACGCTCGTCATAGGAGCGCAAAGGGTTAAGTTCAATCGCTTGTGGAAATTCCATGGTCGCGGTAACTGATCGCTGTTGGTCCGCGCGCGATCGGTTAACGCGAGTAGCGGATAATTTCCAATTGCACAGTGTGACGTTTTGATATTCCTGTTGGATTTTTGCATAAATCTTAAGTAATATTTTGAAATAATTTTGAATATGTATCTTCAGTCTTTTTCTCTGCAATAGCAAAGAAGTACGTTCAACGACGTTTAGGTATAACGTAGGGCAATAAAAAACGGTCAGCTCGAATCTTGCGCCGAGAAATTTTTTTTATAACAAAATTTTATAACTTGCAGTAACAACAAATATAAGAGAATAATTAAGAAGCACATTCAGTATCTTACAAACACAGAGTATTCTACAATTATCTCTACACCATCTCGGGCTATCTGCTAATATTTCACCATTCTTCTCAGTTTTCAAATCCCAACTCGTTATACAATAGGTATTCCAGATATTAGGATTGAAAACAACAGTATAGTCAATCGCGATAGGCTTTGTTTCGAATGTTCCGTCAGGATTGATGTAGGGAACGATCCAAAGGGCTCTTCTCAAATCCCTGAAGCTTCCACCAACTGACCGCATCAATCCTATTACAAGACGTGCCTATCTCGACATGGATTCACAATCCGTCGATTGCTTTTGACCCGATGTTACCTCAGAGTACGGTTCTTGCCACTTTCCGCATTAACTGGGTATTTAGAAACACGAGTTTAGTTGTCCCCATCAATTTTCTACGTAGTTGCATGCAGCATAATTAAAATAATTATAACAGTACAGCTTCAAAGATATCTGATTCGAAGTTTCATGTAAACCGTCACATAACAGCTTGTGTGAGCTATTTGATAAAATTGTATTGGATAAGAAACTTGATAATAATTCGGATTATTTCCAATTAAGTACTTGGTTGATGCTTCTAGGTGTATCCTGTGAGGTTATTTTTGCAAGTGAAGTTGGTATGAGTGCTGAGTGAGTAAAGTTGGTATGATTGAATGGGGATGTTAGAGTTTGAATGGAGAATAGGAGACAACATGTGGATGTGAGAGACGAGATTTTTGTAACAAATATGGACAAGAAGTTTATACTTATTCAAATATATACAGTCATGGACAAAATTAAGTGGACATTGCAGAAATGTACAAAATTTGTTGTTTTGTTACAATGTTTTAAATATATTTTAAATTTAGAACGTGAAATGCTTTTGTAGACTAGAAAAATCATTTATTTAATGTATATAATTCTGCAATAAAGTTTTGATTTATAGGCATTGTTAGCTAAATTAAATTAACCTTTTGTTATTTATGATACCTGTCCACTTAATTTTGTCCACGACTGTAGATATTAAATATTATGATTAATAGAAGCATTTATATAATTCTCCCACATAACCTAAGCTCAAAAAAACTCTTAAATATTTGGCACAAACATTGTTCAATCCCGACATAATTTTTGTTAATACTTTCACACGGTAAATTTTTTTGCACAATTTTTATACAGTATAATATATTTCATGTTGAGTTATACTGCATCTTGTGCTTTACTTCTTTCTATTAAAAATAAATTAGACAAGGGTTATTTTCTATTTAAATAATCTTTTATGCGTGAATCAAGCAGAGGCACTGGTCTCTTACGTCAAGGCCAATCCTCAATTCGCAGTCGATAATTCGGAATTAGAATTTAAATTTGGATCCTGGATGTCTAACAAAACGCGGTCGCCCACATTGTACGCGCGAAGGTTTCATATAGAAGCTTTTACCAGAATCCAACGGACATTTAGTGAATCAAGCAAACGTTAAAACCAATATATCCCTGTGTTTAGATTAGCACGTCTAGCCGCTAGAAGAAAACAGTGGGCTTCCTGGAATTAATAACGAAGTAACCTGTTACTGGATATCAGAGAGCTCATGGCAGCATTTAAACCCCTCAAGAAGGATTTTAGCAAACGGCCGATTTCTGTCAGCCCGGTGGGTAATACTCTTACACGGATGGTCAAACATTAAAATACAGGAACGAATGTATCAGAGTAAAGGACAAGCACGTGGTGTATGTTGGTAAATCACGTGCGAGCATTTAGCAGCACACCAATAATAGACAGGCCAAGCTGGCTCTCGGGATCGAGACTCGCACGCTACTTTCGGCCTGACCGTTTTATAGCGTTGTATATCTCGAAACGCTTCATTACTGTTTACGCGACAACATAACAAACATTCAGCGAACTTTAACATCAACTAACGCGATTTTATTGTGGCCGGTGGATTTGTAAAGTAACAGTGGATTCTTCAAGGAACACGTGGTCGTCCGATGATGGAAAATTCTTGGGATTCAGTTTGTTAGAGCACGTTCGCGAACCCGACGATTTGGATTAAACTTAGCGCGATCATGAGGGATCTCGAGGTTCATAATTTTGCGAAGTCGTGGGGAGCAATTGTCAAAAATAATAGGGGAGGATCCAAAGCTTTGACTCGAATCAGATATTCATCAGAGTGCACTTGTATCATGATTCTTCTCGCTTGGACAAATGTGTGTATAAGGTGGGTCACGCGAATGCTTGTTTAGAGAAATCAGAATGATTTTAACAGAATTTGATTGTTTTGTCTAATGATCTACTCTTCATTGGCAAGAACAGTTTCATAATTTTGTCTACGTCTAATAGTGTTATTTTTATTTAGATTAATACTATTTCCTCAATTTGTGCAAATATTAGTCAAAAATTAATAGTCCTGTTTATGGTTATGAGTGAGATAATACGCTTCTGTAAGCTTATGAGCTAACGAGCTTTAGAGTGTCTTTTAATTTCATTCAAGTGAAATTGTATCATTTTTGTTCGCATCGAAACATTGTTATTTATTTAGGATATGCAAATGTTAATTAAAAATGAATGGTTTTACTTTACACGTGCTACTTTGTGTGCTCATTATGTTTTCAACTTACAAGCTTCAGAGTGTTCTGATTTTGTTCAAAAATGTTATATTTTTCAATTAGTTTATATAAATATCAGTTTAAAATAAATATTTTTGGTTTACAAGCAGTACTTGATGTAAATGCGTCATTAATGTTGATGAATGATGATGTAAATGCGTTTATAATTTTATCCAGATGTATTGTATAACTTTTATTTAAACTAAATCCTTGTTACACTTTTCAGTTTATGTAAATATCAGTTAGAAATAAATAACTCTGTTTTGCTAGCACGATGTAAGTGTATTGTTAAGCTAACGTGATATGAACTTACGAGTTTCACAATATTTTATATTTATGTCCAAGCAATGTATAAACTTGTTTTTAAATATGCAGAGTGAGTCATATGATGTGACGACTTCAAATAACTCGTAAATCGTTCACTGCAGAAGAAAGTTTTTCAATTAAAAGTTGCACGGTTTCCAGGAACACATATGGTGTTCCCCCAGTGTTAATATTCGAATCATGGTCAATAATAAACTTATTAACGATTTAAAATACTGAAAGTGATATTTGCCTAGGTATTTCATGTTGGCGCCGTCTAAAATGTAATAAAAACCGTATTTAGAAATTAATCTGTCATAAGCAAATCTAACAGAATTTACATATCTTGTAATACAAAATTATTAAATTACAAGTATATCACTATTCATTTTAAATCCTATCTGTTTGAATACTTTATATGCAAAGTTTAGTACTTGAATTTTTATCTAAATGCAGGAAAAAATATTATTATATTAATACTTATGAAGTTACAATGTTTGTAAAGTCACATACACTGCGTAAAGACTACAAAATGGCAAGGCAATTATGTAGAGTTATGTTAAAATTTTAGAATTTGATAACTTAAGATTTCAAATGTTGGGTTTGAGAATTTAGGACGTTGTATATTTAGTAATTTTGGAATTCAGGAACTTGGCAATTTAGATTCTTGTAAATTTCATAATTGTGAAATTTGGTAATTCACAATTTTGAGAACTTGATACATCAGGAATTAGGTGTTCGAAAATTTAAGAATTTAGAAATTCAGATATTAAGAGATATAACAATTTTTAACTTCAAGATCTAACACTATTTTTCCACTAACATATCCTAAAATGTGCGCTTCACTGCAAGTGTCGAAAGAGAAGAATATCCCGACACATAAATTGGTTAAAAATCATATGCTAAGAAAGACAAAGTAACTTCAGCCAACCGAATATGTTTCAAATAGTAGGTAAGTATAAGTAACGTACACAGTACTTGTATGGTCAGCCGTCAACGGCTGCCAGCAAGCTCGAGTCACAATTCAGCAGTGCCAAGAACACCTCAGAACCCGGGAAAGGATTGAAGGAAAGAGAAGCAGGAGGGTGGTCAACTGGGAGGCAAGACTCCCAAGCCGTAGAGAACGTCTCCGTAATGACGGAACATAAATAACTCGGACATTTACGTGCGCATTGATTTAAGCAAACTAATGATTTCACTTTGACCGGGGCCGGCAGCAGAGGCTAGCAGGAACCACGGTCTCGGCAAACTCTCGCTGTCATATTGACATTTATATCCGGCCGTGTAATTTACATGTCTATGGATGACAATTACTACAGCAGGGGTTTCGCACGTTATTAGCTGCCATCTTGCCCAATCGGCCACCGTCCAAAATTATTGGCTTCTTAATAAGCGTTTTGTCGGCTTGCACGACCTCCCATTGATTTATTGCCCGGCCTGTTTAATTCGTGGTTGTTTGCGATCGAGGAAAGAATCGTTTCTACTTGGTTATCATCTTGAAACAAAGTCTGCTGGGTTATGTTTTGAAATTACGAGTATGATGGAAGGATCGCAACCTGATTTCTGAATGTTATTGCACGATGATGATTCAAAGTTATTGCGAGATGATTGTTCACAGTTATTACGAGCTGATTTTTAATATTATTGCAAGATGATTGTGCAAAGTTATTGGAACCTGATTTCTCAAAATCATAGCAAGCTGATTTGTCTCTTATTGTAAGCTGATTTCTGAATGATATTGCAAGATAATTGTACAAAGTTGCATTTTCAGTCGAGTAATAGTGAACGATGTCAAATCAAGTTAGGCTTCTTGCGTGCTGAAACTAATGCGGCATCTTAAAAAGTCTATTGCAGAAATATAAATATCATTTGTATTAATTCGCAGGGCACAAATGATAACTTGTGAAAAACATTGACGTATTAACGTAAATAATTGAGTTGCATGTTTCTGATTTTCTGGAGCTTCATCAATGCCGCTGTATCAAGACGTTATTACGTCAAGTACTTTGTATACAATTAATTGGTCACTGTACGAGTTAGTATTAAAAGAATATTGAGAATTTTCAGAAAAGTCGGATTAATAACAGCAGACGGGGTTGGTATATTTATACAACGCGTGTGCGTGTCCTTCAACGCCGATGAATTTGTGTTATGAACTTGTCGAACGCACTTTGATTTCACGTAATCGAAATTAAATGTATTTTTGAAAACAGTCAACGAGTCGTTGAAAGATTTTGACGCGTTTTCTTAACTGTAAACGTGAAATGACGAGCTGCCGACTGACTGACCCCTTTTCTCGTGCAACTTATAAGCGATGCGAAACCATGACGCAACCGTATTGGCGCGTGCAGAATACCCAACAACCTATACTCAGCCACCATAGAATATTCATATCACGGGGCAGTTCCGATAAGATTACACTGTGCCATTAAGAGCGTATGGACAAGCATAGTGTTGGTATGCATCTAGGTCAACCGATCGGTAACGCTGAGAAATGTACCGAGGAACGATTTGATAAAGTACACGATAATTAAACATTAAATTGACATAGTAAATTTTGTTCCAATTTGTACCAGGAATGAATATCGAGATCAACACTTTATTTTCAATAAACTCGAACGTAATGAATCAATTATTGAGATCGTCAAATCTCAAAATAATAGGCTTTATGAAAAACATGAAGGAAGTACAATATTATAAAGTAGAGATTTGTCGAAAATTTTTGGTATAAAAAATAGGAAAGACAGGAGATTAAAATAAGAAATACAAAGCAAGGATGCAGTAGCTAGAATAATTATGTATTTGATGCAAGATTTTGCATCTTAGGTAAACTTGCCATTTTGAGTCCATAGGCAAATGGAGACTGCATGCAACTTAAGTGTCTTTGTAACGAAGAAAACCAATAAAGTAAAGTAAACTAAGTTGAAACTAAGCTAAGAAGCGCAAAATTTAGTTCTGAATGTAGAAAGCAGAGAAATCTAGATCTGCAGTCCTAGTTAATCATAACGTTTTGAGGTCCTCTTTGTTTATGTTTGTTTCAAACTTACAATTTACATTTATGTCCTTGCAAGGAATCTCGTCTGTCTGTCTGTTCAGATTTCGATTTGGCTCGATCTGCTTATTTGGTGACTTACGACCGAAGACGAAGTTCGCGGATTGGAACAGAGGCGAATTACAATAAGAATCGAAGGAATTGCAGCATTTAGTCTGGTCTGGAGCTGCGCGAACATCAACTTAAGGCAAACAGTACCCAAGTATGTGTACCATGTACTGACGGATGAGTTAAGCCCGAGGCTTTAAGTCCCGCGCTTAGCCCGTCAATGTCATCTCCTCGAGCTCAGCCCCTTCAGACTTATCGGGCGGCACAGTAAACGGACTGAATGTATGGAGGATCGCCCTCGAGCGTCGCGGATTTCCGCATTGTCAAGTTAGAAAATCGCGAAAATGCCGACATTCGACCGCTTCGAATCTCAACGGCAAGCGAAACAATAACGGAGCAAAATGTCTGGCCGAATGTACCAACTTAGCCGCAAAGAGTCTGCGGCAACGAGGAGATAACTCCACTTTTCACGCGTGTGTTATCACACACTCCACAGTGAAATTAAACGACGAAATAGTCTCGATTTTTAAACCGACGCAACTTTCTTTGAGAATAGTTAAGAAGGATAGTTTTTATGATTATTCGTCTGGAGTCAGCTACAGAATTCTTATTAGGATACGAACCCAACGTCGATTTTTATGTATGATGCCGAAGTTGTAATATAACACGTATACTCAGTCGAATGTTTAGTTAATATGAATGTTTAATCGAATGTTTAGTTAATATGGACGTTTTCGGGAATATAAAATTCGTTTCGGTCATAGATTTATAGTGCGAGTTAGGCTCATCGTTGCGCCTCCTATTAGACCTCAACACCCCTGCACATAATATACGACCCACCGTCTGTGGCATATTTACATGCATGCACAATGCGAGTGAGTAAAGCATGTGCTATGTTACTTTGCATTAATCTTTGTCACTGGGTGCATTTTCCCTCGGACTTTCAGCTTGAGTTGTCCAAAACCGAACTAATTACGACAACAATGCAATGAACAGGCAATAATTTTATGTACATTGTTTATGGACTAATTTTCTTCCAGTTGATATTAATTGATAACCATAACCCAACATGTTTTCGAGATCGAGTAATTTTGTATGTGAAAAGTAATCTGTTTATGTGAATGATTGCAGTGGGGGTAGGTTAATCCGAAGTATCTGAAACAGACTGATGGATGATTGCTTAGTTTCAAATTGAAACTGAAGTAACAATGAAGAATATTACGGAAAGCTTGTGCAGTGACTCTTTATCATGATGAAAGATAAAGTACATTTTAACCCTAGATTCGTTTAATGTCTACTTGAAACCAAACTGTAAAAATAACTGAATAATGAACCAGCTAATACAATCGTTTCTTATTTCGATGAAGAGCATCGTACATTTTGACAAAACCTTCTTAATGAGTTTCGTAATTGAAAATAAAGAATCTTAGATCCATCATTTTTATGGGTTACCTAAATTGAGTGTTAGTAGAAGCTTTTAACATTTTCCATACTCGGGTCAGATATATTTTGAAACACTCTGTAAAGGTCACGAACACACTCCGTTGAATCAGCATTACTGGGTACAAGTAATTAGCGTAAGCCTCCATCATTGCGTAATAATAGTTCTACTATTTTCAAATATTTCAGATACAATAGGGTCATTCCACGCCGTACGGATCAATTTTTGACCTCACCATCTGCGATTTTGTTTTAATCAAAATATGTTATAGTCTATGTGAAATTAGGGGGGGGGGGGTTGAGTCATCATTTTGCCGATTTCGAATTGGTTTAAAAATTACAAGCCTTCAAAATTTGCAGTTTTTTCCTACTTTTGCGAAAATAGACATCATTTACGAATTTTTACGAAGTCAGAAGAAATGTTTTATAGTAGCCCAATCCTTTATGAATAAAACAAAAAAAAATTTAGTTGAATCGGACGAGTAGTTTTTGTATGTCGATGTAATGTCGGAACAACAATCACTATCTTCTTTGACGATATCGTAAAAATTGCATTTAATTAATTTAGTTTAAAGTAATGTGGTGTGAAATAACTGAAAAACTCGTTTTTTTTTTTGTAATTTTGACTTATGGGCATATACAGTCGTGGACAAAATGAAGTGGGCAGGTATCATAAATAACAAAAGGTTAATTTAATTTAGCTAATAATGCCTATAAATCAAAAATTTATTGCACAATTATATGCATTAAATAAATAAATTGTATATTAAATTAATATTTTTTCAAGTCTACAAAAACATTCCACGTTCGAAATTTTAAATTTACTTGAAACATTATAATAAAACAAAAAACTTTTTACATTTCTGCAATGTCCACTTAATTTTGTCCATGACTGTATGTCTTGTTATATCATACAACATACACAAATACATCGATTGTCCTATGATTTCGTCCGGCACTGTACATAGGAGCACGGGGACCGATATATTTTGAGGCGGCCTGTAAAGGACACGAGCACACTTGGTGTGATCATTAGCGTACTCCTCCGCCGCGTGTTTACCTATTTCGAACACAGAAACGGTAACAGCAAGAACTAAAAAAAGACACGGGAAAGTTCGCGAAGCCGCACGCTAATGCTTCCGAAGCGGGCGCAATCAAGTCTCTCTGGCTCGGTTATGATTAATTATTGCCTATATCCTAAACCGATGCAGGAACGCAGACGGGGGTTCAACGGGATAGTGCACCACCTTCCCATAACACGAAGGACACGTACCGGTGTTACCACGGCACGCTAATAGCTTCGTAATAATTCTGATTTATGCGCCGGTAAGCAGCCGAGCCGCGTCCCGACGCCCAACGTCGGGCGGGGGCGACTTCGTTTACACGTTCTTGGCTTTCGTGCCCGAAATATCCTTGCCCGCCTTACTACGAGCCGTCGACGTCTGCGCTATGTTGTACGGGCAGCTCGGAGGGCGGGAGGGAACGTCTGCGAGCTCTGTTTGGCCCGGGGATGAAAGTGCGAACGGGCCGGGCATCTTTCTTATATGCGGCTAAAATCGTCAAAGTGAATCGTCGAGTGACATGAAGACGTTCTCCCGCGCTCATAAGCTGATATTTTTATCAAACCCGAGGAGAGGGTGCTATGCGGTCCGACGATATTTGTTGTTTCACGTGTATGTGTTGCGGTACGGGAAGTTTCATGAATGTATGTGTTCGGGAGGAAATGGATGCGTTTATGCTGGATATCGGAGAATGTAGTAATTAAATGTATGTTGCAATGTTTATATGTAGTTTGAGAAGCGGGAATGTGAAGTTAATTCATTTGCTCGTGCGGACATGTGTGGGCAGCTGAGTAGGGGTGTATGGGTGAATTTGACTGACGGGTTGCGAATGCGGGGATCAGGAATTTGGAAGTATCGTGTTTTCATGACTTGGGAAGATGAAGGATAATGTATTTAAGTTGTTAAATTTCCCGATTTCGGATGTACTCATTTTTAATTGCGAAATATCGTTAAGTATAGTCAATTTTTAATTGTACATTCGAGCATTTGTATATTTATGATATGTCAGTTTGTCGCTTTGTAATTATTTAATATCTATATCTTTGAATTTCTAAATATTTTAATTTTCAAATTTTCATATGTCAATTTATTAAAGTTATAAGTTATTCAGTTTCTGAATTAGTCTCTTTTTCTGAATGTTTAATTTTTTAAATTTCGAAATTTACAGATCATTAAGTTACTTGACTTCCGAGTAATACAATTCCTAAACTTCTGAATCATTCCATTTCCAAATTCCGAAACTTTCGAAAATTTTAAATTTCCATTTTCCGAATTTTCAAAGATTTGAATATTCTAAATTCTTAATTTTGCAATTTATAAATTTGTATGTTTCAAATTTTCAAATTTTCAAACGTTCAGACTTCTATATCTAATAATTTGAAAACTCGCAAATATAGAAACTTTCAAATTTTTAAATTTGAAAATGTAATATTTCGTAACTTGAAAATTCTTAAATTTGTCTATTTTAATATTGTAACATTCAGTACTCCCAAACTACCAAGTAATTATAAATTTTTTCATTTCAACGTTTCCAAATTTTCCAATTTCATAACATGAAAATTTGGAAACTAGTAAAACCAGTGGTAATATCAATATTAAGTGCAAAGTTGGCTATAGCTAAATCGTAAGCATCCCATGATATCAAAATAAGTTTTGAAAATTATGGTTTTATGTATTTGTGAGACAAAAATAGAATCTTGCTACATTGCCAGTTATGGTAAATTTTGTACTTAATATAATTCAAATAACTCTTCAATATTTCAGCCAATTGTATGTCATGACTTTACACAACCATTATATTGTATGCTATAACTCCCTAATTTTGGAACAAATCTATGTCCTGAATATTATACAATCTATGTAGTAACAAACATATTATTTTAAAAAATTACAAATCTCATCTGTCAACGTGACTTAACGTTAAAGCTACCTAAACGGTCAAATGATCGATTCCCAAGTTTCTTATTGTAAGTTACAAAATTTATTAAAGTAATTTTCTTGAAAGCCACGTTGATTTTCATGTAAATAAAGAATTAATTTGTATGCCAAACAATGTTTTGTCGTTTATTTATTTAGTTTCCAACTTGATTATTAATTTCAAATTAATAGGCCCAGCTATTTTGCGTTAAACTCGAGTGGCAAAATTATCGACAAAATTTGACAAAATGTGGTTTAGCTTAGGTAATAATATATACAATTTATGTCTGTTCGGTAATTACTCAACAACGGATGAAGCAACAGGAACGAGAGAATTTACATATGTGTAAACTAAACGCTGGTAGTTTCAGCGTTAATAGTAGTAACGATCAATTAAAGATCAGTGGATCAAATGTTCGTTCAATCGGACTCAATTCATTGCTAAATGAACGATTTGATCTCCAAGTTATTATTCAATTTCTATCAGGCTAAAGAGTCCATTTTCGCTGGTTCTAGTGAACAGAAGCAAACGTGGGCACGCGATCACTTTCCTCCAAGCATGAATTACACATGGAACGGATGTTCAATCACACTGAAACACGCTAACGACATGCAAGATGACGTTCAGCGTGCGTGACTTCCAGCATTCATTCCGCGCAGTGTCATTACACGTAGAAACAGTTGTCTCTATGCATTAATAGATTTTCCAATGATTCAACGTGATTACTTACAAGTTGAGTTTTAGCATTTCAATAGGAATCCGATGAACGTCTTATTTGTTTATGGAAACAAGATTCACGGTATTTAACGCAGAAATTGCAAACGCATAATGCATATTTACTTGGAAATTAGAAACGACGTTAAGAAATAAATGAATCAATTATATCAATAAATTTTTTTAGTTTACAATACGTATAGACTTCTACATTTTTAAATTCCTAAATTTTAATATCTGTAAATTTTTACATTTTCAAATCTCTGAATGTCTAAATTTTTTAATTTTCAAATTTTCGGTTCTCTATGTTTTTTAATTCTAAATTTCCATTTCCTTAAATTTGTACATTTCTGAATTTCCAAATTCATCGCATCTGCATTTTCACATATCTAAATTTTTCAATTTTCAAATTTCTGAATGTTTAAATTTTTTAATTTTCAAATTTTCGATTCTTTACGTTTCTTAATTCTAAACGTGCATGCCTTTAAATTCGTACATTTCTGAATTTCTAAATTCATTACATTTGTATTTTTATATTTCTAAATTTTTTAATTCTTATATTTATAAATATTCATATTTCTAAATTAAACAGGAATCTCCCATATAATAAGCATGCGTCTAACAATTGAATTTAAAAAAATGTAAGAAAGTATGTACATTTAGATGAATAAAGGCAATTTGTTTCTGTTATTGTTATGGACTCTGCCAGATGTGTTATGTACAATAAGCTTGAATTTAAAAATTCAATTTCTTAATGTATAATACAAAATTTGCACTTAGATGCATAAAAAAATCGTTTCTCTTATAATTACGGACTATGACAGATGTATCATGTTTTCCTGAGTGCTGGGCATCCCCACACGGTAGTTAGTCATTGGCTCGCAATTTATCACGAGTCATGGGACTCTCTGGGTGTAAGCCTCGCTTACTATGCAGTTACATTACCGATTACATCTAATTACGAATAGATTAATTAACTGCTCTAGTACCAACCACCTGAATCGCTACAGTAGCGATGCGAAATATCATTTAATTTAATCTAAGATTAACGATTGTAACTTATGTTATTTTCTCTTTCGACATCGCAGAATTAAAGTTTATTCTTTTATTGCTTAGCATCAAATTGGTTAGAAATTCGCACTTTTATATTTGTGCTGCTCCATTTAAGCTGCAAGATGTAAGTAACAAGTATTGAGATTTCACTCTCTGTGAATTTGTATTTTACAAATTTAGATACATTTGTCTCTCGTGTTTATTTTCATTTTGTAAATTTCTCATTTATCCACATTCCATGTGTGTGTCACACAAGCAAAGATCTAAATAGGTTATTGGGTAATCAAACATTGCCAAGGAAATTTGAAACATAGGTATTTTGATATTTTGAGGTTTGAGGATTTGGAGATTTGGGATTTGGATTTCGAAATCTGAGCATCCAGGGATATGTTTGTTAAGAAATTTGAGGATGTAAGGGTTTGAGGATGTAGAAATTTACGCGTTTCAGGATCTCCAAATTGAAGAATATGAGAATTCGGGTGATTCGAGAAATTTCAATATGGAGATATATGGGAGCTTTCAATATATGGTGATATATGGGAATTTTCAATATATGGGGATATATGAAAACTTTCAGTACATGGGGATATATGGGAACTTTCAATATATGGGAATATGTGGAAACTTTCAATATATGGAGATATACGGGAACTTTCAATATATGGGGATATATGAGAACTTTCAATACATGGGAATATGTGGAAACTTTCAATATTTGGAGATATATGGGAATTTTCAATATATGAGGATATACGGGAAATTTCAATATATGGGGATATATGAGAACTTTCAATACATGGGGATATATGGGAACTTTCAATATATGGGAATATGTGGAAACTTTCAATATATGGAGATATACGGGAACTTTTAATATATGGGGATATATGAGAACTTTCAATACATGGGAATATGTGGAAACTTTCAATATTTGGAGATATATGGGAATTTTCAATATATGAGGATATACGGGAAATTTCAATATATGGGGATATATGAGAATTTGAAAATTCAGAAATATTGAAGTTTAATCATGTACAAATTAAGTGATTCAGTTGGAAATTAAAAAACTTGGTGACGAAAAATTTGGCTCATTAAAGATACTGCAAAATTAAAAAAACGTGAGCGTGTATAAATTCGGTAGCTCAGAAAGTCGAGAAATGACCCCTTTCAATATATGGGAATTTTGGTAATTCCATTTGAGAACCCGGGGATTGGAAAATTGAAAGTTCAAGAATTCAAAAATTTTGGAACTTGCTAATTTCAGATACTTGACAGCATCAAGATTCGAACAATTACCGGGTGTACAAACACAGGAGTTGCAAATATCTTTTTGGAATAAATCTATGCATCCTAAAATTAAAAATCTCGTAACTGTCCAGTTTCCGTACGACCTTTATCGTAACCCGCGTTGCGTCCAAGCGTTCGGTCCACATTAAAATAAACTTAAAAAGAGGAAAGTAAAAGCACGTAGCCCGAAACGAAGAAAGACTTTGGGGAACGCGAAAGACATGGCATTGATTTATGTCGGCAGCATGGAGGTGGTCTCTCAGCGTTGAGGTACATCTTAATATTTTCGTAACGCGTCGAAGCCAATTGCTTTGGCAGCTGTTCGCTGCCGTAATGAAACAACGCTCAGCGTCGCGGCGCGGCGCGGCGTGCTTGCGAAATAAATACCGCGACGATGCCGCCGCGTATCTCTCGATTACCACTGGAATCCCTCCATAGATCCTCGGACCGCCTTGTCCCGTTGGATGCATAACATGGTTCGCAGTGCAGTAAAGTAGCGTGGGTGACACGAGGCATGATGGACCGAGAAGCAGGTGCAGCAACTTCGCTTTTACTTCTCGCGCGCCACCTCCACGACCCCCTTACGTACGCATTTATGCGGCCACTGGCGTAGCATGTCAGCCTTTGTCGCTTTGATGCGTGCTACTCCTTTATGGACTACCATATCTTTCAGCCTCGTGTCCAACTGTTTGCTCCTCAATGAATTGTACCGTTTTTTCCGCCTCCTTTTCTTCTTCATCGGGAATCCGGTGTATTCTTGTTACATGACTACGATCTTCGGGACCTGTGCACGCTTTGGAATGAAAATAAACACGCTGCCGTGTCTGCACGGTTTGCCTAGCTCGTGATTAGTATTGTAATTGCGAGGAAAGTTATCCCTTCGGATATATAACGCGGCGAAACAATTTTGTGTGTCTGTGTTTTGTAGTTTTTGTTGCGTTCTCATTTGGAAATTAGCTGCAATGAAAATGAATGCGGGCTACGGAAACTGCACCATGGATCTATGTTTACAGCATAACCGAATGTTTGTTGTACCGATACTAAGTATCTAGCATACGCATATATAATATTGATGAAATGCGTCAATAATATAAACAATACCGACGTAATATGATTCAGTGGAACAAACACATCAGTGTGCTACTACTGTGTGGATTACCACGTCTTTTAGTTCTGTGTTTAACTCGTTGCTCAATTGTATTGTGTTTCCTCCTTCTTTTCTTCATCATCGGGAATGCCGTATATTCTCGTTACATGACTACGATTTTCGAGGCCCTGTGTGCTTTGGAATGAAAATAAACGTGGTGCTTGCGTCTGCACCATGGACGCATGTTTGGTCTAACATGCGATTAGTAATGAAATTGTGAGGAAAGTTATCTCTTCAAGGATTAGGGTGTTCCATAAGTTTCTTCCTTTTCGGATACAAAATGGATACGCAATATTTATCGTTCAAGGTTGATTTGTTGCATCAAACATGGGTTATTCTGTTTTATCACCCTCCTCCGTCTCTCAGAAAAGCTCGTTATTTTCCTTTTCGAAAATTATCGGAGCTTACTTGCATGATATTCCGCGAAGCGCGTTTTCATTTCATATCAAACAAGGTAGGAATTTATAGGACACCTCAATACACTGCGGAGTGAAACTTTTGAAAGACTAGGTTTCTTTATTTTATTTGCTCACGTCGAAAGGCAATATAGGAATGTCTTCGAAGTTACAAAATTTGTAACGAGGACACCCCCGTTAATATGGTCGTTGTTTAGGGCACTTGGGCACCAAGAAATTTCCCTTAGAAGGGCGCTGATCAAAGGCACATGGCCTGCTTCGAGTATTTGTCGATTTCTATTTTTCTAGTATTTTGTATTCCTTTGTAGTTTTTATTAGGTTTTTATTTACAAATTCAAGATAATATCGAGTGGTAGATAAAATTTATAAAGAGGGGATGAATGATTTAACTTTGGACATTGACTGTATTTTTTATATTCATACAGTCCGCTTGTTACAAGGTGACAATTGCATTTTGTTATACATTTCGTCCTGGTAATTGCGACGACTCAAAAACGTTCCAAGTATCATTCATATCTTCAGCAGGAATTATTGCCGTCACACTTCATATCAGTGATTTCGAAGGACAAGGAAAGTTGCTTCTCTGATTTCTTCGATCTTATCTTGTAACGTATGTACTGAAATATATAAAGCAATAGTAACGACTAATCTAATTTGTTTACAATAACTAAACTTATGATTAATGATTACTAATTATTGTGTTATAAATTAATAATTATAAATATTAATAGCTGCAGAACATATCATCAGTTAGTCCCATTCATAATATTGGTCATTACGTGTGTAGGTATGTATCATACTGATTTATTTCATTTATTAATTTGTAACATACATTAGTTCCTCGATTAACAAAATTTGTCGAAATTTTTATATTGCTTCGTATGAATACATTTCTAAAACGTTCAAATTTAATATTTTCGGAAATGAAGTACCGCGAATAGTTTATCTTATGTTTTTAATTTGTATTTACGTATTTCCTTATATACATATATTATATTAATTATACATGTATTTATAATATATACATGTAATATATAATATATGTATACATACATGTATAATTAATACATGATACTTGTTAAAGCTAGTGTACAAAATGTTTTACATAAAATGGGACTACAAATATTATTAAGAGTATGGATACTGTAGAAATATTATTAGGAAAAATTGAAGTAAATTTAATGTCAAGTTATTTTAATTGCACGTACACAAAAATACATGAGTGTTTTAAGACTTTTATCCCTTTTTAGTGGAACCGTACACAATTTCTATGTAGATTAATTATTTGAAACATTTCGCACAAACAAATATTGACAAGTAGTACCAAAAAAAAATAAATAAATAAATAATTCGTACGACATTTTAATTTATTAGTAATAAATCATCCCTCACGGTTAGGCTTTCGAGATCGTAGAAAACTAATTTATATTGTAAAATAACCTTTTCAGATTTTATATAGAAAATAATAAAAAGAATGTTAATTTATGTTCGAAAATGTTTTTTTTTGAAGTTTCGAAATTCTAGCAAAGGGATGGGAGATGATTTAATCGACTTTGTTCTTCTTTACATTGTCGCGTGATTTTGAGATTTGGCAACTTCGAAATTTTGGGAATTTACAAATATGGAAATTTAAGGATTCGAGGGTTTTAAAATTTGTAGATTATCAGATACAGGAATTTAGGGATCTGGCAATCTAGAAACTTGAAAGCATATGTATTTGTGGATTCAGGAATTTAGTAATCTAGGAATTTGCGGACACAGAAATTTGTCAATCCAGGAATTTGAGAACGTAGCTATTTTGAGATCTTAGATTTGGGTATTCCGGAATGTTAGTTAAGAAATTTAGGATGTAGGGGTGTGATGATACAGAAATTTAGGCATTTAAGGATTTAAAAATTGGAAATTATGAGAATTTAGGAGATTTTAGGAATTTCAATACATTAAAATATACAGTCGTGGACAAAATTAAGTGGACAGGTATCATAAATAACAAAAGGTTAATTTAATTTAACTAATAATAGCTATAAATCAAAAATTTATTGCACAATTATATGCATTAAATAAATAAATTGTATATTAAATTAATGTTTTTTCAAGTCTACAAAAACATTTCACGTCCTAAATTTTAAATTTATTTGAAACATTGTAATAAAACAAAAAACTTTTTACATTCCTGCAATGTCCACTTAATTTTGTCCATGGCTGTATAGGAACTTTCAATTCACAGGAAATCGGAAATTCTGAAATATTGAAGTTTCATAATTTCTAAATATAGGGATTTCAAAACTTGGATATTTCAGAAAGAGGGCAGTTAGAAATTTGGTAACATAACAATTTTCTAATTTAAAATATTTGAGAATGTCAAGATTTGAAAATTAAAAATTGTGAGAATGAACAAACTCCATAGTTTGGAAATTCGAGAAAAAAACACTTTAAATGTACAGAAATTCGGAAATTTGGAAATATTCAACTTTTATAATTCAAAAATTTAGAGCCTTTGAAAATAGGAAGTTTCAGATTGCATGAAATTTCGAAATTTGTAGAATTCGCGATACTGTTACTATGGATTTCGTTCTTATTGTCACGTGATTAACACGGCGAACAAAGCTTGCCAACACATGCTCGAAACAGAGTGACAAAAGAAGGCTCGAAGAGTCCAGGAAAAATTCTTTCCGTGAAACGAGGGACAAGATGCTCATCGCGAAAGTACCTCTTCGAATCTACGTGCTCAATGAGACGTAGAGAACGAGATGGAATAAACTTGTGTGCCGGGTGGTCCGTTCTGAGATTTATGAACGGCCCGTTCTGGAACATTCGAAGGAAACAGTGCGAAAACTTGAAATGGATTTCGAGTCCTGCTCCGAGGAAGAATGTGGACTGGTTTTCGAAATGGATCTATCCATATAATTCTGATTCTCGGTATAGACGAATATTTACGACACTGCTCGTCAAGATTTATTTACGTCTTTCGGAACACTAACTCCTTCCGTTACAAATACGAGTACAATTCCACATAGTATGTCGAGTCGTATTGTAGTCAAGATTCATTTGGATAATTGTATGTTGCGAATTGAGATATTATTACTACGGGTAATTTATAATCCTTAATGCGTTAAGGTCTGATATATTGTTATTACGCGTAGCTTAGATACATAGATGTTACTAAATATCTGTTTCATTAAATTATCGTGAGTATGATCGTTTATGCGACTTTTCTCATAAGATTTTGCATTTATTGTATATTGTTTATTTTATTATATTATTTATTATTAAACGTTTGTTGTATTTTGGTATAGTTTAACACGTTGCCGCACACTTTTATTTTGACAATCGTGCTCAGAAACACATTTTTCTTCTTCGAATAGTTAAAGCATGAAAAATTGCACCATTGATATGTTATGTCGAATGTTACATCTTTTTCTTCGACTATTGAATAAGTAACAAATAAATGCATCATACACTTCGTACTAACAATGTTCCTTTTTTCATTAAATAAAATGTCCAGAACGGCTACAGCCGTCACTTGCGGCAACCTATTAAGAATATTATGATGCTCATTAGGTTTATTTTTATTACTCTTTACTGTTTAATACATGTTACATTTTTATCAAATTATGTAGGTCACGCGAAAATATATCTTATTTGTCAAATTTATAACAAATGAATTTTGTTTATTTGGTTGTATTTAATCCGTTTCTAGGAATAATTCGCGTTAAAAGAAGTTTCTTCTTCATAAAATTTCTGAAAATATATTTGGAGGTTATAAACGTGTTCCAGATTAAATTAACTCAACCTGAATCCTCGTCTTCATTTATATTAATCTAAATCCGTGACAGTTTCTAAAACTATATTTTTAAATAATGAAATGATCAGTAATCTTTTTCACGATTTCAGTTTTTAAAATTTATAGTGATCTGTTTGAAGATTCATAAATTGTTATACATTTTCACAATTAAATGAGAATTCATTTTACATATAAATAATTACGAACAGCCTTCTCATGTCTGTACCACAAAATACATAGATCGATATTTCAAAATACTGCAGTTATTTTGTAATATTCTTATGGTTAAAAATTTGTAGACAGATTTGCATATTTGCTTGCAACATTACATATAGTAAGTACATACGTTCAGAGATAATAAGTTGGCAAGCAGGATTTCATAGAAGTTAAGGGGATACTCTGTTTACGCTATTCCAGTTTCTCGAGTTACACCGGTTTATTAGTAGATGTGACCGCCTCGCCGAACGATGAAATTGTGTGAGTCATATTTCTACGATTATGTTAGAAAAAGGTCAAATATGCGGCCATATAACGAGCCAGGCACACATTCCTTTCGCTAAGACCACAAATCGTCTTTGCTAAGTGCGAAACATGCACATAATAAGTGACAGGATGATGATTTCTCGTTTCACATTCTGTTAAACAGATGAAAATAAAATTTTTAATTTGTGTAAAATACACGAGGTACATAAACGCATATAAATACATTGCGTGGCCTGAAATTATATTATTTTATAGAAAATAATATTAAATGGATGAATTTTTAACTACCCAAGGGAAGATTGTAAATCCTTACAATTTAAATACAAATACAAATACAAATTAAAGGAAACTACAAATTGTTACTAGAAATATTATGATATCAGTACAAAGCAAAATATCGAGAGCACAAATTGAAGAATTAATTATGCATATATTGTATAATAATTCATTGTAGTATACAGTAGACTGAAGAATTAATTGACCAGAAATTGGATTGAAAAGTTACTTTTCCAATATATCAGATTGCAGAGTGAATTATCCATATATTAAATTGTAGAACTAATTATCCGTATATTGAATTCAAGATTCAATTACGTAGATACAGAGTATATTCTCGCTATAAAATTAGATTTATGATACACACATCGACTTTAACCGCGGTAGTCAATGTGCTAAAGATCTTGTCGAATAACTGTCAAGGACATCAGCATAAATCTTCCAACGTAAATACAGAAGCAACAGCTTTTCTCTTTGCACGAGACTTTTATTCCAGGAAGTCTTTTAAAGCGTACAAGAACCGAGTCGCTGGAACCCTTTCGATGGTCCATGACACTTCGTGGAAACTAAATAGATCACGTGGAAGGGTAATTACAAGCGTCTCCGTGAAAAAGGAAGGGGCCCGGGGTAGAGAGGCGAAAATAAAAAGAAAAACAGAAAAACGAACAACTAACCGAGCTTCTCGAGCTTCTTTGATCCTCCCAATGCGTTATGCCCGCCAATGATTTAAGGGCGCATTTCGCCGGTATGCGTGCCCGTGCACGCAACTGCCACTAACATCATGTTTAATTTGATTTATCAACGCTATTACGCGCGATGAAAAATAGCTGAACTAGGTTATGGGATTTGGACAAGCGTCGCAGGGATCGGTGACAAGCCGAAAGTACGAGAACCGTTCACCGACTTCCGCGTCAGACTTGTAACTGTTAATTTAATCCCCGCGAAAATGATGAATACTATGAATTATATGATCAGTAATTAATGCCCGCAATTAGCTAAACGATATTTTCTGATCATTTTCGTTTCAATCCATGTGGCAAACGTTTTCTCGAATATCCCTAACTTGGGACCCCGGGGATGGTTGAGGTTATGGTATTTTTATTCCGCAGTGGTTATTTTTGTGGTAATTGTCGATATGGACAGTTCAGGAGTCAAATTTTATAACGTGTTTGACCTTTATTGATTTAGTTTGATTTATTTGTCTGAAATATAAACTGTACGATATAATTTGGTCGTTGTTTTATAACCTTCCGACAGTTTCTTTATATGTTTTTTAAATATTAGTATGTAATGGATGAATTTTTCAGGTAAAAGATAGTGGTATTAGTAGTGGCATTATATATATAGTATTCGTGTCAGTAGTATCCATAGTGGTATTATATACTGTTGATAATAATAGTAGTAGTATTCGTAATGGTATTATACAGAATTAACACTTCTAGTATAAGAATAATAATAGTACAATTATAATTGCCTGCCCTACATAATAATGAATACATTTTTGTAAATATCTTGCAAACTAATTAGGTCTGTTCATCTATCGTGCAGTCGTGGACAAAATTAAGTGGACAGGACTCATAATTTAATTTAATTTAACTAATAATGCCTATAAATCAAAACATTATTGCACAACTATATACATTAAATAAATAAATTGTATATTAAATAAATGTTTTTTCAAGTCTACAAAAACATTTCGTCTACAAAAACATTTATTTAAAACATTGTAATAAAGCAAAAAATATTTTTACATTTCTGCAATGTCCACTTAATTTTGTTGATAACTGTACGTGTAAGGAAAAATCTGTCGAATTACAACCTTGCTAAGATCCTTCAAGATTATTGAAATTACAGATCCATTCTACACAATTACAAAAAAAAAAAACACGAATTTTATCCAATAAACTAGAAACGCATAACGTGTACAAATTTTTTCTAACTCATTAAGATTTTTTTTTAATTACAGATCCATTCTACACAATTACAAAAAAAAACACGAATTTTATCCAATAAACTAGAAACGCATAACGTGTACAAATTTTTTCTAACTCATTAAGATTTTTTTTTAATTTTCGGATTACGACTCTCCCAGTGTGCTTTAGAGGTCACGAGTATAAGAGAAGAGCAAAGCAAATAATTCAACATAATCGAGAACACAAATTTTATTGGACCTCGTACAAATCAGGAACGTGCAATGTTCGCAATCCTTGTACGATTCATTAAGGTGATTTTTTAATGGAAGACATTGTCAGTTTACGAGCTTCCCTGTGTACTTTGGAGCACACGCGTGTACGGGGAAAAACAAAGCAGCTTCTTTCGCGAGGAGACTTCCTCTTCGATAGACGCGAGAACCTCGAGGCGGCAAAAAGAGGTCACGGAAGGCCGAGAAACCGAGAGAGGCGAAGTTTGAACGAGTAATGGTACGGGGGTATGACCAATCAATTACTAGTAGTGCAACTCGGGCCCCACACACAGCACCGATATTACCGGGACCATTACCTTTCGCCCGCTACACCTTTGCCGGTGCAGAAGGGCGAGGAGGACAAGCGAGTCGCATGATGCACGTTTACAAATTCGCCCTTTGGCTACAGCACAGCCTCTGTTCTCCATGCGAGTTAGCCGCGATTTGCCTTTGAACGATACGTAAAGTTGGCTCCTAACAATAGGGGGACTTAGGTGTCCACGGAACCACCGCAGTCAAGAACAGTTCCTAGGCCATGCAAGATGGATTTGCTGGTATCAGTCATTCGTATGCTGTTTCTGTTCTTTCGGATCTAGAACTTATGGTATGTGTTATATGAATCTGAGGAACTGTCATGTAACACGCGACACGTAGTACAATCGGAGAAATGAACATTTTTTATCGATGCATCTGTGTTTGTTGTATTAAAATTAATTCTTCTTTCATTTTTGACTGTTCTTACGATAGGGAAGATCTTCGAGCGACCGTATGTAAATCTATCACTCCGGGATTAGGTTAGACACTATTCAACTTTTAATGAAATTTTTACAGTTTGTGGATGTTCTCGGTTTTAAACTGCATTCAGTTTCATCTTTATTTCAAGCAGTTCTAAAGTTTTAAGATTATATACTTGATACTGTTTAGGTTATAAGATTGTATCCTACGTTCTGGTTTTGAATAAAATATCTATTCTCGAATTGCTAGCACCTAATGATTATTTTGTTGAGTAACATTTTAGTTTTATAGTGCTGTTTTATGTATAACGCAGTTAACGTTGAATAGTCTGATAGTCGATAGGTTATGATGAAATATTAATTGCAGACAATTTTTATGTTGTACATACAATTGATGCGGGAGATATGGAGGGTCAAGAATGTTTAGTGATCACAATTAGACGATTTGTCTCAGACCCTAATTAGGATTATCTTCCTTAAGTTTGTTCCCCAGAATTTATAGATCTAATTGCATTTATAATTGATGAGTATTGATTACAACAATGTTCTCAAAAAGGATACAGCTATAACAATTTTATTCTGCATTTTAGTTCAACTTTCTTACACTGAAACAACAAAAGAGTCAAGTGACCTTATCACAAGTTTCTCATTTCAAGTTACTATACTTATTGAGGTGGTCTTCTTGAAACCCTTATTGATTTTCAACGTGATTTATTAATGTTTCATTTGTTTATTTGGTTTTCAACTTCATTGTTAATTTCACGGTAAGTATGCATTATACTTCGGCAAGTTTATTGATATTTACTAGATTTCTAATTGTAAATATATGTATGTTTCAACCACAGTTACTATATATTAACATTCCTTTCAAATTTTCAGTACACTTTGTTCACATGATATAATACGACAATATTAAAAAACTGTTCATAAATATGAACGTATTTTCACATTTTTCACATTACGTGTGCCTAATTATTCAAAATGCAAAAATTATCTGAAAACATAAT
This sequence comes from Coelioxys conoideus, assembly GCA_947623535.1. NCBI lineage: Eukaryota > Metazoa > Arthropoda > Insecta > Hymenoptera > Megachilidae > Coelioxys > Coelioxys conoideus. The sequence goes on along the minus strand of OX392451.1, from coordinate 10,756,748 downwards.
TTTTATAATTAAAAATAACAAAATGGAATAGGTTTTCAAGTGGAGTGAGGACTTTTGTAAATACGATACACAACAAAACATCATTAATTTCAAAATTAAAAAGTAGTTTTTGAAATCATTTTTAAACAGTAACGAAAGTTTTTAGTAATAAATAGTACCAATTTCTATGTTTAAATAATATATACGAAATACTAAGTTTCATGTATTATAAATATCGTTAATATGGAAAATGTATTAACAACATTTTTTAAATCAAAGGCTATATAAATATATTTATATGTTATGTAAATATATGAATATATATTATATGGATATACAATAAATATATCATGCAAATATATAAATATACGTGTTATTATTGGATTTAAGGTTCGTATAGCTGGGTATTAGAATAAATTTTCACCGAGATGTTCATATCTAAATTTGTGAAGTGAACTTTCAAATTTTAATGGACGCTGGTGCGAACTTTCGATCAAACTGAATGCTTTGTAAATGCTTGACCCGGGATCACCAACGTCGTTTTGCCCGAGGCACGTTCAATACCTCTTGTACCAAAACCATCGAACGAGACAGCACGGAGGAAGATATTTTAATTATCGTGCAATCAAAGCTGTTCCATGGTCTAATTAACCATTCCATCTACGCATCGATGTGAACCAGTCCAGAAGCCACTGAACATTCCTAACATTAAATCTAATGATCTATCACACACCTAACTAAACATATACCTAACTCAAAACATCTTGTATTTACAACTTTCTATGGAAGAATTGATTTATTTAATTTCAGGTGGAAAATTTATTATTCAAATTTATTATTCAAACTCAATGTTCAAGGTTTGCTATTAAAAAATTCTATAAAGATTTATTATTCTTATTATTGGGTTAATTAATTCTTATTATTTATTTATGATTACTTATTTCGATTATAATATTGAAACGATTTAATCTAGTTTTTCATTCAGCTGAGGCATCCACACTTTGATTTAGGTGAATATTATGAATTCGCGTATCTACAAGTTACTCATTTAATAATGTACGTAATCTTAGTGATAATTTCTTGAACAGTATCAAGAATTTGTTGAAGTTTATCTTAGAAGTGAACTGCACTAGCCTTTCATTAAGATTTAGATTTTGTTATTAAAATCAAGTATTAAAATTCGTATATTACCAATCAATTTCAACATTAATATGTAGTCATATATTATCAATACACTTCACACAAACGCATCATCCGAGTGGCAATTATACATGTAGTAATTTCAATAAGAATGATAAAACTAAAATTGTAAAAATACATCGAGCAAGAAAAATGATCAAAGTAACTAAAATTAAATTTTTATTTATATGTTAAAATCTGTACTTAACTATCGACAAACGTAATTAAATTATACTCCATCCTGTCAGTGTCTGAATAAAAGCATTAAATTAATCTATAATTATATTTTGCATGTGTTTTACACGCCAATCAAACGTGTGCACATAAACGATACAGAGAAAAAAGCCGAATAAAAAATGAAAAGTAATTATACAGAGTACAGCACAATGTTATAAAATTGAATACTAATTGCAATCTTAAAATTCAAATTACCTCTTCGGCAACGACATTATTCCGAGCTCTCAAAAGCTGGCTCGTCGGCACTCGGTTATAATCTGAATGTAATGGTCTGTTAAAGGGCCATCTTCAGTGAATTTGAAAATGGCCATAAAATGAGCGGCGATCCCCCGTGTGCGTTCACGCGAGACCACATTACCGATTGTACGCGATAATTATAGAATAAATAAATTCACGTCGTGTTGGAATGCGTATAATATATCTACGTCTGCCAAATGGTACCGAGATACAGTCGTATATCACCGAGCGAGTTATAGGACCCTCCCGGTAACTCATTGCCCAGTGTATGTCGTTTCTAGCAATGCGTTTGGCTCGTATCCACTGCTTTTCTATGGACCGTATCGCATCGTATTCGGAAATCGATTCGAAGAAAACAGGATTTCAACCTTAATATCGACAATTCGCTTTTTCCTCAGAGAATGCTTGGAAACTAAATGTGCCCATAATGACGTATTTCGGACCATTACCGTAACCTGAGAACCGGTGCGAATATAAACAAGTTGATTGGTATAAATATATTACAAATGACTAGTTACATGTTACTCGAAAATTGCACAATATAAGTGCGAAAGCGAAATCGTAAGAGCAAAAGGTGCCTTGTTGTCTAACCTCACATTCTGGGTTCCAGAGAAAATCAGAAAATGGAAATGCTTAAATAATACAGTTAATGAATGTTATAATGTAATTATAACATTACTTAATGACTTTGAATAGCTAGTATACTGATCATTGGCACTTTTTCTTATATCTGAAGCAGCGATATGGAAGCATTTTGTTTAATACCTCTCGTGATCAAGTACTATGTGTGAAGGGACCGCCATGTTGATATCTTGAACGTATATCTCCTAATGTTTTAATACACTTGATATAACTTCTAATACATACATCTCCTAATACTTTAGATAGAAAGTGAATATGACTATCCTAATAGTGATTCATTGATGAAAGGTGTTTAAATGATCTGGTGATTATGTCACATTATTGACATTTCCCCGATGTTCCTCGACTTTCTTCTTCATCATCCTTGTAGATGTTTTCGTCAGTCCGCATTTTGTTTGAATGCACCTTTGTAATTTGTATCCAACGTTGTAATTGTTCCCAAAAATGTGCTCTCTTTTCAAAACCTTATCTATGTAACTTCTGATGTGATGATAGGTGATGTACAATTTCGGAGAATGAAGCATACGTAAAATACTATGACTGCTACCCACAGTATGTGAGGTTTGCCGAGTACCGATATGTTGATTATGGAAAGAGATGCTGAAACAGGAGTGAAGTACTTTTCGTTTTCTATTATTTTACTCCGTTTATTTCTTCGTACATTAATGTTTTACAAAGTCTCGAAAGAATAGCATGCTTTGACTAATTTTGATTAAGATATTTTATCTTTGGCAACATTTACATTGCATGAACTACAAACGATTACTATTTCGTATTTTTCACTGTTATTGACTATAATAAAAGTAGCACACAATATCTCTCACAATAACTTCCACATGTCGCTTTTACTATTACTGAGCTTAGGGAACCGAACTGACAATGGGATACTAAGATATATTGTGTTGACAATGCATAGAATCTAGCAAAAGCTATATTTAGAAACATGAATGATTGTCATAAACAAAGTTATGTTGCAGTCATGTTAGCATAGTTTATTTTCTAATGCAAGGTTGTTAATTTTAAATTATCTCACTCACTATTAATTCTACTTCTTAACTTTTTTACTTTTCCATTAGCTTTTTTTTATACAAAATTTTGTAATATAAGTCCAGGAAATGTCTTAATACTATTTTAAATAAACTGCCATGTTTGGAATTTCATTTAAATGACTGAAATAATAACGAATAATGATGCGATTAAAGTGCTGTATGTGCTACTTAAATCTTTTTAATTTTTGTTTAAAAACTTTTGTTCAACAGTAAATGTTATGTGTGATGTAAAATTGTCACTTAACGGGACTTATCGTGCATTTCCTAGCCTAACCTAAAAGGTAGGACTAAAAAGTTTGAGAGCAGAAAATGAAAGTATCCATATGATCATGTGAACTAACTATAACTAATGATATTTGATATTTAATAATATATTTATATAACTATAATTTACAGAACTATACATACTTATTTATAAAATTGTAATTTATCGAATTATAGTTATTTATAGAGCTACATATTTATAATTAACATGTCTATGTAAACAATTGTAATTAAGATGTGAATAATAACTATCAATTGCCAATTAAGTACCATTAAATAATACTACCCTAGATATAATAAAACTATCTACGAGTAAAGTGCAAACCCGTAACTCCGCACATACAAAATGAAACTAAATATTTACTAGATACATACATTATTTATATTTTTGTACAAGTAAAATTCCTAATCGAATGTTAATAACGCAACAAAACAGCTACAACATAACTTAAAAGCCATCGAGTTGAACCTAAGGAGATGAATATACGTTTTCGTATACATAGCTTACAATTTGTGAGACTATTTATTTACCGAATACATTTATTAAGCTGTGTAGTATAGGTGTAAAATAAGACATTACTAAGGAATGCTTAGGTGTCTCGAAAAAGAAACAAGTCGTATCTGTTGAAGGCTCTTGGGTATATACAGGGTCTTATTCCTTTCATCGTTACAACAGATCTTACACGTTTTATTCGGGTTAAGGTGTACGAAGAGCGGACGTTTCTCTGGAGCTATACATCTTCCCAGCCAGGCTTCACGGTAATATAGAAATTCAATCGTTCAGGCAATTATGCGTTGCGGCTGTTATTATGGCCCCTCTCCATGGTCCGCCGACCGGTTCATTCTCTGGCCTCGTCTCTTGCATATATTGTGTGTATATATATAATGTTTTATTAGCTTTGTTTATGACATGTTCATGTTCTTTTATTGTCTTTTAACCGGCTGTTTCGCACACCTACATCTGTCTCGAACGTTTTTCCTTCGTCGCTTCGTAACATTTTGAAATTTATGCCCCTTCAGCGCGATCTGCTTAAAATAGATGCAAATGTATACTTTATAGAGTCGATCGATTTGAATACTGTTTTATGTGAAATGCAACAGTTTTATTATTGCACTTTAAAGCTTGAAATTTTAATAAATGTGTATCTCGAGTCATTGATTGTTAACTTCGGAGCAAATTTATTGTGTGTTAGTCGAATTTTATTGTAGATTATACAGCGTTCGATATAGTAAATGTGTTGTTTGATAGATTACATATTTTTTACTAAAGATATTAATGCAAGGATTATGTGATTTTTTAAAAAAACGACACTTTCAATTTATATACTATAAATGCTAAATTTGAGATAATATCATATTGACCTGAAATTTGAGATATTGTACTGTGTTGAATTTTGCAAATTTCATAAACTGTCAAATTCCTGTATTTGCTAGTAGTTAAATCTATAAATTTGACAGGTTGAAAGTTTTGAAAATTTCCAGCTTTCTATATTTGAAACTTTGTTGATTCGAAAATTATGTTTTTTTATAATGTATATTTGATTTTGTATATTTTCCACCTTCTATGTTTCCAAATATAAAAATTAAAAAATTTGCAGAGTTATAACTTTGTGAATGTGTTTATAGTTAAATAGGTAGATCCTATTTCTGTAAATATATAAATTTCTGAAATTAAAAATTTCTAAATTGACAAAGTTTAAAATTTTAAGTCCGACACCGCATTACTATGCACCATAGTGCTCGTTAATTCCTCGCGGACACCTGCTTTGCACATCACTAACTGACTTAACGTAAACAATAACATAATTCTTAAGCGACACATCATCGCAAATTATATACTTTATAAAATATGTGCCCATAAGCTCAAATATACTGCGTTACTCGCTGATTGAATAGTAGCATTCATTTTCCACTTATGTCAAACATTCGAGCAATCACAGTATACAATCTGCAATCTTAAGAAACTAAATACATACTGTAATAACCACCAACATACTATACAACTGAAACAGTACAATAAATCGTAAGACCTACTCCTTGCACCTTTATTTTGATCTAATTTACAAAATAGTTGGGGTAGTTGGTAAAAACCGATATTATGAGCTAGAAATCAAAACTTTATTTATATAAGAGGAGTAGTATTTATTATTACAGAAAATAAACGCGGAAATAAACGTTACATGAAAAGACAGAGGGAGAGACGGAAATTCCGCCATCAGTCAAGCTTCTCGCGTCACATGTTCGCGCATTATTCAAAATCTTGCATATCGTTGTCAAAGTGTGCATACGACAAGAGGCGGACTCTGACAAAGAAATTACTTTTAGAGAGAGACAGAATAATATGAGCAATTTGAATGGTCATACATAATGAAGCGGTTAGTATTTCAAAAAATTTAAATAGTGTGCAAGTATGGCGTTTGGTAAACAATGCTTTACACCTGCATATTGATCTGTAATTTATTTGCAATTTACTTACAAGAAATACTTCGTTATTTATTTGTAATTTGTAATAAATATGAATAAATATTTGTCCTTTTCCGTAACACTTTCCTGCAACCTAACCTAACACATTCACATATAATGTGTAACAAATATTTTGTCATTTCCCTGTAACACATTATTCTGTATTTTCTTGTAACAAATAGTTTGTCATTTCTTTATAAGCTAATTGTAATAATCATTTCCGTAATATATGCTCTTAAAATATATTTCGTGGACTAATCATTCTAGCATATGCCTTCCTTTTTCAATTTTTCAATATTGTAAAGTCGATGTACAGTAGCGGACAAAAGTTTAAGACGATAATTTGATTTGAAATATTATACGAACTTCATTCCTTTTTTTGTGACTTCGCTACTGAACAAAATATCAAAATGAAATTTTGTTTATAGGTGTATAAATAAATGTCTAATTACTTAACACCGAAAGTAAAACACTATTTACAGTTTTTATGAACAGTAAATCAATTATTTATTTTTTCCATTTAGTCTTAAACTTTTGTCCGCTACTGTAAATATTTCGAGAGCCAATATTAGTAATATGTATATTCCGTATACGGAAAGTTGACGACATTTCTAATTATTAGAGGTTGCCACAAAATCAAATAAATTTGATTTAAATTTTCCGCTAGATAAAACTATCAATTCATATGGACACGTTTTGAGCATCAAAGGTATCCGGAATGTCGTCTCTTGTACCTCCCCTTTGCTATGTCTAACAAATATAAATCGAATCTATTATGGACAAATTTCGAAGTAAAAAGTCCGTGGGTATTCTATCAAAACACAGTACCACACGAACGTGTGTTCTAAAAGCTACACTAATTACAGCAATCCTTTAGCCGTGTCCCATTGTGTCGAGGATAGAGGTCATGCTGTGAACTTGTAGACGCGAAGGAAGCTGTCGATGTATTTTTTATGGCGGCCGACTCGAACAGACTGCCGGAAGCAAACTAAGCCCTTCACGGAACATTTTTTACGTCAAACGGAATGGCAAATGAAATAACGTTTGCGATCTTATCTCGTCAGGTATTTTGTCCATGCCCTCCTGCATCAAAGGTTATGACCAAACCCCAACCAAAGACTAAACACGAGTGTACAGGATTGTGTGCGTGTGTGTCTGCGTTATGCGTGTATCGAAGATCCATGTTTCGTGCGTGGGGTACGACCATCTCGACGTAGACGTTCACAATAGCTTCTGTTTAGAGTACTTATGGTCGAAGGGGGTTGAGGGGCTGCTGGGTAACCCAAGGCAGCCATCTTATATCGAATAAATCATCGCGGACACGTCAGAGATATCATTGAGTTGGTTGACGGGGAGTATCGTTGTGTCTTATATAACGGGTGTTGCAAAAGTGATTCCATTCATTTGCGTAATGACCTGCTATTAATAGATTAGGCTTGATTAACATTTCGGTCATCTTTGTTAATTACTTGCAATTAGGAATTTTATTTTATATCATAAAATATCTTTTAAAGTATTTTTAAGTAGTTTTAAGCACTATTCATAATTTTATTCTTAATCTCTCTAGTATAAGCAGTGTTAAACAGTGAAATGTATTTTACCGCGATATACATTTTTATTTTGTTTTACGATACAATTATATAGGTAGAACATTTATGTTTCGTTATCGCATCTTTTGAAAAATGGAGTATACAGCGTTGTTATATATATTTTTAAATGTTCAAAAAGATTTTCATTAACATTAATTCCTGAATTTGTAAATTTTAAAATAAAGTACTCGCAGATATTCAAATTTGTAAATTTTTCATTTTTGCACTTTTTAACTTTTATATGTGGACATTTGTAAATTAGTACATTTTTAGGTCCTACAATTTTTAATTTTCATATTTGAACGTTCTTAGGTTTGTAAATTTTGAGATTAGATATTTCCGAAATTGTGAATTAAAAATTTGTATATATTCTTTCTCATATTCTTCGATCGCCGAATTTCTAGATCTTCAAAACCCTAAATTCTAATATCCGTAGATTCTCACATCTCAAAGTCCCGAGCACCTATATTCCTTAATTTTTACATTCGCATACTTGCAGATCCTCAAACTTATGGATTCGTAAATGCCTACAACCCCAAATTCATAGTCCTCAAAATTTCTACATTCATATATCTAGATGTACAAATCACTAAGTTTTAAAATATTCATGTCCCAGATATCACGCATCTCTAAGTTCCTAGGTTTTCAAATCTTTGTCCTTCAAACTTCCTAGATCTTGACAAATTCGCATCCCGAAATTCCTTAAACACCAAATACCTCGATTCTCTTGTTTCTGTTTTCATAAGTCCTGGACTTCAAATAACAGTATTTTCTACTTAAATCTCTAAATACTATGTTGAGGTCAAATCACAATAAACACTCAAATAAATACAAATCAAGTCAGAAGAGCCTCACTGTATTCGGTAATTATAAATTGTAGAACTTGTTACTTGGGTATAATAATTTGCAGCGTAAATAAATTTTCAAAAAATCGTCAAAAATCACAGATACATATTGTAATCAACCACGTATCGGTAGGTTCACCTCACTTTCAGGGATGAAAAACAGAAAATACACTGGGTACGTTTTAAAGCGTAGTGTTACAATAGGTGGATAGTATTGCGTATCAATCAGATGCCGAGGGCCCACATTGTCTTACGCGTCAGGCGAATAAAAGGGCGCCTGGCCCTTGTGCTTGAGAGGCCCAAGTACCCAGCAGCTCCGGACCACCCGGACTGGACCTATAGACCCGACAGGGATCGTATTGACTTCGTGCAAGTCTGTCGAATCGAAACCACATCCTTGAGTGAAGTGGCTTACGCTGCATCTTGCGGCATTCGAAGATGATTGGAAGGAAAAGAAAACAACCCGAGTCGAAAGTTAAATTCCACCTTGGACCTATCAATTCTAGACCAGGAATCGAACGTGAAACTATATGTCCAATATTCGAGTTGATATTGAAATCCACAGGTAATGTATTGTAACTCGAAATGGTATTTCGCTCCTTGAACTAATATGATCTATTCGTGATTTTGATTATTGATTCGTTGTTTATAGTTTTATAGTCAGATTGGTTGATTAATTAATATCTAATTTCGTATCAACCGCCATTATTTTTGTACAGTCTGTCAAATGCTAGGTGCAACTTAGAGTTAGTAATGTAGTAATTTAGTTGGTATATTAAATAATGTCTTTAAATATAATTTTATCAGTAACGTTTACTATAAAAGGTAATGTGGAGAGTTGCAAGAATTTAACTACACAAAATGTGAAGTTGTTAAAAATACGCTGATTTTGATTAAGCTGATGCATGAACTGCAATTTATGACATTTATGTTTTGAGGTTTAGAGATAAGTGTCTGATTCTAGTTGCAAGTCTGGTTACACAGATTTAAGTAATTGATTATCTACGATATATTTTAAATGCGACAGTAAGAGTAGAAAATAAGTTTTTAGTAAAAATCTATTATATTTATAATCCATTCGTTAATATTAATTATATTACAAATGTTACTATAATCATTTCAGAGATGATAACTGTGGACTTAAGAACGTTAATTAAATAGGAATTAATTGAGATTCTATGTGGGCACGTTTGATATCAAGGAAACCTGTTTTTCTTTCTCACATGTACATATGTACATGTAATGGATATCAACCATAAGTTAATCCGCACACATAATACTTTTGTTTCTTGTGATTTTCGAATTTCTAAATTTCTAAATTTTTCAGATATCTAAATTTGCAAATTATCCACTTTTCTAACAACCTAAATTTGTGAACCTCTGTTTTCAAGAATCACAGTTTTTCAAATTTTCAAATTGTTAAAATCTTTCAGCCTGAAAATTTCTAAATTCACAAATTTTCAAATCCCTAAGTTTCCGGATTCGTTCTCTATATTCTAAAATCCCTAAATCCTAAAGCCCTCGAAATAACTCAAATTCTTAGATCTCCAAATCCCTAAAACCCCACATCTCTAAATCCTCAGATTTCTGAATACACACATTCCTATATTCCTAAACCTGAAAATGGCCAAATACCCAAATCGTCAAATTCAAAAATCATAAAATCCTCAAATTGTAAAAAAATACTTTCCGATCTACATACGTTAAAATCGATATCTATATTCTTCTTTCCCACTTCTTTCCTTCCATATATTTAAGATAACCTAAGAACGAAAAAAAATATACGCAGAAAGAATTGCGCGCTTGTTGTTCTGATCAACCCTAAAGTACAAGTTATTTATTAAATAATAAAGCTCTGTAACTTCCACTCATTATTTATTTTCACCCGATTTAAGTCAATTCAGCCGTTTTCATCGTATAACAACAAAACGAGTAACGCAAAGCTCGGTTTACGTATTACAGAACGTTTTGGCAGAGGCATAATCGAAAAATCGGCCTCTAGTGATATCTTGCCTGGTCAAAAGTTCTCCATCGACATGGAGGGTCAGTCCGCGAATCGAAGAGAGAGAAAAGAACCGGCAAGAACTAAATACACAGTAGCAGACTTTTCATATAATGCGATATAATCACCTGGCATGACTACACATTATCTGATGCACACGTACACGGACCGTGGTTCTGTACGGCTGTGCACGGGGCTTCTATGCGTGTACGGAAATCAGTAGTCGGGCTGCGTTTCAATCTGGGGTGATCATTACTCACTGTTCCTGATATTACTTCAATTCAATCAGTGTCTTCCTACTGGTTGGTCCGAGCTCGTGTGCAGGTCGCTCGACGACATTCACATTCGAACGCGCACCTATGGCCACGCGTAGCTCAACACGCTCGGTTGATGAATGGCTTCGGCCACTTCTGGAATGCGGTCCCGCATCGACGTTATTGGCTGATTTTTTGGTCGGACCCATGGCCAGAAACAACCGCATCTTATCTGCGATCCTTTTAGGGCATTTTTTACTCCCTCGTACCTCGACGACACCTACGTCCTATGTTCGCGCGATGCAAAAAGTAGCCCGAACTCACGGTCGATGAATTTGGAAATTATTATTATTATACCGTGTATAAAACTCCGCATTGGTCATATTAGTACATCCAACTCTTTTTTACACGGTAGATACGTTCCTTAGAAAAGCGTGCAAAATAAATCGTGTAAAAAAATACATGCGACACATGGGGATATGTTCCACAACTTTAAAAAATCGTGTAAGATGAAAAAACTCTAAATATTTTCCCAAAAAACCGTGCAAAAGAAGTAATAATGAAATCCATATTAGATATGTATTTATACACTGAGCAACAAAATTAGCGCAACAAGAATTTTTATCGAAATTTCACTCCACTTTAAGTAATCGTAACTCCGCTAAAAATGGTCATATCTTACAAATTCTTTTTTCATTTTAATGCTTGAAGTTTCTACTTTCAGCACAATTTATCAAATTTGACTTCCGCCTTTTCCCATCCCCGCCACCCCCTTCGTGCTAGAAGAACAAATTCGTGTAAAAAAGTGTATTTATTCTTATTGGTGAACCGCGTTATTTCAAAATCATATAAAAAAAGACTTATGTGTATGCGGTAACCTACAAGGGGTGGCAAAGATACGAAAGCGTTGATGCGTCTGTAACCGAACCGGAGCCAAGAGGTGCACAATACGCATTTCTTGTTTACAGTAAGAAGTCCAGCAAATAAAGCAGATGGTGATGACGCTTTCAACGATGATACCGTGTCCCTGGCATTATCCAACGTTGTAGCGAGTGGGTAATTCGAAATTGGTAATCACGCGATGGCGCCAACCTCTCGCGATCCGTCAGCAATCTCGATTTTTGTTGCTCGCGTCATTCGACTCTGTTACTTTCCTCCTCCTTCCGTTTCCTTCTTCTTGCTGCGACCTTTTCTCTGTCGCGCTTTCGACGTCCGTCTTCCTCCCGGGAACTCGCGTTGCATGCGCGACGATTGTGTGCAGAACGAAACCTTCCGGAGCAGCCTCGGAAGTTTGGCTTTGTGATGACCGACGCAATACGCTGCCAACGGCTACTGGGATACGCGTTGAATAATCCACTGTCATAGTCCGTTTAAGTCGGGTCTCGCATACCTTTTCTTCCGAACAGTTTGTTGTTTAGCAAACAAACAATCTTTAATTTACATCGCTTGTTTTTGAAGATATCGTCAAGGTCATTATGTGTCGCGTTTTGTTAAACATTTAGTCAGGTGTCATCCAGGTGGATCGTAAAATGACTTGTGAAGAGATGAGACAGTTTCAAATTAGGACCGTTTTAAAGTCTTAACCTACAATTTTCTAGACAGTTGCGTCAATTGCGCATAATTAATTGGTTTTATGTTAAGGGAAATAAAAAAGGTGAAAATGTTAGGTACATTTTGCATTTAGCTATCCTTCGGGTTAAAATTTGTACAGATTCCAATTATTATTGAATTCGAAATTAAATTGCGCTAAAAGTACGTCTGATTTATCTTGGTTGATCTCTTTCGTACAAACTTCTTATGAATACTTTTAAGAAGTATCATTAAGGAGTAGTTTTAATAGATACATTTAACAAATACCGTTAAGACGTGCTTTCAGCAAATGCATAAATGGAGTATGATCATTCAATTCTTTTAAGAAGCAGTTTCAGCCAATACTTTCAGAGAGTACTTTCGATAAACACCGTTAAAGAGCATGCTTTGTAAATACTTCTAACAAGTTTATTAAATAAATAATTCTAAGAAATACATTGAACATATACTTTGAAGAAGTACATTGAACAAATAATTTTAAGAAGTATATTGAACAAATAATTTTAAGAAATACATTGAACATATACTTTGAAGAAGTACATTAAGCAAATAACTTTAAGAAATATATTGAACAAATAATTCACAAAAATACATTGAACAAATACTTTGAAGAAGTACATTGAACAAGTACTCCTAAGAAGTACGTTAAACAAACACTGCAAAGAAGTACATCGAACAAATACTTGTATGAAGTACATTGAACAAATACTTGTAAGAAGTACATCGAACAAATACTTGTATGGAGTACATTGAACAAATATTTGTATGGAGTACATTGAACAAATACTTGTATGGAGTACATTGAACAAATACTTTGAAGAAGTACATCGATCAAATACTTTTGAAATATACTGCCAGTATGTTCGGTAGTAAGAGAATTTTTTCTAATAATAAACTGACAACGAATTCGACGCGCGCATTGCATTGTTCCAGTACAAATTGGTTTGACAGTTGAAGATACTTCCAAGTGAGAAAGATTTTTTCAGTACGCGGTTCGTTGGGATAATATATTGCAGGCATGTTTAATTCTGAACAAGTGCCTACACGGTCAATTTCAAAAGAAAGATGAAGCTGGTTGATATCAAGTCCTGACTCACGAAGGTTGGAGTCCAGAAATTACGAGGTCACGATCTAATCCTTCCGCGTGCATCTAATGTAAGTCGTTGGTTAACGATACCGCAGCGACTGGTTTCTCGTCGCAAATGGATTGCACCGTGCTCTCGGACAATGATAATCGCTGCCTCTGCTGCCAGAGACGGATAGAAGCAATCGGTACAGTCAAAGACTTCGCGAATTTCCGATCGAATTAACTGTCTACTTCTTGGAAATGTTACACAGTGTTTCCCCTTTAATATTGGGAGTATAAATTAGTTCGTTTTTTTTGTGGTCACAAATGCATTTATTACAGAACAATCTGTAGGAACAGATTACTGAAAGTATTGTCCATCGGTGGTTACTACTTTTTTCCACCTCTCAGGCAATTTTCGAATTCCATCTGGGAAAAATGGCTCGTTTTTGGAGGCGATCGAAGATTGGAGCCAATTTTCGATTTCTGCGAAAGAAGTGAACCTGTGACCTGCCAAATCCTGCTGCATCCGTCGGAACAACCAGTAGTCAGAAGGAACAATGTCCGGAGAATCGGCGGGTGCGGTAAAATATCCCACTTGATCGTTTCCAAATATGTTTTCACGACCTTTGCGACATTTGGCCGAACGTTGTCATGCAGAAGAATAACCGTATCATGTCTTTGCTCGTATTCCGGCCGTTTTTCTCGTAATGCACGACTCAAACGAAGTAATTGTAGCCCATATCTATTACCCGTAATGGAATCGCCAGGTTGCAGCAGTTCATAGCATATAACACCTTTTTGGTCACACCAGATACTCCTCATTTCGAACGAATTCCGTGTCTTCGAACTTCTTTGGCTGCACAGAGCGAGGCTTGTCTTCAACGCTGAAGTCACCATTTTTGAAACGTCGAAACGATTTCCTACATGATTTGTCAGTTGGAGCATTGTCACCATAAACTTCCACAATGATTCGATGCGTTTTAGCTGCACTTTTATTCCAATTAAAGTAAAAAACTAAAACCTCCCGCAAATGCTGCTTAGTTAACACAAAATTTAACATATTGAACACAGTAAAAATCAAAATTTCTGAATGAATCTCAAAGCGATATAAACTGAATATTATTGGCAGATGCCTAACGTCTCTGAAACAATCGAAATTCGCTGTTGTTATGAAACATTTATAATAGCCAGAAGTACCTTCTGAAAAATGACCGAACTAATTTGTACTCCCAATACTTTGACCGCCATGCCACCCATATATGGGTGACACTTAAATTTCTACAAACATTTAACGGCTGTATTGTCCAAAATTTCTTCACTTTTCCAACCGAAGATACTCGCATCAGTTACTTGGAACTATGAAAAATAAATATAACAAAGTATCGTGAAAATGGTTGGCAAAATTTGTTGAAAAATGAAAATACTACCGGGTGCAATTTTCAATTACCCCCATGTGGTAGTCAACGTGTTGTACAACTTACAATTTCTCAATACAAGATTTAATGCATCGATTAAAATTAGGTATTTGAATTTCATGAAGGAAGACTGTTAAGAGAATTAGTAATTTTAGTCTTAGATGGTATTATTAGGTTGGGGAATAAATTCGTAGCGTTTTTATCAAAGCCTTTAATTTAAACAAAAATCAATAGTCATAACAATAAATTAATCAATTATGTATTCGATGAAGAGCACAGTTTTGTAGAGCAGATAGAGCTCTATCGAAAAAATATCCTACACTTTGTCAAACAGCAAAAAAATCTTTGTAAAACAAAAGAAAATAGAAAAACGCTACGAACTTATTCCCCGACCTAATACTTATATCAGAAAATTTATATTAGAAGTAAGTACAATGTGAATAGAAATATTCCAAGGTCATCGAAATTGATGAGAAATCGCTGAAGTAAATAATTATTGTCTATGCAGTTTCACGGATTATTATGTCAGAGAAGTATTCTATATTTGTATCTCTGCTTTTGTACAAAATTTATTGTTAGACACACTAATTCATACAGTGGTTCACATTTATAAAAATTACAAAGTGCTTCTGTATTATGGCTATTTATTTTATTCTTTCGCATATATATCTATTTAAGATTTCCTCGCTAAAACAATTGAAAATTCGAATAGGTATTCCTAATTTAAATATTTTATTATTTTATTATTATTTATATGTTGTATAATTATTTTATTTTCCATAGTTGCAAGCGATTAATATGAATATTTCCAATTAGATAAGTGAGTAAATTCTTAATAATATAGCCGATCGCATTATTATTTCACAACTGAATAATACAATTTATTTACTGCGATACACAGAAGTGACAGAAAAGGTTGATTAATGATAAAAATGTGATATATTACTGTCAGATTTCATCAAAAATTACATTCACCAAGTTACACGAGTTCGGAATATGATAAGTTTGTACTTTGACAAATTGTCAGGGAAAACATAAATGAAACAATTTAGTACACCTGAGATTCTCATCAACATTCAGGTTCATCAACTTTCCTGAGACCTACGGCTTCCTGTGTGACCGGACAATAAATCCTGCGGTAAAGACCGCAGCTAGTGGATTATGACCAGTCAAATCATCAAAATTATATGGTTCGCTTGATGACGTACCCTCGGACGACGCTAAAGATGCTCTTAAATTTACTTTACCAACTTGATTTTCAATTATTACGTTTGGAAAGGTTAATCTCTGAAACCTATACGTAGAGCATATCACACGTAAAATACCGTGGCTGTATACAATTTTTGTCGCTACAGATAGTTTTGGTAAACAGATATCTAGTAAATTTATAGATTTTGAAATTAGATTTACTTAAACTAAATAAAATCACTGACAGTATAGATTAACCATTTGCGGTCCTTAATTTCTTTTACCTATAGCTCCTTAATTAAATTACAAAATATATGAAGAAGTGGATTTACAATAAAATATATTCTAATAATGCAGATTGCGTAACAAATATTTTTCTGATTTGTTTCAAATGGCAAAGAAATGAAAATGTCTTAAATCATCCTATTTATCCGAATTATTTCCACAATCAAAGAGAAACTATGTGAAGTTACACTCGACATAGGGCCGTAAATGGTTAAACGTTCGATATCACTGTATTGACTTGTTATATTCCGCATAAGCGCTTTTTAAACTTTTTACAAATTCGTAGCTTTCGAAGTGCACACATCCCCATATTTCTGAATCCACGCGAAATCCAGCCGTATCCAAAATGCCTGAGAAATTAAGGAACGTTCGTTTTTGCATTACCTTTTCTAACGGAATCAATTACGAGTATAATTCGACATTTTTGATGGAATAATTTTTCCCGATCGTTAGATATCGTTCTACGAGTACACAAATTTTTTGCTAGCCGCAGAGAATACCGATTTCTAGCTTCCTCGATATTGCTCACCGAGACTCTCGGTTTCTTTTTTTCGTTGTCCAGGCCTTGAATCAGGCACGAAACGAATGACAACGGCAGATTGTTCCTGTCATTCCGTACCGGCGACGTCTCCCGGCGATCATCCTGGTTCTCGTGAATGGGCGACGCAATTTTCCTGGATGTCTTTCGAATCCGTGCTCCGAGAAAACTCCAGAAAATCTCTTGACGCTTGTCCCGGCTCGGCGTATAATTGAATTTTAATTTTGTAATTCTTCCCGGCGTGGGGCGGTGCCAATCTACGGCGAATATCGGACCTGTCCTGACCACGCTGATTTCTTTACAATCCATTTCGTTTGCTTCGTGAGGGACCTTGCTTGAAAACTTAACGTGCCTGTTTTTTTATTGAAACGCACAAATTAAGGAGAGGATAAAGTGTCGGGGAACGTTGGACAAAACGAGATACTTATAATTTGTCGGTTTATTTTGGGTTTAATATTTTGGCGCAATGGCATGAACGATGTTCAGGGTGTTGCAAACATTTTATTATCAAAAACAGTACACAACTATGTAAGTAGGTGTAATTGTGTTCAGTCTAAGGCTTCATTTCTTTAAATATGTATAATAATACAGGGAAAATAGTTTCTTCGAATATGTATAATAATATAGGGAATATTTTTTTCTTTCATTTTTATATTGCAAGTGTACGAATAATTTTGTCCTTGTAATTAAACAAGGTCAGAGAGGAATAAATGAGGATCTAATATTCTTATACATCCCAACAAAAGTGAATAATATTCTGATCGTTATGGTATGGTTATTTGAAAATACTTCGTTTTAAATTTACATACTACAAAATTATTTACACCTAAGATTTGTAAGAGGTACATAATATATTATTCATAGTGTAATTTAAACGATTTTTTTATATAAATAATAATGTATCAGTATAGAACGGTATAGTTACAACTCTTTTTTAGCTAAATAGGTTATGTTCAAACTTGACAGACATTAATGTACGTGTCATTATCATGTGTATAAAAACAAATTACGTAAATAATTTAATAAATATAAATCATTTAAATTAAATATATAAATAAATACTGTATAACTTACTTTTCTGTAACTTGCTTTTCACATTTTCTATTCTTTAATTTCCTCTATTTCTCGTTATCTCTTACTCGCATTAATAACACTGCAGCCACACTCGTAAAAATGATACTTAAAAGATCGTAAAATGCCTTATGAAAGTCAACAAAAATTTCAACAGCCAATCTGAAAAATGGAATAAAATTTTTACGCAAATGCAAGTAACTGTACGTAATTAGTGGACATTATTAATGAAAGAACATTTGATACCGTTATAGTCAGTAAATAGTTGGTTAATCATGGAATTCTAGAACGATGTGCGTTGATAAAAGAAACATTTTCAATTTGAACATCGATCGAGTTTCGTCGAAATACCGCCGTTCTGTTCTCGAGTTGCTTTCAACGTCCCCTACGTTTCCAGTGTTTGCATTTCGTTATATTCGATCGCAAACGAGAAAAAAAGACGAGAACAATGGGAATTATGATATTTGTTTGTTCACCGGTCAGAAGATCCCTGGGGAGCACGGGCTTCTGCTAAGAGACCGAGAGATCGGCCTTGAATTTATCTGCGCAAATCTGTACGCTGGGATGAATAATTATTGAACGCGAGTAACATAAATATGATACACTGCACCAAGACTGGTTCTGGCGTGGGGTACTGGCTCAAGGAACGTTCACACAAAACACGAAGTATTATACATAGTATAAGGAAATTATAGTACGAGAAGTAATATAAGCTATAGTATATAATACTGGTATAACTACTAGTATGTAGTGTATGTGTAGTGAGTATAAAGTTTTAGTGTATAACGGCAGTAGTGATAGTTGGTGTAGAGTTCAAGTCTGAAATACCAATGGTTATTGTGCATGTAACTGGTACATATATACACACATAGAATTTTAGTATGATGTCCTGGTCTTCGACGGGAGTCCTTAAACGGTTAGGATAATAAACTGTTTTCAGGCTATGCCGACGAAGGTGATCCTAAGGCTAGATGTGTCTTTTTTCGAAGAAAAAATTCTTCCTGTAACCACTTCGGCGACAAGAGCAAAATATTCAGTATAGTACCAGAATTCACTTTTGTATCCATTTAGCCACGTGCTAACGTTTATTCACACATGGTCAATGACAGCTTCTGTCCACATATCGCACGGATACTCGGTTACGTCTTACAATCCACTACGTCTTGCATAGAACTCTGTTACTTCTTACAGTCCACTTACAATTCTTACAGTACATCAATCGGCATTCCAATGTTGTCATCAAATGCATCCACAAACGGTTGTTGGATGTCCAACGGGATCACATAAACACCACGTCACAAACAAAGATGAGTCTACAGACTCATCCCCATCCAAACATACCAATCATGATTTCCCAATCCTTACTCATCCTGGAGCTTGTACTGTTCCTGAGTCATACTGTCCCTTGACCATCACCCCTACTACTACCTATTACCACCAATAGTACATATATAAACACTCTCAATGTCAGAAAGCGTTCAGTACTTAGTCGACTCAATACCAGGTGTACGAGTTTCTCCAATAAAATAAAGCGTTGTCAATTCTACTGAAATCCAACAGGGCTTGCGTTTGCTCGGCCAAAGAGGGGGCAAAATTCAGGGGCAGAAGTTCGGGCACCGCGACCTGTGTCCCGCTAGTTGTCACAGGATGCCGGTTTCGGGCAAAGTTTGGCGGTTCGTATATCGAATGCTCGCGGATTTTAATCAACCGGTATCTGACCGGGTACCATGGGAGGAATATCCTAAGATGGTGCCAGGGCACCACGGGGGTTCGACACGTACAATAAGCGGCATGGGCCGAGGGGCGCCTGTGCTCTGACCAACCTATGGGTTTATACCTGGTCTGCAACAAGTCGTCTCCCCTCACCTTCCACATATTCGCCTCATCCGCACGGACCTGGCGCCTTCTCCCTTCCCGTGTGAACACTACTCGAAATCACCGATTTTATGGGCCACCTTCGACGTTTAATGAAGGAACTTTACGAGGCGGGATTTTGTTTTAAAGAGCGTATCGGCCTCGTCGATAATTTTCGCATAACGACGAGTCACTTTCCAGTTCTGCCTCTTCCACCGTGTTCGTCGATTTGTTTTCTTTTTGCTGACCGGTTGTGGTCGTTTCTGGTCGAATCTTCGATGTTCAGTGATTATATCGCCGGCGATCTTTCAGCAAAAATTTCTATACTGTCATATGCTCTGATCATTGTTGCTTTGTTACTCTTTAGGTGAGTCGGTTAACCAGTTCGATTGCACGTTAGGTTAACGTTTTACCTTTGTGGTCGGGGCTAACGAATTGCTTTCTGCCGAACGAACATATAATTCGTCTTCGTTTTGCTTTAGTTTCTTTTGTAAAATTTTCAATGCGTGTATTTGTTTTGAGTTTGACTTGTATACACGTTTAGCCAAAATTTTATATTTGCGCGGTTGAGATTAACGAATTGTTTCTTAGCGAATAAAAATGCAACCCCTGCTCGTTTTGCTTTGATTTTTGTAAAGTTTGTGATGGCAAAATTTTCTCTGTGCTTGACGAGTTATTATGTTGATTTTAAATTTTATTTTGATGTGCTTGACCGCATATACTCATCGTGTACAATATAAAATTGCCATTTATCATGGAAGCTCAACATTTCAATAAGAAACGATAAAAAGCCACAATTTCCAAAAATACCGCACTGAACTCAACTGAATTCCTTAAAACTATTTCTTTCCTTTAATTTTTTTTTGTGCATGAATATTTTTAAAGGATTTTAAAGTTCTTAATAGCAAAAATATTTCCAACAATGAATTACTCATTTTTGATCGAATGCAAATATAGTTCCTTCGCTTTAATTTTCTTTATATAATTTATAATTTTTATTATTCTGCGTTCGATGTGTATAATCATGCGATGTGAATACATACCTAAAATTATGCACTTAACTGATTAAATAGCATTCCGTATTCTTGTCGCGTACCACATTCTTGTATCTCGTCCCATCGTGTAAATCGCAGATGTTACTATTATCGTCACTGACAAAAATATTTCTCATTCGTACATTATATTACATTTGTTAATTGCATTTTTTTGTTTTAGATTCACATTACCAGTTTGCAATATGTAATCAATTTGCTGATTTTTTATTATTATTATCACTCGTCAGACTCCAAAAATACACTTTTATAATGAAATTAAAGACATATCGCAAAGAGTTAAATCGAAGTCAAACAAAGAATTTCTACGAATCCTTGTCAGACTTCCGATAATGTTTCTAAGAAGAGAATATTTTTGGTAGTTTTTTTTCTTTCGATAAAAATTGAGTAACCTTTTCATGGAAAATCGATATCTTATCTTTCAGTTGCGTGTTTTCGTTCGAATTATTTCACTTTCAGCAACGCGAATACAAATGGGAAGAATTCTAATTCAGATAAGTATCACACCGGACCATTTATTTATTCTCGCGAGATATCATAAATAATTCCAGCGTTATCTATCGTTGTGTTCAATCGGTAATTAGCTCGGGTCGAAGGAAACCGAGGCTTTCCCTGGGGCCGCACAGCACGGAACCTTTAATGACTTTCCAATTAATATTTCCGCTGCGATTCAATTAAAATTCAATTAATCAGCCCGACGAGTTTCGCCAACCACCACCTGCCTAAGTCATGGAATTAAATTTTAATCTATTCTGTATTAGTTATGAATTTGTTTGTCTGTAGACTGTTTCAACGATTCGTACTGTATTACGGAACGAACAAAGGGACCACAACTAACAGAATTCATCGTAATTTATTGATGGGAGGTAAACACGACAATGGGAAAAATAAAAAAGACAAAAGCTCGTTATTTTTAAAAGCGTAAATTGAGGGTAAAAACTAACTTTAATTGAATTATTATGTTTGCGTACGAGGTTGTATAAATTCAATAAAGTGAAATAAAAATATATAAATTGGAAAATGTTGGGTCAAACAGACCCCAATACAGAAATGGTGCGTCAAGTCAAAATATCACTAATGGATCAATTTAAAATAATTTATAGAAATATAGAAATCTTCAAATTTTTAAGTATATACGTTTAAAAATGTAGAGCATGAATTACTTGGGAATTTTTATTGTTGGTGATTTGAATATTTGGAAATTTGACAATTTGGTCATTTGAAAATTTACAGTTTTAGTGGTTTGTCAATTGAAGATTAAAGATTTCACATTTTGAATATTTGGAAAGTACGGAATTCACGAAATCAGAAAATTTGATAATTGGAAAGTTTATGTTTCTAATGTTGACATTTAGAATCATAACAATTCAGATTTGTAGAAATTTAGAAATTAGACATTTTTACTTATCGCAATTCTCAAGTCTTAAAATTTGGAAGTTTGCTAATTTTAAGACTTAACAGATTCAGATGAACCAAATTCAATTTTATGTTTATCCTTCATACGTCACAAAATCCTGCATGTGACCTCAAAATCAATTCACCGCGAATACAAAAATCGTACTCAACACATTTGTAGCTGTTCTGAAATTTTCTCAACTTCCAGTACGCCTCTACATCTACTAACTCCAGATTACAATCTAACCTTGCTAAATCCGAACAAAAATTTAAATTTGTCCAAAAGCCATGAAGATTCTCAGTTCTATACTTTAGAATAAAAAAAAAGAATGTACATGACATGCATATGTACATAGTATACCTCGTCTCCGTTTATTAAATCCAAACTAAAATTTGAATTTGTACATGCGATGCTTTTGAAATCGAAACTTGCTAGAAGAAATCATGTAGAGTCTAAATTCTGCGCTCGAGAATAAAAAAAGAATTAGCAAAGGCAATGGATGCAAAAGAGGGACATACAAAATAGGTTGCATCCCACCCGCTGATAGCAGTTGTAGTATCGAGCGTGCAAACAAATTGTCTTGTTTTAAAGGAGCAAAATCAAGTGTACGCTGGTGAAACACACCAGCACGGTTGCTAGTATGTCGTCGTCGTTCCCTCTACAGCTGCTGATATTTAATACACGATTCTTTGTTGCATATTCATCGTATTGGCGCGAGATCCACAGGGGCGCGGTGAATCGTGTTCCAGGTTAACTTACACGGTGTACGAGGCAGTAAATATATCCCTGCATCGATATTTTAACGGCAAAGCAGCGACCGTGTCTCGCGAAGAATTTCGAGGACGATCTTTAAAGCTCCCTGCACAAATAATCCTGTTTCTCGTACACGAGTTAACTGCATTCCTTTGGGTTCGGTTAATTGTTCACCTTGACACCATCCGACGTTAAATTCGGTCGTTAATTTCTGCGTCTGTATTTTATTAATTACAGACGGCTGGATTATTTTATGGCACGAGTACTGATCGTTCTGGATCGAACTTTCCGCATTTAAATTCGGATAATAAATTTTGTATTCCGTTGTAGTATTGCATTATGAATATTCGATTATTATGGTATCGATCTCTCGAATATATTTTGATTGTGACATGGTGATTACCGGTATTGTTACTGTGTTATGTATGATAATATTACTAGTATAATTTCAGTAAGATAGGTCATATGGTTATGGCAATGTATTGATATACTTCATATGGTTGATGTAATTGATATACATGATATACATGATACACTTGATATACTATACATTACAGTATGGTACATAAATATACTACATAACAAACATACTAATAATAGTTACTGACAGATAGACACATTACTATTTATTAAAAATCATTTCATGTTGCACTTTGAACTTATATGGTACCAACAGTAATCCAGAATTTTCATTATAATAAATCATAGTATAATAATGTTGGGATCCAGGTGAAATGGTAATAAACTAATATAATTAATTTACGTTAAATTAATAAAACTATTCTATTGCAAGTTTGATATAATAGAAATTACATAGCACTAATAAATTTAATAATATAATTCCAAAAATTTATAAAATAATTATAAATGAATTAATACTTCTGTTATTTTACTTCAGTTATTTTAATATATCATACTAATAACTGTATATTAATTTCAACACAGTAATTAATGTACGAAGGAAAATTGATATAATATTATGATGAACTACACTATACTATAGTACAGTATAATACATTTTATTAATTATACATATACTATAATTTAATATAATATAATAGTATTATATTATATGTATGATAGACATGTGTGATAGACCTTTGTTATTTGTCGTATCTGTTATAACATATACGAACATACGGAACTATACTACCAAGAATAAATTAATATTATACCATGTATTTAATATAGTACACTAAATTATGCTATGGTACACATATACCTGACCTATTTTAAATACCTCACCGCGTATTATAATTATATTGTTCACGCAACCTGCTCTCTCCATCACATACATTATATTGCAACAGTTGCTGTCTTAACTTTCTCGTACGTACTATAACTATAATATAGACTTTGCTTTATCTTCAACATTCGATTATTCAATTGTACATTTAGCATCGACTGTACAAAATTCATTGCGACAAAATTTTATAGATTATCCGTAGTGAATACATTTGACATAATCGATCGAACTTGGAGCCGGAACTTTCATTCACCAGATATCCGGGGGTGAGTGGCCCCTTGACTTCTCGTACGATAGTACCTCGAAGCTTCTGACCCTCTCCAACCCTTTCTGCCTGTCCTGGTCGGGTGCAGGTGTTCCGGAGGTGGTGATAACTCGACTCGATCCATCACTGCCTTGGACGCCGCTCGAAGAAGTAGTCGAAGGTGGTTTAAGGTAGTTTAGGCTGCGCGAACGGGACGTGCACGTGAGTCGTATAGATATACAAGGGCCTCCATGCTCGAATTGCCTTGGTCGTTACCAGTATAGATAACTGACTGTACGACGAAACACATATATCATGGCAATCGATACAGTATACTCGGCCTCGACCCCGAGTCAAAGACCAATACGAATAATACCCCCCAGTTTAGGTTAGATTCATTCTTTCCTGCCGCAGTAGCCTATGCAACGATGCGGCTGAGAATTGCCTGACGTGCGGAGTTAAGTTGCGTGCAAATGTTATAATTAATATTCTACTGTAATATCAGCATTATTATAAATAATATTCTACTGTTTACTTGTAATGTTGCAATTAATATACTGTTGCGATGATAGTATATTGTGATTACTATTGTATTGTAATATCGTATTGCTATAATTCATATTTTGATATAAGTGTTGCGACGCACTCATACAATCATAAAGCCATTGAGCTTATTTTTAACTTTAGAAATTTCTTGAATAATCAACAACTGCCTTTTGCTGCTCTTTATAACGTGCAATTTATATTCTTAAACTTTTTCTAATTTAGCATGATTTTCGAGAGCCAGCGCGGTTTATTATTTTATGAGTGTTGAACCGTTAAGGGACAAACGATGTCGTATTTTTGCTTTAGGTTACTCAGGTAAAGAGTGACCTCGCGAGGAGCATTTGTTAAGGGCGGTTCTTGTCCACTTCTCTCCAATTTTCTATAACCGATCAAATTAGCTTAATTTTAACTTAGTCGTTTGTCCACCCCTAGCAGCACGCCAAACCCCACTACATACTTCTTCTGGAGAGAACATTATTTTTTCTCTCCAGCAGATATTCAATAACTCTCATAGAGTTCACATCAATTTTATATTTAAAGTCCGTTGTCAGTTTGCGAGGTGTTATTTATCTTAAGTGCTAAATCAAGTCTTATTTTTAATAAAGCACAAACATTTTACTCTCATCAGTTGTTTTGTTACTTTTATCGTCTGAGTGGATTCACTGATTCCACAACCTAATTACTTCGTGGTTCGTTAAGTTGAATCCCGAAGAACGCAAGAGCATACAATAAGATTAATGTTCTTAACACTAAAACTACCAATGGGGTCAAATGACCCTTCTACAATTTTCCTACTTCAAATGACAAAATTTGTGAAGATAGTTTTCTTAACATCTGTACCGATTGTCATCAACATAAAGAATCAATAAGTGTATTCATTTATGTTTCATCGTTTGTTCGTTTATTTTTCAACTTCATTTTTAATTTCAAAATAATTGTGCATCATACGTCGGTAGTTTTAATGTTAAGATTAATATTGTACAATAATAATAGCATTGTCGTAATTAATATTCTAAATTCTGAATTATTCGTCATACCATAATTCATTTGTTTTATAATATTAGCATTATTGTAATTAATACTCTGTTGTATTATTAGAGATGTTACAATTAATATACCATTGCAGTAGTAACATATTGTGATTTAGACTGTACTGTAATATGGTATTAATTTAATTAATACTCTGCTATATTATTAGTGTTATGAAGATTAATATTGTACTGCAAGAATAATATTATTATAATTAATACTCTGCTATAGCGTTAGTGTCATGACACTTAATAATCTCAGTACTCTAATATTAGTACGACTCTAATTCTATTACTGTAATATTGGAAATATTATAATTAATAGTCTGTGGCAATATTATCCTAATTGTCACGTGTGAATTTAATTCCAATTTTAAGTCGACACCAATGATGTTCATATTTCTATTTTGATACCGTTATGAATTTAAAATATGTATTGCTATTATTGTGCACATACAACTGTACCATTAAATATTGTATATTATATTATATTGTAGTAACTGTTCGAAGGGCTCTAAGGAAAGCTAAGGGTTCATTAAAAATACAACACATGTTACAAGTACTATACTAAAAATATTTTAGTCTAAGTCGTATAGCATAACCAAACACAGAGTTTTAACAATTTTTTGTTAAAATCAAAAATGGTTGTTGCGATCAAACGATAATTTGCTGCGTTGCTCTGAATTTTGTACACCGTCAGTTGAAACACAATTTTACTTATTTACATATGCAATAACCCACTGTAACTGATAATAACTTTCTGAGAAACAGTATTATCGATTCAGATTCCCTTCTCGCAATGGATGCAGTATTCACTGAGTGTAGATACCCTAAACACGACAAATATTTCCGGGCGAAAGCTTCCCGTGGCTCGAATATTACGAGCATGCATCGAAGCATTTAACTGTCGGCGGAGCTTCGATATTTCCACAAATTTATCGCGCAAAACTAATTCAAATTGCTCGCCGTTCCTGCGCCAGAATTCCGATGCGTCTTTGCATCATCAATTACAGGACCCGATGCACCGCCAACTGTACTTTCATCCGTGAAAATGTTCAACCCGCACCCCTTTCCCGTCTGTTCTCTCCGCCCTTGGGAAAATCCAGTCGATTTTCTGCGATCGTGAGCAATGTCGATCTCGTGACACGGCCACGTGACAAATCTGTACAATAACAGCCCGGTGTAACGCTGAACGCGCAATTGTGAACAACCGACACGAATCGGCGAGCAGACTAATTGAGTTACAACCAACCGGTTGTGAACTTGAAGAAGGGACTTCGACTGCAGGAATAAAGTCCGAAATTAACTTACGAAAGAAGGGATGTATGGTTTATGGTAATAAAACTGTTGATAAGTGAAACGAATTTTAGTGTGGACATACAACGTTGATACAAGGAAATTGAATAAGTGGAATATTGTGTAAATATGGAAGAGCCGTTTGAATTTTAAAATGTATGTGAGAGTAGTAATCATTTTTGAGTCGAATTATGTAGAGATGGAATTGTATAGGGTGATTTTGGTGATGCGACAAAAAGGATGAGTTTACTTGAAAATATAAAATAGAATGACATTTAATATTGAATGACATTTTTTGTGCAGCTTTATTCCTAATAAAAATGAGTTTGAACAGTTTTGAAGTATTTGTACAAAGTTTGTAAAATAGTAGGAGAACTGTTTCCAAGTAAATATACAATGTATTGCTTAGGTTAAGATGTACATTGAACAAACTATTAATACTAGTAGAACATCCAAGGCCAATAATTCAGTAAAATCAAAAATTTATTCTTGAGTTTTCACACTAATCGTCTTAAACGCCATACCATGCTGTAAAATACTGTCATTTATTCAAGGATTATTTATGAGTGGCTGCAGATCTCATTTGTTTATAATGTTGTAGTCAAGGTAATTTTTTAAACACTGTTATAAATAGAAGAAATGTTTGTGAATATACAGTCATGGACAAAATTAAATGAACATTGCAGAAATGTAAACAAATTTGTTGTTTTACTGCAATGTTTTAAATAAATTTTAAATTTAGAACGTGAAATGTTTTTGTAGACTTGAAAAAATATTAATTTACTATACAATTTATTTATTTAATGCATATAATTGTGCAATAAATTTTTGATTTATAGGCATTATTAGTTAAATTAACATTTTGTTATTTATGATACTTGTCCACTTAATTTCGTCCACGACTGTATGTACAAGTTCAGAATATAAAAGTTTGGAAACTTCAATATTTAGAAATCTGGAAACTTGACGATTTAAGAATTTGAGAATATGACAATTTCAGAATTGGGAAGTACATATGAAAGTGCAGAGATTCGAAGATTCAGAAACTTGGAAACTTGAAACTTTGCCGATTTATTAACTTGAGAGTTTGGGAATTCAAGAATCGGAGAATATGAATATTCTGAAATTCAACGGTTTAGAAATCTAGAAAGTTGAAAATTAAAAAATTGGAGATTTCGAAAACCTGAGAATTTGTGAGTTTAACAATTAGAAAATATGAAAGTATCAAATAAGAGAATCAAAAATTTGAAAATTCGGAAATTTGCGAATTTAAAAAGTTAGGAATTTGAAAACTGGAAGACTTAAAAATTTGCGAATTCGGAAATTTAGATATTTAGAAATTCAGAAAGTCAGAAAGTTGCAAAATTGTAAAGGGAAAAATCTATAATTGTGAGGATTCGAGAATTCATGAATTGTGAAACATAAATGTTTGCAAACTTCGAAATTTAAAAACACTAAAAGTTTGAAAATTTAGAAGTACAATGTAATATAAAACATCAGGAAAATATTACAAAATCTAATAAAACTTTTGCCAGATCACGTTATCAATAGAAGAAGCAAAATGTTGAGGTCTCCGTTTCAGAAATTGATTTTTAACCACCATCCAGACGTACAGAAGCACATTCAAAGAAGAGGAACAGAAAGCATGTCTCACGCGTTTGCAAGTAGAACCAATTTAAGAGAAGGGTGAACGAAGGTGGGGTGCAACTCGAAGCAAAATATGCGTGTGAAAAACTAGAGGTGAATGAGGAAAATGTATGTTCAAGCTGGTTAAAGATAAAAAGAGAGAACAGGGTGCCAGTTATAGGATTGGATAACGGTAATATCTCGAAACCACGCAACTTCACATCGGAGGGAGTTTTCTCACCTTCGGTATAAAATTAGATTGAAACTTAAAGGTCGTGACTTCCCACACTGACTGTTCTAATTACAGTCTGAGTTCTCGAAAAAGTTAACTATTCTCGAAGTATTCTATTAAATATTTACTTGCTAAACGAATGTAACAGGGTCTGTTATGAGTTTATACATATTTACTGAAAGAGATTACGAAAACTAATAGAGAAAGCTGTTCTTTGCATGAACGTTCATTGTCAATTAACCTTGAACGTGGCGGTGAAATTAAAACAAAGCAGATTCACAGGGGACAGCAATAAAACAGTCCCGTGGTAGCTTTGACGATTGCGGGGGAGGGGGCTGCACCAACACATTATTACGCAATCATGCTATTAAAAATACATACGATTATCGTCAACATACATATTGTATAATTAATATTCACCTAACAAAATATTCACTTGACATTGAGTACCAATATTATTGGCTTAAAGTTGAATAGTTTAAACAGTTATAAGTGTAGTTTAAGTATTTGTGTGGTCGAATTTAACCCTTTGCATTTGAGAGAATTTTTGTTGTTGGTAGATGGTAATTTTAAATCTTCTTAGTTGACAAATTTAATGAACTCGTTTGAAGTTACTGTTTTTCTACCAAGAATTGCTGCCATTTTCCTTTTCATAGACTTTTAAGGATTGGACAATTTGAAAATGATCTAAGAACATGTGGATATAGCAATTTAGGGATCTAGAAATTTATAATTAATATGAGAATCTAGGGGTTTAGCAATTCGAGTACTTTGAAAAACTTTGCGACATCGAGAGTTGAGAACTTTTGAATTTAGAATGTAGGGATATAGAAATTTAAGCATTTGATAACCTAGAAATTTTATGACATTGAATTTCAGAATTTATGAATATGGAAATTTGAAGATTTGGTAGTATATATTGCTATTGCAAAATTGAGGGATTTGGGGGACGTGGAATTTTAAGGATTTGAAAATGAAGAAATTTGAAAATTTAGATATTTATATAGCCAAAAATTTGGGAAAATTAAGAAATAATGGAAATTCGAGAAATTGGGACATTGTAACTTGGGAATTTGTAAGTTTCGAAATTAGAACATTTAGAAATACAGACAATTGAGGATTTAAAGAATTGAAAGTTTGGAAAGTTGAACAATTTCGGAAATTCGGTATTTTCATATTTGCATATCTAAAAATGTAGAGAAATAGGCAAGTCTGGAAGTTTGAAAAATTCAAGAAATTGGAATGTTTAATTCAGGAAATTGAATATTTGGAAATTTAGTAATTTAGAAATTTCTGGACTTACAGGGTTAGATATTTGGAAATTTGGGATGTTCAGAAATTTGGGAATCTGAAAATTTGCAAGTTTCAGAGGGTAAAAAGGTTAAACATGGAAGATTGAAAATTTAGGAATGCAGTTCTTCGAAAACTTAAGAATCTGAAAGTTGAAAGAACGTAGAAATTTCCAGATATATGAACCTACGGATTTAATAATCCAAACTTTGAAAAGTTTGAAGATGTTCAAGTTCGGAAACACGAACATGTAGAAAGATTCAGAAATGCATGAATCTATGGATTTGAAAATTCAAAAAGTCGAAGATTTTCAAGTTCGAAAGTTCGATCATTTAGAAATCCACAAGTATGAAATTTAAAAAATCAAAAATTGCCAAATTTACGCGTGTCGGTGCCCATATGAATCCTACAATGCACCTGAGCGTATGTCGATATCTACTGCGGTCGCAAAGAAAACAGTTTATAATGTGTTAAGCGGCTCTCCCTGTCTATCCGACATGCTAATAACATAATATCCAGTCACGAGGTCGGCCTCGATAATTCTCGTTGCTCGACTTGGGAGGATCTCGCAAGGTATAAACAATAGAATCCGTGTTTGGCCTGACTTCGATGAACGTGATTTCGCTCTTGAGATGAGACGCCGGGAAGGAAACAGCTGTTTTCGCGTCGCGATTTATTTGAATTTTAGATCGTTTCATTCACTTTCGTATCTCTTGCGAAATAGTGAAAGAGAGTATCGTTATACTTATTTGAACGGCGTATGTCTGAACAGTCAACAACTTGTTTTCGTTCATAATTCATTTACGAAAGTGATCGAGTCCAATCCAAAGTGACCGAGGCTTTCTGCTTTAATAATTGTTATCAAATTATCACTTTAATTGTGTGCAAATTATCGTTTGAGTGACAATTAATTACCTAAAATAGTTAAAAAGGTTTACTTAAAATTATTTAAATTTTGAACCCATTTAGGCTCCTAGCAATTGATGAAACGTGTTATAAGTAATATCACAATGTAAGTTGCAAATCAGCAGCACGTCTATCAATTGACAGTACAACAATTAGTACTAGATGTACAGTCGTGGACAAAATTAAGTGGACAGGTATCCTAAGTAACAAAAGGTTAATTTAATTTAACTAATAATGCCTATAAATCAAAACTTTATTGCACAATTATATACATTAAATAAATAAATTGTGTATCAAATAAATGTTTTTTCAAGCCTACAAAATCATTTCACGTTCTAAATTTAAAATTTATTTAAAGCATTGTAATAAAACAACAAATTTGTTTACATTTCTGCAATGTCCACTTAATTTTGTCCATGAGTGTATATCTGATTTTGGAATGGATATAAATTGATTCATAGCTTGATTAATTTTACTATAATTTATTAAAGTGTTTTTTATTTAAACACTTTATAACACTAAAAATGGGACGATGTAGAAGTATAAGGTGTTCACTTAGAACACGTTGTGATAATTTAGAAAGAAAAACAAATTCAATGTCTTGTGATAGTCTAACAGTACCAACCTTGTATTTCTAAAAAAGTGAAACAAAATAGTAGACTATTAATTCTTATTACAACAATTATCATATTTCTGTCCTATACAACAAGTTTGCATTCAAATACATTTGATGCAAGTTTTCAGATAACACAGTATCTGACAATAATCATTGCAGCTCATAACTTCATTAATTTTAAATAATATAAATAGTTTGTTGTTCTTAGATCATTTTCAGGATCGTTTAGGCTACAGTGATGCGAGTCAACGATCGGTGAGTCGCCTGTTTCATACAACGAAAAAAGTATATACATTTCGAAATTCCTTAATAACTTTTCTTTGATCCGATTAAGCAAGTATCTGGAAAAATGGAAAATTGCAGAATAGGCAGGAAGTGCTTAGAAATACTCAGACAAAAGAGAAAGTTAGAGAAGTTTAGACAAAAAAATAAAATTAGAAATAATGTCGTGGCCTGTACCGCCACAGTAAGTTACTTAAGTTTGTATATATGTATATTCGCAAATATTCAAAGTCATAACGAGTGAGTGATATTTTCTGGGACACTCTATATGAATTATCGTGAAAACATTTGTTAAGATTTATTGAAAACAAAACGATTATCAGACTGTAATATCGTTAAAAATAATAATATTACAATCCTGTATTATTGATATAAGTATTAAGAATATTGCTAAAAATATTTTCACCTGCCCCGATATGGTAATCAATGCGTTAAAAATTCAGCAAGTGTCCCTGTACAAATTTCAAAGACCAATTTTATCTACTATTCTGTGTAATTATAATAATGCTACCGTAACAGCGAGATCATCAATAAGTTAATATCCGTCCACTTTTTCAGCTCGGTTTGAAACACTTCGTAATCGTTTGTTGTATGAACTTCGAATTATGCTCGCAGAGTCGGACGGTTTGTTTTCACGTGCGTTCTACACACAATGCGTGGCACGAGTGGCCCTGTTTGTTTGAATAACTGGCTTGTGATGTACATTCATAGCACTCGCTATTAATAGGCGTAAATGTCGCGGAGCGTACAATTGCGATGCATAAACTTTATTCAAGATTAGACGCGTGCCACGCAACGCTCGTGGAAAAGAAGGGAGTGTGTACGGTTTTAGATAATATGCCGATTTTTCTTACGAGCCTCGTTGCTTTTTTTGTTAATTCATGAGATGGAATAATTTACTTCCTGCGCCGCAAAACTCGACAAACACCCAGGATTATTCTACACGTATGTGCCGGTTGAACTTTCTTTGCCGTTTTATCTCTTCATCGACTCACGATTCGCTTTAACCATCGACTGTTCAATAAAACTACAAATTGTAATATTAGAAGTACTATTACGTACGATAAAAAATGTAAAATATGATTTACAAATGTCTCAATCAGAATTATATTGAATAATGTTCAATGATCATTAATTTGGAGCAATTCGATAAAATCAATATTGATATTATTAACAGTAAATTACTTCCGTTCAAAGTTCACTTATACGTCATTGAAGATTTCAAATTATAGTATATTCAATTTGTTCCTTAACACTAGATTTACGGACACTCAACGGCCTCTTATGTCTACCTTGAAAATGAACTATAAAAATATGCAAATAATGGATAATACATGTACCAATTTGTAGAAAGATTCTTCATCCCGATGAAAATTAATATGCCCTTTGACATAGGCTTTTTAATAATTTTTGTAATTAAAGATAAGAAATATAAGATTCGGCATTTTGACAGGTTTCGTAAACCTAGTGTTAAATTAGTTCAAGTTGGTCTTCGAGTTTGTTATAACTTTGCAATTTCATAAGAGTTGTTTGTATCAATCCAAATAGTTACTGATCCTGTTACTAGAATATCGTTAATACCAAGTGATTCTAAAATATACAGCATCGTCATTTAACCCTTTGCGGTCCTATGTCGAGCGTGGCTCGACATCGCATTTTTTTTTTGGATCGTAGAAATAATTCGGATAAATAGGTTG
The DNA here is from genome assembly GCA_947623535.1 of Coelioxys conoideus. NCBI lineage: Eukaryota > Metazoa > Arthropoda > Insecta > Hymenoptera > Megachilidae > Coelioxys > Coelioxys conoideus. The sequence continues at coordinate 10,722,788 of OX392451.1, read as the reverse complement.
TTTGAACATGTTTGCATTTCTTTGTTACTTTTAATAAATTAACAATATATTTGTCACGAACCCCGCATTATCGTAATACATTTTATTGTAAATTCATTTCCTGATCTATTTTATAAATTAATTATGGAGCTGTAGGTGAAAGAAATCACGAACCGCAAAGGGTTAAGGTTCAGTCTTCCTAAATTCTATGTCAAGTGCTATTTAGTATATTTATTCCGTAATTCGTAAAAGTTTTGTATAACACGAAATGTTTCAAAACGATCGTGCTTCGTCAAAGTTTCAGAAGCAGAATCGATCGTAGGATAAAAATAAAAAAAGTGTTCGAACGGAGTTCGATGCGTCGAAAAGCGTTAGGTCGTAACGACCTTGAATAAAAATACTGTACGCAAAACTAAAACGGTACCACGACTAGTAAATTTGTCACCGAGAACACGTAAGTTTCTTTCGCTTTGCCTCGGCAACAAGCAACGATTGATTTACACGCAGCGAGCGTGGAACGTGTATTTATGGAGCTTATTTGTATGCACATGGAGGATAATTAAAAATATGACACTTCGGTCAAGGCTTCGGGAAATAAGAGAAACGAATGGAAATCATTGCACGGCGTCGAAACGAAAACGTTTTATGCTATTTAAACGAACATTTTGTATGTTGATTTAACGACAATACCTTATGTTATTTAAACGAAAAACTTGTGTCTTGCATTGACAAGAACGATGTATGTTGTTTAAATCAAAATATTGCATGCTTCTTGATGGGACAATAGTGTACGTTATTTTAACAAAAATACTATGTGTTATTTAAGCAAAAATATTATATTTTATTTTAACAAAAATTGTATGTTATTTATGCAAATATGCTCTATATTACTTAAACGAAAACTTGTATTTCATTTTAACAAATATTGTATGTTATTTAAGCGAATATGTTGTATATTATTTGAAGTAAATTATTATTTCTTTATTTTAACTAAAATATTACGAGTCTTTTAAACGAACATACCTTATGGAAGCTAAAAATTGTGTTTTATTTTTACAAAAATATGGCATTTTATTTGAACAAAAATATTGTATGTTATGTGAACCAGAAAATTGTATGCATGTATTAATAACAAAAATGTCATACATACATAAAAAGGTAATGGAATATAAAAATGACTACGAAATAAAAACGTGATCTCCCTATATTTTTGAAGTGGTTCTGTAGTTATTTTCAGTGTAACTGGAAGAATATTTTAATGTAAGGTTCACGTTAGGGTTAAGTAACACCCTGAAGTAAAAAAGAAATATAACGATAAAAGTTGGACATATAGGACAAATAAAATTCAGTTTTACACTGAAACATGAAAATCGCGAAAAGAGAACGACGTCGTACACCCTCCGTTGAATAGAGAATGACGTACAGGAAAGAGGCGCCATCCTCCCTGACTCCGTTGAGCTGGCCACACTTAATCGCGAAATGGAAGAAGAATAGAGAGAGAAGAACGTAAACTCCCGGGAGAAAGGAAATTAGAATTGAATAGTTGATGAATTTTAGGAGCGAATTTTAACCACTGATGCACGCAAGTGGTTAATTCTCGATGTAGCGAAATATCTCACATCGAAGATTTCATGTTCGATACTTTCTTTGCCCGAAATATTTTCATTTATTATGTTAATGCATTATTCGAGTTGATGTACTGTAAAATTTGCTGGATTTCGGCAGAATTTCTTTGGTAACAACAGAAACGTAAGGATGTCTCATATAAAAATAAAACTGTATAACCAGTTATGGAGCATTAAATAACAGACCGCAGCAAAACGTAATCTGATTAATGATTAAGAGTTATAACTAAGCGAAATCAAGTTTTTAATCATGATTAATGAACGGGAGAAGCAATCAAAGGTGTTGCAGTCAAAGAACATGACTCAATAATCTTTAATACTGAAATAATTATACTTATAAATATGATTGAATTAACATAACTCTTAACTATTAATCATATTGGTATGGCCAATATGTCACACATGTTATTGGATAGTTTAAGATGTTTATCATGTAATAAAACAATATAACACAATACAATATAAAATATATTTTTATTATTATAAGAGATATAAAAGTATAAGAAAATATAAAATATTTAATAATATATAAATGTATCATAAAAATGAAACATAAAAGCATAACTTAACTGAAAATGAACCATAATGGCATGCCGTTACTATTAAATGATAGTGCCAATTCTATTCTATACTAAAATGTTTCTTAATGTAGTCGGTATTATTTTGTCTAGAAAAAGTAAGTTATAAATAATAATAAAACACATTTACGAATAAATTTTTAGGGTCTCATCGACGTTTTGAATTTGATAACGTATCTACCCAAACATAACATAGGATGATTATAAAGATCTTATAAAGATATGTGAACGTAAACTTCTTTCATTATATTCTTAAAGTTACAAAGAACTTTATGTAAACAATTTTGTATAACATGATTCAGTATTTTGTCAAAGAGTATGGACAAGAGTCATTCTCAACAAAACATTTTCCAAAACCAAACCTTCGTCACAAAAAGGTTATGATCCTTTGGTGGTTTGTTTGGTGGTCCAGAATTGGGATTACCAATTACAATTTTCTCAAACCTGGCGAAACGATCACAGGAATGAAATATTGTATGGAAATCCAAAAAATGCATAACAATTTGAAAGATTTATGACCAATATTGATCAACCGAAAGGGACTTTATTCTAACCCAATATATTAGGTCCTTCGGAAAGTAATTTCGTTTCTTTTTGTTTATAAAAATGAGAGACGACTTTCGGGGGATACGTCTTTTCTTGCTTGAACAGCTTTCTTAAAAAAGTGAAGAATTCCGAAAATGTTGCTTTTCACTTTTCATATCCGACACGGTAACAACCATCAATTATTCGGACTTATTCCGATTCAAGACCGATTTTTCTCCAATTCTTAGATTTCCAAATTATGAAAAGTCAGAATTCTCAGATTTCCAAATTGGGAAATTTCCGAATTCTCAGCTTTCCAATTTCGGAAAAATCCGAATTCTCAGATTTCCAAACTCGGAAAAATTCGAATTCTCAGCTTTTCAAATTCGGAAAAATCCGAATTCTCAGATCTCCAAATTCCGAAAGTTTCAAAATCCCAGATTTTCAAATTCTAAGAATTTCTCACAAGCAAGACCGATGGGGAAAAACGAAATGACTTTCCGAACAACCCAATATATATTGTTTTACCGTTTACATTTCAAAACCGCAATTATTTTTGCACCAACCTAATAGTTTCTTTGTCAGAGCGTCACCTGTTTTGATGTTGTGAGGCAGACTGCACGCCGCATATTTTCAGGAGTACTTAACACTATTACAGTGTTCGACAAGTGTTGGCGGATGCGGTGGTTTAATAAATGAATAATTAAGTATTGTTACTATCTAGATTCGCATCTTGGCGCCTATGGAAGGTGCCTATAATAAAGTAGCAGTGTAGTCGTAATATATCGTGTATACGGCGACCAGCGATCCATCGTGGCGTGGAAACCGGGCAGTAAGTAATTAGGAGCCGGGTGTGGATTGAGCTAAGGCAAATATTACGTACTTGCTGGCGTACTCTCTGATACATGCACGAATGCGCATTGGCGGACGCAGTCTGAAACAGACCAGCCGTCGAAATTACATATTTATATGTGTACACGTAAGTAACCGACGAACGTGTTGTACATGTGCGTGTAATTTCAGCACGGTTGTATTAAAATATGGATGTGTATTTGATTTCACGTCCGTCGAAGAATGCGCGCTGCGAGCTCCACCATATTGAAATTCTTGCCTTTGTATCTCTTTTTTTTTATCGTTGGTCTTGTACGACTCAATTACACTGCTTCTATTTCTGTATAATTATCCGTTCTCTGTTGCAATGTGCGTAATGGTGGCACTGCAGGCAATTAGTGCAACTCTATCTTTAAAACCTAACCTTTTAATTAATTGTTATCTTCCCGTGTATTTATCGCGGCTTTCGTACCCGAGTTTCAAATCGAAAATTAGTTTCTATGCGAGGTAGAAAGGAATTGATACTATTGAGATTGCAGTTCGTAATACGAGTATTGTGCCGCGAGACTGACTCTTTCTGAGAGCAATAATTAACGAAAAATTGATAAAACTTTGAGCGGCTCGCGTGTTATAAATTCAATCATGTTTTACTATACTTCCTTCCGTGAGCACTATTCAGAGTGCAAGTTTCTATTTTCAAAGGAGAAATACACGAGTTTGTGCTGATGATTTCTAGATTAATATAGAAATTTATATACCTGGTAGACATAATTTTTTTATGTAGAGAAAGAAAATAATTGTGTTTTACGATTTGAGATTTATTAAGGTTTGACAGAATGATTTTATCGTGTACGTGTGGCATCATTATTTTACTATTTTATGGTATTTGTGTTTTACTAGTTTACTATTCTACTGTTTCGCATTTTGATATTTTACTATTTCGCAATTTCGCTGCTTTGATATTTTCCTGCTTTGCTACTTTACTGCTTTTGTTTTAATATCGGTTTTAATCGGTGTTTTTACTCTTTTAGAAGATTGCTGGTTGCGCTATTTTTCTATTTTGTTGTTTCATTGTTTTGTTATTTTACTATTTCGCCATTTTTCTATTTTCATGTTTTACTATTCTGTTATTCTGGGACTGCTGTTGCTCTATTTTGTGATTGTGTTATTTTACTATTATATTCACCATTCTGCTGTGCTACTGTTCTATTATTCTACTATTTTTGTTATCATTTTGCAATTATATAAATTTTGTATTTTTGCCATATTGCCATTTTATCATTCTTTCATTTTACAATTTTACTGTCATACTATTATATCATTACACTATTCTACTATTCCAATATTCTACTACTTTGCTATTTAACCGTTTGAATGTTTTGCCATCTTACAATTGTGTTGTTTCACTGTTGTGCCGTCTCACTACCATGTAATTAGTTCCCTATACTAATATTCCATCATGCTATTATTTTATTATACAGTAAGAAACGCAGCGTGAATAAATGAACAAACAGCTTCAAAAGTCAAAATCATATTGAAATTGAAGCAGGTTTACATATATTTATTAATCAATCGTGTTTCGATTCATTGTGTACTTTGTTCAGATATTGTATAAAATTTATTGAAATACTCAAAAAGTCGAAGTTCGTTGCAGTATTCAAAATATTCGAATTTCAAAACCATATTTTATGCTATTCGAATATGTCGGAATATTAATAGTATTCAAATCTGTCCAAATATCTGAAGCATTATAATTTCAAGACCGTGTCTTAAATTATTCGTATTTGCCGATGAATTCGTATTTTTTGGAAAATGTCAATGTATTCGAGCTATTCGTATACCAATTCTGCATTTTATCGTATTCAAATTTCAATTGTGTATCTTAAGTTATTCAAAATTCAACACTGTGTTTTAAGTTATTTGAATTTGTCAAAGTATTCATAATATTCGTCAAACTATTGGAAAAATTGGATTTACAAGATCATATAGTAAGGTATTCGTATTTGTCAATGGATTCGTATTTTCCAAATTTTTTATGTATTCGAATTATTTCAATTTCAATTTCTTACTACAAGTTTCTGAATTTTGACTGTGTATTTTCAATAATTCGAATATATCGAAACTGTAGATCATTATATTCTAATTCGAGTTAGAACACGTTACGAGTGTCCGTAGTTGGTGGGGGGCAATGCGAGGGCGACACGCCTAAACAAAAAGCGTAAGAGAAGTAGTCCTTTGTAGATAAGCGAGCGATATACAGGGTGTCCCAAAAGTGTTGAAGGAGCCGGAAATAGGAGGTAGGTGGGGTCATTCTGTACAACTTTTTCATTTGTAAAAATGTCGTATGGGGCTTCATTTTTTAATTATTAACGAAAAACACCGACCAATCAGAGCGCGAGAATCGCGCGCCTCGCAATTCGATCGCGACCGTGGCCAATTATAAGTCGGGCCTACACTTCTGCCTCCGAGCGCGCGCGATTCTCGCTCTCTTATTGGTCAGTGTTTTTCGTTAATAATTTAAAAATGAAGCCCCATACGACATTTTTGCAAATGAAAAAGTGGTTCAGAATGACCCCACCTACCTCCCATTTCCGATTCCTTCAACACTTTTGGGACATCCTGTATGTACGTATACCATATTAGTGAAGTGTCTATTTAGTGTCTATTATAAAGCGTATGAAATCTTCATTAAATCTTTTTGTGTACAGGTAGCCCTTCTACAACACAGCATCTTGTAACACGGTTTCGCTATAACACGATTCATAAATTGCGGGAACCCTCCTACAACACGGCATCCTATAACACGAATTCGCTCTAACAAGATAAGGAAATTGCAAAAACCTTTGTACAACGCTGACCACTTAAGTCTAAATTGAAAATGAACTATGAAAAGAAGTAAACAATGAATAATACATATACCAGTTTATAGAAAGAATCTTTATCTCGATGATGGTTAACATTCATTTCATCATAAGCTTTTTAATAATTTTCGCAATTGAAAATAAGAAACCTAAGATCCGTCATTTTGACGGGTCCTGTAAACTTAGTGTTAAACATACACTGTTGCGGAAAGCAGCAGTCCAGACTATTAAGACAAATGAAAAAGAAATAAGAAGTGCAGTTGCTGCAGGATCTTTGACATCCGCATACATTTATATTTTTAATAAAAATTAAGTTGTTTATGTAGAATTTAAAAAAAATATATTTGTTTTTAATAATTTTTCGAACGTAACCCTCCTGTTTGTACTGGCTCTGGGTCTCATACAACACGATTTCACACAACACGGCATTTTCTAGGAACCTAACTACCGTGTTATAGGAGGGTTACCTGTTATTAATAATAAAATTTAGAAAATTAACAACTGTGTGAGTAAATTAACAATAGAAACATTCGAATTTCGGGTTCGTACCTGAAGCCATTCTATGTTATTCAATCGAAAAGCATACGAGCACTCTCGCGTCTCGCTGTATCTATCTATTAAACATCGACCCCCGGTTTTCTTTTCCCCCTGACAGCCAGTCGTCTCTGCTCGACGACCGCTCTCGCATTATCGATATTAAAGGAAGATACCCGTCTGGAGCGTACCTGACCGTGTCGCGTCGAGAGGATTAATTAACTCGAGCGCGCGACATCGAGAGCGGAAACCGGGCTTTTGTTCTCCGTCTCCGTTCCTCGATTCGACCTCTTTCTCTATCCACCTGCCGAGGATCTCCGCGTTTCCGTTCCGGTCCGCGAAATTCTCCCGTAATTTTCACAGCATGGCCGACTCGATATCAGGGTCGGCACGCGTGAAAGAGGTCGCCGAATAAATTCGCCGAGATAGCAGGAAATTTGTCGTTGCCCGCAGACAAACTCTACTGAAAACATTCGAAAACGCTGTTGGGGCCGTTACTGAAAACCACTCGACAGTCGTAGATTGCATAACTAATATTTAATGTTATCGATGACGGAATCAATTTTGGTAACATCATTGATGCCATTGAGTTCAATACTACTGTTGAGTGTGTGAAGTTTAGATTTGTGGTACTTAGAAGTTAGACAAATTTGGGAATTTGGGAATTTAGGGATTGAGACATTTAAGATTTCGTGGACTTAGTTTGGGAATTTGGTAATTCGTTGATTTTGGAATTTGGAAATTTCGAGATTCGTGGATTTTGGGAATTCGGTATTTTGAGATTTGTAGAATTTGGAAATTTGGAAATTTCGAGATTTGTGGAATTTGGAAATATCGAGATTTGTGGATTTTGGGAATTTGGAAATTTCGAGATTTGTGGAAATTGGAAATCTGGAAATTTTGAGATTTGTAGAATTTGGAAATTTTGAGATTTGTGGAATTTGAAAATTTCGAGATTTATGGAATTTGGAAATCTGGAAATTTTGAGATTTGTGGAATTTGGAAATTTTGAGATTTGTGGAATTTGGAAATTTTGAGGTTTGTGGATTTTGGAAATTTCGAGATTTGTGGAATTTGGAAATCTGGAAATTTCGAGATTTGTGGAATTTGGAAATTTCGAGATTTGTGGATTTTGGGAATTTGGAAATTTGGAAATTTTGAGATTTGTAGAATTTTGAAATTTTGAGATTTGAAGAATTTGGAAATTTTGTAATTTGTGGAATTTGAAAATTTTGAGATTTGTGGAATTTGGAAATTGGAAAATTTTGAGATTTGTGGAATTTGGCATTTTTGAAAAGTTAGCAATTTGGCCATTCGCGGATTTAGGAATTTAGGGATTTGAGAATTTCGGTACTTGCGAACTTGGCGAGGTTACAATTTAGGAATATGGAAATTGGAAAAATTTCAAGTCTTGAAAATGTGGAAACGTAAAAATTTGTGAATTTAATAATTTAGAGATTTCGGAATTTGGAAAATTCGAAACATGGAATTCATACCAGCAAGAATTTAGAAACTTGGAAGTTTGAGGGTTTAAGTATTTTTATAAAAACGAGTATTTTTATATCTTATTCTTCATTCATCAAAGAATATTTCTTAACTTGCATATTTTATGAATTATTACAAAATGCTTCCTACCCTACTTATTTTGTGATTCGCCAAAATGAATTTCTCGTCTTATATTAGACTAACAATAAGTATCACAAGATAATCTTCGGTTCATATTATTATTATATCACATAAAATCCCTAACTTATGCATTTTGTACCTCGAGCAATGTAGATACATAATTGTAAGTATTGACACAACAGTCGAAAAAGAAATAAAGCGAAACAGTTGAGGAGGGAGTTAAAAGAGGGACAATAGAAAAGGGGGATGAAAATTGAGTGTCAGTTACCAAAAGACGAATCAGAAGCGGCACAAATCGAAAAGCAAAGGGACGAAGAGAGCATAGACGAGAAAACAAGGATCCATCGGGTTCCACCCCTACGTAAAGGGGTATCTGGTTGCGTCACAACTCGCCCCCGTAAATCGGGCCAACGCAATAATTCACACGACTGCGTTAATAACAGCGACGACCGAGGAAATCGCGAAGAGGGGTGGTTGTAGGTGTTCCCGTTGAAGGGATGGCGATTTATTTTATTGAATGTTAAATTTCATGCGGCCACTCCACTTCGGGCCTTCGGCATTTAATTAATTCACGGACCGCGATAAATTCTCCGTAATATATTTGATTAAAGGATAATGCCGCCAGAATTTCCACCTACTGTACTCTTTGACTTGCCCTTCTGCTTTTCGCCTAAACGTCGGCATCTTAGAATATTATATTTTATATAATATATTATTTTACTTCACTTTCCACCTCGTTTTCATCTCTTTTAATTGCATTTCATGAAGTATTCTTTGAAATTATCTTCATTGAGCCAACATGATCTTGAAATACAACTTTAATGTTGCTTTTTATGAAATATTTTTAAAAATCGTCCTAAATTTCATTAAGGTAAATATTTAATTATTCGTGTACACAAGAATGAATTACAAGAACGAACGGTTACGTCAAATGAAATATGAAATAAGTTTATTTGGAACATAGTTTTGAAGTACAGTTTTTCTTGAAACACAATTTTTTATCTGTTTTACAAAATGTTTTTGAAAGTCGTCCTAAATTTTACGAAGATAAATAATTAATTATTTCTGTACAAAAGAATAATAATTGGAATGAACAGTCAGTTTTGTTAAATAAAATATTAAAATTATTGAATATGAAGCTTACTTAAAAATAAAAATGTATGCAAATAAATTACATGATATTTTTTGAAATACAATTTCTGTAATATATCTCTCGAAATATGTTGAAAAATCATCCAGGAATTTTAGAAATAGAAAATAAATTTATTTATTAATTACAGGAGCTTTCCAAATAAAAATTGTAAAGTTGCTTAAAAGATAGTTTGTTTGTCCAATATTTGGATCTCTCAAATAAATACATAGTACTTGTACAAATCGTGTTTATTCCTGTGTTGTTACATGCAGCTAAAATTACAAAATTATGGACGGATCGCATACGTGACAGATTGTGTTTCATCGTTAACTCAACAACACATTCGCGTGCAAGTGGCTCCTTTTGTCGGTCAAGTTTAGAGTTGACACGCTAGAAAAAGGGACCTTGCACACATTTTTAGACACGTAGAGCATTGGCACGCAACAATCTTCCGTATTTTTGTCCTGTTCTGCATCCTGTCTCAAAAGGATAACAGGATAATGCAAATTTCATTGTCAGTGTTCAAAGAATTCAAACACTAAAATTGTTTATATTTATTTTGACAAGTTTACTGTTTGAATTGAAGGTTATGAGGTTATGGTATATAATTTGTTAATTTTTATTTGCCTCCTGCTTTAATGTGAAATACTATGATAGATATAGTATAACCGGTATAAATTTCCACTGCTAAATGTTTAATAATAAATTGGAGTTGTGAATGTACACTAATACCTCACTAAACAACTATATAATAATAACTATGTTTAAAAAGTGAATACTAATACCTGTACAAAATAAGTCTATGTTAAGTATATACAGCTGTGGACAAAATTAAGTGTAATTAATTTAACTAATAATGTCTATAAATCAAAACTTTATTGCACAATCATATACATTCAATATATAAATTGTATATTAAATAAATGTTTTTTCGAGTCTACAGAAACACTTCACGTTCGAAATTTAAAATTTATATAAAACATTGTAATAAAAAGAAACATTTTTTTACATTTCTGCAATGTCCACTTAATTTTGCCCATGACTGTATGTATTGTTAAGTGCGCTAAATAAATAGAGATTAAATAAATGTATGTGAAAAAATGTATGCCTATAAATCTGCACAAAGAACTGTATAGTAAAATGTATTCTATTAAATAAATTAACTATTTTTCTGATTATTTGAAACTGCTTTATTTAACTGGATATTTTGAATGGAATACCCAATACACTTTCGAATTATTATTTAAAGAGATAAACATAAAATCAAAATTCGATTACATTACAGAACTTTACAAAGCTGAAAGTATTATACCGTACAATTCCTAAACGATTAAATTTATAAATTCACATAATTGAAAACTATTAGACTTCTAAAGTCTTAAACTTTTGAAACAAATTCTCAAGAGTCGACATCTCGGACCCCATATATTTCGGATTTAAAAACTCCTAACTTCTACAATCTTTAAATATTAAAACAAATCCTAGTAGTTATTTGTTAGGCGTCTAATTTCACAAATCGCCAAATCTTAAAAGACCTAACTTCCCAAAGCATCCAAGTTCTCATATTTTCAAATTCGCAAATTCACAAATCCTTAAGCCTCCAAATCTTTACCCCTCCCCCCAAAATTGTCACGTCTACAAATTTCCAAATCACCGAATTCAAAAATTCTCAAGACCCCCAAATTATCAGTTACTGAATGTCTCAAATTTCCAATAACCAAAGTATCCAAACCACCAAACTCCCTTTACCGTACTCCTAAATATCCAAAATCAATCACAAAGAATGCCACACCTCAAATTCCAAACTCTGAATTTTCAAAACTAAAAATTCGAATGTAAATATAAAAATTCCTGAATCTACCAAATTCCGAAATGTTTGAAGAACCATGTGTCCATATCAAGTATTTAAAAAAATCACACCCCAGATCGCAAATCATACATTTTTTACTATAAAAATTCGACATCTTTGTGACATTGGGATAATGTACGAGTAGACCAACTATTGTCAACCGAGTACGAAGTGTTCGTCGGAATAATAATATTGTTCGAGGGAATCTACTGTTGCAACCTCGCATAGCGAGCAATTAACGCGCGATCAAATGAAATTTTCTTCGCGTGTGCTCGCCTCTGATTTGCATACGCGGCCCGCAGTATTGTGACGTCACAATTGCCCCAACAATCGCGTGCACGCACTCGTCAAAGGGTTGAAGTATAGTTCGGCTGGTTGCCGGTGACGGTCAATAAGTCGTCAGGCTCGTTCCACATCGAGGAATCGATCGAAAGTTGTGCTTAAGAAGGTCGTACTGACCCCTTGCAGTTCGCGTTCTGCGTTTAACCTTTACACGATAATTCCTTCTATACCGTTTCACTTTGTAGAGAGCCGATAAGGCTTCTTAGAAACCGACAGATAAAAAACAACCGGCACTAGATTCGATCGTCTGTACAATTCGCGTGAATAATCTATTATCTAAATAGGGATCTAGGTGATGTTACTACCAACTGGAGAGGCCCATTTGCTTTGCGATTATAATGGTAATATCGACGCGACATGAATATTCATTAATTGATTAACACTGTAACAACAGATGTTTTTATATAGGCACACCTATTTCACGATTGAAAATTAATTGACAAGGTGGATAAATGTAAAATAATCTTTTAATTAGTATATGGACTATGTCTAGGTAAGACAGATGTAACACAAAATAACGTTGTATTTTACAACACATATTAGTAATACGTACATATTTTATGTTATATTTTATAATAAAAATCTCAGAACTTGTTCATAATTTTGTAACGTAACATAACATTATATTTGGCAAAATAAATAAATAAATAAATCACGTAGCTTGTTCAAAGTTGTGTTTTACAAAATGAGTCATATAGCTTGTCCATAAATATATTTTATTAAGTAACTAATTATATTTTGTAACGTTAAATAACGTTATAGGCTATAAAATAAATCACGTATGTTGTTGAAAATTTTATTTTATAATATAAGTCACCTATCTGATGAGAATTATGTTTTATAAAATAAATCATGTAGTTAGTACAGAATTAAATAAACCATAAAGTTTTATTTCTATTTTTTGTTGAACTTTTCGAGTCTGAAGGTCTCCTGTTACTTTCTTACATTTACAGATAGTAAAAAAAGATATTTAGCGATTGACTGTTAAGTAACAATGATAAGGCTATTGTGATCGAATACGTAGTATATTGCCATTTCTTGAATGAAACCAGAAAATAATGTTATTCTTAACTCCTTTTAATATCTTATTGAAATATCCTTGTCCTGAATCTAATATTACAGTGAATCAAATATTTCATTCTAGAGAATGAGAAATGTTTTATTTCAAACATCAACATCTTTAATTAACAACACCACTGATAAAATCAGATGATATTCTTTTCTATTAAAGTTGCACTTAAACAAGTTACTACAAATTTGACTAATTATCACTGCATAAAAGGAACTTGCAATTGATTTGCGATATTATCGCTACTTTATATAATGCAAAACATTTGCATGCTTGCAAAATGTAAACGTTACAGAAGAATTATGATACTCGCCAAAGAGAAGTGAAATTACAAAACATGCACTTTTGTTCACATACGTTACTCGTGTATGTACACATGGGTGTTACTCTAATACATAGGGTATTACCTCTAACGAGACGCACGATTTTCCACCCACTTGCAGGTATCTGATAAAAAAAAATTTACAACATGAGTTGCAGGGTATAAAGTGTGCAATAGATATCGGTAAAGATGCAACACACAAGCAGTTTGTTTTTATGGCGAAATCGAGGTTATCTTAAGTTTTACAAATAGGAACACATACTTGTTTTATCATATTAAAGAAAATACCCTGCGACAAAAGTATTAACGTACCAGTCATATATTATTAAAAATATCGTGTAATATGTGATTTGGATTTGTCATGATATCCTCTATACTACAGGGTGTCCCAAAAGTGTTGAAGGAGCCAGAAATGGGAGGTAGGTGAGATCATTCTGAACAACTTTTTCATTATCAAAAATGTCGTATGGGGCTTCATTTTTAAATTATTAACGAAAAACACCGACCAATCAGAACGCGAGAATTGCGCGTCACGCGATTCGATCGCGACCATGGCCAATTATAATTCGGGCCTACACTTCTGCATCCGAGCGCGCGCGATTCTCGCGCTCTGATTGGTCGGTATTTTTCGTTAATAATTTAAAAATGAAGCCCCATACGACATTTTTGCAAATGAGAAAGTTGTTCAGAATGACCCCACCTACCTCCTATTTCCGGCTCCTTCAACACTTTTGGGACACCCCGTATAGTGGACAGAAAAATGTGTTCATATTTGTAAAACTTTAAGTGACCTCGATATCGTGAAGAAAACAAACGATTTTCGAAAGAAAATCTAGATTATTGAGTAGTCTATAACTTGAAAGGCTGTAGAAAATGTATAATTGAAATTGCAAATTGCAAATTACATAGCATTTATTCGGTTGCAAATGCAACTTACATGATAATGGTTAAATAGCAAGTGTAACTGTTGTTTTCGATAATTTACAATGTTTGTTGTACACGAATTGCTTGCACAATATACATACGTTTCTTGCTTCTGTTTCGAGCAGTACTCGTAAATTCACCGGTTGTGTCTTAAAGAATGAAATACACCGCACAACTCGTGAAAAAACCAGCAGGGTATCGTGAACCGTGGAAAATAGTAAACGGTGTAACAGCATGCGTGCTATCGTTCGAACCTGACAATGTATGCGGCTTTCGTACTGTATATCATTTTGTTTTCCTTTTTAATTGTACTCCAAGAATAAATTTGCATCGTACGAGCGTTTGATATATTACAGATCAGATTGCTATCGTGACAAATTTGAAAATGTATTAACAATTCTCTGTTTGCAGTGTTAAGTTTCCAAAAAAATCGATCGTTCAAATGAATCTCAATTAAATAGTACACTTATATTTAGACTTAATACATTTAATTACTTAGATAATTTGATTGATTACAATGTTCAAATTATATTTAATAACTTTGTACACTTTAGAAATATATAAGATTTTGTATGAAAAGAATATTGTTTATTTTGAACTATTTGATGAGATATCAAAATGGAAGCAGAAATCTTCCGATAAAGTATATATTTACAATCTTCTTTAGTTTCCACTTTTGTTTCTCCGATTATTCTTGTACTTGTTAATTGAACCATTTTTACATATGTCACAACGAATATTATTAACTAGATCATAGTTCTACGAGCATAAATAAATTAAAAGTGTACAACAAAATTATTTCATGTTTATTAATAAAGCAACTCCGACTTCAATCGACTTTGTTTAAAGATTCTTCCAAACATCTGTACGAAATTTATTTATTGTAGGAGGAAACTCGAGAAAGGCAAAAGTGTAGCGTGAAATTTTGTCTCAGTCAACCATAATTTTAATAAAATTACATTTGCAAATTCTTTAAAATGCCTATAAAATATTCATTTGTTGCAAGAAAAATAATCATGGAGAAAAACTTTCCTTCATAAACAAAAAACTAGTATATATTGTCAGGGACTGTGAACGTAATTATTGATATCGCTAATCCTTAATATTATTCACTATTGTATTGGTATTTTTGATGTAGTACAATGTAGCATGATGGATGTAGTAAAAGGTATAATAAGTACAATATCGTGTATTTAGCATCAGCACAACAGCACAAGTCACGATATCACACATTGACTAATAATACCTACATTATTAATAATTATATTCATTCATTTATATGACCGATTAACTGTTAAATTAACACTTAACAATTTCTTTTATCGTAAACAAATTCGTTGAAGATTTTCAAATTTCATTTTCTCAAAAACGAAGTTGCATAGAAATAAATTTTATTATGTACACCTTATATTTGCATCCAAACTTCTTTTTTGATGCATAAGGTAAATACTGAAGTATTGTTCTTAATAATTAAGAAACTATTATTACTAAGACACCTGATGTGAATAACATAGTAACGATTTTGAGTTTAAATTATAATCATAATATTGTTCACATTAGAAATTGAATTAAAATAAATAAAATTAATTATTAAATTGATACGTTTGTCACTTACAGCGAGAGTGCTCAAAATTTGAAAAAAGTTTAAGTCAAATGTACAAAGCCCTTAATTGATATTCTTCCCTATTAGTCTTCTAAAACACTAAATAAATTACAATAAATAAATTTTTCAAATGGAAAAGAATGGTAGATCTCATGCATAAAATGTCACTTTCAATAAGTGTACTCGCTATACTCTAACTCTATAATCTAAATACAGGGTGTCCCACAATTATGGTACGAGCCGGAAAGAGGTGGTAGGTGATGCTATTCTCAACAACATTTTCCTTTGCAAAAATATTGGATGAGGTTTCATTTTTAAATTATTAAGGAAAAACACTGGCCAATGAGAGCGCGAGGATCGCGCGCGCTAGAAGGCAGAAGTGTAGGTCCGAGTTTTAATTGGCCGTGGTCGCGATCGAAAATAAGTCGCGCGCGATTCTCGCGTTCTGATTGGTCGGTGTTTTTCCTTAATAATTTAAAAATGAAGCCTCATCCGTCATTTTTGCAAAGGAAAAAGTTGTTCAGAATAGCCCCACCTACCACCCCTTTTCGGCTCGTACCATAATTGCGGGACACCATGTGTTTATTTTCCCTTCCAACTTGTTGAATGAAACTCAATAATCAAAATTTCCGTAATCGATCCACAAAGTGCTCTGACAATTTGATAGTACTGCTTCATATACAACGTACTACTGAGTTCCAGCAGTTGAAAGTCAATTTCCAGGAGATCGAACGCAGCAACCTTCGACGATTTTTATAGCTTCGTTAACATAATCGAAAGAGCAAAGTGAGAACCGCTGGTTCGTGGGCGAATTTACTGTTGCGAGGTTGGCACTAATATAAAGGGGGTTGATAATGATCTTAAATTATCGATCCAATTGTTTATACGCCGGCGCAATACTATTTAATGCGACTAGCCAAGTCGTGTTACCTACCCACTCACTATTTTGCTTGCATCTAGTACCTTCTTCGTCATTCTATACATATGCACATTACATCACAGATGCGAGTATCTTTATCCTTATGATTACAATTTTAAGTCAATGAAGCGGAGTGGTGCAGGTTGGGTCAAGGACGATTTAGTTATGCAATTTGTTAAAACTTTATATATAGGGTGAATCAGTATCAGTGACAAACAGCAATGATAGTGTTTTGTACGAAAGTATAAAATAAAATTTTGTCAGGTATGATTCCATTTTTGGTCAAACTGAATTTACAAATTCTTCGAAGCATTTGTCAAAAATGTTGTTTACTGAACAAAATAACTTTTTATTGGTTGAATATCATAATAGTTCCTCTGTTTAATAGTTTAATGGATCTTGGAAATTAATGAACGTAATTTTTAGTAGCTGTAAAATGTATTATAAGTTTAAGTTAGAAATTAACATTTTGAATCATGCTGATAAAGGAAACATTAATTAATTCAATATAAAAATATGTAATGATACCTTTATGCTACCGCGTATAGAACCTTTTAATGAAATAAACATACGATTCCTTCAACTCAATATAACAATATAAAGATGTATAGTAATACCTTTATGATATACCTTTATTGTATAGTAAATATATAGTAAATGTATACTTTATATTACTTTATTGTAAATGTATAGTAATACCTTTATGAATACCTTTTATTTGCAAAGTAAATGAACGCGTGGATTCGATTCTGATTTATTCAATTACGAATGTAATTCATTAGATAATTCGAGCAGTAAATTTTTACAAAATCTTAGATATAAAGTAAATAAAGATCTAAGTATTTGAGAAATAGTACATATGTTCAAAATATCTTCGTATTCCGAATACTTGACTGCAATGTGCCTACGCATTAATGGAATACTATTGGGTTGTTCGGAAAGTCATTTCGTTTTTCCCCAACAGTCTTGCTTGTGAGAAATTCTTGGAATTTGGAAATCTGGGAATTTTAAACTTTCAGAATTTGGAAACCTAAGACTTCGGTTTTTTCAGAATTTGGAAATCTGAGAATTCGAATGTTGCAAAATTTGGATATCTGAGAATTCGGAATTTTCCGAAATTGGAAATCTGAGAATTCAGCATTTTCAGAATTTGGAAATCAGAGAATTCGGAATTTTCAGAATTTGGAAATCAGAGAATTCTGAATTTTCAGAATTTGGAAATCAGAGAATTCGGATTTTTCACAATTTGAAAAGCTGAAAATTCGAAATTTTCCGAATTTGGAAATCTAAGAATTCGCATTTTGCAGAATTTGGAATTTTCCGAAATTGGAAATCTGAGAATTCGGATTTTTCAGAATTTGGAAATCTGAGAATTGGAGAAAAATCAGTCTTGCTTGTGAATAAGTCCGAATAATTTATGGTTGTTACCGTATCGGATATGGAAAGTGAAAAGCAGCATTTTCGGAATTCTTCACTTTCGTAAAAATGCTGTTCAAGCAAGAAAACAAGTATCCCCCGAAAATCGACTCTCATTTTCTTAAAAAAAAAGAAACGAAATGACTTTCCGAACGACCTAATATTAATCATGAACGAAATAAGAAATATTTCTATCGATGATTCAAGTCATTACGAAGAAGAATACATAAGAAATCAGTTTTATGATTTCAAGAATGGCGTGATGTGAGACGAAATGATATATGGCGCAGCTTTTCAAACAGTCAGAATGTTCCAATTAACGTGAAAGTGAGATTCACTTTGAGATAACAACTTTCTTTACTAGTGTGTGAACAAAGAGAACGATGCTCTTAGAGGAGAGACCGCCTTAAATGGAGTTGATCGTGATTAAACGTAAAACAATTGAGATTCTAATAAATCAGAACTAACTGTAGCTGACTTTAACTAATCACGGTAGGATTTACAATCGACTTTCGTATATTACAGGCATTAACGAATCGTAACTAGCTGAGAGGTAATGGATTTATGTTCGGTTTAATTAATATGTGCGTATAACCGGTACACATTGTATTAGAAACGTTTAATAGAAATGAAGTACCGAGTATTTGAAATTTTTTAAAGTTATAATTTTTTGTACTTCTTCAGTTTTATTCAATTTTTCGTACGCCTTCAATTTTGCCTTCAAATGTATGCAATTTTTTTAACTTTCCAAATTTATATGATTTTCGTAATTTTTTGTATTTTTGAAATTAGTAATACTTGTTCAGCTTATTAAAATTAAAATTTGTTTGCACTTTTCAAATTTGCCTAACTTTCTGTACATTTAAATTTATATAATTTGTTATATCTTTCAAATTTATATATTATTTTGTATACAATGTAGATCTAAGGATTTAGTGCCATCAAGCGATTCATTTAAAACTGATTTTTACATATTGAAAATATGTTTGAAAGTTTTGAACATAAAAATTATTCTACATGTTGTGTTATTTTATTTCCAGGTTAGAACTATAAAGTAAAATCACCTTTTGAGTGGAGTAAAATTGTTAATTTCAACATGATGTGTGTTAGAAATTTGTTAATATAATCTGTTTTTAATCAATAAATAAGAAATAGAAAATTCTGAATTCCGAGTGCAGTATTTAAATACCAAACGCGATATCCTAAATTTTTAAAGCAGTATTTAAATGCTATAGGCGGCAGACTAAATTTTACGTTAAATTCTTTCGAAGATGGCTAAACTCTAATGAGTTAATAAATTATACAGAATGAATTAATCTTCATCAAACGATTAATTTATTCGGAGCTACGGACTTTCTATTTATTCGTTAGATTTGCTATAAACGCGTATAAATTGGACAGATTAAGCATTGTTTTAAGACTTCCATCAAATTCCTACTTTCTCTGAGCAATAAAAAGAAATCAAATATCGTAATTAATCACCGTAATAAATTAAGTTATTGCTTTAATGAAAAATGAATTGTAATTATTTTTCACACGATTACTTTTACTAAAATGTTTAATGACCGGAGCAAAATAAATTAGTTTATTCGTCACATTTGAATGCAAAAATAGTTTTTTTAGTCGAGATAAATAAAACACGAATAGATCTTAATTATATTGCTTTCCGAAATAAAACTTTTGCTAAGTTTATGATTATTAATTTTACAATTATTCTGCATCCAAGCTTATACAAAACGAACAAAAAATATCGAATTAAACGATATTACTTCTCAAATTCAAATTTTCATTTACGAATTTTTGTCCGTTAATTAATTCTTAAAAACAGATAAAACATGAACCGTTCTGAAACATTTGTTGCACGAACTATTGTAGAATAGAAAGGAACCGAATTAAATATTATTTCATTTCAAATTTGCACTTAGTGCTTAAACTTATTTAATATTAATTCCGGAAGCATTACTAGCTTTGATGTATGATTAGGATAACTTATAATGAAGTAAAAGTCATGCACATGAATGATTAGCTTGGAAAATAAATAATTTATAAAATATATTATAACGATCTTCCGCTGTCAAGAATTGATAGTGCATAATGCTGCCCGCATTCAACAATTTTTTAACTGAAATTATTTACATGAATAAATCAATTTTTGAAGTAAATAACATTGTTACCATTTCGTAAGTTGAAATTATTAATGCGAATAAACAAATTGTGAAGAATATACTTTGTAAAACAAATTATAATGATCTTCTGCAGACGAAAACTATTATATTATTAAATAATACTGCCAGCATCTTGATTTTGTAAACTTAAATAATTAACATGAATTTGTGAAGCACGTAATTTGTAAAATAAGTTATAATGATCTGCGTTAAAAAATTGTTATCAAAGAACATTGATACCATTAAATATTTCGTAACCTGAAATTATTAAGACGAATAAATAAATGATGAAATGCGTAATTGATCAAATAAATAGTAATGATTTTCTGCAATTCAGAATCGATAGCGAACAGCATTCCCAGGATTAAACATTTCTTAAACTGAAATTATTTAGAGTAACAGATAAATTATGTAGTAAATAATTTATACATTGACGCAGTACAATACATTTATTTTAGAGTATAATATTGTAACTTGTGCAGCGAAGATTTGGTAGCGAATAGGCATCAGCAGCATCGAAGATTCTTGAAAAACACTGGAGCCTTTTGTCCCTATTTTTATTTCACCTGCTAAACAAAAACGGAAACCGATGGCGAAGAATGTCGTTGGTCGGGTATTAATTGGAAACGCATTAGAGCTAATGATCGATGAATAGATTGTGATCTGAACGTCGTTAATGTGAACCTAACAATTTAATGATAGACGCCCGTCGACCGGCCATTATTTAACGAGACCTTTTTCCCGGTAACGTGACTGGTCGATTTTTTAACAGCTGACTTCTCTGGTTGC
This sequence comes from Coelioxys conoideus, assembly GCA_947623535.1. Taxonomy (NCBI): domain Eukaryota; kingdom Metazoa; phylum Arthropoda; class Insecta; order Hymenoptera; family Megachilidae; genus Coelioxys; species Coelioxys conoideus. Next base: position 10,701,699 of record OX392451.1, on the reverse strand, counting down.
TCGAGATTCTCGGGCATTTATGGAAAAAGCTATTGTGCTTCATCGAACAGTGACAAAATTTTAACTTCATGCCGTACGAATACTATTGTTACTTTTCTAATTCGAATTTCAGTTCAATTCATTAACGTACTCATTAATGGTGCCAAAATCGCGCCACGACATCATACAATTTTAATTATTATCATGTTCATGAAAACTAATCTTATTTAATCCTGATATTTAAAAATGTTACCCAATTTTTAACTACAATAGTTACTCTTAAAAGTAAGTACATTTCATGCATTCACAAAAATTATATTACGTTGTAGGGGTCATAACGTTGCAAAAAGAATTTGTTTACAGATGAAGTTTTCATCATCTTTCAACAGACCAATTGACTTCCAATTTTATAGAAACTTTGTTTTTTCATTTTTACCAGTAAAAAATTATAAAAAATCAGTAAATAATACTAAACAAATATTCGCTGCTAAAAATGGTAAGTTATTGCAAATTTGAAAAACTTTGAATCGTTTTAAGAAGATTTATTGGACAGAAAATACAACATAAATTTGAATAGTACAAAAATTATATAAACTTGAAGACTATACAAAACAATATGCGTTTTAATAATGACAAAAATTATATAAGTTCGAATAGCACAGAAAATTACATAAATTTGAACAGTACTATTATTAAATTTTGAATAATGCAAGAAATTACATACATTATCAAGAAATTATATAAATCGTATACATATAAAATTATATTTTGGATAATACAAATGATGCTACAAATTTTAATAGCACAAGAAATATATTTTGAACAGTACAAAAAATAGTATAAATTTGAATAGCATAAAAATTATATAAATTAGAAGGATAGAAACAATAATATAAATTTGAAAAAGATGATGCAAATTTAAAAAGTAAAAAGATCTACGAAATAAGAAAAATGTTTCGTCCCAAACATTTGTATTCCTTTATGTTTTACGATAAAGTACACTGACGGCGGAATGGAACAAAGGGTTAACACAACTTTTACAACACTATGCGATGAAGGTTAGAAACACAATGTCGATCACCGATGATTCGCACGGTAGCCATCGTGTTGATAAAACATGTTGAAACGAAACTTTTGCCTCTGCATTCGATGGAAAATGCGAGTGCTATTTTTGCGCATGTTTTTCATGTTACGCTAGACTAACTAACGATCCCTGATACGAACCGTGTGGAGATTTATTTCTCCTGATACCGTCTCCTAATTATCGTACTAACTTCTCGAGGCTGAGCCGAGGCTTAACCGACGCTCAGGAATATCGGAGTCCTTACGAGAATCGATCGGCGAATAAAAACTTCACCGCGAACCATTTATACACCTATCGTGCACGTTTCGAAGTTATTATTATTCCTTCCGACGAATTTTTGGAATATTATAATCCGCGATTCGCAATTAAAACGAAATAGAACTACCGATTTACGGACGCAGTGATTGTGGCTGTGAGTACTAATTGTAAGTGCTACTTGCAATTCTTTTGAAATTGGAAAATGAGAACAGTAAATTGATTGAAATATAAAAATAGAAAAAAAAAATTATCGGGCAGACGTCCGAAGATAATTACAATAATAATTATTTGCAATTATTTACAATAATAATTATGAAATTATTATTTGATAATTAAAATATGATTATTATAAATTATCAAATTTGTATTGAAATTTTTGAAGATGAATCGCTATCGCTTTTTTTGGAAGTACCAAATATGTGTCGATACCGTTTGATATTATTCGACGTAGTATTATATTTATTCGGCTGAAATCAATAATATTGATCTCATATCGTTTCAACTGACTAGTATAATTATTCGATAAGAATTAATAGAATTAGGCTAATAACTGCAATTTGACAACAGTCATATTGATTTAATATCAAATTAATGTAATTTAATATTGCGATTGTATTGATTTGATATTAATCGTACTTGACTAACATCGTTTGATTTCATTTAATAATGCAGCAACATTCATTTGATTTAGAATTTGTTTAATATTTCAATAGTATTGATTTAATATCATTTGATTCGATACTTTAACTGCATCGTGTTGATATCGTTCGATGTCATTCAATTACGCCGGTAGCATTGAATTTATATAATTTTGATTTAATAATAATCAAATTAATTGGACATAATTCTGTCTTGATATTACTTGTATAAATTTGACATAATTTTCATTTGATATTAATTTAATGTCGCTCTGACTGAATATTACTTGTATTTTTTTGATATTATTGTGCATCATTCAATAATTCAATAACATTGACATGGTATTACCGATATTGCATAATACTTTAGTAGTATTGATATGATTCCGTTTAATATCACTTAATACTTCAATAATATTAACCTGATATCATTTGATATGATCCAATACGTCCTTAGTGCCCATTTCATATTGTTTGATACGATTCAAGACTTTAACAGTATTAAATTGGTATCATTTAATGTGCTTCAATAACGTAGTGCTGATTTGACATCATCTCGATTTGATATCAATCGTAGTAATTGAATATCATGTTAATTTGCTATTAATTTTATTAGTTCAATGTCACATTGATTTTATATCGTTCATATTTATTTGATTATTATTAATATCATATTATTAATATCATTCTGTACTTCACTAGTATTGGAATAATGCTATTTAATATCACTATGCAGTTCAATAAGATGAACTTCATTTCATTTGATGCGATTCAATACTACAGCAATATGAAGTTGACATCTTTTGATGTTTTTCACTACATCAACACTATCGATTTGATATTAATCGTATACATTTAATAGCATTCTAATCCAATGTCATTGATATAATTCATTATTTCCGTAGAATTAATATAATATCATTTAATACCATTCAGAGTATTTCAATAATTTTTAATTGTCTCCATTTCATTCGATTCAATATTTTAGCACTATTTAGAATCATTTGATGTGATTCGACACTTCCGCTGATATGATCAATCAAATCCTTCCGATTTATCGTTAAAATTACTCAGTATTCGAGTAATATCGAAAACATTCTGAAATATTAGTTAATAGTTACGACTATCAGAAGTGCAACGACATCGCGTAGACCACAAGCGATTTCGGATCTCCATTCCGTCTAGCCGATCAGAAACTCCAGGTGTGTTCCAAGTTGGAGACACCAGATATTCCAAAAGGCAGTTGGCACACGGATTCGGTTGGCGTCCTTTTAAATTCGGAGTTACACAAGACTAAAATCGATCGAGCGAATTCCCCGCGCTGTATTGAGTAGTTTATTGCTTTCATGCATTTGCATGCTAAGTAGTCGCGTGCTTACGAGTAATACCAGCGTCCCTGATACCATACACCCCCCAGGCTAAGAATGGCCTATCTAGCCTTCGGTCTTCGATATTGCGGCCGGTGGGACACTTATAAATTGAGATTTTATCAGACCGTAAGTCGGGGATTACGAACGGACCAACGGAAACGTTATATGCGCCGAGGCGGACCTCGCCTCGTGTCTATATATCACCGGCTCCTTTTCCGCCTTTTTGCAAACGGTTGGTCGCGACACCACCTGCGCATTCGTCGCTGGAACGCTTCGCTAAGAAATCGTCGGGGATAACACTGAAAAATGTCCTTCTTCTAACGACACACGCTCGAACCTAGCTGCCCGTTAATACGGTGTTTCTCAAAAGATTAGGCCACTCTTTGGACGAACCAACATCGATCCGCCTGTCGTGGGATCAAACTGTCTTTGATGATTTTCACGATGAATATTGTGGATTTGTGACCACCAGGATATGATGTATCTCAAAAGATTAGTCCACTCTTTAGACGAACGAACATCGATCCGCCTGTCGTGGGATCAAACTGTCTTTGATGATTTTCACGATGAATATTGTGGATTTGTGACCAGCAGGATATGATGTATCTCAAAAGATTAGTCCAGTCTTTAGATGAACCAACATCGATCGGTCTGTCGTGGAATCAAATTGTTTTTGATCATTTTCGCGGTGAATATTGTGGATTCGTGACCAACACGATATGATGTATGTCAAAAGATTAGTCCATTCTTTAGACGAACCAACATCGATCCGTCCGTCGTGGAATCAAACTGTTTTTTATCATTTTCGTGGTGGATATTGTGGATTCGTGACCAGTAGGATATGATGTATATCAAAAGATTAGTGCACTCTTTAGATGGACCAACATCGATCCGACTGTCCTGGGATCAAACTGCTTTTGGTCATTTTCACGGTGAATATTATGGATTCGTGACCAGCACGATATGATGTATGTCAAAAGACTAGTTCACTCTTTAGATGAACCAACATCGATCAGTCTGTCGTGGGATCAAACTGTCTTTGATCATTTTCACGATGAATATTGTGGATTCGTGACCAACACGATATGATGTATGTCAAAAGATTAGTCCACTCTTTAGATGAACCAACATCGATCCGACTGTCGTGGGATCAAACTGTTTTTGGTCATTTTTACAACGAATATTGTGGATTTGTGACCAGCCCGATATGATGTATCTCGAAAGAGTAATACGCTCTTTTCTCGAACGAACATCGATCCGTCTATCATGGGATTAAACCGTTGTTTATCGTTTACGCGTTGGATATTGTGGATCCGCAACCAGAATAATATGATGTGTCTCAAAAGAACAGTTCATTCAGCAGTCAAACTAATACCAATCATCAGCTATGAAATCAAATGATTAGTTACTACTTATCGAGCTGAACTATCATGAGAATATGATATAGTGTATCCTAAAAAGTTAGTCCATTCTTTAGCCGAATTAACATGGATCTGTCTATCATAGGATTAAACTGTTTTTCGTCACTACGCGTTATCATACTAATATCTAATATGATGTATCTCAGAAGATTAGTCCATTCCGCAGTCAAACTAATATCGATTCATTCATGGGATCAGATAATTAATTAGTTTATAATTATCGACATTAATATTGTGGGTCCGAAATCAGCATCAGAACTGCATGATGTAGTAATTGCAAGAAATTGAGAAATGTATTGTAGAAATAATATTGTGTAGAATGTGTAGAATGTGCAAAATGTGTAGAATGAATAGTGTGTTAATCTAGTAATGAATCCAGTAGAAAGTTTAAATTGAAAATATGAAACGATCGTAAACTACATAATTGCAATTTGCATGATTACAATTTTCTAACTATTTTAATCTGTATGATTACAATTTACTAACTATTTTAAGCTGTACAATTACAGCTTCTTGACGATTCTAATCTGAATAATTGCAATCGTGACGTGACGTAAGTAGATATCTGGGATAAATTGTCAGTTTAATTGTGACAAGTAACTGATACTGTGACAAACGTATCGGTTGTACTGATCGGAACACTGTACAGGAGAGATTAGTAACTGTGCTTGCGAGAGGCAACATATATGCACGTAGTGTGATTCTGGTTCGAACGTTTACAATGTTCATAATCTTAAAATTTGAAAATTTTATCCTTTAAAATTTGTTTTGTAGTTAGATTATATCATATCGAAACCTTTCCTTTTTATTATAAATTGTTATTTTACAATCTGTTCAGCAAACATTGGGTAAATAACATATAAATGATAATTTCCAATGAAATGCCACCACAAGATGGCTGTTTGTTTTTTTTCGTGGTTTTAAATGTATCCGCAAGATGTGTCTTTAATACTTTGCGATGCAATTTATTAGTCAGATGTGTCAGTCGGCACATCTACCTATCGACCGAAACACTGTTAAAACAAATAAAGAAACTTAAGATATTAACTCATGGTTAAAATAACAAAGTTACTTTATTATGACAATTCTGTATTCAGCGATTCTTGACCACACGAATTACAATTAAACTTAAACTTCAAATTGAAGCATATTAATAATGCGAATAACATGTATCACGTTGCATCGAGCTTACGCCACGAGTCAAACTCATCAAAGTACGCCAATTGGTTAATCTTCTTGCCATGCTTATGCGATAATTGCGACGTGTCTCAATTTTTCCCCGCGACTCCATACATATCTATCTATTTTCTGCTAGACTATGGATATTTTTAAATCCTCACATATGTCATCGTTTCTGAAAGATCACAGTATACTTATGTATTCAGTATTTTTAATTATAGTGATTCCAGTTTTGTTGAGTGAATTGTTGTCTAACATAGTGACTCCAATTATATGAATAGTTGTCGTTTACCTATCTGAATAGGTCAACAGTTCTCTATAATGGTATTTCATAAATTCACATTCGTTTCCTGACTATCAGGAGAAGTATAAAACCTTCCGATCGCAACAATTCGATTACCCGTCGTAGCAAGTGTCCCATGACTTGTGGTGGACCTGGCTTCGGTAGGTCAGAAAAGTTCGGTCAACATGGCGCTCATTTCACGATTTTAAATGAGCCCGAGACTTTATTGTTCGGGGGAGAATCGCACAGCTGAAACAAAGGTGAAACTAAACCGCAAAGAAGAGAATCCAATCGCTTCGTGTCCGAAACTGTCGGGACCACGCTCCGCAAGGGTCTCCCCTTTATATTCCCGAAGGGTTGCGTGCGCTCAGACGCGATCGGAGGCACCGTAATTTCCTGTCATGTAATCGTTCGTTTCGAATCTTCAACGCTGCCTGGACTTTCTTACGATTCCTCTTTTATCGAACGGACGTGCTAAGCTTCCGAGAAATATTATTAAAGTACACCCTGTTGGTACGTCTTTTCACCCGAGCAAGGTCAGCCTAATGGCACGTCCCTGGACGATTTTATTATCCTCGATGATCTGACTTCCCTTCGGACGAAAATGAAACGATCACGTTGTTGTATAGACAGCGGTAATTAATTAGGAAGGCGCAAATAATTGCAAACTTGGAGGAATGTACGGAGTGGGTGAACAATCGCAGTCTGGTATTTGTAAAAGTACACAGAAGTTTGGTATTATGTATACGTACTACGTATAAATTACCGTATAAATATTTTATTTATTAATGTTTATTCTTCACTTTTTGAATATTGCAAGTTCAATTTCATTCCGTATTTTTACAGTATCGGCGGTGAATATTGACCAATGTCTGGAGTTGTTGAAGATTTGTAAATCACAAGTAATATCTTTTAATAAATAGCGTATAAAATATGAATTATACAGAAAAAAAGGGCATAAAGATCGGCGAAATATCAGTAACGCATGGATAATGAATTATTCAAAAATTTGTAGATTTTAATAATTATAAGAGGGTCAATTTGACCATAGAATAGGCAGATGTAATGTGTGTAACTGAATAATTTTTTCATTTATTAAAATTTGAACTGTTCATCTACAAATGAAATACATTTATTTAAAGTTTTTTTAAATAACTTGAAATGAAATTAAAATGTAACGTTTAAACAAGTAATAACTTGTTATTTACTATGAAATAGTAATATTATAGTCAGTTATGTACACTGAGAAGTAATTAGCATGTGCAGAAAAATAGTGGATGAAAGAAACATTACTCCCAACTTAATCATCCTAGCATTAGTATCAATTGAGTGATAAGAATACATTTGAGAAACTTATTGTTAGCTGTAGTGTCTCAATCTCTAACTTTTAACATTTCCAAATTTCTATATTCTCATATTTGTTGGCATTGATATTAGTAACTCTTGAATATGAGAGATTTGGAATTTTTATATTTCAAGATCTACTATAGAACATTTAAGGATTTGGAAGCAAGAAAATATAAGAAATCTGGGAAATTCGATGATCTTGAAATCTGGAAGTTTACCAATTTGGAAATAGAAAGTCCACAGATTTACTTGTTGCTCTGTCTTTACCTGTGTGTATGAGTATGTGATTATTCAGAAATTTGGAAATTTTAGTAATTGAAAATTTAGAAACTTCATGATTTGGAAATTCAAAAGATAAAAGAAGTGAGAAGTAGAAAAATAGAACAATTTAACAATACACAAATTTGGATATTTAACAAATTAACGAATTTCCTTGCTATTTCTTGCAAAAATACGACATTCATCTCTGCTTTAATTAAAATCCAAAAAATGAAGATAAAGAATTAAAACCTTTCTTGAAAGAATTCTCGAAGGTTGCTGACGTCTTACTGGTAGAGGCCAAAATTCTAATTTCCGAATTGGAGGTAGGATTAACCCTAAGGCATAATCGCACCTTTATCAATAGGGGATCGTAATGAGTTCGTAGATAATGGCGGCCTATCAGTCTTCAACCGAGGAACAATGATGGATGTAAAAGCGGGTGTTTTCGTGCTCCCGTGACAACTGTACAGTTAACGTTGCCCTCTCACTTTTTCCTTCCGAACAACTACGAAAACAAATGATGCTTTATGTAGACTTTAGGGTTTCAAACCATATAAAATCTATAATTTCATATACATATATGTCTATGTATAATACAAACATGTTTACCTTATGTTTATTACATTACATTTTCTTCGTTCGAATTAAATATCTTCCAATTTTTTTTATACGTTCATCAGAATTTGTACCTATGATTATTCAAACCATTTATACATACACACACACACACACACACACACACACACACACACACACACACACACACACACACACACACACACACACACACACACACACACACACACACACACACACACACACACACGCGCACACACACACACACACACACACACACACACACACACACACACACACACACACACACACACACACACACACACACACACACACACACACACACACATATATATTATACATACACACGTATTATATGTGATACGTAGTATATATAGTAATTGAATTTTACATGTGATGTATAATGCAATATATACAATAGTTGAGTATTAACTAAGATATGTGGCATATACGGCAGTTCAGTATTATATATACTAATACATCGTAGCACATAAACAATACATAGTATTCATAATAGTTAAGTAGTATTATCTATGATAAATAGTATACACAATAGTTAAATATTGTACATAATGCATAGTTTACATAATAGCTTATAATAACAATTGTTACATTATTGTAAAAATATAAAGAAATTTGGTTCACCGTATTTTATGGTTCAATAACTAAGTCCATATATGTATCTATTTCAATTATTAACCACAACTATCAGTTAAACAAATGTATATATAAATGTGTGTAAGGGTATATTATGACTAATGTTAAATTATGTACATAAGTAACGAATGCAATAAATATTTGGATCGTGTTATGTTACCGACAACGGGCCACGTGATTCTTATCAATTATTGATTTTCAGTTTCAACCGATAAAATCTTTATTAAAAACTACATTGTATATACATTTATTTTGATGCAGCCTGTAGTTTGGATATCTTAGAAGAAAAACGTTTGTTTCTGTCCGAGGAATAACAATTAATTGGAAGCTTATTCTATAGAACTTTTATAGAGCACGTCGTGTTGAGTGTTTTTACAATCTACAGGCAAGGTTAACATTTCTTGTGTACCTACTGGTTCGTCTTTCTTTTTGCTAATAACATTCAGCTATAGGGTGGACTCTTTTCTTCAGACATTTTCTCTGTTTCAGTAACATGCGATAGGAAAATGTAACATTCTGAGGAATAAAGCTACATCATCTCATCTATATCTCATTGTAACTACATCAAGATACGGCGGTACTTTCTGTAACTGTAGGCGAGTTCAATGACGGTTTAGAAAACGCATTCCTGGCGTAAACACCTAAGAGAATTTTATATACTTTTGCAGTTTTTATACTTAAATAGTTTTTAAGTGAACTTGGCAGAATTTTGTAGAAATTGTATTATAATTAAAAAAAATTGTTAATACAATTTAGCAGCATTTAATAGAATTTTTAATGCACTTTAGCAGTATTCAATAGAATTTTAGTGCACTTTAGCAGCATTCAACAGAATTTTTAATACACCTTAGTAGTGTTTAATAGGTTTAGAAAAATGATAAAAATAATTGAATGAAATTTTTAAGAGAATGCAATAGACAACTTGAGAAAATTTGTATTTCGTTACTTCTACTCCGGGATTCAAATAGTTCGGGTTAGACAATTAAGGCCGTTTCATTTTTCAGCAACTATAATTATCTTTAGCATCAGAAAAGTTGATCCCGTGCCGTATGATGTGAAACTATCCACTGCATTAAAACAATCAAAGAACGTACAAACGTTGCGTTTATTTTGTACTCAAGATACCTTGACGGCACAAATTATAATCATACATAATCCATTGACGTGTTTTCACGAGCCTGATACATCTCGCGATCGCGCCTCAACCCTGACAAATTTTACTCGAATTTTTAATATGCTTCAATTTGGAGTTCAAGTCCAATTATAATTTGCATGATCAAGGATTGTCGAATAAATAGTTGACATAACACTTCAACTGTCTTTGTCTGTTTTAGCATTGCAGCTGTAATGGGGTAGCTCTGCCTGTCGCACCTGACAAATAAATCACAAAACGAGGGTTTAACCCATTTGCTACCACGATCCCCAAATGGGAATTTGAATATACATTTTTAGATACATTTTTCTTTCATCACTAGCAACAACGTTATATTAAATAAAATGTGTATTCGGTACATGTTTACATTCTGGTTGTTAAAATTATTTTTGGCTTCAATGCCGTCCAACTTGTAGAAGTATTTGATACATAAATTTACAACCCTCGCAGTGAAGTCGAAATAAAAATTTGGCAGTTAATTGGTTAAATATCCAATTGAATCGCATCAAAAAATCGACTAAAGCATGACACTCGAAGTGGGTGCATCACTCGTCGAAGTACGGCGAGGGATTAAGTATTATAGTACGATGATCGCAGAAGAGGGTCCAAATGCAACAGATGAGTCCGAGCGGGACTCAGCCAGAAAAAAAGGGGAACGATCGAGCGTTTTTTGGGAATTTCCTCGCCCGAACCGACGAAACGGGAATTCACAACATTTCTCTGGCACAAGCGGTAAGAAGTCAACCCAATGAGGGTTGAAGTGGCGGCTGCAACGACGGAAGTGCTCGTTCCTCACCCCTTCCGCTCGCCGCCCCCGAATCCGTCTCTCTCGCTCTCGTCACGTCGTTTTCCCCCTGTTTCCTTCATTTTCGATTACGCATGAGCGACCGCGTAAAAATTAAAAAGGAATCCACGAGAATGAGCGCTCGGATTAAAAGCCGCGGAGCGCTCGAGTATTTTCCCCCAATTCCCAGCTCCTACGCTTATCCGGCACCCTTTTCTGGTTTTCATCCCCCTTTGGCCAACCCCGAACTTCTCTCTCTCCTTCTCGCGGCACAAGGCGATAAAATGGGCCACTATGCGGCACGAAAAATTTTACAATCAAGCCCAGACAAGCTAGTCCTGGCCGCAGTGGTGCATAGCCTGCACCGTCGTTGCTCGCCGGGTGATTCAAGGGCGGGGTTTGGGGCAGACGTCGAGGGCGAAGAGCCACTCACTCTACAGCACACGCCTCGGATATAATAAGTCACGTGACATTAATATTTGAAAGCAGTCGGTACGTGGATTGCATTCGGAGTGCCTCCGTTTCTGCCTCGCAATATTCCTTGCTCGCTTCCTTCCTTCCTTCCTTCCTTCCTTCCGTCTATTTCTTCGGAGAACATCCACGCTCTCCTTTTGCTACTCTCCCTCTTCGTCTTCTCCTTCGGCACTCGTCAAGCAGCATCACCTTCGCCATCCAGAGTAACGTCCCTATGGAGCAACTGCAATTTATCTTGTTGTTCCATGGACCAACCCAGACCGTATGCTCTGAAACTATAGGATTGATTTGTATGTAGCATTCCTGCGATGATTTTTTACGGGGTACATGTGTGAACTGGAGAACGGGTGAGAAAGGAACTTCGTCTGTGCATAATCTTTCGCGTGGAATTTTGTTTCGAAACGTGGATGATGAAATGTGGTTAGTGCAGTGACGTTCTGTAAACTCTTTCAAATGATTTTTAAGGAGTAGAAATTAGCGATTGAAGATTTTTATAAATGTTAGGGTGGCTAGTTTTGATTCTGTTATATTATCGAATTTCGGATTTTGTAGTCGTCTTTATTTAAGATATTAATTTATTTGAGACGTTTCGGCTTTTAATAGATGTTCCTCGAAAAAGGGGCACATGTAAATGGTCAAATTGAAATTTAAAAATTCCCAAATTTTCACATTTCGATATCTGTACATTTTCAGGTTCTGAAGTATCTAAAGCTTCAAAGTCCCCAATTCAAGAATATGTAAATAACTATGTTTTTAAACTTCCAATTTCAGATCTTTTCAAATTTCAAGATTTCTATATTTTTATAAGAATTGGTTTCAAATTTAGAAAATGCTAAATCCCCAAATTGTGGGAAAGTTCAAGTACATATGTACATTTAAAAATTCTCGAATTTCTATTTCTGAATTCTTAAAGTCCTAAGTTATCAAGTTTTAAAGTCTCAAATTCCCGCGCCCCAAAGTACGAAAGACCCCAAAGTCTCAAACTTTTGGACTTCCAAGCATCTATATTTTTAAATTCCAAAATTCCTACATTTCAAAATTACTTCATTACCGAATTCCTAAAATAAATTCCAGTATTCCTAAATTTTTGAACTTCTTAATTTTTACATTCATAAATTACTAAATTCTGAAATGGCCTGATTGCGAATTACTAAATTATTTAATCTTCCTAAACCCTGAAGTTTTCAAATATCTAACTAACCAAATCTTCAAACTCATAAAAACTCCTAAATTGTTAAATGCCGGAATACCAAACTGTAAAAATTCCGAAATACCGATATTTCTACATTCGTAAATACTAATTTCTTTTTGTAGTTCACTTTCAATATAAATATAAGTGGCCATTGAACGTCCGTAAATCTATTGTTAAGTACCATATCTTAGTGCACAAAACATCATGAAACAGTTCTCCACAAACGATGGGTATGTCTATTGAACGCCAGAATTACGCCAGAACGCCTTTTTACATAATTTTTTGTTTACTCATTATGAATTAGTATTTAACCAGATAAGTTCGACGACTATATCCGTTGGAGATGTGGCAGAATTTTTGGTCCCAGCGAGTATACTCCTTAATCATACCTAACTGGTTCACCAAGTAAGTCTATATTAGTATTAAAATTGTCTATTTTATAAAATAGACCCATCTTTTTGGCTCAACATTTTAACACCGACACCTATTCTGTGATTGACAATTATACTTACAGAAGGTAGCGCCACAGTTAACTGGTTAACCCTTTACGGACCGTGCTTTCTTTTACCTACAGCTCCTTTATTAATTTAGAAAATAGATCAAGAAGTGGGTTTACAATAAAATGTATTGCAATTATGCAGGGTGCGTAACAAACATATTTTTAATTTATTACAAGTGGCAAAGAAATGAAAACATCTTCAAACCAATCTATTCATTTGAATTCTTTCTACGAGCCAAGAGAAACGCGAAGTCGAGCGTAGATCGACATTGGACCGCAAAGGGTTAAAAAATGTTGGTTATAATTTCGAGCCGATTAATAAAAACAAAGGGGGTTGGTATACCTATGCAATGCACTATATGGGAGTCTACTGTACGCGGTAAGAAGAAAGAGAAGTCCGTGGTGCATTCTCCTTGAGCCTCGTTTCGTGATATATTTCCGAGAGGTGGGGATGTGGTCTTAGAAATGGAATACTCCACTTTATGTTTTATGCGATAGATCAGCTGGTAGGGCTGTCATACGAAACTCCGTGTCCCGGGGATAAAGTATGATAGACGGATACCTTCGTGTATGCGGATACGCCGCGGATAAATTCAACGTTACGTCCCGCGGCTTTGCCGTTTTATCTATATCCCCCACCTCCCACCCCTCTTCCGCCCTCGCACCACCCCGTATATATTTGCCTGTTTCGCAGGGGTGCTCAAGCATCTTCGAGGAAAAAATACGTCTAAAGTGCTTCGCGATTGCGAAAGATGCTTGCAGGTGTTTCTGCTTTGCCTCCGCGATGTTCTTACGTTCGACGTTCCAGGTACGATTTCTTTTTTTCATGAATCTGGGTTTGAAAATATGTAGACGTTATTGTTCTGTGGTGGTGGGAAGTTGTGTTGGCATATTTTACTAGATATACAAAATTGTATTGATAGGTTTTGGTAAATTATGCGTAGTATTAACCCTTTGCCATACGATTTATTTGGCGAGTGCGTCAGTACATACTAACTGTTAGTAGCTACACCATTAAAACGGACAAAGAATATCAAAATATTTTGTCAATTTGGTAATCAGCGATCCACGACTTTGCAAATTATACTTGGGCACGAGCTTCAAGTTGAAATGTATTCAAAATCCGAGTAAAGTGGGTCGTAACTGAGCTATGAGTACGTCACGAGTCAACGCTTTTTAAACAGGTTCATTGAAGATGTTTTCATTTCTTTGTCATTTGCAATAAATTAAAAACATGTTTGTTACGGACCCAGAATGATTGCAATACACTTTATTGTAAACCCACTTTTTGATCTATTTTGATCTATTCTGTAAATTAATTAAGGAGCTGTGGGCAAAAGAAATTAAGGACCGCAAAGGGTTAAAGTATGGCAAGGAATTAATACGTTTAAGTGTTTTTACATATTTTTCACACTTTTCACAAAAATCAAAACTAAGCACGTAATTTATAATATGAATCTTATTTATTAAAACGAGATCAATCTTTAATTATATTTTGTAATTTTTAGTTTTATTGTAAACATTAATAATTCGGTAAAGTACAAAAATTACAATTTTCATTGTCGTTCAGTCAACTACTTAGTAGATTTTAAGGTTCAAATAATTAATAATGTCGTTAAAACATTTATTTAGGCATATCAACAAGTATTACAAATAAAATGCTGAACTTTTGTTCTGTACATTCCACGTAAACGTAATCTTTATGTAACCTTTAATACACTATAATAATTGTTTGGCTCCGAATATTATTAGTTGAATAATTGATTACAAATAATGCACTTAGTAACTTGCGTTTTGAAGCTTACTTTAATTACCTCTTTTCATTATTTTCCTTTCTAGATTTTTCCATAATTCTGTACTACTTTTGGCCTCTCTTGCTTGAAACTCTTATTTTTCCTCATTAGTCTGTTCCATTTCTTCCGAACATTTTCCATAAAATATTCAGATGTTATAATTTCATTCTGTTGTATTCGTTATTTCCTTTTTCATGTCCTTCGCCTGACGTTTCTAATAATTTCCATAAAATAAAAAAATACTCTTTTGATTTCGGAAGATCGGCGAAAGATTAATATCTAATGGCATGCCAATTAATTTATTGAAATTGAATTTATATTGATATTTAAAGTTAATTTATGGTAACAAATCCTGAAGCTTATGAAAGTTGACGGAAAGTATGACCCGTACAAGACGATTATAAGATCGTCGACACTGAAGGGCTATAAATGGCCAATCCAACACGCAAAAAATGTATTAACCCTTATGAATAATATTTACA
Organism: Coelioxys conoideus; assembly: GCA_947623535.1. Lineage (NCBI taxonomy): Eukaryota > Metazoa > Arthropoda > Insecta > Hymenoptera > Megachilidae > Coelioxys > Coelioxys conoideus. Next base: position 10,686,248 of record OX392451.1, on the reverse strand, counting down.
ATAAACTGCAAAACCAAAAATAATGTATGTGTCATAACAAAATCGTTTAATTGCCCGAAGACTAAAAAGTTAACTACGGAAAACAATTTGTGTTGGGAAAAGTATTAACATAAACTTTAAACGTTTCAGAACTTTACCAGCACCGAAAAAAAAGCACCGATTGTGAAATATATTCATTCATTAGGAATGCATTATATAAGAATACTCATTATTTTGGCACATATAAATTTTTCTAATATATTTTGTAAATGAACAGAAAATATAAAAAAAAATATGGTTGCCTCCTCATAGTAGCTCTTCGATTATACAACAATAAAACGCAATTCACATAGCCTTTTCATTGTAACAGTTCACTTCAACGACAATAAATTCGATTCATATTTATAAATACAGTTTCCGTAAATCTGCAACGCCCATTACAGAAATACCCGACGAACGATAAGAAAGAAACACGGCGAATGACCAATTGCAAGAAAGAAAGAATCTTCGCTGCTCAGAAACAATCGAATGCAAACAATCCATCCGGTCAGATCTCGTATTCCTTTCATCCTGAAATCGTCCAGGTATTTCATTAAGCAGCACACTGGTGAGGGTAGGCAGCGTTTAATGAAATATCATCGCGTATCGCACAAATGAGTTTCCTTTCCCACCCCTTTTATTCGTGCCCACTGCACGAAAAATCTCGGTTTGACCCACGCGGTTGTTTCGCCATAAAATGTATAGCTTAAGTAAATATCGGGGAAAGGACGCGGTCGGTATGGGAAAGAACCCGTGGTATAGGTGGGGGTGAGAGACGATGAGGGATCGTGGAAATCGTGAAAAATACCGCGGCAGTCTCGAGTATCCTTTCGAGTACGATTAGCGTACTCGTAGCGACGTTCTGCCGTTATCAATTCTCCGGAGAACGCCAATAAAAGAGACAAAGGTAGCGTCAGAGATAGAGGGATGGGAGGGTGAGTCGGGGGATGGAGGCCACTACCGCTCTTCTGCAACCGCGTACATACGTCATATTCGGGGAGAGTTTTTGCCTCGCGATTCTCCGGAAGAGAGCGAGAGACACGAGAGAACGAGAGCGAGAGATTCGAGAGAACGAGGAAGAGACGGAGAATAGAGGAAGGGAGGGAAAACGACGGACAGAGAAGCACGAACGGTATACGAGCACCACTATGTGCCCCTATGTTTTATGCATCCCTTCGCTGGAAGTTACTCCAAGGTCGATTCCTTCGAGAAGCTACTCTTTCTTTTGAAAGTACGCACGGTGATTTGGAATTCCTGCCTCTATTATGCAACACTCTTCCTACCCCGAGTTGAATAGTTTCAGATGTAATCAGCATCGTTCCAGAAACATTCTGATTGTACAGGAATTCGATATGGAACGTTTGAATTTTATACAGTATTAGGGTGTCCCGTAAATTCCTTCCTTGTTTGATAGAAATTTATACACAATATTTATTTTTTAAGATTTGTTGCGTTAAATACGAAGTGTTCTACTGTATCACCCCCTTTCATCCCTCAGTAAACATCATTTTTATGTTACATCAAAAAGGGAAGAAACTTATATTTATTAATATTGAAAGTATTTATGAGAAACTGTGACTGAAAGTATTGCTACTATTTATGAAGAACTAGGATTAAAAATATGAATGTATGGAAAAATAGAATTAAGAATATGGAAGGTATTCATGAAAAATTGGAATTAACCTTTAACGCGTGTAAGACGACTAACATTCGCTACTTGATTTAATGCGACAATTTTAAATAAATAACTTCTAAATAAATTTGGAGTATTATACGGATGATGTTTGTACTTAGAGAAACAGACCATATTGGCGATTAATAATAAAAAAATTCATCAAACTCTTCAAGTACAGAGTTTCACTGTTGCTATATGCCAACAGTAAAACTATTTGCCAGTGCAAAGTGTTAAAGATATGGAACGTATTTATTTTAAACTGGAATTCAAAATATGAAAGATATTTATAAAAAATTAGAAATTACAATATTGGTGGCATTTAGGAACGCAATTTTTGACTGTATAAATCCTGTGAACATAAGGGCAAAATCAGTAATTCTGTAGGTAATTATACTTTCACTCGTCTCAAGTCTGTAATACTTATACAAACAAACCCACAATGAATGTATAATATACAAAAACAATTACAATATCCACATATGTGACCTTCGATTGACGAATTCAGTTCAATTCATATCAATGAATTCAATCAACGAAATAAATCACACAACTAGTCCGTACAAGTACCTTTGAACGGACTAAAATTAATTAAATCGCATGATCTCGTAGAAGTACACAAATTAATTGTTTGACAAATTTTATTGTACATCGTACGTCAACGTTACGAAACAATCGATTAATAATACAAGAGAAGTATTTTATGAACAACTTGAAATTAATCTGTCGCCATTACATTCTCAACAATCCAAAGTTCTCGTCAACGGCCCAAAGGTCATTAAAGCCGTCATTATATAATAATTACAGGAGGATTTTGAACGTTTATGTCGCCCAAATTATTGTTCTACAGAATCTCCGATCGTTAATCCGCGCCGATGAGCATCGGTGATGATTTTTAACACGAAAAATCGTGATCGTTTTTGTTCGTTAGTCCGTGCCTTTCGATCGAGCTAAATTATAGACTGTTGATTACCACGAACTTGGGAGGGCAGCCTTTTGTAAGAAACTATAGCACACCGATCGACTCCTTTCGAATCCCAGCTTCATCGCTCGTTAGAGGGGCGAGAATAAAGTACTTCGATGCGAATGTTAGTTTCTGTAGGCAGTTCAACTTATTTATCTTGATACAATGTTACAGGTCGAAAGGGTGCTCGTAAAATTCTGCAGATTTTTTATTAATGTCGGCAGTCTGCGCTCTGCGGCAATCTACATCGAGAAAGTTAACAACGGAAGGCGCAACAAAAAATTATTACGACTTTCTTTCAGATGGAACGGAGTTTATAATCGTCCTATGAACTTGATTTCGTTAATTTGTTAATACGTTGTATCATCATCTGGATTTTTTGTATCGAACATGTAATGTGGGAAAGGATTTTATGAAATGTGAAGAAACCAACTGATAAATGGAGCTGTGACTTTCACAATTTTAAATTATCACATTATCATCAAACTGTCGATACAACTGTAACACATGAGATCATAAAGGAAACTCTATGGAGTAATTAAGGATATCAGGATTATAATGTAACGATCTTCACTAGAAAGTAGTATCGTTCTATGAAAAGAAAGATTGATAATGCTAAATATAAAAATTAGATCTATAATGTGTAATGATGAATATAAAAATGAGTTTATCAAGATAAAATTGCAGGAACTTAAGAAAATTGATATTTGTAGTAGTTACGAAAAGTTATTTAAATAGATCAGTTTCATATAAACAAAACTTGCTTCAAATGTTCAGAAAATAATCGAAATTACTTAGCAGATACATGTATATACGATTCTATTAATCCTGAATTCTCCACTAAACGATAAAATGAATAGTACTTTCGAAAATATCATAAAAATTGCATGTTAGTTATTATAGTGTCTAGAACACTCGATCCGTTATACACGTTATATAAATAACCCATTTCGTTAATGATTAACATTTTTCTAGGTTATATTTGGTAACGATGTACTTTCAACCTAGTTATTTCAGGCACTTATTTAAAAATTCTGTAAGATTTTATTTACCTGTGAAGTTAATTATGTGAGTTCTCATTTACTTAAGATCATTAGTTTAATTAAGTTAATTTGTTCTGGTATATAATTTTCGGGACGAAAAATTTCACTAAATTTGCAGCAATTAAAGTGTCGAACTTCCTCCATCTTAGCGATGCGAGCGATGGACAGCGTCGACGTCGCAGTAAGGTTTTTTTTTGGTTTTGACTTAATTATTGCCTTCTGAAAGTTCAAATGGGTCTCGGCACCTGATCTATAGATCCAGATTATTAGACTCGTGCAACTCGACATTCAGGTCGAGCACCTGCCTCACCTGTTGCAGCAAAACATTATCTCTCCGGCTACGTTTCGCGGCACTCATTTCTCACCGATTAATGACAGAAAACTATTTCGTACCGTTGTCACTTCTCGTTTCGTTGTCAGCAACTTTTTCTGTGAACAAAATCACGACGTTATGACAGCAGTGAAATGTGCAACGCGATGCTAATCCTAAAACAATTACCGTGGCGTTGCTGGTTATTCCAGTACATATAATTTCAGACACGTGATCAAGAATAATATATCTTCCGTACATTTATATTAATAATATATGTTTAATAATATATGCATTATATGTTTTGTCATATTTGACAGTAACAGTAATGGCGTATCACCCACACGTTCGTTAAAAATATAAATAAACGAACGAATGGTGAAACGTAATTCAATGTACACACGAAATTTTTGTCCCTGTAAAAATGTAATCAAATTTTAAAAAAAGTATCTTAACATATTTTACAATCCAAAATAAGACACGTTTGATGTGGTTATTTCATATAATAATGTGAAATCTTAATAACATAAAATATAATATAATGAACAAAAATAACTGATAATAATAAAATGTATAAGATAAAAAGTATATAATAATATTACAAATAATATAAAATAATGTTTAATAATATAATAATGAAAAATAACGTACAATAATATAGCAGATAATATAACAAATCATAAAGCAATATGTAAAAATATAACAACTGATATAAAATAATATTTGAAGTTTATACCGCTTTATAGCTAGGTTCAATTATCTAATATCTTATTACTAAATTGATAAAAATTACTAAATTATCTTATTTTAAAGGGCAACTATTATTGTCAATAGTGACACAACTTGTCTCAAATGGATAAATACGTTTTGCTTACAGTAAATAATTATTAACAATCATGCTTTAAATAAAATTATGTTGGAATATCTGTAATTTTGGCGGGAGGGAAAATATTTCTCGGAAAAGTGGAATACTTAAGAGTTACGTTAGTTATCAAAATGTCCGCTGCTGGCTGCTGTGGCGGCACTTGTCAGCAGCATTGTTTCCCCACACGAAACTCTTGCTTTCTTCGTAATTTTTAATACTTAAACTTTGTACATCCTAGAATACTGTCTGTCTAATGAAACTTGTAACTTTCTTTCCACTTTATGAACCCTGTATTTACATATTATTTACTTAAATCTCCAATACATTAGCAAAGTAAGAAATTATATCAATAATTAATCTTTCCTTGAACCTCTTCGATACTATACTTTCTTTTAGGAATTCGTCAAACGTGTACAGATATACATTTTTTTTCTAGGCCTATGTTAATTTTCACATTAAAAATAAGAATTTTTATCTAGATCATCAAATTCTGAAGGTATGCTTGATGTACAAGGCTAAGTATTAATATTTAATATTTATTCATGACCAGAACATCCAAATTTATTGCATTCAATAATCATAGACAAACATTATGAATGCATATTATACTTTAATGTTAATTAATAAAAAAAAATTAAGATTTGAAAAGTGTCAATTATTATTGCAAATAAACAGTAGTATTTTGTAAAAATTTAATTCAAATTGTTAAAAATTTTAATATAATATACTATATTAGTAATTTGAACATAATACACAAGACTAAAAATGTTATTTATTATACCATGTAATATAATACGACACAAAATGAAATATTAAGAGAGGCATAAAAACGTAGATCACCTCCGATATTTCTGAAACACGACAATTTTCAAGAAATAAAATTTCAGAAGATTGATTCATATTAACATAATATTGGGGCATTAAAAATACCTCTCAATATTAATATCTAGAATTTGGTAGATAATCTAATTTAACCTAGAATTTGAAGTCCAATTAAGATCAAGTTTAATCTAGAACATCTTATCGAATTTATTATGTAATTTAATTACATTGTATTCTCCGTACTAATAATCTTACAATATGATTAAATTTAAGATTACAAAGTGAACTCATAGTATTTCGTCATTTTAAAACATTTCATGATCAGAACGCATTTTCCAGTTGAAATTCTTGCAGCTTTTTCCGAATTTTAAAACAACGTTACCTAAGGATCAAAAAAATTTGTATTAACTTACTTCACAAAATGATAGAAGGATAACACATAAATGAAGCGTCGCTAAACTTGAAAGGATCAACGTCGTTATCCTTCGGGGCACATCGAATCAAGAGTAAATATCGTTCCAAGAACAGAGAACGATGCAAGAAAGATTCGGATGAAAATCAACTTGACCTGAACGATCATGCGTGTAACGATCAGCCAGTCTAATGACGGTCAGGTTAGAAGAATGAGACGATGAAGAGTGGCTTCGAAACCAAAGGCAAAAGATGCCGATAGACAAAGATCCAGGTTCGTATGAAGGTGGAATTGATTGATGATTACGAGTCGATAATTAAAACCGGAGCCACGTCGGATATCGCCATTTCTTTCACATTAGTATCACCCCGGCACTCCTAATTTGGCATAAACATATTAACAAAAATAATGTCCCAATTCGCCGAATGTACGAGCGCACTGTGAATAATAGGTCAAATATTAATGTAAGATTGGGAAAAATGCACATTTTCTATTGAAATTTAATAGTAAGTTTTATCAGAAATTTAGTAGCAAATATCATATCTTATAATAAAAAATTGTGTTATAATGTTTATAAATATGCGTATGTCTTAATCAATATGAAGTGATTGTTTTGTAGAATTGATGTAATGAAACGAAATAAAATTGTTGTTAAATTATGTACATATATGTCAAATGTTAAACAGACTGTTGTTAATATTATGAACTGTATGAAATCTATGTTTTGTTCCTTTTTTGGAAATTGAAAGTTGACGAAGTTGATCACTAATATTATTAAAACATTATATGTCCATTAAAACATTATAGCAGGGCTAATTTAACCTAACTATAGAAATAATATGTTTACGGTATAAATAATCATATTCAAAAATTATATATAAAATAATATTCGGTAATTTTAAGTAGAACCAAATCAACTATAACGCAATAGAAAAATATGCGTAAATGATATATAAAATAATATTCAAAAGTGATACAGAAAAATGTCTAAATAATGAACAAAATTTGGACGAATAGAGTTAATTCGGTTGTTTTTTGAAAAACTCTATATTGCGTGTAATCAGGATTCACCATCCGAAATAAAGGTTCACCAAACTGGCAACTATTAAATCTCCACAATTAGCTTTTTCCTCTTTGAAGCCTCTAAAACTGTTCCGTGAATGATGAGGGCGGATCGTGAATATATGTAGTAACGGTTTCTCGTATCCCTTTTAATGGCCAAGAATTAGAGGATATGTGGGACCAATGGTTCGCAGACCGTACGATTATTAGAAATGCGAAGGGGTCCAGTCGAAGTCTCTAATGGAAATATAATTGTCATCATCGTTCGGGAGACTCGTCAGACATCGGTCGCGTCGAAGCAGATTAAGGATCGCTATGAGAAAATACAAATGGACGATACCTAAAGTTGCATATCATACAGTATGCAATATTATAGGTATTTTGAACTCGTGGAGTATTGGAAGATTAAGCTCATGAATAACGCAAAATGGATCAAGAATCATGTTTTTTGGAATTTAATTTAAGTTACTTTTCAAGAATGCTTTCATTCACTCTTCACGCTTTAAAATTTAGTTTAATTCATTTGATAAGATTTGATTTGATTTAATATTTAAGATTTAATTTAATGTACTGTTTGAGATTTAACTTACTTTTTGTACGATTTACATTAATGTATTTTTTGGAATTTAATTGAATTTATTTTTTAAGACTTAGTTTAATATATTTTATGGAATTTAAGTTAATTTATTTTTTGAGATTTAATTTAACTTATTTTCTATATTTAATTGAATTTATTTTTGAAGATTTCAATGTTTAGTGTTGTAACAGAAATCAATGTTGAGTTTAGACGTTTGTATTATATTTAAGTTCAAATTTTTCATGTTTTCGTCCCAAATTTAGAAATATTTTTATGTTTTATTCTTCATTAAGTTTACAAATTAAAATTAAAAAAAATGTAGTATTTATCATTAAGGGTAGCATATAATTCACACCTGTGTCACACAGGAATTTTTATAAGGATCTATAAGTAGTTGTATTAAATATTTGAGAATGCATTCAGCCGAGAATACAAAATATCACAAAGCAGATATATTAAAATTATAGGAATAAATGTATTAAATTTTCTAAGTATTATATTATTTACACCTATATAATATATGAAATTTTAGCAGAGTCTGTGTCTATTTTATTAGAAAAAAGTACTTCGACTAATATCATATAACAGATATACTCAAATTATTAGAAAAATGTTTTTATTTATTGTTATAAATAGTTATCACATCAACCATATCCATATAATGCATAAGACTTTAATCAGAATCTACAAGCAATTTTATTATAAATACATATTTTTAAATTTCTTCAACCAAGAAAGTAGAATCGCAAAACATACTAAAGTTATTAAAAATGAAACTAAAATCGATATACCAAAATTATTACAAATAAAACTGTCTACCATTTCTGTAGACGTACTTCAACTTCTGCACAACAGTGCACACGATAGTTGTCTACATGCATGAACTTCTGATTATTCAATTAAAACTAATGAAATCATTACATCATTTCACGAATATTAATCGATACTGCTGTAGCTATTCTACACCAATATAAAAGTCGCTAAAATTTCATTAGTCCTTGTAACACCGGCATGATCTCCGTTTTATGCATCGAATTAATCACGATCATCAAAGACAAAAACAATGCAAAAATTGATCAGATCTCTGGTAGTCCGTTACAAACGTCGTTTGATGAACAAACTTAGCAACAGTGTGGTTTCCTCTCGGTAATAAAGTGTTGCTAAATAAATTAGTTCTGCTCTGTTCAACGTATAAATTACAATGAGAAATTACATTTATAATCGACCAGGCAACCTATACGAGACGGCATATTGTATCTTAATACGGGCTGGTTCATCGACCAGTTTACCCTTATCGTAACGAACGATCGAGCTTTAATTGGCCGATTCGTCATCCCACGACGAATTTGATTATCAACATCGAGCGAGAAACTTATCGTGGCTGCCACTTGCACGCGAATGACTCACACTGTGACCCCCGTCAAACCTTGAGGGAGATAATACCGAGCTAACAATTAATACTATGGTTAATTTTTTCATGATATTCATGAGTAATCGAGTTTGCTCCCTCCCTAGGCGGTCGAAAAATTATCAATTTTCTTGCCAGTCCTCTGGGCGATTCGATAATTTGAATATGAATCGTTAGGCCAACTACAGTCGCACTCTCTGTTTGATAAGAATTTTGTAAAAAAAGTTTAGAAATATTTTGAGACACCCGACATTCGACGTTTCTTTCTCATCCAGGAAGGATTAAATCATCGGTTCTTGTTGTACAATGCTGTGTCACACAGGGGACGTGTGTTATACTTCGAATACGACGAAATGGACTCAAATTCATAATAATTCAATTCTGCGTTCAATTATAATTATAATGGACACCATCTAGAATTACTGAATGCAAAATGTGCTGAATATTTTGATTACATGTGCTTATTTCAAGGATGTAACAATAATTAGTAAGCTGTTTACCCCTTAACCTACAATTCTCTAGACAGACGCGTGGTTTGTGCAAGTAATTATTACTACAATTACTTTACTAGTTATTGCAACAAACACCTAACTAATAACTACTAGAATTACGTAACTAATTGTTGCTACAATTACCTAACTATTATTGGCGTAGTGTCAGGACAAATAAACAAATATAAAATATTAGGCACATTTTTCATTCAGAAATGCTTTATTGTTCAGATTATAATTAGCATTAAATACAAAATGAAAGCATGAGTCCGGTTTGTTATAATTGAACTGCGTTTTCGCGAGTGTGACAGATCGAAAATGTTATGAAGAAAAAGAGATTTTAAATTATGTAACCATCATAATTGAGGTTTCTATTTAACCCCTTGCCTTATAATATCGTCTTTCACACGTAACTGTTACAATACAATAAATTTGGCTTATATTTTCATCGCGATTCAAATTCGAGCTTAATTTTAATGGCAACCCGTCCACCAACGACTGCCATATCCAAAATATCCCTGACATTCGAGTAATATTTGTCTGTCTCAACATTACAACGATAATTAAGTCGCCCTGCCTGACGCACTTGCCGATAAAATCATAAGTTAAGGGGTTAAAAATATAGATCGTGATACAGTACGATCCATTTAAAAACTAGAAATTAGTAGAAATTTTAAAGGTATCCATAAGGTTAAGGTCTACCATCGGCATTTAAAGGGATGGGACGATCGCTAATGTCAATTTGATGAAATTATAATACCACAGGACTAGTGGACTGTCAAATGATCGGCTATTAGGTGCAAGGCAGCAAGTTTTGGCACGCTCGACTGATGTCGATATAATAGTACGATTCTTCGAACAGTGAATTTCACAAGTGCATGGGAATTACATGTAAAAGTTCAATTTGTGCAGCGCTGATCTCGCTCGTTAACGACGACTATTACTTCGTTATAGGGATACCGAACGACCATGTTTTCAGCGCTTTCAAACGACTGTAAATTAAGATTATTACCCAGCGAATATGATACAGACGCCAAATTCGAAACTGCTCACGGTAACTCATCCGATTGTTCTATTCATGCGGAACTGAAGACGAATAAATTGTTTCGTTCGATAATATTAATTCGTTTACATAACATTTTGTTGGGTCATTACACGCCGAATCGATCACTTTTTGACGTCACCATCTGCGATTTTGTTTTAATCAAAATATGTTATAGTCTATGTGAAAGTAGGGGGGGTTTAAGTCATCATTTTGCCGATTTCGTATTTGTTTAAAAATTACAAGCCTTCAAAATTTGCAGTTTTTGCCTATTTTTGCAAAAATAGGCATCACTTACGAATTATTTTCTCAAAAACTACTCATTCGATTTAGATAAATTTTTGTTTGTTTTATTCATAAAGGATTGGGCTACTATAAAATATTTTTTAAACATAAGATTATGTTTTCCATCAATACGAATAATTATTTACTTTTGAAAAATTCTTCCGCCATAAATAGGTGTTAAATGTGTGCTAAGAAATTTTAACATTTTCAACTTTTTTGTGGTTTACAAATTTCAGAATTGACAACTTTATTGTAGTTTGAAAATCGGAAAATTTTCATCGTTTTCGAAGTTTTGGAAACTTTCAAATTTTTTAAATTAATTAAGGTAAAATTGATGAAATTTGCAAGATGTTTATGGCTGTGGAATGTATGTACGTGGTGTGACAACAAGGTTATATGAAAATGACATTGAGTCTCATAATTATTTAAGCACCGTAAAGAGTTAAGCAGGCCGAGTGCATAATAAAACAAATTAACTAATGAAGACATAAAAGTCAATTAAGAAAAGCATATTAAAATAAAAAATGTGTTAGCTAACGTAATAGATGCAAATTTAAAGAAGTTATTTTGTAATAGTTGTATTCTAACAGTATTGTCATTGACAACACAGCGAGAGTCTGTTTTAACATTGAATTTCTAATCAATGAATAAATCAAGATAATGTCTGAAAATGGAGGTGGACCTATTTAAAATAACTTGCAGAAAACCTTTGGTAGACAAACACATAAAGAACACATGAGAATTAATATTTTTCTAAGCTTTCTTTCAAATACTTCTACGTAAATTAATTAAGCTACATCTACGATTAAATGAATGAATTAGGTAATGAATTATAATTAAATGAATGAATGATTGAATGAATAATCTAGTACAATATTCTGCAATAAAAACACATTAATATAGACTGTTTAAAAGATCGGTACTTGTAAAATATTTGTATACAGCTTAATTGAAAATTACTTGCATTACAAGCAATATCTTTACAAGAAAGGAATCAATCTTCTCAGGGAATCTTCAGAAGGAATATTTATAGAGAAAAGTTTGAAGGAATTTGAGTTTGCCTATGTTATCGAGGAATTTTATATTATGTATCAAGATATTTAACCAGTTAGCTGTGTTTGACGAGTATACTCGTCATGGAGAAGCGGCGGGAGTTTGTGCCATAACGAGTATATTCCTGAGTCCCAGCTAAATGGTTAACTAAATAAGTGAATATTAGTAACAAAATCATCAATTTTATAGGATAGACCGATCTTTGTGATCCAATATTTTAACAGGGACACTTATTCCGTGATTGACGAATGTACTCGCAAAAGGGGGTGCCACAGCTAACTGGTTAATATTATCGACACGTGGTTCCTCTATTTGCGAGTATATTGAAATGAAATTTACTCGCGATTGATGTTGAAATTGAAATATAGTGGCGCCACAATTAAAACAGATCGTTACATATCCCAGACTGTTCACTATCTGTACACTCGCGTGATACTAAAAACCAACTATCGCCAACAATAATCGCTTTCATTACGAATCTGCATAGTAAGCGGGGGTGCCAATTGCCATTCTTTTCGTATTTATGAGGAAGCAGTCCATAAAGTGTTAATTTGCCCTCATAAAGGATTCGTGGGACACGTGAAATCATAAATGTATCACGCAACAGAGAATGGCAACAAGAAATTACTTCAGAACATCATACGTGTTGATGACGTGTTTAAAATTTATATTTACGGACTCAAATTATATATTTGCAATTAATATTACGCTATAATGTTTATAATCTACAAATTACACCTACCACATTGTAATAAATATTCTACGTTACACGAAAATAAAATGATAAGCTCAGCTATTTTACATATATTTGAAACGAGATTAAAGTTTATAAAATAAAATATAATTTATGTGTAATTTGAATAACATAAATATAAATATACTTTGTACATGTATTTTTATAGAAATATATAATAATTATTAAAATAACATAATTATAAAAATAATGTGATGCACTTTACTTTTTCAGTAGCCAAATTGATTTAAACTCATCTTGATAATATTTTAAATAATAAAAGCAGTATTATTAAAATTGTTAAATTATACGGCTCTTGTGGTTCTGAAGGAACCACTGAAGGATTTTGAACATTTTTTCAAGAAAATATCTGGAAATTCCTAAAGCTATAAAACACTTTATACTTGAAACTTACTATTAAAAAAACCAATTCCATGTCAATTGTTAGAAAAATAAATTTTTCTGCGATCTCATTAAGAATTTGATGATGTGAAGCTAGAAAGCACATCGTGATAAAAATAGTGTTAATTAAAAAGAAGACAAATTCAATGTCTGCTGCATGAATTTCTCATATCAGATTCAAACCCCAAATTTTAAAATTCAAAAATTTTAGATTTTTAAGGTGTACAAATCTTCATAATTTCTAAACTACGATATTTCATTACAAAATATCATGCTTAAAAATATGATTCGAAAATATCCTATGTTCAAACGGACCTCAAAGAAGTAAGCAATTAATATTCCACGAACTAATTAATTTTACAATTCGCAAACTACTTTCTTGCTATGCAACATGTTATTGTATCATAAAGATTAATTTCGGGGAAATCACAGGCACAATTTTTGTGCCGCATTTTTCTCCGCGACACCATGAACATTGCAGAGCGTCAGAACAACGTACACACCATATGTTCTTTTATTTGCACGCTGTATAGGTTGATATGCAAATGGTCGTGAGTCCATGGCCGAAGGTAGATAAAATGCTTTATTCGCGGCACAAATGGAAAGTAAAGACCAGCAGAAAAAAAGAATGGCGCTCTTGTTAATCAATTTCTGATGGATCGGTAAACGTCACAACGTTCATCATACGAAATCTCCGTTTTTCACCCGCTATGTTCTTTTTTTGTATAAAGCGTTCATATCAGATATACCATGAAATGGCTCGAAATAAAGGACATCATAAATCGAGCCTTTGATAGGAAAAAATAATTTATTTTATAGCTTTAGTCAATGTATATACGCGTAATAAAAATTTGTTTATATTATCAAATGAATTATTGGTATGTACGTTTGAATTTATCATACTTATTCTATTTCTTATATTTTATTTTACTTTCTCCAATTTTGTAAGTTTACTTATTTAAATTATGAACATTTTTAATATTTTAAAATTATGACTTTTCCATATTCTTTTATGGCGATTTATGATGACCACTGGTCTTCTTAGAAAATAATGATCAAATGCATGGTGCAATATCATAGCCATTATAGTTACTTTATGTACAGTACAGTTTTCACTTGATAGCATTGTATTATAGGTAACTGTATACTTAGTATTAACGCTTACTCATTTAATATAATTGTAGATACAATATATAATTAAATGTATAAGTTAATTTAATGGTAACGGTATACAAGTAATATTTAGTTGTAGACAATTGTAGTCACCTATAATACAACAATTAATAAAATAATATACATTGTTAATAATTGAATGATCATAGTGATTACCTATTAACAGCTCACCTCAACATTAAGTAAGCATAATCATCTTCAGTATGTAATAATCACTATATCCTAAATAGCTACAGTCACTCATAATTAAATAAGCACTGAAAATTACTTTGAAAATCTGAACATTTACTTTGAATACTTCGTTATTCATATATGCAAGATGCTAAAATGTCCATATAATTCAGTACCTCCTATATTCTTAAGAATTTGTTCAACTGCCTAATTGAAAACACTCGTATTAACTATATGGAACTAATACATACTAGAACATATTATGAACGTATTTGGTAAAACTTTTTAACAACAGAAATTCTACTTAATCAATTCTTCAGTTGTTGCAGTGTCAGTCAACACGTTAGTCACCTATTAAAGTCACATATTCAATGATCACTTGTTAGAAAACTATAGTCTGATCTATACAGCTATCCATTTCATAAAACATGCTTATCATCATTCTTGATATTTGAAGCACCAAAAGTACCCCTGTTTGTTTCGTAAAATCAGCACCAAATGCTTATGCTCAATGCAGTCGCCATTGCATATAGGTTCTAACATGTGGATCATTTTATCCGAAACGATGATCGCCATACCCAAATAACGAGACGTGAACAAAATACATAAATTCGAGTTATCGTTAGTTATCGTAACTTGCACTTTATCTCTTCATGGTTGTAAAATATACTTTGAACGATAATTTTTTATTCGAGTGTTACTCGACTGGGTGTGATCAGGCATTAGAGCAGCTTATCGATAAGATCCATACTAAAGTTAAGAAGCAATTCCCCGTTGATTACCATCGAAATTTTTAAGCACCGTATATGGCAATATCGAAGAGCTTGTTGTGAATGATATTAGGATACAGATGCCTAACATGAAGATCTCATCTAACGCGAGACTTCTTCTATTGATCGTAATCTTACGACTTTTTAAACGAATATGACCCATGCGGGACATGCTTAATAATCTTCATTGTACGTCTTAACGTATAATTATATACGTTATATATGTTATTTGTACTGAACGTATAAATAAGATTGAAGAGTTAATTTTGAACTCTGAACTGTATTTAGAGGACACAACGCAATAGCGGCGAAAACCGCGAAATATTCGGTGGATGTTTATAAATTAGACATTTGTAATTAAATTGTGTGACTGTCGCTATATCGAATGTAACGAACAGGTGTTGCTGTCAGGTGGAAATTGTTTTCGACCCGAATCACGATGACTGTATATTGAAATTCGGAAATCGAATTACACGGTGAGCCGCAGGTGTTCGTTTAAACCGAACTTTTAATCACGGCAGCTATTTACCAAATAGATATCTAAAAATAAAATTTGAAGAACGGCACATTGATTGGGAACATGATAGTGATAGAATGCAGATCTTATGCATGTTAACTGTTTTCTAACATATGTTACATGGGTTACATACTTCATGATATATGTTACACGTGTTGCGCGTTTCATGATATATGTTACACGCGTTATTTATGTACATATAGATATATTATATATATAGTCTATATATTTTAAGAACATTCAGTTTTAATTACAATTACAAGATTTTGCACTATCAAGTTTTCAAATTTATTAGCTCAGACATGAAAAAATATGGAATTACAAACATTAATTAATTTAAATCTACAAATATATATACATAATAAAAGTACGAATAATAAAAACGATATACACTCATGGACAAAATTAAGTGGACAGGTATCATAAATAACAAAAGGTTAATTTAATTTAACTAACAATTCCTATAAATCATAACTTTATTGCACAATTATATATATTAAATAAATGTTTTTTCAAGTCTACAAAAGCATTTCACGTTCTAAATTTAAAATTTATTTAAAACATTGTAACAAAACAACAAATTTTGTACATTTCTGCAATGTCCACTTAATTTTGTCCATGACTGTAATTGTTGAATAAAGTTTTGATTTAAAGGCATTATTAGTTAAATTAAATTAACCGTTTATTATTTATGACACCTATCCACTTAATTTTCTCCACGACTGTATGCGTGAAGAATTAAAAATTGAGAAATTCCAAAGTTTACAAGTTTCTAAATTTTCAAACACTTATATTTTCACCTTAAGAAAATAATCCTAAATGTCAATCAGTGTCTATGATTGTTATCCACGTCTCTGCCCTCGCGAGCACAGTTGCCCATCGATATACCTTAATGTCAATATCATCACTACATAATAAACCCTATAATAAACAACAAATAAGGTCATCGCCACTAACCAAACAGACATGACGATTTCCTAAAAAATTCCGAACCCCCTCGGTGCAAAACAAATTGTACCCAACCAGAAAAATATCTAAACTAAAAAAATACAAAAACCAAAATGGGTCGGCAAGGATTCAAGAAGAGCCTCGTAAGAGGAATATCATTACACGACATTGAAAAGGGAAGAATGAATATAATACTAGTAATACTAGTTAATCAAGGTCGCAACAGAGCAAAGTAAGAAACTGCCTATCGCAAGACTAATATCCGCAAAAACCCGTGAACTCCGTTGTTCGTTATTTGAACTAGAAATAAGTCTATAAATCGGAACTGCGTGCGCGGCAAAAGGATCCACATCGAAAGAAGCATGATCCAAAGGACCCGGTCGGTTGATTGCAAAATAATTGAACGGTCTGTGCGATCGGCCGGTCTCGAATCTATCGGTCTGATTGGCTGGTACCGGGTCCAGCGCGGGGGAATGTGGGTCCGGTAATGCGTTTTTAAAGACCAGCCCGTCGTGTGTGGACCCAAGAGGGCGGGAGCAACGCGAGAAGCATCGATGCGGCCTGGGTTTCATCGTTGATGGATCACCGGCACCGATCGGGCACCGCCAAACTAATCAATAATCATGCTCCTTCGACCGGCAGCTATTACCTAGCCTGCAGCGGCGGGATCATCATTTCTCTTAGTCCCCCTTTGGTTTCTTCGTCTGCGAGGCTCCTCCGCGAGGAGTAATGACAAGTTATCATTATAAACGTATTACGTCGGGTCGTTTCACCTGGTTCTCCTTCAACGTCTTTTCCCTGAACCGAACAGATAACGACGCTTCCGCGCAGATAGCCATCTACCGGTTTTTCGGCCGCAGCTGATCGGTTGCTCAATCGGCCACGCTCGAGGGAGTCGTGGTCGCGGCCACATGATTTCACCTGTTGCCGGGTTATCGATCGTGTGATCGATATTATCGTGGACCGTAACGGTCCCGGTTGCAACCTCCGATCGGCAACGCAACGCGGTTTTCGATGGAAACTCGTCGCACGGAACGATCGATCGCCTATCAACGTGTGGGCCATCCTGGAAATGCATGCATGCGGTGCGCTACCCTTTATCCAGACGTTTCCTTTCTCGATCGATATACAGGGTGCGCCAACTGTAGATACCATATGATAAATGCTTATAAAATAATGAAAACGTAATTAAATAGACTTCAGTTCGCGATATTTAGTTACTTTGATTTATACCAGTACAAAAAATTCATTTGATGAATACAATATCGGGCAAATGGTCCCCTTTGTGAACAGCGCAAAGAAATGCTCGTTTTTGACCATTTTCCAGAACTTTTTGCAACGTTTTGGGCATTGTTTCCGTTACTACTTTGCGAATTGCATCTTTTAATTCCTGGAGCAACCGCGGTGCGTTAAAATGATGCATTTTGGACTTTGAATATCCCTGCAGAAAAAAATCTAGAGCCGTCAAATCGGGCGACCGCGGACGCGATTCGTAATCGCCACTTTTCGAAATGAAGCGATTTGGGAACAATTTTCTTCTTCTCAACATCGACTCGAACAACCTGAATATTCTCGTTACTGCTCTTTTTCTATATTCCTGTTAATGCTTCCCTCTCTTTGAATTCTGGGCAATCATCAGTACCGATAATATACTAACCTCTGACTGATTATGTGCCCTACAATTACACAATCCTATAAATAAACATAATAATACATAATTTCTACTTCTAGATTTATTATCATATATAATTAATTAGATAATTAATTAGATAATTAATTATAAACATAATTCTTAAGTTATAACAATGTCCTTATTTGCAGCTCTATAATATTATCTGTAAGATTTCTTGTTAACGAATTCAATACACACTTGACATCATTCACTATTTCGAGATATTAGAAATATGTTACTCTCGGAATCTATAAAATGAAAATGAAATTATTTATTGTTATTTTTGTCTTCAAGGAAAGATCGGAAAGAATAATCTTAGTTTAGTAATAGTGCTTTTAATACTTCATTTACAGAATCCGTAAAAATGGGGAACCCTACATAGATTCCTTATTTCAAGTCACAAAAACTATTTAGAAGCTTTTGTCAAAATTATGTCAATTTTTGCCGAAAGAAAGAAACATTGCATAAGCTAGTTTACGTGCCACGCCGTATTAATTTAAATTTCTACTTTCATATTAATTTAAAAATAAATTAGAAATAATTTCAAACAATTTAAAAAATAATTTTAATAATTTAGAAATCTAGTACTAAAAAGTACTGGGGATAAATCTTGATGTACAAGGTTTCACCTTACTAAGATCAATGTTATATTATTAAATACCTATTTTATTACGAGCTAATTAATTAATTGGAATGAAAGAATTAAATTCTTGATAGAAATGTACCGTAAAACGTTATCGTACTGGAGACAAGAAGGGTGCAGAACTTCCTCTCGTTATAGTCATGTTACTATTTTATAATATAACCTTTGTATCAATAAAATATCAATAAAATTCCATATCGCATAAGAAATATGTGGTTTCAATTAGTGTAATTTGTTTCAATTTCATAGAAAGGAATGAAATTAATATGACACGTGTTAAGTATGAATGCTTTCACGTATAAATTAATGAAAAATATTTATTGCTTCTGTAAATATGAACGAATCCTTATATTCAATTATTCATACAGCAACAAAAGAAGCAATGAATGTGTCGAATAAGATGAACGAAGAAAATGTGAAAAATTTAGAGGACTGTACTTAAAAGTGTGCATCTACACGTTCGAACAAAGTCAAGGAAAGTCTGTTCAGTTCTTAGAAAAATTTGCGAACCACTGCTGTATTAGTGCTATATAGTAAAAGTTCCCAGAGGCGAGTCATAATATCGACTGTAAGCTGAAAGGGCAAGCAACTACATATTGCACTAAAGTGCACGCTAAATGGCGTGTTGTGTCTATGCTGTTCTTGTATTAATTTGTTCTTCTTCTTCTAGCATCAATAATGAAGTTTTTTGTGTATGTTACTGTGAGCCTGAAGCGGATATCTTTATTACGTTGCTTTTGAAAACTGGCGAAAGAGATTTTAGTATTTTGCATATTAAGGCGGTGTCGCTTGAGCATTTCAATAGGCATCTTTGTTAATGTGGATTGCTGATAAAAATATACTTTTAAGGATTTCATCGTGTGTTTTATTAATTCTTTCGATGTGAAGAAACAGATCTGTCAGAAAGTGGGTTGAGAATGTTTTATGTTTGGAAGTAAGGATATATGAGCATATTTGGGAATGTGGATATGTGGATATTTGAATATTTGGAAATTTGAAAATTTGTATATTTGAAAATTTGGATATTTGAATATTTGAATATTTGAATATTTGAATATTTGAATATTTGAATATTTGAATATTTGAATATTTGAATATTTGAATATTTGGACATTTGGACATTTGGACATTTGAAAATTTGAAAATTTGGATATTTGAATATTTGAATATTAGAATATTAGAATATTTGGAAATTTGAAAATTTGAAAATTTGAAAATTTTGATATTTTAATATTTGAATATTTGGAAATTTGAAAATTTGAAAATTTGAAAATTTGAAAATTTGAAAATTTGAAAGTTTGAAAATTTGAAAGTTTGAAAGTTTGAAAGTTTGAAAATTTGGAAATTTGAAAATTTTGTGAATTTACAGATTCTGGTGATTCGATTGTTTGACACTTTGGAAATTTGAAAGTTTTAGGAAGCTTTAGGAATTTGAGTACTTAGGAGTTTAGATATTTGGATCTTTGGAAATTAAAAAGTTTAGAAACTTGCAAATTTGCAAATGTCGGAAACTTAATACTTATTTACATTAAAATTATTTTTAACACGTACATAAATCACGAAAAAATTAATTTTCTCCGATTATTTAATTAAAATAATTTTCAACCTCATCTAATATTTTACACACGGTGTATTAATAAAGTTTCTGTCATAAAAATTAAGCTCCTTTCAGTTACTTTTAGACACTGTATCAGTAAACAACTCATATATATATATATAAAATATAATTTACCATCTGTAACTATACAATAATATATAGTTTCAAAATTTTGTATACAAATAATGTAACTGTTCCATGAATATACATTTAAACATTATGTTTGATGTAAAATAGAATCTAATTCCTTCATTATTCCGAATCTTCGTCCTGCTTTTCATTCAATTTTGTAATATGATTTTAATAGACATCAATGACTCTAATTACGCTGTAAATATCTCCAATATAGTTAACAGTAATTTCAGCCAACTAGAAAATTCATAACGCTCGAAGTAACCCGTTTCATTCATTTCAAATTTCGACTCTCATTAACCAATCATATTTCGATGTTCACAATCTGCCCTACCTTCATTTTCCACTAGTACGATTCTATTGGAAACGTCCTAAAGCAATAAACGGCACGGTATTCAATGATACCATTTAATACCTTCATTGTCAAAAAATTAATTGGACACGGGTATAATTTGCAACTCATTCGACGGAGTCGTTCAATTCATATTACCTCGATATATTCTCTCTCGAAATGATATCCAATTAGTTTTTATTCTGATTTTATGATACATTTATAGATAAAATGAAATAATTCAATACAATCAATAAATAAAATGTAATCGTATATTGCAAATATTATATGCGGTAGGTAGAAACAATAAAAACAGATCAACATATAAAAATTGTGTAAAAGTGTTAACATCCTTTAAAGTACTATTTACATAAATACGTAACACTTACAAATATGCAATTTTAAATATGTAATGTTCATAATGAAAATTATAACAGTAGTCTGATGTCCAATACCATGTAACAATATTTAGGATGAACTGAGTTAACATAATCTCCAATTAAATTTCCAAACATGTTGAATTACTAAAATTATGAGTCCATTAAAAAATAATTTTACGAACGTTCACAATTGCCCAAACTGTTGTGCCCTTGACAATGTCTCAAGTTCCTAGAAAAAATTAATTAAAAAAGTTTACACTAGACGACGTTTAAATGTAAGGAGATTAAATAAGAAAATGTTTAAATTTAAACGATGCAAATCAGGAAACGTTTAAATTCTAAGGGTTCGAATCATCGAACGTTTAAATTCAAAGTGTTTGAATTAGAAAACGTTTATATTCAAAAAGTGTTTAAATTAATATTTTCAATCAAACAAATTTCTCAAATACTTAACAGTTCAACGAACAAAAAAGTTGATCTGTCGAAACTTGCATATCGTAATCAGTCGTTAAATTCGTTCCAAGGAAGCGTAAATACGACTTTTGGAGATACGATAATGTCACCTAATCTTTTCCACTCGACGGAAAATGGAATTTCATTTATCCCCCGGTGACGGTCGATACCGTTCGGGAAAGCGTAACACAAACGAAAGGGAATAAACGTGGCAAAAAAAGGAGCAAACACATCGAGGAAAGGGTGAAACGAGGGGAGGATTATAGGTGGATGTTCGATAGCTTATAAAGAGCCGAAGCGAGGAGCTATGACAAGGTGAAAATGCAGTAATAAAACCGGTAAGCTACCTCTCGTCCTTCGTTATCAGTTCTCACTCGTTCCACCACCTGTTCAGCCCCCATCATTGCAATATCGATAAAAGCTTGGCTGTATTGTAAGCTCGTCCACGAACAGAACCACCGGCACAGATTCGCAGGGAGTTGTCAGAGGGTATGGGAAAGCCATCAATTTCAATGGGCTTTGAAAACCGAACTACTTGTTGCATGTCCCACCCCCTTGATTCTCCCTTTCCGGAACCGTTCGCTCACCCTCCTCTCGATACACGAGCCGATAGCTTCCCCCGGGAACGATGCCTGTGAAACGTCCCGAACGCGTTTCCTTCCTCCGTTCAGAGGATTACCCTCCTCCTCTTTGCATTTTCCCTTTTACCGTAGGCTTTGTTGCCTTTAAACGTTATCGCGATAACGTGTCACGGTACTAACGGGAAAAAGATCGTTAATTTACGTGGTTGTTAGGATAAATAAATCATTGAAGCATGATAAATGATACTATCATGTGGTGCAACGATGTGGGAGACTGGAGTGAGTTGATACAGCTTGCATTTTTTACTCCATTTTTTGAGCAAATTTTTGGTCTTATTGATTAACCAAAGAAAAATGTTCTGAAACACATCATTTTTTAAGCTATAATTGAAGATATTATTTTGTTCACTGAAATAATATACAATGTTGTATTATTTAAATTAGCGATTGCTCTGATGCTATAAATCGGAATGTAATATGTACCGTTATATTATTTAAATTAGTTATAGTTCTAATGAAAGAATTTTAATAACCGCAGAAAATACAACAATATTTATACATGATGATATTGGAAACGAGTAAACTGTTCATAAATGGCAAGGCAAAATTACAATTTCTGACAGTATTTTTAATTGAATTAAATAATAAAAGTTAGATTTAGATATCAATAATTTATAAAAATAATTATGTTAAAAACTGAAAGTCATTAAATTTCTAAAAATAAAATAATAAATATATCTAAGAATTTTATAAATTCTATTAATGTTAATTCAGCCAGATGTTAAAGTAAATGTTTCTAAAATTGTTAATAAATATAATTGCAGTGAAAATTTTCTTTGTAAATGATGATGTGAAATAATATACATAAAATAAGTTAGTATTTATTCGATGAAGTGTCAAATAACGATAAGCAAATCGTATATTCTTTTACATAGATTGATTTTCCAGATGATATTATGTAAGAAGACATGATTAAGTAATACATATGTCGGGTAACTTGAATATTTGGGACATGCAAATATTTGATGAATTATTTCACTTTCTAATTCATTAAATAAAAAAATTATTTATGTTAATTTGTTTTTATACGGGTTGTTCCCGATATGGTATAGATGGAAAGAGTATCGTGCTTGAGGGCATAATGAAACACCCCATAATACCCTGTCATCAAAGATGAAATACTCACATATGAAAAATATTATAAAATATTATTTAATAATATGAAACTTTTCTATAAATACAAATATTCATAGATCTAACATTTTGTATATCACATAACATTACATAAAACCCTACAAATGATACGTTTCTAAACATACAGATATTTTCAGTCCCAAAATATTACATAATATTATGTAACGTCACATCCACCCTCAAGAACATAGCATATCTAAAATTACTGATACTCGTTGACCTAAAACTTAATCTCGCGTACATAAATGTTTAATATCGTACATAAATTTTCCAAACACTTCTAACTACTGAACCTAACTTCCAAATAAGAACCATCCCTACGCAAGAGCGTCGATAAAGAGGCCGAGAACAATTGCCTAAGAGGCGCCAAACATGGCAAAAGAATGTGTTCACATAATTTGCATAATAATATCGTCTAGGGAATTTGCTGAACCGATCCGAGAGAATAAATTTCACTAGAACGGCTTATGGTATTTTCCTTATTCGGAATTGATATGCATCACGGGGCAGATATAACGAGGGATATGACAGCTTGCAGGATGTCGATGAACAGCGTCGCGATTTCTGTCTTTGTTTTTAATCACTGACCGAGCAGATTCGATGTTCCGCTGTGGAACGTCGTTAATTGGCCAGGATGGCAGGGTAATCATCGCGGCTGTTACTCGCGCGAATTAAAAGCGATGTTAATGCTAACGTGGGAACATTCTGATCATCCATTGTATAGGCTGATCTACATATCTTCTGGTAATCGTGTGGTAACTGTATCGAACCGGCTTCAATGTTACGCGTGTGCGCGCATGTCTACCTCTCGACGAATTATATTATCCCGCGTAATTAGAAATTCGTTATGATTAACGTAAGTGCCTTTCACTAGCGTTTACGCGGTCATTTATTCACGGCTTTGTGGCTTATATAGCCAAGTATCTGATTTCTGATTGGAAATTCGGAATGTGGCACAAGCTTGGAGGTGTATCGAGATGGAAATCTGGGAATTTGGTAGAACACAAGTAAAGTAGGCATAGTAATTTATGAAAAATTAGGATTAACGGTTTTTGGAAGGCGAAAATGTGTGATTCGATAAATTATAAAATTGGGGAGTAGCGAAATTTTGAGATTTTTGAGATTGGTTGTTTAGGGACACGCAATTTAGTGATACGACGATTTAGAAATTTATAGACGGAGAAATTTGGAAGTTAGGTTAGGTGGGATTTTGAGATTTAGGGAGACGGAATCTAGGGACGTGGGGATTTAGAAAAGAACGATTTCACGATTTTCAAATTTGGGAACGGGAGAAATGTGATAATTTTGGAATTTGAAAATCTTGAGGTACGAAAATCTAGGGTTTGGGGATTTGAGAATTCAGAAATTGGAAAATGTCGATATTTTGGGATCTGGGCGTTAGGAAAAAATCTAGGAATTTGTAGATTTTGGTATTAACAAATTTAGGAGTTTGGGAATTTAGGGATCTAATGATGTAGGAAAATACAAATTTAGAGATATAGCAATTTTAGAATTGAGAAATAAAGAAATTTAGTAACATTGATATTCGGTGATTTAGAAATTCGGAGGTGTAGGAATTTAGTGATTTAGGAAGTTAGAACTAAAGAACTTTGGAAATTACGGGATTCACATTTCTGGAATTCGAAAATGTAGTGATTCCACTACTCAAAAATCGAAATTTCGAAAACTGGAATTTGTAGATTGTTGAAATCTAAGATCCTGGAATTTGGAGATTTCGAAATTTGAGAACCTTGAATTCGGAGATTTCGAAATCTGAGGATCTTGAAAATTTTGAAACTAAAAGGTTCGAAAACAAAGTTCAGCAATCTAGAACCTTAGAATCTACAAATATATTATTTTAAAAAATTATATGTCGAAGAATTTATTTAATTTATCGAAATCGTCGAATATGGACAACCATGAAAATTTCGTAATAAATTGTAAACGAATGAACAATATCCAGTATCAACCGATTTCAAGCGACCGTCCAGAGGCGAATCCAATGGTATTCGCATCGATGCACATAATTCTGTGTGTTGCATCGAGAACCATGATGCAACACAGAGACACTGGAAGAGAGGATGCGTAACGCAAGAGCTCGATTTTGCTATTCATTAGAGCCGTCAGTGGGTAAACAAACAGCGGGTACTCGTGTGTGTGGATATGTGATTAACGTGGAAGCTTCGCGTAACCGCCTCGATATCAGCCAGGGGTGAATCGTGCACAAGCTTCCCCACGGTCTGTCCCGGCTCTTCCCACCAAGACTCACACCCCTGTCGCTGTGCCTGTACTCGAGTGAAGCTCATCGATCGACCACCCCCATCCCGACAAGTCCACACCAGAAGTGAGCTAAAACCACTATCAGATTTGATCGAGCTACAGGTGACACGGTGTACTTATGATGGTGTGTCAAACTCGCGGGTTTTGTTCGTTTCGTTCGATCGGACTTGCACTTTCTACGTTATTAACACTAGATTTGTGAGCGTTGAATGACCATTTATACTTGAATCGAAATTATGGTATAAAAGTAAGTGAATAATGGACAACGCGTGAAGCAATTCATGCAATGATTCTTTATTTCGATGAAGGATAAGATAAATTTTGTCGTAAGCTTCTTACCAATTTTTCTCTGTTGAATAATTAACCACAGTGTGGTACAGAAAAGAAACATAAAGAGATAGAATAAAACTGAATAGAGAAAAGAATATAATGTATTTCAATGAACAGAAAAATAAATCTTTAATCGGCACTATAATCGTTGCGAATCTCTCACCTGCGCGGTTCGGTATCTAATGAACTATCCCTTCCGCGATAGCTCATCGCGACTCGCTCTCACACACGCATACATATTATTATTCGGCAGTACCGTGTACGGTGCTGCCCTAGCCCGTATACAACAACAGAGTTTGTTTGCCTCCAACAAACGCAACGAATATTTATTATATACAGTAAACAAATAGAAAAGATGTACAATGTGTTCAGTCCTGAACGCGCTGGAAATTCCGGGACTGTGCTTTCTATGTGCTGTTACCGAACCGACTTCTTGGGTTGTACTGCAAAAGGCTATTTTTCGCATAAGCTAAGGGAAAGTACAACTATGCACCCCCTAGAGGAGAGAGCCTTGCTTTCTCTTAACGGTCAGCTACGACCTCGGCGCAGGGCTCGCGCTGACCGCTTTTTATGGCTCTGACTTATACCTAAATATCGTTGAACGTATGTTTTCACATGAATGAAAAATTCCTTGAAAATATCATACAGGATTTCTGCAAAAATCCAACATTCTCATTTAAAATTCGAAATCTAAGATCCGTCATTTTGACAGGTTCCGTAAATCTAGTGTTAACAGGTTATTTTCAACGATTATAGAAGTTTTTATATTTCAGCAGGTCGTTTCTATCGATTCTATAGTTCTTTCGTATTTGAACCTACCTATTGTTGTGGCGCATTCATAGAATCATAAAGCCATCGGTATTATTCTTAACTTTAGAAAATTCGAGGATAATCGGCAACTGACCTTTGTAGCTTTTTGCAACGTGCAATTTATATTCTTTAACTCTTTTTAATTTACCATCACTTTCGAGAGCGCGGTTTATTATTTTATGTGTGTCAAACCGTTAGGTGACAAACGACTTCGTGCTTTTTACCGAAGGTCACTCAGGTAAAGAGTGACCTCGCGATGAGCATTTTGTTTACATAGTTAAGGATTGCTGAATACAAAATAATCATACCATTTCAACTTTCTTCATATGCTATAATATTCCACTAGTGAATAACTAGTTTTGATTGACGCACCTGAAAAATAAATCATAAAGCAGAGGGTTAAACCAGCCAAAGACATTTTAAACGTTATGTATATTTTTAACTGAGCGATCCCTTACTGTGCAGATCATAATTACTATTGTTCTCCAAACTCAACCCTTGCACACATACGATTTACGTTTTTGACGTTTGATCTGCAACGTGCGTCATGAATTTGATGCGACACGGCAAGTCAAAGGATTATTATTTGTCATAAGATTTGACCCGTGAAACTATACAATCTGAGAATTTGGGAAACGTTGCTAAATTGATACTATTAAATGAATGTAAATCCTAGTTCACATACAGTCGTGGACAAAATTAAGTGGACAGGTATTATAAATAACAAAAGGTTAATTTAATTTAACTAATAATGCATATAAATCAAAAATTTATTACACAATTATATGCATTAAATAAATAAATTGTATATTAAATTAATATTTTTTCAATTCTACAAAAACATTTCACGTTCTAAATTTTAAATTTATTTGAAACATTGTAATAAAACAAAATTTTTGCAATGTCTACTTAATTTTGTCCACGACTGTATATGTAAACTTTTGTCCACAAATGCGCACAGAAAACTGTTTGTATAAACTGTATCATCGAGTGAATGTCTTTCAATAAATAAATGCCGACAGTTAATCAGTATTATATAGTATTTATATAATATTCAGATAGTGTAGTATTTTACACTGTTCAATGTATGCGCGTCTTTTTAACTAATCATATAATAATCTGCATCGTGCAGTCCCATACGAGAAGAGATCAAATAACTGTTATCTGTTACTGTTACTGCGCAACAAACACTTTTGATCTCTTCCATCGCTATAAACACAATTTCTGTCCCCATAATCTTCGACAATCTTCCTCTCAATATCCGGACATTTATATTTACAAGATATCGAGAAACGAGACGGTGGTTTCGGAGGAAAGGAATATCTGCCCTCTGTTTCGGATATTCTTCCAATATCGAGGGGCATATTTAAGTGGTCCCCGGTAGCAACAGGTTGTAAATCCGTTTTTTAAGGGATTCACTGCTACCGTTCGGTTTCAGGTCGCGAGGGTAAAAGAAAATTCCTTCGGGAGTGCTCCTCTTTCTTCTCCTCCAGACACGAGCCAGTCGACCATCGCACGTTTTCCAATCATGCCATTCCGATCCCTTCCTGACTGGTTAGGGAAAACTGGATTTCCCGCTGCTGAGAAATTCGTTACATGTTCAAGTTCAAAAGGGGTTTCCCTTTCAAAAGACCCGAGCACGTTCTTCTTATCTTTTTGACACTCGACGTTTTACGAGATCTATTACATTTGCGACCTTCTTGCGGTCGTGGGTCTTTTATATAATTATCTAAAAGTGCGTACTGTGTCGGGTTTTATTAACCCCTTGCCGTATGTTAAGGCCAACATGCCCTTACATTTACAATAGAGTTAGAATTTCTATATAGATATTAGCAATAAGACCGTCGTCCCATCCAAGGATTCGCGGACCGTTCCATGGCAGCCATAAACTCAGAAAGCCATAAAGATCCGCGAGTTTTTCAATGTAGTTTTCTAGTCACTGTTCGCATTTAGTCGCCAGATTTATATTTTTACCTTTCGAGCCCGTTATTTCTAGCATGGTTAGTTAAAGTCAGCGCGCTTCTTGATCTCTATTACCTTCCACGGACCAGGATCAAAACTTGGAATATTTGCGAGTGGAGGGCGTATACCTTACTTCCCTTCCACAATTTTGTACATTTTGCATAGCCTATTAGAACGATTCACCCCCGTCTAGTCTACCCGACCGAGGTGAAATCGAAGAGTTCTAATAGAATCTCGACTAGTTAGATTGTAGTTGACTTATGGAAAGATAGTTGAAAGAAAGATAGAATAGATGGTTGATTTGTATAGCAGTTACAGATAGTTGAAATGTAGACCGATAGTGGACAAACATAGTTGAAAATTGTATAGCACAAGAAGAAGTGTAGGACCAGTCTTAGAATCTCGAACATAGTAACTCCTATAGAATTGAATATAGATAATTTGTACAGTTCTGATTACTTCGGGTGGCCCTTCGAGTATTGGTTATAGTATTGATAATAAACTTAGTCGGCACACCGCGTGCAATATTCAACAAAGCTCGAAAGAATTTATTTTCACCGACGAGCATTAACACCGTACTTTGATGCCTCTGACATGTGACGCACTCACAGTTCAAGCGAGACGAATTTCACTCGAAATTTTAATACAGTACGACTTGAAGTTTGAGTTCAATTTTAATTTGCAAAGTCAGGGATCCCTCAATACAAAATTCACGTAACATTTGAACTTTCGTTATTTGTTTCAACGTTGCAAATGCGAATAGTGCGTTTTAACGGACGCACTTGACAAATAAATTGTACGGTACGGAATTACAAGAATAAAAATAAACTTGTTGAAGAGGCTATATTGTTTATATTGTGTCATAAAGAAATAACAAATGAAGACCGAATAATAAAAATGCTACACTTAATGTCCGCAGTAAATAGATAAATAGCATAAATATGTTACTCTGCGAACAAAAAGCACGAAGAGGTGCATGTATTTGAAGATCGACGCGATCGAAGAATAACCGTACGTCGGCGAATTACACGCAGATCGGAAACGTGCAGTTCGCCGATTCACTTGGACAATAACCATGAAATGACACTTAACTAGCCATGGTGACTTGACCGACAAATTACGCGGAATAATCGAGAAAAAGAAACCAAAGGCGAGGGGACATCGAAGGGTTCAACGAGAAAGAGGGAGAACCGTATGAGACCGGAAGTCCAGCAATCATTTATTTTATATTAATCATAGCCGTGGCAGGAAGAGGGGCGGTCGAATTTTTACACGGTAGTAGACACGATTCCGAAATGCAACTTGTTCGGAGGGGTGAATAAAAGAATCAACGCCATGCTCGTTCGGTTTTCAAAGCGTTGTCTACGAGAAATGAGCCGGTGCATGTCATTAGCTATGATGGGGCACCCGGATGCTCGACAAGGAGGAAGCCGCTTTCATGAAAGACACATATGTGGATTGACAGATTCCTGTGTACCATTGTTATCGCAGTCATGCCCGCTGCCCCTCTACGAATTGTTCCTTACTAATCTTTCTTCTTTCATGGAATAACTTGCTCCTCTGTCTTCGCGATACTACGATTTCCTTGGAACATTCCAATGCTATGCAGGCTTCTTTCGACAAATTCAAATTAAAAATCATTTAACTCGTAATTCGTGTTAGTGGAAACGACGCAATATTTTCGGTTTTGCAATTCGTTATACAAATATATGAAATTTTTAATTTGTATTGGAAATAGGCGGCAGAATAAAATAAAAATACGCAAAATATATTTTAACGCAAGACTTTAATTTCACTTTTACTCAAAACTAGAAACACGGTAATATACAGTCGTGGACAAAATTAAGTGGACAAGTATCATAAATAACAACAGATTAATTTAATTTAACTAATAATGCCTATAAATCAAAACTTTATTACACAATTATACACATTAAATAAATAAATTGTATATTAAATAAATGTTTTTTCAAGTCTACAAAAACATTTCAGGATCTAAATTTAAAATTTATTTAAAACGCTGTAAAGAAACAAACAATTTTTTTACATTTCTGCAATGTCCACTTAATTTTCTCCATGACTGTAATTACGATTAATATATATATTGATTCAACTTAACAAAGCGTTCACGATCTGTCGCGTTCAAGCGCTCAATCGTAATGAACGATCCAACAGCGTCATATAACAAAATATAGAAGCGATACATGTTTGTACATGCATATGAGACTCTTTTGTTTTGGCCGTTATTTCTTACCATTTTATCCAATCATTTTTGTAGAAGGAAAACACTTAATTGTGTTAACACTAGATTTACGGAATCCGTCAAAATGACGGATCTTAGATTTCTTATTTTCAATGACGAAAATTATTAAGAAGTTTATGTCAAGGTGCGTAAGCTTCGTCGAGGTAAAGAATCATTCTATAAACTGACATATGTATGAGCCTTTATTTCCTTATTTTTATAGGTCATATTCAATTTAGACATAAATGGTCATTAAACGTCCGTAAATCTAGTGTTAAATAAATCCAACAATTTATGACGTATGTGCACCACATGTGCGCATGCAAATATACATATCCCACGTACACATAGACCGACATATAGATATGTAAACGTAAATGTATGGGTATACAAGTAAACGAAAATGTTCACATACAAACATACATGCATTCATATAACTATATATATTAGTTTGTAACTATTTAGGGCGACCGGAAAGTAATGTCGTTTTTTGCAGATAAATTTTTATTACGCTTTTAATTTTTAATTAATGATCCAATCACCCTCGTTATCGACAACCTTTTGCCATCTATTGTACAAACTTTCTATGCCGGATCGATCAAAATCAATTAATTTTTAGGCAAAATATCTGAAGAAAACGAATGCACAGAAACGACATTACTTTCCGGTCCCCCTAATAATAAGCTTATACGTATACATGTAAACTTGCAAATATATATGTAATCGTGTCAAATAAACTTCGACCAAACGCAAAATCCGTCACGTCGGCGGTCTACCGTTCAGCAGTGATGAACGACCGATTTTATTGTCAAATTTGCAGAAAGTCACACGATTGATTTAAAATTTTCAGCTGATTAGCAGAGAGTGAGCATTATGGTATCGATTATCAAGCCCTCGTTAAGGTTCCCAACATTGTGAAACCGAAGGAGGAGTGGTTCTCTTGAAGGTGTCTGCAAGATTTCAAGGGCGGAGTTTCTCCCGCGATCACGGCTTCTCCCGCAAAACCGGTCGTTATCTGTCGGTTATTGATTGGCTCTCGTTAGTGCCAGTTATTTGTTTTGCACAGTGTGAGAACCGGAACTACTAATCATCTGTCTTTAATCCTTACTCGTGCATATATCACTCTGTTGAACCTTCTAATTCTCCTCTCGTCTGGTGTAATACACTTTCAAAGATATTGTCTTAACGCTGAAACACCGCCATTGCGTCGGAAAATTTATATGCCGAACCGTTTCGGTCGCGAAGAAAACGAAGTGCTATAGTAATTCGATACTCGAAATGTTTGAACTTCTTGTTGTCGGAAACTGTTTGGTCAATTCATTTGTGAACAATCAATTTTTTATATAAATTGTTTGCTAATAGATTTGCAAAGTTAACTTAACACGTCACAAATTTACAGACCATGCGTACGAAACTATAGATTTTACAAGTTATGTTTAAGGAACTGTAGATTTGTAGGTTATATTTAAGAAATTATAGATTTACAGGTTATACTTAAAAGCTATAAATTTACAGGTTATATTTATGAAGCTATAAATTTACAGGTAATACGTAAGAAGTTATAGATTTATAAGATAGTCTTAAGAAATTATAAGTTTACAAACTACGCTTAACGAGCTATAGATATACAAAGTGTGTTCAATACAATACAGGTTTATAAAGTATATTTACAATTTTCATTTCAGGAACAACATGATATTTAGCATTAAATTTAACATTAACTTATACGAAATACGATTAACCTTAACTGATTTAATTCATCAAATTACTGATACTTTGAGATTTCTTTTTGCACTTGTATGCGACGTTAGTATTGTAGTATATTTTATGTTAAATGACGGTGAACTATATGGTTAAAAATACTTTTTTTATGTATAACTATTTTTTATGAATGTAAAGAACTGTTCGAACTTATAATAATATTAATATAATTTTAAATGCATGAAGCTGTGTGTTTTGTTTTAATGATAAATACAAGTATGTTATTTTGTATCATACTTTTTCATTCTATGCTATCTATTATATTATATCTTTATTAATTAAGAAAGAACAAGAGGAATCTGATTTCGTTAATTTCAGACATTTCTTACAATCACTGTGTAGTTTGATTATACGTGAGAACAATGTAAGATTAAATAATCTGTTTTATACGAAACATTGAATTCAAAAGTCTTTGAAAACCAATGTGAATAACTTCATGAAGACAAAACTTCGAAGAAGTAGAACAAAGTAGTCGAAACAATTTACTTAAGAGATTAAATCATCGTGGGAATTTTTTCTTCGAGAGTACACAAGGCATCCGAAGGAAAGCAGATATTATAAAAATTATGGAAGCAGAATTATGCTTTTGTAGAACTAAATTTGTAATTAAATATACTGTACTTAATCTTCAAGAGATTAATTTAACTTCACAGTTGACTTGATTCAAACAATTTTCTGTATGTGTGAGGTATTTAACTGACGGCCTATCAATAGAATTGTGTCTAAAATTAAATTATAATAAACATTTCTTCTGAAATAGAAATGAACTTTCAAAAACGTAATTTCATATTTCATTGAAATAATATGGTACTAGGTATATTATATAAATAGTAATGATAAGCTATAATAAAGAAATTAGAATAATAAGTATTATTACAAACTATAGTACATGATTTGTGTGATTTACTCGACTTTTAAAAATTAACTTCATTTATTGCAATCCACCTGAAGTATCTGACAGGAGAAATGAGTCATAAGGAACAATAAATGTACTTCATATTAGTAAAACTGCACTAAAAATTAAATTATAATAAACATATACGATTTTAAGTAAGCTATAATTATGATTGAACATATAATATTGAAATATACTTAAATCCATGTTTTCATAAAGTTTCAAGTTTAGGAGCACGACAAAAAGAGTACAAATAAATAGTAAAGAAAATTAAACTTTGTATTAATGAAATCGCGTGATAAATTGAATCATAATACACATTTTCTATAACTTGAAACGTGCCGCAGTTATTATGTTTTTATTACCGATCTATCCTTCATAGGCTACTTACCTCATGATTTGCAATCAATGGGTTCTGCCTGGAGGTTCTAATAGAATGAATTTGTATAAAATAATGAGAAATAGATTTTATGTTAATAAAATAGCATCATTAATTGAGTTACAGTAAATATTTCCAGTGACTTGAAACGGACCGCAGTTACCATGTTGAATATAAATTATGAAAACTACTTTACAATCAATGAACTCGACCTCAAGAGTTTGATAGGAAGAGTATCATATAAAAAATAACAGTACCTAATCTGTATATTAGTAAAATATCATCGCAAATTGAGCCATACTAAGTATTGCTTGTGACTTGAAATATTTTACTGTAATTGTATGGTACCTAACCTTCAATGACTACTAAACATGGAAGTTTTACGTATTTGTATTTTTGGAAATTTAAAAATTTTTTCCGTTTTAAATCCGAAAATTTAAGAATTTGGAATTTGGGAGCTCTGAATATTTAGAAGTTTCAAGGATCGAAAATTGTCAAGTTTACTTCTTATTTCGCGTCAAAATGGCAAAATGGCAGCGCACTCTAACTAAAATATTTAAAAATGAAACCGTAAAAAACAATCTTAATTGAATAGATCGTTACTAAAGTGTACAAAATTCTGTACTCTAATTCTGACACACTAACTGTTCACATAGATCAGATATATTAAAAAACAAATGATTAAAAACAAGTATACTTAATCCAACAAATTAATTTTTTAATTTGCCAGTGTGATTCATTCTCTCCATACCAAGAACAATCAAAAGTTTCTTTCATTCATTTTCTCCATAAATAATTAATTCAACTAAATCTGTAGCGTCAGTCAACCACGGTGACCTACGTGTTAATATATTAACTATCGTGTCACAAATAAAATGAACGACGATTAAATTTCCATACAAATTGATCATATACATTATTAAGAATTTCTTCATTTATCGAACTTCATTTATCTTATATAAGCTTACCGGAACTGTGAATAATAAATACAACAAAATGCAATGAATACATTTGGTAAGTAAAAACTTTGTTAAAAGTAAAAATACCGCTTAATAAAATTTTTACCTGCTTCAACGGAGCAACGTGTTAATAAAATAGCATTATGGACAATGTCATAATAAATACAATTCAGCATGTCTGGAGCGGATTCCACATTAATAAAGCATCATAAAAAATGGCGTCATGATGAATATCTCCCACCATTTCTAACATTGTACAATAATTGCGACGCATTTGGACATACCCTCGAGTTTTGTAGTCAATTCGTCAAATTGCAGACCTACAAATACTGGTAAGAAGAATGTCACATAAAGAATAATGTAAACTAAATACTGACAGAATAACATCGTTAATTGTATCATAATAAATACTTTCCGGGGTTTCAAATACTCTACAGTAACATTGTACCTAACATTCCAATGCTATTTAATTTCTTCCGTAGTTAATAAAATTTACCCGACGAGTGGTTAGAGGAATATACAAATTAACGAAAAGTAGACGCCGTACCAATAGAAAAGCATTATTAGTTCCGTGATAATAAATATTTCCGGCGATTTGGGCGATTGTGCAGTAACATCTAACCTTCAAAGGCTGCTCAACCCAGTGTATCAGTGTCTTACGCGTACCGACATAAAGGTTTCGAAGAGCAAAGACGAATGGCAAACATTGCAAGGCAACGGTAGCAACTTCCTTCAATCTTCCTTGCCAAATCGAGTCCTTTGCATACGCCGGGAGCGCAGATGACAACAACAATGTCCGAGCGGAAGTAATTTCCGAGATGAGCGGCCAAGCCTTGGCTCGCAATAGTGGTTGAACAGTCAAAGTGGGCTCATTTCGGCATACATGCCAGATACCGCGAAGGGACGCTGTGAGGAGAGGTCATATCCTGTCCACCCTGGTGTCCTGAACTGGTCGCGCATTAAAGCTACGGCAGAAGTAATTTTCTGAAGAAGCCACGCAAAGTACCGGCCGCCACTGGTAAAGTGTGAGAAAAACCTGACGTGTCACTGTTTCGATAGAATTCGCAGAAATTAATATGCGAATCGAAACCACGTATTATTTCCAGAATGCTAATGGGTCTTTTGCTATCTGAGACGATATTGATATAGAGATACGAACAATACAGAAATTTCAAATAGTATTCTTTAATAAAATAGTCACCTTGAAATACAAACAACTTTTTCTTATACATGTAATAGTCAGACTCTTTTAGTTTTCGAGATATTTGAGAAAATAGTTATCTTTAAGGCTACATAAATTTTGGTTCAGTTCTAGAAAATGGGGCACCCTCCGATCGAGATGATTTTTATACCAGAAGTAGCCCTTGACGTGACCACTTCAATGGTGGTCAGCTGAACTCTTAACTCCTCCCCTTCTCCCCCCTAGAAACAAAAAACTGAAACGAGTCAAAATGTGCTTTCTGTAGCGATCTCAGGGAGTTTATCATTTCCATCTCCTTTTTTCCATAATTACGGTCAGTTAGGGTATAATTTTTATGGGCCGATGTCTTTGAATTTTGGACTATATTTGTATTCCTTGCCTGGTGAGTGTACATGTTTGAATTGTACTCGCGTTGACCCATATACAAAGTAAAGTGTTTAGGCTATTACTTTCTTAGGTACTATCCATTCAGTAATCCCTACATGTGTTTTCAAAGAACCTAAAGAAGTCCGTCCTAAAGGGGTTTGTGGTTATTGTTGTCGCCGGAGGGGGGGGGGGGGGCATAAACCAATACAGGAAACCCTAGTTGCGATTTATTCACTTTAGGAAATATTGGCAGTACATCGCGCTATTTTTCAAATATCACGAAAACTAAGAGAGTCCAACTATCACATTGTATAACAAAAAGTTGTTCAGAATTATGATCTTGACAACGTATTTCAAGGTGATCGAAATCGAAGGTAACTTCCTTATTTCTATCGATTAATTAAAAAGAAAATGGAATTTTATGAAAAAGTACATAAATAATTAAATGAAATAACATCAGACCTTCCAGTTAAAATAAATCACCTAATAAAAATATAATGAAGATAAAATAGTGCGTCAAAAATAATGATCGACTGAGAAATCAATATTATTTATGCAATGACTTAATAGGATCGAGGCCGATCCAAGGAACGATGGTTTTTGTGGGATCCAGAGAAATGCCTTAAACAGAACTTAAGTACTTAGGAATGTTTAATGCCCGTGAAAATCATGTCATTAGCGTTTATTCGAACGAGATACATATCACGGTTGCGCCAACGAATGATCAACCAGGTCAAGCAGCGTTAGTTCTTTGGAGACAGAGAAAGGAAGAGCCTAACAGTTGTTCCCATCTAAATTGTTGCAAGTAGAACGTAGACAAATAGTTTTCTTAATTTCAAGCAAGATACTCGTACCCATCAGTTTCCCAGAGCCCATAGAAAATTATAAACATCGTAAAATTTGAGAAAACTTAAATACTCCGTTGAGGAAGATCATTAATCAAATTAGGTTAGAAAGATTCATTAAGTTTATTTTTTGAAATGACATTTATGAATTCGATTTTGCAAATTTGTTAAATAACTTTTTATATTTAATACATTTTCCACTTTTCAACAATATATTGCAATAGTTTTTATTGTAACTGTCTAATTCACTATATCATTTCATAATTCGCAACATTTTATTATAAACGAATGCTTATAAATTTTTATATTTATACACGTTCCTTTCATTCTCAATGATAACATTTGAATAATTCAATATAATTGCACGTTTCTGAGGGAAGCCGAAGGTATCTCTATTTCCTTTCGATGCAAATAAATATAGTAATCTATTGCAGAGCATATTAAGCGATATACCTCTCATTTATTAAGAAAAAGACTTAACGATCGTCGAATTGATTCGCCGACGTTTTTATAGGTTTCGCAAAGGAAGGAAACGATTCGCTCACACCGGATGCGTTCTCGAACACAATTCTTTAAAGTCGGTTTTACGAGGTTTACACTTTATGCCTGAGTGAACAGCCTCTTTTACGGAATTTTAGTTCATTATGGGAACACATACAATTGTATCCAACATGAATATCGTTCCGGTTAGATTGATCTGACATTTTAACATACTACCGACCGTGTCTAACAATGCGAGTAGCAACATTCTTCTCGAGACCGCCGCAAAGTGAACGGGCAACTTCAGATATTAAAATACTGATTACTATATTTCATTTTGCTTGTATTCCTAAGTTATATGAGATATTAATTCGTGAAACTCATATATAAAAGTAAAAATATAAAGAAGAAGCGAGTTATGCAGTTCTAAACAAAATAGGTGATCTGTTTTGTAATAACATCTTAATGTTATTATTCAAATACCTTTTTTAAAGTATAAGAATCTATTGTTTTACGCGATTGAAAGAAAATTTGTTACTTTCCTTTTTTTTTACGATTGAAAGAAACGTTTCCTTTACGTGATTCCTGCATGGATGTTTCTGGTCTAGTGATACGACTAAAGAAAGGACGAATCTACTTGAAAAAATAAGTAAAAAAATGTGGAATACAATTCTTTTATATGAAGCTTTATTTTAAAGAAAAAAATGAAGTTGTATAGTTTAAAGCATTTGTACAAAAATTTGTTCAAGGTACAAAAATTGACAAATACATCAAATGAAAAAATGTTATTAAATAAATTTAGTCATTAATATCACGAAAGTTTGTTATCATTCTTCACAGTATTATGGATGTTCTGACGCAATATTAATGTAATGTAATGAACTTAGTACATGTTACATAAACAATGAATAATGTATTTAGTCAATGACAGAACTCGCATAAACGATAAAATGTAGGATTAATAGACAGCAGATATTTATCCATGGACGTTTGGCAAAATCTGAACTTTAACTAACCCATCACAGAAAAGAATTTGAAGGAATTAACCCTTTGCACTCCGGACCATTTCGGACTACTTTGTTGCGAAAACATGCATTTACAAATCCTCATATGATATACACAGTGTAGTTTTGAGACCAAATAAAATATTGTAATGATATGGTGTTTATATGAATATATAGAAATCGAGGAACATATATTTGCAAAAAAGAACAAAATTTATTATTGCTGGGAGAACATCTGACTCGGTGACTTGACAATATGTTATCATTTATCGATGTGCTATATCCTACACTATTTATATTGCTACCACTGTCTATGGGATTTCTACGTCGTCTTATTAATTGAATAATATCACGATAGCTACCACTGTTTCTTTCTGAATTCATTTTTCTAACGTGTCTGTACAAACGTCTATTCGGATCATACATTTATCGCTACATATGTATAATATGACTGACTCATACAGTCGTGGACAAAATTAAGTGGACAGGTATCATAAATAACAGAAGGGTAATTTAATTCAACTAATAATGCCTATAAATCAAAACTTTATTGCACAATTATATACATTAAATAAATGTTTTTTCAAGTCTACAAAAACATTTCACGTTCTAAATTTAAATTTATTTAAAACATTGTAATAAAACAAAAAATTTGTTTACATTTCTGCAATGTCCACTTAATTTTGTCCATGACTGTATACCATAGTAATTGTACCATATTATGATTTGATTTCTCGCGCTATTTCAACAGAAAACTTTAAGGATACATGCATTTGTAAGAAAGTTATGCTGAAATAAGTTGATTCGCGATAATCACTAATGAACTTCAATGTCCCCTCAGAGGGGATAGCGGAGTGCAAAGGGTTAAATAATAAAGGTACAATCCGAGATGTCTAAAATAAAAAAAATAGTGGTAAAAAAGTAACATTTGCATTGTCTCAAAAGGGGTTACCGGCAGAGGGTTAAACGGCGCTGTCCGAAATCGCTGATCCTCGACAGAAGGCACATCGAACAGAGGTCTGGCGAACGTGATTCGGCAAGAAATTCTTGCCCCGTTGTTGCATCGACATAGACGATGACTTGTCGCTTTCTGATGCACGTGACTGCAGGACAATGAATCTTTTCTCGCCTCGACGACGTACCAATCACTGGCCTGTCACAATACGATCGACCGTGATCATTCATGAACGAGAAGAGAGTGACGACGCGCGGCTACTGTACGCCTGAGAAGGGATCGTCTCTATTCACCGGCTTAAAATGCAGTCACGATCTTGTGCGTGATCGTGATTTCGTGTTCTGGATTTGTTCTGCGAATTGCTGTGATTTCTGATCGAGAATGACTGCGGGCAATTGACAGAGATTCGAAGATTTTGTTTCACGCTTTTGCTACAGCGTCCGCCATGCTCGTTTTCTTACGAATCCTCTGTATTATTTATTTTATATCCGTATTTGTTCAATTATTTAATGAGATATGCTCATACAAGGATCGTGTGAATGTTTGATGAGGTATAATAGAAACGAATATAATTGCTGACCAAGTTTACAATTAAGTTATTGGGTATCAAATCGTTGCTTTCAAAGATATTTTTGCTCTTTCAGTTTGCTTAAACTTGTTGATACAGATATCTCTTGAAATAACTCTTGTCACATACAAATTTATAATTCATAACGACAGCATACAGTTTTCACTAACGTATTAGCGTAAAATTGCTAACTGTCGTTCGAAGTAAACATTGTTATTATATCACATCTTACAATCGGTCAAATAATTCTTTATTGTGGAATTATTATCTGAATAAATATTCTATAATATCAATTTTACTTCGAGGTACACAAATCTGTCGAGGTCAAATTAGATGAATATTGTACTGCGCGTCACCCAGGAATTGGCGCGTGAGAAGTTTGAAATTAAACATAAGAAGTACGGCTATCCTCACCGCGAATCCTTCAAACTTGATGCCGTTTGAGGATCCCCAACTGCCTATTGTTTATATTCTTTGACTTAACTTAAATCCTACCACTGTAAATACGAGTGAGTCGATGCGCCAATTCCTGGGTTGTAGATAGTACATATGTACCTATAACATCAATTTCGTCTATAATATAAGTGATGTACCTATATCAGATCGGCTTATCGATTGTTAAATAGGACCAAGCCTATTTAACAATCTTCGAACAAAATCACAATCTGGTATAAAAAAATAACTACGGCTTCTTTAACCCCTTGCACGATGTTTCATTCGGCAAATGCGTCAGACATAACGAAGTATTCGGTGCTACAACTATAAAACGACTAAAGAAAGTTCGAATGTGAAGACTATTTTACATTTAGCGGTCCTCAACTGTGCAAATGAAAATTAGACTGAAATTTAACACTGATCCGTGTTAAAAATATATACGAAGTTTACCGTATATAAACTTCGAGTGCGTCACGAATGTAACTCGTTATTATAATGCAAGGTGTTAACACTATTTCTACCACGATTTTGTGTATACCTATTTCAACCAAAAGGTATCTTTTGACGCCTTTTGAATACAAATCATTGCCGAAATTGGTTGGGATTTCAAATTATGACTTAAACGTAGATAATTTGAGGAATATATTTATTGATACACTGATGTGTATTTATTGGAGATTATTTAATTCATCAAGCTACAAAATATTAGGGTCACACATGTTTCTACCTTTTTGTAATATGACACAAAATGGGATATCGAGATAGAGAAGGTTGATACAGCTGAACAATTACTGCAACGAATCAATTTTGAACTATAAA
This sequence comes from Coelioxys conoideus, assembly GCA_947623535.1. Classification (NCBI taxonomy): domain Eukaryota; kingdom Metazoa; phylum Arthropoda; class Insecta; order Hymenoptera; family Megachilidae; genus Coelioxys; species Coelioxys conoideus. The sequence goes on along the minus strand of OX392451.1, from coordinate 10,644,236 downwards.
TATTGTGTATGAATGAGAAACGATTTAACATAGAGAATAATTTTATGTTAAAATTTGAAAGGTGTCTTTTGACACCTCTTGGTAGAAATAGTGTTAAGAGTCAAACGAGAACGGTACAAAATGTCCCATTCGTTTATTTTCCTTTCAAAAAAATCTTCCTAAAAACCTCACGCCATCAATTACATAAAGGCCCTATAAGATGCGAGAACTCGTGCCCCAATGGTTAATCTCTGCGTTCAAACGAAAATGATAAATTCATAGTAATTAGCGCGGTGTCCGATAAAACGCGCGTACCATCACGTGTGGCCGTGATGCGCCCATCCCCCAAAGAAAATAGGAAAGGCGACGGGAATTTAAAATGCATACACCCAGGTCCATAATTCGATTATCCTAAGCGAAAATGCACTCATTTGTACCGTGCATATATAACAAATGAAATCTCCTGCATAGTAATTCCATTCGGAATACGAAAGTGGAGGATGCGCCGCGGGATCGTAGCTACGTACGACGTCGGACACGGAAGGTTAGAGTGTGGGGGTGGTCTGCTATGGGGAGGACGGAGGTGCTGGTGGTACAGAGGGCGGATTAAAAATGTAATCAAATAATAACGCGTCTCTGGTGCCCATGGAACTATGTAGATACATATACGTACCAAGATAGTGGTGCAGAAATAAGGGATGCTTCTTTCAAACATAATTAGGCCACGTAGCGTTTCGCTTTTACCCTCGTGCTTCGATGCTATGCATATCTCTATTGAAAAAGCTCAACCGTCACCGAAGGTTAATAACCCTCACCGAAACTCGATAACCTTTATAAATAAAGCTGACAACTTGAACTTTCTGACTGGAGACTTATAACATAATTCTTGACAGGCATTCGCACGCAGTTGTTTGGTACCTTGAACTGTACGGGTAATATCTTTGAATCTAGAGAGATTCGAAACAGAGATAAATTCACTTCTGTTAATATAAATTTATGATAAATATAAATCTTGATGAAATTTAATACAAATCATAGTAAAATGTAATACACATTATGATGAAATACGATATAAATGAAGAAGGGATGCAGTGGGTGGAAGGTTGGTGTGCGCAGATTTCGAAAGAACAAAGTTTCGCGCGTTTCCAGAGGTAACAGGTACGGCACTGGCTGGGTCTGTATGTAGAGTACGTGCTAGCACCAAGGTACACCTGTAACGTCGGTACGTACACCTCCGAATGAATCTTGAGGCAGTGAAAATATCATGATGTCCGCTGGCACCGGAGCGTAGGACGAGGGGATGAACCGAAACGGGTAGATGGAGTCCATTAGCGGACCCGTGAGGATGTGTGTGATTATACACCACCCCGACAGTCCACTCAATAATGCATCATCCTTCTCTATTCGAGGACCTCAACCCCCGTCCACGTATGACCTCTCCCAGGGAGACTCTTCCTTGCCCCACACCCACCCCTCTGTTGCCTCTCTTTAACCGTGGGTCCACCTTCCGTGTACAGCGTCGCAGGTGCTTATTACTGCCATGGCTTTGATTTGCAAAGAGTAGGAAAAGCCTGGTTCGCTGAAAATCCACGGTGCTTAGTTGCGTTCAGGGAAAAACGGAGTGACGCGATTCCAAGAATTTGTTATTAAATTTATGTTTAGCCGATGAACGTTCTTTTGCAATCGGGGAGATAGCTTGCTTTCCATATTTGAAACATGTAATAACGCCGGTCGGAGTATATTTTGCGTACAGTATGGATAATATTTATTTTTATATAGAATATCATTTATTTTTGTTGTTTATAACTGTCTTTTATCCGATGTGGATTGATGTTTTTTTATTGAAGAATTATTTTTTTCTATCAATGTGTATGAGGCAAAATACATTATGTACTATCTACAACCCAGGAATTGGCGTATCGACTCATTCGTATTTTCAGTGGTAGGATCATATTGGTTTGCGTGGTCACGCATATCAGATGGCTGAAAGAATATAAACAATCGGCAATTGGTGATCTTCAATCAGCATCAGTTCGAAGAATTCACAGTGAGGATAGGCGTACTTCTTATGTTTAACTTCAACCTTCTCACGAGCCAATTCCTGGATGACTAGCATGTAAGCCGTGAAGATGGAATAAGTTTTATCTTTCTGGGGCTACGTTAAGCTCGGTTTTCGCCTAATCCTACATGAATTACACTACAATTTATAACTCAATTATTGATTAAATAAGTATGCAATTAAATTTAACACAGTCATTGAGTATATTCATTAATGCAATTATCGGCAAAATTTATCGATGTAATTATTGATTAAATAATTGATCGTTTCAGATTCCAATCATTTGTTTTATCACGTGTAAGTATTATCACTGAAGGCCCGCATTAAGTATCGTTTCCCTGAAATTCTGCAGCAGTTACGATACAATTATTATAACTCTAGTTAATAATTCAATTTGATAAGCTTTTGAACGAAAATACAATATTCTTGCACCAGTGAGCAATAACAGAATGAACTTTCAACAAAATTGATTTTCGCTTAAAACTCGCCCAATTCCATGAAACAGCACAATTCTCACCAAAGGCTCTATAACGTGAGACGACACTGAAATAATACTTGATACAGGTGCTGTCTAGGCGGTAGAGAGAGGAAGAGAGAGAGAGAGAGAGATTCGTTCGAGTGAAGTGCAAACCATCTCTCCCCGTTGGCCCGCGCAGATTAACGGCTAATCCTTACAGGAACGAGGAATTGTTGAGAGAAAAGCGGAAATGCTAATCTCTCGATGGGTATCCCTGGGATACCCACGCACCGAGCGGAGTCTCCCATTTTCATGTGTGTCGTTGATTCCGTCGTGTCTTTGCATGCAGCGGTGAAGACACGCGAAGAAGTGTGCGCGCGCGGTTGTTTAAGTACACTCGGATGCAACGCGTTTTTATTTTCGAATTTTCTACTTCCGAAAATCATTGATTTTTAAATTTCAATATTCATGGTTCTTCGAATTTTTCACATTTCTGAATCCTCGAATTCCGAAATCGAAGGTTCTTCAAATTTTTCGTATTGTTAGTCCCCGAATTTCAAAATCCAAGGTTTTTCAAATTTTTCGTATTCCTTAATTTTCGAATTTCGAAGTTCCTGGTTTTTCAAATTTTTCGAATTTCGAAGTTCCTGGTTTTTTCAAGTTTTCTACATTTTTCTGTACTTAGAATTTTGAGGTAAACGACACTCCAAATGTTACAAATTTCTAAATTTACAATTCCATTGATTTTCAAATTTAAATGTTCCTAAATTCCTTGATTACAAACCATGAAAATTTTTACATTTTCGAATTTCGGAATACCAGACTTCATACATTTTCCAAGTTTCCAAAACCTCGAACTTTGAAATGTCTTATTCTCGAAATTTCGTGAATTTCCAATTCCCTACATTTTCCAAATTTCCAAATTCTTACATTTTTATATATCTGAATATGCAAGTCCATGTACTATTCCGAAATTTCGAGGCCTCAAAATTTCTATGTCCCCACATTTCTAGAGTACATCGTAAAATTTCTAGATTTTCGAATCATAAAATCCAAAAATTGTTATGTTTCCACATTTCCACGATCTCAAATCACTAAATCTATTAATCTCATAATCTTCCTATATTCCCAAATTCCCAAACGATTAAATCCACATATTCTTATATCTTTAGATTGTCATGTTTCTAGGTTCACAAATTTCTTCATTACCATGTCTCCAGATTTTTGAATTCCAATACTCCTGTATCTCTATATTGCCAAATCCTTAAATTCCCGGAATCCATATACCTCCGAGTCCTTATATTAAAAAATCCCTATGTCCCCAAATTCCTACATATTCGGATCCATATATCTCCGAGTTCTTATATTCCAAAATCCCTATACCTCGGAATCCATAAATCCTCGAATCTCTATATTTTCAAATCCCTATATCCCCGAATCCTTATATTCTAAAATCACTGTATCCCCGAATCCATATACTCCCGAATCCTTATATCCCAAAATTCCTATATTTCCATATCTCCAAATTTCCAAATCCTAAGATAACAAAATTCCAACGTTCTAAAATGCTTATCCCGAAATCTTCGACCGTCAAAAGCCCCCCAGCAATCGACGAGCATGATACAACTTTACTTTGTTTATTGTATTTTTCCTAGGGAAGCCAGATTTGCTCTTGACTGTACGTTTGTCCGGATTGCGTGCGAGCTGCTAGGAAACGACGCTTCAACGCATCGTGCAAATCCTCTCGGATCGTTCCGCTCCTATCTACCGAACAACATTTCCGCGCCAAACGGATTATTTTGCTGCGATGGACTGTCGACCGAATGTTATTTTGAAGGTTGTTCCATACAGCTCAGTTAAACTGCTTCATAGAACAGTTAGAAATCATAGAAATGTCATGGAACAAAAGTAATTGATGTCTGATGGTACATATAATCATAGGTGGAGGATCTGAGAAACATACTCATCTTTCTCAAGGAAAAACGGAGGTCTTTGCCGTATTTTGAACAGAAAAAATTCAATTTTATTAACAGTTCACTAAAAGTGTAGTATTACAGGTGCTTTAATTAATATTTGTTGTATAAAAACAAATTTGAGGATTATTTGAAGTGATGTGAGGAAGTTTATCTTTTGGTAAAGACGTCATAATAGTTTTTGATTGACTGATAGTTTCGCTGCACTTATATACATAAATATATATATATATTTATTTATTTATTTATTATATGTATATGGAAACAGGATAAACATACGAATGCTTTAAAACTGACACTTTAATAGTTGGTACAATTTGTAATTTGTTACGATATTCTGATACTAGATTATGCTAGATCAGGCGACCATGGTAGATATAAAATTCCATCTTCTACACTGACGAAGTTATTTTTGTATGTTTTTTTAGTTATTCAATTTTTTAAGTTTCAAGTTTCCGGAAAATTTTCATTTTCGTTTTCTACATTTCCAAATGCTTCGACTCCATAATTTTTAAAATTCCAAATTGTTAACATCCAAATTTCTTCAATTCCCCAACTTTCGAAGATTTTAAATTTTCAATCTTTTATATTTTGGAATTATCCATATCCGAAACAAGTAAATTTCTATATTTTCAAAATCGCCATCACTTAAAATCTCCATAGAATAATATTATACTACTGATATCTTAATATTATTGTTTTAATAGTAGTTATAATTTGACCATTTCTTGTGTTGAATTTAATAATAATGCCATAGTTGATACTCCTGTACAAAATCCAATGTTTCTATATTCTCTATTTCAGTACTATACATTAAAGTGCAAGCTATATAATCATACTATTAAAATATTTCAATTATAAAATACCACAGTGAAATCATACGGAGATATTTTCAAAGAAGAAAAATAGAACATTAATTCCATAAACATAATACAAAATTGTTTCGATAATTATCGTCTAAATTCTATTTATCGCAAATTGAGTGTTATTTTAATCACCTATCAATAATATTTTAATCGCCTTAAAATATTTTAAAATATAAACGGACAAAATGAGAGTGTACGGAGATATCTTCCAAGAGAAAGTAGTTTTAAATCTCAAATCACAGAAATTTCGGAACTACAGTTGTGGGCAAAATTAAGTGGACAGGTATCATAAATAACAAAAGGTTAACTTAATTAAAGGTTAACTTTAATAATAAATTTAACTTAATTTATAAACCAATAATGCCTATAAATCAAAACTTGATTGCACCATTATATACATTAAATAAATGTTTTTTCAAGTCTACACAAATATTTAACGTTACAATTTAAAATTTATTAAAAACATTGTAATAAAACAAAAAATATTTTTACATTTCTGCAATGTCCACTTAATTTTGTCCATGAGTGTATATGTGCCAATTGTCGTGTTGAAATACTTCAACATATAAATAAACAAGACGAGAGCGCATAAAAATATTTTTAGAAAGAAGGTAGTTTATAAACACAACCAACTCGTGATTACCTAACCATGTTGCTTTTACAAAAACATAGTCGCTATTCAAGGAACAAAATGTTTCGCTACCCAATAACGTGAACAGGTTCTCTTTCATCTCCTCGTATCCACTCAATCCCGGCTGTTTCTAGCAGAGACCGGTGACAGACATGGCGACGACGAACACCTTCGTGACTTATAATCGTATTTGCCCAGGCCGACGCTACAAACGCGCGTCAGTAAGAACGAAATCAACCCCTCCGTTAATGGGGCAACGTGAAAGCTTTCAGCTAACCGATCCTCCTTTTGCCCATCGCGTCTGATCTATTCTTCGGCTAATCTGTTGATTATACGAGGCCGTCTGGCAATACGTTATCGGCAGTCCTTGCCGTATATCTCTGTTCCTGCAGGAAGCTGAACACGTATCTCCTTAAAGTGATCGCAGAAATGCCCTTTACGAAAAGACGTTTCACCCTGGAATAGGTCACTTCGGATCAACTTAATGGAGCATGAAAGTGAATTATTCCCGGTATCACGGTCAATGCCTCGATAAGCGTTCTTATTTACGTATTGCTACTTTCATTAACGATACAATTTCCACAGCTGTAAAAATTACTACATTAAATACACTTTCTTTTTAAAATTTTTACTTCGTCTCACGTTTTTCTTCCGCCACGATGCGACGACTTTCGGAGCGATAACTGAGAGTGTAATATATTGAATTTCATTTTTGTTTCATTTATTCGCAAGCAAAATAATTTTGTGTCATTGTTACATACACTTATGGGCAAAATTAAGTGGAAATTGCAGAAATGTAAACAGATTTTTGTTTTATTGCAATGTTATAATAAATTTTTAATTTAGAACGTGAAATATTTTTGTAGACTTGAAAAAACATTTATTTAACGTATATAATTGTGCAATAAAGTTTTGATTTATAGGCGTTATTAGTTAAATTAAATTAACCTTTTGTTATTTATGACACCCGTCCACTTAATTCCCTCCACGACTGTATATCAATACTCGTCATTTTGACTTCACTTCTCAAAGTGGGAAAGTATTGTATAATTCAACGATGGCGAACCTTTTTGCTAAGTGGGCCAAATGTTGTTCATTACTGTTTCTAATTAATAATAGTTTCTGGGTCACTTAATCAGTTGTAGCACTACGAGGTACGGTAGGGTAAGTGTAGTAAAAGGGACACTAATAATTTGAAAATATCGGACATATTTACTAGATATGGTTTTTACTAGAAAAACTAAACAGTTGATCTTTCTTATGCGTATATTAATTAACGCATGGGTCATTTTGAAAACCTTGGTATGTTGGCCTGTGACCCTCGAGTCATAAGTTCGGTACCACTACTATAACCTGTTCACCGAATTCGCCGTTGATTAGATATTTAGATACAGGGTGACCAATGGGAATGTGTTAAAAGTAAATAGTTATTACTTCGTAACGAGTAGGCCAAATGAAATGAATTAAACGCCATTTTTTAGAGAAAACTTGTCAATTTTTTTACCATATATATGAAAGAGATATATAATAATTTAACAATTGAAATACACAATATAAAAAAAACAGACAATTTTTGCTTGCGCATATAAATTAGTGGTATATGTTTTCAAAGTGTTGTCCATTGGAATTAACACAGAACTGCAATCGTTTGTAAAAACTTTGAAATACATTATCTAACATAGATGTAGTAATGCTGCGACTGCATTTTTTAATACTATTTATCAGTTCTACGAGGTTTTGAGGTTGTACGGCGTAACATTTGTCTTTGAGGTAACCCCAAAGAAAAAAATCACACGGGTTTAAATCAGGTGAATAAGGAGGCCATTCCAGACCTCCATGAGCAAATTTTGGGTATCCTAACCCAATTACTCTGTTGCCATACACTTCGTGTATTGACTCAAAGACTTCGCGTGTACGATGTGGGGTCGCGCCATCCTGCATAAAATGGAAGTTCTTTACTAATCCGCGTTTCTTTGCATAGGGAAAGAATTTAGTCTCCAATAATTCTCTATAACTTTGACTAGTTACAGTTCCTTCAAAAAATTGCAGATAGACCCCTTTAACAGAAATTGCAGCCCACGCGGAAACCTTTTGAGGATGAAGAGGAACGGCAATAGACACGTTTGGATTTTCCTGTCCCCAAAACCGATAATTTTGTTTATTGACATATCCATTTAACCAAAAGTGAGCTTCGTCCGTAAATATAATTTGTCTTTCATTGAGTTCCTCACTTTCAAACATATCGGTTATCACCTTACAAAATTCAACTCGTTTTTCCATCGCCTTCTCTGTCAGCAATTGATGTGTAGTGATTTTGTAGGGATGCAGTTTAATGACGTCCCTCATAATCTTTCGGAGAGTTTCTCGCTTTAAATCCAAAACTTGAGCAGCTTTCCTAATCGAGGTGTTTGGATTTTCGTCAACAAATCTTTTAACGTCAACAATTGTTTCGTCCGTTGTAACTGTACGAGATGGGCCAGGTAAATCATGTCTACGATCGTTCAAAGTGCCATATATACCAAAATTATCAATAATCCTACCAAAAAATATCGAAAAACAAAAATAAAATCACACATTATCCAACATTGGAATTATGACGCCATTCGAGGGAGAGGGAGCGTGGGTAAAAAGTATCAAAAACATACCTTCTGAGTATTGTTTCGCTTGAAACTTTTTTAGATCCATATTTGCTACGGAATCCACGATATGCCTGACTATAGCTTTTGCCTCTACTATAAAAGCACTCGATGAGAAACACTTTTTCTTCAATGCTTAGAGCGTCCATCCTATAACTCGTAAACTGGCCTATACAACGGTTCAAATGAAATTGACGGATCTTAGGTAACGGACAATAGTCGGTAAAACAATTGCCGACATCGAGGAGAGGATATATAACCGTTTACTTTCAACACATTCCCATTGGTCACCCTGTACATTTATCGACATTTTGTTATGAAATTTGTAGATTTAAATACCTTATTTCTTCACAATGAATCACTTGAAGACGTTCGCATAAAGATATCACGAAGTCGTGATGGTAAGAGCCATGATTTTTAATGTGACATAAAATCCACATAACATTTTGTACCATGACAGTAAAAGTTGCGATTTATTGTCACATGAAAGCGGACTTTAGAATCGTATAGATTTGATACCTACCATGAAATTGAAATTTCAATACAAAATCAAGTGTCATAATACAGCTTTCAGTTCTCACGATGATAAAAGTCATCGCATTAAATATTGCGATTTACTATCACGTGAAAACATAATTTAAGACATTAGAACGTTCATTAGCTAAGTAAGTCCAATAGATGACCTCGAATGTAATGTCTCTTCTGTTTTTCCTTCGTTTTCCAGTTTTCTTTAGTGACTACACGTTTAATTTTGAGCTGAATAATAAAATGTTTAGTAGGTCTTGTCGCTGAAGAGTTAGGTTAGGTACGTAGATCTTTTTTTAACTTTAAACTTTAGAGTTATGATAAGAATAGAAAAAGTGCTTTATAGTATGTTATAGTTAATAGTTAATACATAATCCAATTTATTAGTAACATGTTACAAATTTTTTTTACTATTATGTATAGTTTCATTATGTAAAACTATGTCCCTACTAGTGCTTTTCGTTCAGTCGAAACTAATAATTAAAGTAACACATAAGAGCTGTAAAATTTTTATTATTTTAATGTATAGAATTTGATTTATTATTGCAAAGATTGTTTTGGTATTAAGGTACTGCTATTTTGAGATTTTCATAATTGATTTTCGCAACAACGTCCCCATTCGTTTTGTTAAAAAAAATAATTAAAATTGTATGTTAGTAAAAATTGTGAAACGTCGTAATTGTATTTTATTCACTACAATAAAGGTTTTCTTATTAAGTTATAATATAAGGTATTAATACAAATAATTATAGATATAAATAAAATAAGTTACTAAATATATTATAGCTATAAACTCGCCAATTTAAAAAAATTTATGAACCTATCTGATAATCGATGCAATTATAATACAACAAAATACGTGTAATTAACAGCGTAAGAAGAATAATTATATATTTACACATTATTTTGCAGAAAATATTATATCGTAGTATGATATACATATCATGATATATTGTACAATATACTTATTACGAAGATATAATATATATTTTTATGCATAATACGTAATTGTACATAATTATACCGTGGTGGTCAATAAAGAAGACGAACCGAACACAACCTCCAAATATTCAAGATCACATTTGCCGACCAACTTTCTGAGATACTTAAGGGGTTACACCACTCTAAAATTTTCAAAAAATCGAAAATTTTTTTTCGCTTAATAGGTGCCTTGGGGTCTTAAGAATAAGGTACACTATCATTTATAGTCGGGAGAATTTTACAACTGCCTTTATTTCAAATCGGAGGAAAATCTTTTCCGGCCGCAGAGGTATTCCCGTCGAACAGTGTTCCAGTCAAACAGCTCCTGAACCGCCATTTTGTTTTCAATTGCTTCATAAAAATTTAGTTTAACACTTCGATGCATAGGTAATAAAGATCTGCAAACATATTTTTCATCTTTGTTATAGTTTGTCCGGAAAAAATTCCTGAAATTAGGTAACTTTTTGGCGCTCTGGAGCGGTGTAACCCCTTAACACTAGAAGTACCGGCATTAAATGCATGCTTACTTCAAAACTGAAAACAAAGCAGAAAAATAAATAAATAAATATTGCAGCATAACTTAACATATGCAACCATTCATTAGCTCAATAAAACATGATAGACATTTTGACAAAAGGACGGCAATAAAATTTTGTAATAAAAAATGCCAAACCTGAAACCAGTCATTTTGACTGGTTGGTAGTTCTAGTGTTAAATACATATGTATCTGGCACAGAAATCACTACATGACGATAAGAAACGAGTATTTTTGATCACTCGTACACACGATCACATTCTCGAATAACGAGACCATTTCCCTTGTATCGTCGGATTTCATTTTCCGCGAATCGTGAGAAGCCTAATTCATATCTGACCCATCGATCGTCGGTATTTTTCAGTTTCAGAGGCACGGTTTCAGGAAGAGCTGACCCGCTTAGCTCGAGTCCTCGTTTCCCCCCTTTACCCAGGTCGATAGTTTCTGTTTCAACGAAACAACGAAAGAAATAAGAGCGGATCGGCGTTCTTTATTCCTCGCCCGACGACAAACGACGTATTGCTTCAGAATTCTGTATACAGCCGTTAACGGAAACCGCGGGGCAATTACCTGGCAGATAGTATCGTAGGACTTAACCTACTATCACTTTGGTTTATTGCGAGTTATATTTCAGCACGTGGGAACCGCCTACAGTTTTCAATGGGACCCCTGTGCGAAGATGGTTGCCCAATGATCGTCCGATAACGATTTCAGATCGACGGAAACCCAGTTTTCCATAAAACGCAATCGTTCCGTCTAATTACTCGCTCGAATGCCGTTGATGACACGAAAGGGAAAACATGTCGGTGAAACAAGAAAAGTTTCGACGTTAAATACCGACAGTTTCACACGTGCACCCGGGACAATCGTGTTTCACAAGTGGAAGAAGGGAGAAATGGAGAACCGTGGACGGAATAAGGTTCGACGATGACTGAGATCTACGTGCCTTTATGAATACAATCGAACAATTAAATGGTAATCATTTTTACCCCGATGACTTAGTAGTGATTGAGCCTAATTTGCGTCGACTGTCGCTATCAAGCTGGTAGCAACGGTAGGATGGAATATGAAATTATTGTTGAATTATCGTTGATTGTCATATGTGAGAACAGATGTCCAAGCAAAGTCAGAACTTATTTATAATTGCTGTATTTATTATCAAATTATAATCGCTTCATCTAGTATTAGTCACAATTGTTCCGTTTATTATTAAGTTACAATAGTTTCGTTTATTATTGAGGCGCAAAGCTACAACTGTTTCATTTATTATTATGTCACATATTTACAATTGTTTCATTTGTTGTTTAGTTGAAAATATTTAATTTATTATTAAGTGACTAAGTTACAATTATTTAATTTATTATTAAGTTATAGTCGCTTCATCTATTAGTCAGAATTGTTTCGATTATTATTAAGTTACAATTGTTTCATTTATTATTAAGTTACAAAGTTACAACAGTTTCATTTATTGTTAGGATACAAAACTACAACTGTTTCATTTATTGTTAGGTTACAAAGCTACAACTGTTTCATTTATTATTGTGTCACACATTTACAATTGCTTCGTTTGTTGTTAAGGTACAAAGTTGCAAATATTTCATTTATTATTAAGTGACAAAGTTACAATTATTTTATTTATTATTAAGTTATAATCGCTTCACCTATTAGTCAGAATTGTTTCGTTTATTATTATGTTACAATTATTTCATTTATTATTAAGTTACACAGTTACAACAGTTTCATTAATTGTTAGGTTACAAAGCTACAACAGTTTCATTTATTATTGTGTCATACATTTATAATTACTTCATTTGTTGTTAATTTACAAGGTTACAACTGTTTAATTTATTGTGAGGTTACAAAGCTACAACAGTTTCATTTATTATTGTGTCACACACTTACAATTGCTTCATTTGTTGTTAAGTTACAAAGTTGCAAATATTTCATTTATTATTAAGTGACAAACTTACAATTGTTTAATTTATTATGAAATTACAATAGGTTCAATAATTTAATCAGACTGTAACATATTATGCATTTCTGTAAGTCCCCACAATTAACATTTTCTGCGGATTAGAATTCACAGAAATTTCTCTTCGACATCTAAAGGTATCTTCGGGATACTTTTCGCAATCGTTCGATGAATCTTGTTGGATATACCGACTAAGCACCGATGCATCCTAATTACGCTGCGTACGATAATTAAAGAATAGGCAAAATGTTGAAATGTAGTCGACAGCGCGGTGTGCATCGGAGATCCATATTCATGAATTGTAAGAAGCCGTGCAACTAAGAACTCGTTAACTCTACCGAATGATAATTTATTTATTTTTCTAGATCATAGTCTCGACAGAGTATCTGGAGTAGCGAACGAGAGGCGGCTGGCCACAATAAGCGTTCGTTCATTTCTAACGCTCCGTTCATTATGGAAAAATCAGCGGATATCTTCGCTCACGAACTGTTTAACATTCTCCTATTTCTGCCTAATCCATTACCAACTTCCAAGAATTAGCTTCATTAGTTAATATTCGCGGCCTCTTAGTTCAGGCACATTAATTAACTCGACGTACAGTCAAGTATTTATGATTTCGATTTGCATTCACATTGTATAAAACCGAATATTATGTTCAAACGTAAATACAGAGAATTAACAGAGAATTGCAAGGTTGTTTGTAGAAATTTCGCCGCAGGTTGTATGGAGCTAGTAATTAACGGCCATATTAGAAACAAAGTGTGCGTGACTGTGAAATGGACTGCAAAAGCGTACATATAAATTGTTAAATTTAATTTTGTTTAAGATGGTTTTAACTATATATATATGTTATTAATATTGCAAAATTATTGTTTGTTGCAAAGTAAATTGTTGATACCAAAAACATAGAACTTACAATAAATTGTTAAAATAAAGTAAATTGTTCATAAACTTTGCTACAAATTTGACAAACTTTGGCTTTGCTACAAATTGACGAATAACTGTATTTATTTAGTTTGGCAGACTATTTGACACAGCAAATAATAATAAAAATGCACGAAGATACTAAAACGGTATAGAAACGGATCCAAAAACCTTGCATTCCAGTTGTTAAACGGAAAATGTCTTCAAAGTTTTAAGCATAATATAAAACATGCGACATTCTTCTCCTTGTTCTGCACAAAAGAACAAAATCTTGACGTATCGCATTGCATAGCTTTCGTCCAAGGAAAACATTCGCGGATGAATACAAAGACATTCAATGGGCGAAGAAAGAACGTAAGAAGGAACTAAAAATCACAGATAGTAAATTTGTTACCAATCAGTATTCCCTTTGTGCCAAATGTGTAGCCGAGGATTAATTATAGATTACTTTATGTCATAATTAGAATCACTTTCTTCGTGCGTTATCGAAGCTGGAAATATCAATATTATGTTAATAATTTGTAGATATAATTTTTCTTCTTTTTGTGTAATTTTTTGAACGTTTGTGTTAAATCGGTTTTATAAGTAGAATAATAAATTTAATTATTCACTTTTTAATGCTTTGAATAATTTGTACTCTGGTCTTACTACTAAATAACGATTTGAAAGGTATTAAACAATACACGTTGCATTTAAAGATTTAATAATAACATATATTTCATAACAACATTTTGAGTTAAAAACACAAAACAAATAACAAAAGGAAACATTTTTACGAAAATCTTGTTTGTTGAAATGTGACTCTGACAATGGACAGTATAACTATGAAAGAGGTTGTGCCAAAAACGATAGCATAAGTTAAACATGATGACAAAGGTTCCCATGTACAGAAAATCCTACATTTCATATGCACCAACCTAATATTACTCTCGAGAATTTAACACTAGATTTACGGAACATTTACATTTCCTATTTTTGATTACGAAAATGATTAAAAAGTTTATGTCAAAATGCATGTCAACTTTCATTGATATAAAGAATCTTGCTATAAACTGGTGTATGTATTAGGTTAGGGAATAAGTTCGTTGCGTTTTTATCGGAGACTCTTATTTAAACAAAAATCAATAGTTATAACAATAAATTAATCAATTATGTATTAGCACAATTTTGTAGAACAGAAAGAGCTCAATGAATATTATACACTTTGTGAAACAGCAAAAAAATCGTGTAAAATAAAAGAAAATATAAAAACGCTACGAATTTATTCCCCAACCTAATATTATCCATTATTTACTTATTTTTATCATTCTTTTTCAATTTACACATACATGGTCCTTAATCGTCCGTAAATCTAGTGTTAAAAATGTTGCGAAAAGCAAGGGAGAACGGGTCAATTATGACCTCAAAGGTTGGCTATCGTGTTAGAGATCTACCATAATACGGTTATCACGATATCGTTCTAGTATGGAAGTCCGTTGGAAATTTATCAAGAAATCAACACCTATCCCGCAGGAATTCTCGAATAAATTCAAGGATTTCGGTTGGTTATTAAACACGACAGCGTCGTCTGCATTCGCGGTTATCGATGTTGCCACGGTGGTTATCTCGAGAAAGTTAAATACACGCGGCGAAGGTGCGTTGGCTTCTTTAACGTTTACGTAGGTAATCCTATCTTACGTACAGGCCCGGCGATAAATCATCGAAGATGTAATTTGCCTGTGATAAATCGTCGGGGAAAAAGTCGTTAAGATTATGCACGGGAGTAAAGTTACCGTCGTTAATATTAAAGTGGAATAGATAATATCAATGATAAATCATTAATTCGCTCGCCTCGTTGGGAAAAACGAAGGTCGACCGAAAAAAAAAAGAAAAAGAAGAAGGAGACACACACGTACAACAACAACGACAACATCGTTACAGCTAATTAATTCGCTTTATGTTCACCGCGTTTTCTAATTCTCACGCTTAACGGCGTATGCAAATAGGAACACAAAAATCCACGAAGCTCGAGTTTCTCCTGTCGTAATAGAACGAGCTATCTGACTTCATCGCACTCGTCGATGCATCACCTTGGTAATTAATTTAGACCTCTTTATGAGTCACCCTTGTGTCATGTTAATTCACACATAACGGTGAAATCCGTTCGGGGAGTTATGTTAGATCTCTTATTTCGTGATAACAGATATTCTGCTGAATAGTCCTGGATGGTATGTTATCATCATCATAAGTACCATTATAAATGTCACATATTTATAGTTACTTATTTATTTTTACATATTTATTGTTACATACTTATTGTTACATATTTATTGTTACATATTTATTAATTACATATTACCAAAAGTGGAGCAGTTTGAGGAAGTATGAACGCTCATGAAATAGTCTTTTAGTAGGGTCTCACAATTTTAGCTCTGTCTTCTATCTTGATTCACTGTGGGAAATTTAATTGAAGCTTATGATAACTCTGTTCATCATAAATATTGTTATATACTATTGTAACAATTTTTATTATTACGTAACAATTATTGCCATTACATGTATTACCATTATTAATTTCATAAATATTACCGTTTATTACTACTAATGTAAATATTTATCAGTTACGTATATTACATACAGTCATGGACAAAATTAAGTGGACATTGCAGAAATGTAAACAAATTTTTTGTTGTATGACAATGTTTTAAATATATTTTAAATTTAGAACGTGAAATGTTTTTGTAGACTTGAAAAAACATTTATTTAATATACAATTTATTTATTTAATGTATATAATTGTGTAATAAAGTTTTGATTTATAGACATCATTAGTTAAATTAAATTAATCTTTTGTTATATATGATACCTGTCCACTTAATTTTGTCCACGACTGTATATTGTAATTTTCATTTACATATACTGCTGTAGAATGCATTTGATAGCCTCCAAATTTCCCAATTTCTCAAAGCATCAAATATTCAAATCTTAGAATTCCCAAACTTCAAACGTCCAAACTCTGAAATCCCTAAAATCCCAAATTTATGAATTAAAAGGTTTGCAATCGCATAACGTCTGCATAGCTTTTACAGCAGTATACAGTAGCGGACAAAAGTTTAAGACTAAATGAAAAAAATAAATAATCGATTTACTGTTCATAAAAACTATAAATAGTGTTCTACTTTCGGTGTTGACTAATTAGACATTTATTTATACACTTATAAAAAAAATTAAATTTGAATATGTTGCTCAGTAGCGACGTTATAAAAAAAGGAACGAAGTTCGTATAATATTTCAAATCATCGTCTTAAACTTTTGTCCGCTACTGTATCTATGTTGAGCGATAAAATTATATTGCATTAACGAAGAAGGCTAAATTCCCAATGCAACAATGTTAAATACAAGTATGTACTGATATGAAGAAGAATGCCGAGCTAGAGATATTCGTTGCAAGAAGTACTTTATTAATTAATTCCAAATTCGAAGTGAAAATTACGGTCGTCATTAGCGAGTCATTATCACGATACAATGTTATATGGAGATCCCGGCATTAGTATCAGCTTTGTAATTAAAAGCGAGCGTACGGATAGCCATATCGCAAGAGAAAGTCAACCAACCGTGCATTTCGCGATAATTTTGGAATGTAACTACGCTTCTTTAGTGAATCGTTCAGGAATTACGGTAAACATTCTTTCTCTTTTTGTCCTGACGGACCGTCGTTTTGCACGGCGAATCGCTATAAACCAGTAAAAGGGCCCTATAATTCACGGACGCATTAAGATTCGTATGCCAGATTGAAATTGAAACGACCTCATCGAAATCGAAAATTAATTCGTACACATCTGCACCATCGAAATTGTTAAATGAAAAAAGAAAATAAGGTGGTTTATTAATGCTGTAATTTCGCTCACGATACGAATTGTTGAACATATTCAAAACAGGTATATACAGGTGTTGTAAACTTCTACCATTTGGAACACCTGTCCATTTACACCCCATGCATGCCTAAACTCGTCACGTTTTACCTGATAATTACTGTGTAAACGAACGAGATGATTAAAATTACCTATCCTCTTATCTTCATGCAATACACGTCCCGGAGATACGTTATCACTTCGATACAGTCTTGAACAAACTGAATATACATTGCAGGAATAAATTGTGATTTGAAAGAGTTTGAAGAGAATCAAACTCGTTAATTGTTGAGATAAATGACAATTGCGTGTAAAAAGTGGAAATTGTTTTAATAGCGTGAGTCATTCAACTTTTCACTTTGATCAATTAGTTTGATCAACTAGTTTGACCTTGATGACTTATAATTTTGATTGGATTGTTCAATATAAATTGGCAATGATTAATATTTGATTTAATCTAAAATTATCGAAATCATACTTGAATGTTGTTTAACATATTAATTAAAATTTCACTACCGCAGTTGAAGAATAATTTCGTAAATTAATTATAATTAGTAACAATTTTCATTTTATTATTATCGTAATGTCAAAACTTATATGAACTTGAAATTATTTAAATTTATCAAACTATCAATCTATATCGTGCTAATAAATGAAAAGGAATTGATTAATACATAATTATTATAAATTCCACACTTAATTAATTGTTAAAATTATTCAGTGATTTTGTACTTCTTTTATCATAATTTCAATACTCTTAAAATTTTACATAGTCATCAACATCAATTATTAGAACTACCATACATTCAATTAATATTATACGCTTAAATAATCTTTAAAATACACTTCATTTTATAACACGTGAATATTAACGACAATTTTGAACATTAATCTTATTAAAAGGAAAGTATTTCAATCTTTTTCAGGTTTTCAAAGTTCAGTACTCAATGAGTACTATTTACTACAATTATTCGACAATTATGTTCAGTTATTCTGATTGTTCGCAGCACAAACGAAATCGATATTTCGAAGTGTTCCTCTAGCTAGTCAATTAATTCGGGCCGACTTTGGGGGGTCCGTATAGTTACATCAGGCACATCCGCGAAGATAGTGGTCCCGCGTGAAGAGCTGCGAGTTGATTAGGCCGAGGACTAATTAGCATACAATAAGAACAGGTAGAATAGATCGGACTTGAGTAAACGAGTCAGAAAGTCGAGGCTTACAGGCAGCACCCATCACTCCTTCCAGCTGATATCAAACGCTCGCCATCAGCACCCCTGCCTACCTTCTTCCAGAATTCCCTCCTCCCCCACTGTTCGGGGCTCCTTCTTCCATAACAACAGGTCTGGCCTGGCCGTTTGACTTAATCAGTAATCGCTAATTGCTTACCTGACGCGGTTTGGCTTAACGGACGAGGAAACGTATGCAAATCGCGCGCGAATTATCTCTCCCAAACAATTAGACGAGTATTCTTACTCGCGCGTATAATGCTGCTTCCGGTTGCGCCAACAGCGATCCTCTCTCTGTTTCTAATGCTATATGTGGACTGTTATCGACTTTTATTCTAATGTTTTCTCTTTTGCGGAGGAACAACAGTATTTTTTCGGTCGGAGCTGAAATTTTATCAGTTTCTTCCTAGGGTTCATCTAAATTCACTTGATGTTTCTTAACTTTTATGGATTGCTGTTCGGAATACTTCTCATTTGGGGTACTCTCCTCGTTTCAAATGCTATATGTAGACTGTCTTCAACTTTTAGTCTTATGTTTTCTTTTTCTAGGAGGAAGAACAGTAGTTTTCGTTTGAGGCTGAAATTTTACCAGTTTCTCACTAGGGTTTGTCTACATTTTCTTTTCTTCTCATTTAGCGATTTTTGCTCACTTTTATGGATTGCGGTTCGAAGTACGGAATATTTATTACCTCTATTTTATGATCAGTGAGTGTGTACGATTAATGTTATTTATTTTTTTGCTCTGTTTCGCCGATAGTATTTGTAGAACTATGTTCTTTGAAGATGAAGCGAAGTTCTTTGAGTATACTTAATTTATGTCTGCACTTGAGTATTTGTGCAATGACGATATCAAGTAATTCATGTGTAGTTGGCATTCGCGTTATTAGGAAATTGATGTCTATTTGAAGAATAGAACCGTCTCTTGTCTATGCTTATCTACAATTAATATAAATAGAAAATATACATTTGTAAAAGATACCAGTTGTGGCATTTAGGGTTTAATTTAGAGTTAAGAAAAAATTTATAAAATTGCAGAAAACGATATTTCTGAAAATCAAAAACACGAATTATATTTCAATGAAATTTAATAAATTGACTGCAATAAGAAACATGAGAGAAAATTTAAGGGATTGTAAACCTAGTTAGGAATTAATAACATTTTTGGCACAGAGAGCATAAACGAATAGTGAATTAAACCATAATTTATGAAATCGCTATCCCGGCCTGTAGATCCTAATCTAATTTGGACCTAAATTAACCAATTAACACCTAGTAAATCTCCATAATATAAACAGCTACATTTTTACGCTACGTTGCTGCAATGTGCACATAATGTTAATACATTGGCTTCTACACTGAATAAGCTGACAATTTTATTATACAGTAATCTTACTTTCAACAAATCTTATTAAGCATTATTACAATATTTCACCGAATCTATTATTTTTAATTTGGAGTAGATGTACTTAATTATAAAATTCCAAGTAAAGTTTTCTACTTAAAAAAGTAATAGCATGAAACACAATTTGACTTTTACTTTTATTTTTGAATTTACTTTTTTTATAGTTTAATATGAGCCGAATAATATAGAATAATAAATTATAGATAGAAGTATTATAACATTTTATAACAATCTGAAATCGTTGAGTGATTTAAAACAATGAGGCAGATATCAATATTTATTTTTACTTTGCATTAATTAATTCAATTCTGGAACTGATTGCATAAAATAATAGTACTTTCACACTCGTGGTAGCGGAAATAAAAAATGAAAGTGACAAATGAGAATGTAGTGTGTGCTCCCCTCTAGTAACACAGTCTTAAGCTAATCGTAGTTACTGCTTTTAATTAGCATGCTCTATCGAAAACGCTGGGACCATTCAACATAATCTACGTTTTCAGCCATTATTAACGTTATCGGGAATTAAATAACAAATAGCGGTTCTCAGACGCTCTACTTACTATGCGAATCAAATTATATGATTAAACCAAAGTATGACAAAGTTTCTGTTCATAAAGAATATAAAAAATATATTAGAGACCGCTGTTCACTTTTGAATATAAATTTGATTTGGTGTACAGCGAAGATTTTGCAACAGAATTTCTCCATGATCAATTGGCTGTACCTTTGGTTGCTCTCAAATTATCTCTGATCAGTCCTCATATGTTCATTGTCTTGCAATACTATTAACATACAGTCATGGACAAAATTAAGTGGACATTGCAGAAATGTACAAAGTTTTTTGTTTTATTACAATGTTTCAAATAAATTTAAAATTTAGAACGTGAAATGTTTTTTGTAGACCTGAAAAAACATTAATTTAATATACAATTTATTTATTTAATGCATACAATTGTGCAATAAATTTTTGATTTATAGACATTATTAGTTAAATTAAATTAACCTTTTGTTATTTATGATACCTGTCCACTTAATTTTGTCCACGACTGTATGCAAAATTTTAAACATACCTCCACAGCATAATCGATTGTTTACCTTTCACGGGAAGTAGCAAATCACTTTACAAGGTTAACCCTTTGCAATCAGACAGCGATTCACATTCGCCATTTGGTTTAACAGAACAATTTGAATAAATATTATTCAATTAAATCCATAGTGTTATACACGCAATGTTTAAGTACAGCGAAGTGGGAAAAAGTGGCAATTAAACCCTTGCCATATTTTCAGGAGTCTGTCACGTGACGCAGTCGCACTTGAACCGAGATAAATCTTACTCATATTTTTAATATGCTTCAATTTGGAGTTCAAGTCCAACTACAACTCGCACAGCCAAGGATTGCCAAATGTTGACACGATATTTCAACTTTCTTTATCCGTGTTAACATTGTAGCTGCGATTAGTTAGTTCTGATTTACGCACCTGACAAATAAATCATGAGGCAAGGTGATAATAACAGAAAATAATAATTTCCACAAAATTGATTACACTTTTCAGTTTGAAAATTTTCGACATACCACTTATCAACAACAAAGATTGTTTCGATTGCAAAGTATTGATCGTACATGACATAAAATACGACAAGAGAAATTGTTCAAAACCCTCGAACATACCCTGTGGGAATTTATAAAAGAGGCTGTTAAAAATGCCCATTTTTGGCATCACCTGGAAATGAAAAATTCGTGCAGGATCATTTAAAGTGTCTGCCAAGGAACAAAAAATGTCCTTATCACCTAGAAACGATGGGAAAGTTGTCAAAAATACGTTCAAAGTATGAATATAATTATAACAAAATTTACGTATATTTTACATTTTGTCGTCTTTTTCTTCGGATATCGAACCGCCTTCAAAATAAGTAGTAAGGAACTCAGCAGGCAGATTAATTAAATCCTGAAATCGAGCAAGTGCAAAGTATCATAAAATCATGGCTACGTGGGAACAGCATCCAACAACGCGTGCTCCGACTTTGCATCCACATGATTGTGCGAGTATGGCTTACAATGCGGTTTTTACTTTTACATGCTTTCAACGTATTTCTGACAACTTTCCCATCGTTTCTCGGGAAAGTGATAAGGACATTTTTGTTCCTTGGGAGACACTAAAAAATCCTGGATGAGCATTTCATTTCCAGGCGGTGCCACAAATGGGCATTTTTTAATATCCTCCTCTCTCAACTGCCGAGTGGTTTAGCTCCCGTAGAATGTTACAAGCAGACGGTGTTGTCAGTTGATCACCACTGACGTCCGATAGCGGCCACGACAGCGAACGTAAGGGCATGAATATTCATCCCTCTTTCGTAAGGAAACGCTTCGCGGTTGCGGGGATGGGGATTTGTCTGCACGTCGGATAGGAAAGGAGAGGGGTCAGAGCGAGAGCAGGAGATTGATAACGAATACGCGTTGGTCCTTTGCTTTTTCACAATGTTTGCCCCAGCGGCCGGTCGCGGCGATAAGCGAAGGGACGCGTCGGGGTGCTAACTGCGTCGACTGCGACGTCGCGTTTTTAATTAATATCGATAAAGTTCATCGCGGCGGGCCGAGACGCCGGCGTGGAATTATTCAAAAGCCGGCCGGCCGTACGCATACTAATTATAAAGTTACACCAGCCTGGTGTTTCTGTTTGCGAATCAACACGATCGCCAAGACGAGGCTATTCCGTGTTCCGAAGAACGTGGAAATCAATGCTACTTAAATTGTTGCGGTACATTCATACAATCGTAAAGCCATTGGGCTTATTTTTAACTTTAGGAAATTCATGAATAATGCCTTTGCAACTCTTTACAACGTGCGATTTATATTCTTAAACTTTTTTTAACGCTAGAAGTATCGGCATTAAATGCATGCTTATTTCAAAACTGAATATAAAGCAGAAAAATAAATAAATAAATAGTGCAGCATCACCTAACATATACAACTATACATTAGCTCAATAAAACATTACAGACATTTTGACAAAAGGATGGCAATACAATTTTGTAATAAAAAATGCGACACCCGAAACCAGTCATTTTGACTGGTTGGTAGTACTAGTGTTAATTTAGCGGGACTTTCGGGAGTCAGCGTGGTTTATTATTTTGAGTGTCGAACCGTTAGGTGAAAAACGACTTCGTACTTTTTGCCTTAGGTCAGTCAGGTAAAGAGTGACTTCGAGATGAGCATTTGGTAAGGGCGGTTCTTGGCCACTTCCCTTTAATTTTCAAGAACTAATAGTTTAATTTTAACTTACAAGTCGTTATAAGCTGTTAGTCGTTTGTCCACCCCCAACAGCACGCAATCCCAACGACATACTTTATTCTGGAGAGAACATTATTTTTTCTCTTCAGTAGATTTTCAAACAGTACACATGAAATTTATATATTTATCTCTTAAAATCCGTTGTCAGTTTGCGAGGTGTTACTACTTTTTTCTGAAGTGATAATTAAAGTCTTAGTTTTAATAAAGCACATATATTTTACCCTCGTCAGTTGTTCTGTTATTTTTGTCTGTCGAGTGGATTCACTGATTCCACAACCTAACTACTTCGTGGTTCATTAAGTTGAATCCCGAAGAACATACATTTCAATCATAGCCTTTTGAAATTGTAGTAAACGTTCATTACAATTTAATTTAAGACGCAGATATGTTAATGCGATTTCCAGCTTATACTAGATGTCAGTTATTTAATTATTATCAATTTTAGATCAATGAAATACACTACATATAAATGATTATGTAATTTCATTTTCAAATCTCAAAGAAACCGTCCCTGAAGAAGTTACGTGATTTCAATGCAAATATTTGAATAAATTGCATATACGGTTGATCACAAAATGAAACGTCCCCGCGGATTTCGATAGTTCTATGTTGAGGTATATGTTTGTTGGAAGCAGGTTATTGAAAGTAATCTGATTAGTGAAAAGAACTTTACACTTTCACGGCCGCATGTTTGCACAGTGAAACGTCGCCAAACGCCCGCAATATTTTTGAAGAATTAATTCCACAAAACTGTACGTAAATTCACAAAATAATTCAACATTATTATACAACAATGTTTTTTCTTTGTGTAACAATTATTAAAACGTACAAATATAAAACAAAATTCATGACAACATAATAAACTTAACTGCTTTTTTATGATATTATTTTATCGTATCCGTGCAACACTCTCAGAAACAACATACCTTGTTGCTTATCAATAAGCAAAAATTGAAACGTATTTCGTGAAAAAGTACGCTGTTTCTAGCGATAGTATTCAATCTCAAAGTGTTAAACAACTGACGTTCGAAAAAGCTTTGCAAATAGCTGACCAATGGTAGGTACCACGTGGGAGTCACCACGTGACACCACGTAAGTTGCACCGGCAAACAACGACTGGCCTGCATATGGCACCACGTTGGTGTCACAGGTCGTGAAAGTGTTAATATAAAATGTGCAATAATATAACCCAGGAACAGCGTACTGTCCTGTCCAAACCGATCTTTACATCGAACTGCTGAAAAGCAGACGGTCCCAAATACTTATACCTACGAAACATGCGGTGTACCTTTTCAGGTACGCGTACTTACATCTATATTTAACTTGGCGAAAAACATTACCCGCAATAAAACGTCTCCGAGAGCCGAACCGTTTTATCGCACCTCGAGAGTTTGTCAATGGGGAGTTTTCTAATTATAATTTTACTTCAACATTCTATAACCGAAAAGATTCATAGAACTTTTCAAATGTTAGGAAAGTATCCCTCATGAGAGGTGTTTATATTTGACAACCTTCCATCGGTGAGAAACGGCGAACCGAAAATAATTGAGAAACCGAAAGTCGCGTATTTTATACCCGTACGTCTGTTACCACAGATTTCGTTATCCTGGTTACGATAAAAAGAAACGCGAAACCATGCTCGAGTGCTGCAAGAAGGTAGATAACTTCGGCGACAGATAACACGCACACACATTTAGTGAGTTTCCCTAAAGCTGTTGGTTACATGTTGCCCGCCAGCCAGCACGGCTGATACCATTAACTATGCTAATGGTAATTGCTCTTATGATCCACGATACAAATCGGATGCGTACACATAGAAGCTGCCATCATTGAGTAATTACACATCTTTGAAGATGCGACAGACTGATACACGTGGAAGGAAACGTTGCGAACGGATTGCGCGAATCTGCACCGGTTTCGACGAAAACCTTATTATAAGTGGCACTCGGGAATGATGACAGGTTGAAGAGAAACACGCGTGGCTGTTAACGCCTTCAAGTAATAATGAATGTAACCTCGACGTGCTTGTAATAAAGGTACTTTAAATGCACGCGTAAAACGTGATTTTCATTCGTTTATCGAAGTTATTAAGCGCCCTTTCACGAGTTCATTTATTTACAGGAATAATCATTCGTACGCTAACCTTACAGCGCGCTATACATTTTATTGCAACGTTTTAAAAATTGCTCGAATCATACTTGGTTTCCACGTGGTGATTATGCGAGTCAAATCAGCAAAATAATTGTGCGATCGCATACATATTTATGGCAGATCGTCATTCTCTGCGGGCCACCGTTTATCTGCGGATTTATGGACTTTTCCCTTGTTCGTCTGTGTTTAAAAGGAAATTATAGATGGAATATCAAGGATAAGTATGCATGAACACTGAAATGTGTTTGGGTAATGATAACGGATGTAAGTGATTTCAATCAGCAGTTATAGAAAAATGTATTACACGTTGGTTTTTGGTTCACAAATTTTTGTATTTGTAAATTTTTCGGTTTTGCGAAGATCTGAAACGTATTTCGAGTTATAAGATATGGAGATTTTAGGACGTAAGAATTTTCGTGTTGGGAATTGTGGAAATTTGAGAATTTGGACACTTGAAATTTAAAGATTTGGAAATTGGGGTATTTGGGATCTTGAAGATTTAGTAATATGGACTTGGATATTTGAAAATTTGAGTCTTTTTAAAGTATAGAAACTGGAGTGATTTTAAAATTTACAAATGTGAAGTTTAGAAATTATGGGAATTCGGAAATTTGAGAAATATGATTATCACTAAATGCAGAAATTTGTACATTTACGGAGTTATGGAGTAGGAAATTAAAAGAATAGACAAATTTGGAGTTCAAAAATTTAAAAACATGGAAATTAAAAAATTGAAGTATATGTCTATTTAAAAATTTAGAGATTTAAAAATTTATAATATGGAGAACTTGAAATGTATAAATTTGGTAATTTCAGAGTGTGTAAAAAGATTCGTAAACTTCGATGTTTAGAATTCAGAGAATATGAAATTTAGGAATTGAAAGTAAGAAATGGACAAATTTACAAATTTAAAACTTCAGGTATTTAGAAATTTCCATGCTAGAGAAAGTTAAGAATTTGAATAGTAGAAAATTTACAGTGTAAATAATTTATCAAATTTGAGTATTTGGATCTGAGAAAATTCGAAAATTATAATTTTCGGATATGGCTTTGGTAATTTCAAGAATGTGAACAGTGCCGAATGCAATGATTTAAACAATGACAAATTTTGTTACTCCGAAATCTGTAAAAGTGGAAATCTACAAATACACAAAATAAATAGTTAAGAATTACAAAAATTGTACAATAAAAAATTATCCTAAATTAAAAAACACTTTTAATAATAAAATATTTAATATACTTTTATCCTAAACGTATCCTAACATGAAATTATTGTCTTGTGCACAGGTACTTATTAAAATCTTATCGAAACCTAGCTTAACCTAATCTAACATTTTATTAAAATATCGTCCTCTACGATTCTATACACATTCAATAACGATCACGGAAGAACATAATCAACACAACGATGAAGTTATTTCATGAGAGATTACGCTTCGCTACTAAATGATTTCTGAAGAAATCATTCAGCAGGAAAATAAACAATCTTATTTAACAAGAATGAATACTCGCTGAAGTTTAATACTAACCACGTACCACGTGTGGTTCTAAGCAATTTGGCGGGAAATCACTTTTTCGCGCATCTTAATTATTCCCTTCGTTCACTTGGCAGATGATTAACTCTACAGAAAAGGTCATTACGCCTAGTGCTGTACCGGCGATAATCGGCCATGAGAATGTATGCGTTGCACAACAGGAGAACGTGCTTGTTGTCTGGAAAACTCCAGACAGCAAATCCAAACGATATACGCTTCCTTTACACGCTCGCGCTTTTAATGGACGTTAATCGTTACATTAATTTATAATATAATTTCGATGCATCATTCGTTATCGTCAGTACATTAAATCGTTGCGAATTTGATAACTATGTGCGATTTGAATCAGCATCTGCGCCGATGACTAGGTGTTTGGACACTTAGAGAACTTTAGGTGGATTTGAAGATAGCGATGGATTTGAGAGCCTTGAAGATTAGGTCATGAAATATTTATGTTAACGGTTAAGAATGTATTTGGACACTTCAATTTATGTTTAATTCTATGTGAATTAATGTTTGACGAGAGGGCATGTATTTGAACATTCACAGAATTTTAATTGAACGTTAAATTGAATGTCTGAGTTAAACAACTCAGTATAAATGCGAACACTTAGAGAAGTTTAAGTAAACGCAAAAGTAAATGCGAATGCAAGGTGTATGGTGGACTTGTGATCAAACTAATTTGATACTTATTTTCGAAATAACGTCAAATATCTATATTAACGATCCAGTACAAATTTTGGAAGTATGGTAAATATAAAATTAGAGATAAATCCAAAATTATATAGCTTCGATGCGTGGTTAGGACTGCGACTTCAAAGACGGGAACATCGTTGAGCATAATCGAGTAGTGTTCAGTATAATGCACAAATGTACAATTCAAGTTTTCAATAATATTGACAAAATCAAAGTATGCTTATTTGAAAAATGTTCGTAATTGCAAATAATTGAATTTAAATATTTGTGAATTTGCAAATCTTTAAGATAGGAAGTTCTCGAGTGCAGAAATGCAAAAATCAACAAATTTGTAAATGCAGAAGTTTGAAAGAGATTAAACAAAATTTTGTAACTTAAAATTGTGTATCTAAAATTCGCAACATGTGAATCATTCGGCCCCTTTGACAATTTTGCAAGAAATATATAAAAATTTCTGAAATTCTTTAGCAACATTATTAATGGTCCAAATGTTGTATAATAAGTCACGTGCGTTCGAGTTGTACAGATTATTCCTAACGAATCAAAGTTTCAAAATATTTGAATATTTAATCACTACAACAATAAAGTATTTGCACCGTTCCAAAATTGTATCGAAAGAAATATCGCTGCATCGTTTGACCTAATAAATGATAGTGTACGTATCAAACAGCCACAGAAGAAGTACCTCGTACAGTATGCTGAGAATTTATATTAATATCAAAATAGCACTTTAAGTGCGAAGAAAATGTGCAAATGTTGCACGCAGTGCAAAGAAGTACGCGATACCAGAAAAGTTGCAACGTCAGACAAGAAAAGATACCATCGAAAATGATTCTATTATAATTCCAAGAACGATTCGCAAACATACATACCAAATGGAATCCCTGTCTCGTTCATAACAAATTAATGCAGTTGTAGGAAAATGCATCGAATTAACCGGTGTACTTGTTGTACCAACTTGTAATTTCTCAAACGTAAGTACGAAACGAAACCATTGCCTCATAAATAACAAACGCGCTTCTATGAAAATGTATCAAATTATCCTGTACAATGTGTATCGAATAATGATTCACGTGCGTAAAATGGAAACCTTGCTTCACACGTAACAAATTAACGTCGCTGTAGGAAAATGTATACAGGGTATCCCAAAAGTGTTGAAGGAGCCGGAAATGGGAGATAGGTGGGGTCATTCTGAATAACTTTTTCATTTGCAAAAATGTCGTATGGGGTTTCATTTTTAAATTACTAACGAAAAACACTGACCAATCAGAACGTGAGAATCGCGCGCCACGCGATTTGATCGCGACCACGGCCAATCATAACTCGGGCCTACACTTCTGCCTTCGAGCGCGCGCGATTCTCGCGCTCTGATTGGTCGGTGTTTTTCGTTAATAATTTAAAAATGAAGCCCCATACGACATTTTTGTAAATGAAAAAGTTGTTCAGAATAACCCCACCTACCTTCCATTTCCGGCTTCTTCAGCACTTTTGGGACACCCTATACAATTAACATGTTATATTGTTCTATTAAATTTGTGAGGATGAATACAAAACACTCGATATTGACGAACATCGATAGTTTCAATGTCGAATGAATAAAAGTAAGAAGTTTTATTAACGTTTAACCACTTCCAAAATGCAGTTCCGCTCGGTTGCGCGAAACACAGAGCCTATTAATATTCCTTCATTTATTGCTAATTATGTGCGGATGAAACCGCATCATTATTTTGTTGAATTTAACAGCTGCGATAAGTTGAAAGGCATCAACCGAAGGAATTCACAGCGAACCGTGACCAGCCGTAAACGATAAGAGAGAACAAGGAACGTAGACGCGTTTTCTTAAATGCGCGCGATTAGCGAGCGGGTCAGAGTGGGGCAGACGCGATTTCGATCCGATTCGTTAATCTGTGCTGCTGCAGACGAAGCGTTACGACTTGACTTCCTTTTTCACCCACACCTTGCTACCAGAACTCTGTTCGTTTCTCCAGTGCTGGATCGAGACCCCTAGGGCCCTAAGCGCTTGACTATTAGTGATTCTATGAACCGGGTGCCTTACGCGAATTCGGGTGTGTATTTAATACTAAAACCATCGATGTATAATGCACAATTATTTTGAAGTTAAAAATGAAGTTGAAAAATAAATGAGCAAAGGATGAAACATAAATGAATACACTTATTGATTCCTTGTCTTGATGACAATCAGCACATATGTCAAGAAAACCGTCTCAACAAAATTTGTCGTTTGAAGTAGAAAAATGTAAAAGGGTCATTTGACTCCTTTGGTAGATGTAGTGTTAAAATTTAGAGTATCTACTGTGAGCATGTAAGTGGAACAAGAATGAGATTTCAGGAACACACTTCCAGTCGATGCTATACGTCTGAAATTATCAAAAACGAAACGGCAAAGCAAGGTTGAGCTATTAGTGTTTATAAGAGATTAGGAAATTCGCAAATTTTGAAATTGGAGCCTGCGAATTATTGAATTTGTGATTTCGAGCAGTTTGGAATTTGGGTATTTAGGAATTTGGGATTCTTAAAATTAAAGAAATTCTAAAGTTTTGAAAATTAGAGAACTGAGAACTTGAAAATTTGCAAATGAATGGATTTGGGAATTCGGAAATTTGACAATTTGGAAATATAGGGATTTTTTAATTTGGACATTTGGGAATTTACAAATGCAGAAATTTGAAGATTTAAGAATGTAGAATCTTGAAAACTTGAAAATATCAGAATTTGCGAGCTTGAAAGTTTGAGAATTTGACGAATTTGAAAATTTTGGTATTTGGAAATTTGAAAATTTGTGAATCTCAAAATGTAAAAATTTAGAAATCCAGAGGTTCAGAAATTTGTAAATCGAAGGTCTTTGATGTATCGAGCCTCGAGAAGATAAAAAAGTGATATGTTTTAAAATTAAAGAACCCGTTAATGTCAACATTTGAAAATTTGAGAAACAGGAACAGTAAAAATCTAGTAATTTGATGAATTGTGTATTAGAGATTTAGAAACTTAGAAATTTACAAGTTAAAGATTTACAGATTAACTTCATCAACATAGAAATTTAGTTTTTAGTCCACCACAATTTACAATTTTCAGTATTGCTTAAAAAAATTTGCATAGTGCCCTTCCTTCCACGTTACCCTAAGCAAGTATACAATTATACTTATTGGTTAATCCAGCACTGGTTTTTTCCATAGGGTAAGGATCGAGCAGCCAACATTAAAATACAATAGCTGACACAGTGTGAGCGCGCAGCGCTCGTAAATAACCTTAATCGGGATGGATAATTACAGATTACGCTCGCGTTCACGTGTGCACCCGTCCGCGGCGATGTTCCCATTCTTGACACACGGGTCAGACAGACCCGTGCGTACACGTGCGTACTGCCTTGCGTGAAATATAATCTACTGCGGTAATGATGGTTCACAGATTTGCACGATTACGTGAATCGCGATGTCTTACATTGTCAGTTCGCGGTAAAAGATTTACATAGATACTAATTAACATCGCAACGTTTCAATGATATGCCTTAACCCCTTGGCGTATTTTGACGAGTCTGGCTCATGATGCACTCGCACCTCAAATGTGACAAACATCACTCACATGTTTAATATTCTTCAATTTGAAGGTTAAGTCCAATTGTAATTTGTATAGCTGAGGACGGCCGAATATAAAATAGTCGCAACATTTTAATTTTCTTCGTTTATTTTAATAATACATGTATGAATAATTGGTTTTTACTGACTCACCTGACAAATAAATTGTTCGGCAGAAAGTTAACACGTTAACAACTTCCATAATTGCGATTAAATTTACAAGTGGGTATCTTAACCTTTCGTATACAGTGGATAAATTATTGTACTTGAGAAATCTCTTCTTAAAATTGTAAGAAGACAACGTACATACATATACATATATGTATTCCTCAAATAGGTTGTAAGAGTGCACACCTTATGTTTATTCTTTCGTTTTTTTCTGTCATCCAGTTCTACTCCTGCACACAATGTCCTTGTGTGATAGACACGTGCTTGTATATTATTATGTACTAGTAACATACTATATGACATATGTATACATATGCATATATAAATATATATTTAATTAAGTACCAAACCCTAGATATAGGGATTTAAGAATGTAGGGATCTAGGAATATAGGGACTTGAGCATGTAGGAATTTGGGAATGTAGAGATGTAGACATACATCTGGGAATGCGGAAAGTTGGAAATGCGAATATCCAGGCATATATAAATTTGGAAATGTGAATATCCGAATATCAGGATTCGATAGTTCAGGAATTTAGGAATGTAGCAATGCTGGAATATAGGGATTAGTGAACATAGAATTTGAAATGTAAAAATGTAGAAATATAGAGATTGGGGAACATAAAGATCTAGGCATATAGGGATTTGCAAATGTAGGAATTTGAGAACATAGAGATTCCGGACTATAGGGACTTGTGAATATAGAAATTTGGGAATGTAGAGATCTGTGAATATAGCTATTTGGGAATGTATGAATGTGGAAACGTGAAGATTTGAGAATATTGAGAAGAATGCTGGGAACGGATCTAGGAATGTATAGGAATACCTGGCGCATTCGAAATGTACGGCTTACAAATGAAGCAATTGAAAAATATATAAACTTATAAACGAACGAGTTTGAGTAAATCTGAAAATTACAGAAACTGGAAAAAAAACGTTCAAAAACTTGACGATTTTTAAATTAAATAATGTATTTATTCAAAAATGATCAAGGACGCGGTACACTCAACCTTAACTGACGGAAGCCCACGTTTCACTCAAGTATATGCACATAATTTACACGGCACAGTATTGACAAAATTGTTTAAACGACGTTTTTACAGACGAAGATATCGTGGCTTACCAGTTACGTCCGTCCGGCGATACGCAGCGTAGATAGGGAAATTAATTAAAATAAATTTAACGGAAACAGGTACGCAAGAAGAGAAGGCGTTCTGCCCCTATACACGTGTGCGAGCATATCGTATGCGTTGGATCGTTTCACGAAGGAACAATCGGTGAACAGCAACGAGTGTGGTCATTAATTTAATACGAATACAGAAACTAACCACGAAAGCGTAATTGATACTGCTACGAAGAAACAAACAATTAATTTGTAAATGTCTGGTGTAATTGCAATTGTACATAAAGTAATATTTACTTTACGTACACCGTGCAAGTTGTAATCATGTGGCTACTGGGTACAGGTACATTTAGAAAGTTAGAGTCACACGTTAGTAATTCATTAAAATGCAGAGATAACCGACAATTCCGATTACCGAACAGAAATGCAAAAATAAAAATGATAAATTTTAAGATAATTTACATTTACATATATTTGCATAAGGTGAGGTAAATTTTAATTAATGTTATTTGTACTTTATGTACGGTTTCTGCAAAATCATTATAAGGGTCGTGCAAAACATGAGTGAAGAATCAAAGTAAGTGATGAATAATAAAAATACAATAGTTATTAAAATATTCACTTGATAAATATGTCTCTGTGATTGTAAAAGTTATATCATGAGTTATAAAATCATCCTCTATAAGGAAGAATTAATTAAATTGAAAATAATTATCAAGTAAGAAATTCAATAATCAAATGTAACTAATGTATAGATATATATATTGCATTATACATATATTTATTATATAATAAATGTATCTGACAAATATACGTAATAAATGGACTGTAGATAAATACATTGTTAATAAATACACTACAGATAAATGCACTTTAAATATCTTAAAAAATATGAAACATATGAAAGTATGTTTCAGGGAAGAATTATAAAATACCGAGAAAGACATACCTACTATACTCTCCACTACTTGAAATAGATCATACAACAATTTTTAATGGAATAATATACAATATTATTACTAACGGAATATTACCATCTTACAAAATCAATTTATTAAAAATTATAAGGTCGCATTGTAATATCTTATCTCTAACTTAAACGGGTTACAACTATTTTCGTGAATATCTCAAAAATGCAGGCCAATCTGCTACAACATGTATAGGAAAAAAATATTCAAAAGTGACCTTGACATATTTCAAGGTTATTGAATACCGGCGAAGAATCGATGAAGTAAATAATCATTCACAACGTAATTACATCAATGAATAATTATGTATCATTTTTATACAAGGTAATATTCAGGTAACACGTATAAAGAAAAGTTGTTCGAAAGTGACTTTAGCAGCATATGTCAAGGTCATCGTGTCGGCGAACAATCGCTGAAGTAAATTATCTACAAACGTACATAAAAAGTATGTCAACATTTACGTGAACAATTAAGAAGTTCCATGAAACGGGAACGAATCGACGCGAAGACGACGAACCGGGCGAAATAAACAAATTATCAGCCACAAATTAATGTCTACTCTCGTTTCGTCGCAATTATTCAGACCGAATGATGGCGACAGGATGAAAGAAGAAACAGAAGGAAGCGGCGGGTAGGAAAAACGAGAAACAGAAGAAAAAAAGAGAGAAAGAGAAGAAGCGATGCTCGGCATCACCGCGCGACAGCTCAGCTCGCTGCTACGATTTCCTGCTATATAGGCTGTTGTCGCTGGTGCTGCCTCTGCCTCTGCTTCTATAACAGGGCTTGAGACTGTTCTCATTAACCCGCGAGCGAATGCCGCGTTCCGTCTATTCTGTTCTATCTGCATTTTGCACCCGGCAGCATTCGGTGGATGCCTACTTTGATTTGTCTTGGAATATTGCGTCGCGTTCTCCTCGGATCGTCTGAAGATCGTCCCGGGTGTTTCTCCGCTTTTATGTGGCCTCGCCTTCTTCTTTTTCCCTTTCCAGCCTCGACGCGCTGAAGCTAATTGGTCATTTAACCGCGGACTCGATGATCAGTGTCCGATTGATTTACACGCGGTTTCGTCGCCAGCATTTCGAGAATGTCTTCGACGAAACAGCAAATCTACCACGAGATATTACGTCGCGTTCAAACATCTGGACGTGCTTCATAGGACACCCGCGAAGCGTTCGAAATTTATCCCCGGCGATAAAGGGGTTGTTAAAGACGGTTTGGCGGTTCGAAATTGGTGTTGGCAAAGTGTCGGTGATAAACCGCTTGCGGATAGGGTGGTAGGGTGACACGATAGGGGTGGTTCTCATCGGAGAAAGAGAAAAGTGGCGGAACCGATTGAGCGTGAGACGACCGAAATTCCCCGTCAATTTGTCTATCGGTTAAGGGAGTGATTCACGAAGGAAATCCAAGCATTCCGTGGCATACCAAGCGTTTGATAACGTATACCCTCTTTGCCCGACCCTTTCCGAGTCAAAGCGTCTCGTCTGTCCATCCAACGACTGGAATTCCATTGGTACCTCCTTCACCCTTAATTCTGTTCAATGCGCCTCCTCAAGGACAGTCAAAATCTCGGATTTCCCTTGGCGCGTATCCTTGGTTGCCATAGCTCGATCGTAGGTCAGCCAAAGATTAGGTGATACAATTGCGTCGGAAATCAAATTCCCTGAAAGACGATATCATATTGTTAGATATTCTACAAACGAAATTACGCAACTCTATCTGTGCCCATGTAGAAAAATATCGATCGCGAAAGATGAATGTTTCACCCGATTATCGGTTAATTAGACGCGAATTGTGAATTCACCTAGAACGTTTGTAATCTGACGATAAGAGCGCATTGTGTATGCAACTCGTGTGTGCAAACGTGCTGTGCGCAGTGTTACGAGCTACTAAACAGCTATCATTGTTACAGGAAGAGGTGTGCAACAATTCAAAATCCTTCGAATTTTCATAACAGCTCTAGACTCGACGATTGCTCTTAAAATCTGGATCCGAAGGAGCCTTGAAGAACCACTTGCCATCGACTCCTCGACTTCCACCCCATTTCCGACAATTGTCACGAACGAACGGGTATCCCGCGGAAATGAGAAAGATAATGAAAGAGCGTGACGTAAAATAAAATGTAAACACGGGGGGTGAAAGACGATGGAGGGAGGAGCACACGATACGGGATAAGGGGAGAAACGAGGTGCAGAGAAAGAAGAACGGGAGGAAGGGGGGAAAAACTGACGGAAAGAGGACGGAAAAACGCATCGACCAATAGTGCCCGCAAGGCAGGCAAACCCAAGAGCCGACCACTTATCTGTAGGAGCAACATCAGAGAAGCTCTTGGCTGCTTGGTTGGTTGGTTGGCAGGAGGCAAAGAAGTGCCTGGCATGAGAAGGACGCCGAATCAAAGTGAAGTGCGCGAGAGATACGAAAAAGCAAAATAAAAAAAAAACAGAAAGGGGGGCAGAGAGGGAGCGGACGAGTGGGTGGGACGACGGGAGGAGGCAAATGATACCTCCTTAGGCAATTTTAATTTTGCAGAAATCACTGTTGGGCTAATAAGAATAAAGAGATCTTCGCGAGGCTCGTTCTTTCTCTTCTTCTGCTTCGTTCGCCTTCTCTTCCGCTCCCCTCATCCACCTCTTAGCCTCTCTCTCATGGCCAGTCGAGGGGGATACACTGTCAGCCACCAGCGACATCATACGACCGTGTCGACGACCCGTGTACTGAACTGCGTCTACCTTCCGTCTTTCTCTCGGTGTTTCCACATTTTTCTTTTTAATTCCTTCCTACAGACAGGAGACGCAGTCGTGGAAAATACTAATCAGCAAAGCTTTGCCACCTTTACGTCCCAGCCAGCGACCGCTAACTACCCTGGCTGGACCTAGATACGGCAGCCGGGATGCGCTATTAATCGCTTCTGACGGTAAAGGGATGTTTACGTTAGGGAAATTTTAGTACATCGACTGACATTTGATGTGCTTAATATTTTTGTCAATTTGGAACGGTTTCTGGCTGTTCACGTATAGATATTTTGGTTTGGCCGGATGGTTTAGGGTTAACTGTATCCATGAAGTTTACGCTTTGATTGCATTGTAACGTAAGTTATAGGCTAACTGAAATTGGAAATAATGTTTGTGGCACACAAGAAGTCACACAAGAAGAATTTATACCTGTGACCTCATAAGTGACGTCTTGTATTTGATGGGTACATAATGTTGCAGCAACTCTGAATGCAATGAAGATCATCGATCTAGAATATAAATTGAATAAATAAATTTATGAACCTTTGTTGACGATATGAGTATCAAATTGATGTAGATGGTTGTAATTTGGTGCAAACTTAACAATTTACTTAAAATAATGAAAAATTGTAATTATATTAATAGCCGTTGTTCAAAATAGTATAGCAGGTTAACTGATTGCAAATATTGATGTTAAAAGGTCAGTACATGACTTATCAGTTATTTGTAATAAACGAATGTATCAATCAATTTTAGTATCCATCTTCTACATGAAATAGATGAACTTCAAGGTGTTTAAACCGTATGAACAGTATTAATTTTAATTTTAAAGTACAGTTAATTCTTGTAGTAATCACAGTGATTCCTATAACTGAAATTATTTAGTTATAAAAATATTTTTTAATTTTTTAATTTTTAGCTTCTACTTTGTACTGAAAAAATATATTATTTTAAATTATGTTAAATTCATATATTCCAATTAACAACAACAAGAATCATTTTCATTAAGAAAATTCAACTTTTTGACTGACCATATATTTATCAAGGAATATGACAATTGTAAATCGCATTTTTAAAAAAATATCAAAACCGATAGAGATCTCATTGAAAAATTCGTTATTTCTGTGTAAGCAGTCAAAAATTGTACTAACAATAGGAACGATCACATTTCCTGCATCTAAAAAATTTAACTCCTTATATTATTAGCCTATTTCAAATTAATTTTAAGAAATAAAAATATCAGCAAGTAACAAAGAATATTCTATTCACTTATCTAAATTTGTCAATAAACCCATCTCCTTTACTTTACAAGAGGCAGATTTATGGTTAGGGATAAACATAATAAAAAATGTCACGAAGTTTACCTCTTACGAGTACCTCTTAATGAATTCACACTTGGGACAAATACACCTCGCATATGAACTGGCCAGCATCATCTCTTATTCTCGTATTGGTGTAAATCCAGTTACAATTAAAATTATTACACCCACTCTAATCACCATCAAATCTATAAAACACCAATTTCTACCCTAAACTCAGTACATGGATGAGATTCAAGTTCAATGCTAAATTTAATATCTGGCTGAGATGTCACATGTATATTCAGCATATTAATGATTCCAATCCTACTAATACATTTCTATACCTTTCCATAGAAAAATCCCTCTTGAGAGCAAAGATACAGTCAAAAGTCTAAATACTCCCGAAAATCTTGGCACTCATAGTGTTGCACAAGTGAATTAGTTACAGATCCAGCTTATTGACAATGCACCAAGTCAAAACTTACATGTGAGTCAAAAGATTATATTAAAAATTGCACCTTTAAATGGTGCAAAAAATGGCCTCGACAAATACCACATTACCAACTATCCGATTCTAAAATGCCAGGATCAACTAATATAGGTACTCTGTGTACGTATAAGTGACTCCGTTTTGTTGCCTACCTACCTTCACACTGCAACCACCTTGTTAGCAATCAATCAAACTTGTTACTACTCAAAAGTACATTCCGAGAAAAGCGTTATATATTCAAACCTAACCTATATGCAGGTACAACAGAAACCCTGCTGTCATTGTCTCCCAAAAATCACAGAACTCGCGGGATCAGATCAGTCCGTTTACCCTACAAAGGTACAGGTCGTTGATTTTTCAAGGCAGGACCAGGACACGGGAGAGTGTCACGGACAGATATGAGCAAATAAAACGGTGATTCCCGTTTCGAATCAAACCGTTCTGTCAGGACGAGACGCGCGCAGGAAAGTCCGCTACGTTGAAATCCAAAGACACGAAGGGTGGAGACCGAGAAAGGGTTAAAGTGTTGGAACGGGCTGAGGGTTTGAATCGAAAGGAGGATGAGAAAGATCCGGGAAGAAGGGCAGCGAGAAGAGACACGGGAGTCTAAGAGGGGTACGCGGAGGGGTTGCCAGCGGAGGCCGGTAGTACGGAGGGAGGGGGAGGAGGAGGAGGAGGAGGAGGAGCAGGAGACATATTTATTTGACATGCGACGCGACTGCACCCGAGTTTCATTAATTGAAGATCGCGGGAATGAGCACGGCAGACAGCATCGGAGCAGACACAGGCCCTGTGCACACGCGCGCGCCCGTATTTCGTCTCTCTCTCTCTCTCTCTTCTTTGTAGCTTTTCTTCCTTTCGAACACATCCGCATCTTTCTCCCGCTGCCGCGCTCGCTCCTGAACCCCCCCCCCCCCCCGAACTCCTTCCACTGTGTATGCATGTACTCGCGGAAACGGCAAATGAGGATTCGCCATTTCTCTGACATTCTAGCATTCAAGTTCGTCTCGATCTAGGCCATACAGAAGGTTCTCACTGATGCACCCCGTCCGGGGTCTCGCGTGTTCCGCTAAAGAGCGCCCACCTATCCTAGCTCACGGGTTTCGCCCGCTTCGAGCCCGGGTCTTCTTTCCATAGGGTTCGTCCGCTCCGGATGAATTTAACGGGTGACGGCTGATGCGAGATCGTTACGAGCTGTGGGCGAACGAACTGGCTGCAGGGTGTTCGCTTTTTTCTTCTGTTTCCTTCTAACTTCCTCTCATCCGACTGCGTCACGGTATCTCCCTTTCGACGCACCGTCGGCGCCCACCATTCCTCTCCCTCCCTCTCTTTTCCTCTCTCCGTTACGGGAACAGCGGCGTTTTCCGTGCCTGGTTCTTACACAGAGTGTGACGCGAACATGGCAAACGGTCGAGCATTAAATTTGTCGCTTTCGTTCGTTCCGTCGAACGAGGAATGGGCCTTTGATTAAACCCCCAGACTCACCGAGTCTTGGCTGCGATGGAGGCGGTCGGAGTGTATTAGAGGATGAAAGGTGGTGGAAGTGGCACGGTGGCGTGGCGATATCGGAGATGGCGGAAATTTCATTTACCCCTCGTAGAGTTATCTAAGAGCAATACCGGGTGGCCTTAATGAAACATTCAGTCGCGAGAATAGCTCAGCAATCTCGAAGGGTCGCGGCTAACGGGGGAGGAAGGAGAGGGAGGTTCAGCGAGGCTGGCCCGTTTCTCTATCGTCCGATCCAGGGGACGACGAAGAGAGACGGAGAGGAACGGGTCTGATTCCTGGCAATGCAATTGCAGCTTTAAAGTGGCGTTCCCCCGTTTATTTCGACGGTCTACCTTCCTTCTCTCCCTCCATGTTGGATTCTCATTTCGGTCCTGGCCAAAATAGAACGGAGGAGACTAACAGCCGTCGCTCCCGCGATAAATCCTTGATGAAGGTCAATTCAATAAAAGTGGATGCTCCTGGGCCGATCATTCCGCTTGGACATCAGCTGTCTAACTGCTGTTCCTAAGGATCGCTGTACGGACACTTTGAAATCCTCTCAAAAACCGATTTTAATTAATCCCTCGTACGGCACGATGTGTTTCTTCCGGAATAGCCTCGGGACTGTGTGTACCGAGTTAAAGTTGATGGTTCAGAGCAATTTTTATCTACTTTATGTCTCTTTGTGAAGAGAAAGTTTCGTATCGATTTGCAAGAATGTTTTAAGCACTCTGTGAACATTTTGATACAATTGTTTCTTACTGTGGGACCTTTTCTGATTTATCACAAGTCATTATAATTTTTCTGATGTATACATTTGACTCGGAATCGCGAGATTTTACCGAATGCGTCGCGTGTGTGCAAATTGCTTTCTTAAGACCACTTACTGATCGTCAGAGAATCACTTCACATTGCGGGGCTACTTAACTTCACAAAAAAATCGCTGGGACCTAAAAACGCGAAGTTGCCTAAGTCAGTATTTGAGGACCTTATAAGAAATCGACTGTTTTTCCATGATCCCGCGTCGAGGTCTCTGTTAGTAATTTTTTCAAAAGTTCGTAGGACATATCAAGTATCTATAGAGAAAATGTAGTGTTTGCAAAATGTAGATTGATCTCAGGTTACTTTTCTAGGACATTACAAGAATCTGCTACTTTTGCCCAATTTTAACATCGAGACCTTTATCAGGACACTTCGACTGTCATTGTACGACTTACAGTTTTCTCAATAGTTTATGGGACTTGACAGTTTCGAGAACAATTGATTCCAAATACAATTGCCATTGTATGACATATAATTTTCTCATAGGATCAAGCGATTTATTAGCGTTGTGTAGAGAGTATTGCCTGACCTCGGATTAAATCTTTAGAACCTTATGAAAAATCCACCATTTTGCACAAATCTCTTCATCGAAACCTCAGCGTGGACGAAAATTATGACAAAATCATAGAGTTACGATGAACAGATACAACTCGATGACAATGGACTTAAATAGCGTCAAAAGCGTAATTAGTGACAGAACACGACGGCCATGGGTCTGCGCCACTTGGTTGGATTTCTTTTATTATACAGGAATGAAAGTGACGGTTACCAAGGAAAACAGAAGCCGAGAATAACGAGCCGTGCAATTATTCCATAATGTAGTTCGCATTGCTGAACTCCGAAGGAAATTAGAGGGGCGCTGGTCCAGGAGAACGAACGAATGAGAGTTCGGCGTACGTGAGCAGCAGAGAAAACGGAGACAAAGCCAAGGAACCGTTTAACGATGAAAGGAGATAGAGCAACGCTACAATAGAGACGATGCCCGAACACAACTTTCCCGTTTTATCTCTCAATTCGCATTCTCAGTGTCGACGAACGTTTAAACTACAACCGAGCCTACCCAGCCGGCGGACGCTTGTGATTAAAACCTCCCTGCCACCTACGTGTGAACCTTCATTCGCTGTCCCTTGGAACAATGCCCTTCTAGGAACCTTTAAACGGAGCTCGATATAATTATTCCATGGCATACGTTACGGACTATCCGCCGTCGCGTCACTGAATTGCTACCAACTATCTCTGGCTCCGGGATCATCCCTTTAACCGGTAAACGCCTATGCAGCTACCGGGACTAAACGTTTGTCCCGTGTGTTGGAATTGAAGAGCAGAGCCAACGAAATTCGTTAACTGGCTCTCTCTTTGTCTATCTTGTTGGGCCAACTTTTGCAATCTCCAATTAGTACACGGTCCGACACCTTATGACCGACAGGATGCGCCTCGGCTGATTTACTTTTGTCTTTCGAATCCGAGATAATCATTTGTGTACTGTGCTCAAGCGATCAACGTTTTTTTTTGTCGTGTGCTGTGTGCAGCTATCGTTTCTTTATTGAGAGCTTGGTTTGTTTTACGTTTGTTCTTATCGTGCTTCTCGAATAGGTTTTCTGGATATCTACGCATGTTTTATAAATATGCGAATTTTTAGGAACACATTTCTTGCATTATTAAATTTTATGAATACATTTTACAGATTTTCGAATTTTACAAACACGATTCTTAATGTTTTGAATTTTGTGGATATATTTGCCAAATTTTTGTATTCTTATTACGAATTAAAAATTTTCCAAATTCCCGAATCTCCATAATTTCAAAATTCTGAAACTCACAATGTTTTCAACGTTCCGAAATCGTTCATTTTTATATTTTTGAAACTTTCGAAGCACCTACAAAAGTTTGGAAACTTAAAAATTTCTGTAATCTTAATATTTCCCAATATCTCCGAATTTCCACATTTTTAAATGCCATAATTGTTCCAATTCGCGAATTTCAAGATTGCCAAGTTATCAAATCTGCAAATCTCTATATTCCACACATTTTTTAAATTTCTGTGATGCTCAAATCTTATAATACCAAATTCTCAGAAATTTGGAAACTCACTAAATTTAGTGGAGTCATTCTACGCCGAAGCGATCACTTTTTGACCACACCATATGCGATTTTGTTGTAATAAAAATATACTATAGTCTATGTGAAATTAATGAGAGTATAAGTCATCATTTTGCTGATTTCGAATTTGTTTAAAAATTACAAGCCTTCAAAATTTGCAGTTTTTCTCTATTTTTGTGAAAATAGACATCACTTACGAATTTTTTTCTCAAAAACTACTAATGCGAATGACCTAAATTTTTTGTTTGTTTTATTCATAAAGGATTGGGCTACTACAAAATATTTTTTCTGACTTCGTTAATTTGTTATATAATATGAAAAAATTTAAACAAATTCTTTTTTTACATTTTTCAATAAAAATTATACTTGATTAAAATTTGTAAAAAGTATATTATATTCCCTGAAGTTTCCTCTTTAAAATGAGCCCTTCAGAATAATGGATAATCGAAATGTAATGTCACAATAAGTTGGAAAACGACGCCGTGTACCTCCGTTTCACTCTATCCACTCATTTAAAAATTGAAAAATGTCTAAACTTCAAAATTAAAAAAAAAATTGGCATACAAACGTCATTAGTTTCGTTGCAATTATATAACCCGACCTGCAATATATGAAAAATACAATGTACATTTTGTATATCAATTAAGAAAGTAGGTAAAAGAAATTCAAGAGTGCAAAGGGTTAATACCCGTTACAAAAAGTCGCACAGGTAAAAAATAGTGCGTAAGTAAACACATGAAAGTGGTCATTTAAATAAAATAGCTGTAAATTAATAGAGTAGAAGTATAGTGGATCGTCGAGGTATAGTTTAAAAGGAGCATCGTAAGTAAACAAGTGGGGCTTGCGGGGATAGCCGAACGCGTTTCGTCCCCGACTCGGAATCCAAGGCACCCAAACATCGAGGGTTCGAGCCTCGGTGCCGGCGATTCGGATTTTTCGAAATACGAAAAATAAATTCATAGTACAAGGAACTCGGGGAGGAGTGGGGAGAGTGACGTAGGGACAGTGGGATAGTAGGAGCGGGGTGGGAAGAGTGAGGGTCGAGAATCGTAGCTCCTGAGGCTATGGTGAATTTCTGATGACGTCAGGAACTAGAAAATGAGAGCGACCGACCAATCGTAACCGATCGCGAAACCACGTGATAGAAAGTCACGTGACTTTCAAGGCCAAGGAACTAGGAAATCGGAGAAATATTCGTCTGAAATTTGCTTATAAGCAAATTTTCGAGCCTCCAAGACCGAAGCGAGGAGTGGGGGAAGTGAGGTAGTGGTAGTGGGGATAAGAAGTGGTAGGGATTGAGAAACGTAGCTCCCGTACGGCAGATTTCCTATCAAGAAATACAATTGCAATTAAATTTTTTGATGGATCAATTCCAATTTTTCTTGACGACATAATACGTATACTTTATACTTTAATTTCAATAGGGCTCGGCATGTTGAAAGGAGCATTTGTTATATTTATTTAAACAAAAAAAGAAGAATCATTAGCTGACACTGTCGTATCAAACACAAGCGCCAGTGAACGCGAATTGCACGACTCGCTTGCCTGAAACGGAGGTACATCGCGTCGTTTTCCAGCTTATTGTGACATTAAATTTCGATTATCCATTATTCTGAAGGGCTCATTTTAAAGGGGAAGCTTCAGGGAATATAATATACTTTTTTCAAATTTTAATCAGGTATAATTTTTATTGAAAAACGTAAAATAAAAATTTGTTTAAATTTTTTCATATTATATAACAAATTAACGAAGTCAGAAAAAATATTTTATAGTAGCCCAAGTCTTTATGAATAAAACAAACAAAAAATTTAGCTCATTCGCATTAGTAGTTTTTGAGAAAAAAATTTTTAAGTGATGTCTATTTTCACCAAAATAGGGAAAAACTGCAAATTTTGAAGGCTTGTAATTTTTAAACAAATTCGAAATCAGCAAAATGATGACTTATATCCCCACTAATTTCACATAGACTATAACATATTTTGATTACAACAAAATCGCAGATGGTGAGGTCAAAAAGTGATCGATTCGGCGTGGAAGGACCCAGTGAATTTAGTGAATT
Organism: Coelioxys conoideus; assembly: GCA_947623535.1. Classification (NCBI taxonomy): domain Eukaryota; kingdom Metazoa; phylum Arthropoda; class Insecta; order Hymenoptera; family Megachilidae; genus Coelioxys; species Coelioxys conoideus. The sequence goes on along the minus strand of OX392451.1, from coordinate 10,599,664 downwards.
TTCCAAATTTAGAAATTCACAAACACTAAAACAGCAAAATCCTGAAATCTCCATATTCTTAAATTGCCAAATTTATTTCAATTTCCTAGGACTCCTAAGTCCCTAAATCATCAAGTTCGCACATTCCTACACTTGCAATTTCACTTTTTGTCCTTATACCTTACCAGTTTTCAGGAAATATATTTTTTAAGTATACTTGTCAGATTTTAATGAACTGTTGAATGTTGATGATTTCTTGGCACAGATAATCAATAATTTGAAAGATATTTAATGATCGACTTCCAAGAGAGTTCGCTTTGTACTATAAATAAGGCGAATAGAAAAAAAGGATAGCCTTTGTCAACTAAATCAGATTACTGTAACTGATTACTACAAAATAAGAAAAAAAAATGTTTTAATTCAATCTCTCCTAGAGTAATTCAAGTTTCGATTCAGTTCGATTTATTATAAATTTCCGCATAAAGTTGTTGATACGATAACCTATATTAATATGGTGAAATTTTGTTGCTATCTCCTTGAGACAAATTATCTCAAACCCGTGACAAAGATGTTCAGGCATTATGTAAACAAGGTATATCAAGAATCCTGCATTACCCGCCGGGACACCACATCCGGCGCGATGACGAATTTCTAAATGTTCGCTCATAAGTTTTTATCATTTAATTAAATATCGTTGATAAAATGCTCTTAATCTGAGCTTATGCCCCTGGCCCCTATTAACATCGTCTCGATTTTGCCAGCTAGATTCTCGGCGTTGGAAATAAAGATCACGTCTTTCATTCTTCGGCACTTGCATATTTCAAAAATGTTACGATATTCAGAACTTTCAGACAGGTGTTTTAAATGATTTGTCAACAAATTCATGCTAATTAAATAGTGGAACTTTTTTATTTAATGGAAATACTAAAATATGATGCGTAGAGGAAATGTGAAATCAGAAAGTGAATTGAGTAATAAAAATAATCGAAGGGTCAGCAAGAATAGAAGTATTTAAAGATCATATGAGTATATATCTATTTCTTTAGTTCTAAAATTCTTTTTGTCGGATCATAGTTTATATCTAAAATGTCACAAAAATAAAAAATAAAAGTTGGAATCTACTTAGCATTTTAATAAAAATAACACATCGTAACTAACATTAGATTATAAGTGACCAAAATCATAACAAACAAATTAAAGCAGTTCGATTTTCGATACAAAAGTCTATTAAGACTTTTATCAATTTAAAATAATATTTCTTGTTCAGTAGGCAAAAGAAATTGACAAGCATTTTCACATTTAAAATATAATTTTGTTTTAAAAATTATTGTCACCATTACTTATTTTTTGAAAATTATGTATGTACATATATAAAAAGTAGATTTAGTTATCTAATATTATCAAATAAATTAACTAAAGAAGGATACCTCATATAAAATAAAATCAGAATATTTAATTTAAGAAACAATAAAATGTGGGTAAAATCAGAATACGTATTATAAAGTAGAATTATAAACAAGCTAAGAAAATCTAATATGAAAATAGGTACAAAAAAAGAAAACCAGTGAGAATCTTTTAAAGCCTCGTCTGAAATAAAACTCCACAACATTCTCTTACATTCACGAAAACAATGATCGATAGAAACTGAAAAGGTCTGTCTTCGATATTTTTCTGTCAAAAATGAAGCATCATACTAATTATTAAAAAATTTCTCAAAATAACTGTTTACCACAAAGAATCTGCGTATTAAACTGTTCTGAAGTTCGATGCTAATCAGTAAAGTTATGCATAAACTAATTAGCCCCCAGTTATGCAATTAGGCAGGAATTAACGACCAAGCTACCAATTTTGCCAACGTCGGAATTAAATTAACTATGAAACGATCGGTTTGATTACCATCGGACTTAAAAATTAACGATCAAATTATCAGTTTGATTACCGGCGTCAGAGTAGCCAGTAAACCGTGAACGCAGATTGAAGAAAGAAGAAAGTAGGAAAAAAAGACTCGAGTCCTTCCAAAGCCGTCCCTCGAAAGCAATCCAGTAAGTACTCCCTAGCGTAACGATAGCTTCTGACAAATGTGTTGTTAGACAGCGTTATCAAAGACACCTCATTCTTCCAGTAAGCATAATTATAGTTCCTCCGACAGACGGGTCTGGTTACAATTCGTCCCTCGTTTCCTTCTCGATGCACTGAACATGTTGAAGCTCCCGGTTTGAAACAGCAAATACCTTCGGGTGTTAAAGGGGGTGTTAGGGGACACGATGGTTCGTTTTGAGGGGGAGGTGGGGATAGCTAGGAATTTAGCAACGAAGTTGTTGTTCAAGCGCACACTCCGGCAAGACTATATGCATTAGATGAATGGATGAATGGATGGTTGGATGCAAGCACGAGGAAATCAACCCTCAGAACGGGCCATATAGAACGGTACAATTGACGGCTCTTTAAAAGAATGCCCATACGAGGCTGGATTCGCACCCCCACCGACACCATTTCCATCTCCCTGCCAACGAAAGACAAAAAACACTGAATCTTCATTCTACCGTATTCCGACACGCTAGCCTGCACCCTCTCCTTCTCTCGCCTCGTCTCGCTCGTTCCTCGAGCATCGTCTTTCTTCGACCGACAGACGTGTATCTGTCTTCTTCAGTGGCTGGCAAACTCTGTCCCTTTGCTTTCCCTAAAGCAGCTCGCAATTCGCGATCGCAATTTTCAATTTCCGCCGACTTTTCAATTAGACTAAGAGGTGCCGCTTCTCGCCGCGCCTATGCCGCCTTCTTCACGGTGAGAGTATCCCATCATCACCCACCCCTTAAAAAAAAAAAAAAAAAAAAAAAAAAAACAAGCTTGTGCCCCTTCTCATGTACCAACACAGCGCATCGAGAACATCGTCGAGGATTGAAGAGCGAGAATCATCCTCTTCCCGCTTGCTGAACCGACCGAGTTGCGCCGATGCCGAGCTTCCGCGAACCGACGAGATGAAAATCTGTCTCGCCGGAATTGGCTCGTTGCGACGAATCTGCTATGTAACCTGATGCAATAATGTGCATGTATATTCGAAAATCGGAACGTCTTCGTTGTCTACGGAACTTTTTTTGAATATCGTTCGTTTTTCAGCGAATTGATCCTCGTGGATTAATATCGGAGAAACAAACTCATCGTGTTTTATTGCTAAGTGTGTATGCGGTTGGAGATGAACGTTGGTTGATGTTCATATCAACTTTGCGTACCAGATCTTCCCGTATTGCTTTCGAACCAGTGGTATAAAACAACCGATCATAAACGCGGAGCGCGCGACTCGCTTACACCTGAAACGGAGGTACACCGCGACGTTTTCCAGCTTATTGTAACGTCAATTTTCGAAGGTCAATTTCGTTCTGAAGGGCTCATTTCAAAGGGGAAGTTTCAGGGAATACGACCACATTTTTTGTAAATTTTAACCATTTAGACTCCTCATTGAAAAAAAAACGCAAAAACAGAATATCTTTAAATTTTTTGATATTATATAACAAATTAACGAAATTAGAAAAAATATTTTATACTATATTATATTCACACATATTATAGTAAAACGGATGTGCCACATTCAGATAGAGCATATGTATCAAATGTATCAGAAATATTTTTTAAAGAAAATTTCCGGATTAGAATAGGATTCTAAACACCTAAATATGTTAATTGCATTATAAATTTTCTCATAGTATTGTCATTTGTATTATCCATGTATTATCGAAAATATTGAGGGATCATTCAAATTATCTAAGCATTATCCACAATATTCAAATACTATTCAAATGAACCAAGTATTACATAAACTATTCACGTATTATGTAAATTATTCAAATATTATACAGAATATTCAAATATTGACCAAATTGTTCCAGTATTACCCAAATAATTCAAACGTTACTCAAATTATCCAAGTATTATACAAGGTATGCAAGTACTATGCAAATTATCCCAGTATTACCCAAATTATTTAAACATTACTCAAATTTCCTCTGTATTATCAAAATCATATCAATACTACCCAAAATGCCCAAGTATTGTTCATATTGTTAAAGTACTATAAAAATGATCCAATTATTGTCCAGAATATTTAAGTATTATCCAAATCATCTAAGTACCATACAAATTATCCAAGTATCGTCCGAAACATGCAAAGCATCCCACTAGAATTTCACAAACGTTCTCCGAAGAAATTGATTTTAAGAACTGACAGTGTCGTGCATTCGGATCCGACGATTCCTGATCAGTTGTCAAAAAGAATCGACAGACCTCTGGGCGATCGAATGCAACAACGGGAGCGATTCTTTGGAAGATCTTGAAGAGAATCGAAACGCCAGCAGACAGTACGTCGAGTCGGTGATTCCCGGTCGGAAGATAGGGACAGGGAAGTAATAGATAGGTTTGTAATCCATCGAGAGCTCCAGGCGTTTCGGAATGAGATATTTTGGATGGGGCTGGCGATATCGGCAGTCGACGAATGAAATGGCGCGTCTCTCGATCCTCGACGTGCCCTGGGGTGCCTGCTTCCGAATCGAGCCGCAATCCACCCCCTCGCCGCCACATCCACCCCCACCGCCCCTTGCAGACTCGCCATCCCCATCCCGCGGGTTCAAGTTGTCTTCGCCAAGACGAATCTTCTCTGTCACTTCAAGTATCTGTTGCTTTGATGCGGCATCTGTATTCTTCCGACTTCTCGTTTCAGCTTCCTTAACCCTTCCGCCACGATTCCCCTGTTGGAAAATGCTTAACGCATGACTATGATTTCAATTACGTTCATTATAAATCTTTACTTGTGACGAGATATTTTTTGTCGGAATGGTGATGTGTTCTTTTAACCCTTTGCACTCGAAAGGTGACTAACACTCATCACTTTGTTTAATACAGCAATTTAGTATGGGTATTTTTTAACTAAGTCTACAGTGTTGCATATACAATGTATAAACATAATAACACAGTTAATAGTTGCAATTAATAATAGACAGATAACAGCGTTGAAAGAATTCATGAACCCTTTCAATCAGAAAGTTTTAGAGCTGTTATCAGTTACCAATAAAAATACCTTCGAGTGCAAAGGGTTAACTTTGTGCGATTAACACTTTGACTGCCATGTCAGCCATATATGGGTGACAATCACACATTTACACAGATGTAACAGCCACATTATTCAAAATTTGTTCACTTTTCTATCTGATAATGCTCGCATTAGTTGCTTGAAACTATGGAAAATAAATGTAAAAGTATTGTGAAGATATTTGGTAAGATTTGTTAAAAATGAAAATACTACATGATTCAACTTTTAATTGCTTCCGTGTGGCAGTCAACGTGTTAAAGGTGATGCTAAGAGCATTATGGTACTTCTTATTCCTGTGCAATCAGTATAATTCTAAACAATCGTGCTATACGGTATTCTGTTATACTATTATACTACTATATAATACTATACTACAGCTAATGTACTATAGCATTACACTATTATATTATATTATATTATGCTATAGTGGAGTTCAACATGGAAACTTGAATGACCACTTATATTTAAAGTAAGACTAAACTAAAAACTAAAAGTAAATAAATAATGGATAATACGTAAATCGGTTTATATAATGACTCTCATTCATTTTGATAAAAGCTTAATAATTTCTGTAATTGGAAATAAGAAATCTAAGATCTGTCACTTTAACGTAAATTTTGTGTAAATGCTAGAACAGTGTAATGTGAAAATCTTGTTGTTGTCACTTTATCTACATGTCATACTCTGTTGAGATAAAGAATGGTTAGGTAATTTATTTTTTTACTTTATTTTCAACTTTAAAAAGTGTGCATTTAGTGCTGGTATTTTTTGTGTTAGATTTTGAGGATATACCAGTTTACTTCATGTAACAAATATACTAGTTAATTTGATGTTATAAATTATACATACGAAGCATTTCGTAAGAAGTATTTTTTGTGCTGTTGTTTAACGCATATACTATCACTTAAGTTAAACAAACTTTTTGTTATTCAAATGTTCAAACATTCAAACATTTAATGATTCATATATATTTATATGAAATATATGATTATACACTCATGGACTGGACATTGCAAAAATGTAAAAAATTTTTTGGTTTACTACAATGTCTCAAATAAATTTTAAATAGAACGTGATATGTTTTTGTACATTTGAAAAAAACATTTATTTAATGTATATAATTGTACAATAAAGTTTTGATTCATAGGCATTCTTAGTTAAATTAAATTAACCTTTTGTTATTTATGATACCTGTCCACTTAATTTTGTCCACGACTGTATATTTTCATTAATATGATGACATTTTAACAATTAATAATAGTTTTAAAGTATTCCGCCAATTTTTACACGTCATTTGAGAAACTGCTCTTTTATAAGCTTCATATATTAAATTACCAGGTTGCTTGAATCTATGTTGATCTTCATCAAGGTAAAGAAATCTCTGTCGATTTTCATCAAGGTAATAATATCTGTATCAATTTCCGTCAAAATAAAAATATCTGTATTGATTTTCATCGAATTGAAGAAATATGTGTTGATCTTCGATTTAACCAGTTAGCTGTGTTTGACGACTATACTCGTCACGGAGAAGTGGCAAGAATTTGAGTATACTCCTTGATCACATGTACCTCGTTAACCAAACAAGAAAATATTAGCAATAATATTGACAATTTTATAAAATAGCCCCATCTTTTTGACCCAATATTTTATCAGCGACACTTATAGTGTTATTGACGAGTATACCACAAAAGTGGACGCACAGCTAACTGGTTAAAGATTGTTTCATTGTTCTGTATATATTTTTCAACTTCGTTTTCAATTTCAAAATAAGTGCGTATTATGCTTCTACACATATGATAGGCTCGGTGTTAAATAAACCATGAACATTCCATTACGGATTAAAGCATTCCTATCGGGTCGTGACGTTATTGGGTTATCGGCGATATAATAGGTAGAAACGTCAAAGGGATTGAACGATAGTGATGCACGGTGAGTAAAGAGCAGAACCAAACTTTCATTACCGGTGAAATCGAAAATTTGCCAGGGGACGGTAACCGACTCCCGATTTTAATGCCCGTAAAAATGACAACAATGACAGTCGTTCAGCTTCACATTCCAATGTCGTTGCGCCCGGGGCAAGAGCCGGGCTGAATGGGATCCTCCATTCTCCTCATCCTGATAACCGTACCCTCTGCAATCTCGATAACTGTCCATGCTCATGAAAACTGGAGCTTTCAGGCTTGCCTTCCATTTGATCGTAGATCAAATCTAACAGATCTGTCAATATTTTTGACGGAAATTTATCATTCTACCCATAATCGTGATAATATGCTACGGTACTCCGAATATTTGACAACATTACGACTGTGAACATCGGTTTTTTGATGACAGGTAGCATTATGTACTTTGATTAGAGATGAAGGGAGCGCTTTTAATTCATAAGTCGAGTTAATACATTATGAATGCTCTGTTGTATATTAAAATTGAATATTGTTTATTCATTGCATACTAAAAACTAGTTCATTCCGTAAACAAACTGAAAAAGAAACCCAAGAATAAATTATTTTATGATACGACTGCCATAATGTAACATAAGATAGTGATTCAATTGATGTAAAATAAAGATATGTTTTTATAAATATAAATGTTTAAGGAAGGAATATTTTTTATCCATAAATCGTGTTATTAGGATATTGCTTCTTTGTGTATATGTCGAATTAATTTATTTACTGTATACATAAGGTGGAGATAAAACTAAAATAAAAGAGATTTGGATTCGATATTATTACTATAAATTAACATTAACTAGTGATTGATTTTATTTTGAATAAATAATTGGTACGCTTTTAGTCCATAAATCTATTTATTAGGTGCTTGATTTTTTGTACTATATAATGATATACATAATATTAATATTAATATTTTAGTATTTCATGTTAATTTATTATTATGTTTTAAAAAGGTTTTAAGAAATGCAAAGATGTCTGATAATGTCTGACATATCAGTTACATCTACTATTCCTAATATTACTCAAGAAGTATTATTCAATAAAACTTACTGTAATATTATACAAAATTCTTGTCATTACAAATTTTAAAGGAATATATTATGGCCTTATAACATAATGTTTTATTAAATTGTGCCTTATATATGTATATTTTAGAACATGATAACTTCGTTACTTACATCTTTTATGCAAAACGCTTTTATCCATACATACCAAATAACCGATTCTTAAGTATATTCTTAAGTTAATTACTAATGAGTTAAATTAGTAATAGAATCTTAATAATAAGACTTTTGTAGATGTATTTAGTAATATTTATACTGTTATTTTCCATGGTTTAAATTATTTAACTCTAAACTATGTTTTAAATTGATCTCCATATCTATTGAAAGAAAGCAAAACGGCCACTTTGCAGTGTTGAAACTTCAATCTCACTTTAAAACATTATCGGAAACACGATTCTAAAAGATATTGAAATTTCTACTTCAAAAATGTAAAGTTTGATGTGCAATTTATGATATTCGTGTGTTTCCCTTTAACCCTTATTTGCCGGAAAAAGGAATAGCGATCAGACACAAATATTAAGCAATCACTTGAAATTTCTCTTTATAACCATTAAATTAAGAAATACTGGATTACTCTTGAGCATTTGTGAATTGAAACCTAACTTCGTACATAAATATGCCATATAGCTACAGGAAAATCCGATTCAGACACATTCATAGGTGCTATCGACATTCAAATTATAGTAACTTTCAAGACGATGGCGCTTCTTTTTAGTAACATTGTTCGCAAAGAAAAATAATTGGTTCTATCTGTTGCTTGATGCTTCGGTATTTGTTATTTAACACTAAAACTACCAAAGGGGTCAAATGACCCTTTCACAAATTTCCTACTTCAAATGAAAAAATTTATTAAAACAATTTTCTTGACATCTATGGTCATTGTCACCAAGGTAAAGAATCTATAAGTGTATTCATGTATGTTTCATAGTTTGTTCATTTATTTTTCATCTTCGTTTTTAACATCAAAGAAATTGTGCATCATACGTCGGTAGTTTTGGTGTTAATCAATTTTCGACCCAAACTTGACCTTTTTCCACGAGAGATGAATGTGTCCGAAAAGTCTACAAATGTCTTTAAAACTCACCCACCGTTAAAGCGGACACAAAACAACACTTCTTAATTTACAGATTGACCCAATTACATGAACACTACATTATACTCATGGGCAAAATTAAGTGGACATTGTAGAAATGCAAAAAAATTGTTTGTTTTATTGTTTCAAATAAATTTTAAATTTAGAAAGTGAAATATTTTTGTAGACTTCAAAAAAACATTTATTCAACGTATATAATTGTGCAATAATGTTTTTATTTATAGGCATTATTAGTTAAATTAAATTAACCTTTTGTTATTTATGATACCCCTCCACTTAATTTTGTCCACGACTGTATGTCAGTAAAAGGTCTGGTAGTTCAAGAGGAAGACGTTCGCGTTTTCATGTAACGACAACAAAACTTTTGTGACTTCTCCAAACAAAAATGGAAAAAAAAGAAAGGAAAAATAAAAAGGATGAAAATTGAGTCGGAAGTCCCTCGGTTCTTCGATGAACCACCTCGATATCTGACGTCGGCCTAGCAAAAAGGAACAGGGAAAGCGAGTTTTTAATTTGGCGCGTGTCACGTGACAAGCTGGGACGACCGGCAGAAGAGGATTCGAGGAGGAAGCGAGCGGGCAACCAGATGAATTCCTCGCATTGTCTGCGTTTCAATGGATATGCGCCCGACTCTCTATTCCTTCTCAGTTTTTTGGCCGTTATTTTCGGTGACAAATATTATCGTGTCGAACAATGTGATCATCTTCGTTGAATGGTCTCCGTGGTGCGCTGACGTTCCCGCATGGTCGGTAATCTTCGACATTGTTTCTACGGAAGCGTGCCCGCGGCCATATTGGAATTGCTAATGTTCCAGTCTGCTGCTACCTGATGAGAGAACGTACCACGCGGATGGCTTTTAGGGTTGGGATCAAGTATACACCGAGTAATATCGATGCCGCGTACATAATATCCGAAAGCTGAGAAAAATCGAAAAGCATGTGGGAAAATTTGATAGAGAGGTTGATCAAACTATCATTTACTTTTTGTTGTAATTTGGTTTTCTATTCCAGTCTTCTTCTGGTACATCTATTCAGCTTGTTTTAAAATATATTAAATTACAATCTGGTTATTCTATTATGACTGAATGGCATAACAGAAAAGTTCAAACTGGAAAAGCAAATGTGATCATTTGATAGTGAGGTTGACGCAACTATCATTTACTTTTGTTGTAAATTGATTTTCTATTTGAATCTTTTTCGAGTACATCTATTCAGCTTGTTTTAAAATATATTAAATTACAATCTGGTTATTCTATTATGACTGAATGGCATAACAGAAAAGTTCAAACTGGAAAAGCAAATGTGATCATTTGATAGTGAGGTTGACGAAACTGTTATTTATTTTTTGTAGTCTTTTGATTTATTCCAGTCTGCTTAAAGTATATCTAAGAAGCTTGATTTGAGATGTATCAACTTATAATCTAGTTATTCTGTTATGACATTCGTTCTGTAATGTGACACGTATTGCAGAGCAAAATAAAGTGGACTTCGCAGAAAATTTGGAGTTAATATGTGATACGCTCGTAAGATAAAAATGCAAGGCAGAATTAGTGTACATTTGTCTCTAATTTTCATGTGACAAGAAAATCGTACAAATGATTTAAGGTATGCAACGTATATCAGTAAGAGAAATTTCGAAAACACCTTGTTTTCCATCGTGAAATCGGGGTGTACGTTCTTACAAATAGAAACACATTGTTCTTCTTATCATATTGTTAATCGTAACGACTAAAAAATCATCTAATGTTTCGAACATGAAAATCTATTTTCTTAAAGGAATGATAGAACAAAATCGGTTTATATGATTTACGCTTTATATAATTTTCGATTAAGAATAGTTACTCTATTAAAATGCAATAAATCTTTTAAAAATGAAATGTGTATTATTTTATAACATATTATGAAATTCGATTTTTTTCAAATAAAAAGAAAATTATACAAGTATAAATATAAAAAAATATTTCGCATTCCAAATGTGAAATCTATTTTATTTGTAGTTAAAACTTTTCTTTCTTTTTTATTTATTTATGCATTCAACATGTGAGAAAGCACAGAAGAAATGAGTTTGAAGTATTACCAAATAAGAATTAAATTATGTAATAGAATAAAAATCAACTTATTATTATGAGTTATAATACGCTATTATATTTACTATTATAGTTTATAATAATAAGCCTCAAGAATTAATAACGAATAACAGTTTTCAATGGTCGTATTTAAAAAACAATAACATCTGACTATCAAGTAACTTTAAGATTGAATTTTTTTGATTCAAAGATTTATTGTACAACGTGTAAGTCTCAAACTTCATTACATACGATATATAACAAAGTCTATGAAAATAATTATACAGTTAGTATTGTTGAAGTATTTTTAAGTTAAACAAACCACTTCAACGACTTTCTACAATATCATTTTCAGACATGCGATGGTTTAACCTGTTTAATGGGTTTAAAAAACCTGTTTAATTTAATGTTGATTTTGCAGTCCAATGACACACTTGCACACATTTATTTTTCGTTTCAACAACCATCAGCCACATACATAAAAAATATCTTCCACCTATAATATTAATGCTACTGCAATTTTCTTAGTTAACTATCACCAATCTAAAATTAGTAAAATATGTTTACATGAACAATTGTGTCATTTCATTTTCTAATTTCACAAAGTCATTCCTAAATAGGTTAACCAATTGCAAAGCCAATATGTAATGTACACAGCGTTAGGTACAACAGACCCAACTTTAGATTACTTCTAAAATAAAGGTACGTTACATATTCCACCTTTAGGTTAGTTTCGAAACGAATCATTCTGTAATTCTCCAAATTTCTCGAGCTATTCACGAAAATAAAGTAATTAACATCAGATTTAATATCGAAATAGTTCATATTAGGTAACGTTAACCTACACTCTTACACAAGAATATTTTTTTATTTTCACATAAAATTTTCTCGTGCATTTGCGACACCGTGTATAACGATTGAACTAAACATTCGACTGAAAGATTGTTTAGCCATGATTTATTCTAAAATGCGGAGTACCATTCGGTGAATCGGCTCCGAACGGAACGGGTATTAAAAAAATCGAAAGACCTCGTATTAAAATAACGCACGGGTGCAGGTAAATTCAGGAACGGAAGTATGGGTGGTTCACTTTATAAAACATTGGCTTAACCAACCGTGAATAAATGTATGCGCCGAGGCAGATGAACACGAAAAAAAGAGTCAGCGCAACACTGAATACGAGTGTTTTTTTCCTTGTTTTTGATATATATATATAAAACAATAGATATCGCTTGTACATCCGTGAAATTCAGCCGTCACGCGGTACTTAGCGAAATGATCAGCGGGAACAGAGGGCAATATCGAAATTATTGCGATCTGTAGAAGTCGAGACGAGAACAAGCAATCGGTATCCAAAATCCAGGCATTGCTGCCTTTGCGTGGATTTTAATATTTCGACGGGAATATCGTCATAAACTCCAATAGTCACGGAGAATGCACGTTTCGCGTATAATAGATGCCCATAATATTATACTTAAAAGATATTATACATCTTGAAAATGTGGGAAAAGTACTTAATTAGTTTTCCGATGTTAGTGATAGGATATTTACAGATTTTTAGATTTTTGCCATTTAGAAATTTGGGACTTTGAGAAATTATCAAATTGCAAGTTTCGGTATTTCGAACTATTATATTTCTTATTTTGACAAATCACGAGTTTTCTAATTACCAAACTTTTTTCAAATCATCGCGATTTTAAGTTCCTAAATTCTGCGATTCTAGAATTTCAAAATCATGCCGTTCCTAAGCTCCGAAATTATCTAATTTAAAAATTAACAATTTCCCAAATTTAAAATTCCCAAAATCCAAAATGACCTAATTAGCTGATTGCCAATACACCCCATTAGCAAATTTTAAATTATAGAATCCTCTACTTACGAAATGACAAAATTACTCAATTTTTGTATTTCCAAATTCCGATTATTACGAATTACAAACATGTCAAATTCCCAAATTATAAAATTTCTATAATGCCAAATTTTGAAATTACTAAATTACCATATTCTCAAATTTGGAAATTATCAAATTACCATAGTCTTAAATCTCTAAATTACCGAATTACCATATTCCGAAATTACCAAATAACCAATTAATCAAATTACCATATTCTCAAATCTCTAAATTACCGAATTACCATATTCTAAAATTACCAAATTACCAAATAACCGAATGACCATGTTCCGAAATTACCACATTACTGAATTACCTAGTTACTAAATCATCAAATTACTAAATCCCGAAATTGCATCAATTACAAAGTTTCCACACTCTACAATTGTCATCTTCCCAAATTCAAAATTAAGATTGTTATTTTTAAACGATGAGCTTCACCAAGTTTTGCAGATCCGAACATACGCGAGAAACCTAACTGGTTATTTATAATGACGAAATTTAGAAATTCCCATAAACAATACTTCCTCGGCTGTCGTTTGAAATCAATGTTGACCCACTATTGAATCAGAAATTTAATATCAATATTGCCATTAAATTTAATATTAAATATTAGTGACATTTATAAAATGTATTATGCTACATGTACATTCTATGGTTATACATCAACATCTGGTGCCAGCAAAATTATGACCAGTTTATATTTAAGGTATAGACACAATGTATCCTATACCAGGTATCAACAAACAAACTGCACGGAATTTCTTTAATTAAAATCAGGTTTAAATTTGAATCCGGATAAGGAATATGGCCCCATAAGATAAGAGCGACATAGCTCAGCATTCGAGCGAGGAAAATGGAAAAATCCAAATGACTTTACGTTTAGAGGTGTGGAACAAAGTCGGGTCTGATTCAGATGGAATCGGCAAATAAAAGAGTTGTAAATAAGAGATAAAAGAAGCGAAGACCGGAGAGTATCTAAGTGTAGAGAGACTGGCCGTGTCTCGTCGAAACAAAGTACACTTTTATTGGGTACATAAGGGAGACTTTGGCAGGCCAAAAATCCCCATTTATAGCTTATAAATGATTCCCCCCCCCCCCCACCTTGGGAGGCGTATTAAACCCTGCTTAGATGGCTGACACGTGAACGTACACGCAATGCGTGTAAAAACCAGGACATCCGAAAGAGCACGTGTCTACAAATGTGCCGCACCTTTTAAGGAACTATAAAGAGTGGTTGGGGCTCCTTTGTGGCTAACATTTTGACCCGAAAGTCTAGTAAATATTTTGTTGAGTAAGGAAGATAGTAAAACGGAATTTATTCTTCATCTTGAAGAGGGGTCAAAAACGCTCTATAGGAAATGACCATTTTATTTCATTGTATTAAATATGTATAGAGGAAACTAATGTATTCTTACTTCCTTCATTGATAGTACAAATACTATATTTTAATTTGATTTAAGTCTAGTGATATTTCGTTGACAATGGATGAAAGTAAAAGGGAATTTATTCTTGGTGGCGAACAGAGAAATATTCTGTTGTAATTGACTATTCTGTTTCGCAGTATTAAAGGTATGAAAAATTAATGGATCATTGTTTTGTTAATTTATAGAATTTAACGATCCTCACACTTCGATATTTCAAATTTATGTAATCACAAATTTACGGATTTGAAAGGTATACAATTTTGAAAATTAATGGCTCGGTAGTTTGGAAATTTAGAAATTCATAATACAAATTTCTACACAAAAATCAAATTCTTGTGTTGAAATTGAAAATCTAGAAAATTAAGAAATTCAAAAATTAGGAAGTTGAAATATTGGATAATTGAAAAGTGAAAAACGGAAAAATCGAAAAAATCATGAAATTGAATAATTAAAAAGTTGGAGGATTGGAGTATTGAAGAATTGAAGAATTGGAAGGTGAAGAAATTGAGGAATTAGAAAAATATAAATCGGACACTTATGAGTATGAAAATAATTTTCATACAGTAATTTAATTGTCTAATTGAAAGTTAAGAAGTTCTAAAATAGAAAATTGTAGAAGTGCATTTATTTATACATTCTTTCATGTACAGATATCCAACTTCCAAATTGGAAAATGTTAATTATTATTTCTAAATAAATAATGTTTTTGTTTTCACACTATACTAAATCATGTCACTATTACTACATCGCTTTTTTCACGGACATGTGTATATGCAAGTTGTGGACAGATATTTAATTATCATACCACACTAAACTGCTCACCATATTTTACTTCATGATCTATAACATTAATTAACAAAACGCACTTACATGATGTCTATATCACAAAATACAGCCACAATAAACATTTTAATAAACATTTCATTTTCAATAAGGGAAACATACAAAATAATAGAAAGAGGCGCACAATTTCGTCGTGGAGGCAAATTTTCTATCGGCGCAGAAGAAACTCCTCGAGCATAGCAGCACGAAGCAGAAGACGTCCCGTCATAAAAACCTTACGACCATATTATTGCGTACATATCCCAGCGGCGCGTGAGAATACCAAGAACCGGAAGTAATCATCCGAAAAAGCAGCTGGAGCAAAGGCAATAATAACAGAAACCTACGAACAAAGATAAAATGCATCACGGAATATAAGTGCAGCAGTTCGTCGTTAAACAAAGGATGAATTCACCGGCCTCGTGTTGACTTTAGGTGCGGTGCACCATTAAACAGACGCCATTTTATCGAGGCGGCACGCTATTGCCGAAAGGAAATTCCCCATAAACCCTTATCTCCCCAAAAAAGGGTAACCAATTTCCTGTACTAACAATAAGCGTAAACGGACTGCTCATACGTCGAAACTGTTTCTCAAGTTGTAGCAATGTTTTGATAATATGAACAATGGAGAGCAAATCTAGGAACAACAAGATGAAGAGGACAGCAAGAAATCGAGGAAGATCAAGCGGAAATAAGTCTATTACCGATAGATTTTTGCGGATCTTTACATATTTCTGAGGATATGAACATTTGGAATTGGGACAATTAGGATGGATATCGTTGGGGGATTTGATGGCAGACGTATTTGGGTATATGGGGATTTGGGGGTTAACAGATATGGAAGATGTAGAAATTAGGTCAACTTGAAGTTTGGAGACATAGGAATTTGCATATCCAGAGATTCGAGAGTAAAGGAATTTGAGAATCTACATTCTCAAATATAGTAATACTCAATGGAGTTTGTGAATCGAGGAATATGGGAATTTAGGAATTTGGGAAGTTCTGCGTATGGGAGTTTAGAGATTTGGCAGTCTACGAATTTATGACCTTGACATATGGGGCTGAATGTGAAGGCATAAGTGTTTGAGAATTTCTGTATTTGAGAACTTTGGTATGTAAGAATTTTGGGAGTGGGGGCCTCAGCATCTGGAACTCGAAGAATTTGGAAAGCTAATCGTTCAATGATCTAGAGTTCTGCATCTATAACACCTGGAACTCTAGTGATTTGAAGAAGTAAAGATAGAAAGTATAGACATTTAGGAATCCAAAAAGTTCGGAATCTAAGAATATGGGAACCCAGAAATTTGGAAATCCAGGCACATGAGATAAATAGGAATTCATGTTTGAGGGTATAGAAGTTTTTTATCGAGGAATCTGAGAATCTGATCTTTCCTGATCTATGAATCTATCCTTGGGATAGGAAAATTTGGAAATTTTAATATTTAAAATCGTAGGATTCTGAGAATTAAGAAATTTGGAAATATTCAGGAATGTATAAACTTACAAACCTACAAACTTACAAACTTGCAAACTTACAAACTTACAAACTAACACACTTACAAATTTACAAAACTGAGAACTTCAAAATGTAGGAATACAGGAATTTACAAATGTAAAAATTTAAGAGCTTAAAAATTTGTAAATGCAGGAATTTTGCGAAATTCAGAAACATTGAACATTGGCCATCTAAACATTTCAGAATTTCTGAAGTTACAAATTCGAGAGTGTAAAAAGTGTAGAAATTTGGTAATATAACTAATTGCAAATGTAACTAATCCGAAAATGCAAAAATTAAGAAACATAAAAGTTTGAGTACCCAAAAATTACTTCACATACGTGTCCATATGCAAAGAGTTTCATCGTTTCCAAATATATTACACTACTTTTCAATTACCATTAATTATTCATCTATATCAACAAATGAATCTCGAACATAACTCAAACCCGTCAAACTCTAAAGCCTTCTATAATAAAGTAGCTTAAGGGGGGATCCTGCTTTAGGAGCCCTAAAAAAAGCGTTTTTGGTGGAATTTTTTTAGGACAGAAAGAAAAGAGTAAGCCTAGTCAACTTTTTAGATAATGTTATTACATATTTGAACATGAAAACAAAATTTTTGTTAAAGAAAAATATTCAAATGCAGCCGAGTTTTATGCACATTTGTGCAACACCTTGGAATTGTAGTCTCCAATCGGCGGGAAAGATGCAGTTCGTAATTTTCGTTTGAAGTAAAAAACCAAAGAGAATTTTAATTTTCATATATTTTTCCTCTAGATGAACTAAGAAAAACCCAAAAAATTGTGAAATTGTAAAATTTTCTCATGTTTGAAAAAAAATGTGCCTTCTTTAGGAAAAAAAAGTCGTTTCAACTTGCTAAAAAAATTGTTTAGAATTATTTCTCGTGAATCTTTTTAGTTCAAATAGAAGAGTATATAAAACTGAAGCTAACAAGCCTTGGTCCGGTTTGATTGGTCGTCTAGTTTTGTTGCAATCGCGCCCGCCAAATTAGAAGAATCGTAAAAACAAAAACTCGAGAAAACCCAAACTTCCGCGAGCAACCGCCGTCCTCCCTCATGAGGAAATCCGTATAATTCAGACGGCACATCGTGCATATATAGGAGGGCTCGAATGCATCCTAACATACACAGTCCTTTTACTAATTTAAAATATTGTTTCGAACGACCATTGAACCTTTTCAGGTACATTTGACCGAGAGAAGGAGCGCGCGCTCCAGTTGCTCGGACGCTCTTTTAGTGCTGTATCTTTGAAAGTATTGTGAATTAGCCTCTATAACTTTGGATACATATTCTTAGATACATTAACAATAAATTTAAGCAGTAAAAAAAAATCGATTTTTTGAGCCTTCTAAAGCAGGATCCCCCCTTAATCTATACGTGAAAGACCCAATATCATTCCGTCACCGCATCAACCATTGTGGAACATTCGACTTCCTCTTCTTCTGTTCTCGACCTTCGATGACTCGTCCACGATCGATACACCTAAATTAGTATCGAAATTTAGACTTGGTTGCGCTGGTTATTCTTCGTCACAAAAAGAGTCGGAAGGAACGTCAAAACCGAAACCTCGAATAATTTCCATCGCGCGAGCACGGTTTCGTTTGTCACCGGTTCCAAAACACGACATCGCGTTTACATGGTGGGAAACTGAATGGGGTGAGGGGGTTAAGGGTGCAAGAGGGTGGCGGGACAGCGTCGTCGACGCGTGTAGCACGTAGGTTGATAGCCAAAAGCAGTGGTTGGCAGGACAGGGGAACGTGTCACGCGATCCGTGAGTAATTCGCACGAGCCGAGACCCGAGCCTGCCTGCCTGCTTAACAGAGTGTTATAATCTATTTACGTTAACATTACCAACGTTTAACGTGGTTGCTTCGCATCCCCGGGGTTAGAGAAAGGGGTTGGTTGGTCGGGAAGGAGGTACGAACAGTTAGAAGGGGTAGGTGTATCGTCCTTCTCGCTCTGTTCTCGGCCGTTTCTATCTGTTCTCTTTGGCTACCTCTGCAGCAGACAGCACTCAAGAATTGTCGCAGCCACGTTAGGGCTTTTGGAAACAAACGTTAATTCGTGCGGTCGTTCGCTTTCCCGTTAATCGTCATCTCGTGCATCACCCTGTACATCCCACTTGCCGTTTCACTGCGTTACATCTAACCTACCGTTTGCAAGAACGTTTTAAATATACGGTAAACTGGCTACATTGCCCGTTCTTCGCACGCGGTTAGATAAACAGGGTGTGCCAACTGTAGGTACTATATGTTGAACGCTAAAACAATTGCTATTTGTAAACATTTCGAAGAACACATTAGACCATTCGACAGGTTATTTTATACCATTATTATACACCGTGTACAACTTAACGCCAGGGCAACGGATCGACATTGTAGAAGTATATTTTAGAGAAGGGTCCTCATTTATCAAAACTTTATGTGGTATGAGGCGGAAGTATGGACGCAATTTTAACGTGACGTGGAAAACTGTATCGAAAATTATTGATAAGTTTGGTGATAGTGGTAATGTTTGTGGCCGTGCAAAGAGTGCAAGACAGCGTCTTAAAAAGCAGCAATCAGAACATTCAGGTTGTTCGGCCCGATGTTAAGAAGAAGAAGATTGTTCCCCAATCGCTTAATTTCGAAAAGTGGCGATTACGAATAGCCTCCGCGGTCTCCCGATTTGACGGCTTCAGACTTTTTTCTGTAGTAGATATTTAAAGTCCAAAGTTAATGCACCGCGGTCCCTCCAGGAACTGAAAGATGCAATTCGCAAAGAAGTAACGGAAATAATGCTCAAAACGTTGCAAAAAGTGATGGAAAATGCCCAAAAACTAGCATTTCTTTGCGCTATTCACAAAGGAGACCATTTGCCCGATATTGTATTTAACAAATGAATTGTTTGTAATAGTATGAACCAAAGTAAATAAATGTCGCGAATTGAAGTCTATTTAATTACGTTTTCATTATTTTATAAGCATTTATCATATGGTTCCTACAGTTGGTGCACCCTGTCTATTGTTGTATACCCGGAAAGTCGTTCATCGTTTAACGCAAAATGTGAAAGATAACTCTTCGTTCGTTATAGTTTGATAGATAAAGTATCTAGCCGAAGGGTTCTATGATCTATGATCCTGTACGTAGAGAATTGAGAATATAGCTATTTGGGAGCGTAGGGATTTGAGGACGTAGGAATTTAGGGATGTAGGTGGCCGAAGAACTTGGGATTCGAGAATGCTCGAATATAGGAATCTAGGGATTTTGAGGTACACGGAAATTTGAGGACGTAGAAATATGTGATCTAATGCGATAAAATATGGGCATCTTCGAATCTGGAAGCTGTAGATATAAAAATCTGGAGAATTCAGTCTTAAGATATTTAAGGATGTAGGAAATTAACGACAGACGAATTTGTGAATCTAGGGATTTGATTGTCTAAGAATTTTGGGACGTACTAACATGAGGATATAGGAATTTGTGGACTATGACATTACGATTTGCTGACTATGATTTGCGGATCTACAAATATTTTGAGTTAGAGATTATAAGGATTTGAATACATGGAAATTCTTGAAACTGCATATTTTAGGAATTAGGGATTTGCTATTTTAAAAATTGAGGAAATTAGAAGGTTATAAAATTAGAAAATTAGAAAATCAAAAAATTAGAAAGTTAAGAATTGAGAAATTAAGTATTCTGGAATTTAAGAATGTAAGAAGTTAGTAGTTCACGAATTTAGGTATTTAGGTGTTTAGGAATTTAGAAATTTAGAAGTTTAAAAGTATATGAATTTACAAACTTCAGAATGCAAAAATTAAAAAATTTATGAATTCAAAAATTTTAGGAGTTACAAATTTAGTATGTAAAACTTCTCCATTTAGTATGAAAAACCTATTATGCATGACAACCTAATCTTAATTAAAGTTGGTCTGTTAAATAAATTAAATTTATTTTAAAAGACCAGCTTCCTTGAAATCAGCAAAGTAAATAAATCTAATTGCGTAAACAAACATACCGCAATGCTACTAAAAAGTAGAAGGGATAAGAATATGTCGTTGTATAGTAAGTACAAGATGTACATGCACGAAATACCAGACTAGTTAAAAGAAAAGATTAGTGGAGTCCGTAAGTCGTTTCATACTCTATGTCTCCGCAGTTAACGTAACCTCAGCAACCGGGAAAGGAGATGAACTCCGAATCACACTATTTGAAGCGTATTAGCGGCACACAATGACAGACAAGTTGAAATAACCGTAGCCATTGTACGCTAACAGAGGTTAGGCAGTTCGTCCGTGAACGGATTACGGACATTCGGATGCAAGGTACAAGCTCCGAACACACGCGTTTCGTTTGAACGAGCCTGTAGGCAAAGAGGCCTCCGAGCGTGTACATCCACGCTTGGCATATGCACGACAATACGGGCTAAATGCCCAGCTTCAAGCAAACCGGCAACTAACTCCGACGAAACGTCCTGAAACTTTAGATGCGATTATCTGGAGGTTATGTCGTAACAATTATGGGGCTGCCACTCCGCGGAATCAGGCGACTGCTAACTTGTTTGCCGCGCGCCCACCTATTGTCCTTCTGTCGCAAATAATTTTCGGCCACGCGGGCTAATGGGCGAGCTGCTAAGTATTATGGCAGAAATCGTGCGGGAAAATCGTTCGTATACCTGTTTGGTGTCACTCATCGTACCTGCGGAGAGTAAGCACAACACGCGACACTCCGGGGGCTACCTTTGATGTTCGGCGAAGACTTCCAAATCGGTTGTACAGACGAGTAGTAAATTTAAGTGATAGGAGTTCACATTAATTTTGCAACATCAAAGGTTGAAGAAGGAAGACATATCGATGATAATATCTATTGATACCAGCAACACCGGTATACGTAAACTTGTTGAATAATTAAACACAGAGTTTGTTTGCCTCCAACAAACACTAACGAATATTTATTATATATACAGTAAAAATAGAAAAGATGTACAATGTGTTCAGTCCTGAAACGCGCTGGAAATTCAGGGACTGTGCTTACTATGTGCTGTTACCGAACCGATTGCTTAGGTTGTACTGCAAATGGCTATTTTTCGCATAAGCTAAGGGGAAGAACAACTATGCACCCCCTAGAGGAGAGAGTCTTGCTTTCTCTTAACGGTCAGCTACGACCTCGGTACAGGGCTCGGGCTGACCGCTTTTTATGGCTCTGATTTATACCTAAATATCGTTGAACGTACGTTTTCACAGCAATGCAAAATTCCTTCAAAATATCATACAGGATTTCTGCAAAAATCCATCAATATCTATTGATACCAACAATACCATTATACGTAAACTACCTCATACAGTCATTCCTTATCTCGTTGAAGATTAACGTACGTTTGGACAAAAGCTTCTCAATAATGTTCGTAATTGAAAATAAGGAATCTAAGATATTTTGCTAGAATTTTGACAACTTTCCCTTATCTGGACAGTTAGTTTATAACCTCCATAAATCTATATTTTTTCCAAATCCATCGTAAAAATAAATGTGCAATCTTTCCGATAGTTGTTAACCAGAAAATAAATCCCAATTGACATAAGAGAAGTAATTAGTTAACACCGAAAGCAGAACACTATTTATAGTTTTTATGAACAGTAAATCAATTATTTATTTTTTCCATTTAGTCTTAAACTTTTGTTCACTACTGCATATACATATTAGAACATGCCCGAAACGATAGTTGATGCAACGACTGGTTCTTCCTTGAATTACAATTCTTCCCTGGTATTACAATTATTAGGAAGTAAAATTAATTGTTGTGTCCAAAAATGTATTTGCAATTATCTTTTCAAAATTTGAATTTTGAACTTTATTTTTTATATTGCATTTTCTTCATTGACCAAATATAAATTAAAATATAAATTTTGTTTGTCGTCACTGAAATTAAAAATTTGTCGCTGAAGAGGTTAAGTAGTAGACAGTATGAACAAAAAGTAGCAGTGGCGCATCGTATAAACGCGGTAAATCGAACTAAATTATGACTAAACTAATCCGAAAATTAAAAATGTCTATTCCGTGTCCTACGCTTATTTTTCCATAAAGAGTTACGCGATGTCTTTTGCGTGTTATTCGGTTGGATTCTGTATAAAGCGCAACGAAGGAAAGGACGAGCTGCCACGCCGATAAAAATCCCTGTCGGACGATTGTAAAATTTTATAGTCGCGGGGAATAAAGATGGTATCGTGGCCGTCGAAACCGGGACCTCTTGTCGTTATCGGTACGCACGAAGGGGAAACTTTAATATTTGGCCGTCTACGGATTTGGTGATGGGGTCACAGGAGGAAGAAGGAAGCGTCGGGCCACTCTCAATGCGTTCGGGTACGATAAGCGAAAAGGTAGATATAGGAGGGCACTGTCGAGCTCGACAAATAAAATCTGAACAACCTGCTGCTTCGTTGTTTACCGAAGGATACGTGCAGCATTAACGACAGGTGGAAGGGGCTGCAGGGAAAACCAAATACGCGACGATAACGAAACGACTCCCAGGTGATGTCAGCGATTTTTTTTCGTGGATCCACCGAATCTGCGATGGAACTGAATATGCACGTAGCTCAGCAATAAATTTATGCACCGTTGTATGTCTTCCATTTATCGCTGGTTAAACGATCTGTTATTACTGGCATGCAGCTTTCACCGTTCATGTATGAATGGCAATATGAAGCACTTATTTTTTGTTAAGGCACCTTGGTACTCAGGTAATGAACAAGGATGGAAAGCGATTTGATTAAAGTAACATGTGTCAAGCATCGTAACATGTATGGCATGATTTGTAAAATATGCATTGGTTGATCTCTACTTTTGTTGACGTGTTTGATAATAGGTATTAAATTTTGTAAATTTAGTTATTCACAAATTCTGCGATGTTAGAATTTTAAAGTTTCTGGAGTTACAAATTCCTGGATTCGAAATTACTGAATTTAGAAATACTGAAGTTCTCAGATTTTACAGTTCTACAGAGCGTTTGTTCATGAAATTTTTACATTGCTAAATTCTTAGGTTTCTGAAGTATCAAGTTTTAAACAGTTGAAATTTGCAGATTCTCAATTTGTCCATTTCTCAATTTCTCAATTTCTCAATTTCTCAATTTCTCAATTTCTCAGTTTCTCAATTTCTCAATTTCTAAAGTTTTCACTTTCCCAGATTCTGAAATTCTTTTGTTTTCAAATTTCTGAATTCCAACATTCCCAAATACTGAAATATAAAATTCACTAAATGCCTAAATTCTCAAATATTCAAATTTCCATATCTCCAAACCGTGAAGTTTCCATGTTTCTAAATTCCGAGATTTTCAAATTAGTAAATTCCCAAATACCCAAGTATCCCAGTTTCCAAATATTCAAATTATCGAATTTATAAATTCCGAAATTCTCAAATCATTAAGTTCTCATATTTTAACCCCTTGCACTCGAAAACATTTTTACTATTTGCAAGTAGCAACTGCAAAACTTCCTGGTTGAAGAAAGTTATGACTTTTTTGACACTGTTATTTTTCTATTTGATAATAAAATATATTGTCTGTTTCATCATGTTCAAACATCAAGTTTACAATACTATAAATTCAATTATAAATTACTTATTTTAAACTGTTGCGTTAAATCGAATGGCGAATGTGTTAATACTTAAAAATGTCGAAATTCTCAAATTGTCAAGTTTCCAAGTTTCCAAATTCAAAGACCACTAAACTATCAAATTACCATGCTCCAAATTCCTTTTATAGTCAAAAGATTATCCAAAAACCAAAGTTCAAAAATTCTCACCTTCAAATTACCATAAAAATTACAATATATTCACAGTACCGCAAAAACAAACTAATCTTCCTTTCTTGATAACTTCCTAATAACCAATAATCCTTGATTTATACATCTAAAAAATAACAAAAGACGTCACTCCGATGCATCGAGTTCAAGATCATTGGACACAGAGGCTCTTCGAAAGTTTATCCGTTCGAGTTTCTATCATTATCTTCTATTCATTTTCAGCCTGAAAGAAAACTCGAAGACGTTTTTAGCGACGCTGCCCAAAGGAAAAGAGAAGCCAACGGCACCGAATGAAATCGGATGTGACCGCGTTTCTTCGTATATTACACAAAGCTCACCCCTTCCTTCCGGTGAGCCTCCCTCGTGCCGAGGGCGATATAAGCAGCACGTGTGCGATGCGGTCGTCGTACGTGGTGGTTCGTGGTAATGCGTACGCGGAGAAAGAGGGACGTGTCGCAGCATGGTTGAGAATTACTCGACGAACCTCCTTTGGTCCTTCCCTCCCCCTCGCGAATTATACGATTCACCTGGTTCCTATTTTACGACGTTTATATTACATCGTGCACCGCTGGATCCTTGCCTGCCGTTTCTTGCTAACTCGCGTTTCAACTTTTCCTCGCCGCTCCTTTTATCACCGAAATGAAGCCTCGAAAATTTAAGAACGTGAAGCATACCTGTTCATTCACCGTATTTGTATTGTACTCCTATTTGTATGCTGTATTTATTTCTATACGGTATATGATTCTACAGTATCATTATTTATGTATTGTATACATATTTGTATACTGTAGCTATTTGTACAGTATCATTACTTATTTACTATACAATACATATTTGTATACTGCAGCTATTTGTACAGTGTCGTTACTTATTTACTATAAAATACATATTTGTATACCTTAGCAATTTGTACATCATTGTTATTTATATATTGTATTACGTGTTTGTATATCATGCTCGTTCGTCTGCTGAGCATATTTACATACTGCATCTACCTATTTGTATGATATGCCTATTTAACTATGTAGCACATTTCGTGGCATACTGCTATATGTAAACCTTGAGTACTACATATGTTTATACACTATCTCTATTTATATACTGCTCACATATTTGCATGTTATATCTACAATAAATAATATTAATACAATATTAATAACATATTAATGTGATAATAAACAATATTTACTGATCATACAAATCAGTACCTCTTTACCATGTATGTATCTTGCAGTTCTATAATTATTCTGAACAAATTAATGTGGCAACTTATTTTTATCGAAAACTCATATTCTTCGAATTGTTTTACCTTTTACGCGAGAACCACACTCAATTTCTTCAAATCTCTTTCTCCCTGTTGTTTTATGTGTATAAGTTTTGCTATTTTCCGTCAATTTTTAAATTTTAAACAGCAGCGACATTTTCAACAATGAGCTGTCAATTCCTTGTTAAATATAAACAAATCATTTCTACTTTTGTTTGCATTCTTCATAAAATTTTCAATAATAGCATTTGACCTGCTATCGACGTTAGACGAAGTGTTAGGGTAATTTCGTTGTATTGAATAGGTAAGTCATTACATGCTATGAACAACTGTAAAGTCTAATACGTGTATGCTTGTCAATTTAATTCCAATTACGCACCCGATCTAGAATTAAACGAGGTTAACTGGATAACCTAAACCGGGGTGAAAAAACATCAGAGTTATATCAGAAAGCCCGAGCCCTTAATTTCTCGAAAGCAAAATAATCACTTCGGAAGATTTCCAAGTTCATCCGGAAAATTATTTATGGCTAACCCTTGAAACAGATGGTGGAGTGGTTGCTACCAGCTAAAGACCCTTCATGTTTATGTACACAGATCGCCACGACCTATGACACTGTTTAGTCTAGTTTCGGGGTCGTGTCGGTAAACACACTATGATCCCCACATATTTTTGTAAGCGCATGACAGATGTTGAACGATATCGACCCGGCAAATGGCTCGCGATACATCGGCTACTTGGCCCGAAAGAAATTCCCGGAATCCATTTCCGTATTCCAGTATTTCTGGAAACACTCGAGGGAAGAAGAACGATGTTTTAATGCGTCTCGTGCAAGCTGTTTTCATAAAATCAGTGGGAACGAAGAACATTCATACGAGGCAATTCAAGGAGCCGGCAGACTGTGTAACGTGTTCAAGTTGTGCGGTGTTCCGTGGCAGTTGGTTTGATTAAATCTTATTAAATAATCCCTACGTGTATACAGTGAGCGTAAAAAGTACTCGTAATTCACAAAGTTGTAGTAAACTCGTTTTTAAATAAATAAAGTCACCTACTCCTTTCCTATTCGACTAATTGCAAATCGAAGAATAGATGCCATTTTTAATGCAATTTAATATTTCTGCCGTTTATACTCTTTTTCAAATGTTTATTATCTTCCGAATCTTTGAAAGATTTATCTTTCACATCTTCATGACCTTTACAATTTTTGAAATTTATTTTTGTAACCCTAATTACGTTTCGAATCTTTGAAATCTTGCAAATCTTAATACTTATAGCTAGTACAAAATATAGAATAGTAATCGAATCACTTTTACAGTAGAAACAGTAATAAAATTAAGTTTTCGACCTTCCCGTAATTTGTTTAATTGTAATGTTACTTTATTTATTGTTTTGATTTGCAGCTATTATTTATATTAATTATACGTCTTAAAATAATAAGACTTTCAGTGAGATTGTAACAATGTAGAAATTAAAATTTGTTAAATTTATGGTATGCAATTTTGTTATAATCACTTACTAAATTGTTCCGATTGCTCTAATAAAAAATATTTTCTCTTTATTATGAATTTTCATTGGACAATCTCTTATTAAACTCATTAACAGCGTACAATTTTTTGTGCTCAATTATGATAATTAAAAATTAAAAATGGATGCAATTAGAAGTTAAGTAACTAAAGTTGCTATAATGGCTCAATAAATTATGAAGCAGTGCATTAAATCAAGCAATGATGCCTAATTGCTACTGTAATTACTTATTGGTATGAATTGCAATCTTCTGCTACTTTGTTGTAATTAATATGAATTATTTACGATGGTAATCAGAAGCATAATTGATCTATAATTACTTGTATAATTACTTATATAATTAGTAATGAGATGTTTGTTTTTTCCGAATTAATTGCTTTCATTCTTATTCTTTTTTCCCCGATTTTATTAATTATGCATTTATTCTATTATAAAGATGTTTAAAAATACGAACTAATTGTTTCATAAAAATTTGTCGTCAAGCGAACAATTATACTAACTATTGAGAATTGAGTATTCTACAAATACTTTTTGCAGTCGCTGTACTCAGCAGTTCATAATTGCTTTGATACGCGATACATACCATAAGAAATTACGTGAAAAAATAATTTATTGTTTATCAGATGACCTGATAACAGTTTCATCTTGTATGGAAAATGTTTACACATTTAACTATTTTCATATATTTTTGCTTCCGGTGATAACGAATGATAAAATACATACAGATGTAATACAATACCCGACGAGAATAGTTAGTATGTTGCATAAGCATAAATGAAAAATGTTAAATAAATATGTGGTCATAAATGATTCACTAAAAGTTTACAAAATAAAAGGAAGGCAACAGGAGAAACCTTGCTGCATTCGGTTTTATTCACTCTCCGAATGAACTCTGTTACTATTTTATTGCACAATTTTAATTTCTTTATGAAACATTTCGTTATGATGTACATATAAAAAATTTATTTCATAAAACATTCGTTACGCTTAAATACAGTATCGTAAAAAAGTCATTTCTCAATTCGAAAAAAATTAGTTTCTTTCCATTGGTGCGATCAAAAATCAACAAAAATTAATGAATTCATTTTTATATGCAATATATTTTATCGTATCACGTTCAATTATTTTTAATAATAATACTAATGTAAGTGTTGTTATGTTTGTTATTATTTGCAGAATATAGTAATAAATATAACTCGACAAATTTTAATGGTCAACATATTTATTTCTCAAAATAACGCATAATCCTGTCACATTTTCGGATAAGTATACCACATGTAATTTTTGCATATTATATTTTATATTATGTTACATTATATGTCTTTTCTTCGTCACATTCTATTTAAACTATATCTGTATCTTATTTACTAAATTATTAATAAAAATTATTTATTAAATCTTCCCTACATTATATTTCCTTCTATACAAAGAAGCTTATCTCGTAACTAAATGTCGCTTCGTACATTAAATAAAATACTTAAAAATTATACTACATTGCTAAAATTAGATAAACTATAAAACACTAGACAACTAGATCAATTATAAATTTTCTTCTCTACATTTCTTTTTACACTCATGGACAAAATTAAGTGGACATAGCAGAAATGTAAAAAAATATTTTGTTTTATTACAATGCTATAATAAATTTTAAATTTAGAACGTGAAATATTTTTGTAGACTTGAAAAAACATTTATTTAACGTATATAATTGTGCAATAAAGTTTTGATTTATAGGCGTTATCAGTTAAATTAAATTAACCTTTTGTTATTTATGTCATCTGCCCACTTAATTTTTTCCACGACTGTATATAAATGAACTAACCTAGTAAATAAATAAATTCGACTTCGTATCTTAAACAAAGTACAGAAAAATAACCCTTGATTATCAAATACGATAATGTAATTGATATGGAAGGAAAAGAAAATATTTCCTGAAATCTTTTGTCGAGGTACAATCTCGCACAGCGTTCAGAATTAACGAGAGCTATTTTTCCATGGAATCGATACAGCCATGGTTTCGTATGTGTTCAGCTACTAATGCGAGAGACCGTATAGATTGTTGTTAATGGGAGTTATAAGGACGCATTAGCCTGATAAATAGTAATGGAGTTTATTGGCGGAAGATCAGAAAATATGACGATGCTGGGTCGCGATTCCCCCTTTTCTTGCCCCGTGCGGCATACCGTTGCTCTTTCTTGGGGTCTACCCTGGCTGAGACCATAAGCACGTATATATGGACCTCGACTTTATTATATTTGCTGACCATAAGGAGGCTTCATCGGCTATTTCAGTGAAATATGGCTTTTTGAGAACTTCCGCGATTATTCTCCCGTTTTGTTCTGCCATTTAATCCTTCCCTACGAAACAACTGCTTCTTTCTTTTAAATAATTATGATATCCTTTAGGAACATTGCTAGCATAACTGACCAACTGCTTATTTAATTTGCTCCAAAATAACAAGTAAAGTGCGTTATTTGACCATTGAAAATTGAGAACTAAAATCTTTTAAACAATGAATGTAACATTAACTATAATGAACATGCTAAAATTGAAATTGTAATAGAAAAATAATAAATGAAAGAAATTCTCTGCCTCTATAAATATCAACATAGATTACAAACAAGGTATCTTCAGTTCTGTAGTTTGAAATAGGACAAATTCTATTTGAATAATAACTAAACAAATGTTAAATTCATATGTATCCAATAAACAAGTATAAACTCCGTATCTAGCAAATAAATGAACATGAATCCCATATCTAGTGAACGAATAAATATTAAAATCACAGCGGACAAATAAATAAACCCACCTACGTTCTGAACAAGTAAATAAGAGACCATAATTGAATCTACAGTATCGTATTAGAAAGCAATAGAATAGCAACAAAATGGGGAATCGTTGAAATAACGTAACAGTTTGTGATGTGCCACAATCTCGTTGTGGCATTCTTTACCGAATGAAGACAAATACCCGCATAGGGAAACCAAGAACAGTGGAGACAAGGGTGGAAACTCGTTCGATGATTAAAACGTCGTTCCATATCGGTAATCATGGCGTTATTCAGTACGTTTCGACCGAAAAAAAGGGGTGGTCCACAGGGACAACGGTGGGGGATGAAACAAGAGACAATTAACGTACATACAGTGAGTACACAATACCTTTTCCCAAATGGCTCGATGTGAACTGCACACTTGTTGCTTATCTGCGCTACGGCGTAGACATGTCTGTAACACGTTAGGATAACATGTTTAACATGGTAGATAGCTACTTATCAGTTGGTCTTGTTTGCACCTCGCCATAAAACACGTTATAAAGTCCAGACAGAATGTCACGGTGTCCTATAAATTAACAAAACCGTTCTCTTCCTTTTTTTTTTCAAACGGAAATATTGTTGGCCGACTTAATTCCTTGTTTGTGGATGCTGTTCTGCTCATGCTATACATTTGATCAGAATGAATTGACTAATCGCACTTTTGACTCATTCAGTGAAAGTTTGCAGGCGTATGTAGGCATTAATAATGAGAAATTAAAAATATTTCTCATTCATGTCCTAACCTTAAAATCAAATGAGTTCGTACACTACTTTGGAAATGTTTCGAATGTTTCAATGATATAAACACTTAATTGTATAATTGCATAAATATTATAATCGTTATATGTACATAATTATAGCGTACAAATACTAAATTTTTCCAAATCCGAAAACAGCTGATTTCTTAAATACCCAGATTTCAAGCTAACTAAATTATTATATTTCCATATTTCCAAATTTCCATACTTCACACTTTTAATGTCCAAAATACTCAAATTTCTAGACATACAAAGACCTAATTTCCAAGATTTTCATATTCATAGATTACTAAATATATATTCCCATATTCTTGCACACCAAAAGTTTCTACATCCCTAGAATCCCCAATTAGTCTAATACCAAAATTTCCAGATAATAATCCCCCCAAATCGCGATATACGCAAATCTCTATATCCACAAATTCCTGTATTCCGAAGTCTCTATATCCCCAAATCACTATGTTTCCAAATCCCTAAGTCCCCGAATTTCCATGGTCCCAAAACCCTATATCTCCAAATTACTAGATTCTTTAACTCTAGACTCGATTTTGACTTTAGGTCCTCAAAATCGAAACTGGTCGAATATTATATTTCGACCATCATTTGCCAATTTTGGTCACATTGTTAACCCATTCTTTAATTGACAAATTTTCAGGTATCCTTAAAAATCCACGATAGAAATCCTCTTGTTCTTTCGTTGCCACACTTAGGACAACTAGATTTACTCTCAACTACATATTGTACATTTGCTAAATACACATGTAGGGTGTGTCAACAAAAACTGCCATCGTAAACATCTTCTAAACCACATATGATAGTTGCACAAAAAGGAAAGGCCTTACTTAAAGAAATTAAGTTTTTACATGAAGTCAGTTCATTTGTTTGTAATTCTAATAGTTTGGAAAATTTTTAGGGCGATGATATTGATTATCAACCGAAATAACTAACTATTTATTGATCATGAACCGAAATAACTAACAATAAGACATTTACCGCAACTTATCACCCTAAGTGTGTTCTTCAATCAGTTCAGCATCATCATCAGTATTCATTGCTACGCTAAAAAACCTCGAATAATTGGTTGATCAAAATGACTTTGGTTAACTTATTCTTACGTAGCAACATCGTGACAGTGACGTTAACAACGAATATACAGGATGAAGTGGAAAAGAATGAAAGTGAAGAACAAGCGTAGCGTCAACGTAAGGGAAATAATGGCTAGATTCGTATCGAGCAAGCGCTGCACGTAATGACGAGCACGAATGCACGTAACATGGACGCGTACGATACAACTCGGCCCGGATATCACAGTGGGCGCACATGTGCATCGGTGATGTTTCGAGGTAGAACGATTTCGCAGCGTCGAATTGCGCGGCACCGGCTGCACGTGCAGTAGACGCCTATTGCACAAATCATACGCATTATTGACTGCCATTGTATTTCTCCGACGAAAGCGTCCGCGAGATGCGCCATTGTCCTCGTGCCGTGCTTCTTCCTTTCGATCGCTGTCAAATAAACCCCAGGGATACCGATAGCGTTCGTCAACTTGCGGCCTACGTTGTTAACGAATCTGATTTCCCAAGGAAAAAAATGCTAGAGCACGCGTCATCGTGTACGTTATCATCGAAATAGACCGGAACGCGCATGCCACGAAATTTTTCGCCTATTTTCAGCTGTCCGACAGAATAAATTCGCCGTCCTCGAATGTCCTTTCGAGTTTTCTAGCCGAGGCTCCTCCTCTAATTCAATAATTTCCGGTTTGATCTGTCAAAACATCCGAGACCATCAACCGATCGGTTAACGACGAGCCATGTCAGGAATCGTAAAGACAGCAGGAGGGTCCGATACGAATAAATAAACTTCCCTGGCCAGAAGGCTGCTGGAAAGAAAACACGGCCGGATCTGTGACTTGCAAGTCGGGACGATAGGTTCGTCGATGGATCGAGTATTTACATCGAGTGTTCGTCTCTGGAGGGTTGAACAGTAGCCGGTTCGCGGGTCGAACACTTCTGAACGGATTTACAGGAAAAGCCGTCCAGACACCTCATCAAATCCAGACAGGTCTGGCGCCAGCGTCCGAAACTTGAAAGTTGTAGCCGACATTCGAGACTACCGGAGACGCGGGCCACTTTCACTGACGTTTAGTATTACCTCCGTGAATTCTTGTACTACACATGTTATTCTCGTTTCAGTCTCCGAGAGCCTCTTACGAGCGTGTACACAATTCGATTTAGATAAAATTTGACGGATTTATTAGAGAAGCAGAATACAGTTTGCTGAACATTTTTTAAGCTAAGCGATACGTTCATTATATGAGCCGTTCAGTGCACGAATCGATTGACTCCATAAAATGAGACGTCCGGAAATGCGACGAAATAATGTACATTGTTTTTTAAAATTCCCTTTATAATATAAATTCAAATGTATATTGTAGAATGCATAAATAAAGATATAGCTTTCATCTAACGGTATATAAAAGTAATTAGAAAGAGTAGCCAAAAAATAATCGTCGATAATATCACAATTTTTATTAGGCTGGTGGAGTTAATCGATTTTGCAGCTGAAAAAAGTAATAAAGTTGAATTCAGTGTTGAAATTTGTAATCATGGTTAACAGGAGGAATGAGTTTTAGCAGGTCCAAGATGTCTCCTTTTTTACCTTGTCACAAATCTATCTTTGGGATATAGGCCTGATTCCTAATATTAATGACATTAAATTTTGCATCTTCATTATAATCACATTTGAATTGTATGAGGTAGGGTTTGGACCTTTGCAACTTTATCCAGCGTATTTTGTGTCAATTTATTGGAAACCTGTGGCGGTTACCTTTCTGTTAATGATTGCATTTCTTAAAGGTTTTGTTGACAAAAAATTTTATCGTATGACTGTAGGTAGGACCTAGACTAGGTTCTCCTTTAATTAACTTATGGGGATACGATGTCGACACTTGATAGTGCATTTGAATTGCGTTATTGAAACGGTTTTCATTAGGCCTCTGAAATAAATTATTTATTATTCAATGGCCAAACAAATTTTGTCATTTAATGGTGTCAATCTTCATCATTCAAGAAAGTTATTATAAATATAACAAGTTATGGCTATACCAAGTGACACTTAAATTTAAGATTTTTCAAAAAATGTAGTTAATCGATTTATGCATGAACGACTTATTTGTATATATACGATAGGATTTTTGTGAATACGAGAATTTGCCAATTGGTAGAAATTTCGGGACGTCGGAATTGGAAGTCTAGGGATATAATGTAGAGCACTGGTCGGCGATCTATGCCCTACGGGTCATCTAGTGAGCTACTGCGAAAATTTTCGTGACCCAATAAACAATTCTTAATTATGATAATCGGTGGGTATTCTTGCCAATAATCATTTTATTTACATGGCGTTTCCATTTTTGCTAACATTTTATGATTTTTTTCAAGTTGTACATACAGATTTAATGATAATAAATTTGTAATTGATGATAATAAATTTGTAATCCAATATACTAAGGTAAGGAAAAAAAGAAAAATATTATAAAGATATAGTACACTATAATGTTTCTCTTTTTTTGGTACTCTA
Source organism: Coelioxys conoideus (assembly GCA_947623535.1). NCBI lineage: Eukaryota > Metazoa > Arthropoda > Insecta > Hymenoptera > Megachilidae > Coelioxys > Coelioxys conoideus. The sequence goes on along the minus strand of OX392451.1, from coordinate 10,565,068 downwards.
CAATAACGCGTAACCTAAAATAGAAGTGCTGTGACCCACTAGCAAAAGTTGTTGTGAAGAAAAATCGAAAAATGACCCACTCGAATAAAACGTTGTCAACCACTGATCTAAAGATTTGGCTAGATAGACTTGATTTAGATATTCGTGAACTCAAGAAGAAAACATGTAACTTCCGAAAAATGGTGACGGTTTAATTGTCTTCAATAATCTGTCAGATAAAATTGATACATAAAATTAATTAATTGGTCCAACTAATAACTAATTAGTTAGCTCGTCGGTCGTAAATTATAAAATTTAAATTTTTCAACGATTCCATTTTCTATCGGAAATAGGTCATTCTACAATTGTAAGTCAATTTTTTGCATTCAAGAACGTTTAAATAACGCATCATCTTTTGTATACAGAAACTTATGTCGAAGTGTGACGCAATTCAACAAGTAAATTTTTTCAGACAATGCAAACTGCTGCGCTTTGATCATTGTACAGTTTACTGTATTGAACATTGTACACTTTAACACTAGATTTACGGACGTTCAATAGCCACTTACAGTCGTGGACAAAATTAAGTGGACAAGTATCATAAATAACAAAAGGTTAATTTAATTTAACTAACAATGCCTATAAATCAAAACTTTATTGCGCAATTATATACATTAAATAAATGTTTTTTCAAGTCTACAAAAGTATTTCACGTTCTACATTTTAAATTTATTTAAAACGTTGTAACAAAACAAAAAATTTTTTACATTTCTGCAATGTCCACTTAATTTTGTCCATGACTGTATGTCTGAATCGAAAATGAACTATAAAAACAAACAAATAATGGACAATACATAAGCTAGTTTATAGAAAGATTCTTCATCTCCATGAATGTTAACGAGCATTTTGCAATAAGTTTTTTAATAATTTTCTTACTTGAAAATAAGAAGTTTAAGATCCGTCATTTTGACGAGTTCCGTAAACCTAGTGTTAACACTATTTCTACCACGATTTTGTGTATACCTATTTCAATCAAAGGGTGTCTTTTGACGCATTTTCGTTTGAATACGCATTTTTAGATCCACGATGAGCTAGAGGAAAATGATATCGCTGAATTTATTTAACAACTATTGTATGAAAAGTCAAAAAATTAATTGTAGAAATTGATTCCACATAGAGAATAATTTTAAGTTGAAATTTGAAAGGTGTCTTTTGACACCTCTTGGTAGAAATAGTGTTAAAAGTCCGTCTCGAGTCTTACAGCTGCTGATAGCGTGTTGATATAAAGCTAAGACCGATTTAATCAACGAAGTCGGGTTTGATGCACAGCGATATTCACCGTCCCAGCAATTGCACGGTGAACAACAAACGCGACAGACGTTCGACGATCGTGCACCACACACGTATGTACGTGTAAAGCGATTGAACGGCGAATGATTCAATTAGTCAGACCAATGAGTTTGTCAGGTGCTACTCTGCGCTGTGGTGCGCGACGCGTAGGGCCTCAAATTGGATTTGATTTAACGCCGCGCATATTGCTGCACATTACACACTAGAAATATCGCAGATCTCTCATGCACCATTCAATCGATTGTTTCTGAACAAAGAAACAGATAATCGCTCGCTAATTTCCTTGCTCAATCGTTACCGCGATGAAAGCTATATAGCGCGGTCGTAAATTCGATGAAGCACGAAAATGATTCAAACAGATAAAGCAGCGAAATTGTATATCGTTTTAAAAAAGGTGTTGTGTTTTGGGAAGAAAACGTTTGACATTTTGTATTATTATATAATACTATTATTATAGTTCACCACGCGTCAAGTTTCGCCATTACATCAGTACTGGTTTTTTAACCAAAGAAAAACGCTCGTGTCTGCCAATCCATCTCTTGACCAGTATGAACAAACTAACAAATACATATATAAAAATAAAAATAAAATACACTAGTAGGAATGGAGCCAAATCTCCACAAAAGGTTGTATTCTCACATGTCATCATTTGTATCCGAACATAATTATATCAATGAATATATTCTTATTTCCTAAATTTTTAATACGTTCTGCGAATACAGAGGTGAGTAATGATTTATTTTATGCATATGTATTTCAGGTATATTAAAAGTCTTGGATAAAACTCTTGTCACGTGTCCGTGCTTGACTGGTACGATGTCACTGTCTGATGAATTTATAACGTGACCACCAGTATCTTTGTCGGGGCAATATGGATAATATAAATCCGTCTTACAGATATCATTGTTAGATCATAGATATCTGAAGAATTAACACTCGTTTCTGCGAGAATACACGACTTTTCCCGAGTGTCCTCCGACTTAATTAAATGGCTTAAGCCCTGACGAAAATCCTGAGGTCGATACAGAGGTCACGGGGAAAAATATTTCAACTGGATTAAGGATGTAAGCTTTGGAAAAAAAGGCTGAAGAAGGAGGCTGCTTGTTGGGAGCAGTATAAATTCTAATGTGGCGGCATTATAATTGCGTGGTTTACGTTCACCACCGGCCAAGGGTTGCGCACGGGCCAAATTAGCGACGATCATTATTTATGTTTCGCCAGAAAAAGGGGTTAAAATAGCCACTCGTTGCAGTACGGTTTCTCTAATACGGGAAATTGGGAATTGTTGTGCCCGAGAAGGGAACTTTGTGTCGCGGAAATTATTTATGCAAATGATACGGGTATAAAATTAAGATACTCCCTTGTCTTTCCGTGAAGCGATGATGAATTCGTTCGCCAGCCACAGCCTTGAAAACTGAAAATATGTATGCACGCAGAACATAAATAAGATAATATCGTGCCTCGGTGATTAATATAGACATGTTTATCGTATTACATGTAACGTAATAAAAGAACCGAATAATCACGCCGTACAAACTGCTAAGTATTAACGTAATAATCATGAATGTATTAAAAGTACATGATTAATTAAACATAGTTAACTAAACTTCCCCCATTTGATGGTTCATAATTATACATGTATTACAGAGCCGATAACTTATGTAGAGCCGTCACGTTCTTGAGTGCCCTTCTCTTTTTTCTCCTTTGGTGCTTTTTCATCGAAAACTGCTTCACAAATTACAATTCACATATTATACAAATAAATGTTGTAATATAAAAATAGTATATATATGAATTTAAATATAGATGTTATTTGATATTTGCAGCACAGCAGTTCAAGTTATATTTTAACTTTCCAATGCGGGATAATTTTTATACATGATGGTTATAAGCAGCCATTTTTGTTTACTCTTGACCACGTTACTAAACAAAAAACATGACTTAATAATAATACATAACAAAAAGGTATCATTAAACAGAAAAACATAACCAAACAATAATACGTATCAATAAGATATTATGAAACAGAAAATCATAATCAAAATTAAAAAAAATTGGAACTATAAATATTATAAATAAAATATTCATATATTCAGTCATAAAAATTACAGAAAAATATCATCCATAATATTCAACAATAAAGACAGAAAATTCTGATTCTCCTTCGATACGAATTAACAATAGATTTAATTAGATAGAATTAATACTACGAATTAAAAATTGTAAGAGCCTATTCACTAGTTAGGTATGTGACTTTCGTTATACGATTTTTAGGACCTGGTACCCTCGCTTTTTTCTAAGAAAACAAAGAAAGACGAACGGAATCGCGTAGGAATAATTCAAGGAAAAGAAAAATGAAAGAAAATGCAGCAGCGAAAGAAGCAGCAACCCAACCATCAACTGCAACAACCATTCCGATTCCATATCAAGACCTTATAAACCATATTAAAAAAATGATAAAAAAAGACTGGAACAGAAAATCTGGACCACAACAAAAACAACTAAAATACACACCATAATTCGAGATTTCTCCAACAAATTCCAACCTGCACTTTAAACAGTAAAGAGAAATCTATAATGTCTCGACTAAGGTCAGGTCATGCCAGGATAACGCACGAATACCTAATAAAAAAGCTGATCAACCCTATTGCAGATACTGCCCCGAAACTCTCACAGTAGACCACATTCTATACCAATGCCGAAAAACTGAACCTCAAAAGTATAACATAAAACCGGACAGAGCCCTCACAGCTAAAGACCACATAAGAAGCACCCTAAATTTCCTGAAAGAAACCATGTTGGAATATCTAGCTGCAAAAATAAGTCGAGTGTCGAAGGACAGTGACAATGTCTTTTCATAGCCTAACAGTCCTCAGGTCAGAAATTGAAGGCCTGCCCTTTTTCTCTTCCAAGCTTTCTTTTTTATTCTTACTTCGATTTTAGCATTCGTACAGTGCAGACATCTTTCGTGTTCATAGAATAAAGTTTCAGTTTTATTTAATTTAGTGTGTATATTTTATTTGAAACTATTCAAACCATACCCTAATTCTATTAAACCAACATGTACAATAAAATATAGCACCCAAGCATACAGGGGTCGCCAATGACCTCAACGCGACGTAAAACACCAATGAAGAAGAAGAAGAAGAAAAATGAAAAAAAAAAATGACAGGAAAGAAAAGTCAAGAAGTTAGAACCATGAAAACGCCAAGAGAAGTCAAGCAAGTTAGTTGGCGTTTTCTCCGTGTCAGCTAACTGCTTGACTTTTCCCTCCTCTCGTTTTTAGCGCTCTCCTTCATCGCGCGTCGAACAGTCAGCTATCAAGGAGAATGAATAATTTGACGAGCGTCGTCGTTGCGTGAACGTAGGAACCGCATGCGAGCGTATCGGACAGAGAATGCCGAGGCGTTGCCCGTATGACGCGGTCGCACGATGTGTGACGTGTGAAATGGAGCACGGTCCCTCCATAATTATATGTATCCTATCCCCCTATCTTCGATGCCGTTACGATCAACGCGGCACGAACGCGCTCGCGAAACGTGGAGAGTGCATTGATGCAGCGTCGCGACGCCTCCGGTGCACAGCGTGCGTGTGCTAGCTGCCCACCCATCGGCCGTGTGGATCGTTCCTGCCCCCGTTCCGCACGAATGACCGGTCCATCGTTTCGGCAAGCACCGGGACAATCGGGATCATTGCATCGCGTTCCCGTACGTACGAGCAACGCGTTCGGATAATTACCGCGCGCCGAGTGTTAGAGTTTCATACAGATGAGGTTTACGACATGGCAAGAAAAATAGTCACTTTTCAAATCCTTTAATTTATTATCCGTGCCATCTGCTTGCCAGCAGTACGATGGCACGCGACAATTTTTAGTTTAACAAATTTGTTCATGCACCGTTCATTGTTAGAGTCCTTTTTGGCTTCAGCGGCACAGGCCGTGTTATAAATCTCGAAGGCCCAAACGTCGAAGGGTAACTTGGCCTTGGAAATTAACTGTTTCCAGAGCCTCGACAGATACGTTGAATTTGGGTTTAGAACACCCAAACTTCCGTGAGCAACCGCCGTCCTCCTTGTTGGATTTTTGCAGAAATCCTGTATGATATTTTGAAGGAATTTTAAATATGTTTCATAGCTGTGAAAACGTACGTTCAATGAAATTTAGGTATAAGTCAGGGGCATAAAAAACGGTCAGCCCGAGCCCTGTACCGAGGTCGTAGCTGACAGTTAAGAGAAAAGCAAGACTCTCTCTTCTAGAGGGTGCATAGCTGAACTTCCCCTTACCTTTTATAAAATAGCCCTTTGCAATACAACCCAAGCAGTCGGTTCGGTAACAGCACATAGTAAGCACAGTCCCGGAATTTCCAGCTCGTTTAGGACTGAACACATTGTACATTTTTTTCTATTTTTACTGTATATAATAAATATTCTTTGCGTTTGTTGGAGGCAAACAAACTCTGTTGTTAATTATTCAACACTTCTCCATGTAGAAAACCTGTTCCCGTTTCAGAAAACTACCACGCAAAGGGAGCAACGGAGGTTCTAAATATGGCAAAAATATCAAAACTGGGATAGAATTCATAAGACCTCGTGTTAGAGGTTTTGAAACTACGCGCGAATGGTTAGAACAAATGAAATGACGAATGAGCGATGAGTGCGAGGGATATTATCGAGACAAAATTATATTTTGAATGTTTTCTGTGCTTGTCCGTTGCGCCTTACGCCGTTACATGTCGACTCAGATCGGGCCATAAAAGTCATGGGTCCGCTGACCATGGGGCAACAGTATATAATAATACTGTTTTTTTGCATTTTTGTTTTATTTTATTTCTCCTTCTCTGTTGCCTCCAATAATTTATCCAACACTCGAGACATTAAAGAACTTTAGAGTAGACAGTACAGAACTTTAGATCAGAGATAGAAGCTATAGATAGAATAAAACACTTGGAAATTATAGAACATCGAGATAGAATCGAACGATCATAGAAATACACATACACTCTCGTTATTACAGTTAATAAATAGTGACCACTTGTTACCAAACCACGAGTTAATTATTAACGATCCCAATTCCGTGTAAACTTGGGTGGTCTTTCACGAAATACAATTCAGATGGCACATCGTGCATATACGAGGGCTCGAGCGCACCCTAACACCGAGGAAATATTGGACCGGTCGGTTAAATTTCATTAACAAGTGCTGAGATACAATATTCGTGCACGGCCTCTGTCGAGTGTTGTCACTTCAGCGAATCACGATAAACGCTTTTGTAAATCTTTTAACTGCAGACGAAGTTTATAAGCCACGTGCTAAAATTAGTGAGACTAAACGTATTTTTGTTGGATTTTTGCATGAATCGTGAACGAGTATTTTGAAATATTAGTTTGTTCCATAAGTTTCTTCCCTTTTTGATATAATATAAAAACGCACTTCGAGGAATATTTTGCAAGTAGTCTTGCAATTGTTTTTTTTTTTATTTACTTAATGTCGCATCAACTTTTTAGCCATTAGCGACCACATTAAATACATAATTACGTTCTTACATTTTGACTGATACTAAATCGTGTTTACAAGTATCCATAGTTAACATGTATATATCAATTATTTATTTTCTAAATCTAACTGTATCTTAGACATCATTAACTTTATTATTTTCGAAATCTAACTTTACTTTAGAGATCATCAATTATTTTTCGTTTCGTAAGATATGTTACTATTCCCCTTATGTGCTTCTTGTCATTTAAACATTTGCAATTGTATATGCACACATTAGAGGACATATCTCATACATAGGTTTTGTAAAATGTATATATATCTTGTTATATTATACGATATACAAAAATACATCAATCATCCTATCATTTTGTGCGGCACTGCAATATGTTTTTTCCGAGCTTTGAATTAGTTAGTGTGACAATTCTCAGCAGTGTAACGCTTTTCATTTACATGAATAAACATTTCTTTTCTGGAGGCGATTGAATGATTTCTTATCCCTTGACTGAAATATCCTAAATAAAAGTAATAGCGGAGATGGTGTATAAACGAGCTAGTTTTTGCGAATATCGAATAGCGATTGCCATTTACATACCATTCAAAATGAAATAAGTACAATAAAAAAAAAATTGTGGCATTGGAACATCATTTCGATAATAAAATTACATCGTAAAACTTAACGCTTTGTTCTATAAAAAATAGAAACTAGCTACCGTTTCGATTATGTTGAAATACATTGTCATACCTTGTTGCACCTGGAAATTTACACCTTGAACGTTATTATACGTTGAAATATGTTGTCATACCTTGTTACATCCTGGAAATATGCTGTCCGCTTTACGAGCAATGGCGTATTTCTTATTAATCTGCGCGAAATACACAGGGTGTGTTCGATCGAAGTAAAGCTGTTTGTGTTTTAAGGCAGGTTGTTTGTACTCCGTGAGAAATTTCATATGGAACTGAGAAAATAACGAATATCCTAGCCCTTTTTTATAACATGAATTGATCAAAACTAGGATTGTAAGCGTCACTTTCGACGTAATCGAGCCTGAAAGTGGCTACACATTTTTCCGACAATTTCCAGAAGTATAATTTCGTTTGTTTAGGATTAGGAAGATCTTCAGATGCGATGAATCGGCGACTATACTATCGGAAGGATCTCGGGGAGGGGCTTTAAACAAACATCATCTAATTTAGTGAGGGGTTGTATTGGGTATGCGAGAATCTCGTGTAAACATGACAGAGTCGGTGCCACTTGAAACATCCACGAAGGGCTGGTAGTTTTCTTAAGTCGACTCCGAAGCCCCCTGTCTTGTTTGAGACAGGTTAGGGCTGCTCTTGACTTCGATTTATCCCAGCTTCTGATCTGTGTGTATTTCTTTCGGCTTTGAACGCTGATAACGTTTCTTCTTCAAATCATTTTACGTTGACCCACAAATGGTGAGCGAAAATCTGGATCTTCATTCTGTTCTGATGTTCTTTCTCGACATACACTCATGGACAAAATTAAGTGGACATTGCAGAAATGTAAAAAATGTTTTGTTTTATTACAATGTTGTAAATAAATTTTAAATTTAGAACGTGAGATATTTTTGTAGACTTAAAAAAACATTTATTTAATGTATATAATTGTGCAATAAAGTTTTGATTTATAGGCATTATTAGTTAATTAAATTTACCTTTTGTTATTTATGATACATGTCCACTTAATTTTGTCCACGACTGTATGCGTACATTTTCACGTCATACGTCTATTAGTATACAATTATTTTATTATATATAACAATGTGCACAAAATGCAAATTTTACAGAATTGAAAAGGAAGGATGTAATGTTCACATTTGTATAGGTGCATTTTTACAGGTATATTTCTTTTAACTGCATTTTTGTATATATAATTTTCATACATCCTACATACGGTTATAAGTATGTTTTGATTTGAAAATGCGATTATTTGATAAAAATAAATGTACATATGTAGACATTGTGATAATTTTTTTTACTGAAAGTAGATATTGGTTCGAAAAAATTAATATTATTAATCAGTTATTATTTAATTAACCTTTTGATAGTCATGAACCTAAATATATGATGAATTTATATAACATATAAATATATAAATATAACATATAACATATAAATTCATCTCTCCCTGCAAATTTTATAGTTAGTTTTATAATATTGTGTAATGTGATATATTATATGTACACGCAATTAGTATTACGTTATTATTAAGTAACATGCATTATATATTATATGAAATATAATTATTAAAGGCTATTATTATAGAATTTTATAATCATACTAATAATATGTACAAGATATAAATTATATTATGCATGTTTCAGTTATTATACTAGTACATATATGTATTTAAGATTTGTAATATGTTACTGACCATATACTCATATATAGCGTAGTCAATAAAAGTACAATGGAAAAAATTTGTTTCTTGCACGTCATAATTTGGTTTATCATTTTCAAATAAAACATAAGAACCTCCAATTTAAATTATTCACTTAAATTCACATGCATTAGCCATTATTACTGTATTCGTTTCGATATTAATCTCATAACAAAACAATGTTACACAAAAAAGTGTTATCTCATTCATAAAATATCAACGCAGAAAAATATTTAAAACCGATATTGTCTTTTGCATATTCCCAATATTTGGAATTTTATACAAAATGTAATTTCCTTTTTAAACTTCAAATTTAATTAATATTATCTGCTCCCAAAAGTAAGTTACACCTTTAATATACAGTCAAATGTAATTATCAAATTAATTGAAATAAAATTTCATGTAGATCGGAAGACCGCTTAAAAGCCGTGTTGTCATTGCTTGCTAATAATTAATCGAACACTCTGAAGTTTCATGCGAGTTTAATACTTTCTTTTCTCACAAACATATTTTCATCGTAATTAGAACTATATTTGCATCGCGTTAAAATATGTCTTTGATAACCGTGAAAGCTTGTCACGCCGTCCATGAGGAGCATTAACGAGAGGACGCTTTTGTGTTTGAAACGCAGCTGTTTCGAATAACGACGTTGAATCGAGCTTTTAATTGCTAGCGTGAAGGGAAACGGGAAAAGGAATTGTCGCGATTAAGGTAACCAGTGAATCACTACGATTACCGTAAATTTTCGTCCGAAACTGGGAAGAAATCATTATACGTCTATAAATCAATTTATATTTTACTATATAATAATTTTAAGACTACTATTTATAACTAAATACAGTTATTGTTGAAAAATTCAATATTTATGAATAGTGTTCTTGTATTTCCACCTTATTAATTTGTTAATTATCAAATGTAGTCAATTTTTAATTCATTATTAATTTTTAGGTACTTTCTTATTTTTAGTTCATTTGTAATTCTTAATTTTCAGTTCACTTTTAATTCCTATCATGTGCTCAACTTTTAGATTTTGTTTAATTTGTAGTCAATTTTTCATTCGGTGTTTATTTTTAATTTTTAGTCAATTTTTAAGTTTCAGTTCGTCTATAATCTTTAGTTCAATTTTAATTCATACCTAATTTCAAATTTCTATTTAATTTTTTAATTGTTAGTTAAGTATTAACTAACTTTAAGTTAATTATTAATCGTTTTCTAATATTCATAACTGAGGACATTTTATTATGCAATTATTAGAGTATTATTATGAAATACGTCATTTTAGAAATTTAGTTCTGATGAAAATGGCTGTACGACGTATTTATTAATGTTTTTAATACAAATCGATCAATAAGTAATTGCATCAAACTACTAATATTTAATTTTAAGAAGAGAAAACTACATTGCTATACAAATTTCATATATTAATTCATTGTGAATAAAGTGTCAGTCCAAATGATAACAGATCTATTGACGATATTCTGAAGCTGATTATTGAAAATGTTTAGTAATTGAAAAGTTCAAAATGCATTATTGAAAAATGTGATGAATGACACAAATTAAAAAGAGAAATACCGCGGTGCATTGTCAATATTGATGTCCATTGTTGGGCGTAAATCGTGGTGAAAGGCGATGGCCACGAACTGCGAAATTATTGATAATCTCATCAATATTCGCGTTATTGTCAGACACAGGACATTAATAATTAACGCGCAATTGGACGCGGGTATCGATACAACTGGACCGATCTGCAACACATGTCGCTCTATTAATAACACCGTGCCCGGTGCTATCGATAGTACCTCACTAATTCATCGAAAAGCATAATCGCATGACTGTTGCATTTGCATTTGAAAGTACAGGGACAAATGTTTATTATTAAGAAGTCATTTCACAAAATAACGATATGTCCAAATCTACATGGTCGGTAAAGTTATTATTATTGTTGTAATCAATCTTTCTTCATGAATCATGGACAACAAAACTATTATACGCAAAAATAAGATTAAAATGTAAAAACGAGTCTAAACTGAAAATTATTATCAGGGCTACTACAAACAAAAAAACATGAAAACCATTATAAATTAAGATTCATAAAAACTACTATAACCAACAAATCAGGAAAGCTACAATATTCTCAGAATCATATTAATTACACTCTGATAAAAGCATCATAGAAAGTATTATAAACTAAAAATCATGATAACCACTATGAGGTAAAAAAATGACAAATAGTATAACGAAAAAATCATAAAATCTATTATATAATAACTTTAAAACTATGAAAACAGTGATATAAAAATCATATAATGTTTCTATATTCGCAGACATTACTTTGGTCCATAAACATAGTTCTTTCATTTTGTAATGGAATGTATTGTCATTTGGGAAAAAAATGTGAAAATAATTTTAGAAAAAAATTGTATTCTTTTATACCCATATGTACATAATTAAAATTTGTGGAAGAAAGAAAAACGAAGAAACTTTTTCACAATAAATTTAGATGATACTAAATTCTTTGAAGATCCTTTTAAAACAAGTTCATAAATTCCGAATTGCCAAAAAAAATTCATTAATTATTGCCATTGATTCAATATTTAATTTTTAACACCATTCAAAAAAACTAAAAAAATACGATAAAGGTGAGGACATAGTTTATACTACAAATTTCTGTTTGAAACGAAAAATTTGATAAAAATGTGTATTAATTTTAACGGAGACACCACACCTTTTCCATAATTGGATCGACAGTGATTAACCTACTCTTTACGAGGGCGTGTATTGACGAGGATAACAAATTTCTAACCCGTAGAAAAATAATCCAGAACTAATTTCATGAAATTATTCGAGGCATTCATATTTCCGCACATACATAGTTCATCGCAACCTCTTTAACATTCTAGATGTAACAAGTTGACACTTTCATCCAAAAAAGATGCTGAGGAACAGTGTCATGATCGTCGGGAATGAGAAGGTAATTCAAAAGGGGTGTTCATAGATATTGCGTTAAAACATTGCTTTATTACGTTCATATTGAATGTGTCAACGCTCCACCGCTTTATAACGTAAATTTTAATGAACTGCCATACACGTACACTCGACATGTTTGGACTCTAACACCCGGCCCGGTCTCGAAGCGGTAAATACGTCATTAGTCACAGCGAGGCTCAGCCTCTTTATTTATGTTTATTAATTCATCCATGGGATTGAACGTATCATTTACGCCAGTCTGTGAATTACTAATGCAAACGGTTAACGGAATACTGCCCCTACTCCTACAGATTCGAAGGCAGGGTCTTTTTTCCACCGGAAGCTTCATCTTCAACATCGGACACACGCACTATGAAAGACAGCGACCTTAAAGTTTCGGAAATGTTCTATTCAGGCCATTAAACGCGAGGCTGAAAGCGGATCACTTTATGCGGATTCGTCTAATTGGAAACGGATTAATTTCTCGTCCTTTCGATTGAACATCACCTCTTTCTGCCCTAATTGGACGGGGCAAATTTACCTTCGTGCTCGCGAACGCTCTAATTAAAACGCTTGGCAACAACCTATCGAAACGAACATTGACGCGTGCACGTGCAGCTAGGTGAACGGTGAAATGTGTCGCACGGAAGGATGCCGCGTTTTGTGATTTAAATAATACTTGAATGTTTCAGCGGAATGTACCGAATGAATGAGATGGGAACTTGAAATTTGGGAATTAAGGAATACGAAAATTTGAGAATTTTCGGATATGAGAATTTAGGAATTTGAGAACTTTATAATTTGGTAATTTGGTGATTTGGTAATTTGGAATTTGGGTAATTTGGTAATTTGGTAATTTGGTAATTTGATAATTTAGTAATTTGGTAATTTGGTAATTTGGTAATTTGGTAATTTGGTAATTTGGTAATTTTGTAATTTGTTAATTTGGAATTTGGAATATGGTAATTTGGTAATTTGGTAATTTGGTGATTTGGTGATTTAAAAATATAATTTGGGAATTAATGAACTTGGGAATGTGAGAATCTGAGACTTTGGCAATTTGGGAATAGAAGTATGTTGAAATTAGAAAAATTTGAAGTTTCAGGTATTAACAAATTTGTAAATTTGGCAATTTGGATATTTGACTATTTTGAAATTTCGGAATTTAGGGAATGGAGGATTTGAAAATTTGGCAATTCGGATATTTGAATATTTGGGAATTTGGGAATTTAGGGAATGAGGGATTTGAGAATTTGGGAATTAAGGAATTTAGGAAATCGGGTAACTGGGAAATTTGGAACTTGGGTAAGTAGAAATTTGGAAATTTGAAATATGAACATTTAGAAATTTAGGATTATGAGAATTTGGGGATTTGAAAGTTTGAGAACTCGGGAATGTGAGAATGTGAAAATTTAGTATTTTAACTTGGGAGTGGGTAAGGGAATATGGGAGCGTAGGAATGTGAAAATTTGGTGATGTTAATTTGGAAGTTCGTAAATATCAGAAATTAAACATTTGTTAATTTGAAACTTTAAAAATTGATGAATCTAAGAAATTAGATTCTTTTCCTCGTGATGTATCTTCGGTTTCATACAATCGCGTGAGTTGTGTTGCAATATTTTGTTACAATATTCATTATTTTATGTTACTGGCCAATACAGTGTCCCGGTTATTAACACGTTAACTGCCAAGTCACCCATATTAAGTGACTCTAAAATTTCTAAATAAATTTAATAACCATGTTATTTCTAATTGGTTCTACCTGTAAATACTTGTATTAGTTACTTGGAACTGTGAAGAACAAATATAACAAAGTATCGTAAACATATTTGATAAGATTTTCAATCACTTTCATGCGGCAGTCAACGTGTTAAGTGTAATTAATCTGTCCTCGTTATCACTTATCCAAAAGTCTAACAGATCAGCATCGAACGCGCATAAATTACCGCATCACCGAATACGAATAAACGAGCGAGCGACGATTGACCATGGAAGGAGTTGAACACGTTACCGCATTGTTCCACACATGCTCATACACGTACACACGGAAAGGGTAAATGAACGAACACGTGGGGCAGCGTTGATGATCCGTCAGCGACGCCATAACGTATAAGCAAAGCGATGATAACATCAGCGGCACTTATAATGTAAATTAGCTGGTGACACTCGACTCGGTAACAGAGTAATGTAATGCGCGAATAAATAGCAACAACTGGCCGGGCGCATCGCGCTGTCAAATGCGTCCTGAACTCTCATAAAGCACCGTTGGCTGCACCAATTCGTCGGCGTGGGCGTGAGTTGGTAGGTATGCTTCTGATGGAAATATTGACTATTACGCGGCGACCGGGAATGTGTATCATTGAATTGCCACTACCATAAATATGCCGAAATTCTGCCGGCAGCATTTCATACTTTTGATTTATCCGTGACCAGACCACGCTTACAAGTGACCCGGCCTCGTGTACACCGGGATCCTTAGGCCTCCCCTGCACGTTTTGCATTATTCCCCGCGAATACGGCCGTTTTACCGTGAACGGAACTTACGTCGGGTTTTCATAAGACGTTCGAACGTCTCGACTCGCCTGAGTCGCTTATTTTGACAGCGGGAATTTGAGAATGTGGACATTTGAGAATATAGGAATTCGGGAATATGGGAACATAAGAATTTTGGTATTTGGAAATTTGGGAATATAAGAATGTGGGACTGTGGAAAGTTGGTGTTATAAATAGCAATAGCTTCGTTCATTCATTGCATTCGTTGTATTCTTTATGTTTAATAAGTTTATGGTCAAATAATGTATTTGACAGCGATAGTTAGTTTTCTTGATGTTTTCTCATGTATGTAATATCTTTAATTAATTGATTCTATGTTCTCTTTACATTTCATCTGTTTTAGTCTATGGCGTCTAACAAACTGTCAGTCTTATACTGTTCAATAAACGTTTGTATTATTCTGTTCAGTATATGCTTATATTAGTCTGTTAATTATACTCAAAAGTTGGTACTAAAAAAATGTGAAAATATGAGAATTTGGGAATTCGTTAATTTGGATACTTAGGAATTAAGGAAGATAGAGTAGATTCATAATTATTGCTGCGAGAAATTTAAGGATAAGGTTGTTGTTAGAGATCTGAGTACCAAATTTCAGTTGATTTGGTGTACTATCTGCTTCATGATTAAACTAGATTTACCGCTTGAGTCTTCAGTCACTGTAGGCAATATGAAGGTACAAGAATTTATGGGACTAAAAGGATTAATAAAAGGTACTGATTCCAATTCTACACATTCGGTTTTGATTTGTTGAGTAATAAATTAATGTTTGATATGTAGCGATGCACATAATTTTGATGCCTGTTCATGATGAAATACGTTATTAAATAACGAAATTTTTGAATTTTCACGTTCTTAACTTCTTAAATACTTAGATTCTAAAATCCTCAAATTCACTAGTTCTCAAATTTCCAAATTTTCTGATTCTGAAATATTGAAATTCTGAAGTTGTAAACTCACAAATTCTCAAATTCTTAAATGCTTAGATTCCAAAATACTCAAACCCTTGAATTCGAAAATTCTTAAATTCGTAAATTTTCAAATTCCCGAATTTTTAAACTCTTTAATTCTCACATTCCTAAGTTTCCTAATTCTTAAATCTCCAAATTTATAAATATTTAAATCTCCAAATTACCCAATATCTAAATACTAAATAATGTACTAAATTACAAATTTTTCTATTTGATAAATTCCAAAATTAACTGCATGAGTTATTGGAAAAAGGCTACATTTTTCCTCTTCCAGTAATGAAAGAAAGTCAAACTGATCGACCTGAAATTCAAAATACTTGAAATCTGTTCAGCATGAATTATAAATTCCCGCTTATACAATATCCCTGATAGACCTAGTCCCAAATACTAAACCAAAAAATTGTCTGCTAATACCATCCGGTTTTTCTTGTCAGGTCACGTACAGTATTTAATTTTTGTAAACACTTTGTGACTAATAAATTTCTAATGAACACTGATCGACGATTAGGTCATCATGCAAAATTATTCTGGAACTTGTGCTTAATAACACCTGTCAATATCAAGCTTATTAGGTCTCTTTTTATCAATACTCACTTTATCGTTTTTTAAATATCTTTCATCTATTTTGTCTTAAGTATATCAACATTACAATGTTTCAAAGAAATATGTCCCACATTAGATAACCTTAAGTATATAACCATTAAAATTTTTCAAGAAGACATATCCCACATTATACTACCTGAAGTATATCAAGACATTAGATTTTACCTTAATCAACATCGTATCAGTGTCACCCAATACTACGATGCGTTAAAATACAACTGCAGCATCCGTATATTACTGAACGCTTTCACGACCGCGGAAAATATAGAAATTCGAAAAACGCGAAACAGTGAGGAGGGAAAGATCTTGCTGAAATTCGACAAGCTGATTCGGTGCGAACGCACGGACATATGCGGCTCGTTAATAAATTCGCTCATAGCCGTGTAATCCGGCGAAATGACTTTAATTAAAAATATAGGCGAGCAGAAATTTTTGTCGGAATAACATTGAAAAGGAATATGCCCGCGTGGAATAGGGCAGTATCAGGTCCGTTTCGTTTTTCCCCCCTTTTTTTTTGTGCGGGGGAGGGTGAAGCCCGGAGCGATTTTCCTGAATGCCCGCGGCCGAAAAGAAAGTCCCGTTCTGTATTCACGTTCATTACCTATATTTTTCTGTCTTATACGGCTCGTTAAACGCGACGTGCTTAATACCGAAACTACCGGCGTCAGCCAACGACCAGCGTTGCTCGGATTTTCATATTTCACTTCAATCTCCACTTCAGCTGCTCAACATACATTCCCGGGAAAGGTCGGACACTCGTGCGGAATTCATTGGGCCGCGCGACGAGTGCGGACGGAATTTACATCTGCGGCTGGACCGTTGGATGGCTCTTCTGCGCGAATATTATTTAGTGATAATTATTACCGGCGCTGTCTAACTGCTTGTCTGTTCGCCGATAGTACTCTTCAAATACGTACGAGGAATGAAAGGCAATGCGCCGAGCAGCGAGGCTGAACCGATGAAACCGGCACATTTTTGAAAAATTATTAATTATGCGCGTTATTATAAAATTGAGAGGTTTAGTACTCGTCGACATATGGGCTGCTGATCAAAGGAAGGAAATTGCAATTACTAATTATGTTTAATTATAAAATTGAAACGTTTGATACGTGTGGATACAGGCGGGTGTAAATAGAATGTCGATCAATGGAGGGAAAATTTTGAAGCGTGCAAAAATGTAATGACTGACATTCTTTTAATTTTTTGGAACTTTAATTTACAAGGAGTATTTATAAAATTGTAAAATTTTGTATGCTTATATACCAATGTATCTACTGATGTACATATACTAAATACATATATGAATGTATGTACGTGGATGTGCGTATAAATACATTGTTCATTAATTAATTTTTATACGTGGACATTTAAAAATGAGGAAAGTAGGTGATTTGAGAATTAGGAAATTTAAGGATTTGCAAATTTACTAATTTAGGAAAATGTAAGATTATAGAAATTTGGAAATTTTTATAATTTTCAAATAAGAAACGTGAAGTGTAAAAATTTGACTGTCTGAGGAGTCGAAAATTCGAAAGCAGGTCAATCTGGTACATAATTATTAAGTGTTCTACTACTACTATAATATTGTATATCGAAATCTAAAATAAGGAACTATAAATATAGTTTTCAACATACAATTGCTTTAAACATTTATAATTGTTAATGTTATAATTCAAATGAACTTTATTATATGATATAATAATAAGAAAACTTACAGACTACATGTTCTTACATGCTATCGCTTCGAAGGTAACGAACGGTAGAAGGAATAAGGCACGCGGCGTCGTGCATCGATTATCGATCGCCAAGACAATTGAAGATCGTTTACACGATTACGCGCGCGATTCGAATGTGGTACAAATATCCATCAATAATAAAAAAGTATTTCCAATCAACCTGCTGGAATATTTTACTTTTAGCGCACAAAATAAATTTATTCGCATAAATACTACACAGTGATACTCCGTAGAATGAAAATAGAAAAGGTAAATTAAATAAAAATCAAATTTAAAATTAACTACATGGTCTTTAATACTATAGTGTAGTATTGGATGACTGCGCTCTGTTATGTTTTCTTTACAACTGACCTCTTCCCGATTTCCCTGATCCTTGATGTTTGCGGGAAAGTGCCATAAAACTGTGGGTCTGTTTTCTACCTTCCTGATCCTATTGGTTTTTACTGGAGTCTGTATATCTGGATGTATGTGAAATCGTAATTTCCAACACAATAGTTTCTATAATATAAATTTCGCGACAATTTACGCAGTCCACTTTTCCCTGCTTCCGACACCATATTAATTTTCTGCCGTCGTTTGCGTCACAATTTCTCGCCCATATTTTAATATATGAATCTTCAGGTCCGCTCGGACGATCGTGGTTACAAGCTATCGAGATTCGCTACAGCAAGAAAAGAATATACCGGTTTGGAAAATCAGTGACTGCGCTTGAAAATGTAATCATCCGCCTCCCGGCCAAAGCAAATGACGCTCTCATGGCCACACACGAACGCGGCACAATTATTATGTACACCAGCCGGGCGTACAATGTGGATCCATTTCAGAGTGGCAATTCGCGCGATACGTTATCCAGTCAGCGCGATTGTCGACCATATACGATTCGCTGTTTCGCTTCAGTCCGCCTCGTAATAACGCTGGCATTTCGACCCTCGTTCTGCCGCGCTTCTGCAAGAGGGGGTGGTGTCACCGACAATATTTTCCTTCGACGAGAGAGACCGTGTACCGATATTTCCCCAAACCCCCCGCGCCATTTTTTCCCCACCGACGAAATAACTCATTTCGAGAACGCTCGCGAGCGTGAAGCTGTCGATAGCAGACCAAGCGTCCGAGCTGAGCGACGACAACGTGTAAACAGCGAACGTGTCAACTTTATATTATATGTCGACGGACGGGAATCCGTGAATCGGCGTACAATTTCGTCGGGGTCGATCGCGAACGATTCAGAGATTCTCGGTTACCCTTCGAGCCACCAGCCACGGACAGAAACGCCCTCGCCCTGATTTGCGTGGATTCTTTTTCGGCGTTCGACCACGCGTGCATGTACGCGAAACTGCCGATGATAGGGCTGGGGAAACTCTCGGCACTACGCTCATGCACCTGGCAAGTGACATGAAACAAATCTACCGATACGAACGGCTGCAACCCGCTCCATCATCGGAGTTCATTGGAAGGATACATTGACTGAAAAAGCGAACGTCATCGCCTGGGCGTATGTAAATACAGCGGAGTCGCGTTAACTGATCGTTAAAATCCCTCGGTAAACGCACGGAAGCATGCTTCAGTACCGATTTTAATTGTACAACTTATAGCAACGATTCTATAGAATAGTTCACTAGAACTTATTTATACGCGTAACAACATTGACATTGTAGAATATTAGAAATCAGCAAGGGTCACAAGAGGTTTGCGATAAGTTAGCGAGCTTAGATGAAAATGATTAGCGCGACTTTATTGTCCTTCGATCGACACTACTTTATCTGTTATATGAACAAATGTATATTCGAAAAATGCCATGGTAAAGTTTTTACACCTAACAGTATCGACTGTATAGAATAATATAATTCAGCCACCTCTCACGGTAACTGCACGTGCCCAAACGATCAGTTAACGCGACTTTATTGTACTTCGATCGACACTACTTTATCTGTTATATGAACAAATGTATATTCGAAAAATGCCATGGTAAAGTTTTTACACCTAACAGCATCGACTGTATAGAATAATATAATTCAGCCACCTCTCACGGTAACTGCACGTGCCCAAACGATCAGTTAACGCGACTTTATTGTACTTCGATCGACACTACTTTATCTGTTATATGAACAAATGTATATTCGAAAAATGCCATGGTAAAGTTTTTACACCTAACAGTATCGACTGTATAGAATAATATAATTCAGCCACCTCTCACGGTAACTACACGTGCCCAAACGATCAGTTAACGCGACTTTGTTCTACTTCGATCGTCACTATTGTATCTGCCATATGAACAACAACATTTTTTAAGAATAACTATGGTAACCTATTTATACACCTAATGGCATCAACGGTATACCATTCTATACAGTGTATAGATATATAGTATAGTATAACTACAGTCGTGGACAAAATTAAGTGGACACGTGTCATAAATAACAGAAGGTAAATTTAATTAACTAATAAGGCCTATAAATCAAAACTTCATTGCACAATTATAAACGTTAAATAAATGTTTCTTCTAGTCTACAAAAATATCTCAAGTTCTAAATTTAAAATTTATTTAAAACATTGTAATAAAACCAAACATTCTTTTACATTTCTGCAATGTCCACTTAATTTTGTCCATGAGTGTACATATATGTATATATGTTATAGAAAATATCGCTGTGTAAATAAGTTATAATATTTACCAAAAATGTATTTGTTTGTATAAGTGACACAATAGTATCGTTTCAATTGAAGTACAGTAAAGTCGCGTTAAATAATCATTTGTGCCTGACTGCGCTCAATTATCGGAGGTCACTGATGTCGAGAAGTGAACTGAACCATCGTCGAGACTGAAGAAACATCATGTCTCGACTATGATCGATATAGATGCACGTCAGGACTGCGTATTCGTTTGCTGCGTTATGTTATATATGGAATAGTACAGAGTCCATGTTATTAGTCGTATAATTAAGTTAGAAATTCGCTTGTCCTTATACCTCTCGAACGTAACAACCATAACGCTCTTGCGATATCCATCAAATAACGGACATAGAAACTTCTTTAAAAAAAATATATGATTTCCGAAATTTTCTGAATTAAATACGAACTAACAAAATCTACAAATACGATATTCTAACGTGTTCTCACGTGCCAACAATTTAAAAAGTGGGAAATATGCAGGGGCGTACTAAAAACAAACACGAAAGAATGATCAAAAGTACCGCATTAGGGAGCAAAAGAGAGTGGTATTATTGATGTAAATGGTCTGAATCGGTCCGCAAAAGCCAGGAAATCTGCGTGACTAATTATCGGCGTTCTCTTTTCGTCTATCTTTACCGATCGCGTCGATCCTCGGGCTGTTCTCTTTGCCCGGGAGCCGGCACATTCGTCTTACTCTCGCGAGCCACTCGCATCAATTTAAAGTTTTTCTTGCGCCCGTTGGAAAGAAAAAAAAAAACGGTGCATGATCTTACGATTGTGCCCGCTTACAAAAGCGCCGACGTGCCGCTGAAAACGTCTGGATTCATTTGCCCTCCTCGTACTTTTCTTCGTCTCCTTTGCTGTGTGTAACTCCTCCTCTTCGTTCAACGCTCTTTTTCTCCTCTGTCGATTCGACCTTTCGCGGTTCTTCCTTTCAGCAAGACGACGTTTGATGCTTCGCGTTCACGCTGGTCATTCGATACAAAAAAGCGCATTATGAACCATAAATGTTGGCGAACAGATGCTGAATCCTTCGTCCTTGATCTTCGGGGAGAACGATTGGTTCCTCGATTTTTCATGAGCAGCGGGGCAAGTTCACTTTGTACTTTCTAACTTTTAACTTTATGTTCGAATTATTAAAAAAATTAGTTGACATAATTGTGTAAAATATACTTTGGACTTTATTTGTATACCCATTGTAAATGAAAGTCTGAAAAAATATATAGAAAATAAACGAGGCAATATGTACTTGGTGAAATCGAAATGTATCAATTTACTTTTAGCATATTCTTATCAAATAAATAATTTTTATCTTCTAACTTTTGTAATTAATTTTTTATTTTTTTTTATAATTAATTTTTATCTTATTGTGAGGCAAGTATTGTCATAAAATATTGCACATTTACAGTTATACACAATTTACATTCAAATTTATTGTTCTTAGTATAAGATATTTGTTTATCATTATTTTCATACTTGTATGACTTGTCGCATTGTAGAGCTTGTCATATTATTCTTCAAAATATTGTTGTATTATTCTTCAAGATATTGTCATATTGCTATTCAGAATGAGCAAAATGGCGCGACGAAGACAGTGCAAAATGGAAACCTTAATCTGTATCGAAGCAATTTTATTTTCCTAATCGATAGCCATTATCCCCGAACAACAGAAAATAATGAACTTTTAATATCGTGAAAGGGAAACTTTTTCCTCGCGTTTTCCCTCGAATTACGTTCTCGTTTTCCGAAAGAGTGGTGCTTTTTCGCTCACAAATCAGCGATTAATAGAAGTCACGGGTATCGCAGAGGCAATACGGAAAAGCGGGATCAAAAGCGAGACACATTCGTAGAAGCAAATTAGAGGGTGTTTCGAATTGAAGCGGTGAGGGCTATTCGACGCGGAAGAAAGGGGTGGAGAAACTCGGAACCAGGGGATGAACAAATGAAATGAAATGTCGCAGTTCTCGACGAACGAATGCGGGACGAAGAAAGAGAGAGATTGTTTGTCGTTACACCCCTTCCGTACTCGTCCCGTACCGTTTCTACTTCCCGGTTAGACTGCTTATTTGCCTAATTGCCTGGCACACTCGATAAATTTCGATAAATCGTCGCGTTCTTCGACACATAACATTTATTTTACTCTTTATCGAAACGTTCGAATAATAGTAACACTGGACACGTACGTACAATTGATTAACACTAGATTTACGGAACCCGTCAAAATGACGGATCTTACATTTTTTGTTTTCGATTACGAAAGTTATTAAAAAGTTTATGTCAAAATACATGTTAACATTCATCGAGATAAAGAATCTTTCTATAAACTGATATATACTTATGGACAAAATTAAGTGGACATTGCAGAAATGTAAAGGAATGTTTTGTTTTATTACAATGTTTTAAATAAATTTTAAATTTAGAACGTGAGATATTTTTGTAGACTTGAAAAAACATTTGTTTTATGTATATAATTATGCAATCAAGTTTTGATTTATAGGCATTATTAGTTAATTAAATTCACCTTTTGTTATTTATGATACCTGTCCACTTAATTTTGTCCACGACTGTATGTATTGCCCATTATTTACTTACTTTTATAATTCATTTTCAACTTAGATATAAGTGATCATTAAACGACCATAAATCTAGTGTTCACATATCGTGTGATCATCAGTGTAGTACATATTTATACTTATTTTAATAAGTATATAAATGTGGTATACTTAATACATTTAATTTAACATGTGTTGTTAAAAATTATGAGGAGAATATATATGACATGGATATAATTTTGGGATTATGTGAAGTGAGATAAAATAGAGGGAGAGGCGGATTAGAAGAGAATGTTTTAAAACACTAACCAACAAACAGAATTGTCGATAAAGAGTTTAGGGATATATTTATAATTTGTTGAATAAAATCATTTTTACAAGATTTATATAATTATTATATATATTCAATTGTGAAGGATGAATGTTTATATGAACATAAAATCTTAGTTTTTACTTGCACATTTCTTTTTTTTTACAGATATTATCAGCGTTGTGGGGAGACATTTTTTTTAAATGTATATTTGCATGTATTGGGAAAATTCTTTTTTGTAAATTGAACTAAACGGAGCATAGGGGTGAAATTAATGACAATTAAAATTTTATTAATTTCAAACTTAAATCAAATTTCAAACTTGGAAATTTAGAAAATTTTGAAATAAGCATAATTGTTAATTACCAACCTCGAAATTTTGAAATTTTTATATCTCGCAATCTTTACATTTAAAATTTTTTATTAAGCATACTCACATGGAAGGATGAAATTTGTATCAAAAATTAAAAAGTTTGGTCAATTTGAATTAAAAATATTTTTAATCTGCAAATTTTTAAACAGAAAAATTTTCAGGGTATTCACAAATATGAAAATATAGTTATGTGGAGCTTTCAAATTCCAAATTTTTAAATGGTCAAATAATATTTTCAAATTAAAATATTTAAAGGTACAGAAATTTCTCAATTCACATGTTTATCAATGTATACATTTCAAAATTTACAACACTGAAATGCTAGTGACTTAAAAATGTTACACTTTCCTCTGTTTGATCTTTCAAGTTTCCAAATTTCCAAATGCCGAAACTCCGAAATTTCTAATTTACAAATTTTCTAATTCTCCAAATTCACGTATTCTCAAAATTCGAAATTGATCAGAATCATAGGTTTCTAAAATTTCAAAACAATCAAATTTTGTTTGAAATCAGATTTCCTAGATGTACGAGTCCCCAAAATCCTGAATTTTGACCATGCAAAATATTGAAGTTATCAAATTTAAACAAGTCCAAAACACTAAAACTCGCAAGCTTTCGAACTTAAAAATTTTCAAAGCTGCAAATACCCAAATTTAAAAGTGTTACTCACCAAATTTCTCAAATTCAGAAATTTTCGAACCCTGGTATTACAAATTCTGAAAATCGTGTTTTCCTAATCCTCGAATTCCTAAATCTTCATGTTCCTAAATTCTTAAATCTACAACACCCCAAACTTTCAACATTCTTCTAAACAATCTTTCAATTATTTTCATTTTTACTCATGGAATGTACCAGCACTGCACAATCAATTAAAAAGTCCCTCGTACTAATTTTTGCAATTTCCAGACATTACAAAAAGATCGTATTACAACAATGTCCCTAAAGAACCATTAAAAAAAAAATATTGTCTCTAAATAACATCACATTACGAGTTAAATGAACAACACCTTTGATAGTGAAAAGCATGCATTAAATACTAAACATCATCGAATAACCGCGTTATATTGCATATTCAAATACACAACAATAAAGTTCCTCTTTTCGAGTGTAATACGATATAAAATCCTGTGATATCCGCTTGAATATCCACACACGCGAGTTCGTATGAAACCAGAGTTGAACTGAAAACAGATTCATCCGCAAAAAGGACGATCCGCGTATCCTCTCACGGCTAAAGCCATCTTGCGGTTCGTTACAGGGGGTCAGGATCAATGGGTTCGTCGCGGTGCTCATAATTTTATGGGATTCCATAACAACGAGCAGCGCATCGTTTGGTATCGAACCAAGGGGGGAGATCGGTGAAGTGGAGTGAACGTGGTAGAAGTCGTCTTGTTAAAAGTAGCCCGCCTCATTGCCTCCAATATCTCCGGCACTGCTCTTCTGACAGGGAACCTCTGGAATCGAGCATCTCAATAGCCACTCGAACATCCTACAATGCCGTCTTGTTACAAGCGCACGTGTACGAATTGCGGCTACCATCCTCTGTTTAGACCTGTGTATCGTTTTTTTTTTTCTTTTACCCGGGTATATTCGTACGAGTATGAGTGTTCGAAATTTGTATCTGTACACATTTCTGTCGCGACTGCGTACAATCGTTTAGGAAGTACATAGCGAATGTGAAGAGCGCGGAAGGGAAAAGGTATGGAGCATCGATCTATGGGGAGTTTTCAAATTTTTTACATTATGATTTTTTTGTGCCTCAGTCAGAATTAGTTATTGTTGAAATGTTAAGACAAATATGGAATGTTAGGATGTTAGGTATATTTTGGAATGAAGGATTTTTGGTTTTCCACATTGAAATTGGTATTAACACTAGATTGACGGACGATTAATGACCACCTGTGTCTGCATTGAAAATGAATTATAAAAATAAGTAAATAATGGATACTACATACATCGGTTTATGTATTAAAGATTAAAGAAAGATTAAGCCATGATTAAAGAAAGATTCTTTATGTCGATGAAGGTTAACATGCATTTTGACATAAACTTTTTAATAACTTTCATAATCGAAAACAAAAAATGTAAGATTAGTCATTTTGACTGGTTCCGTCAATCTAGTGTTAAATTGCGGATTCGATCGTGCAACAGGTATAGTTTTTGTTTTTCTTTTTTGTATTTGCACTGTGCGTCGGGAGTGTTATATGATATTATAGGCGAAAGGGATAACAAATTTCTAGCTTTCGTAATTTGCAAGTTTGTGAATTTGTGTATTAAGAAGTTAAAGTTTATAGGTTTGTAAAGTTTTAGAATTTTTAAACTTGTAAATTCATGAATTTCGATGTCTGAAGATTTTTAGATTTTAGACGTGGGGAATTTGATAAGAACGTATTTCTATTGTGTATTAGTATGTGGCTAAAATTATCATTTTTTAATTTTCAAACTTTCTGGGTATCTAGTTGCCACACAATTATATGTGGTAATTATTAATTTTAATAATAATTCAATTAAATTACTGAATTACTGAATTATGATGTTATCAAATTATTCAATTATTGAGTTATCGAATTACTGTTCTGTCCAATCATCGAATTTTCGGATTATCTAATTATCCAACAATCTATGCACCTAATTATCAAATCATCAAATTATCAAATTATCAAATTATCAAATTATCAAATTATCAAATTATCAAATTATCAAATTATCAAATTTTTATATCATTAAATTATTAGGTTAATAATTTTTATATGATTAAATTATTAGGTTAAGAAAATATAAAGATTTCAAAGTTTCTATATATTGAAACCGCCAACCTTTCATGTCTACAAATTTCCGAATTCAAAAATTTTTAAGTTTCAGGTTTTCGCATTCCAAACATCAATTTTTTTGAATTTCTAAATTTCATCCTAATAACCAAAAAGTTATGGAGCTATGTATTATTATAACCTAAAGGAAGTGTGAAACTATTTTTATAAAACAGTCAAATTTCATCATTACAAATTTTTATAAAACAGTCCACATTTCCATTTGCTGAAATAGTTACTATTTTTTCTAAAACACTTAATATAACAGCCGAGAATGTATGGAACTATGCCTATAACTCTTTTCATAATCATGCACTTGCTTATACCTAAATATCTATACACAATAGTCCATTACACTATTTCCGAGAACGTTTACTATTACTCTCAAAACACTCTGTACAATATTCGAGAAGGTGTAAAACTATGTCTGTAGCTTTATCGATAATCCGTCTACATATAAACTTCACTAAAAAAAATAGTCGATGATAAAATTTCCGAAAACGTTTGCTATTTCCCCGGAATCTCTGTATAATACTGAAGAAAGTGTGGAACAATAACTACACTTCTATTCACAATCGTGCGTCCGTTTAGACATAAATTTCTATACAAAATACTCCACATTTCCGCGAACATTTACCAGCCCCTCTAAAGCACCACGTGTAACAGCCTGAGGCAGCAAAAACAAATTCCGTATTCGCGTACATAGGTGTATATGCCAAGTTTGATCGATCTTCCAATAAACGGACATCTTTCTCCAAGGAACAGTTACCCCCGAAGAAACAATCAGATCGAAGGGGTCACGAAGGAAAAAGGCCCACTTTTGTCGGCGAAGGTTCAGGGATTACGGCATCGAGTTAACGAGTCCACGGTCTTCTAATGGCCCGGGGCTACTTATTTCGCATATCAGGAGCCAGCCAGGGCGAGTAACGTTTCTATAGAGAGGGTCGCAAGGCCAGCCAACACCTCAAGGCATATACGGCCGCATATAAAAACGTGAAATATCATGGGCATTTTCTTATCATGGGCTTGGCCATACGTAAAAACGAATAAAACTGTAGTAAGTTCCGCTGGGGGATCAGGCGGAAGTTGCTTCAGGCCAGTTAGCCGAATCTGACGCGTCCATTTTTGGTGAATAAATTTAGACGTAAATCGTAAACTCGAGAAACTATGTACTTACAAACTAGCTTCATATACTGTCGCGTGTTTGGAACGACGGTGCACTTATTGGATAATCGTTGTTTTAATGAACTGATACTATAATTTGTCGTACAAAGCCGTGTGCGTTGCTGTTCTATTATTATGTGTGAGTATTGAAGTTACTTGATGCAGGTGGTTAGTCGCGTGTAATGTAGACCGCGAAATAGATGGGAGAGATGCACTAGGATAAATGATTCTTTTAGAGAAATGGTCGTCCTTTGTTTACGTTTAAAGATCCTTTGGTAAAAACTGGTAAGAATTCTATTGAAGTTTGCGTAAGAGTTCAAGTCCTAAGTTTCGATGTAAATAAGTGCAGTGAATATAAAATAACTATTAATTTGATATTATATTTAACGTATTCTCTATACTGAGTATAAGTGTCTCTCCCTGATCTTTACATTTATAAATCTTTTAATTATTTAATTCATGTCAAATGTTCGAACCCCTATATTTTTAAATTCTTTATATCTTTCATTGTCATTATTGTGCAAGGTATTGAAGGACTTGTTGTCGAGTAACATTCCCCTATACCTTAATCGTCAGTCATTCTTCATTAGAAACTCAATAACTATAAAAGATATGTAACAATCAAGAATTGTACGTAATCTGAAAATGAAGAACTTGACAATATTGGAAACGATATAAAATTGAACAGATTTCAATCATTTTGATTTTCAAATCGTGCAATCGCAAAAATATTACTCTACCCTAACGCAGCTTTACATCTTTTATAGTAAAATTAGAAATAATCGCCAGAGAACGAATACCATGAATTATAAAGCACGGCAGGTTGTGTCTGTCTTGTTTAGATTAATATTTTCGCAAATATTTTCTGTTAACAACTGTGTAATAAATAACGAGCGATGATTAGATTATGAGAAAAAGTTATTGGGGATGGCGACAGCATATGTCACGATTATTATGTCAATATTTACCAAATGAACGTACACGTTTAAAAATAAAAAACGTTTTCGATGTACAAATTTCACTGAAATTTAAGATTTTGCCTCGATGGAGGATCATTCGCGTTTCTCCATTGGCGCAAAATGATAGCGGGCAAATCGAGCGGATTAAATGCACCGGGACTCGTCAACAAGAACTACGTCGCATGCCGGATAAATCGTGATTGCGTAATATCGCGCGAGTAGAATTGCGTAAAAGCAAATATGCAATAGACTACCTGAACGTCCTGTATTGTACGATTGTCTCCGTTCTTCCTCGCCGCGTTTCGCAGGAAATGCCTGCCTTGCATTTCCCGGCATTGTAACCACCCCGTTGGGCTCCACCGTATTGCCAGCCTCACAGTTTGAATTGCATTACCTATTATTGCTTATTGTTCGCCGGTAGCTTCGTGCACTATGCTGCCTATTCCCATTACACGACTGCTCCCTCTTTCTGATCAACCCTCGGTCTCGCTCTTTCTGATCAACCTTCAGTCCGCTGCTTCTTTTCTTTGTCTCAGGAATTTCGCCTAACTTTCGACCGGAGCATATTCGTAACACGTGGCACCATGATAAGTAATAGTACAGTGGATATTGGAAATTTTGGAACTTGAAACTTGGCAAATTTTAGATTTGACGGTTGGAAATCGTGAGATTTGGAAGTTGGAAAATTTGGGATCTAAGGGTTGAAAAATTGTTTACTCGAAACTTGGAAAATTTTAGATTTGAAGGTTGGAAAGTGTGAGATTTGGAAGCTGGAAAATTTAGGATCTAAGAGTTAACAAATTTTTGACTTCAAACTTGGAAAATTTTAAATTTGAAGGTTGGAAAGCGTGAGGTTTGGAAGCTGGAAAATTTGGGATCAAAGAGTTAACAAATTTTTTACTTGAAACTTGGTAAATTTTAGATTTGAAGGTTGGAAAGTGTGAGATTTGGTATTTGGACAATTTGGGATCTGAAAGTTACATAATTTGGGATTTTGAAGATTGAATAATTTAGGATTTGCTAATTTGAAAGTTTGAAAATTTATAAATTTAGTGAATTAAAAAATTGATAAAGTTGTATGCTTAAATAAACAAAAATACGGAAACGTGAAAACTTGAACCTGTTCGTGAATCCAGCCTCGTTTTAATACTTCTATGAATCGATGTATAATCTTCAGAATCAATGATTGAACTACGAAATATTTTACTTGTTACATCTGACGAAGCTGCCAAGCAAAATGTTCATCAATCTATAATTCAGGAAGTAAATAACCCGTGCCAATGCGCTTCGAACTCAAGAAGTTCCATGGTTAGAACTAACTGGTTTCTCTTTGTCTACGTTTGGACCCCCTGTCAGAGTCTGTCTCGATTCCACTCGAAGGTAACGCATTGTCGTGTTGAAATTGTGCGTAACTATGACAATAGTTTGGCAGGATAATGAAAACTCGGGCAAGACTCGGTAAGAAGGGGTGAAGAAAGGGATGAAAACGTGTAGTGGGTTCGGGTGTTTCAAATGAAGAAGGAAGAGCTGGGGTAGGATCGGCTAATCGTGACAAATACTGATCCGGGATTGCCGAATTATAAACTAATGTCTTCAGGAAACTTTGCCCTCGGTTGGTTTCTCCCCTTCTAACCAATTACAACTCCACCGATTGCTTAGTTCACGATCGAACAACGTTTGGATATTTTTGGAAACACATTGAAAAAATTTTATTTAATTCTTGTACTTATCAGAATTTTTTATTCGAGACTTCTATTTTTGTACGATTAGTATATTAGTTTAGAAGGTGTTCTTTATGTTAATTATTTCAATGCGAACTTTGTAAATTAATTTTATTTCATTATAAAAAAAGGGGTGACAAAATAATGTAGTTTTTGAGGTAAGATAAATGTCCCGGTGATTTGGCAATTGAGAGGGTAGATAAAGTAATTGGAACTTTCTTTTTATATTTAGACAGTGCAAAATTATAACTGCATATTTATTCCTGTTACAAAAATAAATAAATTAAAATATGAACGTATTCATGTTGTCCAGTATTTACACAGTATTTAGGCATGTTCTAGTTATTATTAAATTATTGTACCCAACATTAGACATTTAATTAAATCCCTAGATATTATATATGTATATAATTATATATTTTCATAATTATTTAAAATTTTTGAATTTAGCAATTTAGAAATATTTGAGTTTAGAAGTTAAGAAAAATAACAATTAAAATTTGGAAATTTGAAAATTTGAAAATTTGATAACTTATAAATCAGATCATTTGGCATTTAGGTATTTCAAAGTTTCAGAATTTACTCATTTGAAAGTAATTTTAAAATATAAGAATTTGGTCAATAAAAAATTTAGGAACTCGCAAATTTAAGAATCTGGTTATTTGAAAATTTCTAAATTTGATCATTTGGAAATCTATACATTTACAAATTTAAGAATCTAGCCATTTGGAAGTTAAGAAATTTGAAAATTTTTGAAATTTGCCGTTTCGAAATATCGAAATATAAAAATTTGTGTATTGACAAATGTGGTTATTTGGAAACTAAGGAATTTGATAATTTTAAAATAAAGAAATTTAGTAATTTGCAAATTGAGGAATTTAGAAATTTGGAAATTAGGAAATTTGAAAACTGAAGAATTCAGTAATTTGGAAATTGCACAAATTGGTAGTTTGGAAATTGAAGAACTTAGTAATTAAGAAATTGTGGAGTTCATGAATTCATAAATGTTGGAGATTAGTAAATTCGATAATTAACAGCTTGAAGAATGCAATAACTGCTGAGATTTCAGAACTCAACATTCAGAATTAAAAGAATTTAGAAATTTCGAGATTTACAAATTCTGGAAATCCAAGAATGAAATAACAGATTGCTCCCCCCATAGTGATTTCTACTCAACGACTACATTTTCATCAAAAGTACATGAAGAAATCTGTGTATAATAACGAAATTACTGTAACAGAAATACGAAGTTACCAATCCTACCATCTGTGATAGTCACTGAGACATGTTCATTCTGTATAATTACCACTAATTCATATCACAACATCGTTTGACCAGTATCATAAATATGTAGGTACATGAAGTTTTTCATCATTTGCGTGTCGAACACGATGAAAGTAAACGAAGTATCAATGTGTGGGCCGAGTTATCGGGTCTTCGTAGTATTATTATCGGGTGGTATCGGTCGTTCCCCCGAGACGAGATCTTGTGTAATGGCAAAACGTGGTTCCGACGTTCGTTACAATAAAGCCCGCCGCCCCTGAAGAGCAGGGAGAAACCTGTTTAGTTGGCTCGTACAAGGGCGGACCCGTGGTCGGGATTTTATTGGCAATATGCTATAATTTCCGACATTAGATGCCGCTGACGCTTTCTGGCTCTCATTATACCCGGCTGCGTCTCTATATGTGATCTTTTCGCGAAAACGTCCGAACCTTCTCCTCTAACCCCTCCCTGATTTCTCTACGGATTCTGATATATGAAATTATGACAGGGGACATCGAAATGGAACTATAAGTCCTTTCTACACGATCGTCTCAGCCTCTGTGTGTCAGTGATGGTATCAACGATATACCGACACAATATGATGGTAATACCTCGTAATGGAAGATCAGATAAATGAAAGGAAATGTGAGAATACATTATTCTTGATATTATTTGCAATTTCAGCTAGTTATGTGCGGACGGGATAAATCGAGTAGCTTCGAGTAACTCACGAATTCACAGATGAAAATAATTTTTCAGTCGAATCTTGCCTTCTAGAGGTATATATTGCTTTCTGCAGTTGATGTGATTTCCATAATTTGCATCTATGTCCAGATGTTAAGGTTTTTTTTGTACAATTTTTTAATTCTAATAAAAAAAGTATTAGGGATTGCCGTATCAGGATTTTAATCGTTATTTAAATGTATTAATATATCTCCTGGGTTAATAAGTAATGAGATATATTGAAACTAATAAGTTTGTGTCAGAAAATAGATTCATTCAACGCGTGACGATAGACATTTCCAATATGAAACACATCGGTTGTCCACGTTTAGTGATGGTAAAAATGATGTGGTGGAGATTATTGTGAGATATATTACGAGTTACTTGCATTGTCATGTTCAGTAACAATAAAAAATGCCATAGGATCATCGTTTATTTATTTCCTATTTACACCGAAGATAGGTTGTTCAGAAATTAGAAACGAGGTTTCTCCTCGTGTAAATCGAAATTTTTTTTAATTGCACCAGCAAGTATAGCGGAAATTAAATCATGTTCAGTCTTATCTTAAACACTAAAATATAAACAATTTATTGTTGAAAGTTTCGTAACAACGAAATCAAAAGTATAAAAGTTCCACCTTGTCAGGGAGATTGAAGACAGAGAAAATATTCGATAAATTTAGCCTATTTGCTAGTTATTTATTAAGCAAAATTTAGAAGTTAGAGTTTGAGCGAGTGTTAGAAGGACCTCCAAAGTGGACAAAATTTTAACATAGCTCCGAATCGAGTAGAAAGAGATGTAAGACGAGACTGGACAAGAAAGAGGATGGGGCTATCGATACAAGCAGTCGATTGTGACGTGGAAAGCACCGGCCATCCTCTTCGGGAAGTCTACCAAGGAACTGGTGACTGACTTGTGGTCGTGATGCGATTACTATGCAGAGATTACACTGATTTTGTCGGTCACGAACGGCGGTGAATGAGATAATATGAAAGCTAAGAGAATTCTCTAACTAGTTGCAAATTTTCTTATTACAAAATCAGTCAATAATTATCAAAATTATGAAAAACATAACTGATAATTTTGACAAAAATACGAAATCTTTATTAAATTTCATAGTTACATAATTTCTTAAATTCTCAAAATTCGTTGGGTCATAACCCTTTGCGATCCTATGTCGAGTGTGGCTCGACATGGCGTTTCTCTTTGATCGTAGAAATAATTCGGATAAATAGGTTGATTTAAGACGTTTTCATTTCTTTGCCACTTATAACAAATTAGAAACATATTTGTTACGCAATCTATATTATTAGAATACATCTTATTGTAAACCCACTTCTTCATCTATTTTGTAAATTAATTAAGGAGCCGCAGGTAAAAAAATTAAGGACCGCAAAGGGTTAAAGTGCTCAATTCTTTTACTATAAATATTTTTAAAACTCCAAATTTCCCCAACTTCCCTTTCATAATTTCTGACGTCAAAAATTTGTCCAATCCTTACATGCTCAAATTATAAAATTTCAAAAATTCGCAAATTCATGAATTTTTAAACCGTGAACTTCAAATATTCCCATTGCTTTAAAAATCTTTATGTCCCAGAGTTTACAAATATACAAACTTTCCATAGTCAAAATTGAAAAGTTCTCAAACTTATGGACTCGCAGACTCATTGCAACTCTCCAACTTTCCACGTTTCGAAATTCGAAATTTCCAAAGTTCTCAAATCCCAAACTTTGAATTTGCTAAACTTAATACCGTCGCATTCGTTATATTTCTAAGTTCCAAAATTCCTAATTTCTCGAATTTCTAAAATTCTTAAACTTCGAAATTTCGAGATTTAGCAATTCTCAAACGCCCAAATTTCAGAATCCCTAAATACACAAACTCTTCAAACTGTCAAATCCCTAATTCCCACATTCCCAAATCTTCAATTTCACTAACACCTAAACTAAAAAAGAATTCGGAAACTTCCGAATCTCCAAATTTCCTATCTCCAGAATTTGTCCAAACTAAAAAGAAACAAACACCGACGAGTAACCATCGCATTTCCCATACGAGTACAAACTATTAAACGAAACAAATACATGCACTCAAGTATGAAATAGATTATAAAGTACTGCGACATAATAGACACATCAGTTTCGATCTAAAAAGTTTTCGACAGTAGCTCGTAAATGTTTCGGAGAAGAGAGAACGTATCACAAAGAAAGAAGAAGAAGAAGAACAAAAGATCCTTTACGAACGATAAGCAACAGCACACTTTCATACCAGTCTATGAAAAATAATAGCCGTTACCTCGCCCCCTTATATCGGGCGTTAATGTTTCTGCGGCGGATTGATGTTCCACCTTTATGGGTTATTTATTTAATACTGACAAATTTCGCCTAGCACTCTCACCATTGGGATCCGTTCACTGCTGCCAGGCCGCTTCTTTTATGGCAGCTTTAATGGCGCTCAAGAACGAAACGACACCCGGTGTCCGTGATTCGAAGGTCTCCCTTCAAATGGTTCGAATTTTCTCCCACGTCTTTCGTAAATATTTCTCTCCATAAATTACTTATATCGACTAATAATTGAACTGATATCATAAGAAACGGCGGTTTGGAAAGCGGAACGTCACACTTGTAACATAAAGGTATTTCATCATTCACTGTGTATTTGAAGCTTATGGTACAATAATCAAGACGAATTATTTATCAAAGATGAA
The DNA here is from genome assembly GCA_947623535.1 of Coelioxys conoideus. NCBI lineage: Eukaryota > Metazoa > Arthropoda > Insecta > Hymenoptera > Megachilidae > Coelioxys > Coelioxys conoideus. The sequence goes on along the minus strand of OX392451.1, from coordinate 10,529,772 downwards.
GAAATGGGATAAATTATTTATCTGAGATAAAGAAATAAGATAAGTTATTTATCTTATTGTATGCTAAGACAATATAAACCTTCATATACACCATTGGATATCCTTAATGTGAAATAACTACCTAACCTAACACCTGCGATTTGTACTCGACAACGAATCATGCGAACTTTAATTCCGGATTAAGATAGAACCTCGTTATTGAAAGTTAGCTACATCTGTACAGAGTTCCCTATCGATAACTAGCAATATCTCTATTAATATCATTCATCTATGTAATTATTCACCCGCATAATACACAAAGAAGAATCTGATGGCGCTGTTTGAGGGGTGGAATTTACAAGACGCGGTGATATTCTCAAGGATCTTCGACGTTCCGCTTCCGAGATATTAGATTTATCCATTTGTTTGCCGAAAGTCTCATAAATATAAGCTCCCTTTGACAACGTCTCACGGGTCTTATCCGGCGCTGTGATCTAGCGTGGGTGGCCGACAAGATGAAACCGAGCACGAAGATAGGCGAAAGAAAAGGAGGGACGACATCGAAGTGAAATCGATCCAGATACAGTTCTTGGTACTTCTTGGGTGCCATCAGTATTCCCAATTAACGGGGTTCCTTTCATCAGGGTTATACAGGGGTGGCTACGCAGCAGCCAGGGTTACATTTATAAATATGATGATCGTGAAGGGAAGCATTACCATTCGATGAGACGAAGAAGACTTTGCGAAGGTTCCCGTTCGAACATTTTCTAAGAGAGGGAGATTCTCATTGCACGGAAAAGGGAGGAAATTAATAGCGCCGCTGTGTACGGGGGTGAAAATTTTACGGATCGAAGGAGGAGCAATCTAAAGGGAATAATTGATGTGTGTTCCACGGGCGTGAGATTATTATCGAACACCCTGACGTTCATTGAACTTCTGATTAATTTGTGCGATACCTTAAGGTTCCCGGAATGGAGCTTCGAAAAGTATCTTCTTTTAATTGTAGTTTTCAAAATTATTTTTGTTTCACGTTTCACTGTTAACGTTCCAAAGCACTCATTTTCAGTTTGGGCCTCTTAGGTCGCTGACATTCAAGTGTGCTTTTATTTGAATATAAAATTAGAAAGATACGATTAACCCCTTGCCATACCATTTATTTTTCTGGTCCGTCAGCCAGAACAAACTATTTGCAGTTACAACATTAATACGAACAAAGAAAGTTAAAATGTTATGCGCACTTCATATCCAATGATCCTTGAATATGTAAATTATAATTGTACCTTGTCGTTACGTATAAAATAATAAAAAATTTTAAGTAAGTTTTATCACGTTTAAGCTGCATATGCGTCACGAGCGAGACTCGTCAAAGGATGGCAAGGGGTTAAAAAGTTGCTTGTAATTGGAAATCTACTTTTACATATTCGAGTACATTTTCGTGTAGTTATAAAATTGAAAAATTGCTTGTAAAATCAAGAATAAAACTTGACTGCCTGTCGGACTATGCGACATGGAACCACGAATCATCGAGAATCGTTTGCTGTACTATAATCAGTGTTCATTACATGTACGAAAGGTCGATTCTGCGGGGTTTCTCCTATGGGGAGATCTTTTCAATAACTCTTGGTCGCTGGTAATTGGTAGCCAGCGATATCTCTCGTGGCTCCACTCTTCGTTTTTCCTCGACATCGACCCCTTCACCAATGTCGTATATAACAATATACCAGGACTGTCTCTAGCCCTGACCGCTATAGATAGAGTTAAGTGTCTCCAGCACAAACACGACACCCACGTACACACACGTGGTCAAAAGGGCAACAGATAGAAAGCTAGGTATCGTTGACGACAGCTACCGGGGATGTTGAAGAAACGGGGTAGAAACGGTTTGTATTGCAGCCACATTGGCTACCGAAAGCCCACCCTCCTTTCGCTATCTGTCTTATGGTCGCTTCTTCGCCAGTAACTCTCATTTCCACGGTAACATATTGTTCACGATAAATAAATATGTACACGAAAGAAATTATACATACACACAATTGTATACTAACTCTATGTAAAACTTACTCCATTCAAATTTGTAGTATTTACCAATGCAAAATTAGTTTCTGATTGCTACGTCAGATTATTGCTGTAATATTAAAAATTTAGTTTTAATTGCATGATAGTCTTTTAATGAACTTTTAATTACGTCGTGAACTATGCTAAATTTGTTATACAGATCGATGGTATCTTTTGTGGTGATTAGTATGTTATCGATATTCCAAAAGGAAAGATTTTTCTGTTGAGAACGCATGAAACGAAGAGATTATGCGACTCGAAATATTTGAGAACCTCTGTCGAAGAAACAGTGGATTGAACAGGTTATACTATGAACAGGGGTTCAAATGGGCGCACATTGGGTCATAAACGTTTATATTGCGCTCGGTACGCCAGTAATACCGATATTGGCAAGTTATTGGTCCCTTCCTTGAACATGCCGGATCTACGTACTAACCACAAGATAGCCGTCTGTCAAACATGATTAATCCAGCAAAAAAATGTAATTGATTTAAGAGGGCAACAAGTCTAATTGGAAACATCAAATCAGGCAGACATGACATGCTAATAAAAATGATCCCATTATTGGACACATAAATATGTAGTCGTTTGAAAATAATTTTTTATATCAATATATAATAATGATCATTCAATTATGTTCTCCATAAGTTTGTATGCAAAGTATTTTTTAAGTGCAACTTAAATATTTAACAAAAAATTATTTATAAATGTTACATTTAGTCTGACGTGCATTTTACTAACCATTATGATATTTTATAAGTAGTTACAAGTATTTTTTATGTTAACGATTTTAACACTTTTGCGGCGTGAATGCTATTGCATTCGTTTGCAGTGTAACGCAAAATGATACGAATGCTATAACATTCAGATTTTGAAGCCAATTATTATTCATATAACTTTGTACAACTTTCAGTTTATGTAATTATTATGCATTTAAAAAATTCATGAGGTTTCAATGTTTTCTATTGGTTGAAAAAATTTGGATATAGTTATATGGTACAATACGGTATAATGTATTAAAAGTCTATTAATAACCTGCGAGTTGTAGTTGCATCATTGTATAAGAATTACAACATGAACAAACAACTATTTCAAGAACTGAAATTACTCAAATTTATTTGAACGTTTGCAAGAAAAAAGAAAATTAGGAAAAACTTATACTCGATAAAAGAACTTAAATGTATGAAACACGATTATATCCGCGCTTCATATCTATCTTGCAAATATCCAAACATTTTTAATAGTTCCAATAATTTATATCAATAAATGTATTTTCATAAAATATGGACATATAAACATAAATATTGTTAAAAATTAGAGACATTAATGAAATTACTGAATTTGTCACATCAAATTATTAAAATATCGCGCAGTGCTGGCACGAAATTAACCATCACTCACGGTAAATGTGCGCGCCCAATTGAACGTCGATCAGTTAACGCGACCTTATGAAATTTTCACAAACAATCGATTGTAAATATTCGATGAACGCAGCTACCGTTTGGCGAAGTCTCAACTATCAAAAACAGTCATCAGTGTAACGCATCAAGAAATTCGTCTACGACAGTTATTTACTACAAAAAAGACGATTAATGCTACTTCATAATTCTATGAAAGATATACATATACATATAAAATACAAATTAAAATAGGCGTAAAAATATAGAGTTTAGAAATTACACACGATGAACAATTCTACGATAACTTAACCAATAAATACATGCGTATCCACAAAATATTGACATCCTGGAAATAAAACATATACTAAAAATAAACGTAACATATTCTTAATAACCTAAGACGTTAATGAAATTAACCCTTTGCACTCGAAAGCATTTTCATTGTTTCCAAAGGGCAGCTGTAAAATTTTCTAGTTGAAAAGTTTGATGAATTTTTTGGAAATCACTTTTTTTTATTATTAACACTTTAACGGCCACATGTCTACGCAGTCAAACGTCGCCAGGGGCCGGCAATATTTTTAAAGAATTAATTTAAAGAAAGTTTATTAAATTCTCGAAAAAAATTAACATCAAACAAAAACAACAACAATTGTGTAATAATAGCTTTGCACACAACACCAATATTTGGTCCATAATTTACGTGGTACACCACTGTAGTGTTAAATCGAAAATTATAAATAGGCAATAATTACCTAAAATCAAAGACGTGGCGATGAAATACGAAGCCAATAGCAATATCCACGCTTGTTTACATTCATAAATTATCACACAGAGAGTGTGGTACTGGTCAACAACACTCGGCGGTAGCATCACACACATGTTGTGTGAGCGGTCGTTAACGGTTGTTCCGGCCATCACACACATGTTGTGTGAGCGGTCGTTAAAGTGTTAATCATCAATATTATCTGTTTCACTGTGTTTGAACGCCGGGTGCATAATACTATAAATTTAGTTCAAAAGATATTTATTTAAAATTGTTGAATTAAATCAAATGGCGAGTGAGAGGCGCCGCTCGAGCGCAAAGTGTTAACTTTCGTTCGGTCAGATTGTTAAAATTCCCAATTGCGTTGAAATTGTTTAGATGCGAACTTCGTGTGTCCACCATATAAGAGTATAGAAAAGGGACGTTTGATTAGAAAAAATAAGTTAGTTAACTGGTTAAGTAGCAATCACCGAAGGGTCGATCCATGGGAAAATTGTTGTTGTAGCAACGAAAACGAATCTTCTTGCCTGCGATACTTTCCAGACCCAATCAACTGATATCGCGAGCTTAAGCCCTCGAAGAACCGCAACTCCTGATACGACGGTAGTTCGGTGGTGGTTGGTTGGTCTGATCACGAGTTAGTGGTTCGAGATGGCGTAGAAAGAGCGTGGAAGTAAGAGAAGCCCAAGCCGACTTTATGTCGGGACGTAAGCCGGTTATAGGCGCTGCCGATGTTATTTGATGGCTAAATGCACTCCAACAGCGTGAAGGTAACCTAAACTTCCCGGCCCTCTATCCGATCTCTATCGTCCGGCAAACATTTTCCAGGCCACCTTCATCGTTGCCCATCAACGGGGAGAAAAACTCCCTACTTCAAGCTTTTTCGGAAGGTCTAAATATTAGGTCTACCGGAAAGTGCTGCCCGTTTACGAAGAGGAAGAAAACGGTGCAGTTTTTAATGCATTTAACAATCTATTGCGAATTCGATCGAATTCTTTGAAAAACCGATCTCACGTTCGATCGGGTGATCATGGCAAGACGCTTATACGTTGCGCATACAAACTCAAAACGAAATTATCGGAGTGAACTTTCCGGTGGACTCAATATTATCGTATGAATTCTATCTGTATACAGCTTTCATTGTGTTCAGTAATTGTCTATCTGGTGAAATGTACTGTCGCAACGCTGGTGCCATATTAACCGTATAAAGTATTTAATCAATGTATTTTGGAAAATAGTTTTTTGATCATTTTAATCGAATAACAAGGTCTGTGCAAAATTTGTAGACTCCTCCAAAATTATTATCGTCGAGGTTAACAGGAACGTTCATCCAACACTTGCTTAACTGTAGTTAATTTTTAAGGACATATGTGTATAAATGCAATTATAGACACGGCCATATATGGATCAAAGGAGCATGTACACATCTTCGAACTCGAAACGAAATAATCGGACAGAACTTTCCGGTAGACCTAATATTTCGAATATCTACTTCAATATCGATACACTACAATTTAATACTGTGAATAGGATTTATGTACCCTTACCCGAAGTAAAACACTTAGCTCTTCAATCTGAAACTACTTAGCGGTTGCAAGAAGATTATTTTCTTTCATTTTATTTCTATTTGTTGGAGATCGATAATCGATATGAGTTCGATGTATGGACGAGAGCTAATTTGACGTTTAAAGATAATGCAAGCAAAGATGAAATGGCATAACATTCGTACATCTTTAAGGAATTTTGTGGATTTCATAATATAGGAATATAGGAATATATGAGTTTCGAGAGTTAGAAATCCCTAGATTTTACCATACGTGTATGTTTAGGGATTGTTGAGGATTTTATAATTTGGAAATATGGAAATCTAGGAATTTTGAGAGTTAGAAATTCCGAAATTTTACCATACATGCTAGGGACTTTTGAGGATTTCACAATTTGGGAATATGGGAATTTAGGAATTTCGAGAGTTACAAATTCCTAGATATTACTGTTCTTTGAGATTTGGGGATTTTGAGTACCTATGAATTGGAGGAATAAGAATTTGGAAATATAGGAATTGGAGGATATACGGATTTGTGCACGTAAAAATGTCGAGATATAGAGATCTAACAATATAGAGCTTTTGGGATACCGGGATTTGGGGAGATAAGGATTTAAGAACATAGGAATTTGGGGACGTAGGGATTTTGTAGTTATAGAGATTTGATAATGCAAGGATTTGAGGAGATAGGAACCTCGCAGATACAAATCTGGAGGTCTACGTATTTGGTACGTAATAATTTGGTTTGGTAATAATTGGATTTTAATACATAGATTTGGTAATTTTTCGATTTTGCAGCCAGTAATTCGAGAACGTAGACATCCGACGATATAAATATCCGGTGAGCCAGAAATCCGATGATCTATGCATACATGGTGACATCGAGATGATTATAACCGCCATCAAACTAATCGTAACCCTTACAAGTGTCATCATAACCTCCACAATATTCTTCATACCCATCAACAGTGGTCACTTTACCGTTCATCCATGATCATCGCGTAATTGCGTGTGGTCATAAGCGTTTCGTCCGAACCGGTATGAAGTTACGGGGCACTTACGTTGAAAGAGCGATCAGGAAGCAAAGCACAGGCCGAAATTCACACGCGGCGCAAAAAAAATTGCAAACCCGGAAGAATCAAAGAGGCATCGATAGACAATCGCGCAACATCCAGAACAAAGGGAAAACGCGCAGACAAAGGGAAGCGGAGAAAAGCGATCCACCTGCTCCTGTTCGGTAGCTGGCTCGTGCTCGGGCGAGCATAAAACGCGCGGCGCATTTTCCACCCCCCGCGTATTAATACTTAACCGCGGCCGCAAAACTTAATGAATTCTTTAGCGAGATCAAAAAGAACTCCGGCGCGGCCGATACGGCAAGCGGTCGGGAGCCGTTTCCTTTCCTCCTTCTTCTCTCGTTTTTTTTTTTTGTGAAGCGCGAGGAGAGAAATTGAACAGCGATATTCCTGGTACGGTTTAACGACGAAGCACACCCCCTGCCTCGGGCCACCCTTACACCCTGTGTCCTGTGTTTCCCTTAACGAGGCACGTTCCACCGAACCCTCTTTCCCCTGCCCATCCCATCTCGTGCCGGCCGCTCCGCTCGCTCGCAGATACGAGGTGCTGGCGCATTATGCTCGGTTTCATCGCCGGCAACGTCTCACGCATTAATGGATTCCTATAGCAGCCTGGCCGTAATGAACACCCAGTCTACCGTGGCTGTCTTTTCATCGGGAATCCGCTGCGCGTTTGGCGACTTACGTTTCATTGCCGGCGATATACGTCCCGATAATGAGGTCGATATTTCGCCGCGGTACCGTGGTTAAACGATAGTGCCGACTCCGCCCCCGGAGGGAGAATTTCATGCTCGACGTGGATTGAAATGAAATATCAAACGGAAATTCATGACGGAAGCTCACGACGTTCGTTATTTTCCATGACGGCAGACGTAAATTTCGTTTCTTGTCGAACGGACACTGTTTCTATCCACGGACCTTGTTTTATGCCCAGACGTTGCCTCCCTGTTTCATGCCCACACGTTGTTTTCGCTGTGTAGATATTGTTTCTATCGCCGTTCTAGATATTGCTTTGTTATAGTACGTACTACAGTAGCCCAATAATTGTAGTACACATACATTGTAGTATATTAATAATTATATTAGGGTGTCCCATAAATTCCTTCCTTTTTTGATATCACATATTTTGCAAGTAAGCCTCGATAATTTTAGAAAGAAGAAATAATGAGGTTTCCTGAAAGATGAAAGAAGATGATAGAGTGGAACAATTCATATTTAATACAATAAATTAACCTTAAATGATAAATATTGTATATTCATTTAGTATCAAAAGAGGAAGAAATTTATGGGACAACCTAATAGTATATATTATACAGGGTGGCTGGAATGATCTGTTACTAAGTTCATACTGATGCATCTGCCGATCCGCTCACACAATCCATCTGAAAGTTGCCATATTGATAGTTCATTCAATTGTTTATAGGCGTGAAGAAGCATTTTCGTATACTACTTCTCAAAGTAAGGTTATAGTGATGGATTTGAAGAGTAATTCTGTAATTGCCTTATATTTAGCTGGAACATCAGTTCCAATTATCGTTCGTGAGCTCCAGCTTTTGAATGTAATCTATTTTGAAAGCCAAGCTCAATGGAATAAAACATCGAAGTTTGGATGCTCTAAAATCAGCACTTGTCCGGGAATGGAATTCATTCACCGTTTGAATGAAATTATTCGTGCAAAGGGAGGTTATATCGAACAACAAACATTAAATCATTTTCTTCAATGTTTCTCGACTATTTTTTTCACTTGGATAAAACAAAATATTAAAAAGTGTATCTGCTGCAGCGGTGTGAAGTTGTAACAGTTCATTTCAGCCACCCTGTAGTATCTTCATAATTATAAAATGTATTATAGTATCCTAAAAATTATGGTATATATTGTACTACCTTAATAATTATAGTATATATTACAGGATCTTAACCCATATGCTGCCACGATCCTCAAACGGGGATTTGAATATACATTTTTCTTTTGTTACTTACAACAACGTTATATTAAATAAAATGTGTATTTCATGAATGCTTGCATTGAAGCTTTTTAAATTACTTTTTGCTTCAATGTTGTTCAACTTGTAAAAGTATTTGATACATAAATTGACAACCAACGCAGTAGAGTTGAAATAAACTCTATTCAACAGGCTTCATTATAATGCATCTAGCCACAAGTTAATTTTGACTGTAACGTTAAACGTATTAAAAATAACTGGTACCAAATCTTTCAACTTCATCTTTTGATCAGTACATGTATATCATTTTCTCCGTTTCCCAATAATAGGTAATTTAATTTACAACAATTAATTTAATCGAATAAGCAGCGGGGTTGAACGCGTTAAGAGATACTGTATAAACTGAAATAAACGATATAAACGAAAGCAGACAAAATGAAAGGGCAAAATATAAACGGTTAAAACGATCGAATTGGAAGGAAATGAGGTTCCAGCAAGTCTAGCCAATATTCAAGAAAGGAAATGGTCAAGCAGAGCGAGGCGTGAATTGGCCGCGGGCTGCATGTCTTAAGGTGATTGGGAGTTATGACTCCTAAACCGTGCTTCTGGTCGTCGGGAAAACTTCACACAGGTCAGAATACCGCCTCGTAAAATGTTATGAGAATTAATGTCACCCTCCACTATCTGTCGTCGGTGGTGTCTTCGTCGTCGGTGACCACCACCCTCCTCGTTCGAGCGTTTCCTGCGTTGACGTCGACGTCACCTTGGCGCAAACGTCCCTTTTGGTACAGCCAATTTCGTCGTTGCGGTGACCACAACTTTTCTAGCTAATGGAAAAGTCGATACCCGATTGCCCGACACCGTGGCATTAAGCCATCTTGGCCCCATCGCCGCCCCCGGATCCTTTTAGGCACCCTTCGACTGCCCCGTTTCGAATTTTACGATTGCTCTTCCAACCGATGCTGCAACCTTTTGTCTTTGTTCATTTTAATCGCTATCGATATTCTTCCGCTCTTTCAATTAACACAATGTCGAAATGATGGACCTTAGGCTTCTTATTTTAAATCGCAGGAATTGTTATGGGAAGCTGTGGTTTCTTCCGTGATTGCTTTACCGGACATACTATACAGGCACACACAGACACACACTACTCATATACTCATTAAAGGTACAGTTACAATGCTTACACGAGTTGAAGGTATGGTGAGATTATTGAGAAGATAAACAGAGAGAGATAAGCATTCATTGTGCGAACCATCGACTCTTATTTATTTAGCATGTCACTCTAGTTTCAATTTAACAAGTGGTCATCAAACGTCCGTACTTTATTTTAAACTTAATCAGGGTTAATACAATAATCATGTTTAATATTATTCCGATCGTGCGAACCTCAATAATTCGATTAAGACTATTTGTCATATTTTTCTTGGTTCGGTAATCAATTACGAAACAACAATTCTAGAGATTGTTGTATTAATAATTGATTAAATTCATGGTTATATATATAGACAACACTGCAAATGTTAAATGACGATGAAATGACCTTGATCTACATTTTACCCAAGCTATTCAACCCTTTATTCTCCTTATACAGGGTCAGAAACTTCTACATCGTTCAAAAACATTTTTTTACATATGTAACATTTGTACTTAAAAAGATAGACATGTTAATTAATCAAACAGAAAATTTATGCAATACGATTAAATTTTGTACTAAAAACTTTGTACTATTTTGTACTACTGTGTAACTATAAATTATTGTATACCGTTATTGTGTAACTACAAATTATTTAAATTAATAAAATTTCTAGTTACGTGGAAGAAAATTGATTTTTTCTCTCGCTTCAAACAATAAAATTTAAAAAAATATAAAGCTTCATTTCTTGTCTCAATTGATAAAATTTTAATAAATACGACAGAAAATTAATTTTGTCTTTCGTCTGAATCAATAAAGTATTAAAAATTATAAAGGTTCATTTCCTGTCTCGACTAATAAAATTTTCAGAAAAGTGGAAGGAAATTGATTTCCCCTCTCGTTTCAATATAATAAAATTTTTAAGAATATAAAAATTCATTTCCTGTCTCGACTAATAAAATGTTAAGAAATATGGCAAAGAATTGATATTCTCACTCCTTTGAATTAATAAGATTTAGAGAAATATAAATTTCGTCTCTTGTCTCGATTTATAAAATTTTAAGAAATGTGGAAGAAAATTGATTTTCGGTCTCGTGTCAATCAATAGTATTTGAAAAAATGCAAAGGATCATTTCTCTCGTCTCGATGAATAAAATCTCGAGAAACGGTAATTAATTTTAACCAAACACCTCATTAATTTTCAGACTATAATAAAAGAATTGTAGAATAAAAAAAGGCATAGAAAAACAGCTATTTTGACTGAATATTGAACACGCGTCGTACGACACACAATCGAGCCGTAGACGAAAATTGATTGGAACGTCGTGATCGTATAAGTTCTATAAATAGTAGCACCGATGATGGAAGGCCTTAAACGAGATGATATGGCCTCTGATCGACCCAATCAATGCATCCACTAAATCATCGTCTAAACTGACGACCGCGACACAACCAGTTAATATACACTGCGGTAGAATGATGGTGGGCGACCGGAAGAGGCCACTCATTCAACGATTGTCAATGCATGGTATCTTTATAGGATCACAATTCGTACATAGCATTATTTCCGTGAGTTTCATTCTTGGTATCGATGTCTGTTTTTGTTTCATGGACTCTTTCCGACATTTTACTTTTAACACTTAACCTCTTAGGCACGGCTGAATTTCGCGTGGGGCTATTTCTCTGTACGGCAGACTTCAAAGCGAATTACGCGCAAATGATACGGCACTGCAATGTGTGATAGATAATACTGATCTTTACACGAGTACATTGGAATGAAGTGTTTGGTGATTAAATTATAATTTTTCTTAAAGATATGATGCACGCATTTTAACTTTAACAATTTATTCTAATAATTAATAATACAATTCAGATGACATCCGCGAAAGCCACTATAGTGGTGTGTCGTACTGAGTGGTGGCATCCGCGAAAGCCACTATAGTGGGGCGTAGTGCCTAAGAGGTTAACGAGCCGCGCAAATTCACGCTTTTCCGTTATTACTTCCTGAAACAAGCCACGTAGATTCACGCTTTTGCTTGCATTTTCGTTGAACTCCTTTAGTCCTTCGTTCTTATGCGCATTCTGTCTTTTCCTGTTGCAATCTGTCGAATCTACTACACAGTTTTGCTTTTTAGGTGGTATTTTTATGTGTAACATTATAATGTACATTTTTACTTTCCTTTTAGGTGACTTTAGTCACAGTCTGAATTTAGGCCACGCGTTTTTAAAACAAAGATTTTTACTTTTATTTTAAATACGTAGTTCATATCGAACACTACATTGGTTTAGTGCATTGTAACTTCATATCATTAAGTAAATACGTTTTATATATAAATTAAAGTGCCACGCCAGAAAAAATATTTAATTGGATTAGTCTAATATATTCTGAACAACAAATAGTTTGAATTTAAAGTACTTCCTCTATCATTGTACTATTAAACTAGTAATCAAAATGTGATTATTCTATATTTCTCATTTACTTTTATTTTCTCTTTGTAGATATCCACCTGTATATGGTTAAATGTTCTACTATTACTATACTATTGATGCAGTAATAGCACCATCATTATCCACATTGTTCACTTATTTTATACTGTTAGTATTGAACTAGATGTATTTTAATTTCTATAATTAAAAAATCAGTAATGCCATTTGACTCCACACTTGAAATACTAAAGGACACATGACAGTTTGTTTTCCTTAAATCACTCGTCTTCGAGATTTTTTACAATGTCAACTTAAATGGGACACCCTGTATATTATACATTAGTAGTAGTAGCATATTTTATATCACTAATGGTAGTATAAAAAACTAAAATAGTCTATTACTTACACCAGTTTAACTAGGTTATGTACTAACCTATATTTTAGCTTCATTTTACTACTAATCCTACGTTTTATTTTATATTTGCTCGCACCCCTAATCGAGCAAGTTCCTAGGCTTCAACCTCCTGAATCATAAATTCAATGTTAGAAACGATCCTGAGGTGTACTCCGACTTCTGCACCAGATTGTACATCGAATTTCCTTTGATTTTCCGAACGACGCACATTAAAAAAATCCATGCCAATCAAGGGAACGTAAACAAATATGGCGCGGTGACGTAAATCAACTGCCAAGCCACAGGGTTAAATCTCCTTGACGGGATTGCAGGATCAACGGGCAATTTCCACGGTAATTAATTAGTCTATCTCGCGAAATCGATGGCGAAACCCGACGGAATCGGCGGTGAAGAGAAAAAGTTCAAACGATGGCCGTGGACGAATGGTTAAAGGGTGGTTGGAAGAAGAGATGGGGGATGAAAGGGTCGTGGGCCAATTTAATTAGTAGAAAAACAAAGGAACTGTAGTTGATCGGTATCGGCGACGAACGTTTTTTTTTTTTTTCTTTTACGCACCGAGAAAAGTATATGAATCGACCGCCCGCTTAGCCCTCTCTCTGTCACGTGGCTTCAATATTTCCAAATTAGCGTGGCGATGATTTTTTTCCCGACGAAACAAAGCGTTCGCTGCTTCTCAGTCCACATTTTTAATCAATACACGCCAGAGGATGTTGAGCGTGCTCCCCTATCGAGACTCGTTTTGTCGGCTTCGGGTCTCAATAAAAATTAATATTAGAATCTCGGAGAACAGGTAATATAAAACGTGGCCCCTCTCAAATATCGACACGTCCCTTTTATTTTTCGTTCGATTGGTTCCATATTGGCACTGTCGCAGGCAATAATGAATTTCGGATATCTTCTTCTGGCATACAAAATTGCACGAGACTGATGCGACAAGCAATCATATAATCAGCGAGGTTCACCTAAAGATAGTATTTACATGAGAGACATTTGATTAAAATAATATCTGATAGCAAATATTTACAAGTTTTTTTTTGTTTGTATTGACTAGGGAGTGATTGTGAGGTTTGTATTGGCTGTATATAAAATTTCGATTATAACACTGTGTGATTATTTTTAATAACAATATTTACGACTTTCATTTGTATAGCATTGTGCAGATATTTAATCTTTAATCCTGTTTACATTTATTGACTCCAAAATTTAATAATATGTAATCGTATTTATCTTTATTGGATACAATCTTTATAGCAATGCCGATTTTCTTTTATACGTCCAAGTAAGTGTACGGTATAAAAACATAACAAGCATGATATATTATTGTATTAAATATTAATTAGATTAACAGAAAGGTGCTTTCAGTAATAACATGCAAGTGTGTGTTGACATCAATGTATGACATAATATGTGATATCCTTGTATTACGTCTTGCTGTTGAGGAGTGAGCGAAGTAGTTGGAATTTGAATATTGAAAGATGGCGTTGAAAGAAGGTCGCATAAGTAACAACAAATAAATGTGTTTATTAATAATTGAACAGTGTGTTTAAATACTCTATGGTAACGAGTGAATATTATTACGAATCTTGATGCGTGTAAAGTTTGAAGTGTTTAGGGAATCTTGTTGTCTTGAATTGTTAGGGCAATCTTGATGATATTGAGTTGTAAGAAAATCTTGATTGTATTGGATATATTGAACTTTGAGAGAGCCTGATTTTTTCGAGCAACATGCTCTTCTGATATCACCTCGGTAAGATGAGCTGATGGGGATGACAGATTGTGATTGGCTAAAATTATTATATTTTGGAAAGGTAGCCACCTACAAGCTGATGGGGGTGAAAACTTGGGATTGGCGTAATTGTGTATTGCTTTTGCAAGATAACTGCCTACATACTGAGGGTCACCCTTAGGTAATGTAGATACACACGAGTGACGCGTATGGGAATTTTAATGTTAAAGTTTCACGACTATCAAGCATTATAAAATGTACCAGTAGCGATTCTCTATTAATGATTACTTCTTTATTACATTTTATTAAAAGTGATGAATAAATTTATTTTCGAGCCAAACTGTTAAGTCATTATAATTACAGCTATTTTATTAACTGTTTTAAAGATTGTTCTTATATTGTAGTTAACTAATAATTACATATAAAATATAATTAATTAATAATTAAATACCTAAAAAAGATAACTTACTAAACACTATTTCCATAATCATCTATAGTACTTCTAATATCAGAACTTTTACAAAAAAATGTATGTGTAAATTATGATCCGTCCAAATTAATAAAACGCATGTAGTTAGCAGTGTAAGAACAAAGCGACATTAAATATTACTTATATAATTATAAAGCATCGCGGTGATGAGTTAGAGGACTTCGGATAAAATGTAATTTTAATTAATAATTTTTTAATACATATCCAACATGGCACTCGAGAACTAATTTACTCATAAACTTAGAGGGGATACGACTTAATAATAATCTTATGCAAAAATGTGTACAATAATATATTGATAAAAAATAACTGTTTCCAAACAATCACATCAATACGATTCTCGCAAGGAAATAATTTACCATGCGGAAAGAAGTTTATAAAGGTTGTGTGTTTAAATATAAATTATCCACGAAACCGAGGAACGTGGGAATGTCGACAACAATATAATATCGGAGCAAACATTCGAGGAATACGAATCGATTCATATTTTGTAAGAGACCTGGAAGGACGGCGACTAAAGCAGGAGGTTCGTTTCCGTAGGTAGCTAGGCAAACGCGGCCACAATAATCGGTGATAATTTATTAAAGGGAAAATGCTCGCGATTCAGCCTTCTTCCGAGCTTCTGCGTTATTTAAGAAAATAAATATTTGATATCCCAAACAAAGGCTCGCCCGCCGTGTCTCTCCTCGGCAAGCAGGAAACGAAGAGCAAGAGGAGAAGAGATGATGGCAAGGGTGTGGGGGTGGGGGGTGAGACGTTGAAGAACTCTGGAAGGAGAAAACAGCCACCACGGCTAAAAAGTGTCGAGCAAGGGGTGGGTCGAGAGTCTCGCACAACCAAAACGGGAGGGTTTAAAAACAGACAGGGGGGGTGGTCGACTCATTGGCCGTGAAATATGGAGTAAAAGGTTCGATAATTGATTACACAGATTTTTTATGCCGCAAAAAGCCTTAATTCTCGCCACGCCGCCCCTCAATAATTCCGCACCAGGGAAAACCTGCCGACGAGGTTGGAATATCGAGTCCGATGTAAAACGATATTCCAACCCCTCCGAAGAGTGTTCCAGTCTGTTAGCCCGCTTCAACAACTTAGACTCCGTTGAGACACCCTGAAACGGTGTATCGCGTAACTTTTTGACACTTTTCGTGATACTGTTGACACCATGATTCTACAAGTCACTAAATGCAGTATGAGTGTAAAGCAAAACGAAATGTGTGATTAAATATTGTTCATCATCGATATTTGATGAATACTGCAATTATGGTTGTTTCAGTTCAGAAAGTGTGTTAATTCGATTTATCGCAATAATGATATATTCAAAGACCATAGCATTCTTAAAATACTCGTTGGATGATATTTTTTTCATTCCTAATTGTGTTACATTTTTCTGTTGATATGCGATATGTGAATTTATGGTGCATTGTAAGTCTTCTTTTTATCGTTTTTGTTTTTTATAAAGACAAAAGTTTTTATAAAATAAGTGATTGTGAACTGTGAAACGTGTTGAATGTTCTTACTACTTGACAGAATTTGACGGGCAGTGGAATAATCAATTGCGTATTTTAGTACACTTAATCAAATATGTTTAATATATATATATAATACAAGAGAAAAACGCACGAGCGCATGTTGCTTGTACAGAGACATTACGCGAACTACAAGATGCACGACAAAAGTAAAACAACAGGAAGAATATAAAAATGCGCACTCTTTCAGCAGAGTAAGGAACACATATAGATCATAATTCTAACACTACTTTACACTTCTATTATATAAAGGTACTTACCGCGTAATTATGTAAATGAAATATTGTTGGGTTTTTGGTGAAAAGTGATTAATACTTGTACTACTAAATTGTATTTATTATAATAAGGCTCACTCCGCGCGTATGCCACGCGTGTCGCATCGCCATTAACATCGTTCAGTGTAATTAAAACAAACGAAAAACGCTCATGGATGCCAACGCATCTCGTGCCCAGTATTGGCAACCAAAGAAATGTATATATGAAATAAAAATGAATTAGTGCGAATACGTAATACCTCACAAATATGATAACGAGGTTTGATGCAGGGGCACACTAATAGTAATTTATACTAACAAGAAATAAGAAACACGAAATGTGCATCAAATTTTTTAACAGTTTTCACGGGATGAAAGTAAGAAGGACAACTTTGATTCTAATTAAATGTTCAATATAACCCATACATGGGTGACTCTCAAATTTATAAAAAGATATAACATCTATATTATTAAAAATTTATTTGCTCTCTTGACTGAAGATACTCGCATTAGTTACTTGGCACTGGGGAAAATAAATATAACAAAGTACTGTGAGGATATTTTGTAAGATTTCTTAAAAATGTAAATACTACTTAATGTAATTTTTCAATGCTTCCGTGTGTCAGTCAATCTGTTAAACTATCCGGATTGTTAAAGTCATAAATTCCCAAGTTGCAGAATCTCTGAATTCCTAAATTTTCAAATTTTTAGTCCCTTAAATCGCCAATTAAGATTTTATATTTTCAAATTCTTAAATATCCATTAATTACTTAGCACCAAAATCACAAAATGTGCACATCTAAAATCACTAAACTCCTAAATCTCCAAATTATTAGTTCACCAAATTTCCAAATTTCCAAATCACAACCTTCTAAATTTCTACGTCCCAAAAATTCCCATATTTTTAAATTTCAATACTTCAAAGTTCGGATTTTCCGGAATCTCAAGTCTCAAAAATTCCAAATCTCCAAATTCCCAACGTATTGAATTTCCAATAATTCGAGGTTCGGAGTTGCAGAAGCCTGAAATCCTCAAGTTTCCAAATCCTAAGATTCCCAAATCCTAAGATTCCCAAATTTGTGAATTTCTAGTAATTCAAACTTCGAAATTTTCACTGTCTGAAATTCCCAAACTTCCGAGTCCTCAATTTCTGAATCATTCGAATTTCAAGTTCAACCAACAAAATTTGTCTGTATCACCATTAATAAATCTAGAGATATGAACAATCCTAGACAAAAACTCTACAGAATTGATATCTAGTTCAACTAGATATCTAGTTCAACACAAAGGAATAAACAAACCAAAGCAAACTAATTTTTCTAAGGAATACAAAAATGTAGCATAAAAATTCAAGTAAAATCAATCACATTTCAACCCTGTGTACGTCAGAACAAAAACAGGGAGTTAATAATTCCAGTCGAAATAAGAAATCCATCATTTCGACGCGTTACACAAACCCATCGTTAAAGATTGAAGCAAGGTGACACAAAATACAGAGAATATCTTGGGATATTTTCATCCTTACGAGTTTTGATTGGCAGGTAGGTTGACATTTGCCGAAGCAAATCAGGAAGAGTTTTCAAAGTGGTCCGCTCGTCAATTATTCACATGCTCGTTGCTCGACCACTCATGCGAGCCTCGAACGTGCGAAAGGGTCTGCGTTCGTTACAGGGACGAGTGCAAAAAGAGGCTCGGGTAGAGGTGTTCTCTTTGACACGGCATTGATATAATATTAATCTAAGCGTGGAAAATTCAAAGGACAACGGTCGGTCTCGTAACGAGTCCTTGTTCCCTTGGTGTACGAATTCGCGATAATACAGAAAGCCGCGTATCACAAAAGAGAATAGGTGGGCGGCTCTGTGCTCTACAGAACGACGAATGCTTCCTATTCGAAGTTACCTGATTGTGAGATCACAAAGCATCACCGATACACCGCGCGTATAGCATTCTCAAAAACAGATATAAAGTACCGTGTTTAACGAACCCAATTCTCCTCGCTTTGTGCGAAACAGAGACATTTTTTTAAATTACAGTAAACAATATTCGATGCTTCCCGTCAAAGGGTGACGGAACAAAGCAATACTCGGATAAGTTATACTCGGCTGCTGCATTAATTAATCCCTCATCTAATTTTGAGTTTCGTAAGAATTAGAAGAGAGTCTACGTGCAAAGCCGAGTCGAGAATTTGGAATGTTTCCGTTTACGTAAAACGTTGTTCATCGAGAGTATTACAAAAGTTTAAAAGTACAGGGATATTTGTTTATAACAGCGGTGGCGATTCTAAGTTTTCGTGAAAATTATATAATAAGAGATGCATGGAACGAATGTTGACCATACTTTTTTGATCAATTTGGAAATATTCTTCCGAACGTGTGTGAGTATAGTGTTAAATACTCCGTGTATGTACATAATATATTTAGTAAATTCGCTTTTAATTCATTTACCGCTATAATCGTGAAAAGTAGCCGCGTTTCCTCGGAACGAAACCCTTCCAGGCCAACTTGAAGTCCGTTCGTCGGAGAAAACGAACAGGGTGGCAAAAGTAATCTGCGCTGTTTTTCCCTCCCCAGGTATTTTGTCGCTCGTTTTTCCGGCTCGCACGTGAGCCTGCATGCGTGCACTCGTCTCGACTGAAGTCGTGACGTTTGTTTTTATGCTTGCTTTACACAGCGTTGGAAAAAAACATTGGAAAAGTGGCTGCCGGGACGACAGCGTCGAAAACCACCCTCCGGTGAAGGGGTTGGGCGGGAAACAGGGGCTGAGATTTTTCTTTCGCATTGTCGCCGCGACGAGTTATTTGATTCTAGCGTCGCTTTGATTGTTGTAATTAGGCGAGTTAATTATAAGTTAAATGGAAGAACGACGACACTCAACTTTCATCGTACAAAAAGTCATTCTTATTTTCGCTACGTTAATGGCGACTCTTAGCGATCTAATTTAATATGTTTGGAACGCGAACACTGGAATGGCACACTGTTACGTAAAAATAAGTTATTCTTACCTTTCGCGTTTTCATTAAGTATATAATTGTGCTTTGTCAAATTTCAAAAAGTTCTACGCTTTATACGAAAAGGGACAACGAGGGAAAAATTGTTAAGCAAATCTCTAAAATGATTTTTCATTAACTACAGTATTTTATCGATTAAGAGTTATTAATTTAATCGAATCTAAACGCTTTAATGATTTATCGCATGAATTATAATCGATAATGTGGTTTATTGTATCAGTTATGATCAATAATATGATTTATTGAATTAATTATGATTAGTAATATAATGTATTGTATTCATTGTAGTAGATAATACTCTTTATTAAGTTTATAATAATTAATAATATAAGTTATCGAATTAATATCGATTACTAATATGATTCACTGAATCATTTGTAATTATTAGTACTATTAATTCAAGTAATTATAGTTAACAATAAGACTTATGGAATTATGATTTAGTGAATTAACTAAATAAAAATTATAAATGACATGTTCATGGAGATATGTTACCCCATGTTCTTTGCTTCTTAATTATGTTATATTTCCGTGCTAATATGCAGAAGGAATACAATATATAATATATACATATATATACATATATATATATACATATATATATATATATATATACATATATTATATATTGTATTCCTTCGCTTACATTGTTCATTCTGATTCAAATTAAAATTTGGATTCCTGTCGGCTGTAAATAATTGTAGAACTTTTAGAAATATATAATCTTTCCACAGCTTTTCTTGCTTTTTATACAAATCCGTTTCATGAAGAAAATTTTCAAAAATGTTCATAACGATGTAAATATTTTTTCACTGTCGATTGCGATAGACTTAATATATTATTCGACATAGCAAAAAATCGATGATGGGAAGCAAATATCTCGATCATAATGAATTTGTAGTTGCCTGAAGATGGACATTGTCACACAACGCGTTGCTTTTAATATCTTCGTCTCCCGTTGTTCCTTAATCTTTCCTAACAGCGAAATTTAAAGCATTATAGGACAGAAGAATCTCTTTGATGTCAAGCTTTACATATAATATTTACATACTATCGAGGGAAGACTTTAAACTTCTTGGAGATATTTTGAAGGCTACGGGAGTAAGTACTTTCTACCGGGGGCTTCGCTGCATTAAGAATTTAGGGATCAGAGAGGGGGGTCGTGTTGGCATTTATTTATTCTGGCATTAATGAAAAGTTACCGTGGCGTTTGGTACAACAGTAAACACGGAGAACAACTTTAACGATCCGAGGGAAATTTTCGATAATCAATAAGTTAGCGAACTTTTTGTGTCCGGTTAAATATTCGGATTAACCTTCTGCTGATAACATGTTGAACAAAATAATGAATTACTACGAATTTCTTGTATTTCGTTAAATGCAAGTGGTTAGAAGATTTTCTTATTAAGGAAACTGTTGAGAGAATTTTCTATTTTTTGTTATTACATAATTTATATTATATATAAATTATATACAGGGTAGTCAGAAAAGACATTCAATATTTATATAGTATATAGGACACACTGTACCGAGTTAAAAAGCTTTATATAAATATATATTATTTTTATATTATAACATTTATTTACATAATATTTAAATGGAAGTGTCTACGGTATCATAATTAGTGAAACAGTTTTCGATGAGAAAGTACCAGAGAAGAAGAAAGAGAAGGGCATTCAAGAATGTGACGGCTGTACATACATACATATGTATATGTATTAACTTTTACCCCTTAGAATTTTTAAAATTTAAAATGATAACTTTCCAAATTCAAAATTTTATTTCTAAACTTTAAGCTCCGAATTCATATTTCCAAATTTCACGATCTAACTTTCCTCCCTGAATTTCAAATTTTTAATTTTAAGTTCTTTTCCTAATTACCAAAATACTATTCATCATTAATTAACATTATCATTAAGCTCTTTCAATAATTGCACCTCAATGATTCCTACAAACTATCAAGACGTATTATCACTGACATCATTTAATTTGTGTCATCATATTTGAGTAATTCACAATATTTTCATAGACAGTGTTCACTTCGTTCGTCGTATATTTTTCTTTGTTTTCTTGTTACTTTTCTACAAGTCCTTTGATCCTGCTTGTTCGTTTAACGGTCAACGAGGACTTGA
The DNA here is from genome assembly GCA_947623535.1 of Coelioxys conoideus. Taxonomy (NCBI): domain Eukaryota; kingdom Metazoa; phylum Arthropoda; class Insecta; order Hymenoptera; family Megachilidae; genus Coelioxys; species Coelioxys conoideus. The sequence continues at coordinate 10,507,904 of OX392451.1, read as the reverse complement.
CCAAAAATGTAACAAAGTTTTCCGGAACATCCTGGCATAAATGCCAGCAGAGGTTTTGTGGTCTCTTTGCTGCGCGTCGAACTCTATACCGGCTTTCCTCGTTTTCGTTCATTATCATACTTTTGACAGTTATTATACCTCATAAAATTCTACAATATTTATTAACAATTACGTTCTGCATATTATATATATCGAACACTATCAATATCTGTTTAGTAATTGACATATCCAGGAAATTACTGAATACACAGATATTTTGTACACGCTACAGTATAGTGTAGTATAGTAATACTAAAACTATAATAGCATAACACTGTAATAATTTAATTCTATACTATTGTATATTATAGTAGATATAATGTTAGTATATGTGCACCATGATACATAGAGTACTATATATAGATACTACAGCGGGGTGCCTCAAAAAAAGATTCTCTTTCAAATTTCAACCTCCAGAAATTCAGGATATGGTGTAAGAAAGATCTCACAAAGTTTGAGCTCAAAACTAAAAAAGACATGATTGAATTACTACTGTATACCACTATTATGTTACAGTGTAATATAACAGTGTTATATTACAGCATAATATACCACTATTATATTACAGAATAATGTATAACAATATTAATTGACACTATTGAAAACATAATCCCATTAACAGTTACGACGAAAGCATAATTTGTCATTTGACACGACTTCGACACGACACTCCAAGACGAAATGCCTCAAAGGAGGCCGAAAGAATGATATTGCATCGAGGAAAAAAGACGTGGAGTAGCCATTAAGAGAAAGGGAGACACAAAGGAAGGCAAAAACATGGAAGGAAACGTAAGCCGCTCACGCTAAACCACAGAAGAAATAAAAGGTGCCGCTAGCGAATTAAGAACGATATTTTAACGCTCGACTTAATTGCATTAAACCGGCACCGTCCCGAAGAACGAGGAAGAGAGAACAGGCAACGGCAAAAGACAGAGAGAACGAGGGGTTGGATAGCCCGAGAAAGGGGATGTCTGTCAAGAAAAAAATAAGGAAACGAGGCGGAGGGGGTTGGCGCGAGGGTGAAAGCGTGAATGGAAGGGAGAGGGACGCGGGTCAACCTTCATGGTTGTTCTATTTCGCGATTGGATGTGCCACGGTAATACGTCGGATTTTCAAAGTGCTCCTTATTGCGCTGGTGCTGTACCCTTTGAGCCGAAACAAACAGAGTGCTCGGTTTTTTCGCGAAGTGGCTGCCGGGGGTGAGAGGGCCGCGACGGGAAGAAACGGATTATGTTTTAGATTCCAGCTGGAACACCGATGGAGAAAAAGAGAAATGACGGGGGTAAGCGGGGAAAAAAAAGGAAAGAGGGAGAGTTCTTGAGACCACGCGAGGCATTCGGGGTAAAAGAGTTTTCTTGTAGTGTTTCCACGGATTTTCGACCGAATGCGTTCGAGGCCTTTGCGTAAACAACGGATCAATGAAATATGGCCACGTTTGATGTTTTCGATAAACGGAATAATGCGAACAGCGAGATAAAGGCACCGTGAGTTTGGGGCGTTATAGGTTTTTATGCTAAAACCGTGGATGAAGTTCGTTTCAAAGGATGCTTCCGAAATTGAGTATGCATTTTCTTTGAGTAACGGGTTGTTGCGATGTTGCATTTAATGGGGGCAGCTATTAATATCGTTTAATGAAAATTTACCCTTTGGAGCGTGGACGTGTAAATATAAGAAAAATATCCGTTTGCGCTGTAATGGGATATAATAGTAAATATGTTCGGTTTAAGGATTTTGTTTAGACAGTACTTGTATAATATCGCAGATTTGTGATGTAAGAAAGTTTGATAAAAAATTGTAGTTGCACGGAATGAGAAATATTTTTTATCGGGTCATTGATTAAAAATTTGACAATTTATTTATATTTGTCATATGAAAATTTTGTAATGCTAGATTAAGATCAATATTTCGCTGTTAATTCTGATTATTCTAGATAGTATAATAGAGTGCGCTAATATTAACTGTGTCATTAATAAAAACAGTAATGACATGACTGCACTTTGCTTGTGACCGTGACGTATTAAATACGTGAACTTGAAAATTTCCAAATAATAGAATTTACAAATTTTCAAATCTCAAAATATTCATACTGCCAGTTTCCACAATTTTCAAATATTCAAATTCACAAATCACCAACTTTATAAGATATTACAAATCCCAAAATTCACTAATATTCAATTTTTCAAAACTCCAAGTTTTCGTTTTCCTAAATTTTCGAATACTCAATTCACTAATGCTCAACTTTCAACATGTTAAAATCATTGTGTTGTTAAATTTCCAAACATAGAAGTTTACGAAACCTAAATACTCAACATTCTACATTCTCGAATTTTCAAATCTTCAAACATGCAAATATCTCAATTTTCAAATTATTGTTTTTCGATACTTACAAATCTCACAGTTACTGAATTCCCACATTGTTGAGTTTCCATTCAAGTTTTTAGATTTTCAAATCTCCAAACTTTCATTATACCAAACCTTTCAATTTCCAAATTTTTATCAAATTATCAAATTACGATGTTCTTGATTTTTCGAACACTCGAATATTAAAATTTCAGAATCTACCAACCCCTAATTTTCCACTTACCCAAGTTCCGAAATTCTGATATTTCCACGCATCTAAATTTGAGAAACGTGAAAATTTAGTATACATACACATATACAGTCATGGCCAAAATTAAGTGGACATTGCAGAAATGTAAAAATATTTTTTGCTTTATTACAATGTTTCAAATAAATTTTAAATTTAGAACGCGAAATGTTTTTGTAGACTTGAAAAAACATTTATTTAATGTACAATTTAGTTATTTAATGTATATAATTGTGCAATAAAGTTTTGATTTATAGGCATTATTAGTTAAATTAAATTAACCATCTGTCATTTATGATTCCTGTCCACTTAATTTTTTTCCACGACTGTATATTCATCACATTATAACAATACATTAAAACACCCAAAAAGTATTTTTTCTTAATCATTTCCACAGTAATGCTAAATAACTGAATTTCAAATATGAAAAGTTTGAAGTTAGAAAAGAAATGGCAAGTTTACAGAAGTCAGAAGTTAAGCAAGTTACCTTACACAAGAATGTTTATTAGAAGACTCACTTTAAGACCACTTTATTAAAATTCGTATCATCTTTCGAAGCTTGCAACGATCGCGGCAACAAATTATAAATTCCGGGATGTATAACACAGAAAATAAAAGAATCACATTCCAATTTATTTTTCACTCGCCTCGAGGAGTTACAATCGCACCTACTTGTTACAACATCCACTAAACATGAATAATTTTATTCGTTCAAAACCTACGATACCGTATGAAATATTTTCTTATGCTTCTCAAGCATAACGGGTCCCTTAAAATACTTATGACAATGTTCGCAGGGGAAACGATACTTATTATCGTGATACTTTAAATGCTTATTCAATAAATCCTTCCTGGCAAACGTTTTCTCGCAGTAGGTACAAGAAAACTTGTCAGGATTCACGTGGAAAGCATTGTGTCTGGTTAAATTATCTAGTCTAGTGTACTTCTTCGTACAAATATCACAGGTGAATTTGCTCCTCTCCGAGTGACATCTTTGATGGTACCTCAGGTACCGTTTATGCGCAAAAGTTTTCTTGCAGGCGCAACAAACCACTTGATTCGATTCGTCCTTCTTCACGTCCATATGATCGGCTAATTCGTCCCCGTTCACGAATTCTTGTTTGCAGAATTGGCACACGTACCTTTTCGGTTCCTTGCGTTTCTGTATGTTTTCCAAAAAGGTCGGATCTGTCATGATTTTGTAAAGAAACGTGTCCTTTAATTTCTCGTCGGACTCCCCGCACGTGTTCGAATCCTCATTGTAACAATCCTTCTTGCATAAATTCACTGCTTCGTTTGGTTGATCATCGTCACTGGACGACCCGTTTAGTTTGTCCTCATAGGAACTTGATTGCTTCGTACAGGAACAGGTGGTCGACGAGCAAGAATTGATTATGTTCGCGTTCGATGTTAATGTCTGAAACAGATTTGTTTACAATTTACAGTTGAATTTTAGTTTTGAAGATAAGTAAACGTTGTTCTTGATGGAGTTTATTGTTGAGGTAAAATTCTGATTTATGTATTTATGTACTGATATCAACTTGGACACATGATTGAAGCATATTTTTCGAGACGCGTGAAAATGGTTCTGCAGTTACACGAGGATTAAATTTGAGGACCTAGAACTTCTTACAGCTATTTTTCTAAATATTAAAATCTCTAAATAAAAAAAAAGTCTAGCGAAAAATTGGAAAAAGTGGAAACTTTTGGGGCAAAGTAGAATTATATTAAATTATTTGTTAAAAATAGTATTTAACACTGAATTTACGGAACGAGCCAAAATGACTCATGATACAAATCTGATTTTAAATTACAAGAACTATCAAGAAACTCTTATCGAAATGTATGTTGACTTTCATAAAGATAAAGGTTCGTTTTATAAAACAGTTTACGTATCATATTTTATCTATTTTCATTTCTACTTTAGTTTTAATTCAAAAATAAATGGTCATTATACATTCGTAAATCTAGTGTTAAAATCATGATAATTGTGTCGAATAGACACTGTTATGTCAACTATTCTATCTATATGTGTATAAATTTGAACCTAATTTTTACAAAAAGAATTTACGTTATTATTGTCGCAATTAACGTTGTTCTCCTCTTCTAAAGTCGATGGCGAGTACTCACAACTCGATGGACCAGCTATCGAGCAAGTGACTGATGAATCCTTTTCTGGACTTTCACTCTATAAAAATAAATCACTCTGACTTAGAAAATTGTATTAAGAAATAATTTTGTTCCTTATGTATGTAGAATATGTTGTTTTGAAAATATAAACATTTCTTCTGAAGTTTAGCAAAAAAAAAATACCTATAAATTACAAAAAAAATTATCTTATTAAAATATTCGAGATGAAGATTATTTTCTGAATTTTCAAATGTTCAAATAACATTTATTACATTTTAAAGAAATATAAAGGTGCAAACTTTAAATGTTCAAAAAATATTTCAAATATATTTAATAAATTAAATTTATTTAATTTTAAGAGAAACTTATAGAAATAAATTATTAAAAAATGCAAGAACCACTCAAAGAATGGTAAGTTCATACCAAACTTCTACATACAAGATTTATATTTTCATTTGAAAAATATTTTTCTACATACAAAAACATTAAATGCATTTTGCCATATATTGTAGTTTTTTGTATGTACTAATTATAAAAAAATAATATAAAAACATTTCAATCTTTCGTATAGTTAATATATGAACTTCTATACAAATCTGTAGTAAATGTCATGTTTTAAGCAGGTAACAAGTTATTATTTAAAAGAAAATATCCCGAGCAGAATAGTGTTAAAAATTTCTACTGATACTCATCTAACAATGTTATTAATTTGCCGACGTAACGATTAACGATTCGGATGAACTTTATTAATTTATTAAATTGTTGATTCTGTTCTAAGAGCGTACCAAAGATTTGTTTATATTCATTCGGTTCCACGAAAATGTCGTGAATGGATGACAATTGATTTTGTTAAAAAATTCAAAATATTATAGGTCAGTTACTACATCGTGTTATGAATGGTAGCGTGACAGGCTATAGTAAACAATTCCAAACGGATCACTGAGTATCGATAGTTTGAAGGTCCACCATCTCTTTCACACTCATTCGTTTCCCGCCTGTTTGTCTAGAATCAACTGATTGCTATTCAAACATTTGATTTACAGCAGTGTATTATAACAAATGTAGATATCTTAACATTATTTCATGTAATTTGACAAAATAATTGAAGATAGCAGAAGAAAAAGTAGAAAAAATAATAAGTACAGGGAAGTGAGTAGATTAACAGTAAAACTAATATAGTAATCTCAATATAAAAACTTAGAATTGCGATTTATTTACTAACAGATTTTCTTGTGAAATTTTGTAATTTACTATGTAATATTTTTCCAGGTTAAAGAGTGTGGAGTACTTAAATCGCATCACCTAAATATCATAATTATCAATTATTGTATAGAAGGCTGCGGAAAACAAAATTGCATGGTTCTGACATAATACAACTTTGGAAATAATGTTCATTTTGAGATAATTTTGTAAAATGATTGAAAGGTTATTCTGAATTTTTTATGCAAAATCATGTATTTTCTTGTACGTAGATCAATTATCTGATACATTCTCCATACCGAATAATTACTATGCAATATTACAAAAATAATAATATTTCAAATTTTATATTTATTAAGAAATGCTTTATTTTCTTATCTTAAATCTCTCGCCGAAGATTGATTTTTTAAATATCTTTTACTAACAACTTACACATAATATCTAAAAAATTAAACTGTATAAAAAAATAAACAAGTCCATGAAATAAGTGACAGTATTCTGGAAGTCTTGTATAAAAATGACCATAAGAAAAAATTAATTCACCGATTGTACGTGCCTTTTAAAATCGTTTTCAGGTGTTTTATGATACGATAATTAAGAACAAAAATATTTGCGTGTGAAATCAGTTTAGCTTAAAAGTAAGATGTAAACTACTTGCTTTAAAAGAGAAATCTGTACATATTTGCTACTGGACATAAATAACGTGTTCAACAAAATTAAATTTGACACATTGACTTAATAGTATTAATATCAAAATTAAAAATTGTGATTGTGTATATGTAATCTTTTTACGGGAATAGTATTACAATTTTTTAATAGTATTGCAATCAATTTAATGCATAAGTAACAAATGCAGATTCTAAATTAACAAATTTTAATTATGAGAACTATTATACTTTATTATAAAATTACTTGTAAAATTTCGATTAAAATTGTACTTATAATAATTTAATTCTTAATTTTAATAAAGTAATTCAATTTTGGTAATTGTAATTAAATTGATAAAACTGTATTTATATTATAATTATAATGGTAATTTAAATCATATTATATTAAGTATATAGAGAAATTATTACATACGGTTAAGCTTTTATATCAATTATAAAAATAATTGAAATGATAAAACAATATTTGAACGACAATTCTAATTGTAACGAGTGGTAAATTACTATATTAACTATATACGTAAGTTATTAAATATAGGCGAACCATTTTATTAAGTAAAAAATAAAAATGATCTATTTATAGTTTTGTCATGAGCATCATTTACATTTCATGGTGTCATTCTCAAGTTCCATACAAGAAAATGCTGTCATACCTTGCGTTTCATCGACATATCCAGTACTTCCTGGCAATAGTTCAACGTCTCGCCCTCCTTTTCCTCATTCTCAACAGGATTATCTAACCGATTCTCGTTCAAACTGTCACCCTTACAATCATTTGATTTATCCGGTACATCACCAACATCCTCTAACGCTACTTTTCGTTTGTCATTTGAAAAAAATTCACTCGTTTCGAGTACCGGGTCTCCATCCTTGTACCTCTGAATTATTCTCTGTCTGGGCGCAGTTTTTACTCTCATTTTTGTGGGTCGTTAAGTAGATTGATCTAAAAATTACAAAAGGACTTGTCAATTTACACTAATTTCATTATCTTTTGTTCCTACTCTTTTCTTATTCTTTCATTTCTTGATAATTGAAACACTGTTTTTTCTTTTCAAATTTTTTAATAATCTACTAATTAATCCTTCATCGCTCTAAATTTAGTAGTACATCAAGAATTTGAGTTTTAAAAACTTAGTTTTTATACAAATAAAAATCGATCGGTTGTATGATTAACAGAAATGTTGATGAGTGGTTATTTCAGAATTTGCTGTACGATTTTTCAAAGACTAAAATTGAGAAATAACATAATTGACTTAATTTGTCTACAGAATGCAAAAAAAATGTGTTCTTATGAAGGATTAAAGTTAAATACCTAAAAACCAGAATTCATGAAATGTAATTATGGGCTATACAGGCGCAGAGAAAATCGCAGAGTTAATAAAAATCAAATATGATCGAATTGATATTTTTGAAACAGTGAATTTAAAATTTGTCAATTAATTCTTCGTTTTACGATTACTGCTAAAAAATAAAATTGTATTATACAAAAACGAGTAATTGTATATATTTCACTGAAACATTTTACAGTGTAAAACTAAGACTTTGATAAAACTTTTCAAATACATACAAATTTGTTAAACTGACGTGTAACTAACTTGTGGCTGTTACATTTAAGACCTCAATTATTTATTATATCTTAATAAAGTCAATACAATTGCGATTAATAATCTTTTACTATACTTTTAATAATTTATTTATTCCACTATAATGAAATTTTAACAATTGTGAAACAAAATATTGCCAGTTATGAATACGGTTGTTAATTTTGAAAGTATTATTCATGATTTATAATATATATATTACATGATATTTATAGTAAAATTTAAATACATTACCTTCATAATAAAATATAATTACATTACAGTTTATTTCACATAAAAATTCTTTTACTTAAAGTCCTTTAACTAATAAAAAGAAAATTCTTCTATTTAAAGCTAATGTTCTTTAACAAACAGTAATAAAATTCTTCAACTTGAAGTAAAAATTCCTCAGTAAATAACAATAAACATCTTTAATTTAATAAAATTTGCGATTCTGATCAAATTTTGTATATTTGAACTGATCACGATACTATATCAAAAAGGGGTGGATATAAAGGGTGGCAATCTTTCCTCCTTCTCTAAGCAAAATTTATATTGTTGTAGACAGTGTGTTAACTTCTTAAATTTTAATACTTTCATCTCCTCTGCATTCTAATAAATTATTTACTTTACTTACAATAATACACTTTTTACACATTTTAATCAATCATGTGCAGATCTCTTCTAGGTAGAAAACATGAAAAAAGATAAGAGTCTAATATATATGTTTGTATAAAACATAACAATGACTTGTGTGAATGAAGCAAATTGTTTTCAGTAGAATACTCTACTCAGGAGTGAACATTATTCTGCCCGAGTGTCACCATTAAGAACAACCTTAATCATATCACATTTTAACATTTATCGTGCTATTTACAGCAAAATAAATTATTCTGTCATACCACAATTGTATTCAAAAGCAAACAGTAAGAATTGTAATCAGAATTCATGTTGTATAAAATTGTATGCAAAACAAAAATGAAATTATCCAAAGGAAGATGCAAAAGCATATTAATACATATTCCGTGGTTTGTGCATCCGTTCCTGATTTTTCGGAATCAACCACTCGAACAAACAAAAACAGAATACCGTACTTACGCTACCAAACACTGCACGCGACACTCGCGGGCGTTACTTAACAATTACGTACCTTGCCTTTATTAATATACATTCGAACAATTGAATTTTCGAGGCAAGGATCGAGAAATAACGTTAATATTGAGGATGTTCGAACCACCGATACATGTTTCACAACGAGTCGATTCTAACTGAGAAGAAACGGTGTTTAGTCGACCTCGAGCCGACTTTGCCGGTCGAGCACAACAAAGGGCGGCTGGCGGAGTCGCCATGAAGAAATCCAAGTTTGCAAACACAGACCCACTTCGAATGAAACCGATATAAGCTTATTCATTCCAGAAGACTATCGATAGAATATAGAGGTCTCTACTTCGAGTGTATCCGAATTGGCTGTACGCGAAAGTCAAATTTAAAAGCACGAATAATGAATTAATTTTTGTTAAAACGATTTAAGTATTTGTATCTTTAGTATTAATGTAATACACATATAAGTTTATTCATTCCAGAAGAGTATCGATAGAATATAGAGGTCTCTACTTCGAGTGTATCCGAATTGGCTGTACGCGAAAGTCAAATTTAAAAGCACGAATAATGAATTAATTTTTGTTAAATCGATTTAAGTATTTGTATCTTTAGTATTTATGTAATACACATATAAGTTTATTTATTCCAGAGGACTATCGATAGAATATAGAGGTCTCTACTTCGAGTGTTTCCGAATTAGTTGTCCGCGAAAGTCAAATTAAAAATCATGAATAATGAATTGACTCCGATTGATTCAATTTATGTAAACTAATTTCCGTTGAAATTATACAAACTACTTTTACTTGATTGAACTTAAATAAAGTCATTTGAATTAACCAGTTTGATTGCAGTGTGTGTATGTGAGTGTTCAACCACTACTATACTTATTTCATAAAAATATATGCTACAATGGAGGGTGACACCCCGTAATGACGTCAGATGACTATGTTGCTTATATTATTTATTATTTTACATTCCAAAAATTAGTGCATATTCTGTAGAACTTGTATAACTTCTACATTATCAAATTTTCAAGTTCTTACATTTCTGAATTCTCAAATTTTCAACTTCTTATATTTCTACGTCCTCCAATTTCGGAATTTAAGTCTCTAAGTTCAGGAATTTGCTACATTTCCAATATTAATAGTTCTTAATTTCTTAATTTCACAGTTTCATGCATTTTTAAATTCCCACATTTTCTAAATTAATTCTTAAATTTTTCAAACTTTAATACTTCTAAGTACCAAAATTCTTAAGGTCTTAAAATTTCAAGTTCTAATACTTCCAAATATCCAAATTCTCAAATATTACAAATTTCTTCAATCTTCTATAAAAGTTCTTCAATTTTGAAATTCTAAAATATTCTTTTTGGAAACTCCTCATTTCACTCCACACTTCCATTTCCATCCAAATTTGTTTAACCAATTAGATAATAGATACAGTTTTCCCCAAAGTTACACGCCCACTTCAAGCTTTCTTGGATTGTAAAAAGCTTCGGAGATTCATTCGACTTTGCATCTTCATACAGTACACATTCAACATGAGACATTCGCTTATCGCATTCACATTCTAGTTTCATATATTTTAGTCGTTGGGATTGTCATTAATCCCACGCGTCTTTTAATGGTCACTAAAATAATTGTTGACGTTGCGACGCACACACATTAACCCTTTGCACTCGAAGGTATTTTTACTGGTAGCAGATAGCAAATCTAAAACTGTTTGGTCGAAAGGTTCGATGAATGCTATGAAAGTTATTGTGTCTCTATTATTAATTGCCACTATTAGCTGTTGCATTATATTTATACATCTTATACACGACATTATATATTTAGTTAAAAAGTACCTGCTCTTGATTGCTGTGCTAAACAAGGTGGTGAATGTGAGACACCTTTCGTGTGCAAAGCGTTAATCCTGCTCATCGATCTATGCCTAATTATCCGCAACTCCTCAAATGATTGGAAACGAAGCGATAATCCCATAAAGGATACAAAGAAAGTATCAACCAGATGCGAAATAAAGAGAGAATAGGGAGGAGAGACAGTCAGACAGGCAAGCAGACAGTCAGTCAGAAGAGGCAACGGAAGAAGAGCAAGGATGGGGTGGGAGATGGGGTCAAGCATAAAATTGGCAAAAAAAGCCTCGATGTTTGGTAGAATGTTTCGTGTCCCCTCCCTGCACGTCCCAGTCGTTAATACGGCATAAGGAGGAGGCAGGGTTAAGCGAGGGTGAAGCGAGGATTTTTAATTGTAGTTCAGCCGGTTATAACCCCCCGACCCGTCCCCGACCCGGCCCGACCCGGTGTATTGTCATACCGGGAGCGGCGCTTTTCTTTATTTCCCCAGTGGCTGGATGAGGTTATACATTTTTTTAACTACGGCAATGCCTCCGTCTTCTTATTAGCAAAGCTAATTGGAAATACAAATGGTTATTCACGGTAAGAAGGAAGCCTTGAAGACCGACTGGCTGCCGAGTACCAACCGATGGAGGGCTACCGTGAACGAGGGATAAGGGGGTGGTAAAAAGGGGTGGTGGCGGTATATTTCTGTTCGCGTATTAAGCTTGTATTTGCCCCGGATAATTAGGACTTTTTTCCCGACCAATTCGGATGAATAATTGATTTTGCTGCAGCCTGCCGCTTTTGGACCTCCTCGCCGAATGACAATCACCCGAAGAAAAATACGAATCCTTCGGGATGAAATATTCACCGGGCGGAAGACGGGAAGAGTGAACGGGAAGACTCGAGGTACCAGCTGCCTTATCGTTCGATCGAGATAGAATGGATATTATGGAAAAATTCATCGAGCTCGATGAATCTTTAACGGGATCGTAGAAAGAGTTATTAATAAAATCGCGAAGAGAGCGGAGAATGTACAGCTGAGAACGATGCAATTTTATTTTCTGAAAATTTTACTGAAACTTTGAAATAAAAAGATATACTGTGAATAGAAGCTAGGAATAAGAGAGTCGTTTGAATCGTATCGTTAATGATAAAATATTAAAACATTTTGCATTATTTTTTTTATTTAGCAATAATTTGTACGTGAATTGATATTGAAAATTATTGGTTGGTGTTCAAGTAAAATGGGCAATTAATAAAATCCAATTTATTTATGTCTTCGAAAGATTTAATAATTGTGTGCATCAAAAGAAAATTTAATATTCAATAGATGTAATGCTGGAATGAAATTTTTTAGATGAATTTGGAAATGAGAGGAAGATAATAGTAAAAGTAAAATCTTTAGAAGAGAAAGTTGCCTAAATTGTATTATCATTAAAATTATAATACGTATAAATTGATATTCAAGATTACAGTTTGATGTTCATGTAAAATGATCAGTCACGCTGATAAAGAAACTATTCAAACTATTTCAAACTATTCGGATTGATTTTTCAAATATCATATGGAAAGTACTTTTGTGGTAGAAAGAGATTATTCTGTCAAGCTGCTGAAAGCTTGAAACTTTCATTTGTAATTCTTAATATTTATAAATCTGAAAATTTCTAAATTTAACAACGTCATTTTGGAGAACTACAAAGTTGAATATTTATAAAATTCTTAATTCGAAAGTTTGCAAATATGGAAGTTTGGAAATTTATAAACGATAAAATATATCGATGCAGACCAATACATTAACTGCCCTCTCTTGCATGCATTAATTATGTAATTAGTGAATTACGCGATTACTGCGCTTTCTTACATTTTTCTTTTGATCCTTTTGTCAAACAACTTCACTTCGGTAATTATACTAAACATGAAAATATATTCTCTTTGCGTTTAAACTGCGTTTAGTTATTCTCGCTCCTGACAATAAATTTCTTAATTTATAAAACTCGCATAAATTTCTCTGTAAGTTTATACATTTGCGAATCTTCCAGTTTCTAACGCTGAAATTTACCGACTGTAGAAATTAATAAATTTAATCATTTATAATACTGAAAATTAAAAACTTTGAAAATTTATAATACGACAAGTTTCTAAATTTCAAAAGTTAGAATCTACTTAATGTGAAAATTTACATGTAAGGATTTGTAAACACGTTAAGATTATTACTGAAATTGTTACAATCCTTAATAAGTGAATTATTCGGCAAACAAAGATTTGCAAATGTTTAATGACTATTATTGCAATTGTTAAAATTCTTTATTTCACAAGTAAACCTTTTCACACGTTTAAAGATTATCACTGAAACTGTGAAAATCCTAACTAAATAAATTATTTCATAAACAAGATTTTGCAAACACTTAAAAATCGTAACAAAAGTAGCTTAAATTCTGAATGAATAAATAAGTTCACACATGTCTGGCAGATCAACAGCAATCGCCAACGGAGAAGCACGCTAAAAGCATCGAATTTAAAACAAAATTTCTATTTCACAGTTTGCCGTGAAACGGAAGTAACGAAGAGTGTCGGTCAAGCAGCCAATCTCCGCCGGAAGCCAGCCCTCGTATCGTCGAAGAAACGCCCGCGGGGATACGTAACTTTTTTTCATCAGCATTTTACGGTTATACTCGTGCATTAATAATGCACATGCTTAATATAAAAAAGAAGCCCACAAGTCTCCGTCTAATAAACTGGAAGAATGCTTTATAACCGACTGCGGTTTCGGGTCATGAGGAGAGAGCGAGAGCGAGAGAGAGAGAGAAAGAGAGAGAGAGAGAGAGAGAGAGAGAGAGAGAGAGTTTTGTGGGAGACCTGGGTAAAAGGGATGGTCGGAGCTTTCTTCTTTACGCCCATGAAACGGCCAATCTCTCCAGGACGCGTCGAACGAAATTGGCCAAACTTCTTCAGCAACCAACAGACAAATCGCTGTGCAACGAAAACGTAACCCGTTACACTTAACATCGTTTTGATTTTAGAAAAAAAGACAAAGAGTACGTAAGAGAGCAAGAGCTGGTTCGATGCTTGGCACCTCCTGCCATTTTAAATTGCTTGTACAGACGAGCGGCAAATTGAAATCGAGCGAATTTAATAATTAGAAATTTATCGTGAATTTTCAGTTCATTACTGATATGATTTTCGAGATATTTACATCCATCGTACAACATTGTCAAGTTGAAAAAAAAAGTATAAATCAAAACTTTATTGCACAATTATATACATTAAATAACTAAATTGTACATTAAATAAATGTTTTTTCAAGTCTACAAAAACATTTCACGTTCTAAATATAAAATTTATTTAAAACATTGTAATAAAGCAAAAAATATTTTTAAATTTCTGCAATGTCTACTTAATTTTGTCCATGACAGTACTTACAAACATAAATAATATTCTTTTATTATATTATTTTGTTTCTCATATCTCACAATGACATCTCATAATAATCAAAACTCATTAATCGTTTTTAAAATAAATTGGAGTACGAAACTTTTGCACGCTACCCTGTATTACAGGAATGGTCATTGCGAATAACTTGCAAGGAAACGTCGAACTATTTGTTTAATAATTCATTGTACTTGGTAGCGATACAAAGGATAGTAACAATGATTTGCGGCATATTCTTCGTTTTATTAGTTAGAGATAATAAAACAGTAACAATTCGTCGCAACATAGATGTCTAAGTATACGATGCAGATAGTACAATAATACACAATAGCAGAACGTTGCGAACGTGTGTCGTAGCTCAAGCAATATTCAAATGGCATCAATTTCTATGAAATTGCTTCCTATATCTGGCCGCAACCTGGATGCAAAGCCTTCCTTTCATTCCCTTCACGAAAAGGGAAGCAAACCATATTGGCAGATAGCTACATCGTTTTACAACCCCTTATCTGTTTAAGTCACGGCATCTATTCGCAGTTTCTCTCCTTCGAATCTACATCTTCGATAGTGGCATCGATTCCCATAGAGATCCCCCGTATATGTCGTGCTGTATACGGGAAAACGCGTCTGTAACGTGTGATAAAATACGTGTCTGGGGATGAGTGGCTGTTTCCTCGATTTATGTTCCTTCTTCTATTTTTATTTTTACAGTTAATCTTATACATTCTATGAAATAATCAAATTTTATGAAATTACGTTATAAATTTGTTTACCGTGTTGTCTTAGTTCGGTATTCTTGTTGTGTTTAGTGTTGATGGAGGCTGGTTATTTGGATTACTCCTTGTAAACAAGTATTATGTTCAATTGCAATGTTAGAATTAATGATCTTCTTGAAAGTATATACGATAACAATATTAACACGATAAATAAATACTTTGATGACACTTCAGACTTAAGATTATTTCCTTTTCGAGATGTTGTTAAAAATAGAAATGATGATGTTTAAAATCAAAACTTTATTGCACAATTATATACGTTAAATAAATGTTTTTTCAAGCCTACAAAAATATTTCACGTCCTAAATTTAAAATTTATTTAAAACATTGTAATAAAACAAAAATTTTGTTTACATTTCTGCAATGCCCACTTAATTTTGTCCATGGGTGTATATAAAAAATAGGAATGCTCTTGGTTAGGATTAATATTCAGCTGTATGAATGTTTCGTAAATCGCAAAGTGTACAGATTTTATATTTTTACATGGTTATAAAGATCGACGAAGGGAAAGAACAATAAAAATACAGTCGTGAAAAGTGGACGGCCATTGGGGGTTGTAACGCAGACTGTTACCAAGAATCGTCCAGATGCATCTATCGTTATTATATACAATGACTTCCTGTATTTTGATCAGAAACGTGAGCTTCCAAAAACTGGAAACAAGTGCTGACCGAATTTATATAGTTCAGTCGATGTTAATAACTTTCATCGAAAGGAGCTTGAGAGAAGCAACGATTTTTATCACGACGAAACATTTTTCTATCATTTCTCGGTGGAATAAATTATTCATGACAAGACAGTCACCACCGACGGTGTTATACCGTCACTGACGTTCGAATGTAAATCATTTTTAGCCAGGCAATTTTCATATTCATCTTATCCTCGAGAGTCAAATGAATTTTTTTTTTTCGCTCTTCCCCTCCGCGAGCTGATTTCCGAGTTAGCGAGCGAGAGTGTGGCAGATAGCGGAGAGGCGAGACTTTTTGAAAAATATGAGTTTAATAAAGAAGAAAGTATGATGTATGGCTCGCTGCCAAGGGAGAGAGAACTTATCAGGATCAACCGGCTTCGATATCCAGATATTGTATGTGTAATATAAGCAGATGAACAGAGAATCACCGGGATATATTGGGTGTCATGATACTTCGCTGAACATTGTGCGAATTTACAAAGTTTTCTCGTACAAAATCAAGAATATTATTATAATGTACAATGACAATATTAACAAAGGAATCTACCGTGGGAGGAATAAACAAGCATTGATTGTTCAATGCATTGTATTTACATAGTTAATCGGTTAAACTGACTTATATATATTCGGTTAGATCTTGCTAGGAAGATTGTTAGATTGTTTCGGTTTGAAGGATACTTGTGTTCTATCTAGAGATGCAAAAATGTCGTGTAGGTAAACTCGTGTAGATGTGTATGATGGGGGTGTAGTCTATGATTCGCGGAAATGTAGTCGGAGGCGGAAACATAGAAAATCACCTGATTGGTATGAAAATACTGGTGTGGGTTCTTGAGTGACCGCCTAAATGTGACGTTAGTAGTTTTTGGAAAAACCAGGAACTCGTGACGTAGAGGTTTTATAGTATGGACCCTTGACCGTTGTCGGGTAAAAACTAAAAATTTTGCTGTTAGGGTCGTAGCGTTTACGCGGTGCCCGTACAATAAATTTCCGCTGGTGAGAATTTACCTACAGTATGCTAAAATGGTCATCGGATTTTTTTCTATTGTACATAGTAACAATCGGTTTGGAATGTCCCCAATGTAAAGGACGCTACAACCGTTTTTTATGGCCCTTAGCTATACCTAGATGTCGTTGAACGCAAGTACGTTTTTATCTGCGAAGAAACATATTTAAAATTACTTCAAAATATTATTCGGGATTTCTGCAAAAATCCAACAAAAACGTTCGAACGGAGAATTTCAATACTTATGGACGTCGGTGTACATTGCTCGATGCCCGTCACCGGCGTTTCTTAGCTTATGCATAAAGCTCTTTCGTTACCTTCATCGTGTTCACGTCGGGCCTGTTTTCCCTGTCCCCGTCTCAGCCGGCTCCTCATCTCTCACGATTTCAGCCCTCCCCCTCCCCCAACATTTCATCGAGGCTTCAACCCCTTCTTCGACTGGTGGTAGCAAAGCAGGCGGTGTCTCGCTCGCTCGCAAGTGTTTCCGCCAGGATGTATCGCAAAATCTATACCCGTCAGGGGTTGCGCGAGGAGGTGAGAGCAGGGAGAGACCGGAGTCAGAGGATGAGACGGAAGAGTGGGCGATGTGGCGGAGGCCAGGGCGGTTTTCGAGAAGGGTGAGCCCCGTCACATTTCACTACAGACTAATAACTTCTGAATATTCATTTCGTGTTTCTCCTTGCCTGCTTGCGTACCCGTAAGCAAGGCTAATGCGACGCTCACAACGTACTCGATTTTCTGCTTAGGCTGTCAGTTACCCGGATGCCGCCCACCCGCCATCGCTCATTCTTATTTTCGTTGCAATATGCTGTTGATAGACTCGTTTCGTCCACTATTTTCCATGATCGGTTACCTTGGTCGTGGAACATTTACAATTTCTGTTACTACGTGGCAATTGCAACGAGATGTGGAATTAGGAAATTCTGGATTAGGAGAGACAGGGTTAAGCGAAATTCTGAAAGTGGGTGCTAAGTTATTCCAGGTTGAAAACGTATTTGATTTTAAGAAATCTGACTACAAAGAACATAATACGAGAAGAGATTTAGCTTAATTTGTAACATAGATTACTTGTTGGAGAAATAACCATACGTATAAATGGTACTAAAAGTTAACTTTATATTTCGTTTGATTTGCTGAAACAACTCATATTTGTTTTCTTACTCTTTTATATTTGGTTCTATATTGTTTGAGTATAATTTAATCTAATGGAGAAAGCTGTGTTTTTAAATATTTGGTTATTTATTTATATTTACATTCTTGTGTTGAATTCGAATGATGTTGATTATTCTCCAGTTTATCTGAACAAACCACGTTTTTTCTTATTTCACCATTATGCTAGGTTAGGTTTACTATTATTTTTCACGTTCTTCTATTTAATTTAAATAGTATAGATTAATCTTAAGTTTATCTAAAAAGACCATATTTTACGATTACATTAGAGGGGGATAAGAAAGTTACAGTTGCCATTATCCTTTACATTCTTTTATTAAAAATGAACGATATACATTGTTCTTTGATTTGATTGAAAATACCGCATTCCCTCTTCTCATGACTATATTAGATTAGGTTAGATTTCAGATCTACATTTAAAATTAGAACAAAACATCAGTAATCGTTACAATTATTTGTACAATTTTTTCAATCATACGAATAACTACTAGGGTTCCTATAACATACTGATCATCAAGAAGTTTGATCTTTTTTCATCGAAAATGATGGACTCCGTGTGAGTCGAGCTTAAAGAGGCACGTAACTCTCCTTCGTCGAAGCGAGAAAAACAGAACAGCTTGAAGGCGAGGGAAAAGCGAGAGGCGGTCGTCATGGTAACTATGAATTAAGTAATCAATGAATTATTATTGACATTGATGTTTTCGTCCGCCTTGTTGCGATATCTTCAGCCTTATGAAACAGGCACACCTTCCTTGCAGATTGATACGTCTACAATATAACGTAAGTAACCAAACAGGATGCTGAAGTACAAATTCCTTTCTTAATTAGAAATAAAGTGGCTTTAACTGATCAAATAAATTTAACCTTTCAATAAATTATTGCAAACCCTGATTATTACTGAAGTTGCGTCTGAACAAAGAATTATTGACATACTCTTGAAATCTGTGGGGCTCAAAACTGTCATCAAATTCGACTTTTCCAAATTCGAAATTGCATATAAATGAAAATATCAGCATTGGTTGTTGTTTGAAATAACATTATTGTTTCTGCTTTTATTGTTATTAATACCAAACAAATCTAATTTCAAACAGAAGTGACTATTTCTTCAATTATTCCTCTTTACTCTAATTACATCAATATACTCAACTTATAAAGTTAATAGATAAATCATGGACTTATGAGTTAATATATATTCAATTGTCCATAATAAATAGTTGGCGGTAATAAGAATCTCGAACAAAACTTTCAAGCTTGAGTATGTAATATTAAACAAAAGATTAACGACAAATAATACAGACAATTATAAATCTTAAAAAACAAAACACAAATGATATATAAATTTAATTCTGTTATAAATCATGCAGACTACAAAGTAGTTCGATATATCAATTTCGTTCTTCTTAATTAAAAGCAAACTGATTAAAAAAAATCTAAACAACTTGGAAACTGTGTAACTTAAGAAAAGAAGAAGTTCGTCTCTGTTTCATATTGTCTGGGGCGAAAGTGTCATCAATTAACTATTATCAATTAACGGAGGCACCCGTTCCAATTTCCAGCGTTCTCTCCGTTCCCGTCTGTCTTGCTTATCGACAAAGAGTCGTTTCTAATTCGAGATGGAACTCGTAGACGATACGATAGGAAACTGATGGGGGCGAAGAAGAAGAAAGCCAGGGGAGGCTCGGAAAGAAGACGTGCAGTGGAATGCTTCGAGCCAACGGAAGAGACACCGTGCCTGCTTCAATTCTACGATTTCTGCAACGAATTAGCACGGACAAATTTCTCCCTTGCCTTGAACCCTCTGTTGTTTCTTCCTCGGCTGAAATTTGCTCGCATCCTGTCGCTTGTCTCAAAGAAACATCCGATTTCGCTTTTCCTATCCTTCTTCTGTCCACGTTGATCGAAAAACGAAATTTCCTTTGTCATCGACGACTCGAAGAGCCCATTTGTATTACTTTCTTATACGTTTTTTGTTGTATGTAATGTTGATGTAAATGTTGAAGCTACAACACATGTAATGTTGAAGCAAATTTTGCGTTTCATTGCGACATCTGTCTTTTTCAGGTTAGGTCACATATTTGTTATGTTACATAACTTTAGAGATTGCGTCGCCTGTATTATATTACATAATCTTTATTGTAGAAGATAGGTATATTGTATAACCTCTATTTTAGGAGTTAAATTAGTTTAAAAAATATTGTACTATTTGGAATTTATTGCTAAAGGTCAAGTATACTTTTCCTATCAAAATTTGTGTTCAGAATATTTAATATTTCGTGTATGAAACACTTGCGATTTCATGAATAGTTTGCTATATCCAACAAGGAATACAAAAAATGAAATGTCCTCATTTTCTTTCTGCATAACTTGTCACGCGATTTTCATATTTTGGATAACCCAATAACTATTTGTAAAGGAACTATGAAATACGTTCATATTAACCCCTTGTCCTACAACTACGAGCTACGCCAGTGACGCACTAGCTCTTCAAATATGGTAGACATTGTTAATATTTTTAATATGCTTGAATGTTCAACTTCGGTCTAATCGTAATTTACCTATCCGAGGATCACTAAATGGGAAACAATCTTGACATTCGAACTTTCTTTAATCACTTTAACGGTGTAGCAATTAATAGTTCGTTATGTCTGACGCACTTGCTGAATAAGTCGTAGCACAAGGGGTTAACCCAGCTTCCTTCACTAGGTGCAGTTGTTATTAAATACATTTAATCACGTCAAAAATCTACATTTCCAAACAGAAACATTTATTAAAAAAAAAATTATGTAAAAGCTGTCTAAAATTCGTCAGTAAGTCTTTCAAAGATCATCAGAAAATGATAAAAAAAATCGTCAAAGCCTAAGAAACGTCCAAAATTTGTCTAAAAAATTACCTAAACCGCTTAGAGCACTCCTAAAGATAAAATACGAAAGTTATTCGTCAAAGATCGAAGTACGTACAAATTAAGCAGATCGGGCATTAGTAAGATCGAAAAATAGAGCCCCTATTACAGAAATGAATAAAACGAATGAAAATTTAACAACGACGACTGACAATCGCGAATTCGCCCCCTTGCTGTTCTGTCCTGTACGACGTACCAGTGTACCGACCCTCCATTGTCTCGAACGACCCCCCTCCGGTTAGGAAGCGCGCGATAATAAATATAGAGAATGAAAAATTATTAAAAACTTCCTTTTTAGCCTTGGTAATCCTCGTCGCCCCCAGAGATGCCCGCATTAAAAACCTGCCACCCCCTTCCTCATCTCCTGGCCGACCTCTTTCTCCACCACCACTTTCTCCACCCTTGTCCATCCTGACTCCGAGAATCCTCGGGGTTGGGTGTCCGGACACGCGAATTATTTATATGTAGAAGTCTCTCTGACGACATTACCGGTGTTAGCATTAAATCATAATGTACGACTCACTGGGAACCACCGTGATTCATTCTTACACGCGTTCCTCTGACAACAGGATCCTCTTTCATCAGATTTACAACATTCTTCATTCTTTTTTACTCCCATGTTCGTTAATTTGGATGAGTGGAACGTAAGTTTAACTCTTTCCATGCGACAACTTTCAATCACGCGAATGCTTACGACGATATGCACGTACGATTCGTTCGATTCGCCGTATTTGAGTTTAGAGACCGTTTCGGTTGATTTTCATTGCTTCACGTTGTTTTATTACGATTACGGGGTGTCATTTTAATTTATTAATTAGTACTGTGCTATTTGTTACTTCTACGGCGTTCAGAATCTGCTGACTATACGTACATTTATTGCTAGTGCTTGTTTATATTGAATTAGTGACTATACTCATTTTTGGTCTACAGTTACAGTTTAATACTGATAAATAACTTGACCGTGTTTCCATGTATAATATAATACACAAGAATAGAGTAACTGTTAACAACTATCTAAATATTGGTGACTGTAACACCCTTAACACCCAATGTCTAATAGCGGATAGTGCTTGAAATACATTGAGTATTATGAATCGAGTAACTATCAGCATACAACTGGAGATAAGTTATAATGTCATTTGTATACCGTGCATTACATACAAGTGAGTAGCTCTAGCTAATTAAGTATTCGCAACTGAGTAACTATAGGCTCTGAATCTACTTAGAGATAAGTGACTATGATAACTTTAATTCTCCGTGCCTATTTATTGGAATCTAGTTCTCCAGATCCAATGAATATTCAAAAATAGGTGACTATGGACCAACATTAACCTAGTAATAGGTAACTACAGTAGTATCAGTATCAAATAAGTAGGCATTAGATGCTCACCATTAGGCAGTGGTGGATCGAATAGACCAACATCCGCCTATGTATTAGTAGTTGACTACAATGGCCTTAGTATGCCAGAAATATGCATTGGTTGTCCAAAAGTAGTTAGGCAGAAGTAAGTAGCTATAGCTACTTATACAACTAAGTAAACCTTGGATATTTGTCATTAGTAAACAATGGAGTAGACATAGTCGTTTTAGTATCATACCTGTATAAGTATGGATTGGGTACCACCATTAAATAGGCAATGGTGGGTACCCATAACCTTGTAGAACTTATAGTCACTGTGACTAGGTGAATGCAACAGCCGTAATATTCAGTAAGAAAGCATTGGTATTCACCATTAGATAAATGATGGAGGGTAATTATAACTTCTTATGGCTTCAACATCCACCAAGCAATGCGTGACTATAGTAGTCTTAATATTCAATAAATAGAAATTGGTATTAACCATTATTATGCAATATTGAATAGATTTATTTACTTGTGAGATCGGAATCTACATAGTAATAGCTACTTAATGATATGATCACTCCCTAATGGTTCTTCAATATTCACTCCATAGTTCTGTAGCATTCACTAATTCAATGTTTGCTTGTGAGTACTTTTTTACCCTTAGCACAAACAGTGGGTGTCTGTCTTAACCCTTTGCGGTTCTATGTCGAGTGTGGCTCGACATGGTGTTATTCTTTGACCGTGGAAATAATTCGGATAAATTGGTTGATTCGAGCCGTTTTTGTTTCTTTGCCACTTGTAACAAATTAGAAATATCTTTGTTACGCAATCTGCATTATTAGAATACATTTTATTGTAAACGGACTTCTTCATCTATTTTGTAAGTTAATTAAGGAGCTGTAGGTAGAAGAAATTAAGGACCACAAAGGGTTAAACACAGCATTCAAGTTATTGACAAGCAAGATAAAATGGAACTTCACATGGAACCTCCCACCACCGATGTGAACAGATAAGATCGATATCATATTAGTTAGAATCTGTTTACAGGAAACGAAAAATAATAACGATGTAGAATTTTGTAAATGAATAATTTTGCACGATGTGAAATTAGAGTAGATCCATTCTGTTGGGAACTTAGCGTCAGTATAAAAGGCTCCAGTCGTCCTTTACATCTTCATGCGCCGATTGGATTTGCCAATTAATTGCCAACGAGGGATAAAGCCGGCAGACCGTGGATGAAAGAATAACGACGCGGAAACGAAACGAAATTTAAATATTCTCGCGGTATTGCCGACATTCCTCTGAGCCTCCCCAGTTCACAGGAAAGGGAGAAGCGCGAGTGCTCGGTGTAATTGCAAAATTGCATTAGCTTTGTGTTCTTCCGCCGTTCGCCCAGACGTAAGAGATACGCATGCAGAGCGTGTGTTGCATCAGATGATTCATATGGATTTTCATGTTCCGTTCTTTTCCCCCCCTCAGGTAGGCGATAAGTATCGTTCTTTCAGACCAACACGCCCGCCAGGCCACCAGATAAATCTTCACAGATTTCTGTGAATGGAAAGGGAATCATTATTACAGCCAGCACGAAATACTGATCACCTAGCTTTTAATTACGAAAGTTACGAAAAGCTAAGCTTAAGATCACCTACTATATTCACCATGGTTATTAATCTCGAGAAGGCTTAAATTATTTTCAGTTTCGAAAACATGTGCTGCTCCACTGTTACGTCTTTTTTTTTTGAGCAAAAATTTCTTTCTTGCATCTTTTAGCCAATGCTTCTGAAACTTCTGTGTAGACAGTTGGATCATTCGTATACTTTGTGTATGATAATTTTTGAATTTTGAGCACATCAATAGACTTGGATTAGTATAGAATGGACACATAATTTGAAGTAGAAAGTAGACTACAAAAATAAGCAGATAATTAAGCATAGTCGTATATACACTTTAATCGATAAAAATCGACACAAACTTCAGAGAAAGTATCGTAACAAATTTCGCAATTTAAAATAAGAATCCATCAAATGGGTTTAATGGGTTTAGTAAAAACGAGTAACGGATTAGAGATTGTTCGAACATTGTGGTTTCTAGTCCAGCCTCATTTCGTAAGCAACCGACTCTGTAAATAACAAATCCGAAAATTATACCGACATAATAAATGCATCCAGGAGAGACAGTCTTTTCACACCTCGTGCTTTGTTCAGCAGAAAGTTTCCGAAGGATACGTAATAATCCTGGCCACAATTCTGCGCGCACCATTCTATAAAGTAGGATGGCGGCGGAAAAAGAGGGACGCCGGAAGGTTCGCGGAACGAAAGAGGGAAAAGAGAAAAGAGAAAGACGTGTAGGTACGGCAGCGTGCTGTATTAGATTTGCTTTCTAGGACACTTTAATCAAAATGTACCTATGTAAATTTTTGAATACACATCCCTCGTCTACTCGCGATGTTTGTATAGGTCAGGCGAAGGTATTTTCCTGGCGAACACCAGCGTCGCAAACGGCACGGGGCTGCCGTCGCCGTTGCGTCCCCGTGAATTAAAGAATTTGCAATTCTGAAATTCAGGCGATCGCATACATACACCACCATCCGGTTTTATCTCCGCGTCGGCCTTTCGTCTGGGGTAAGTATCGACCGAGGCAGCCCCCAGCACTGGACCAGGCTACGCCGAAGAATGTGGGATGCAGCGAATTCGTTCTTGCACCCAGGAATCCTTTTCGGTTCTTCGTCATTTCAGGTATGCTCGCTTTTATACCGCCTTCTGAGCCGATATTCCGTTATTGGATATATATGGTACTCGGATGCCTGCTTCCGTGAGACAATGGCTCGGTTATTTCTGACTTGTATCCAAGTCCGCCACCAAGTGCGATAATTTCGTTGCGTGAGTCATATAATTTGTAGAAGTGATATCTACGAATTAGTTTCAGTAAGAGGTCGTTGGTATAGTATACTGCATATTGTAATGTACCATTTATAATACTATTATTACCGTGTTAATTCGAAAACCAGTACTAGGTTTAGTACTAGGTCGACCTGCATAGGTCGACATGTTTAGCTTTACTCCGATAAACCTATCACTCTGTAATAAATATGCCTTATCACAACACTTCTGCTTGATCTATCTGTATAAAGGACGCGATGCTTTATTCACGTACGGTGATCAATTCTTTGATCTACAGTAATTATTTATAATTTATAATTTCCGATAGTTTCTGGACTCTGGGTGCTCATTTATGAAGCTTGAAATGTGACCTTCACACCCTGTAGTTTGTAGTTCGAACTCCATCTTTTAATGAAACGAGTGTTAGTTTTTGACAGACAAACTCTATGAAATTTACATTTCTACCATTTATAACAAGTGAAAAACCCCATTATACTTGGCAATGTTATTTTAGTAACATAATTTTAATTAATAGTCTTATTAACCAATTTCGTTTACTAAATCTATTAACGTGTTTTGTTCAATAATTCAATTAACTCGTTTTGTTTAATAATTCCGTTAACCTTTTTAATATAATACATCCAAATTATTGACATCAAGGTCATTTATGCATTTGTCTAAGAGACAGTATTCGCACATAAATTGAATTAATGTTCCCAATTGACAAACACGACTTAACCTTTAATAAACCCAAACATATCTATTTCTGCGTGCCGCCAATTTGTCCCCACATTTTTTAGCTCTGCTCTGGATCCACAGTGAACTAAGAATAACCCAAAAACTTTAACTCGAAACAAATATAGAACGTACTTTTTCAATATCAGCAATACGGCAGTGCCCACTCGCCAACGATGAAACGGCCCAGCGAAAGAAGAAGGGAGATGAAAGGATTGCGAGCCACGAATTTCAAGATAAATTCCAAAGGACAATTACGACATTTTAATTGCACAATACCCAGGAATAGAGGACGTCGAATACAGAGCAGAGAGGACGAGGTAAAAAGGAGGAAGAGAGGAGGCCAGACACGTCGGTGGCGGAGAAGAAGAAGAGAAAGAGACGGACAAAGGGGGTGTTGCGAGAGTGGGGATGGACGGATACAAGAAATGACCGACCAAGCACACACGCGTATAATTATAATAACATTACTTGACAGAGATGGCAGCGAGAGACGAGCCCTACCGGACAGGCTACGGCGAGCATTGAAATATTATACCTACCAAAGAGAAAATAATTAAAATTCAACCCTTGCGCTTGCTTGCTTGGCTCGCATACGAACACACAGAGACGATGTTCGCGTGTGCATCGACGTACTTACCCACGTATCGCACGGTAACCACCCCATCCTTCACGACCACCATCCCTACCTACCCACCCAGTTCTTTTCCAAGGATGGGGTTTCCCATATTTTTTCCACCGCCGTAGGTACCAGGTATTCTAGAAACGTTTGTTCGTTACGGACGTGATTCTGAGCACCGTTCCACGGGTAAGTAGAAAAATCTACCCCCTGTGCTCTGCTCGCGTATCGGATTATCAAATGTGCTATGTATGTACACGTTCAGCTACCTTTCATTATAAAAATTTTTACTTCCATATTGATCGTCATGATAATGGGAAATGGAGAGATTTTATTTTAATGAATTATCGCAATGTTAATTTATCCCACCGTATCGCATTACGTGCGACGTCTGGTAACACTCAAAGTACAGCGAGTTGCATAAATATACCGGCCCCTCGATGATTTTCAATGATCTCAGCTATCAGCACGAAATCATGGTCAGTATAGGTTAAACACTAATTCGTAGCGCGTAAAAAATAAATAGTGCGAAAGAAAATTGTATTAACGTAAATATTGTGCTAGGTTACGTATTTTTCGTGTAGAATAATGCATCGGTTCATAAATATGCGCATATATTAAGATTGTCTGTCGAAAATAATATTCCGTTATTAGGTCAGTATGCACGTTTCCTTGACTTTAATCCCGTAGAAAATTTGTGAGGAATATTGATATGAACGATATCTTCAAATAAGCGTAAATATTGAAATTTGCGATTGCTAACGTATATACAATAAAATATAATAAAAAGATTAGAGTATAATAAAGATAGGACAATAATAGTAAAGAATAGTCAAAAATCTTATACGTAGTGTACCGAATTGAACTTTCTACATAATTTGTAGCGATAGGATCACGAAAAGTTATTAAGTTTCGTATTTTTGTACACAAAACGCGATGAAACAGTTGCTCTTAAACAGTCAGTATATTTATGGGACGCCCAAAAGTTAATTATATGCTTTGCTGAATATTTACATTAATACGACATGTTCTTTTTATATAATGTGTTGTATTGTATAAATATGTATGTATATAGTATACACTACGAATTAGCATTTAAAGATATTCATAATAATTTTTAATTTGTGGTTGTACAGTGAGTCTTATTTGCAGGATCAGCAGAACATTACTGAGGATTCAGTACATGTTATACGTTCATGTCATTTACCTCTGGCTTATGGCTGAGAACACTCTACTTGCAATGTAATCAATACTTAATACAAAAATGTATCGTGCTTGCCGTGTTTTTATATCATAAACTTACTTTAACTTATAATGGAAAATCGATATTTTGTGAACGAATAAATCCTCAGGTTCAGTTTAACCCTTTGTGGTCCTTAATTTCTATTACCTACGGCTCCTTAATTAATTTAAAAAATACACGAAGAAACGGATTTACGATAAAATGTATTCTAATAATGGAGATTGCGTAACGAATGTATTGCTGATTTGTTACAAGTGGCAAAGAAACGAAAACGTCTTGAATCACCCTATTTATCCGAATAATTTCTACGATCAAAGAGAAACGCCATGTCGAGCCACACTCGACATAGAACCGCAAAGGGTTAAAATGTGAATGTATTCTTAAAAATTACTTTACAGGTTACATCGTGTGTATATTTGAAATTTAATATAGTACCTTGAGTCCCTATATGATCAGCACAAACTTTTGTATATACTTAGCATAAACAAAGAGTGTTTTCATGACTCTTTCGCAAATATTTAAAATTCGACAAGAAATACAAAATTATCATTTAAAAAAATACGAATAAATACGATCGCAGTTTCATTTTTGTCGAGAATAAAATGTGAATTACCTATACATACGTATACCATTGTATCGTATAATATCTCCGTTATCATATTTGTCCCTCCGAGTTGAATATTTTTCCCCATCATTAAAAATGTTATTTACTCTGTACACTCGCGGTTTGTATTGTGAAATAGCAAACGATAGCGAACGTCAGCAAGCCGGATACGTATAAACGCGATACAGATACTTGGGTCAAATATGCATTAATAAATGCCGTATTAATCTCGCAAGGGGGAAGGATAGAACGATATTATCGAGCGACGTTCCCGGCGAACGTCAGTTTCACCTCCGTCGTAACTTTTTCATGAATAATCCTGAGGCTAATTTGAATAAATTATAACAGGCGGCGTTTGACTGGCCCCGAATTCACGACAGTGCTATTGATAGCCGTGAAAACGGAACAAGAGGGAGAGGAATCTCCGTGGCTTCCATTAATTCCTTTGTCTCTCGAGTTCGCGGACGAAGAAGTCATTTTCAAAGCCTTCGTTTTTTTTTCATTCCCGTCCCCTACCGAACAACCATTAAAATATCAATTAGAACGGCACTCGTGTTTGCCATTTCACGAGATCGACGCCTTTTCTGCGATTCAAACCCGCCTCGTGACGTAATCGATTCGTGTAATTGGGGTGAATTGAAATTGATATAACGCCGAGATTGAATTTAATTAATTAATTCTGGTTGAACTCGTTGTTCTTTATTGGTGCTTCGACCAGATAATAACTTCATTATCGTTTTTATTACAAGATACTTGTATACTTCTTATACCCTGTTCAACCGTTGAAGAGTGCTGAGCAGATCGAATGCCTGATGAATATTCTCCGTTCATGTAAACATTTGTCCTTATGATAAGTGCCGCTTTATTTACCATGTTATTTACTATAAAGTATGTTGTAGTAAATAACTTCAACATATTTTATAGTAAATAACATGGTAAATATATACTGGTAAAATTATGCGGGCATATTTAAAACACTGTACGTGATATCAAATAACAAAGCAGTTGCCATTTCCTATGTTTGTTGCAAATTTTCTATGAAGTGTTTGAAACACTACATTGGATTCTATATAACATTCTTTATATTCAGTTTATTCTTTATTATTTGTACTATATAATAAAGTTGTGTATATAATTATACATATATGCAATGCAACGAATACTACATATACTATAACATATACTCTATTTTTACAGTTAGATTCTGTAAAATATAGAATATTGATAGGAACTGATAGCTGAAAGTTGGAACACCATATACAATCCCTTCATACAATCATTATGGAAGGTATCGCTACTCCTGGAACACTCTGCACCCAATTAAAACGACGAATCATCGTCGTATCTCGGCAAAATATACAAATTGGCTGTATAGGAAGGCATAAGAGATTTTCATTCCTTTAAAACCGCATCCCTTGCTCCGGGAGAGAAAGCAATATCGGAATCGAGGATACCGAACCAGTATTCACGAAGCATCGAATTCCTTCGCGAGCGATAGCATCTACAATGGCAACGAAAGCTTGAATAGAAGAGTTCCAAAGGTGGGAGGAAGAATCGAGGGTTGCTAGCTTGAATACCGAGACGATGAAAAAGGACAAGCAGACACGTTGAATAGAGGAGAGGACAGAGAACGATATAGAAAGGCAGAATCGCCGTTTGCAAGTGTTATTTGTACCGTATCGAAGAACCCCGAGACTTCAACTCCCTCTATATCCTCCCACACCCACCACGAGACCCCACAGCCACCCTTCGAACCGCCTTACAATTTCACCCTGGCTCGTTTCGCTTCTCCGGCGACAAATAAGCAACAGAACGAACACGGCCCTATCTCGCACCAGCTACGATCCGCCTCGGAAGCACTTTAGATTCTTCAGTCTTGATTCCGTATCCTGGACTGAAATTTATCTTCTTCGACCCCGCCCGCTTTCCGAGACATCCTTTTAAATTGGAATCAAATTCTTATCTGCGTTCGTCTGCCACAATTTTATTCCCATTGCAATAGCGATACGTTCAGACGGGGTAATGAGTGTATCGGAGATGTCTCGGCTTCTTTTGCCCGAGACAATGATGGGCTAGCGAGGGCACAGCACGCCTTTAGGTGTAAAGAACTCGTGGACATCAACGGGTAATGTTTCCGTTTGAGTATTTCCGTGTTTGACAATTCGATATTTATAAGTTAATGGTTTTATCGAATCGTAAGTTTACCATTTTTTGAATTTATACGTTCACAACTGTTTAAGTGGAGGCCACCCCTGGGTATTGATGAGTAATGTTTCGAATTGGAAGTTTATTTAGAAGTTTGCGATTTTGAAATTTATGAATTCACGATTCTGTATATTATGGAACCATAATATTGCACATATACAAGTCTATAACAACCTATAAGTATAAATTAATAGTTTTTACATTTATAAATTCATAGTTTTGTAAATTTACTAATTCATAAATTTGTACATTTTTAAATCGCCAATCTGTACATTTTTAAGTTTGTGAATTTAAAAATCTACAATTTTGTAAATTTCTATTTTCATATTTCTTTTTACATTTCGATTTCTATGTTTTTACGTTCGTCTGCATCCCTGCATTTTTCTACGTTCTTCTACGTTTCTAAATATGTAAATCTCCAAATTCCTCAATTTTCAATGTTCTGAATTACAGTATCATTAAGGATCCGAAAATATTATTTATTAAATTCCGAAATTCCGAAATTTTATAACTTTCATATTTTTAAACTGCAATTGATAAATAAGCAAGTTAAGAAATCTACAAATTGAACACTGCCCAAATGCTGAAGTTCCTAAATTTTTCCATTGCAAGTTTTTAAACGTATAAATTCCTATATTTTCTATATTCCTAATTCCGAAATTTCTCAATTCTGGAATCCCTAACTTTTTAAACCTCTGACCTTCTGAATTCATAAATTCCTACATTGTTAAATTCCTAAAAGTCTGAAGTTGTAAATTCTAGAATTCCTGAATTTCTAAATTCTCAAATTTTTCAAGTGGTACTAAGGATACAAATTTTTGAATTCGCAATTATTTAAATGTCCAAATACGGTAAAGCAGAACTTGTGAAAATAGATACAAACATGTTAAAGAACTTGTGATGTTACATATTTCGAATATTGATAACACTTGAATATTTTGTCTCAAAATTGCTTCGTACACATCAACCCCTTGCGTGTAAATTAAGTCGCGTTCATTTTCATGAATACCAAAAGAATGTAACTCCGATCAAGAATAGACACCGTATTTCTGACACGATGCAGCAAGGCGAGACTTTATCAAATTATACCACAAAAGCTTGAACGACAATAAAGTCTTACAGTAATGTTCCGAAGGAGTAAAGGTACAAAGGGGATCGGGTGACACGTTATGCTGATACACGGGGTCCTATAGACCTAGGATCGGTACGAGGAAAATTGAAAATGAGCATAAAAGGTATAAAAAAGAGCGAGACACAAGGCAGATTGCCGTGGAACATTCTTCGGCAAAGGAGCAATTCATTTTCGTATGCTATATCAATTTCTTGCTTCGCCTCCTTCTCGCCCCTAACCTGCCCTGGCGCTCCCTTCTTAACCATCGCCCACCCCATTCCACCCAGCAATCTTCGATCTATACTCGTTTCATCCCTTAAAACTGTTAACTCCGGCAGACATCAAGGGGAATGCGAATTAGCCCGACTGTCTTATCCGCGCCGATAAAAATGACGACGAAGAAACCGAGCGTACTCTCGTTTCACTCTCGCAACCCTGTCTCGACGATCGTCTCGTAAAACTTATACCTTAATCGATTCCTGGCTCGCTTCCATCGTTTAAAAATTTCATGCAGAAATACAGGGGGTGTTCCTTTGAACATTGAGGGGATAATTGTTCGCAATCGATGCGACGGTGTTTCGAGAAAATAGGAAACGTTCGATACATGTTTAATGCACGTGTGCCAGCTCGGTGTCGAGAAGGGTAGTTTAGTGGCGGGTGGATGGCCGCATTTAGGGTTGCTAATAAATTGGTTTTTTAATTTGAGAATGTGAGAGTTCGAAAATTGTGGGTCGAATTTTTTGTGCTACGAGATTTTAAAGTTTGTGGACTGTTATTTTTTAGAACGTGGGAATTATAATTTAAAGGTATTTGTGCATTATTATTTTATTAATTTATGAATTTCAATTTTTTGAAGTCCATGAATAATAATTTTATGGGATTTGTGAATTATAATTTTATGAAATTTATTATTTATTTTGCGAAATTTTTTAATTAAATCTATGAATTATGATCTTACGAAAGTTATATATTAGAATTTTATGAAATTTATAATTAACCAAGTTGTTTGAAATTTGTGGAGTGCGTAAATTATAAATGTATAAATTTCTAAATTCTGATATTCTAAAATTTCAAGATTCTAAAATTAAAAATTTTCAAATCGCTAAATTTGTAAACTCATAAATTCTCAAATTTCAAATACTATCGTCTCCAAATCTGCAAGTTCATGGATTCACAAATACTCAGTTTTCAAAGTCTCAAAATTTATAGAAATTTCCAAATTTCAAAGTTGCTAATTCCCCAAAGTTGTGAAACATAAGTAGGTATAACCCAGAATGTACTATTTTGAATTACTATTATTTAAAAAAAATATTTGTGTGCATCTATTCCAGTGCAGAAAATTATTACTTCCGTAAGTGTTGAAACCGGTCATTTTTAATAATTATTTCCGATAATTAATCTAACTGATTAATCAATCGTGACAGACGATAATTTCCAAAACATTGCACATATACCACTTATATTACATTAACTACATTACTGTCCTCTTCAATAATACAGCCCTTCAATATTCCACTAATCCATTATCATAATCTTCCACTATCACCAACAATTAATACGACTTGTAATAAAATTTCGTCTCAATTTCGCTAAAAACTAAACATACCGAAAACTGTAGATATTCTTTCTTTCTTCATAAGTAATATTTCCACTCATATTTCTTAAAGCACGATAGCATCAAAAACGTGATATTTGTATGGTATCCGGTAACTATACTTCGCATTTGTGCCGTCCGAACACGTGCTGCGTATATTCACGATACCCCGAAGACACGGAAGGAAAGGGTTGTGCTGTAGAAAAGTCGGAGATCGATCGATCATGCATTATAGACTGGAAACTGACAGCCGGTGATAGATCGTGGTAATTAAATAACTCGTTGCGATCATGCCAGCCTCGAGATTCGGTCACGGTAACAAAGAGGGTGGCGGTGGGGTTAGTTGCACGAGGGTTCGGTAGCATGTGCACGTCATTTCTGAACGGGGTGTAATTGACAAGGCAATTGATAATCGCTATACAGATGACAGTATCTCCAAAAATGTACCACTACGAGTATTAGGCTTTTATCATACATTCAATATCTATTAATCACTCGGTCATAATCACTGACATTTTGTTAGTTTAATTTACATTTTTACATAAAAAATAAGCCATAGAAATATTTGCTTCTGGTTTATTACATATTGTTTGTATGCAAATTATGATTCACGCATTGCGCGTTCGCAAATTATCACTCACACATTGTGAGTGTGCAAATTATTAGATGGAAGATTTTGTCCATCTACAGTGACGTGCAAAAGGTTTCCAGCCAGTGACATTTCGTACTCCAATTTATTTTAAAAATAGATAATGATTTTTAATTATTATGAGATGCCATTATGAGATATAGAAAACAAAATAATATATTAAAAGAATATTGTTTATGTTTGTAAGTATATATAATGACTGGTTACATATGCCATATAATGGCACTAGCCGGAAACTTTTGCTCGCCACTGTATATCATAACATATGCTCGAACCATTAATGCATCTTTTTTGAAAGCATTAGGTACAAATTTGGAAATGGTTCTTTGTCATCGTCCTCGAGAACATCCGTATTTGAAACATTCCGTATTTCCGATGTAATTGAATTTATGTAACTGTTACATATTCAAATAAGTTGAAAAGTATTTGTGAAATTAGTATTTAACAGTGAAACTACTAACCGGGCAATGTGATCGATGTCAGGCTTCACATTACATTACAAAATTTTGTTGCCGTGCTTTTGTCATCATGTGTGCAGCTTTTATTCAAGTATCGGTATAAATGAGTAAATAAAAACAGTGTGATCGAAACGCAATGTCGAGAAGAGTAGAGAAACATTCCATATTGTTCTGACAAGTGGAACAAATGCAATTTTTATTTAAATATCCTTGATATTTCATATCCAACAACGTAGTCGATATGATAGTCACGTTGAGAATGCGTCGAAAGATTCCCCAGTGAGGTTTTCTTATTCGAAGGGATACCTGCGATAGCGAAACATCCCCTGGCACGGGGTGGTAGCAGCAGGGGGACCAATTTTC
Source organism: Coelioxys conoideus (assembly GCA_947623535.1). Taxonomy (NCBI): domain Eukaryota; kingdom Metazoa; phylum Arthropoda; class Insecta; order Hymenoptera; family Megachilidae; genus Coelioxys; species Coelioxys conoideus. The sequence continues at coordinate 10,472,992 of OX392451.1, read as the reverse complement.
ACAGCAGCGAGATATATCCGGAGGTCTCCGAGTACCGAAGGGTTGGCGGCAAAGATCACAAGTAATTGAATGGGGGTGGGAGGGTGGTCTCGTTCTAACCCCCGTGAGTGTTCAACCAATTAATCCACTTCAATCCAGAAAGCAGTCCTGTGAGCATCGAGGAACCTTTCTTTGTTTCTCTATTACGTTCTGCAGACGTGGCCAAGATGTATTGAGATCGAAGGAAACACCTTCGGGGATTCAAACTGTTTCCGTCGTCGATCTTTAATGTTTTATCAAAATATTTCAGCGACAGTGTCACAGTACTTCTCCTGATTATTTCCTGTGCGTCGAATTAATCTGCAGCTCAGGAGAATACTTAATTTATGATATTGAAGGACACGTATGTAAAAATATAGAGAGTAGTAGTTGATGAATATTACAGTGTTCGAATGTTAAACCCTCCTGATTTACTTGTCATGTGCGTCAGTCAAAACTGACTAATCACAGATTTTAAAACAGATAAAGAAAGTTGAAGTGTTATGTCATTTTGTATTCGGTAACCTTTGAGTACGCAAATTTTAAGGGGACTTCAAATTGAAGCGTATTAAAAATTCTAGTAAGATTCTTCATGGTTGAGGCGCGCGTTCGTCACGTGTCAGACTCGTGAAAGTATGGCATGAGATTTGTTTAGATGTATGTTCTTCGAGATTGAACCACGAAGTAGTTAGGTGGTGGAATCAATGAATCCATGGGAAAGACAAAAATAATCAAACAACTGGCGAAGGTAAAATGTATGTACTTTATTGAAACTAAGACTTGAATTATCACTTAAGAAAAATAGTAACACCTCGCAAACTGACAACGGACTTTAAGGATAAATTTGATGTGTACTCTTTGAGAGTTATTGGAAATCTGTTCAAGAGAAAAAATAATGTTCTCTCCAGAATAAAGTATGTAGTGGAGATTGGTGTGCTGCTGGGAGTGAGCAAACGACTGAATTGAAATTAAACTATTTTCATTGGCTCTGGAAAATTTAAGGAAAGTGAGCAAGAACCGCCGAAAAAGTACAAAATTGTTTGTCACCTAACGGTTCGACACTCATAAAATAATAAACTGCGCTGGCTCTCGAAAGTCAAGGTGAATTAAAAAAAGTTTAAGAATATTGCACGTTGTAAAGAGCTGCAAAAGGCAGTTGTTGATAATTCATGAATTTTCTAAAATTAAAAATAAGCCCAATGGCTTTATGATTCTATGAATGCGCCTCAACAGGGTTAATAATCACTGTAAATTAACAAATGGATCCCGTCGAGACACAACCTCGCTTTCGATCCGAATTCACTTCGAACCGCAGTGGGGCAACAGAAGTTGAAGGTTCGCACGAAGGACACTTTCGGTCGCAAGGCAATAGAAACGGGTATAGATAGAAGGAGGTAAACCGCTATTAATCCACACCAAAATTGAGTATTATTAGGGGATAAATCCGGGATTTGCGGTCGGCCGGGTTAAAATCTCTTTCCGCCGTATCTCAGGAATATCTGGTAATCGTTACTTTACGTGCTAGCGAGAAACTTTTTCCCTCTCCACGGCCCTCTCTATCTATAAGATTAGACCAGATGCGGATTTACTTTGTTTTATTGACCAGGCCATCCCCACGATCCAGTCTGAAAGGGACTTAATTGGTGTTGCGGGGACGCTTTGATACCGCAACGTTTCCAGACGCGGCTATCCGCCGAACTCTTCGGATTTCCAATCTCCAACCGTTACTATCTGATCCACTGTGTGTATGCTTATTAGAATGATCCAAAAAAATGTTATCCTCGCGCTCACCCTCTAAAAATCTAGTACATGGCGTAAAAGATATCCTCTCAAAGTTTGAGCCCACAAATTTAAATTTGACGGTATGTAATTTCAGGTTAAGATGGTAATTCTTTTTGCTCTCACCCTCTCAACATTTATTTATGATGTTATACATATACAGTCGTGGACAAAATTAAGTGGACAGGTATCATAAATAGCAAAAGGTTAATTTAATTGAACTAATAATGCCTATAAATCAAAACTTTATTGCACAATTATATACATTAAATAAATAAATTGTATATTGAATAAATGTTATTTCAAGTCTACAGAAACATTTCACGTTCTAAGTTTAAAATTTATTTAAAACATTGTAATAAAATAACCAAATTTTTTACATTTATGCAATGTCCACTTAATTTTGTCCATGACTGTATGTTACACACACGGTACAACACCATGACTAAATTTTTAGGGGACGAGTATGGTGTTATACCGTATGTGTAACTGTATATGTATGTAACAATAATTTCATAAGAAAACAGTTGCAAAATAAAAATTTGAAATAAACAAACAACGATATTGCAAATACAGGTACGAATAATAACGAATAATAATACGATAATTGCTCGGTATTGGTGCATTTGCATGATTGGCCACAGCAGATCACCTATCATTGTTGATGATTAAAGTCACAGCGGCTCAGTGTCAGTCAAGCAGCCGAAACGTTCGGGTCAACTTTCACACCTTGTACCGGTACGAGTCAAAGTGTTTATTATCCTATCATCGGTTCATCACTGTGTTATCTAGTGTACTAGTGCAAGTGTCTAGTGTGTTTTATCAAGTTTTTTGTGCATATTACGGGAGTGTATTAACACGTTTTACGGGGTGATTCCCCACATACCTACGTGTTTGCTAATGTGTTTTAATTAGTGATTGTGCATGTGTACACGGATATATTAGTGCATTTTGTGGTGTGGTTTCTCATGTGTCTACGGGTTTACCAGCATGTTTTTACAAGTGACTGTGCATGTGTACACGGATATATTAGTACATTTTGTGGTGTAGTTTGCAATGTGTTTACGGGTTTACCAGCATGTTTTTACAAGCGACTGTGCATGTGTGTACGGATATATTAGTGCATTTAGTGGTGTGTTTCCTCATGTGCGTACGGGTTTACCAGCATGTTTTTAAAAGTGACTGCATGTGTATACGGATATATTAGTGCATTTAGTGGTGTGTGTTCTCATGTGTCTACGGGTTTATCAGCATGTTTTTATAAGTGACTGTGCATGTGTATACGGATATATTAGTGCATTTTGTGGTGTGGTTACCTACGTGTTTTGAGATAATTGTGCAAATACTTTAGTGGCTTTGTGGTGTCGTTACATACGCGTTTTGGCATAGTGTTTTAAACGTCTTAACCAGTTTACGGTGCGGTTACCTACGTGTTGTGACATAATTGTGCAAATGTTTTATTGCTGTTTGTAGTGTCGTTACATACGCGTTTTGGCATAGTGTTTTAAACGTCTTAACTGACTTGTGGTGTGATTACCTATGTGTTTTGACATACTTTTGCATACCGAATGATTGTTTGTTGCACGTTTGCATGAAATAAGACAAATATATTAAAAAGTATATATATGTTTAAAAACGCAAAACGTGGAAAGATGTTCACTAACGGTTGTGACCTTTATGCTTACAGAAGGTGATTTCTTGCCAAGCCGTGAGACAAGGAGCCTAATCCTGAGTGTGCGAGTGCAACCGATCAATCCTGAATCGATCTCCGAGATGCGTTTCGAGTGCCGATCCTGACTGAACGACCGATCGATCCTGATCAATCACCGAAGCGCGTTTCCAGTGCCAATCCTGACTGAACAACCGATCGATCCTGGATCAATCTCCGAGGCGTGTTTCGAGTGCAGAGCTGTGTAGGCGATCGGTGAGTCGCATGCTTTATGGTTCCTCCGGTTCCCATCATGTCGTAGAACGAATGGTTCGAAACGACACGGGAACTGGTTGTATTTTTACATTTTGAAGCGAGCATAGTGACCACGACTGTACGATCGTGCAATATTCGTACAAATTGTATTTTTGTGTATATCATTTATTAGATCAGGATAGGGTTTTCTTGTACATCGCGTTTTAACTTCCTTACGAATCGAACGTAAAATTGCATAGAAGTCGGACGACCCTCCGATTTCGCGGCAGTTTAATAATCGATTCATTTTCAATTTTTCCGTTCGCGTTAACTCTTTTTAAATATACATATGTACAAGGAAGTTTCGCGAAGGACAGATTTCGATATCAAAGTTGATTATCATGAATACTTTTAGTTATTTAGCGAATTTACTTTGATATTAGAAATCTGTCGAGAATGAAATAACCGATATACGTAGATATTTTTGCAAAGTGTTTCTCCATTTTCCATTTTCAAATATAAAGTTAATTTTTCTTGCTTGAGGAGAACGCTTTATTAGCATGTTATTAATCACGTTTCTTAGCTCAGGATTTTCAGCACACATGAAGAAAACTGGTAGGTCAAAATATTGTTGGCCGTGTTCATTTTTATGCTCTAAACTCATACGCGTGCTTAGATGCTACTCGCATGAGTTAGGGCAGGTGAATACGGTTTAGTTTTAAGATGTTTCGGCGATCGACAATTTGACAGTGAATCATACTCGACACAAGTTACACGTGTGTGTGTGGTTAGGTCGTGGACCTTGTGTCGATTAAATATTACATTGATTTATTATAAAATCACGAATTTGCAAAATGCTATCGAAAGATGCATATAGAATCAACAAAATTGAATTGCAAAATTAAGCAAGTAGAGTCAGGACACTTTTCAAAATTATATCAAACTAACAAGATTGAATTTGAAAATTGTACAAGTTGAGTAACTACAAAATTATTACGACATGCACATGTTACATTAAATATTCGAAAGAATAATTAAATGAAATATATTAATGTTCAATTAATATTCACTGTCGATTGTCGATCGATTTCAGCGAAAAAGGTATGAAATATTAGAGTGCGAATGTTGTATTGAACTCGGGTGTCGGAGACGTCCCGGGACGTACTCCCTAGGAGTAGGCATTTTTGCACCCGGGTGGTTGTGTGAGAACCGTGGAGTGTGTTTTTGTGAGAATGGTCTTTGCCAATTTTTTAAATATAGCGTCAGGCAGGCAGGTAGCATACTTCTGGTGTGATTGAGTTAGTTTTTAAGTAGGTAGGGCCGGAGCAAGCATTCATGTTTCTCTGTCCTCCATAAATCGCACGTGAGATGCTTGTATCTGGGGTGTAAAAGACGAAAAATCGAGAAGAGAAAATCTAAATACGACTTAATCGTATTTAATATTCTCTTGAACTCGATTGTTCGTAAGGCCAAGCCTTTTAGATCGTAAGTCGCAGTCGTGGTGCTAGACCCGATTGCAAAAATGAAGTATACAGTGAAGTGAAGTGAAGTGAAGTGCAATGAAATAAAATAAATATTCTGCTCGGATATTCTTTTACGGACAGCGCATTCTGAGAATCGCTGGTCGTATAAATTTCAATTTTCTTTTCTTTCGTAAAGTAACGAATTTGTGTCATATATATTACGTAAAATTTTGATCTCGTTCTTGACGATCGAAGGAAATCGATTGCGGCTCATTTTTATTTCTATAAAAGTGTCCGCTGTCCGTTTCTCGAGATCGATCGACAACGAAATCGAAAATTTATGTAATTAAATATCAAAGCCAAAGAATGTCCGAGTTACCGTAAAATTCCGCGAGTGAATTTTTGTGAGGCTGCCAGCCGAAGAAAGAAGAGGCTATATGCCGAAGAGCCCCGGCAAAATTTGCCAAAGAAGAGGGGAACTATCAATGGCTGTCCATCTTAGGATGGACAGTCATTTTGTCACTATGCTCGCTATTATTTTTTTATATTTTGTATTTGTGTGCTTTTTTTTTTGAACGGTACAAAAAGTATCGTCAAACGCGTTTTGCTCGAACATGACGAGCACACGATCATCGACTCGCGGTATTATTACGATGTTTGAAAATGTAGAATCACGTCGCGATTTTATTACTAATGAAAGTTTGAAAATATAGAATCACGTCGCGATTTTATTACGAAGTTTGAAAATATAGAATCACGTCGCGATTTTATTATAAACTTTGAAAATGTAGAATCATGCCGCGATTGTATTACGAACTTTGAAACATTCGTACCACGTCGCGATTTTGATCGAGATTTGCGATAAATATAGTATCATCGAACGCGTTTTGCTCGAACTTGACGGGCACACGATCATCGATTCGCGATTTTATTACGAACATTGACATTTTTATACCACATCGCGATTTTGATCGAGATTTGCGATTCTCGAAATATTCCACGATTTTATTTCCAGCTTCGAAAATATTACATCATTTTATTACTAACTTCTATATTTGCATGTTACTTCGCGATTTTATTACGAACTTCGAAAATATAGAATCGCATCGCGATTTTATTACGATATTTGAAAATATAGAATCACGTCGCGATTTTATTACGTACTTTGAAATTTTCATAGCACTTCGCGATTTTATTACGACCTTCGAAATTATAGAATCACGTTGCCATTTTATTACGAACTTCGAAAAAATTGTATCGCGTCGCGATTTTGTTACGGGCTTTGAAAATGTAGAATCACGTCACGATTTCATTATGAACTTTGAAAATATTCATATCACTTCGAGATTTTGTTACAACTTTGATAATGTAAAATCACGTCGCGATGTTATTACGATATTCGAAAATATAGAATCACGTCGCGATTTTATTAGAGTTTTGAGAGCTCCGGAGCTCTCCGAGATTTTATATTCTTCTTTCCACTCACCATTTAAAAAAATATAAATTATTGTTACTTCCCAAATCCATGTACGTTTGTCATAAATGGTAAGAAATCTGCAGTCCCTTTAGAATGGTAATTGTACTTTTGTTTCAAGTTTCGGTGATATGTTTCGCTTTGCTTCGATCGTTTTTCCATTCAAGCTTTCTACGTCTTTCAGTTTTGCGATTTTGTTTGTTAGGTTGTTAAGTAATTTCTTCCCTCGCGAGTTCGCAATTTTCATCGTATTTTCTATTTTCGAATGTTTCGCCTCGAATAGAGAAAAATTTCGCTCCTCTTCCGTCGATTTCCAATCTTACTAATATTTTGGACGTTTCAGATTTTCATTTTTGGTAAGTTGTTGCATTGTTCACCCTTTCCAAATCCGCAATTTTCATTTCGTTTCCTATTTAAATTGTTTTGTATTAAATAAAGAAAAACTGTACTCCTTCTCCTATTACCTATCCTAATAATATTTGAATGTTTCAGCATTTGATTTTTGGTAAATTACTACATTGTTCAGTTTCCTCAAAAACCGCAATTTTCATTGCGCTTTCTATGTTCGAGTGTATCCTATAAAATAATCTGAAATTTTATTCCTTCTCCTAACATTTCCTATCTTAATTATAACTTTTCATTTCAGTGTTTGTTCTCAAATAATTTATTAAACGTAGTGCACAAGTATTAAGTTAATTTTAATCTTGTGGGAGGATGGGCGGGCCAGGGCGTAAGTTTTTCGTTACGATATGTGGCGAAAAGCTTTCGCGAATTGTGAGTACCTGTTGTTCCAACCTGCACTCATCTTCAACACTATTCGTGAATTGTTCACGCGTTGAATCGTATCAATATTTTGTCCTTTTTTATTAACTTCATCCCACACACAGTTTAACCAATTTTCTTTACTAGTCGCTTCCTTTTTATATCGTTTTATATTATGCGAGTGCAATGTTGGAGCAACAGGTACACGTAGAGTCTTTAGAATAAGCATTATATTGTAGTATGTGTGAGTATGTGAGTAAAATATAAGTACAAATGCGTATATTTACTAATGCGTACGTTTTACACTAATATTAAGCTCGTGGGAGGATGGGTGGGCCAACGCGAAAGTTTTTCGTTACAATAGGTGACGAAAAACTTTCGCATTTTGTAAGTGCCTCATGTTCTAACTTGCACTCATTTTCACGACAGTACGTGATTTTTTGTACGCGTTGGATCGTAGTATTATTCAGTTATTTTTTGTCGGTTGTTCCGGACCCAAATGACCAAAGGGAATTGTATGATGCGAGGCATAGGGCAGTTGAGGGCAGGTAATAGTGGTCAGTGCTTTGGATATGTCTGGCGATTTGAAGAATAGCTGTCGTAATTTTCCGGTCGATTCTGTCGTGTTTATGACAAAGGTATCTTTTCTTCAATTAGATCTCCTTTTAACGGGGAAACATTTCGCTGATGTATCGCTCATTCTGAGTGTTATTCTCGGTCCGGTTCTGTTTTCTGCTTCTCGTATGTCAGGATTCGATCACCCTTTGGTTCAGGAGGGCGAGGTCCACTCGACAAAAGGTACTGATCTACCTTTTTGCGAAAGTTCTTCTAACTTTCTTCCTTATATATTTATTTTATTTCACCTTTCTTTCGTTCCAACTTTCTTCCCTTTGCTTGGTATACCGTTTTAGATAACATGAGTGCAATCTTAGAACGATTGGTACATTTGCGGCGTTTAGAATAAGTAATGTGTTTATAAGTATGCATGGGAATGCGAGAGTATGCGATTATGATACGAGCGTATATATGTACATCCGACAAGCGATAGATTGTAGTAAGCGTATCCGTGTAATATATGCGAACGTCGAATAAATCATCGTGGGATCATCGTGGGATCATCGATGGATCATGTACAATGTGTGGAGAAGTATATATTGAAGTATGAGTGTAGTGTGAAAGCGTAAGTATGAGTGATTGTATAAGTGAAGCGAAAGTATGGAAATTATTCATGTCATCGTACTTTCGGTTTTCTGAGATGCTTTTATGTATTTGTCGGTTCATCTTCTCCTAGAAAACTGCTCTTAATTTTTATTTTATTTTCAGGACATAAATAATTCTGATTTAATATTGAGCTAGTGGGAGAGTGGAGGGGAGCTCATAGGGTTTTCACTTCATGTGAATCCGGCTTCTCGTAGAAAGTCCGTTCGTAATACCTTTTATTTTCAGGTTTCATTTATTAATACTGAGCTAGTGGGAGGGTGGATGGGTGCTCAATTGGTTTTCACTTCATGTGAATCCGGTTTATTTCTTCACGAAATTCCATCTTAATTTCTCCTTTATTTTCAGGTTTTAATTTATAATATGGAGCTAGTGGGAGGGTGGATGGGAGCTCCTTCAACCTCCTTACTTAACAAAGCTTTGTATGTTTCAGATCTTAGTTTTTGGTAAGTTTTTACATTGTTCACTCTTCCCAAATTCACAATTTTCATTGCGTTTTAACTAATGTATATCATTTGCAGGTGTGAACTAATTTCTCTTACTTACAGGTTTTAATTAATTTCTATTATTTGCAGGTTTTAACTAATTTCTATTATTTGCAGGTTTTAACTAATTTCTCTTACTTACAGGTTTTAATTAATTTCCATTATTTGCAGGTTTTAACTAATTTCTATTATTTGCAGGTTTTAACTAATTTCTCTTATTTGCAGGTTTTAATTAATTTCTATTATTTGCAGGTTTTAACTAATTTCTGTTATTTGCAGGTTTTAACTAATTTCTGTTATTTGCAGGTTTTAACTAATTTCTCTAATTTGCAGGTTTTAATTAATTTCTCTAATTTGCAGGCTTTAATTAATTTCTATTATTTGCAGGTTTTAACTAATTTCTCTTATTTGCAGGTTTTAACTAATTTCTCTTATTTGCAGGTTTTAACTAATTTCTCTTATTTGCAGGTTTTAATTAATTTCTATTACTTGCAGGTTTGAATTTATAATATTGAGCAAGTGGGAGGGTGGATGGGTGCTCAATGGGTTTTCACTTCATGTGAATCCGGTTTATTTCTTCACGAAATTCCATCTTAATTTCTCTTTTATTTTCAGGATTGAAATTATAATATTGAGCAAGTGGGAGGGTGGATGGGTGCTCAATGGGTTTTCACTTCATGTGAATCCGGTTTATTTCTTCACGAAATTCAATCTTAATTTCTCCTTTATTTTCAGGTTTGAATTTATAATATTGAGCTAGTGGGAGGGTGGATGGGAGCTCATGGGTTTTTCGCTTCATGCGAATCCGGCTTCATTCTCTTCGAACCTCGCTCCTAATTTTCATTTTATTTTCAGGTTTCATTTATTAATATTGAGCTAGTGGGAGGGTGGATGGGATAGCTCAAGGAATTTTCACTTCAAGTGAATCCGGTTTTCATCTCCTCATTGGTTTTTCACTTCAAGTGAATCCGGCTTGTTTCTCGTCGAAACTCGCTTTCAATTTTTAATCTTTTCAGGTTTCAATTATTAATACTGAGCTAGTGGGTGGGTGGATGGGATAGCTCATGGGTTTTTCACTTTAAGTGAATCCGGGTTTTTTCTCCTCATGGGTCTTTCACCTCAAGTGATTCCGGATTTCTTCTTCTCGAAAGTGGCTGCTAATTTTTTTTTTATTTTCATGTTTTAATTAATTTCTGGTTAATGTTGCAGCGTGGGTTTTACCCGAAGAAAGAAGATAGAAGAATACATCATCGAGGGACAATCGAGGTATCATCGAGGGATCAACGTGGGATGCGTACCGTATTTGTACCTTAGTTGTAAGTTCGTGGGCGGGCGGGTGGGTCCCCGTGCCTCTTGTTCAGAGTTGCACTCATTTTCACGATTGGTCGTCAATTTTTGCCGCGTTAAATAGTAGAGTCACTCAATTTTCTGTCAATTGTTCCGGACCCGAACGGCCATAGGTGATTGAATGTTGCAGGGACCATGAGGCAGGTGAAGGCTGAGAATACTGGACTGTTCCTGGGATATGGAATGCGTGACGGTGCGCTGGCGAACGCTGTCGTATAACGACTGAGGCGGCCTCTCTACCCTTACGGCTGTGGAGCAATGGGAGCCTGATCGCGAACGCTGTCTGAGGAATAGGGATCCTCTCTTCGGTCAGACCTCCCTCACCCGGCGGCAGTGGAGAAACGGGATCCTGAATGCAACATCCGTCGTCTTGGGACTAGGGTGTCCTCTCTACCTTTTAGTTGTGGAGAAATGGGAACCCGAACGCCATCATGTCACTCGGACTACCGGTACTCTTCGTTGGATTCTGTGGCACGATTCATGTAAGTTTAGTCACCTCTTGGTCCAGGAGGGCGAGGTTCACTTGACAGAAAATGATTATAACCACCGTTTTGCGAAAGTTCTTCTAACTTCCCCCCCCCCCCTTGCTATTTTTCATCGTAATTAATACGAGTGCAATCTTCGAACAAGAGGTACATTCGCGTTTAGGATAAGTATGCGTGCGTGATTACAGAATAAAGCGCGGGGCCCCATTGTATTAGTATTAAGTGCGTGCGGAAGCGCTTTCGTTTCTAACTTGCACCCATTTTCACGACCGGTCGTGAATTTTTTCGCGCGATAGAATGTAGTATTCACGGTGATTGTCTGTCGATTGCTCCGGACTCGCGTGGATCGAACGTGGATTGCATAATGCGGTGAGTCCGGGTAAGTTTTGGGCCGAAAATGCTGGTAAGCGCGTGGGACACGTCTTGCATGGATAGCACTGAATGATGCCTCATCATCTCATCTATCGCCTGACGGCTAGGGTATTCCATGTTTTTCTGTTAGACCCCCTTTCAACGGGGGCAGGAATGATTGGGTTTCCTGACGGCAGACGTGTCCCTCGTTCTTATCGGTATTCGAGGTACAATTCTGTAAGTTTTGGGCTGAAAATGCTGGTGTAGCGCCATGGAGGCGTCTAGTGGGGTAGATTGATTGATGTACCATCTCGATCTACTGTCTAGGGTATTCCCTAGGCTAAACCTCGGACGTCTCACTGGTTCTTATCAGTATTTTTGGTTCAATTCTGCCTGAGGTTCACGTAAGTCACGATGCAATCACCGTTTGATTCGCGTGGGCGAGGTTCACTCGATAGACAACGCTGTTCCACCCTTTTGCGAAAGTTCTTCTAACTTTCTTTTCTAATTTATCTGCGAAAGTATTTCTAACTTTCTTTTTTGACTTATTTGCGAAAGTTCTTCTAACTTTCTTTTTTTACTCATTGGCGAAAGTTCTTCTAACTTTCTTCTCACCTTTGTTGGTATACCGTTTTAGATAGCACGGGTGCAAACTTAGAACACGGGAGCGTTTAGTTTTAAGTTGCGTGCGTGAGGTACAGGTTGTTTGCTAACTAAGAGTAAATAACTTGTATATTCACGCGAGCCTACGGGCTAAGTAGAGTAAGCACTCATTTATCCTTCCGATAAATGAGGTAGTTGCAATTGGAGGGTGGTTGGGATTTGGAGATAGGGTGGGTCACTTTCGTAGTCACCTCCGCGTGGTGTGACCTGGTAATCGATATCGTTTTCCGAATTTTCAAGTTCATTTACGAATATGACTGTAATTCTAAGTTCATTTTTCGCGAAATCAACTGTAGAAAACAATATCGAGCTAAGAACTACGATGTACGTTTAAGTCACAATTTCATTTTCCTCTCGATATTTTCAAAAAAATAAAGACATAATTTTCTTTACTGGTAAAGGACCAGGAATAAACGAAATTGTAAACGAAAACTATTTTCAGCGCCTTTTGTATTTTGTACACAAAACTTCCCTAATGTTCTTTGTTAATTATGTTTTTATGGGCGTATCAGATTTATTTCAATTCCGAGCTTACGAGAGAAGGGGTGGGCTCGGGCACAAGTTTTTCGTCACGAAAAAGCGACGAAAAGCTTGTGCAAATTGTGTTTCCTGTTCGAACTTGCACTGATCTTTATCACAATTTCTCATCTTATCGCGTATTTGTCTGTGGAAATAATTTGTCATTTTTATATCTCTTTGTACAAATCTAAAAGAAAGTCCTTCTGACTTTTTTACCTACCGCGTTCTTCTTTTACATCTTTTTCGATCGTACAAGTGCAATTTTAAAACAGGAGACACATGCATATACAGCGTTTAGAATAAGTATATACATATGTTTAACATCATAACTCAATTTTTAGAGGGTGAGAACGAAAACAATTGTTTTGAATCAATCTAATGCATAAATTATATACTTAACATACATATAATTCGTTGCATAACACCTACTTACGTATAACATGTATATCATTTATATCGTGTACAACATGCCTACCATGTATATCATGCACAACATGTCTACCATATATGTACATCATGCACAACATGTCTATCATTATGTATATCATATAGAACATATCTATGAAATGTATCATGTATGTAACATAAGTACCTATCATATGTATCAGCATAACATGATCGTCTGAGGGACACTCATAATTCGAACTATAAATGAGTGTGATTTAATAATTATATACAGACATATCATATACTTATATAGTTCATTGTATAATAACTATGTATGCCATGGCATATCGAACTTAACCCCTTGCCCTACAATTACGGGCTATGCCCGTGACGCACTCGCTCTTCAATTATGGTAGACATTGTTAATATTTTTAATACGCTTGAATGTTTAACTTCGCTATAATCGTAATTTGCGCATCCGAGGATCAATAAATGGGAAACAATCTTGACATTCGAAATTTCTTCAATCACTTTAATGTTGTAGCAATTAATAGTTCGTTATGTCTGACGCACTTGCTGAATAAATCGTAGCACAAGGGGTTAATACTAATATCAACTTAATAGCAACACACCATCGCGTCGTTGAGCTATAAAAGAGTGAATTCTATTTTACTGCCCTTACCTATCAAAACTCACACTGCCAACGGTATCTCAGTGTTAGAAAAAAAAAAACAGTAGGTGCCATAAATCCTTCAGTAATCGAAATATCCTTAAGAAAGTTGTTCTTATCGTTCGTGCGCGAAGTTTGTCAGGTAACCGTAGTGAAAGTTCGACGGAAGTTGTACATCGACGGGCAGCAGGAGCTCGTCGCGGAAAAGTCGAGGTTTATGGCAGGAGGTAACGGGTCTCGACTGTACAGATTGTCGAATCGGGAAAGGACAAGAGAGGGCAACATGCTAATTTATAGCACCCTGGCGCTCCATTACGAATATTTATCCGTGGCGAGTTTAATCTAAACTTGGAGAGAATCCTCCTCGTCTTTCCCGCGCCAACTCTGTCATGCCGCCACCATTTCGAGGGTGTGACTCATCTTTCTCCATCCAACCTGCGAGTCTATTTACTCCTCCTTGTCGACGAGAAATCCTCGCGTCACCTTAACGACGTATTGTCTCTGCGACTTATCAAAACAATTCATTGAACTACTATTTCATGCCCTCCGTCGCGGGGACATTGTTTCATCTGTCGCTGATTAAACGAACCCACGCCGAAATCTCCAGTCTCCGCTGTTGCGATAAGTTTTTATAAAGACGGAGTTTTTGAACGCTCGGATAATTGGATGATTGATCAAGGTAACGAGTGGCGATAGGGGACAATTGTGCATGAGTACAGCGAGGCACAAATTAAACAAATTTGGCGATATTTAACACTAGAACTAGCAACCTGTCAAAATGACTGGTTTCGGGTTTGGCATTTTTTATTACAAAATTGTATTGCCTCACTTTTGTCGAAATGTCTGTTACGTTTTATTGAGCTAATTAATGGTTGTATATGTTAGATAATGCTGCAATATTTATTTATTTATTTTTCTACTTTATTTTCAGTTTTGAAGTAAGCATTCATTTAGTGCCGGTACTTCTAGTATTAAAATGAAGATACAGGTTGAGATACAAATTTTTAGTACTGTTGAAGTAATATTATAATTAAGAAAACTCCCCTTCGACAAACTCTCGAGGCACAATAAAATGGTTCGTCTCTCGAGATGTTTTATTGCCGGTAATGCTTTTCGAGAAAGCTAAAAATAGATGTACGTGTACCTGAAAAGGTACACTGCATGTACGTTTCGTAGGGATAAGTATTTGCGACCGTCTGCTTTTCAGCAGTTCGATGTACAGATCGGTTAGGACAAGACAGTACGCTGTGCCTGGGTTATTACTATTACGCATTTTTATTAAAGTTCTTTTCACTGTTAAGATTACGTTTATCAACCTGCTTCCATCACTCATATCCCTCGACAATTACTATAAGAATATTTAAAGTTGAAGAATAAATTTTTTGAATGATAATTTGTCCCAGTTTCTTGTTGTCAATCTGTTATGTACGTTCTTACATTGTTTCATAATGGTTCTCAAATTAGTAACCTTCCAATTACTCTTGATACATTATTACAAATTTCCTATATTTCAATATCACTGTTTTGCACTAAAAATGACTTGACACATTAGATTAACTTCTTCAATAACACGTTTATTTATAACAATAAACATTAATAACACGATTATTAAGATTCCGCTGAAAATATTCTGAATTACAACCCAAAAATGAGATACACAAATATTTTTGCTATATACGTTGCAGAATCATACAAAAATCTGCGTTGTAGAAGGAAATTCGTATTCAATAAAGATCTGAAAAATCAGAATTGATTTAGTGTACAATGTTACCCAACAAGAGGCGTATGTTAATTCCAGTAACTATAGTTTTCGAATCTCACGGTTATCTTCATTCCTCGCCACCCCATTTCTTCGAAGCTCCTTTGCATATTAACAATATTGCTGTTCGAAACGATGGCGGAGCAGTTTTGGGATAAAAAATTACGAGCGAGCGAACCCCTCGAACCGTGTTTTCCCCTTCTTCGTTTTCGTTTCTTCGGCTCGCTGTATTTTTCTTCATTTTCTTGGACACAAACCCCTCCCCCGTATTCTCCATCGAGCCTCCTTTACGATACTGCCAATTACACGCCTGTTTGAATTCACTATCCAACCGAGGCGAATACCCCCCGATAGAAATTTTTATCGCTCCTTCTCGGGGATCTGCTCTGCTGCACTTCCTGTTCCTTCTTTACGACAGCCTTTTACTTCGCCGTTGACGATTACCGGCGGTTATAGTCTCCTCGGCTACAAATGTCTCTAAAATATGAAGATTAACGTGTTCGAGCATTAAGCTTTATCCGTCTCGTAATTAATTCATTGATTCGTGATTAATGGCTCGATGAAACAGATACATTTTTTTTGGAGATCCTGCCTTATGTTTCCTAAACATTTTCTCTTAACCCTTTGCGCTCCTATGTCGAGCGTGACTCGACATCGGTTTTTATCTCAGCAGCTCCTTTGTCGAGTCCCACTCGACATTTTTTCAATACAAACAGATAGATGTTGCACATTCGTACCTCCTCCATTTAATTTTAATTGTCGCTTTATCCCACTAGAGAGCTTACTGGATTAGTGCAATATTATAGCAATAAAGCAAGAGACCTCTCGGTACAAATGCCGCAAGTACTAGTTTTATATGATCTTTGTATACATCCAATAAATTCATTCGTTCTTATCGAATCGATTTACTGTTACCCAGCATATACGAACCTGCTAAATGTCTGAAAATTATACACCAGGAAACCTCTAAATGCTTGTAACGAGTGAATATCACAAAACTTAAATGCTTTTGGAGCTGTCGGTAACAAAATAGAAATATAATTCGGAGCGCAAAGGGTTAACATGCTGTTTCCATTTCCTTGTCCTTAGCTTTGGGTCCTTTCCTCGTCATCAGTCCTAGGCCGTTCACCGTACCCATAAATTACCACTTCCCAAAAATCCACTACTCTCACTACACTATCCCACCCCCGGTTCCTTCCTCCACCCTTGCTAAATAATTTAAAACAATTGGAATTTGGTAAGGAGTTTTCCTTCTAAGAAATTTTTCGTGTATGCATATGTTCTTCTACATATATGACTTAAAATACACTCATGGACAAAATTAAGTGGACATTGCAGAAATGTACAAGAATGTTTGGTTTTATTACAATGTTTTAAATAAATTTTAAATTTAGAACGTGAGATATTTTTGTAGACTAGAAGAAACATTTATTTAACGTTTATAATTGTGCAATGAAGTTTTGATTTATAGGCGTTATTAGTTAATTAAATTTACCTTTTGTTATTTATGACACCTGTCCACTTAATTTTGTCCACGACTGTATATACATATGTATGAACTGATTATTATTACAGCTCTCAGTAAATATTTGATAATCTACACTCGAAACGTAACCCGAAACAGCAAAACTACATGATTCTTAACGCACGAATTATCTTCATGATTAGTTACATTAATTTGCAACAAGTTTTTCGCACATATCAGCGTGTTTATTGCGAAACTAATTTATGTTAATTTGTTAATTATTTCTCAGCTTTTCGATGCGATCCGCGTTGCGAATGATGTACGCTCGACGACGCGTCTGCCGACGGGTATTACGTATTAAAAGTTGCAGCCGACGTGAATTTTTCACAAAGGAAAAAGTATTCGACGCCGCTCGTATCCTGTATATTAAAACCTAATATGCGAGCCAGGTAGACGTAATATCTATTACAGAGTAATATCACCCTCGACAACCTTCAACGAGTACTTTGTCACATTTATTGTTCGTACTTGGGGGGTTTCGCGCTGTATTAAAACCGCTTTTGTATTGTTTCATAGAAACGATACATCGGTCACGCTGCTACGATTACTTTTCTGGACACTCATTGTTAAAACACCACTTTCCGAATTTCAAAAGATTGTGAACAAAATGTTCGACAGAAATGAAGGAATAGTGTCGATTGTACAGAATATCAAATGTACAGAATGAAACAATAAAGGTTTATTGTGGAACATAACTTCATATTGGTTTTTATTTATTATATGTAGATATTTCCTAATTTCCAAATCTTTAAATTTTCAAACCTTAAAATCTTCTAATTTTTAAATTTTTAAATTTCCAAATTTCGAAAAGATAAAACATTAAGCTCCCCAGTGGAAAAAATTGAAAAATTATCAGACCTCCAAATTTTCATCTCTTCAGGTCAAGGTATTTCCAACTTCTCAAAGTTTCAAATGCCTAAAGTAGAACCCAAAATAACAAATTTTGCAAACCCCAGTGTGCCCAATTCCTCAATTTCCTAAATCCCTAAATTGTATAATTTCCAAGACCCACAGATCACATCTACCAATTTCTATTTACCAAAATGTTACTGCATTACTCATTACTCATCGTCCCATATTAACTAAGCTCGCCGCACATTCCCGCTAAAAACTTCGATGAAACTTGCAAAATCCTCCGAAACATCCCCTCGTCCATGAACCCGAAAGGAGCGCGTCTTCTCAGACTACGGTGACGAATTCTCCGACAATGTAAATACGCGTCAGAAGCAGAATCCTGCAGAAGAAAAGTCAAAATGAAAATCCTTGTACGCGGTGTGCGCCAATCGAAGCGCGAGCGCGGCGAAAGGGCGGTCGCCCGTAGCCTCAGAGACTTCCGGTAGTCGGTGTTTTTATTTACACCGCATTATTTACTTGCCGTGTATCCCGCGAACGAACGGCAGTATAAAGCGGTCGGAGGAGACCCGGATATAAGCACACAAGCCGGTTCATTAGAGACATTTGAGCTCCTCGCGAGGATGCCAGCCTGGAACGGGTGAACGGGGTGGTTCTAGGTTGCAAGAGAGAAACGGGTGGCGATATGGGGGAGTGGGTTTCAGGGGTCTCGCTTAGGGTGGTTGGGTGGAAACAGACAAAATCAACAACGAGTAACGAGAACTCCGCGATATTAATCCACTCGTCGAGTTTTCAAACTTCCTACAAAGGCACCGCACACCGCCCCCTCGTCGTTCGCCACCGCCCCTCCCCGACCCGATGGGGGCAGGGGGGCTTTTACCGAGCCGGAAAGCTTCACCTTTCTCTTGTACTCGGCATGTTTGCGAACAAAACCGTAATCAATATTTTACCACTACTCGCGTCAGTTCTATGTTGATAATGAGAAATTATCAAGCGCATCTTTCTGCTGTTCGTTGCTAATTTCATTTTGCACCGGGAGCTGCAGGAAGGTACAAAGGATGGGTGAGCGGATAAGATGGCTTTGAGAGAATGCCGGGTATGCTGGTCGGTTAAATTGAACTTCGACCATTTGCGGAAACCTCTATCGAATCGATTGCTTATTATCATATTCGCGACCGTTGACGCGAATTCCCGTCCTTTCAAATCCTGTTCTTGGCTGCCGCAAACGCGAATTCACGTAATTTTTAACCCTTTTCGGTCCTTAATTTCATTTACCTACAGCTCCTTAATTAATTTTCAAAATACACGAAGAAGTGGGTTTACAATACAATGTATTCTAATAATGCAGATGGCGTAACAAATATATTTCTAATTTGTTACATATGGCAAATAAATGAAAACGTCTTGAATCGACCTATTTATCCGAATTATTTCTACGACCAAAGAGAAACGCCATGTTCAGCCACACTTGGCATAAGACCGCAAAGGGTTAATTCTGTTTCTGATTGTCGCTGACGTGAATTCACGTCCTGAAATTTTTGTTTCCGAATGCGACGACATTAGGCGCTTTCGATGCTAAATAAATTCAGCGCAATAACAAGTGATCTATTATCTACCTATAAAGCAAGTATACAAATTATAAGAATCTTTTTATTTTAAACAACACTTAATTGCAACATTGATATTTCAATACAAACTTTATAATTTTTATCCTTGTTTCAGAGATACAAGTTTGCGGCAACCAGCTTCAGAGTTTCATTATTTTAGAAATGGAAAAAATGTGCTGGTCTTGAATGTATTTATACTGGATTTACGGAACCCGACAAAATTAAGTATCTAAGATTTGTTTGTTTCATTTACGAAATTTATATAGAAGCTTTTGCCAAGATGTATGTTAACCTGCATCGATATAAAGAATTATTGTATAAGCTAGTATTATCCATTGTCTAGTTATTTCCATTGTTCAGTTTCTAGTTATGTTTTCGTTTGTTTAGTTAATTTACAGTTTAGAACAGTTATTTTATTTTTGGTGAACATTGTCGATTGTTTGGACAATATGTAGGTGCTTTTATTGTGTATATTTAAATATCTGTTTTAGTTCATTAATTTTCTTAAGATACCTGAAATGTTAACTGTTTTCATTGAGTACACCTATGTGTACCTTAACCTTTAAATGTTTTCTCTGTGTATATCTATGATATGTATATGTTAAACATTAGCTGTTTTCACTGCGTATACCTTAACGAAATTATTTACAATTCTACAAAATGGGTTTATTTAAAAAAATTTTTATTGGATCCTCGTTCACTTGTTCAAAAATCCCAGTTAATAATTTTACTTTTACGGAACTTATTCAATTATTCTAACAATAATTAGCTGTTTTTACAATGCATACTTATTTGTACCTTAATAAAATTGTTCGTCGTTGCATAAAATGGGATTATTTAC
Source organism: Coelioxys conoideus (assembly GCA_947623535.1). Lineage (NCBI taxonomy): Eukaryota > Metazoa > Arthropoda > Insecta > Hymenoptera > Megachilidae > Coelioxys > Coelioxys conoideus. The sequence continues at coordinate 10,452,884 of OX392451.1, read as the reverse complement.
GAAAAATCTGTATTTCATCAATAATTATTTACAAAAAAACATCTAGAATTCTAGGTAGACCTTAAAAAATCGTCATGAATAGCAATTTTATTTTCAGTGAACTCCGTCGAAAGGAGAAGCAAACTTAACATCGTGCGAATTTACCTCACGAAAAAACGTTCGTCAATATTTAATCAATATTTGATCATAATTCGAATTTCGATGATCATAATTTGATCATAAGACCGAAACTTGATTAATGAAATATGAAACAATCATTTTATAAATGGTAATAAATAAATTTAAATACATAAGTAACAGATATAAATTTAATACATTCACTGCCAGAACGAGGCAGTTGAAAATTTGACGAGGTAGTACTTTCATGATCAATAAATCTTATCAAATATGCTCACACTATCCTCTTCTATTTATTATTCATATTTCCATGTAATTGATACGAGTATTTCGAATTGGGTAAATGAAAACATTTTTAATAATATAGGTGATTGATTCACGTGGATATTTAAGCGTCACCCATATGTGCATGACCTGACAGTCAAAGTGTTAAATACATATGTGATAGACATATGTAATAGATATAAAGTTAAATAATTATTTCTCGATAAAGTCTTGTCTTTTGTTTCAATTCGACGTCGATCATGTAACAATTTTAATGCCCTTTCCAATTAACAGTCGCTTTTCAATGTCATTTACAACAAAGAGGTTAATCAGAGGAAATCGAACTCGTTAGTAACGTTGCCTTTTGAGACGTAGGTGAATCATTGAGTAGCTTCAAGTGTCAGTGACTTATTACACGACACGGTTAGTCATCGGCTTTAATTGACCCAAGGCGATCGTATCCGATATTCTTGCACGATCTCGGTGTCAATTGTGGCACGCGCCAACGATTCATACTCTTCGTGATCGACTCGCGAACGACCCGATTACGTCAGCTTCGAATAGGTTTCAATCATCGACAACACACCAGTGATCGTAAAGTGTTTTATTTTTAGTCCGTTTTATTATTAGCAACGATCTCACGATTTCAGAAGAGAATTACAACCGGAATGTTGCGACGATGGATGATCGATGCGATTAATTTCAACGAGCTTCGATAACTATGTTCGTTATGCAAGTTTTCGAATTGTTAAATCGTCTCGGATTTTCCGTTTTCGGAATCGATCATTTCATATAATAGACATACATGTATTTATCTTGGAACATCCAGTAATTGTGCAACCATTTTACAAAATTCTCACCCATTTTCCAAATTCTGTAAGACTTTTGACATAATACATTTTTATTCTGTACAATAGATTCGATACTGTTATTTTATTTTATATTATAGATTTAATACTGCTATTTTATTCTGTACTATACATTCTATGCTGTGCCACAATACGGTACTAATTTATTTGTCGATAAGGTAAAGGTACCAGTAGTTGACTAGTTAAGAGAAATATTCCAAGGAAATAATGGTAACCGTTTACTCTGTCAATAAATGCCGAGAATCGATACTTGGGGACGTTCTTCAAGGGGTAAAACCACTCTAGGATTTTCAAAAAATCGATTTTTTTTTTTGGGCTTAAACTATACTTTAGGGTCATAGAAATAGAATGCCATTTGATTTTTAGTGAAAAACAAATTTTAAAATAGTTAATTATCAATTTTACCGCAGCTTCTCAGAGGTGCGATTTATCGCTTCTGTATTACTTTCATCACTTAAAATAATAATTTTTCCTGTTACCTACAAAACATACGTTATTAGGATTCTTGGAGAGGTAACTAGAATATGATAACATTATAGCAAACGTGTTATGATAGAAAGGAATCGCAGATAAGAGGCAAACAAGAACTACAAAGATTCAATACTTCGTAAAACTTTAATCGCGTTTTTCTCAATACTACTTTTCTCATACTGGGAGGAAGGATTTCTCGGTGACTATTGCATGGATCGAATTGAAATTTTTACAGTAGCTGCACAACAATATTCTCTTTGGAAGTACTTAGCCGTTTTTTGATTGAATACAAACTTTTTTTTTTATAAACAATTCAATGCTCGTTTTGAGTACAAAAAGTCGATTCATTTCTTAAAAACTGCATAACTTCTACAAAAATTGATTAATCAAAAAACCCCTACGTACTTCCAAAGTCAATTATATATAGATTATAAATCTTTTTGAATTTTTAATCTAGGACTCGCGCATGTCGAGAAATCCTTCCTCCCGTGGCGGTGTTTCTACGAAAGTTGTTTCCGCCGATGGGCTCTGTTGCCTCCATTTTGTACAAAAATGCCAATGAAAAAAATTATTTTTTGTAGTTCAATATGTGTTAAATAAACCCTCTCAAAAGAAATTCCTTTCCGCTTGTCGTACTTCCAAAATAAATTGTCAAATTTAGGTCTTTTTTTCTGGCTCTAGAGTGGTTTTACCCCTTAAACCTTTTAAATTATGCACCAAGACCATTTTAAAAGAAAGTTAAGTTATACAAATATGACATTTATATTTAAAACTTCGACAAATGCTCCAGTAGTTGACCATTCTTGAAAACGGAGACTAGTAATATACAGAATTTGACCTCTAAAAAATTATTGCTTCTTGAGGTTGCAATAATAAAGACGACGTGTATGTTATTTATAAAACACTGTGAACATTTAAACAGTAAATAATTCCATATAGCTATTATTCACAGAAACGTTAACGAAATAGAAATATAATAGCATATTACTTACTTTACTGAATTCAGACGTTCGTTGTTAATAAACATACAGTCATGGGCAAAATTAAGTGGATATTGCAGAAATGTAAACAAATTTTTTGATTTATTACAATGTTTTAAATAAATTTAAATTTAGAACGTGAAATGTTTTTGTAGACTTGAAAAAACATTTATTGAATGTATATAATTGTGCAATAAAGTTTTGATTTATAGGCATTATTAGTTGAATTAAATTACCCTTTTGTTGTTTATGATACCTGTCCACTTAATTTTGTCCACGACTGTACTTCGCTTCACATGCAATTGTTCGTACATTTCATGGACAGATACCGCAGCATTTGAAGCTTACTTTCATCGAAAGTCGACAACTTACAAAAACCTTATTTTTTTATGTTTTTTAAAAAATGGTCAACTACCGGTACATGATCAACTACTGGTACTTTTACCTTATAACTTGAACAAAAATAAGAAATATTTCTTCGAGTGACTTATATCTTCAGTCAAATAGGTAATTTTACACCAGTTACAGAAAAGAAGAATAAATTCAGAATCGACGGCATAAAGACAATTAACTATAAAATTCACGAAGGAGCAGCAAGTTGGTAAAATACGAAGGTAAATCGAACAGAATTGCTGCTTTCATACTCCGTTTACTTAAACTGTGCGCAAACCTAACTCAGAATTGAAATGAAGACTCGGAAAAATATTTTTCTGAGAAGCAACAGCTGAATTTTTCTGTTCGGAACTCGGACATGTCGGTATAAAAATTCAGAAAATCACTTATTCGTTCTCAAACGTTGCAAGGTTTATTTTAATGAAATATCGCGCAAGAATTCGGCATCGATCCGTTAAATTGTTTATGGAAGCATCCTCGTACGATTCGTTCGTTTACGAGGCGTGAATCAGAGTCAGAAATAGCTATGATCGTTAATATTACCAATTGTATCGGTGAATTGTCATTTAATTGAGAGCGTACAACGACGGAACTTGTTTCCACTAATAATTTCACGCCATACAGCTGTCGTCGGTCTTAATTAATCCGTTTACTCGTCGCTGATCCCGCGCATGATCGCGGCAATTTTAATTGGTCTATTTCGAGATAATATTAATGTACGAAATCGAAACTTCCGGGAATCGCATCTCTAGCTTCCTGTAACTTCATGAATTTTCCACTTGCTTTCAACGGCTGCAAATATTTTTATGGACACTTTAATTGTTTCACACAGTAATAACCACTGTAACGGTTAAAACCATTCTTTCAATGAAATTTATTCGCTAAATTATTAATGGAAATTCTTCATTTTATAAACGACTAACCTTTTCGTATGCACGTGTTAAAAAAAAATGTAAAATATCGGAAAATTAATTGTCGCAATTAGAACTTTGCATGTACGTGTGTATGAATACTTTAAATTTTAATATTGAATGTGAAAGTAATGGTAAAACTACCTGAACAATTATGATTTTAGCCAACACGAACTTGATCTCTGCTCATTTTATTTATTTAATTATATAATAATAAATGGTATGCATCTTTTATTTATTCTACATATTGTATAGTAAATGTTTAGTACCATTTTTAGTACTGTTCAGCACGTATAGTACAAGTTTGTAGATTACAATTATAGTATGTATGTATTTATTTCCAAAATGAATAAATATAATTTAATTTAACCTTAATATATATCATTTTTAATCACAAGCTTTATTATCACATTAATTATACTGTTGATTGTAAATTTCTTATCTGTAAAAGAATAAATAAACTCGAGAGACGAATTCATCATTGAATGTGGATTTTAATATTTAAAATCGCATATTTTTAACAACTTATCACAATCACTACTAAAATCACAATCGTATTTTTTTCACTACTTAATTTGTTGTTTAACTATTTTATTATATCTAATTTTTCATCTATACTCATCTTTCTATTGATATCCTTAATACTTTACTCAACTAACGACCTAGAATAATTCTTTTTTTAAATAATATTAATTATTAGATTAATCTTTAAATGATTACACCGATTATTGAATAGAATGTTCCAAAATTTTATTCGATTACAGCCAAAGTAGAAGCAAAAGTATACATAATGAAACATTTATGATATTATGTACTTACTACGTATAGCATAATATTTATAGCGTTATATATTTATTATCTGCAAATATTTGTAATTCTATATATTTATTACGTACAAAATATTTGTAATGTTATAGACTGTGTATAAAACACGTATGGTGTTATATATTTATCATTTATAAATATTTATGATGTTGTATAGTATTTATATTTTCTTTGAAACTAGTTTACTAGCACTAGATAACTAATTTCTCAGTTAAAATTACAAGTTTTTTTCGCAAAAGATTGTTCACGAACTGTGGCGAACTTGAAAGAGAATAAAAGTTCATGGCAACAATCTTATCGGGACTAATGCACCACTTTACTCACTATAGAATCGAAATCAGTCGCTCTCAGCTTCAGATTCCTTAGGGCTCGTTCGCTTGCAAATTTCTTCACCCTTACCAAAGGGTTAATGCGTCCGATTGTGCCTCGAGAGGAAATCTTGAAATGCAATATTCTACAATATTCACTGACGAGGAAACGAAGGTCGGAGGAAGAAGGGGAAGGAGAAAGTTTGGACTTTTACTATGGCTCAATATTGGTACTCTGACTACGTATTTCCGTCTCTCGTTCTCTTTCGGCCGGTCTCTCTTCATCTTATCTCTTCTACTCGTCTATTTCTTCGGAGACGGAAGTAAGTTGACAACTGTTATTTGCATTTCAATCATATCGAGAAAAATATCGAATGAAGTTTCGCGAAAGACCAGCTGTTTCTTTGAGAAAAATATTGCTGCATCGTTTTTCCACTTTAGATGGCCGAAATTTATATTTTCAATTATACTTTACACATAGTCATTTATATCGAAACATTTGATCTTGTTGATTTATCTTCGATGAAATTTATTGCACTCTGATTAGTCATTTTGATCATCGATGATTTTAAAGTTCCGTGAAATATTTTCTCGAAAAGTTACTTTAGTTACATTTCTTGGTGATCATATACTTATTTTTCGATGCTGTTTGTCTAATAATTGGATTACGGGGGTTTTTACGAATATGTGAGACATTTATAATAAAAGTGGTGCAAGTCCTCATTTTGTAAAAATAATTGTCAACAGTTCTGCATGATAGTTCCTGTATTTTTCGACAAGAGCATGATCTTCCATTTTATTATACAATATCAGGCATTCCTTTAATTTTTATGAACATCGTTGTAACTTACTTTGGCGGAGGGGGTTTTTTGTAACTCCGCTCCTTATTGGAGATTTTAATTTTTGGCAAAACGTTTAGAAGGTAGAAAGCCGTTCCACGAGGAATACAGGTAGAACCATGTAGGGTGGTTGATTTTCGTCAGCGCAGTCGGTAGGCAATGAAACGATTTGATCGGTCCCAAATGTGCTCGCATCTAAACTTTTAATATTTCTGACGTACAATGACTCATAAAATGTTTCGCTTTACCGACTTTAAAACGGTTGGGACTGGTGTGTCAAACCCTAATAACTGCTATAGTAGATTGAAAATATTTTTCTTCTTCGTTAAACGGTAAAACTTTTAATACAATACGATTTTAAAAACAGAAAATATTTTTCATTCATTGTTACGCCGTAACACCAGCTTTTCGGTCGAGTATCGAGCGAAATATCCCTGTTGAATCCCATTGAGTATTATATTGTAAAGTTTTTCTGTCGCGGCGCATTCATAAAATCATAAAGCCATTGAGCTTAGTTTTAACTTTAGAAAATTCAGAAATATTCGACAACTGCTTTGCTGCTCTTTATAACGTGCAATTTATCGTCTTAACTTATTTTAATTTCGCATGATTTCCGAGAGTCAGCGCGGTTTATTATTTTATGAACCGTTATGTGACAAACGACGTCGTATTTTTACTTAGGTCACTCAGGTAAAGAGTGACCTCGCGCTGAGTATTTGGTAAGGGCGGTTCTTGCCCACTTCTCTTCAATTTTCGATCACCAATGAAATTACTTTAATTTTGACTTCTTCGTTGTGTCCACCCCCAGCGACATGCCAATCCCCACTATGTATATTATTCTGGAGAGAAACATTATTTTGTCTCTCCAGCAGAATTCCAATAAATAGCAAAGAGTAAACATCGAAATATAAAAACATTGTCGGTCACATCCCGATCCGTCTCTGATACGTAGAAATTATAAATATATTTATTTGTTTTTTCGTTGAGAAAAGACTTTAATTTATTTTCTCACCCGACCGTCGTTAACCCCTTGTGCTACGATTTATTCAGCAAGTGCGTCAGACATAACGAACTATTAATTGCTACAACATTAAAGTGATTGAAGAAATTTCGAATGTCAAGATTGTTTCCCATTTATTGATCCTCGGATGCGCAAATTACGATTATACCGAAGTTAAACATTCAAGCGTACTAAAAATATTAACAATGTCTACCATAATTGAAGAGCGAGTGCATCACGGGCATAGCCCGTAGTTGTAGGGCAAGGGGTTAAAATCAACGTCGGGATATAACAATCCCTGAGATACGTATTAATTGCGGAGTTATCAAGTATTAATGGCGCGAACGTGGCACGAGCTTCGGCGATTTCGAATGTCGAAAGTAAGTCGCGACGGGAATGGGGTTCGGCGTAAAAAGGTAAACGCGGCGATGATCGCGTCCGCATGAAATATGTATTTCAATATAGGTGGCGCCGATATATATTGCCGCGGCACCCCGACAGGGCTGTGAAATTTTATGTCGCATTAAAGCCGCCAATATGTCTCCGGAGTGCGGGCATAAAAATTGTCGAACGTATTAACGCCTCGCGCCGCCCCGTTCCTCGTCGAACACGGATTTAATAAAGCTTCAGGCAAGAACGCCGATCCGTCTTCCGATGCGACAATATTTGAAAGCACTCCTCGATATATCGGCGATCATTAAAACGGGCATTAATGCCGTCGAATCGAATCGCTTTCCTCTTAATCCACGTCCTCCCGTTCGCTTATCGAGACGGCAATGATTATAAATTCACCAGGATGGCTATAAATATTTCGATGTTCGTGCATTGATGGCAGTTTAATTTGTTTCACCGGTGATGGAAGAATTTAAAGACGATTCCCGCTCGCTCGTTCGGTTCTTATCACTTTAGCAAAAATATGGAACACGAATATTTCCTTTAACGGGTTGCTTGAAACTCATATCGCCCCCCAATGCTAGATCAGGAAAAATCAACTGGGGATATCAGTAAATGGTCATTCTTTCGATATGTTGTAAATATTATGTACTTATTGCTTCAATATATTAGGTTGGTGCATATGAAATGTCGGATTTTCTGTACATGTGAACCTTTGTCACCATGTTTCGTTTATGCTTACGTTTTTGGCACAACCTCTTTCATAGCTGTACTATCCATTGTCATAGTCACATTTCAACAAAGCAGCTTTCTTAAAAGCGTTTCCTTTTGTTATTTGTTTTGTATTTTGTACCGATACGAATTCAGCCGATATGCGTGTAATTTTTTTATACGAGTATAAATTTGGCAATAATGCTGCAAGAGCTACCGGCAATATAAATCATGCGTTTGAGGAAAAAAATGTAATCGAACGAAATGTGCGGCTGGTTTGAGAAGTGCAAAAAAAAATTGAAAATTGCACACCCATCACTCATTAATCGGCATCTCCGAGACAACGCTTGGCCGCATGCGTCGCACAAAACGATCGTGAAATTAAATGAGTTGAAGTTTGAAATTTTTCAACACCCAGGTCATATATCAGATATCTCATCAACTAACTTTCATTGTTTTAAACGTTTTGGCTTTTTTTCACGGCCTATACGAAGCGAAAATGAAGAGAGTCTGACAAATTCAATATCAGAGTTTATTGGCTCCCAAGATCAGAATTTCCTTAATTCAATCGTTTATATATTACAATCTCGTTGGGAAAAGTGTACTTAAGCAAATGGATCATATTTTAATTAAATAAATGGCTTTTGAAACAAGATATGCAGTTTTATATATTCACTTAAAAATCCGACATTTCATATGCACCAACCTAATATATTGCAAATATTACATAATCACTGTTACAATATTTTATAAATATTATATTGTCACTGTTTCAATATGTTGTAAATATTACATAGCTACTGTATCAATAGTGTAACAGTTTCAATGCGTTATAAATATTATCATAAATTGTAAGTATAATTGTATATCGGTGCAACATTTCATGTCATTCAATCACACACTAAATGCATAGAATTCAAACAAAATATCGATAGCCGCTTAATCAACATGTATCATTCTTTAATTTCCTTGCGGATGGAAAATAAGGGTATGGTCGGAAGTAAAAATAAAATAAAAAGACGTAATACCTTTTCTCCATTTACGTTTTAATTAAAGACGCAAGAATAAAAAAGGCCATTGAGGGGGAAGAGAATTCGTTACTATTTATTTCTAATTATCTTCGATTTCGTAATCCATCCGTACAGAAGGATCGGGATCTCAGGCATTTTCAGTGTTCCTCCTTCGTTCTCGCCAGACCTAACCCGTAATCGAATAATTAAGCCGTTGATTGGAGCTTTATTACCCAATCCGCGAAGTGAGCTTTTACTGGTCCTCCTGAGCCAGGCCAGTTGAGTATTTAAAAAGGGTGATTGCCTGTCTCGATTCGAGGGAAATCACCGACGAGATTGGACGGTGAATAATGTATTATTATATCCGGTACATCCCAATTTCTCGGGGTTTTATCGAACCAGCGAATATTTTTGTAACTTGCGCGTTTTGTAACGAGAATCGAGACGATCAAACCGTAACGACTTCCGTGAATGGCACGTTCGTAACGTTCGCGGAATTCGGGGCTGAAAATCGTGGAAAATGATTTCAATCGGGAATGAAATTTTAACGTTACCGTTACGATCAACTTTCAGCGAACGTAGATTGTATTGAATCGTAGGGGATTACGATATCGCCAACGTAGTAGTAATTTTATCTTGATAAAATTATCCGAATACTCGTTCATTTCCTTATTCCTGGATATACGCAGAGAAATTTGGAAAATTTGTACGATTTATTGAGAAGGTCCGATGCAAGTTGATAAATCCGTTAAGGTTTGCACATATGTAAATAGAAAAGATTATAACTGAAGGATATTCAATTTGTGCTTTTAATTCTTTGTAGTTGTTGATCAAAATATTTCTGACAAAACTTTATTCGCTGTATAATTAAGTAAAGAGAGAAAAAATCTTACACTAATTGTATTACGTGACCCTTCATAAGGTCTTACTATATAAAGCTAATACATAAATATAATACATGCACTTTATACATGGATTTAATACGGGGTCTCAACGCATAAACTTAATACATGAACTTCACACATGAATTTAATAAAAGAATTAAATATAAAAACTTGACACATGCAGATAACATATCAACCTGACATACAAACTTAATAGATAAACTTAAAATATTACATACACTTCGTACATAAGCTTATTACTTCTTATCATTTCTTAATACACGGACTTATTACACGATCTTAATATATAAACTTGTTATACGAACTTGATGCATGTAGTTGTCACTTAAACTTAATCGTCAACTTGACACGTGAACTTGGTCCATTTTAGTACATAAAATTAATCGACAAACTTGACACATAACCATGATGTGTAAGATTAATACATGAAGTTATAACATGAACTTAATATATGAATTTAATACATGGTATTAGTATATTTTGATACATATAGTAATTATGATAGTAGAATTAAGTATATAAACTTGATACAGGAACTTGTAACATGAACCTGACATACACTCATGGATAAAATTAAGTGGACATTGCAGAAATGTAAAAGAATGTTCTGTTTTATTACAATGTTTTAAATAAATTTTAAATTTAGAACGTGAGATATTTTTGCAGAGTTGAAAAAACATTTATTTAATGTATTTAATTATGCAATAAAGTTTTGATTTCTGGGCATTATTAGTTAATTAAATTTACCTTTTGTTATTTATGATACCTATCCACTTAATTTTGTCCACGACTGTATGTACTTGACACATGAACTTGGTACATGAACTTGGCATATAAACCTAACACATAAAATTAATAGATAAATTCGATGAACAAACTTAATACACAAACGCGATACATAAACTTGATAGAATCGCTTATAAATCTATAAAAGTAAACGTTTTTTGCAAAAGAGAACACCTTACAATTAATACGAGACCAACCTCTGTCACGTCTCCGATATCATCCCCCGAAGAGTGGAGGGTAAGATCAGAAACGCGTTTTCAATAATTGTGCGATTTACCGGAAAGAGACCGTCAGTGGAACAGCCGTTTCGTAAAGGGGTTGGGGGTGGGGGGATGGTGTGTATCGCGACAGAAGGGAAACCTCGATGGCGGCATTGATTTTGCAATGTAAAACATTTCAGCAGAACCAGAAGGGTGGAGGGATATCCCGACCGGGCGATTTTCTCAGCCGGGAACGAAAAGATATTGATGGTTACGGGTATTTGATGGCATATTGCTCGACTCAGATCGCTCTTGTGATGTCTTTGCTAACGCTTTCCGATGTCGACGCGGCTTGTCTGCCGTGTATTAAGAGCAGGGGTGGCCAAGACGATTTCAAAGTAATGTTTCACTGTCAAAAGCAGCGAGCCACGTCGATTTCAGCCCCCTGTTCGAACGCATTTCTGTAGACGAACAATTGAATCGCGATATCGGAAGCGTTTTCTGGAACACCTACCGACATGCACTCCACGTGTAGACCTATGTGATATTTTCGATCTACGTGAAATCTGCGTGATATTTTTCACGTTTCTACTTCTGATCTGTATGAGACCTGTATGAGACCTGTATGACATTCTTAACTTGCGTGATGCCTGCACAAAAAAATAATTTTCTAATTATATATAGTTGTACATATGTACACAAATCCACTAAACACTGCATTATCCAAGAAACCGTATTTAAGCCAACACTGCACACGAACGCAATAATATATCCGACACACTCTCAGAAACCAAATTCCCAAAAATTATTATTATATTAGGTCTACCGGAAAGTTCTGTCTGATAATTCCATTTCAAGTTTGAACATGTATACGCATTCTCTTTTTGAACCACATATAGCTAATTTCTTTATAACTGCGTTTACAAACATGTGCCCTTCGAAAGTAACTACGGCATAGATATCTCGTGTCATTATTAAGCTAGATCCGATCATGAAGACATGGGTTCTGACAAAGTTCAGTTGTGACGCCACATGTTGTATGAATTCTAACAGGATAGAAATGCTATCGAAACGTGTTGAAATTTGATAAAAGTTGTCGGCGAAGATGGTGTTTCGAGCAGAACGTGTATGAGATGGGTCAAAAAATTTGAAGTAGGTGATTTCGACATTAGTGATAAGACACGCTGTAGGTGGTCGACTTTGGTTGATGCTAATATTGTGAAGACCATAATATTATCCTTTTTGGATAACATTCGGTCCTTTTTTGATAACATTTAATAACTCGGCTCCTTGAATCATTCTGGACCATATACGGAAGCTAGAATTGATTGGTTGTTGAGTGTATTTAAAATTGCATCATTTTTCTTCTCTTCATAAATTGTCAGAACTTTCCTGTAGACCTAATATAGTATGTGGGGATCGGTAACGAGCGATGGTGTGCGTGTGTGTGTATTTTTGCGTAGTATGATCGGAAATAAGGATGCAAGATTCGGGTATGAGAGAGAAAGAATGCTTGTGACAAAAGAAGTGCGAATGTCAGAATATATAAAGCGTGAGAAGCGTGGAGAAGGCAGTGGCGACAGACACGTTGAATAAGCAAAGTCGATTAATTTCTTTGGTATTTCTTTTATTATTATTAAATTTAACTTTTGTTACTTTAATCTGTTTCTCGTCTTCTTGCTCCCATCCTACATATATTAGGATGCCCCATAAGTTATTTTCTTTTTGGATGTGCCAGAAAAACGCACTTCGAGTGATATTTTGTAAGTAATCCGTGGTAACATTAGAAAGAGTAAATAATGATGCTCCGTGAGGGACGGAAGGGGATGATAGATCAAAACAGTTCATATCAAAAGGAACAAATCAACCTTGAACAATAATCGTGTATTCTATCAAAAAAGGAAGAAACTTATGGGGCATCCTCATATTATTGCTCCGTAAACAATGACCATAACGCTAAAACTACTAAAGGGGTCAAATGATTCTACTACAAATGTCCAACTTCAAATAACAAAATTTGTTAAGTTGGTCTTCTTGACGTTTATGCTGATTCTCATCGAGATAGAGAATAATATAAGTTTACTCATTCACGTTTCATCGTCTGTTTCAACTTCATTCTTAACATCGAAATAATTGTGCATTATACTTCGGTAGTTTTAGTGTTAAGCATCGCATAATTCTGCACCGCGTTCTTTAGATACAGAACTTCCGCATCCTACGCTCATTAAAATCCCGCGCAGCTCATTCGAGCTCCCAGGAGACATCTAGAAAATTGTCGTTGTAAGAACAACAGAAGTGGAGAGATTGATCCAGGAAGTTGTCGGTCGAAGGAGATGTCCCGATGAAACAGAAGAGAAAGAAAAGGCTTCAGGAATATAAAGATGGTTCGGAAGAACGGCGATTCAAACGAATCGCTGGTCTGTGTCCGGCGGGTGACATTTCATTCTTGCAAGAGGGTATTGTCTTGCTTCCCTATCAGATTCTCTCCTTCTCTCTGTCTTAGTTCGCCCCCTTGAGACCGTACGATTACTTCCTTTTTGTTTTCATTTAATTACCGATGTCAAGGGGTTGTAGCCGTCCGTCCTTCCAGTCTTTACCTCCCACGCCATCCTCCACTCACTTTTCCCTTCTTTTAACGTTCCTCTATTATTCCTTTATTTATTCCAATTATCTGCACGACGCGAATTTATCATTGCCTTTAATTTCTTGCACCGTCCGTGGCCATACCTATCCCTTCGATGGAAATCGCTATTTATTCCTCTCCTGCTGCGTTACTCGGTAGGAGAACGTCGGTGACGGACCTGATAGCCTCTGAATTAATACTTTATGTCGTGTTTGTTTTAAAATTCTTTCGATATAATGTTTTAATACGAAATATAATTTACATCGTAGAAGTTTTATTTAACTATTTACCCTACGCTTTTGTTAGTTAGAGATAAATAATATAATGTTGAGGCTACTGAATAAAGTTAAAATATCTGACGTCCGTTGTATACTTCAGGCCATGAAAAATTTGTAATCGACCTTTCTGTGTCTTACTGTAAATGGTTGAAAAATTGTGCGTGGCATTGTAGGTAACAGCCTGTACAAAGCGATCGTCTGAACCGATAATGCGATTTTAATATAAATCCAGACGCATCATTTTAATTGCACTATGAATATTATTAACCTGTATGCAAGTATCAACGGTACTAACGCATACAAAGGAATATTCGATGCCATGAACGCCTTTCGGCTGATTAAAAAGAAATAAAAGCGAGTTGCATGAAAGGGAACAACAGAGATCGTCAGATCACACGGCCAACGTGTCGAACCTTTGGAAACGTGTCCCAAGAAAAAAGAAGAAAAAAGCCAGTGTACGAGTGCAAATGGAACGGAGAAAGGGGGTTGGACCATCGCGAATAAAAGATAAAAAAAAAAGAATGAAAACGCAAGCTTGCGTTGCCGGGTTTTATACGTCTACCCTTGTAAGTTCAACAGTTTCGATATCAATATTCTAAAAACATCCTTTGTCGCGCGAGTGCGAAAAGACAGCACGTGTAAATGCACGTACGGTTCGCAAAGCTGTTTGCAGTTTGCAATTTTAGGATCGAGGTATCCAACAGGTATGCATCAAGTACCTTGTATGCGTATTGAAGACACAGAATTCAATGTTTCTGCGATAAATCGTGTGCGTGGCATAAGTTGATGAGAATTGGTCGAATGCAGTAAACAGACATGTACTTGTTATGTTCATTTATTACGTTTGTTATTCATAGATTTAATAGAAATGTATTAAATTTACAAAGGAAAGTTACGAATAAAAATGTACAAGTTGGATCATTGTAAAATACAACCCTTATAGGACAAAATAGAACCATTTGTATCAAAAATTAATTTTGTTACTGCTAGAAAGCAAGTTTAAAATTTTTAGTTGACAAATTAAATACACTTCTTATATTACTTCAAAATTACTGGAAATTATTATTATTCTGTTATTAATTGTCATGTGTCGTCTGTTTCATTATATTATTAATCCGAGTGCATGTTATTTTTGGAGTTAGCACGTTAATTCTGTATCATCGACATAAATTGCAAAACAAAAAATATTGTGTCACAAAAACTCGTTTAAAATTTTTTAACTGAGGAAGGTGAACATTTCTACACTTTTTAACTTTAAAAAATTTTAATTTGGTAATGTGTAGTTTGTGACACTATAATTTCGAAAATTTCTATGATTCGAAATATTCATTTCTGCTAACTTGTATATTTGTAAGCTTTTAAATTTGTAATTTGAGAATTTTTAAATGTTTGAATTTCTGCTTTTGAGAATAGGCGATTTCCTAATTTACTGTATTGTTTAATTTGAATCTTTGTGAATTTAGTGTTTGTGTCAAACCCAATAACCGTATACTTCATAACTGAATTTTCCTTTGTCAATCATTAAAATCTTGTGAAAATATGAACCAATTTCTGAAGTCGGTGCGACTAAATATGTAGCCTAACCTAACTGCTATTTTTCTATACTGACATTACATATCAGAACAACGATCAGAGAACCAGGCCCTAAGGTATTTCCATTTATCAAATACTACCTGCTTATGCAAAAAAAAATGGTGTTCTAAAACGATGTTGAGCGAACGAGTGAAATTACCGTAAAATATGAATGATCGATCGCGGCGCAATTACGAATACGAAGGTATTATAGTTTCATAATGTATGGTGCTTTCCTACGAATTAGTATCGTCGGTCGAGATATTAAAACGAATAACGAGCTTCAGCAACGAAACTCCGTTGGATACCATCTAGGAAAATGATACGAGAAAATTTTAACATCCACCGGTATATACGAGCCGGTGCGATAACGTGGAACATGTGTGAGGGGGCGGTGGGTGGGTCTTTTTTTCCACCTTTTGGCCGAGAGAATAATTAAAGGCACAAAAGAGTACGCCTAGCGAATTACTCGGCCGCTGCACCAGCAACCAGCCAGGAACGACGATTGGATGGTTATTCTCATTCCGAGATTCTCTCCTTGAACGCGGGGTCCACGTCAGACGCGGAAACGTTCAAAGGGTTTTCGCGAAGCGGCAGGAAAAAACTAATTAACTTTTCAGGATAATTAAGATAAGACCCGGTGGAGATTCGGCCAAAAGCACGGCTCTGTTACTTGGAGCCCGGCACACGGCTTTCTCTTTATTCTTCGCACCGGAAAGGAGGATTGAGACGAAGAGGATATACTTGCTTTTAAAGAACGATCATCGGTCGATTAAATCGTTTGCGTATACGTCGGATAATTGGGGCGCCAATTACTCGCCACTGTCAGTTACTTACGAGAAATACTTTTTCCAGCAGAATCTGAATACCTATTCATTTCAATTCGTTTATTCATCGTCCGATATAGAATATTGAATACGCGTTAAATACACAGTTCGTTTTTTAACCGCATTTTGCTTTCTGAGACGAAGTGGACGCTTTATCAGATTAAAATCAACATTTGAATTTTCAGATGTCACTTTTTTGCAAATTAATTTTTTATGTATATAATCTATGAAGATAATTTAGTACATTATATAATAATGTTTACGTTGCATTTTAGTTCAATTAATTTAGTTTTGAATAATAATGACTGTGAACTGCTTTAAAAACTATCTTCCAGAAAATTAATTAGTATCTTAGGTACTCTTACAAATTTACAAAATATTAATTTTTGAATTGGAAAATTTATCAGCTTGGAAATTTGGAAATTTGGAAAATTGAGAATTTTGGAATTTGGGGATTTGGGACTTGGGACTTGGGACTTGGGACTTGGAAATTGGGAATTGGGAATTGGGAATTGGGAATTGGGAATTGGGAATTGGGAATTGGGAATTGGGAATTGGGAATTGGGAATTGGGAATTGGGAATTGGGAATTGGGAATTGGGAATTGGGAATTGGGAATTGGGAATTGGGAATTGGGAATTGGGAATTGGGAATTGGGAATTGGGAATTGGGAATTGGGAATTGGGAATTGGGAATTGGGGGACTCGGCAATTTGGAAATTTTTAAATTTTTGAATTTGGTGTTTTGGTATTATGTCATTCGGGAATTGGGTAATTCGGCATTTTGGTGATTTAGGAGTTTAAGGATTTGAGAACTTTTGAATTTTGGTATTTGGAAATATAGGACCACGAAAATTAAAGGAATTAAACTTTTGCGCTAGAAATCTAGGAATTTATAAATGTAGAAATCATGAAATCTACAAATCTACAAATCTACAAATCTACAAATCTACAAATCTACAAATCTACAAATCTACAAATCTACAAATCTACAAATCTACAAATCTACAGATCCACAGATCTACAAATCTACAGATCTACAAATCTACAATTCTGCAAATCTAAACATATGGTATATAAATTTACAAATCTACAAACCTATAAGTCTGCAAGCCTACAAATCTACAAACCTGTGATTTGGTAGATTTATAATTTTGCACACTTAACATATTTGTATCGATTGATGTTGATATTCGTAATTCGGAAGTGTAAGAACGTATTAAATAAATTAAAAAATTACAATATAGCGCTTAAGGATGAATATAGTGCTCAAGATTCAATTGCTGTACCCCTCCAAAGTGCAAATGTCTTTTTGATACGAATGATTGCATCGGAGTTAAAATCGAAATTCTGTGGCATTGATATAAATTTTTCAATGACAGTTTCAGAAGAAAACGTTGAAGCCTGTGACGGCACGAGGGAAACTTTGATTTCACTTTAATTTAACTTCATCGAGAGTTGGTCAATAGCAATATCTTTAATTGCTCGTCGGCAAATCTTACCGTTAGGTAATGGTAGCCTTTATTGAAATTCGCGCTAGACTTTCTTACTGCTATCACTTCAGCGGGAGCCCTTTTGCGTGCAGATTCAATATTTTAACCATGCTATTTCCGTCCTGTAGGAACTGTTATATTATTTCTGAACTTTATTCCTCTACATTGCTCTCCCTGTCTCTCTCTCCTTTCTCTTTTTTTCTTTACTACGGCTAAGAGGAAAGACGAGTTCTTTGAAAATATTTCAACATTGACACAGAGAATATTAACATACTGTTGCCTGGATGTTTCATGAATTAACAATTACACGTAATTTACTTACATGAAGCTTCACGAAAGTTGGCCAGAGGTGACATGAAAGGGACACACGTTGAAAGGGACATCTCAAATGCGTCGAGGATGAAATATCTGACCTCGACATATTATTTTTACCTTCTCGAAATATTAGAAATGCAAACACGCAATCGAGCATCGATTATCTTGACGCTCAGCAAAATTTCATCAACGAACATCCCCGAGAAATGATCCAAACAATCAAAATCCGCAACCAAAGCATTGACTACCAAATCGAACAATCAAAAGCCGAGACAAACGTTAACATTCAACAATGGTATTGGGAGTACAAATTAGTTCGGTCCATTTTCAAAAGGTATCTCTGACTATTATAAATGTTTCATAGCAACAGCGAATTTCGATTGTTTCAGAGACGTTAGGCATCTGCTAATAATATTCAGTTTATATCTCTTTGAGTTTCATTCAGAAATCTTGTTTTTTACTGTTTTGAATATGTCAAATTTTGTGTTAACTAAGCAGCATTTGCGGAAGGTTTTAGTTTTTTACTTTAATTGGAATAAAAGTGCAGCTAAAACGCATCGAATCCTTGTGGAAGTTTATGGTGACAATGCTCCAACTGACAAATCATGTAGGAAATCGTTTCGACGTTTCAAAAATGGTGACTTCAGCGTTGAAGTCAAGCCTCGCTCTGGACAGCCAAAGAACTTCGAAGACACGGAATTCGTTCGAAATGAGGAGTATCTGGTGGGACCAAAAGGGTGTTATATACTATGAACTGCAGCAACCTGGCGATTGCATTACGGGTAATAGATATGGGCTACAATTACTTCGTTTGAGTCGTGCATTACGAGAAAAACGGCCGGAATACGAGCAAAGACATGATACGGTTATTCTTCTGCATGACAACGTTCGGCCACATGTCGCAAAAGTCGTGAAAACATATTTGGAAACGATCAAGTGGGATATTTTACCGCACCCGCCGTATTCTCCGCACATTGTTCCTTCTGACTACTGGTTATTCCGACGGATGCAGCAGGATTTGGCAGGTCACAGGTTGACTTCTTTCGCAGAAATCGGAAATTGGCTCTAATCTTGGATCGCCTCAAAAACGAGCCATTTTTTCGAGATGGAATTCGAAAATTGCCTGAGATGTGGAAAAAAGTAGTAACCACCGATAGACAATACTTTCAGTAATCTGTTCCTACAGATTGTTCTGTAATAAATGCATTTTTGACCACAAAAAAGCGGACCGAACTAATTTGTACTCCCAATACAATCCCACTATTTAATCCCGCACAAGTGCATTCGCGTAAGCTGCTATAATGGCACCAGCGAATCTATCTTATTCTTTGCACACATCTTTTCATATTGTCTATGTCGTCCACCTAACTGTCCATTCTTGGGCTGACATTTTCATGGCGGAACAATGAGAACGGTCAGGGGAACAAGTGCAAAAGCGGAAGAGCGAAGAGGAGATGATAATATAGATAAAGACAAAATGGAAAAATAGGGAGAAAAGAGAGATTCGATATCAGGCAGAGCATCGTTATCCGAGTAAATAGGCTGGCAGTGTCGTCGACGGCCCCTGACGGCCAACCACGGCCCCCGAACACAATCCACGGACTCGTATTGTTGTACTTTATTCCCCGAGTGGTCGAGGACGGCTACGAGGATGTCTACAATCCTCTGTAACCAGTAACCTGCCTCAATCTCCGCGTCACCGACGACGGAACGAGAAACTACCTTAAATCCTCCAAGGAACCGGAATTGATAATTCCGAGCTTGAAAGCTGGCGGCTGTTCTCGGTGCTCCGGAAGGTAATCGTCGTCCCGGGATGCTTGCACATTCTGCTCTTTCAGGAAATTTCGTTCCTGGACCAGCGTGCATCGACGATCCAATCACTCTCACCACCAAATTATCGTAATTGTTTCTGGAACAAAGAATAGATAAGGGGCGACACTCTGACTGTCAAGTTGTATATTGCCTTTTTGTAACTAGAATACAGTCGTGGACAAAATGAAGTGGACAGGTGCCATAAATAATACATGGTTAATTTAATTTAACTAATAACGTCTATAAATAAAAACTTTATTGGACAATTATATACAATATATACAATAATGTGCAATAATTTTAGAAAGGGTAAATAATGATGTTTCTTGAGGGATGAAAGAGCAGAACGGTTCATATTTAATGCAACAAATCAAGCTTGAACAATAAATATTTTGCATTCGTTCCTAACGGAAAAGAAAGAACTTTATGAGATACTCTAAGACAAGCAATGTCTCAGTTTATTTTCTCAAACATTCCGCGCAAATCATATGTCTACTACGTTCAATATCCGTAACGTCCAATTATGATCGCATCGTTGAAACTTTTAAACAATAAGAATAAATTTGGAGCTTAAACATTTTGAATGCGTGATAGTTTCAGTACATCATACACTCATAAACTTCACGATAAAAGGCCATAAACTGACGAAATAAAATTCACTGGAAGCTAAACGATGCGGCGGCGCTTAAAAGAGAGAACAAAAACTGTCCAATTATTTGTGTGCTTTGTTTTCAGGTAACAAGAGCTTTAGCGATGCTGGTCTGATTAATACTTTCGAAAGACTTAATACTTTTTCTTGCCTATTTATAACAAAGCAACGTAGTATCGTCGACACCTAATCTTCCATTATAATTGACCTCGTACTTCTACTTCTTGTTTCAGGGGATAGAGACAACTATGGTAACCAGGAAGAGATAGATAATTATTTCTACAAAATTTTAAACGGAAATTCTTCTTCAATTTTTTCTTGCTTTCTGACAATATTAATAGACAATTTGGTGTTAGTAGAGCGTATGGGTCAGGGTTTTTGTGTGCTTTGCAAATTCATACATAACCTAACATTATTGGGTATTGTGCAATATATTACAGAATATACTGTATTTGCAATTAAATAAGTTATTACTTATTTTATATATTTGCGTGCAGTTTTATCATCCACAGGTATTACGATAAAAATTCATCGATAAATCTATACGTTGTTAAATTTCTGTACGATTGAATTTGTATATCGTAAATTTCGGGACCCTCAAGTTTCTTTATTTCCCAATTTTTTATTTTTTACATTATTATGCTCTGAAGTCCCTATATTTCCAAATGTTTGTCATCTACAATTTTTATACTGTAAATTGCTGGAATTTCAACTTTCTTAATTCTCCAAATTTTATGTTTCCCGAGTCTCTAGATTGTCAAGCTTCCATATTTTTAAATGGCTGTATCTACAAATTCCTATACCCAAATTTTCTGCATTCTTCAATTTTTATATTTTTTCAGATTCCTATATTTCCATGTCTACACTTCCCACTTTCTATATTCGCGAATGTCTATATCACCAAACTTCAAGGTACTCAACCCTTTATATTCCTCAATCTTCATATTTCTACAATTTTTTATATTTTTCAATTCCTATACTTTTAAAGATCTACATCTTCAAATTTCTACAGTTCTATTTATTATATTTCTATATTTTCTACAGAAGTTTCTGTGTATCCAAATTCTGCAATAGAATAATGTCGAAACAAAAGTACGCTAATGCTAAATCCGATGAAAAGCGTCGAAAAGCATGGAACATTTTATCGAGAATTGAAAGCAACGAATGAAAATGAAAGCTAACAACTTCGAATCCCGTTTTTCGCATTCCGTAAATAAATAATTAGAATCTGCCTTCGCCATCAACATACTTTTTCTTCGTTCTTCCTTTTTTTTTACTGTCTTTTCCTACATTGGTCTTCCCGGTCGGTGAATGGCAGTGATTGGCAGTTAATGACGACGCTTCACGGACTACCCTCTACACCTCCGATATCCAGGCGTTCCCGTTGGGACAAGTGTCCCATGTAATTTCTATCGAGTCGCTCCTGATTTTATTCTCGAGGATCGTTTCACGAAAACACCGACAATTTCGTCTCAGCTGTCCTTACAGGAATCGATTGAACGCCCCGTGAGATTAACCATTAAGGACACTGATTGCTTACATTGTGAAATGTTAATGCACTCCCTTCTTGTATCATTGGAAAATACGAGACATGTGTCCTAGTTCATGACAGAGTCCCAGTAATTGACAATTTACCGGCAATTTTGTTAATAGTAACACATTTTATGATTTTTAAGGTGTGAAGTTATCGAAATGTAATAACAGAATTTAGCTTTGTACAGATATAATTATAAGTTTCAATGATTATGGACATATCATAATATTGTTGTACGGTGTTTCGAGATTTAATATGTTTAACACTAATACTTCCAAAGTGGTCAAATAATCGTTTCATAAGTTTCCTATTTCGAATGACAAAATTTGTAAAGATGTTTTTTTAAATCTATGCTAATTCTCGTGAAGGTAAAGGATTAATATGTGTATTACTTTATATTTCGTTATTTGTTATTTCATTTCTCAACTTCATTTTTAACTTTAAAGTAATTGAGCATTATACGTCATTGTTTTAATTTTAAACTTGTTTTATAAGGAGTCAGACGAGATTTTCTTTAAAATTGTTATTTATTAATATTATTCAACTATTTAGATAATACAGTTGTTTTATATTTTTTAAATAATAGGAAGTGGGAATTAATCTTATTTCCTGTTAATTTGGTTTAAGTATTGAAATTAAATATTGTGTTATTATTGGTACGCGATAACGTCACCTTCATGATCGAACGCCATTGCCATAATCGTAATTTCACGTGACCTACAATGGTTTAAAGAATAATAAGAAGTTCGGAAATTTATTATATTGTTAGCATTTGTTGTACTTACGCATATTGTGCATTCTGTACATTCGTGGTAGTAATAACTATGAAAACATATAATTCTGTTTATCTTCAAATCCGTCACAATATTAGCATGACGTAGAATTTCATTATGTTCTTGTAACTATTCTCCTTACATTATAAAGTCATATAACTTATTCAAATTCTTAACAAAAGAGAAAAGAAAGAAGATTATAATTAAATGAATTTTAAACAAAATATTTTAATTCCACAAAATATTGAAATAGTGACTTTTTTGATTGTATGGTAAAAGTTAATTCATATTTGCGTTTATTTTTATCGTTTCACATAGTAAAAATCTTATTCTGCATTAGGAAAAGTATTTTTATATAACCCTTTAGAAAATTATTAATGTTCCTTTCGTTCTGATGAATCAAGAGAGTAACAATGATAATAACTACGAAAAAATGTCATAGCTTTTTGACTAAACATTTAAGAACTACTGCGAACTCTTCAATACTGATGGTGTATGTATATCTTTTTTATTAGAAACGGTTGTACATAGTAAAGATTTAATAGCGACTATTATTGATTATAATATCGCATGATTGGCACAATCTCGTTACATTGTACCCATCAATGCATCGCATGCAACCAACTAACCATTCGAAGTAACCGATGCACGAAAACGAGGGGTATTAGATTGAAGGGATGATGATTGTTCGAATAGGAATATTTCAGGTTTACTCAATTTCTTTTCAATTAAAACTGTAATGAAAAAATACAACTTCAAATGAAACTATTATAGTGTCTGAAAAACTAAACATGGGGAAGTTATACTGTTTTTTTTTGTATTGGTTAACATAAAAGTGTTTTTGTCAAAAGGAGAGTTACAAATGGAAAGTCAGAAATCGGAGGGTGAAAGTGAACAACTTCAGCTTTCATAAAACTTTAAGAAATGATTTCAGATTCATAGATTACCAAATTATCGCATTTCTAAATTTTCGAGTTATTTAACTGTCAAATTTCTAAGCTGTCAAATTACTAATTTCCGAATTTCTATATTTCTGAATTCCTAAATTTTCGAGTTATTTAACTGCCAAATTTCTAAGCTCTCAAATTACTAATTTCCGAATTTCTATAATTCTGAATTTCTATATTTCTGAATTCCTAAATTTTCGGGTTATTTAACTGTCAAATTTCTAAGCTGTCAAATTACAAATTTCCGAATTTCTATAATTCTGAATTTTTATATTTCTGAATTCCTAAATTTTCGAATTATTTAACCGCCAAATTACTAATTCCCCAATTTCTATATTTCTGAATTCCTACATTTTCGAGTTATGTAACTGCCAAATTTCTAAGCTCTCAAATTACTTATTTCCGAATTTCTATAATTTTGAATTCCTCAATTTTCGAGTTATAATATTTAACCGCCAAATTTCTAAGCTCTCAAATTACTAATTCCCGAATTTCTATATTTCTGAATCCCTAAATTTTCAAATTCGTATGTGTTCGAATTTCCAACATTCCGAATTACTTAATTTTCGAATTTCTAAGCTTTGATATTCGGAATTTTTTAAATTCAAATTTTCAAACTTCTAACTTTTCTAACTGTAATTTCCAAATTTTCAAATTCTTAACCTTCCAAATCCCCGATTTTCTGAATGTTCATATTTCGAGACATCCAAGTTCCCAAAATTCCAAGTTCCCTGATTCCCAAATCTCCAAATTTCCAAGTTACATCAAATGTACAGTTTCCAATTTCATTACCGTGCACACGATCACTACTAGGTACATTTATATCACACAACAAAGGTTGAATCAACTCAATTGCTCATCGCAGCGCGTTCAATGATGTATCGGCACAAAAGGGCGTCCACACGACAACAAAGATCTATAGCATTATCCTTCCGTCTGTTCTGATCTCTTCAGAGTAGGTGACAGAAAGAGGAGAGTAGACGAGAAAATCCCTTTGTATTTGACGCGTACGACAACCCCTGTTTATGATTTCCATCTTTTTCTGTCCTTTTGATCTATACTTCAGTCATTTCGTGTCTCTATCGGCACACAGACGGCCATTAGTGGCTGCGTGAAAGCTACTATCGGTTGACTGTCTATCTTCTGAACAAGGCGACATTTTCGAACTTATAGTCCTATCCGATGTTCAGATTGCCTTTCGTTCAGATACCTTCACTGTTCTTCTCTTACGCATTTCTAATTACTTCCGACATTCGAGACACGAAGGAGTCTATGTGTGCTTCTGCTTCGAACTTAAATGAATTTATCGACGTTGTTTAAATCTTTTCTTCTGTCACAGATTCCATATAGTTGATAAGTACAGTTACGTTAATATTTGGACACCGCAGTGCTTCTGTATTCTGTGTTATTCTACGAAAACATGAATCACTTATTGTTGGCTGAAAATATATAAACGACTTCTTTTCGACTGCCACATTTTGATTTATGATGCATGTTAACAACAAGCTGTTACATTTTCTCGATACGTTAATAGCCGGACATTTTATGAAGAATAAAATATATAGGAAACTTCAATTTTAATATTTTGTTGCAAATCCTTACTCTTTATTAACTTCATGTAATTGTTTAGACATATTAAAAATAATACTTCATACATTCTGATGTCATTCTTGTATCGTTCTTCTTTCAGACTTGTTTGTAATTCACCCTTTGAATTTATTGGTGTTTTTTAAGTCTTTATAGGAAATGTAAAAGTATTTGTCAATTACTATTCGTGATCTGTCCCTGAACTTACAATTAGAATGATGAACATCGTCGTCTAACATCCGAACTTAATTTAAAGTCTTCTAACAATCAATAGTTGTACGTACAGTACAAATACACGATTTTTAATTTCCAATCCTTTCAGTGTCGACCAAAATAATTGCTTCTAAGCAAAGACTACCAAATCTGAAAGAACCCAAAGAAGTTTAGCAAGATTGAAGGAAATGGTAAGAATATTTACAAAATTCGAAAAACACATTAGAAAGTAGAGCACATTAGAAAATTGATAACAGTAAATGCCAACTTCGCAAGTGTTAGCAACAAAATATTGTTGTACGACAAAGTCATAGACAACAAGATAACTTATCACTTCATTGAATCATCCTGCGAAAAACATCCTGACTTCGCTCCTGAAACGCCAACTCATCAAGCCTTCTTAGTCATCCTGTCCTACGCACTCTGCCCTTACACTATGCTTGTACTTCGATTACTCACCCTCATCTCGATATATATAACTAGCCCTCTTTCGACATTTAGTTAGTCTTCCATAATTTGTACTTGCGTGCGGAAGTTATAGCCACCGAATAAAGCCTCGGAATTCATATTATAAGCGTACTTATTCCCTCATTCGGAATTCAGCAATACTACTATGTTCTTATAATATTAATAAAACTACAGTCGTGGACAAAATTAAGTGGATGGATATCATAAATAACAAAAGGTTAATTTAATGTAACTAATAATGCCTATAAATCAAAACATTATTGCACAATTATATACGTTAAATAAATGTTTTTTCAAGTCTATAAAAATATTTCACTTTCTAAATTTAAAATTTATTTAAAACATAATAAAACAAACAATTTTTTCACAATTCTACAATGTCCACTTAATTTCGTCCATGAGTGTATGTCATGGTGCATGCATTGATCAAATTGATAGAAGTAACAAATATTACTTATGCAACTACATCCAAATAATTATTACTAACAGTACTAAATTGCAATTTATCAATATACATTGACTTATCTTTCGATCTATTTATCAAAACAGTAATATTTATACGCAGGGTGTCCCAAAAGGAACGTAACACCTGGAAATGGGAGGTAGCTGGGGTCATTCTGAAGAATTTTTTCCTCTGCAAAAATGTCGAATGAGGCTTCATTTTTAAATTATTAAGGAAAAACACCGACCAATCAGAGCGCGAGATTCTACTAATACTTCAAAATTTTATTAAAAAAGAAGTGGAGAAATAAATGTTCATGAACTCATTTAATGTTTATTATCATAATATTATACCATTATGTAACAGTCGCAAATTAATCGCTGAAATTTTATATAAATTACAAATCCAATTAATCTATTATCCTGGTAAAAATCTAAATCGTATCACGATCGTGCATTGATTCTAAAACTGTGTTGCTATCCACTTTTTACTGTTACCGACATATTCCCTCATCCCGAATTCAACAATATCAAACATTGAAACGCTAAAATTCTTTGTTAAGGCCAACATCCTTACATTTACAATACATTTAGAATTTCTGTATAGCTATTAGCAATAAGTCCATCGTCCCATCGAAGGGTTCGCGGACCGTTCCGTGGCAGCCATAAACTCAGGAAGCCATAAAGACCAGCGCGTTTTCTATGTAGTTTTTTAGTCATTGTTCGCATTTGTTCGCCAGATTGATATTTACCTTCCGATCCCGTTATTTCTAGCATGTTTAGTTAAAGTCAGCGCGCTTCTTGATCTTTATTACCTGCCACGCTTCAGGAGCAAACTTGGAATATTTGCGAGTGGGAGGGCCCGAGTAGGGCGTATACCTTACTTCCCATCCACAATTTTATACATTTTGCATAGCCTATTAGAACGATTCACCCCCGTGTAGTCTACCACGCCGAGGTGACATCGAACAGTTCTAATAGAATCTCGACTAATTGAATTATAGTAACACGTACAGCATAATTAGTTGTCACGCATAGTTGGAAATTAGAATAGCACAAGAACAAGTATAGAAAAAGTGTTAGAATCTCGAACATAAGTATACAAGCTCGTCTCGAATAGTAACATAGTTAGAAACGTTTTGTATAAACCTTGGAGTGGTCCTTCGAGTATTGGTTATAGTATTGATATACTAATCTTAGTCAGCACACCACGTGCAATATTCAACAAGGCTCGGACGAATTTATTTTCAACCACGAGCGTTAACATTCTTACATGTCCGAGAATAAAATTTGTACAGGTTGCACGGAATCTTCCGCAAAAAGAGGAGCATAACAATTGATAAACGAGTTAGGGTTGTCGTGATGCAGGGTGTCCGAACAGTTAGTTTCATACATTCGGTGCAGGCAAAGAGACGAACGAGAAAATAGGACGTCGGTGTCGCGGGGGATGACGGGGAGGCGGTGGTATAGAAGATAAGGCGAATCAAACCGTAAATAACTGCGGAACGGTGAAAAGGAAAAGGGTGAGTGATATGGAAGGAGAAGGTAAAGGGGTGCGTGGAGTGTGGTGAGTGCGAGACGCCTCGCCAGCTGCAAAACTCGCCGAGTTTTATAGTTGAATCGCATGACTCGAAATCTCCATACATACACCGCCGTTCTCCCTTTTTCTCTCATTTCCTCCCGGGGTTTCTCGTGTCTTTTTACACGAACCACCATCACCGTCTACCTTCTTTCTCCACCCGCGTACATTGACTCATATCTATTTTTATATCGCCGTTTCTTCCTATGAGCCCTCCCACCGCCACTTCACGGTAACGCCCCTAACTGGCGAAACAAACCGTTCTTTCCGTACATCCGTGTGCCTCTGTGTGTACCAGAATCAGGCGATTAATTTCGTATTCCTACATACTTTCTAACGTTCGCACGCCAGGATCATACTTCACCAGCCGGTTCCTGTGTTTACCACCGGCGTCCTTTGGGAACAGCGAAAGAATTGGGCGTGCTTCCAATATATCTGGGAAACCTGGCATTATCGTTCCGCCGAATTTTGATACGTTAGCCGACGATGGATTCCATAATCGATCAATACGGCGTGTACGTAAATACCTTTACTATTTTTGTTTGTGTTCCTTGTATGATTGGTATTTCCGTTGCAATGATTTTGCGCGAGATAGATTACAAATGCATCATGAAACCTTGAAAACACGTCGTGTCGACAGGATTGAAGTAAATCGTTATCATAATTCAATGATCGAAATAAACAATTAATATGTATATTTATAGGATCATTGCGAACTGTTGACTATTAATGAAACACCAGCTGAGTGATGAGTTTGTTTATCAAAATGAATGCGCAGAAAATAAATTACAAATGCATTCTGAAAAATTCAAAACACGTAGTGTTAACAGACTAAAAGTATTCTTTAACATAATGCAATATATAGAGTAAGCAATTAGTTGGTGGATTGTGAGGTTAGCAGGGCATTTATCGCAATTATTCTGTACAAAATAAATCACTAATGTATTGCAAAAAGGTTAAAATACGTAATGTCGAAAGGACTGTGGCAGTTCTTTCCAACGATGCAATACAAAGAATAAGCAATTGATATGTGGACTTATGGGATCACTAAGGGTTGCTCATTATTTACGAAACGTTCATCAGGTGATTGATACCTTTATCACAGCTAGTTTGAACACGATAAATCACAAATAATTTGCAATTTAAAATACCTCGTGCTAACAGAACTGGTAAAGTTAATTATCATAATGCATTATACGGAATAAGTGATCAATATGTAGACTTATCACAATGGGCTACTTTCGCTTTCATTTTCTACGTCATGAAATATTATTTCTGTATATCAGATGTCCTGTGCACGATTTTATGATAGATGCATTATTTCTGATTTAATTTACCTATTTATTAACTTATATTTATTGAACTCATTTAACTTGGACAACCTTTAATAGCCGTTAGTGACAGAGAAGATGTGAAAGTAAAACATAATGTGAAACTTGAGGGCGAATATTGGTCAAGTCATGTTCTTCGATAATTCAAACCACTCATTTTCTGTTAAGTGCCTCCACGTATCTTTATCATCATACAATAGCCGAGATCTAAATGCATATAACAATGTAATCTTCAAACGACGTTGAACTTGATATGTTTGAATATGTGAAATCGTATAATTTTCACATGTCATTGAATTTGACAAAGTGTTTAAATATATGGAATTATATAATCTTTGCATAACGTTGAATTTTAGAGTGTATTGGATATGAAACAATCTAAACTACATCCTTGAATTTATGACAATATGTAACCTTTATATTTCTTCATATTTGGCGT
The DNA here is from genome assembly GCA_947623535.1 of Coelioxys conoideus. NCBI lineage: Eukaryota > Metazoa > Arthropoda > Insecta > Hymenoptera > Megachilidae > Coelioxys > Coelioxys conoideus. Next base: position 10,423,023 of record OX392451.1, on the reverse strand, counting down.
GTGTTTGAAAGAATATAAATTCGACGTGTTCTGAATTTGGCAATGTGTACGAGTGTATAAATAATATAACTGTGACATACTCTTAAAATTGAAATTGACGATCTGTTTAAATATGTGACATCACATGACCTTCGTGATTTGACAACATTCCTCTATATATGACATCACATAATCATCGCATGCCTTTGAATTTAACAATGCATTAGAATGCATGAAACAACCTAATCATCGCACAAAGTTGAATTTGACAGTGTATTTAAATAAGCGATATAAATGAACAATTGTTGAATGCAAAAGTATATAAACCAATACATATCAAAATAAGTAATGCTAAAAAGCTATCGTGGTTCACAATAAATGCAAACTTCCGTAGCAAAGAAGTAACAAATGAAAATCGTTAAAGCGAAATACTGGCAGGAAGGGTTGTTACAGCCGCGAAACGATAAGTACGGCGGGCGATAAAGCGTTTCCACGGCCAGCAAGTTATCTTTTCTATTTACAAAACCGTGAGAGATACGCTTGCACAAGTCTTGCAATGCGAGAAATCGCGAGGCAAGTTTTCGTCGGCTTGATCAGGTGTGTATGTGGGGCGTGCGTGGAAGTTGATCGCGGAGGGTGGAGAGAACTGTGGAAGTGCACGGAAAGGAGAGGGTGGTATGCAAGCTGAAGTCGGTACTAATGCCGAAAGTTTTAACGAGTTTGAGTGATCGTGGTCGATGTAACCGCAACAATAATAGCAATAGTAATAATCATGCTACTCCTCTGGCCCGGTACGAACTTATCGCGTTGCTTCAAATAAAACGCCTTGTTCGTGTTCCTTGACCTGGCTTCCCCTTCCTCTTAAAAAACAAATTTAAACGAAATAAGTATTCGAAGTCTTATTGTTTACTGTTTGAATATATTCACGATTATTTAAATTGGTTGCGACTTCCCAGATTTTCATTGCGTTGGTACTGACTTTATAGCTTTGTAATAAAACATAATTAAAATATAGCAAATTTACATTACATATTCGATTATGGTTTGCTCAAGTTTGCTAGTGTCTGCTAATGTTGCCCAATATTTGCTCACGTCCCCTAATGTATGATAATGTTTGAAATAGGTGTGAGAGTATACAATATAAAAGCAAGCCTAAATACATAAAACGAAATCAAGTGTATGAATTAAATGTACAAAATAAAAACAAGAATATAAATTAAATGTACGAGATAAGAAACGTATACAGCATACGAAATAAAAACAAATATATTAATGAAATGAACGAAACACGAACAAGCGTGTGAAATACAGTCGTGGACAAAATTAAGTGGACAGGTATCATAAATAACAAAAGGTTAATTTAATTTAACTAAGAATGCCTATAAATCAAAATTTTATTGTACAATGACATACATGAAATAAATGTTTTTAGTCTACAAAAACATTTCACGTTCTACATTTAAAATTTATTTAAAACATTGTAGTAAAACAAAAATTTGTTTACATTTCTCCAATGTCCACTTAATTTCGTCCATGAGTGTAAGTGCAAACAATTACCAAAAACGAATTTATAAATGAGAGCAGCCTAACGCAATGTTCTCACACGTCGACGAGAGAGAAATAGAAAAAAAAGAGTACGAAATGTTGAATCGATGAGCGATGAAACATGAAGAGGAAGAAAGGTGGGAATAAGTAGGCGAAAGGAAAGAGAGGGTGAGAAAGAACGAGTCGAGCCAATACATCACTCCCGTTGGCTGTTGGGTATGGCAGACCCGCCAAAATAGCAATTACCTCAACGGAATCAAATGAAATAAAATTGTATTATCTGGCATGCTATGGCACGATCAATCATACACCCTTTAGCTGCTTCGCGTACATTCGAATGTTCTTTCTGGATACCTGTCTATATCTGCGTGTCTGTATATGTGTACGATATGGATTCTAATATTATCGAGGAAGATTGAAAGGATTTCCTTTTACGGATGAAACAGTTCGTTCCATCAAATAATGCTTTTGATTTCATTTTGCAAACGGGGTACCACTTCGGTCTTGAATTATGAACGTACCCCCTTGCAAACTGTCGTTCCCGCCATTTTAGGTCACCCGAAATTAGGTTAGGTTATTTAAGATGGCTTTTCCAGTTTATACTTTTTTCTCACAATTACAAAGTTCCTAATACATGCTGATGGTTTTTGTATTAGATTCTATTACGGATGTCTCATTAGGTTATAGATTGTCTATGTTAAGAATGTATTAGAGGGTACATCAGTTTATGACTTGACCATCGGTCCGGGCCGGTACCAGGGCCAAATTCGAGGATAGGGGTGTCATAAACCCCACCTTGATCACGATTGCAAGGAAACCTGGAAGGAGAAACTACAGGAGTGGTTTGTTCCTTTTGGTTTTTTGAGATAGATTGATTTTGACGAGCACTGTGCTAGGTAGTGTTGCTCCGACCGTCGGACACACAGTATTGTAATTTAACGAAGGGACAGGCCCTTAATATTTCAAGCGTCCAAAAATTTATACAGTCCACTTAATAAACAGTATTTTTTCCTCTCAACTTAATCATCTTCATTCCGAGATCTTTTGGGCGCGATCAGTCTATGATGACAGCGGTTCTCAACCATTCTCACTGATTCTCGAACTGATATCCGAACCTAACGTCATTATAAGTCTGATAGGACCCAAGTCATGGTAATAAGAACCAAATTGTGGTAATAAGACCAAAGTCATGGTAGTAGAATTGAAGTCATGGCACTAAGGTCCGAATCGATGTAATAGGCCATGATACTAGAAACCATATTTTGATAGTAGGACTCAAGTCGTGGTAGTAAAACTCAAGCCAGTGTAATAGGACCTAAATCTGGGTGATACTATCCAAGTTATGGTAGTAGGACTCAAGTTAGTGTAATAGGCCCAAGTGTTTGTAAAACCCAAGTTAATGTAATAGGACCTAAGTTATAATAATAGAAACCAGCTCATGGTAATAGGACTCATTGTTGGATTCCAGTTGAATTTACAACACTTTATTTTATTAGAAGAGAAACTCGTACAGCTTGTATTCGGTCGACTATAAGTACTGGACGCTTTTTGACAATGTCAGATTTTATATACTATTGCGGGTTGAGGTAGGGATGATGGTCAAGGGACAGTGTGACTCAGGGACGGTACGAGGTCTAGGGTGAGTAAGGATATGACTAGTATGTATGAATGGGAATGAGCCTGTTATGTTTATTTGTGACGCGGTGTTTACGTGATCGTGTTGGTCATCCAACATCATGGTAAAGGCGTAAGGTACGACAAAGAAAAGGCTTCGCAAGAAATATAGCAACTGCAAAGATAGAGAAAGACGCAGGCAATTGATGCTGCACTTACCTCCATCTTGTGTATGAAACGAGGTTATTTTGAGCAGATTATAGAATAGAATGAAAGATATTTGTGAGCGTGAAACAGCGAACTTACAGGTTTCCTTTGCTGTTGGTTCATCGCAACAAACAACGTAAACACGTTGGAAACGTAATTCCCGTTTCCATTGACCGAATCTTAATTATTTGCAATTTTACGGGCCGCAGAATATAATTACAATACGAGCAAAGGTTGTTCGTGTCGCCGTAGGGTCGCAGCATTTGCACCGCAGTTACGTACCCGCCTAACCCGCCGCACTCCCCTTAACGGCCCAGACTCGTTTCCTGTTTCCCTTCCTCTACCTTCTTCTAGTCCTCTCCCCCCCTTTCGTCATCCGTGCTCTCTAGCTTACACTCAAACGTTTTCTCTTTTCTTCATCCCTCTTTCTCCGCTGTCGTCAACGACCCTTCTCTCAGGACCGGCGGCGCACTTGCCACAAGCATTTCATCAGAAGCGCCGTGTAGTTCCACAGACCACTTAACTCATAAATGAGGGATTATTTCATCGTGTAATCGCGTATGGGCCAAAAAGCATTACAATTAACGCTAACCAACTGCACGGCGACGCCGTCTACCGCGGCACCGCGACGTCAAATGGAAATGTGCCGCGGGGTTAACGTCAACGGAGGAGACTGCCTCTCCTCCTCTGCACGCTGCGAGCCACACTGGGGATCAGCACGTTCAAATGGATTCGTCTTTACGCGAAATTACCAGCTACTAAATCGGTTGCAAAATTGTCTCTGATGATGGTAAAAGTTTGGCCTCCGGTGGATGCGGTAACGTCTGTCTGTAGGCTTGGCAATCATCGCTTTTCACCTTTGACGCGGGACCGTCTGCGACGAACACTCGCGTCTGGGCAATCTCGGATGACGCTGCGAGACCATGAAACCGAAACAAGAAACGATGATGTGCTTTCAGACGATTAAGACATTTAGGACTCGATGCTAGAAGATTTCAACACTAGATTTACGGAACCCGTCAGAACGACGGATCATAGATTTCTTATTTTAAAATACGAAAATTTGTAGAAGAAAAAGTGTGTTTGTTCGGGATTCGACTGAATGAATCACGTGCTAGTCAGGGTGTGGAATCAGTGAATTCACGCGAAAGGTAAAATGACTAAACTGGCGTGGATAAATTGTGTGCTTTATTAAAACTGGAACTTTGACTTAGCATTTAAGAGAGAAGGTGCAAACTGATAACTGATTTTCAAAATTGGTTGTGTACTCTTTGAGAGTTGTTGGTAAAATCTTTGTATGTTGTTTATTGAGAGTTAGTAACATAATCTTGTATGTTGTTTGTTGAGAATTAATAGCGGAATCTTGTATGGTGCTTGATGACAGTTAGTAGTAGAATCTGCTATAAAAAGAAATAAATGTTCTCTTCAGAAAAAATATGTGGGGATTGGCATGCTGTTGGAGGTAGATAAACGATTAAATTAAAATTAGAAATATTTTATTGGTTGTGACAAATTGAGCGAGGTGGACATACCAAGTGCTTGTTCCGAGGTCAATAAGACCTGAGGTAAAAAGTACAATATCATTTGTCACCTAACGGTTCGACAGTCAACATAATAAACCCGGCTAGCTCTCAAAAATCATACTACATTAAAACAGTTTAAGAATACAATTTTCACGTATAACGAGCTGCAAAGAACAGTTGTTGATTTTTCATAAATTTCATAAAAATTAAAAATAAGTGTAGTTGCTTAATGATTCTATGAATGCGTCGCAACAAGGGTTCTGTAGAAATGTAAATTATCCTTCGTTGAAATAAAGAATCATTGCGTGAGCCAGTTTACGTATTTTCCATTACTTACTTATTTGTATATCTTAGTTTCAATTTAAGTATAAATAATCATTAATCGCCCGTAAATTTCATGTTAATTCGAGACTGAAATTAAGCGCTTCGAGAAATCAAATTCGTTGCTCCAAAAGATTCGAACAAGATATAATATCCCTCCATAATGAATTCATCGAATGTCAAGATCCCGTCAAAATATTCCATCTCAATAATATAAATCATCGATATTTTGATATGTGAATTTTGGAATATTTGACTTTGGGGATGTGGGGATTTGTGGTTTTTGAAAACTGGAGAGTTGCAGATTTGGAAATTTGGAAATTCAGAAACTTGGAAATTTGGATATTTAGAAATTTGAAAATTCAGAAACTTGAAAATATGTAAATTTGGATATGTGTAAATTTGGATATGTGTAAATTTGGATATGTGTAAATTTGGATATGTGTAAATTTGGATATGTGTAAATTTGGATATTTGTAAATTTGGATATTTGTAAATTTGGATATTTGTAAATTTGGATATTTGTAAATTTGGATATGTGTAAATTTGGATATGTGTAAATTTGGATATGTGTAAATTTGGATATGTGTAAATTTGGATATGTGTAAATTTGGATATGTGTAAATTTGGATATATGTAAATTGGGATATGTGTAAATTTGGATATGTGTAAATTTGGATATGTGTAAATTTGGATATGTGTAAATTTGGATATGTGTAAATTTGGATATGTGTAAATTTGGATATGTGTAAATTTGGATATATGTAAATTTGGATATGTGTAAATTTGGATATTTGTAAATTTGGATATTTGTAAATTTGGATATGTGTAAATTTGAATATTTGTAAAATTGGATATTTGTAAATCTGGATTTTTGTAAATTTGTAAATTTGGTAATTTGTAAATTTGGAAATTCGGAGTTGTAAAAATTTAGAAATCTTGAGATTTGGGAATTTCAACAGGATATAATATCCCTCCATGATTATTTCACCGAATGTCACGATCCCGTCCAAATATGCAAGAAATAACAACAAATACTTGATTAGTATGCAAGTAATTGCACCGAGTGCGTCAAAGCAGTGTTGTATCTGTAGAGTTATTTACAGCGCGGCTTCATGAATGTTGGACATGTTTCGTGCGATTTATCTGGTCTATTGAGAGATCGAGGTATCCGGTGATCCTCAAGCGATTCAAGCTGCCATCCATAAAGGACACTGTCCACAAAGACGGAACAAGATGCCTAAACGCTTTGACGATCAGCAGTCGACTCGCAGGTACCCGCGAGCCAAGAAGCTTGTCCAAATGTCGGAATAGACGATAAACAGTCCTGGATAGGAGAACATCAGAGAGAATCGTATCTAGCCGTGAGCTCAATAGCGTCGTTTCTAAGACGCTGAGAGTCCTTCTATCCTTCAACGGATATATTCATGTATACACACAGTGTAATTGAATGCATACACACCGTTCACCGGCCCATACACACATATACAACCGTCTTAGGTACATGCAAGGACGCGAAGATCGTACTCTGGTCGTATAAACGCGTTTTGCCGGCCTGGATCCAACCGAATCTCAATCTTACCGGGAAATGTAATTACGCTCAATGGATGGACCGTATATTCTACGGGCACGGATAAAATTATATCGAAGTGGAGTTTCGTTGCATTGTCTCCGTGTTGAGATACTGTTACTTGATTGCGTTTGGAAATGCAAAGGAAAGAGTGGGCGAATGTGGCTGGTTCGCGTAAACAGAATGGGTTAATCATGAGTCCAAGTTTTGAAATTTTTCTATGTTAAGATTAGAAATGCTATGGAATTTCTGTACCAGAATGCTATGTAAGGTGTTTTCAATTTTTTACACGTATGAATGTATGGGGCATTTACGGGTGACTCGTAAATCATTAGCTCATGATTTTTTTGACAAGTGTGTCAGACAAAGTAATTAATTATTATCGTAATGCCAAGATAAATATCGAAAGTATTGTAAGTATCTACAATTGTAGATTTTGCACACTTTGTTTATGCAAATTATAATTGGTATTGAATGCAAAAGTCATTCGTATGCAAATATAATTTAGATTTAACATACTTGAATTGCAACGTGCGTCACGAGCCTGGCTCGAGGTTGTAAATCCAGGAGTTAAATTTTCACACGAATTTATCAGCCGTGTTACTAAGAATTTGCTACCCAACTTAATAGATTTACATTGTTTATGTTACTAAGTACAGCTAACCTAATTAGTATACTTACATTGAAAAGAAATCATACAACAAGGGGTTAGAAAACGAGCATGTTTCGATAAAAGGTTGAATAATATACAGCAAGTATTTAACCTTTGCATTAAAAGGTATATAGAGATAGCACTCTGAAACTTTTTAGTTGAAAAGTTTCATAAAGTTAACATAAATCATCGATGTTTTGATATGTTGGAATTTAGGTATGTGAATTTTGGAATTTTGGACTTTGGAGATTTGGAAATTTGGGGAATTGCAGGTCTGGCAATTTGGGAATTAGGGAACTTGGAAATTCGGAAATTTGGATATTTGGAGATTCGGATATTTGGATATTTGGATATTTGGAAATTTGGAAATTTGGTAATTTGATAATTTAATAATTTGGTAATTTGGAAATTTGGAAATTTGGAAATTTGGAAACTTGGAAACTTGAAAGCTTATAAATTTGGAAATTTGGATATTGGAAAATTTGGGAATTTGGAAATTTGGTAATTTGGTAATTTGGTAATTTGGTAATTTGGTAATTTGGTAATTTGGTAATTGGGTAATTGGCTAATTCCGTAATTCCGTAATTCGGTAATTCGGTAATTCGGTAATTTGCATTAAAAGGTATATAGAGATAGTACTCTGAAACTTTTTAGTTGAAAAGTTTCATGAATTCCGTTGAAATTATTACCTCTCTAATATTAATTGTCAGCATTACCTGTTTCATTATGTTTATACATCACATGCGCAACACTAATGATTTAGTTAAACAATACCTATTCCAAATTGCTACATTAAACAAAGTGGTGAGTGTCAGTCACCTTTCGAGTGCAAACGGTTAATAATGCGTGCAATCAGATTGTAGAAGCGTATACCTTTTAGTTTATTAATAATTACAGAAGAAACCATAGAATTCGAATTTGCTTGTGAACCGACAGATGAATATCGATAGCCGATGCTGACTGACGCATCAAACAAATAAGTCGTACAACAATGGATATATAATATTTATATATATAATATAATATAATATAATATAATATAATTGTTGAGGTAAAGCACGAACGGTGCGTATACCTTTTTTAGAGAAAACTCAGCATAGTTTTATAACATCTATTGTTTAGGGTTTGGGGCCTGCGATGCTCCAGGTACCGTCGTATGTACTGCCTGTACAATTTTTACTTAGTTCTTACCGTGCCTCCACCGTGTTTACACCGATCCTTTTTCCAACAGTATTTCCACCGTATTCTTTTATTCTTCAAATATATATATATAATTATTACACTAATATCCCACGCGTACTTTATTTTACATAACCAACTCCAACAATCATATAATATAATATAATATTATATTATTTCGTTTCATAATATTATATTATATTATATTATTATATTATATTATATTATATTATAATATTTCAATAAAATCAGGACGAAGCGGTTTTATTTAATTTGCTAATAACTGTAGAATTTCCGGACGAAATTGAAAGCCTAATATCGCGAGAGTATACAATGTCAACTAACGCACCAAAGGAATAAAACGTGCAGTCAAAAAACAAGCATCCTCCTATGAAAAGACGATAAAGCGCGAATCTCTTAATTTGCTAACAATTACTGAAGAAACCGAGGGGTTTGATTAAAATTTCTGATGAAATTGAAAGATGAAAGCGCAGGTTGAGTCGAAGAGAAGGACAGAAGAGGACGAGAGAGGTACTTGGTACAAACGCTTTCGCTATCAGTTGGCTCTGACAGCGAAGCCTATCCATCCATACTACAATGCGGTGATATTAATTACGAGATATTATGATAAGAGGCGAACAATACACCCGTATTGAATGAGATATCCTCCTACCGTTCCGTCGTACCGAACAGAGTGTCTTACCGCCCTCTTCAACGCCACTGGAGGAATACGCATCCAACATACATCCGTGATTCTGCACGAACCAGCTGATAAGAGAGCTCCATGTACTCTATGGTCGATTATAGATTTTCTGAGATCGTCTGAACTCGACGAGCATGGCACACTCTAATTCTGCGCTCGACGGATTTATGGTAGAAGTATTAACCAGAGATTTACGGACGTTTAATCACCACCCATGTTTAAATGGAAACAAACTATATGTTATATCCCGACGTTGAGTTTAACACTATTTCTACCAAGAGGTGTCAAAAGACACCTTACAAATTTTAACATAAAATTATTCTCTATATTTAATCGTTTCTCCACCATTAATTTTTTTACTTTTCATACAATGGTTGTTAAATTAATTCAGCGATATCATTTTGCTCCAGCTAATTTCCATAAGTGTTCCATAAGTTCTTTCCTTTTTTGATAGACATTTATACACAATATTTATAGTTCAAAGTTGATTCGTTGCATTAATTGTTCAGATATCAACTTTCTCTATCGCGATATCCCATTTTTTGTCATATTACAAAAAGGTAGAAACTTGTGTGACCCTAATATTTTATAGCTTGATGAATTAAATAATCTCCAATAAATACACATCAGTGTATCAATAAATATATTCCTAAAATTATCTACGTTTAACTCATAATTTATAATCACAACCACTTTCGGCAATGATTTGTATTCAAAAGGCGTCAAATGAGACCTTTTGGTTTAAATAGGTATACACAAAATCGTGGTAGAGATAGTGTTAACGACGGTCTGGTGAGAAATTAAATTAAAATTTTTTCTCAATGAAAAATAAATATATTTATATGTTACAAAGTATCGGAGATGGATCAGGAATGACCAAGATGTTAATTGTTTGATGTGTACACTTTGCGAGTTATTGGAAATGTACTGAAAATAAAAAATAATGTTCTCTCCAGAATAAAATAAGTTGTGGAGATTGGCATGTCGCTGGATGTAGATAAATGATCAAGTCAAAATTATGCGTCACCTTGCATGAAATTGAAGGCCATTGTGTAGAATATGGATGAATTCGTCTTGCCACGCGCTTTCATAATATATAAATAAATATATGACATTCTATTTAAAAAATAGGAGGTCACCTTGGTTTCTCCCAAAATAATGCGAATACAACAAAAATACACACGTCGTTTTGCAGTCACTCTTTTTGAAAAAAAATGCTGGGTCGTAATAGCCTGAACACCCTGTATAATATTAGGTTGTCCCGCAAATTCCTTCCTTGTTTGATAGAAATGTATGCACAATATTTATTGTTTAAGATTTGTTGCATTAAATATATGATGTTCTACTGTATCGTCCTTTTTCATCCTTCAGTAAATATCATTTGTTCCTTGATTACTTGCAAAATATTCCTCAAAGTGCGTTTTCATATTATATGAAAAAGGGAAGAAACTTATGGGACATCCTAATACAAAGGTTATACCTAATGCAAAATACAGAATACATTGTGTACGACGTTTGATACGAAGAATATGTCAACGTTCTTTCGAATCCGCCATTAAATTTTCTAATCCGAATACATTTAGAACCTCTTAAAATCCCCCTTCCATGGACGTCTACGAAAGACGATTTCGAGGCTTACCTTTATAGATAGCGAGGATACTCTCTGGCGAAATTACGAAACGGATCGATGACTCGTCCATGGTAAAGGGTTCGTGATTACTAGGGATTCGGTATAAGGACGCACTTTGGTTCCTTTTACGACCTCTTCTACTGTTGGATTTACGACTTATCGCTAGGTGGAGAACGTTCGCGATCATCCATGGGACAACTCTTCGAAAGTTCAAATCCAGAATGTGATGCTGGTTTAGTGTACCATGAAAGCTTTTTAGCACGAACGCTAAATAACAGTTATTTGAAAAATATGAATAAGACAATTTGATAACAGAAACTTGTTTACTGTTTTAATCGATTATTTTAATTGATCAATTGTATTATTTTTGTGGCTCGACAACTTTTAACGGATATTTTATTTTACGAAAGAGGTAAAGATGTTATAAAATAGACATATTGCAGGGAACATTTAGAGATTTATGCGTAACCTTGTTGTGAAGATTGTTGTCCCTTCAATGTGATACCGAAAAAGTGCAAACGCTTGAAATTCCAGGATATCGAAGAAACAGGGAAACCAGTCGCTTCTTGTCATTCTCAATTTAGCTTTGTTTTCTCGGCTATAAAATTAGTCGAATTCCTAAGACGCGCTTCATACCAACTTCGACCCTTATCTGAGGGAGAATTCTTACACTCTCCATCTTTCGCCTTAGGAGTTCCAATCTAATAACATAAATCATCGATGTTTTGATATGTTGGTATTTAGGTATGTGAATTTTGGAACTTTGGACTTTGGAGATTTGGAAATTTGGGGAATTGCAGGTCTGGTAATTTGGGAATTAGGGAACTTGGAAATTCGGAAATTTGGATATTTGGAGATTCGGATATTTGGATATTTGGAAATTTGGAAATTTGGAAATTTGGAAATTTGGAAACTTGGAAACTTGAAAGCTTAGAAATTTGGAAATTTGGATATTGGAAAATTTGGGAATTTGGAAATTTGGTAATTTGGTAATTTGGTAATTTGGTAATTTGGTAATTTGGTAATTTGGTAATTTGGTAATTTGGTAATTTGGTAATTTGGTAATTTGGTAATTGGGTAATTGGGTAATTCCGTAATTCCGTAATTCGGTAATTCGGTAATTCGGTAATTCGAAAATTCGGTAATTCGGTAATACGGTAATTCGGTAATTCGGAAACTTGGAAAATTGAAGTTCTAAAAATTCAGAAATCTGTCGATTTGCTAATTTGCAGAGTCGCAGATTTGGTGATTTGTAAACTTGAACATTTAGAAATTTAGAAATTAAAAAATGTTGCGGAACGAGGATTTAAAATCTTCATAGATCGACACCTCATTGGTACTTACACCATACTCGCCACTGTTCATTAAATTTTCGGAAATTACGTACTACATCGATTAGTGATTACAACATACTTGAACATACAATATAAAAATTAAGTGTGAAAGAAAACAAAATTGTCATATACTTTCAATATATTATACTACTAAATTAACAAAATACTATGGCACAATAAAAAAGTAAAAGTAATTGGTGTATCAATAAATAAATATATTCGAGTATTCCATCGAAGTAAAATATTTATTTCGCCATGATTTGAATCGTATAAATTTAAGGTTGGGAAATTGCCGATGGCCTTTAGTGATTTCCATGAGGACTCCAAATTCCTTCGACCGACCAACGAAATTCCTGGTCAATTGAAAATACCGCTTTGACACAACTGGACAATCGAACACAATAACAGCGAAAAAGCGGCCAGCCTGCCCTTCCCTGGAATTTAAAACGAATGGTATAAATAGCAAATTCAAGATATCAATGTGCGATTAATATTTCAATACTAGATGCCTCACGACCAGAAAAATACCAACAATCTATATCTCAATTAAATTACTCGTACATAGTTATTATTAAAACGTCCACTTTTACCAATTACAAAAAAAACACATACGAATCAGAGGATAAGAAATTCATAAAAACGCAGTAACTATCCACACGTCAGGCAAGACATAAACTCTGAGCCGTGCGAAGATGAATCACGTCGTTTCATCCGGCAACCGCATATTCTCCAATGACGTAAATCGGTAATTCGTCAGAAATGATACGCGGACGTAAAATCGCTGAATAGGCAAATATCTCGAATGTCCCTGTCCGATTCTGAACGAAACACATCGACGATAAAACCACGGTGATTCCCCTGTTCGCGGTAATCTGCGAAGATTATAGGCGGCCAGGGTTGCCGAAATAACTGTGCAAGTAAGTAGCGTCTGCCTCCATTGTTTCCCTTCAAATCAAAAGCAGTCAAATTCTCCATTGTGATCGCACCACGTGCTACGCTTACGTGGTGGCCGTAGCCGAACTTGGAGACGTACGATATAACATTTGCTCGTGTGTACGTGTCCTCGAATCGAATGTGTACGCGCGCCTGTGCGATATACGAAAGGTGTCTGTGTGGCGACCACCGCCGCCATCGATGATCGTCCATGTGCGCGCCAACACAACTTATCCGACGAATTGGTATTCTGTCGACTGACGGAGCTAGGCAAACAATGGGCGTTTGATTGTTCAAGATTTAGTACTGGTTTACTACTGTTGAATCCGAATTCCTAGTATCGCGATACCTCCTGTCTGTTCGGCTCCTGTTATTCTGTCTGGAACCGGCGTCTTTTGCTTCGATCGAATCAATTACCGATGCGGCGATGTGAATTGTAGACGGCAAATAGCGATTTCTTGGGGAAGTTGGTGAATTTCGAAATTCGCGATTTTGGGGAATGGGAAGTTGGACATTTGGGGGTTTAGGGTTCTGGAAAGTTGGAGATTTGGAAACTTGCAACTTTTCTTATGTGAGTGGTATGGAAAGTCGGACATTTTGTTAGGTTATCAATATGGAGAATTGGAAATTTGGGGGTTTAGGGATCTGGGAAGTTGGAGATTTGGAAACTTGCAAATTTTGTTATGTTAGCGGTATGGAAAGTCGGAAATTTTGTTAGGTTAGCAATATGGAGAATTGGAAATTTGGGGATTTAGGGATCTGGGAAGTTGGAGATTTGGAAACTTACTAATTTTGTTACGTAAGCGGTATGGAAAGTCGGAAATTTTGTTAGTTTAGCAATATGGAGAGTTTGAAATTTAGGGATTTAGGGATCTGGGAAGTTGGAGATTTGGAAACTTGCAAATTTTGTTATGTTAGCGGTATGGAGAGTTGAAAATTTAGATATTTAAGAAACTAAAGAACTTGAGAATTTGTACATGAAGAAATTGAGCAATTTGTGGATGGTAATTGGGAAATTTGAAAACTTGGAAATTTTATTAATTGGTAATTAGTCACTTGCAAGCTTAAAAATTTTGATTTTTAGCAGATAACAATGTTAGCGATTTTTTAATTTGAAAATTATGACATTTGGAAAGTTGGCAATTTAGAAATTTAGACATTTGAGAAGATTTGTAATTTTTGGTATAAGAAATCTTGGGAATTTGTATATTTGTATATTTGAAAATTTAATAACGTGAAAATTTCGCGATTTGGTAATTTGAAAATTTAGATAATTTGTGAATTTCGTAATTAGAGATCATGGAAATTTAGAGATTACCTAATTCGGAGATGTATGAAGATCTTGAAGACACCAAACAAATCATACCTAAAGGTAATTGCAGTACGGTTGAGAAGTAGCCTACAAAATCTAACAAATTTACAAATTAAAAATGTACAATTTAAATTTAACCACAGTTTGCACAGTTAAGGATCCGCCGAATGCAGGACGAACTAGATAACTTTATTCGCCTTAAGATTACATAAATAATTACTCGATAATTTTTATACCTGTGATCTTCCGAACAAATCGTAGCAAACCAGATTAACTTCCGACAGATTTCCACCCAGCTCGCCGACGACGCTTATTTTCAAAATGTCGAACAAACAAACCACCAAAATCAAGCGATCGTGTCAAGTGGTTACGTAGGCGTGGTTGCGATTCGTGTCCCATCGTCTTGCGCCAATTGCCGACAAATTGTAATTTCTCGAAACAAATTGAATATAAACGCGGGCGTAATTCGGATGCCTGGTGCAGCGGCAGTGGCACAATAATGATGACGGCTGTGTAGAAAGCAACGGCCGTGGTTGAAGGGAGAGCCAGAGCCAGAGACGTAGCCATGCGCGAAACAGCAATCTTTCGAGGCAATCTCTTTAATAAATGAAGCATACGTTCCCGCTTTTGAATTACGTCTACGTAATAGCCTCCCTCGCTCTTTTCCCTCACTCCGCCTCTCGTCCCTCTTCTACTCTCTTCGTTTCTCCTTTTCTTGCCCGTTGTGCCAGTTCCGAAACGAGACAAAGGCCAACCTCCGCCACGCTACTGCGACCCGCGAACCTGATTTCCGCGGATTTGAGAGCTGGATGATTTCCCGAAAGGAAAAAGGAGACGTTATTGATTCTCTACGGTTGCTCGGAATTTTTGCACGGCGAACCTTCTATGGGTTTTTCATTTATGCAAATCATCATCTGTTACATCGCCGGTGTCGAGTTTTCATGTCTGATGCTTTCGATTTTTCCAACTTGGAAATGTGATATTGTCCGATTCCGACTTTTTCATAACGCGGGCTTTGATAGGTTGATGGGTCGTAACGCTACAGGATCTAAAGTTTCCAAGGTGAATTCTCAAATTGCAGATGCTGCTATTTTTAGTTCGGAAGTTTTGATTTTATGAAATTACAAATTTTCAAAACCTCATCAGTTACTGTTAGGATTATGTGTAATGACTTATTTATTATACAATATATGAAAGTACAGATAATATAATCGTTACGTGCATGTTGCACACGCCCGCTCGGAAGACGCTCTCAATCAGAGTGAACATCGTTAACTAATTAATCGAGATACAAAAGACGATCGCGGGACGCGCTTTCCCCATACATCGCGGGATTTACGAATATGGGAGGCAAACTTCCATCATTTACAAATTTTCACAACCTCGATATTTACAAATTTACGAAACCTCGTTAATTACCAATTTTCAGAACCTCGTTACTTACACATTCTCAGAACATTGATATTTACAAATTTGTGAAACCTCGATGATTACAAAATTTGTGAACCTCGATGATTACAAATTTTCAAAATTCTACACCGGAAAACTTCGAATGTCTGAAGTTCTAGATTTTCCAAGTTTCAAATTAGAAAAATCACACATTTCAGGTTCTGAATTTGAAAGTACATCGTACGAAAGTACACCAAGTACGTCCTACGATCTCCATACGTTTTAAAATCTGTAACATCTCGAAAACTCTAACTTGAAATCTTCGATGATCCCGAATTCTCATATTCAATAATTTCTAAATACGAAAATCAATCAACGAACTGAAGATTTGCAACCTTCAACGTTGAGACATCTTTCTATAAACTCCTGCCTACCATTATAAATTATAAATATAATTTGTAAAATACAATTATAAATTGTAAATACAATTTGCAGAATACGATTATAAATTGTAAATACAATTTGCAGAATACGATTATAAATTGTAAATACAATTTGCAGAATACGATTATAAATTGTAAATACAATTTACAATTATAACATTGCAAATGTTATCTACATTTAGATTCATAGATCGTTTAGACACATAAGATTCATGGTTCATTTAGACTGATAAGATTCATAGAAACGCGATGAAAGTATATTGACATAGTACTTTCAAATTAATAGAAAATATTCCTGCGTGATATCAAAGGTACACCGATAAACTCGCGTCACTGAGCACAAATTATGAACCCTCGAATTGGGATAAGCTACATAGGCGGGTAACCGTCCTGGCAAACGTCGGGGCTGCTATTACTCAGCAATTTGGGATCATTCGCGAGACATCAGAAGAACCGAGGAATATACTTAGCTGACGTGCACGAATAAACATAATCAGACGTAGGTCTCGAGGCCACTTGAACGAACACTCGGATCCGGCTACCCTTGCGTGAAAAAGGGGGAAGAAGAGAACAGCGAACGAACGCAACAACCATCGTTGTCTCTCTCGTTACAAGTCGAAAGGGGGATGGTAAAAGATACTCAATTCTTTCGATTACACATCGCATGCACACAGATCGGATGTGCTTAATTCAAGTGGCAGGCCACGAAACGGGAAACTAAAAAATTTCAAGTACACCGGCACAGGAATATTAAATACGTGCCTCTTTTTCTCCCTTCCGTGTAGAACCAATACGCCGGAACCGACACGGGCTAAAATATTAAATAATTCCCGCAGCGATTTCATTTCCCGGTTCGTTGCACATAAGAAAATCCTGCACGAGTACACAATTTCTCCGTAAAAACCGGCTTGCCCGTTCGAAAGTTCCGATTCGCGGGAGTCCGCCATTGAAGCAACGTTGATTAATAACAAGTTCCAAATCAAAAATGTATAAAGCGTAAAAATCGACGGTTAATGAAATGTACGGTTACAAGCATTAATATTCAGACACGGTATTCATTTTTTTACTTTACTGCAGGAATTAATTTAGATTACGGTGGATCAACAAAAATTATTTCTCTTTCTTTTCGCGTTCAGTCACTGAAAAGTGAGTATATGGCGTACAAAGGAATTTTCACAAAATTTGAACTTAAGGATTTTAATTTAGAAAGTGATTAAATTAATTTGACTTTAATTTTTTAGATGACGAGAGTGAAACAAAAATTTGTCCAAAACACCATAATTTAAATATTATATTATTTATTTTACAAACAGGCAAAGATTTGTGATATATCATATGATAATTTTGTTCGAATTATTAATAATATCGTATTAAATATTACCAGATGAAGTGTTATTTTAGTCATTAGAGTATGCAGTTAGTTTGAGGTGATTCCGTCGATGAATAAAGAGGTTTGCGTGCAGATATGAGGCGTGCGAGGAAGAAAGCAATTCTTCAATCAATTTTCACATTTCTGACAATGAGATGAATATAGCTCTTGTAGGCTGCTATTTATTAGTGCCCGCGGGCACACACCGTTCGAATAGCCGTGTACTGCGCTCTCACGGGGGTAGTTGTCCATCATTGGGCCTTCGTTGCCACCTAAACGAATTCGCGAAATTATTTGTATTCGTGTACACGTTTGTACCATCGTTATTATCGATGGATCGATGTAACGATTTTCTATAAAATTTGCTACATAATACATTAACAATTATTTATTAATCTCGTATCTGTTGATACTTTATATTTATACGATACTACATTTAAGGACCAGATTGCAATGTACGATCAATTTCACATTGCAAAGGATCGAATTTTTACATCCCTTTTAATCCGTGACTAAAGAATGTTCAATACACTTAACTCACCGTAACAATTGTAATTTGCGTAGTCAAGATTCATTGAATATAACATATGAATAATATTTCAAATACCTCCATTCGTTTCAAGATTGTAGCTATTGTTAAATTGTGTGTTTTTAGGGATTCAACTTAATGAACCACGAAGTAGTTAAGTTGTGGAATCAGTGAATCCGCTCGAAAGACAAAAATAACCCAACTGATCGGGGTAAAATGTTTGTGCTTTATTAAAACTAAGACTTGATTTAGATAAAAATAAATTTGATGTGTACTCTTTGAAAGTTATTGAAAATCCACTGAAGAGAAAAAATAATGTTCTCCCCAGAATAAAGTATGTGTGGGGATTGGCGACTGCTGGGGTGGACATCCGACTAAGTTAAAATTAAAGTCATGTTAAATTAAAAAGAAGTTTAAGAATATAAATTGCACGTTGTAAAGAGCTGCAAAGGCCAATTGTTGATTATTCATGAATTTTGTAAAGTTAAAAATAAGCCCATTGGCTTTATGATTTTATGAATGCGCCACAACTGCTGTAAACAGATCTAGTTGCCGCGCCTAACAAATCGTGTGTCAAATAATACCCCGTCATATGTTATCCGCCGTGCAATTCAATTCAAAACTCGGTCAAAATCACCGATGCTCTATTCAACGGTCACAATATCCGCTTGTCGGACAAATAGCCACGCCATTTCGTCATCGATCATCAGACGGTCCCGCGCGCCCCTTATAAAACTGTTCAAGATAGCCCGGGCGTTATATCTTACCGGTGCGCGTTTCGCGTTCTTTTAAATAGGGACTCGCGAAATATTCATGGACGATATTCAAGCCCCATTCAAATACTTGTCTCCCGTACATACACACATGTGCACGGATGCGCACACGTACAAACTGGATCTATACGTACGGGCGGCACGGTACTTACCCTCCGCCAGCGAGAACCGACCGAGGCGGAGGGTGTATTTACGTTGGCGTACGTTCGGATAGACAGGAAAGGAGGGAGAAAGGTTGAAAACGGGGAAAACCGACAGGGGTTGAGAAAGAGAAAGATGGAGTCGCGTTAACGCGGTATCCGCGGGTTTCGCGCTCTGCCCCATCATAAAAGAGCCCCCACCGTCTGCGCATCGGGTGTATCTTTAGAAATATTGGTTAGATTTACATATTTTACCGCAAAGAGAAGTGTACCCGGGGCGAAGTAAAGGAGAGGACCGGTGTTTGGCGGAAGACGAGAGAGAAGGGATGGTATGGGTGGTGTGTCGGCGATAGCGGTGGCCGTTGGTGGTCGCGGCAGTGGTGGATACTGGGAGGAGTTAGATGGGAATCCAGCTCGAAGTTGCTTGAATGCGGGCGGCTTCAGAGATGCTAAATATTAATACCTACTAGTGTTCCTTTTATGCTCTGTCTACCCCCACCATCAAACCCCTATCGCTCTTTTCCACTAAGCACCCACCACCAGCCAAACCCACCACCCCCTACAGCCAGCACGTACAAGATGATACGCGTGTGCGTTCTGTATCTCTTTCAACGGTGTCTTCTCTTTTACGATCTGCCCCATACACCCAACATCCGTTGGTCGCTTTGGACGCTGGCGAGCTACCGCTTCTGCGTTTACAGACGTTCGCCTCCGGCTTCTCGTTCGATGCCGCGTATTCTACATAATAACGAATGCGTACTCGATAATACAAAAGCTGCGCGAGCAATTTACCTTTCTGTCGCGGCGGACAATCTCGGACCGAATGGCACCGAGGTGTTCATGAGCACCTGTGTCTGGGTCTTTGAGCTGGACGGCTACTGAAGGGTGCATTCAAGTACGTACTAGCGGACTCTTTTAACCCTTCGCACTCGGGGCTGCTTTTTAAGGGTATCAATTGCAACCCCTCAAACGGTTGTCACCCAAACGGAAATTTAGATTATAGTTTGGATCAATGGAGTTTGACTTCATTAATGAAGGAAAAGCAAATGAAGTTCGACTGTCACATTTTATGGGGGCGTGTATGGAAGTCGAATTTAATTACGATTTCGAGATGTTACTTGTGTATTTAGCGCTTTTATAAATATCATTTTAGAATTTCACATTAAGTTGATATCGTCAAATACTTGTGTTGTGATTCGCTACTTGTAACGAAGAAAACTCATTGATTGAATGAAACCTTTTTCTATAAACTGAAATTATTGGCTTTAAATTTTCAATTTTATATCACAACATTTGTTTACTATGATTTTATCGAAATGCCATTTTGTTGGGATAACAAGTACTTATACTGTTTTTTATTATTTTAGAAAGATTAATTTCTAAACGAATACTAATTTTTAAATTTAATCAATGCAACTTCGAATAATTAATCAAACAACCTTCAATTAAGCACTCTTTTGATGAAACTCCATTTGTATATGTTATTTATTATTAAAGCTTGTATAGGTTGTTGATGCTTCAGTCACGCTTTTATTCAATTGATCCTTCACTTATTTATTTTTCCACTTTACTTTCGATTTGAACTTAAGTACTTAACAGTGACAGTTCTACTTTTCAATTATGAAAAGTATACTCGCGATGTAAAGAAGAACGGTGGGCAAATCGTTACAAAAAATTGGCTAGAAAATTAAAAAGAATGTTCGCAGCCATGAACGGAATATTTAAGGTTTCGAAAGCATCCATTCGACGCGTCTGACGTCAATAACGTTCTCATGCACGAAGGAACACAGTATGCACATATAGAATCTCCATATTGGCAGCAATTACTTTTTTCCCGTGTCCGTCTGCAGCAATAACCGTTCTCAGCCAAGGGTGATAACAGGCAAAAGGCAATCGGCAGCAGGTTTGTCTTTTTTTTCACCAGCAAGCAGAGGGATGATTTAAAAAAGGCGATTGCAACAAGTCATCCCCCATCTGGCTCGTTCACAAAGGGTGTACGAGGAGTCGCGTCGAAGTGCGGCACCCAGCGTGCGATTCAATTAATAAAATTCATTCGAATGCGTCCATTAATTTCTTCCTTTTTTTCCTCCTTCCAGTCGGAACACGAGCAAGAGGGCAAAAAGGGTTCCGAGTCACGTCAAGTCGAGCGGCAGTCACATCGTTTAAAGGAACTGGCTAGAGGGCTGGGGGTGGGCGGTTGGAAGTAGGTTGGAAGAGGTGAGCTCGCAGGGGTTTGGGGGCGCAAATAAGGCGGGTCTTCAGACCTCTGAGTATAAATAAAAAACGAACGAACGAATAAATATCCAACAAGGAGCGACAGAAGTCGAGTGGCGGCGGTTACCGCCTCATTCCAACCTACACCCTCTACTCTCTAACCTAGGGAAGGGTTTGACGACGACCACCGACGGGGGGAAGAAAGAGCCACACCGCTAAAGAACGTTTTAATTAATATTATTCACTTCTTAACTAACGATCAAAAGGCAGCCCTGTAGAGGATGATGCTCCGGATCCTCCCGAAGAAAATGGCGACAGCAAAGAGCCTCTGCGCGTATCACTTATGAGCTATGCACGCGGATAAATATACTCTTTGATCATACCGTTAAACGATTTCTTATAGAAACAATGACGAGGGTGATGTATTTAACGGGCCTCTCGTATGTTCACCAGCTTCTTCCGAACAAGTATGTATGCGCTTGAGTATGTAACTTGAACATGTGTTACTACTTAAGTCCAGTGTGTGTCTTGAATGGACTTCGCGTGTTGGAGGAAGTATGATTCGATAATGATTTTGTTAAGTATTGACTAAATTTAGCTTGGTCAAATGAGTATGTGTGGATGTATGTATGGCACGACTATAGCTAGTACAGGTGTGTTTTGGAATATGGCGTTCGCAAAGATGTAAATAAAACTAAACGGTGATAAGACTCTCTCGAGCAAACAGGTGAAAAAACTGTGTGTCAGAATTGTAACGTTTAATACATCGTTTTGAATATACATTGTATGTACATTAAAAAAAACGCAATAACATCTTAAATCATTTTGTTGATCCACCCATCTAATTGTAAGTTATGTAGATTTTAAATGATTCGATGGTGGATGAAGCAGATCATATTTGTCGGAGTTCGAAAATCTTTGAAATAATTTAAAGCGATTATTGGGATGTTTTATGAAAATTGTGGGCATTGTGATACTTTATGAATATTATGGATACCATGATAATTTATGAATACTACAGATACCGTATTTTATGAATATTATGAATACTATGGTTACTACGATATGTTTATTAATTTTGTTTTTAAAAGAACATATTCATGATATAAATTGAAAAGATATAATATTTGAATGTTTAAAAGATTGATATTTTATAATATAATATTTGAAATACAGGGTCGTTTACGCAATTCATTATTCTGTGATCAATTCGCTAGATATTATCAGTGTTGCCTGTGTTTTAGCGTTAACTTAATACAGGTGTGAACCACGCTTCGTATTTGATAAATATTGAATATTTTAGAAGTAATGTTTCCTGAAAATAAAGACGTATGCGGTTACTGATTAATAAAAGTCTAACAAGTTTAGTCTAACAGTTTATCTCACTCCTCGTAACAATATAAAGATTATTATTACCTTCATAACATTATGACAATTCTTACTACTGCCATAACAGTATGAAAATACTTCGATCTAAAAGTTACTTCTCAGCTCTGTGTACTGTAACGAATTTGGTGCATCACGTATATTTGCTACAAAACATTTACACGTTTATTATACAAAAAGGTAAAAAAATGCATGGTACGATTCCCAGACGAAATCCACCGAAATAGTGAAAATTGCAATAGCCGCAATGCAATAAAGGAAACAACAGAACCACTTGTCCATCGAAAAAACAAATAAAACACATTGTTTACGAATATCAATCATATTTTGATACAACCGAGTTCACGGTCAATTGTCTCCTATGGAATCGAATCATCCATCGTATGAGTTTGTTTCGTAGAAAATTCAATCCATGAGAAAGCAATTTCGCGAGCACTGGTTTGCTGCATCAATTTACGCGAAACGCCGTCGTCTACTTGACAAACGATCAAATTCTCTGTGCAAAGAAATATTCTCCTCTGTTTCTTTCTTCCCTATACTCCTGGGTCGAAAGCATCCGCTACCTATACGTTCTGAATACATTTATATACCGCGATGTATTCGCCTCGCGTCAGCTCGTACCCTCGACGATATTATAATGGCGTGCGTAAAGGAAACCGACAGATGATACATGAAGACGTCAAACACGACGCTTTGCGGTAACATTTGGAAAATGTGGCCCCCTTTGGGTACAATCGAGATGAATACAATTCTAGAGAAACAAGAGAACCCCAGAACAGTGTACAAACAGTGTACAAATCTACAATTTCTCAATTTTCTTAATTTTGTCATTTTCGAGTTAGTGACTCGCTAAATTTTGAAGTATCCGTTTTGACAAACTGTCAAACTCACTAATTTGAATTAGCGTGTAATTTGAATTAACATTCTAATTTTGAAACTAGATTTCTAGAGAAATTCGGAGAAATTTGAAATATCTTTCCAGGTTTTCGAATTCACGAATTTCTAAATTAAATATCTTGAAAATCCTGAGTTCACAAACTTGCAATTTTCTGAAAACCCAAGTCTTTTTCAATTTTACAATTTTCAAGTTTGTAATTTGGAAAATTTTTAAGTATCTAGGATGGTACAGTCTCAAACTCGCAAATTATGTAATTATAAGTTCAACATTTTTTATTTTATGAAAACATAAGCTGTCAATTGCTACGTTATTATTACGTTAATGTTAAAGTTTTATAGTTTGCAAATTTGTAACTAGCTAAGTTTTCAAATATTTAAATTGACAAATTCATAAACCCTCTAATTGCAGAAATAGAAACTTGATATTTCAATTTTCTAGTTCGTTAGAAATTACGGAAATTACGTAACGCATTACGGTACATACGGTCGTGGACAAAATTAACTGGACAGATATCATAAATAACAAAAGATTAATTTAATTTAACTAATAATGCCCATAAATCAAAACTTTATTACACAATTATATACATTAAATAAATAAATTGTATATTAAATAAATGTTTTTTCAAGTCTACAAAAACAGTTCACGTTCTAAATTTAAAATTTATTTAAAACATTGTCATAAAACAAAAAATTTTTTTACATTTCTGCAATGTCCACTTAATTTTGTCCATGACTGTATTTTCAGCGAGCACTTACATATTTTATATGTATTTTATATGCATTATACATAAATGCCACATGTTTCTAGCATATTTATTGTGCGTAACTAACACTCCAATAATAAAATAGCATGCTTTTTGTGCATAATCCGCATACTAACAAACCCTCAGAAATAAGATACTTGTAATAAAATAATGACGTAACAGTTTGTTACAAGAAACGAGCCATGTTTCTTCAACAAGTTCCTTCTTCCATAATTCAATTCTGATCGACAGGAAATCGCATTGAATGCGATAACCCGAGCCACGAAGAGATTGAGGGTGAGAAAACGAAAGGAAGAACGAGGCAAAGAGCCAAGGGTTGGTGGACTCCTTTCACGAACGTTGAACTGATTTTCCACTTGTGGTATATTCAATAAGGTAACGCCAAAAGGAGAAGCCTAAAGAAGATGGAAGGAATGCAAAGGGGAGTTATACGCGAAACAGTCGAACGAGGCATACTGGGATTACAACCAAACAAATACATGGGGTGACATCTAGTTAACTGACTGTACAGTATGAAACTTCAATATATTTTAAATATTTAAAATCTAAACGAAGGAAGGCAACGAAATGGTAAAATCAAATTTCTTCGCGCGAGGCTTTATTTTAGGGATATTAGCGAATCGAGTTTGGAGAGATTAGGGAGTTTAGAAAATGAATTTTGAATATTTCACATGCATTACTGATTGCATTAATTGTCTCAAATTACTTAAATCAGTTAATGACTCTTTTTAACAGGGATGTACTTCGCGGATATATAATTCTTAGAGAGTTTGGAGAGATTAGGGAGTTTAGAAAATGAATTTTGAATATTTCATATGCATTACTGATTGCATGAATTGTCTCAAATTACTTAAATCAGTTAATGACTCTTTTTAACAGGGATGTACTTCGCGGATATATAATTCTTAGAGAGTTTGGAGAGATTAGGGAGTTTAGAAAATGAATTTTGAATATTTCATATGCATTACTGATTGCATGAATTGTCTCAAATTACTTAAATCAGTTAATGACTCATGTACTTCGCAGATAAAAAATTCTTAGACAGTAATTAATAAACAATGTCTGCAATGAATGTAAATAAAATAAAATTCACATAATTTAATTTTAAATAGTAGAAAATGTTACAGGGTGGAACATTGGCATCATCAACGTCTCATACCACATAAATTGCCACGAATCTATAAATCCATGTTATGTAAAAGAATGAACTGTAATACTTTCATGTGACGTTTACAATTTATGCAGTCTTCGGTAACCATAATAGTTACGATTGACTATCGATTGATGTCGCTAATTATGCGATCACCATACGACACCGTGCCGATCTCGGCAGAAATGAGTCAGTCACAATCGTACTCCCATGTAACTAACATGTAATTAACATAATATATGTATGTAGCGTCCCTTATATAGGGGAGATCCGAAATCAATTGTTACACTGTATAATAGCAAAAAAAAACCGATGACCATTTTAGAGTACTGTAGGCAAATCCTGACCAGGACAAATTTTATTGTACGGACATCTCGTAAACGCGACCCTAACAGCCAAATTTTTAGTTTACCCGACAGTGTAACCGTTACGCCAGCCTTCTTCCCTCTACCAACTCATTGGTAGAAGCACCACTTTTACCACGTTTACCTCCGAGCAACGATTACCGAAAAAGAGCAGAAACAATCCAACAATCTTCCTAGCAAGATCTACCTAACTATACATATAAATCATTTTATCCGAGTAAACATCTATTAGAACTTAGGCAAAATAAAGTCTATCCTCAACCAATTCTATATAATCTGCATAAGTTCATTTAACCCGCGAAAACCATACTCGCGACCTTACCCGCATCTATTGGGTATTATCTACCGTGCCGCCTTCAAAACGAAGAGCACGACACAATGTGTATTATTTCAAATCGACACTGCGAGTTATCTTTTACATCAGAACCAATATCATAAACCCGATGTTATGTACGCGATGCGCCAATGCGAAGGAAATAGCAGGGGTTAAAATTATCCGTCGACAAAGAGAGAGAGAGAAAAAAAGATCCGTAAATATTCACAAAGTCTAAAAAGATGACAAGGGTGAGGCTCGTCGTTATCGAACCGAGCTACCTTTCTTTTCCCCGGCGTTTCGAGAGCATCATCAAGCACTGAAGATGAAAGGTAGCTGCCGCATAAAAGCTATTCCCAAATGCCAAGCAGCCGCGACGATGGCGGTGGTGTTTGAAAGGCCTTCTACGCCGTCATCGTCGGTGTGCAACTATGGTCAGTGCTCGTATCAGCTCTGCTTCTCACCGTCCGTCGCCGTTGCACCGGAACACACGTTACCCGGACGGGCGGGCATTGCAAGAAGCGCAGCACACACGCGATCCTATGCAGTCAATAGATAATACACACCGTACCGGGAGAGTTCTGTGAATGGGCCTGCCCGAAGATCAAACAGCAACCTAAACCGCTGTTTGTTTTTCATCACACCCCTGATCTCTTATGCGACCCCTGTTTTATTCAGAATTTAGGTTAGCGGCTGGACCGATTTGTACGCTCGGATGAAACGCTTCCTTCCTTCGGATTCGATCGTGTGTTTGCGGATTTTGCTATTCGAGTAGTTTCGAATTTATTCAACTTTTTTTCTCTACTTTTAAGCTTCTTTAGTTTGGAAAGTTTTTGGCGTGGAATAGTAGGTATCAAATTGTAGGGTTTCGAAATTTGCAGGATGGTACATCTCTACGTTCTTATATTCACAGATCTTCGAATATTGAAGT
Organism: Coelioxys conoideus; assembly: GCA_947623535.1. NCBI lineage: Eukaryota > Metazoa > Arthropoda > Insecta > Hymenoptera > Megachilidae > Coelioxys > Coelioxys conoideus. The sequence goes on along the minus strand of OX392451.1, from coordinate 10,395,855 downwards.
CACAAAATTCCTAGATTTTCCAATTTTTAAATTCTCATATTCGAATATCCCCAAATTCCAAGGTGTTCACGTTTCTATGGCTTCAAATTCGTAGATCCTTAAGTCTCCACACTTCCATACCTTAATATCTCCAAATACCAAAGGTCGCGAGTTTCGACAGCCCCAAATTTCTACGTTTCCACATTTCTGCATTTCCCAATTCCAGTATTCTCTTCTGCATTTTCAAATTCCTGTGTCCTTAAATTTCGACGTTCCCAAATTCCTATAACCTCAAGTCCTAAGATTCTCTTTCTGTATCCCCAAAATATTATATCCCAAAATTCATACATCGCCAAATTTCTACGTTCTCACATTTCTGCATTTCCAAATTCCAGTGTTCTCAAATTTCTGCATTTTCAAATTCCTGTGTCCTTAAATTTCTACGTTCCCAAATTCCTATGACCTCAAGTCCTAAGATTCTCTTTCTGTATCCCCAAAATATTATATCCCAAAATTCTTACATCTCCAAATTTCTACGTCCCCAAATTCTAATGTCCCAAAATTCTTACGACTCCATATTTTATATCCCCAAAATCCAACATCTCCAAGTTGCCAGTTCCCCTAATTCCTGTGTCCTTAAATCTCTACGTTTCCAAATTAGTCTATCTTGTAACGTCTTATGACCAGATAATGCCAAGATCGTTTTAGGTGACCGTATTTATGACTCGGACATGAGAGATATTCGATTGCTGGTACATTGTTTTGCCCCTAAACATCACAAATTTTATGAACTTACCTGAAGAAGCAACAGTTAATTCAACCTCTCTCCCTCTATCTATATACCTAACAGCGGATTTGTACAACCACCACTCTGCAACCTAAAAATTGTATACCTGGTAGTTACCAAATTGAAATAACGACAGAATCGCTTCAGTTTTTAAACCTAACATTCTAATATAGTACAACCGACGCTAAATAAAGTAAATCAGCAACTTATATACCTTGCGTATTCTTTTAAACCGATCAAAAATGCAACTTATTCTTCCAGCCTAAATTTTCATTTTCGTAAGTCTTCAAATTACAAGGTTTCCAAAGTCATACATCCTCAAATGCCTACATCCCCAAATTCTTAATTCGTCCTTAAACTGTTGTTTTGCATTTTACCTAACAACAAAGCAATTGCACCATCCTACGCATCCCTAGTGACAAAGCAAGTTTATTTCAAAAATATTTCTTCTGCAGTGAAAGATTTATAAGTGACGCAAAAATGTTATATTACGAGAATAACGCTATACAGAGACGAACATAACCTCAACATGATCTTGATCACGGCCAAATGTATCTCCACGTGTACCACATCGACTCGTTCTGCCATTTACAAACTTCTTTCGTTCTTTTTCTTTCGTACGATTTTTCATCCCTTTTTCTATATACGAGTTGCTGTCTCTATTATTTCGTGTCTCTTCTTGCTTTCTTTAAATTCTTCGTTGTACTAGATTGTACTTTTTTCTTACTGTTTGAAAACCATCCGGGGATACATCGGAGGTCACTGGTACACCTGTGTACATGTAGGGGTTCACACGAAGACGGTACTCGATTCACGTTTGGGGATATCTTTGTGGAATAAATGCGTACTGTGCTGGTGATGGGAGTATATGGGGGATGTGTCTCGAAGGTACTGTCGCTGCAAATTACTTTGTCTAGCTCGTCTGCCCATGGAAACTTCAATTGGATTCGGGAAAAGAAATTGGGACGATTTCTTGGTAACTGCGATTTGTGAATGTTATTTTTATAGTTGAAATAAGCAGACGAGCGGATAAAGTGGGTGGGCCAATTATTATACTGAAACGAATACTTAACCCATTTAATAGATCATACACTTTTGCTTTAATGTTATAATACGTTATTGCTATAATATCATACATATTTGCGGAAAGTAATATTTTTCAATATAATACATATTTTTTGCAAATTAATATGTTTTTAATGTAATATTTATGTCTACAAGGTAATATTGTGACAATATAAAATATATATATTTTTACAAGATAACATTGTCACAATATAATATATACTTTTATAAAATAATATTTTATAATGTAATTTATAATTTTACTAAGTAATATGTTTGCAATATTATATACATTTTTACTAGGTAATATATTTACAATATAATATATTGCATATTCTGTCATAATGTATAATTCTTTAACAATAGTATGTGAAATTAAAAGTAAAAATGAAACACTCGAATATAAGTCGAATGCTATATTGTTCAAAAAGATACAATTATTTTACATTTTATCACAAAGCTTGCCTCAATTATTAAAACAAATTTTAACATGATAACTTCCAAAATACTTTAGCATACCAAAAAATATACTGTTTCAAAGTACCACATCAACGATCCGACCATAGGAAATAACCGTGTATGCCGAGTACACACAACGCACGTTGGTTTATCTATTAACGTATCAATTTCATCTCGATTGTCGGAGGTGGAGAGGAGAGTTATAACAGTATGTTTCAAAACCCGCGAGCTTACGGCTTTTCACGTTATTCCCATATAGACCAAGTATCCGAGAGCATTATCTTCGTGCATAATGCATACACACCGGCAGCAAAAGCAACCTCCCCCCATTTATAGCGTAGCTGGATCCTCGGCACCCGGTTAAAGTGGGTGGCGGTGGGCGAACTGGGGGTCGGCCTCTCTTTTCCCTTTTTCCTCCCGCTTTTTCTCCGGCCAAGTATTTCATGTTATTTTATTGTGTTGCGACTCAATAGTAGCTTGCTACCCCTGGCTGCCGTTTCCACGTTATACGTAACACCGTCGTGTGTGGGAGGACACACCGAAATAATGTGCGCGATATACACACACGGGAAAGGATCATACCTTGACGGTGAAGTCACCGAGGAATCGAGGGATGAGAGGGACAGGGGTACATGCAGATACACCGAGTACTTAGCATTAAGTATTCAATGCAAGGGGATCACGTATTATCACCGACTCCCTTGGCCGCGGTATATTTATTTATTGCTTGCTGCCATCTCGCGGCACAAAGCATGGGGATGGTTTATTCGCAACAACCTGATGTTTCTACTCCCCGTTCCGATTATACTAATTTCTTCGTTCCTCGTACGTGGACGATGTGGCAATTTCGATGAAAATCTGATCAATTCTGACAAAGGAACATATCCAACCTGAACACTCCGATTTTAATGAAACTTATGTGGAAGATAGTTCTCAAGAAAATATTTGACACGTATTGTTATATATCGGCCATCGTTCACATTGAAGGGGTGATAACAGCCCTCAAAGTTAAAGGCTGAAAGTATATTTTTGGGAATATAAAAGTTAAAATAAAACTGAAAGAAAATCGCTATTATCGGTTAAATATAATTGAATTTAATAAATAAATAAATTTAACCGGCAAGTATTAATACATTCTTTTGAGTGTATACAACCCTCAAGATGATTAAGTTGATGTGAAAAATGTACAATTCACCGATATTAACACTAAACCTACTGGCATATATTAAAATTAAAAATGAAGTTGAAAAATAAATAAACGGACCGGAAAATCCAGATTAGTGTACACGTTAATTCTTTATCTTGATGAAAATCAACACGAATCTCAAAAAAGTCACCCCACATACTTTGTAACTTAAAATTGGAAACTTGTTAAATGGCCATTTTGACCGTTTTGGTACAGTGACCGGCATAATAAAGTGACCATTCTATATCGCATATAGATAGCTCAAAACTAATGTTTTTAATGAAAAGCGATCCTAATATTTTTTTTGTAAAGGTTTACCGTCATATCAAGAGTTTATTACAAAAATTAAAAGACTATTTGTAATAACAAAAACTTTATTTTAACAAAACAAACATTTTCATATATGACAAAAAATCTGACCACATCATAAATCTTAATTTACACTTAATTTATCAGTCTTTTATAATCAGATAAACGAACTGTTAATTACAAGTAAATGTTAGTTATGTTCTGTTTACATCGTATGCACAGTACATCGCGTTTACGCGTTGCAATTAAATACATACGCTACAAATTCTAAGGGGGTCACGTTTTTTTTTTATCATGTATGAAAATACCTGTTTTGTTAAAACCAAGTTACAAGTACTTGCAAATAATTTTTTTAATTTTTGGCGCGACGATAAACATTTCAAAAAGGCCCGATAATAGTATCCTTCTTCATTAAGAACATTAGTTTTGAGATAGTCTGGTTATAGTAGGATGGTCACTTTAATATGCCGGTTACTGTAGGTTCAGTGTTAATAAACAGCATATGAAACAGTACGGTTTAAAAATTTCCTGCAAAACGGGGGAAGCAGAAAATCTGCGAAACGGGGAATAAGAATTTAGTAACGTAGGTGGCGGAGAGAGGAACGGAATACGTTTCAGCGCAGACTTTCCCGAGCGGAGCGAAGTGAAAAAGGGATGAAGGAAGAAAGGCAGAGCTTGTTTCGCAAACAGTTAGGAAACAGCTAACGCCGAGGATAAAGTGGTATCGGAACGAGACGATCGTCGAACAGATGCCGGGCCATAAAACAACCGCTTCCTCTTTTCCACCCCCTATCGCTCTATCCACCCCTGTGGAGCAAGCCAACTAGCGTTTCTCCTAATGGGCCAAGACAAACTGCGCCCCGCCGTTCAGTGTTTAGTGTCTGCCTGCAGGGGTTGCCCAGAGAATTTCTTCCAATACCCATTATCTCGAAACTTCGTCTTTCTAACCCCCTACCCCTTACAAGCCGTTGTGTTTTCTCCGTGGTTTCTTTTATTTCGCCGATGTTATTCGAATGAACATCCAGGCACGATAACGGCATAAACGTTCCTTCTTTGCGAGCTACCAATGTCCACCCGGTCATGTTTTTTCTTCATATGGAAATACCATGATGGTAGAAGCTTATTTAGCTTCTGTTGTATACCATGAGGTCGTTTCTAACAATATTTGACATTGATTCAATAACGATGGGTGTGTTTTATTTATGGGGACGATGACACTGAAATTAGGAGTTTATTCTTCGATCCGATGTTGATTTATGGGTTACTGTTATTTAATTTGTTATTTATGGGGTATACAGATCGTCGACACATTGATAGTATAATCGTACATTTTTGTATTAAAAAGTATATTAAAAGTAGAGGTGCATATTTTCGGATTATAGTCCAGAGGTATGTTTTCGCTCGTAACCCAGAGCTGGATGTGGTCAGCCACGTATCATACTTACAGTCGTGGACAAAATTAAGTGTACAGGTATCATAAATTATAAAAGGTTAATTTAATTTAACTAAGAATGCCTATAAATCAAAATTTTATTGTACAATTATATACATTAAATAAACGTTTTTTTAAGTCTACAAAAATATTTCACGTTCTGAATATAAAATTTATTTAAAACATTGTAGTAAAACAAAAATTTTTTTACATTTCTCCAATGTCCACTTAATTTTGTCTATGAGTGTATATCTTTAGTGGCATTAGTGTTCCACGACAAAAGTAACCTAAAAATCAGACCACCGGGACAGCGGACCATTCGAAAATAAAGTTCTATGAGATCCAATTAAACATTTACTTGCGTCAAGTTTCTTACATACAATTTATTCTTTCCACTCTGCGAATTGATATTTAACACTAAAGCTACAAAAACGAGTTAAATGACCATTCTACAAATTTCCTACTTCAAATAACAAAATAACTTCAAATAATTTGTTAAGCTGGTCTTCTTGACATTTATGCTGATTGTCATCAATATGAAGAATCTTTAAGTGTATTCATTTATGTTTCACCGTTTATTCATTTATTTTTCAACTTGATTTTTAACATAAAAATAATTGTGCATTATACGTCGGTAGTTTTAGAGTTAAAGAATATTAGCCATAATTTCGATTCAAAAGCTTAGGTCATTGAAAATTGGAGGGTCAATATATTTATGGAATGCAATGTACTTATGGACAGCCTAAAAATCGTGTTTTATGAAACTCAGTTTTATGTTTACACGGATACATCAACTTTTTCAGAACGTATTTTGTATATATTACGAATTAGTAATTAAAGAATATTTGTCACAGCTTCCTATTAGCTGACGTCATTGAAATGACGAAAATCGCACTGCAGCGCGGTGTTCTTTTCGATGTGAACAGCTTAGGGATTGCCACCGAAATATTGTCGACGTATCCGAGTGAATCTTATGCGTTCAACTTATTAACGAACCTTTTCGGAATTTTTCTTGCAGACCCTAGAATTTTTCAAGCGGAACACATTTCCCAATTAAACCGACGAACAATCAACCACATACGACAGTGTTCTTTCATTTCCGCCACCTTTTCACGACTGAAATCGTTATCGTCATCAACGTTGGCGCGAGGAAGAGGGTGCACAGGCCGAAATGCAACGATGACGATAGAGAGCGAACCATTATTTCGCGTTAAAAACAAGGGACTCAATGTTTGCCATTATTGCAGAAGTAACGACTCCTTTTAGGGTCGCGATACGGACAGCAAAGGGTGCCCTCTCTCTTTGCTTCAGCATCAATATGCCAGAGCGTAACAACAGGAACAAATGAGTGTCATTGAGAGGTGTCACATCGTGGCATGTTCGTTTGTATTTTCCGCATGCTCGTTACCAACCTACAACAACACGATGCATTGTCGTTGAGCGCCAGTCCCGCTCAAGTGTTTCAAGCCAGCAAATTACAAATAATCAGGAGCCACGGCCGTGATTGTCTCTTTCTGTTTGCTCTAGTGCATCTTCGTCTGTCGACACTTCCACCTCTTCAGCAACTGCGAAACCGTATCGTCGGCCACCCTACTCCGCCCCCTGGTGTTCCATAGGAACAGAAAAGGACAATCCTTTCGAGAGACCAATTTCCGTTACTCCTTTTTCGTAAACAAACGATCTTCGAGTAGGGAACGAACGCGATCAAATTGAATTTCAAGATCTTTGATCATCAACGCTGTGTTGGTTCCTTTTTCATGATCGGGACGATACTCGAGGTGTTCAGATTATTGCAAAGTCACGGTAGGGATGGGTAGAGTCAATTTTTGAGTGTGAAACGGAGGAAGCTTTGCAATTTGGAATTTTCGAATTCGGAGAGTGATTTGAGAAAAATTGAAGATTGTATAGTTAAGGAATTGGGAATGTAGAGATAGAAACTTGTAATTTTAATGATTGGATGATTGGATATACACTCATGGAAGAAATTAAGTGGACATTGCAGAAATGTAAAAGAATGTTTTGTTTTATTACAATGTTTTAAATAAATTTTAAATTTAGGACGTGAGATATTTTTGTAGACTTGAAAAAACATTTATTTAATGTATATAATTATGCAACAAAGTTTTGATTTATAGGCATTATTAGTTAATTAAATTTACCTTTTGTTATTTATGATATCTGTCCACTTAATTTTGTCCACGACTGTAGAGTAATGTGGACATTTGCAGGGATTGGAGATATAAACATTTAGAACTACGTAAATGGAAGACCTTCAGAGCTTGAGAATTCGAAAGTTAGAGCTTGAAAATTTGTAAGTTGGAAACTTAGAAACTTGGAAATATAGAGATTTGAATATTGAATGATTTGAAAGCTTGAAAATATGACCATTTTAACTTCAAAATTTGAGAATTATAAAATACCTGAATTTGTAAATTGGGACATTTGGATTCTCAGTAGGCGTAAAATTGTGTATTTTGGAAATTTTGTAATTTGGAAAGTTATATATTCGGTAATTTCCAAATGTAAGATTGAAAGTTTAGAAATTTGGAGATTCTATAACTCTGTAATCTGAAGATTTGTAAATACGGAAATTCGGCAGTTTTGAAATTTGGAAACTCCAAATTTAGAAATTTGTAGATTTGTAACTTGGTAACTTGGTAACTTTATAACTTTGTAACTTTGTAATTTCGCAACTTGGTAACATGATAACTTGATAATTTGCTAACTGAATACCTCAATGACTTCATAACTAAATCATTTGATAATTTAATATTTCATAAATCAGATCACTAATATGAATTTTAATATTATCACATACAAAAATATATCTTTCCATAGAAAAAAAATACGTAATTTAATTTTTCAATGAATTAAAATATTTCACACAAAAGTGTACAATGAAACAATTCCTTTTTCCACACTATTAAGAATATCAATTCTCCGTATCTAAATAAATAAAGAACAATCACTCATTATATCTATCATCCTTTCAAAAATCGAAATAAAGCATTTCCATGTATAATCTTCAAATTGTTGTCAAACAAAAGGAAAGAAAATAACGTTTCACGAGCACCGAACAAATATTTGTTTGTGCAGTCGCACGGTACAATCTATATTTTCTTGTACGTATGTTGCATCGTTCCACAGGAAACACAGCTTTGAGCTATTGTTGCTGGCGTTTAGGTTAATTGGTAATTTGACGAAACCCGTGGTCCGTTTCGATGCCGTAAACTGGCAGCGTACGTTCAATGCCGTTGTGGAAACTGTAGCCGAAGGCGAGGTGCGATTTCTCGCGAAATCGAGGAGATTGACCTTGTATTTCGAGTATAACGTGTAATTTGGATTTGGTATCAATCCTCCTCCAAAGATCGTTCCATAGATACACTACAACAGACGAACGCGCTATTAATTAAATGGTCCTAATCAAACTCTCGTGTTGCGAACGAAAATTCACGATTTCTGTTCAAATATGTACATTTTTGCTGGCATTTTGATTACATTGACAACATTTTAATATATTGATCTAGTGCGATTAGACGTAATCGATTCTTGTCTACGGAGTAAGTGCGTCACTGGGATAGGAATGTGTATTTAAAATTGGGAACAAGAATTAGATGTTGGGATTTTAAAATCGCTCTAAACGATTAAACCTGTATGAAACTGTCGAGAACGATACCAAACACGATTATTGTTGATTTAACAAGGCAGTATTGTCGTTAACTATTAGTTATAAAGCTTTTAATTCGGCTCTAGTTGATTCTACGTGTCTACTCTCAAAATTTTATGCCAAAAGACCAAAGTTTGACTAAGGATCAAATGCAGATCGAGTCGTCCAATGAGCCCCACTATGTTCGGTAATTAATGTAAGTTAGTGTAATTGATTAGTTAAACGAAAATACTATAATAATAAAAATTTCGAATATGAGCGTTAGGAACATAGGATGACAATGGAGAGCTTATATTGAGAAATGAAAATTTTGTAGCATTACAAATTTACATGCACTTTGGGTAATGTGATAGATTTATTATGTTTCTGTAAGTAGTAGGTTGAGTAGAAGATTTGTGTAGATGCTTTTTGAGATATGTTCATTTTCTGAATTTATTTTCCCAATTATCAAATAACTAAATTTATAAAGTTTCAAATTTTAATTATTCGATTTATAAATTTTCAACTCTCATAATTTACAATCAGCAACTTCTACAAATCCAAATTGCCATATTTATAAATTTCTAAGTCAACAATTCTTGACATTTCCTCCCGCCAAAATTATAAAGTTCTGAATATTCATACTTCTAGACCTTCAACTTTTCAAATTAATAAATTTCCGAAGTTTTAAACTTCTAAACATTTGAATCTGATAATTGCCAAATGACGAATTCCTAAATATCCGAATTTTCAAATCGCACAGTTTTCAAATCATCAATTCCTAAATATCTAAATTTTCAAGTCATCAACTGCTAAAATTCCACCATCCTGACTTCCTGACTTTCAAAATTTCAAAATAATCTGAATATCTTAATAAGCTTTCAAAATAAACTTCTACATTTTCAAATCTTCAACTGCCCAAATTCCCAAGTTTCCAAACTTCCAAAATAAAAGTTAACATTTACAACTTAGGAAATTTGCAAATGTCACTACAAATGAAATAGCATTCCGAGTGTACTTCAATTTTTTACCCATTAAGTAAAATATGAAACTTAATGAAAGAATAGGTGCGGGACAAATGACTTTGGATTAAATTGTCGACGGTCGATCTCTGACAGATCATGTAGCTCATAAACGCAGCATAGCCCAAAGCTATATCGGCTACTAAGCAGTATGTAGCACGAATATAGCATGGTATATGCAGTGTATACGCCCATAATTACCTTTACCCTTAATTATCTATCCAATTAGCCGCAAGCTATTATGATTAAACCTATACTGTAAGTTTATAATAATAATTAGTCACTATCGACCGCCTCTGCGACCTCGTAATTCTCACTTTCCGCGCTGAATCATGCTGTTACATTTCAGATCCCAAAGTATACAGGGTGTCATGTAATTTATGATACAGGCGGAACATTCTGGTTTGGAATATAAAAGATATAACGAAAATGTGCTATAAAATTGTTTTGTACATCGCTTCGTTTTAGGCGAATTTCAGTAATAGGGAATACTTCAAACATCATGTAAGTGGTGACGTAAACAGAAGGAATTCTTCGCTTTAAGTTTAATTGAGTTCAAAATATAGTACAAAGTTTTGTACGATTAGATTTCAGTTTTAAGAAAATACACTTACACAACATTTCAAGTACAATTCTACCGATGTATGTTAAGTGTGCCACGACTTTTGTGTGTAGTACTAAATTTCCATTTAGTATGTATTTAATATGAATTTAATATGTATTTATTGTGTATTTAGTATGTGTGTAGCGTATATATTTAGTATACTGTATATATTTAGTGCGTATTTATTATGTATTTAGTATAGCAATTAAATGTGATTAGTATTGCTTTCATTTTATTCCATCACAAATTACTACAAATGTCTATTGTATTTGAATATCAAAACAGTTTAATCGGTTGAACCAATGTAAATAGTTTTAACTATAATTTCAGTTCAACATAATGCAATATTAACGCAATAGTAATGTAATTTTTATAATATTATTTATGAAAAACAAAATAATGGATGTAATAATAATCTTGACATTTCCTTGATATAATATTTTATAACAGTAAACATTGACGAAAGAAAATCCAACTCCAATATTGATCATAATAATTACTATCAATGTCATTACTTTGAGTAATTCTAAAAACATTTTGACAGCAATTTGTTGATTAAATAGCCATAGACGATTATTACATAAAATGTATTTTGAAAGTACTGTATGTTGTGTTGCGCCTGTTGTGTGTTGGTACATAACTACATTCAATACGTTTTATTTAATATGATAATTATTTAATATTATGTTACGAATAGAACACATATGTAAGTAAGATGTACATATGATAATTACTTTCGTTACGAACAATCGTTAGATAGGTTGGTCAACATGAAGTTTTTTAACAATTGTATAGAAATACAATTCTTACAGATAGAATTACAGATAGAATCTGGTAAAAAGTAACTTGAAAGGACACTGGACAGAAATATGATGGCCATTAATTCGGTGTTCTTGGTCCCTGTGCTTTAGAGTCATTATACCCATCGGATAATTAACTCGATTTTTCATCCACGAAGAAGGAGATAATAACACCGATGAGATACAAATGTTTCAGCTCGTTAAACATGTTATTCTTCGTAGCAAAGCGTTCATTGGTCAATTAACCTTAGCGCGTGTACATATATCTTTGTAAAATAACAAGATACCATCCGAGGTAAGAACAAGGGAATAGACTTTACAGATTTGTGAATTCTCCTTTCCATGTTATGCAGATCTGCACTGAATAATACTTTTTGCATAAGTGCGTTAATTAAGAAATTAATTAGACGTGCGCGGATTCACAAATAGTAGCGTACTATGTATGTTAGTATCGCATATGTAGTTATTACGATCTTCTTTTATTTGTTTTTATTATTTCATATTTGCACTAGCAAACAATAATTAATGGTATCATTAACATGTAAAAGGGTGGCTTAATTTGACTACATATATAAATATATATCTTTCTAATATAAATATAATTAGTGTAGCTTACTTTTACTACAAATGTACCTGTGGAGAAGCTTCTACTTTTTAATAACAAAATGTGTTTACCACAAATCAATAATTCCAAAACTTAACAGGACAACAAAGAAAAGTAAACATTTATTAAAAAATCGTGTTCGTGTATGATTTTCTATCTGCATTAAACATACGTGTCTTCTACTACTAATTAAAAGACAACTTGAGAAGTATCTAATAGTTTAATCGCTTTTAAATAAACGGACCTGAACAATGTTACTGTACACTTGTTTTAGACTTTATGAACAATAGTGCGTTGGGCAAAAGATTCGAAGCGAGATTTCTTCTTTCCATATCATTTTATTTGTTTTCCCATATTTATACAAAATTTAGAAGGTTGGTATAAAAAATGTGTATCGCAAAATTAAAAATTATATTCATATCATAACATATGAAAAATAAAAATAAATAACAAAAAGACGATATAAAACATATAATACCGATATTATGATACAAAATATCAAACACCGTAAATAAATGTAATACAAAATATGAACTAGCGAAAGTATGACACAACACATTAACTACTGAAATTATAACAGAAAATACAAACTATCAAAAATACAATACAATATATCAACTACCAAAGTATAATACAGAGTACCAAACACCACAAATATAATACAAAATATCAAGTAGAAAATTTATAAAAAAAATAATTATTGTACAAATTATTGATGAATATACCTCGACAAAAGGTACGAGATTAAAGCAATCACCGAAGAATTCCAGGAGTCGACAATAGGAAATCTATCACAGCATCCACATCTGGATTCGAGAAACTCGATATGCAAAGTGAAAAACAAAACCCGGTACTGGTTGACAGACGAACCTTTGATACCCTCTTCTGAATAAAGGACGTATGGAAATCAGCCAAACATTTCATCAAAAATACGTTACGCTTCTCAATTACCTATTCTATACTACTTATATCAAGAACCTAACGCTCGAAGTAAGTATCAGTGTGCTCATGTCTAAACAAGTACCACTGAAATAAAATTTTTAAATTCCAAAACAAATTTGCAAGCTAATCGATCTCCATTTATTACATCTGTATAGATATGAACAATTGTGGAGAAAATTTATATCTTAGTTCCATATACGAATTCATTATTTTAAATACATGTATGAATTTCTTCTACATTTTGTATCATTTTTCTTTCTTATATGCAATCACGTTTAGGATTAGTATGTTAGACATCAAAAATAAATTTTATTTTCTTGTTTCAATTGTATAGAATCTCATCGAATGTTCATCAAACTTCAATTAACCAATAAACAAACAAACAAAAGTAATTCTCGTAGCCGACAATCGTAGTATCACATAAATAATGTTAGGATATGTAGATATTAATTCATAGAAGGACTATAGAATATCTTTCGAAACACAAGCTAACCGATTGCAACCTCGCATCCAAATAGATTCAGACAGAAAAGAAAGATTCGTCAGGTGAAACCCGATGAAAATTTTATGAATTCAAAAGCTGTGACCGTTGAGTTGATCCAACGTCCTGGATCAGAAGGATTCATCCCCAAAAGGGCGCGTAACGACCCATTAATCGAAGCAAGAGAAAAATAGGGAGTCCCAACACTATATCGAGGTTCATCGACCAGTTTCCTTGACAGGATAAAAAGACAGAGAGAAAGGACTACGAACCACGCGTCTTTCCCTCCTTACACACGTGCACACACCTTTCGCTCAGACCTTCTATACGCTTCGGTTACGTATTCAAATGTGTTCACGTTTGGCGCGGTTGGATTTCAAGGTCTCACCGCGGTCCATCCTGAATACGCCCACAAATTTATCATTGAGTATTATTCATTGAAGCGTCAATGGTGCCATTTGAATATGAAAAGAAAGAGCCGAGTGAATGGTTCGGCCCGGTAGCAATACGTGGACGTGTATGCAACGGGGAAACTAGATGGCAGCCTTCGATTATTTAATCGATTCAGATTCATTAATATATTCAGGGGCCCTACGAGGGATTTCTTTTTGTCTAACTTCCTGCAGATATTCGCTCGCCGGACTATCGTCTTCGGAACCCGTAACGACGCCGACCATGACCCGGACGAAGCCGCGGGACGATGGTAAATCGCATACGCGCCGTTGTCGCGTGACAACTTGCCAAGGAAACGACGTGTCACGCGGGTAAATGGTCCTGCACGACTCTGCTCGACAGACTCGATGAAAAGAGACGTCGGAACGTGGTTGACGATCGACTTTGCCACGATCCTGCATGCTGGAACTCGATTCCATTGTTTTGCATGTACCCTTGCATATGCCCCAATTTAAGAATCATATGTAATTACGGGCAGAGAACGTGATAGGTCTAATTTGCTAGGTTCTCGTGGTTCACAAATCACAAGAGTTTCATGGTTTATGGATTATAAAAGCTTTATGGTTTACGGAGTCACGTGTTTTCGTGGAATTTTTCTGCCCACGAATTTTCTCCTTGCTATCTCGATATGATGTTTTCCTTGAGATCTCGTATGTCTGTCTTCGTTGCTTTAGATCTGTGAAATACATCTGTTTATAAAATATTTGAAGAAAAATATATAATCTTATAATGTTCTACCTTATAATGTCTGATCCGAAGAATAATTTTGTGACTTGACCGAGTTACCGACGCAAGGTAAAAGAAAAATTGCTATGGCGGAAATTCCACCGAGAAATATTGGCACATTCATTATACTGTATTCGGTGACGGAGAGGAATATGGTACGGCGATTAAAATATTAAAATATTACGTAAAAGTGAATATACCCGTGGCACATTTTATAAGCGTTTCGAGTCATAGCAGAGCTCGGTTAAGGATGTTCGAATCAAGGAAGCTCTTTTCCACATCATAACCACGTAACGAGTGAATTAGGTTCATGGGGATGTAGCTTTCTCTATTCTATCGTTATCCTCTTTTCAAGACGAGAGCGTTCAATTTTTCCGGTTCACAGAATTCCGCGTGGCCGACAAACAATAACCGATCGAAGGGAAGAGAATGACGGTGGAGGGAGGATGAGAAGCACCAGCAGACCGTATTTTACGGGGATTTGAACCGAAGACATTTTCACCGGATAAATAGATAGTAGGCCCGGTAGCAGCGTGTTATACACGACGGTCGAATCCTTATTATAAACTCTAACTAGCTGATGCCTCTCCCGCCACCATACACTTCGCCACGGGGTAACACGACGATACTTGATGGGATTCCTAGCCGATGGTGCGGACAATCCTATCTTGAATCCCCCGCCGCTCTTGAAATCACGCTTCTTCGTCTATAACGTTCATCGTACTGATATTTACACGTGTCTACATTGGGTGCTAAAGGAAAAAAGACTTTCAACTTCCGTCCTAAGCATTTCACGTCCATACTGGGACGATTCATCGATATACAGGGTGGCTGGAATCATCTGTTACGAAGTTCATACTGATGCGTCTGTCGATCCACTCACGCAATCTATCTGAAAGTTGTCATATTGATAGTTCATTCAATTTTTTATAGGCGTGAAGAAGCATTTTCGTATACTACATCTCAAAGTAAGGTTATAGTGATGGATTTGAAGCGTAATTCTGTAATTACTTTACATTTAGCTGGAACATCAGTTCCAATTATCGTTCGTGAGCTCCAGCTTTTGAATGTAATCTATTTAATAATTGAACGTAATGTATTTGGACTATTTTGGAGGCCAAGGTCAATGTAATAAAACATCGAAGTTTGGGCGCTCTAAAATCAGCACTTGTCTGGGAATAGAAGAAGATTCCACAATCTCACATACGGTCAGCGTGCGATTCATTCTTTCACCGTTTGAATGAAATTATTCGCGCAAAGGGAAGTTATATCGAGCAATGAGTATTGAAACATTTTCTTGAATGTTCCTCGACTATTTGTTTCCCTCGGATAATACAAAATATTAAAAAGTGTATCTGCTGCAGCGGTGTGAATTTGTAACAGTTCATTCCAGCCACCCTGTACATATAATGTTGCATTTTTCAGAACTTCATACATTGGTAGAACTTGAGTTGCGAAGACGCTCATATTTTGTTTTCCCAAAAAAGGAAAGAACTTATGGGACACTCTAATATACAATCAATTCAGTGGCGTACACTAAAATATAACAAGGGAAATTAGCGAATATTAGCTGGCGAAAAATGATATCGCTGAATTAATTTAACAACCATTGTATGAAAAGTAAAAAAATTAATTGTGGATGAACGATTCAACATAGAGAATAATTTTATGTTAAAATTTGAAAGGTGTCTTCTGATACCTCTTGGTAGAAATAGTGTTAACATTAACAGAACGAAACAGAGCACACTCCGAATTTCGATAAAACACCTCGCGTTACTATCCACGCTCGATGCAAACTCGCCCATCCGCAGCGGCAATTGTCCAACTCATTTCGGTACATCACTCTCGCGATTCTCAAAACAACAATGTGTCCCAAATCCTCTTAGGAAGAAACGCCCGCGTGTGTCCAGCGCACTCAAACGATTTTCCCCTAGCACAAAACAACAAATCCCATTTCTCGAACGCGTCGTCGCTTCCTACATCCTTGTAAAAAAAAAAAATCACCGTCAAGTAGCTCGCGGTGCGTCTAGACGGCAACAATTCTTAAAAAAGTCTTTTGTCCGTGTCTACTCGGCCAACGAACGCGGCTCTAAATCGTTCCTCGTCTATTCTCTTTCGTCGTTTCTACGAGGATTATAGCGGAGATCGTTTGCGCTCCGCGTGGACGCGAGAGAGTCCCTTCAGCCTCGCGACAAGAATTTATCACGCGTGACGTATTTCCGAATGCAACGTCGCGTAGGCGACCAAAAGGGGCGACAGACTCCAGGTGCATCCAGCTGGATATTAAAAAAAAAAAAGGAGAAAAATTCTTGTACAATGAGAACTCGACGAGCAGGCTGTCGTTCTCCTTTCATGTAAGAGTTAACGATTTCGCCGACGACAATTACACGATTCCTCTTATCCGCATCGAGGTTACGAATTATCACCGCGGAAACAGTAACCATCCGGAGTCGCTTTTTTTTCGCTGGCAAAAAAGGATACGGTTAATTGAGCGTGATAATTTAATGGTTCCTTCGGTATCGGACCCAGGGGGAAAAATGTGTTCATCGGCTTTCGCGACTTTCATCGCGAACCGTGAACGGTTCTCTCCGTTATGCTCGGTTAGACGCGAAAAATGACGAACGCTGGAAATTATAGCAACAAGACTTGCTGTATTTGGTCGTTACGACGGATCGGGGGAGTTTCGTCGGAGTTTTTTAAAGGAAGTATCAAGTGTGCATTTAATGGTGTTTCAAATTATAGTCGCGGGCGAAAGTATTTATTAATTCTGCAAATGAAACAGACGAAGAAAATTGTAAATATTCTTGGTAGAGGTCGGAGTTGTTTAATTGGAAGTAATTTCTGATTTAGGCACTAAATTTACCCTTCCTATGTGTATATACAATGTTGAGAGTGTAAATGTAATTATTACCTTTGCGTATAGAAGAGACATATCTTTGTTTAAGCGACACATGTAATGTATATGTACACTATAGATTACTTATTGTTTTTGTTACCTGTTATGTTCAGTCCTTGAAATATAGTCGAGTTATATGAACACGTGCGTAATAAGAATTATCAAAAACCAATTAATAATATACAAAAACAATATTAGAGTATCCTATGAGTTTTTTCGTTTTCCGACAGAAATTAATATACAATATTTATTATTCCATGTTAATTTACTGCATTAAAGTTGATTGAACTGTTCTGTTCTATCACCATCTTCCATCCCACAAGATACATCGTTATAACTTCTTAAAGTTATTGAGGATTCCATACAAAATATTCCTGGAAGTGCGTTTTATGTCATTGCAAGAAAGGAAGAAACTTACGGGACCACCCGAATAATATACGAAGTACATGTAAATAAGGATGTGGAAGTTCTATCACATTTAATTCGAAAGAACACAATTAACCAGTTAACTGTGGCGCACACTTTTGTGAGTATACTCGTCAATCCCAGAATAAGCGTCACTGTTGAAATATAGGATCAAAAAGATGGGTCTGTTTTATGAAATAGGCAATTTTATTACTACTATTTACTTATTTGGTGAACCAGATACCTGTGATTGAAGAGTAGACCCGTCATGGCACAAAATCCTGCACTTCTTCATGACGACTATACTCGTCAAACACAGCTAACTGGTTAAGTTCGCTAATTTCTTATATTTATAAAATTTCTCTGAGTTCCATGTTTCATTAAATCTCCACTGAGGATTGAGAAGATCGATTCTGTTCGAAGTAAATCGCAGGAGAGAAAGTTTCAGAGACCATTGCAACGACGCAGAGAATGTTGATAACACTCTTGAGCGGCGAAAAGAGGAGAGAAATAGAAGAAAAAAGGAGGCGAAGCAGAGGGCTGACAAGTTCTTATCGGTGATTATGGATACGTCAAAAAAGAGGGGGAGTTGAGTGTTTAACAAGGACCGTCCACCGATGACGAGTCACCGTCGCTAATGATCGGAAGCCATTTTCTTTCATCCCAGGTGACACATCGAAACTCGGTGTGGTCCTCGAATTGCCTTCCCTCAAGCACCGTTCTGATCGGCGACAAAAAAATGATTGCGCTCATTTTTTCATCTGCCATTTTGGGCCCACCCATACTCTCGTATCTCTGCTTTTTGTTTTTACGTCATGTTTCGGACAATCGTTCTCGTGTTGCGAAGAAAGAATAATTGCAGAACTCGTTAATTGTAATTACTACGAAAATGGAATTTTATTATTCGTTAGAAAATTAATTTTTTGTTTACTTGTTGCTTAATGAGCTCGGTCGTTATAATATTCGAGGTTAAGTTTTGCATCTGGTGTCAACACGAAAGTAATTATTTAATACGAAAGCGAAATACAAAACTGAGTTTTTAATAATTACTGATACATAATTTATATAATTATTGAATTAGTAAAATATATATTATTTATACCTGAAGGAGGAAGAGAACTGTTTATTAACATCAAACCTATTTAAGGCAAATTTAAATTACCAAAAGGCACTTCATTTAAATGTACCCCGATCTCCCTTACATTACTGTATTCAATTTATACTTTTACCGAAAACATACATTGACTGTAGCTGTATACTGTACCTGTATATTATACGAATAGCGCAATTCAGTCGTGAAATATAACTTCAAAGTTTATTCACAACTTATTCCGGAAGGAGGATATTAAAACTATTATTGTTATATAAAGAAGGAAAATTTAAACTAATTTAATTGCACCTCGTGTGCAAATGTGTCTCAGTCTCTCTTACATTATTGTACTCGGTTTATATTTTAGATAAAATCATGCTGATTGATTATTATACAGGAGGAAGATTTGTTGATATGTGAATCAATTCTTGACCGAACGTTGGACATGTTTAAGGTAAATTTAAACTATTATATTTAAACATACTCTGTATGCAAATGTACCCTGAACTTATCTGTATTATTGTATTCAGTTTATACTATTACTGATAACGTACATTGATCAATACCCGTATACAGTAAACTTCACGATTGTGTGAACTAAAAAATTTATATGTGCAATCAATGCATAAATATGTGTTGATGCGACATAAACTATTTGGTCCGAATGAAGTGTTGATATGCAAATAATTTTTCGAGCGGACATCAAACATCAAAATGAACGGTGCAAAATATCGAATAGTGGCGTTCCACTTGAATTTTGAAGTGTGTATTTCGTTCGCTCCGGTGAACAGAGTTATTTCCGATAGATGTTACGTCCGTACGAACGCTCATTTAACTCTGACCAGATGCTGCAAAAGTTATCTCCTCTAAACTCAGCCTTCGATAAATCTCATTACTTGCATCTGTCCGGGGTTTATATATCGAAACTGCATCCACTTTTGCAGTACGCTACTACCCTTTTTCGCTCTTCTTTCTTTGTTTTTTTATTGCTGTACTTCACCGGTACGCCCATCAATTTCATGAAACTTCCACTCGACTAGCGAAAGCGAGGACACACTGGCAGGAAGCTCAACCAAATTAAAATCTGATCAAAGTTCGCAAAATTGACATTTCAACGTTTAGACGGATAAATGGCGAATACGACACGCGGTGTACGTGTTTTTAGAGATAAACAATTGGTAGAACATTTGCAAGGTTTGTGTAGTTTATTGATGGTAGAGTGATAAGTTGCCATTTTCCAGAAACGTTAATAAAGTACCATTTTGTAGAAATATTAATGTCATCTTGTAAAGTGTTAATAAGATGCTATTTGTAGAAATATTAATAAAGTGTTCGAATAATAATAGTTATAATATTATAATACTATAATATTATAAATAATACTAACAGTAGAAGTACTAAATAATAATATTGATGATACTATATAATAGTAATAATCATAATATTAAATAATATTAATAATAATATTACTAAATATTAATACTAAAAATAATAGTGTATAATTAGCAATTGTAGTAATAACATTAACATTAGTTATTATTACTAATCAGTAATAATAGTAGTGAATGATAAACCTATTTAGTAATACTGATACTAGATAAATGTGATATACTAATTATTTAAAAAAATATGCCAGTTATTTAACAAAAAAATAAACGTGAAATGTGTTTACCGATAATTTATGTTTTTCTGAAATTGCATGTATTTCATATCTATAAACCCATATATCTGTAATATAAATTCAATATAATTTATTAAGCGATTTTAATTAATGATTATTAAATTTATTCTAAATTCATTATCAGTACTCATTGATATAATAATTTATATTTTATTATTAATAATTGAATCATTTTTAATCTCTTATTAATGATTATTAATTTAACAATTTTTAGTTTAATCAGTTATTGTTAAATTTATTGATATATCGATTATCAAATATAATTTTCTTTTCTTTCACAAAATTTTCAAATTAGATCAGAGTTGTTATGACGCAACATAAATATACAAAAAATATATTTGAACGATAACCAGATTTTTATAAATCATTTTGCCTCTTGTCCTTTTCCTTAGAAAAGTGTCAGTAATCTTCTGTATACGTTACTGTAAGTACTTCATTATCATGCTGTTGCCAATAGTAGACCAAAGTATAATCGTGCATATCATACACACCAGTGCACAATGCAAATAACCCGAAATTAAAATTAAATAAACAGACAAACAGATAAATTCTGTATTTGGACAAAGTCAATGTAAACGATGAATATTTCAATGCAAATGGAGCCGATGAACAAAAGAGCAGAGAAATCGATGCAGCTGGTGATCAAGGCCCGATTTCATCAAGATCGGCCTTCGTCTTATTTTCTCAAACGAGATCCGAACGGTTCAAGGTCTTCTACGGGAACAGAACATTCCCATGCAAGCAACCCTTTGACGGGTCGAACACACAGTATTGTCCAAAGGTTTATCGGAATTAAAGGGTGGGGGGGTGGGGGCAAAATCGAGGCACCCAACAGTAAGCACACAGATCCCTCGAAGGGTGCACACGTTTCCCGGTTGCGGAGAAAGCAAAGGTGCACCTGCGAACATCGGTGAATGGGTCTTCTCGTAGGAGGCTAATATTTAAATAATGCCCTGGGGCCCATGGAGGTGGAACGGAGATTCAACGGTAGATCGGGACCTTGATCTGAACTGCTGTATTCAAATGGACCCGATCGTTTGATAGCGAAACGATCGCGTAACCTGGTGAGCTTTCTGTTGGAAAAGAACCAAACAGAAATTCAATCTGAAGTGGATGGATGAATTATTAAATTCTAATTTTTAAATTACAAAATTTTGAAATCACAAAGCTTCATATATTGTACTTTTAATCGATAGAAGAGGACGGGTATTTTTATTGTAATATTACAGTATAATATATTGCAGAATATTCGTCGGTAAATCATTAAATTTAACATCATTTAACTAAGCCCTTTTTAAATATGAAAACGTGTTATAGAACATGAGCCACGTTCTTATCAAATGGAATAAACAACTATTTCATGCGAGTTATACATTACTGTAACTTTTTACAGCAATTCAGAAATCCTCAAAGATTCACACGTATACAGTTATTTAATCGAACAACAAACCGATGTAGAAATTAACAAACAATAGTGTATATGTAATCTACATAATATGTAGATTACCATATTGTAGTGAGGGATAAAAGTATTCATACACTTGGAATATAGAAATAAAAACAATATTTTATATATTATTAATTATATTTGCACATATGTATATAGTTGTATATTATACATAACACTTACAACAACAAATGTGACAAAAGCTAATGTAATAACATCATGTAGTCATTTGAAATGACCTGGAATTCACACGACAAAAGTATTCGTACACTTAATTATTGCAAGCGTTATAATTATTTAAAAAAAAATGTTCTAAATTAATATTTTTATAATAGCACTTCCGGCGAATAACTATACGTTAACTGTTGCGCATTAATAACATCAAACTTTTAATGAAGTCAGGTTTTATATCACAGCATCCTCTTTTTAACATTTCTTTCAAGCGTTCTTTCGACATTATTTCATGTTAATTTCTTGTTGTAAACGCTATGTAAAATATACAGCTATATATGTTGAATCCTTTGCAGTCCTTAAGTTCTTTTACCTACAGCTCCTTAATTAATTTCCAAAATAGATGAAGAAGTGTGTTTACAATACAATGTATTCTAATAATGCAGATGGCGTAACAAATATATTTCTAATTTGTTACAAGTGGCAAATAAATGAAAACGTCTTGAATCAACCTATTTATCCGAATTATTTCTACGACCAAACAGAAACGCCATGTCGAGCCACACTTGACATAGAACAGCAAAGGGTTAAACATGCAAAATAATATAGAAAATGGCATGATCTCAATGACAGTGAATGGTGCACCTACTATTTCGCATGGTACATCGACAGATTACCAACGGCCACAAATGATACATCAACCGTATCTAATTGCTTAATAAACCACCGTTGTATTTCATCGCGTATATTTCTTCGCAGGTACACGGTATTTGCCCGTATCGCACGCGTTTGTAGCTGCTTGAATTAACAACAGCATGAAGAGTAGCAAAATGGTACACGCAGAGTAACGGAAGAAGCGAGCGAACGATACAGCAGGACAACGTAGCTAGCTCCTGGCTGATTACGTATTAATACGTTTCTCTGAATCCCGTGCCGTCAGACGAACGAATGAACGAACGGATGGACAGACATTCGGGAAGAAAGGAAGGAAGGAAGGAAGGGGGGGCGGGGGACAGGGGGTGAACGTCCCACTGCCCACGGCGTCCCATGGGATAGGCGGCCCGCTAGCTCGTGCTCTGATGAGAAAAATTACGAGAAATAAAAGGAGAACCGGCAGTGCGATTATACAAAACGGATATTACAACGGACCCACAGCTCTGTCTCTTATTAAACCCTCCACCTACCAAGCCGGCCAACCTTCAGCGACGAATTCAATGAGACACGCCGAGCCACAGGAAAGTCTCCTTTTTTACCCTCGACTCTATACATATCTCCAGGACACTGATTTGATAGACAACAGATGTCGAATATTTCGCGCAGTTATACTCGTAACTGGATTATTAGATCATTATTTATGAGCGTGGACATTGTATCCTAAATTTTCTTTGATCTAACATTAATAACACTAAAACTTCCAAGGGGGTCAAATGACGCATTCATACCTCAAGTGACATAGTTTGTTAAGATGGTTTTCTTGTTATCTGTGCTGATTGTTATCAAGACAAAGAATGAATAAGTGAATTAATTTATGTTTTACTTGTCGGTAGCATCGGTGTTAATAATTAACTTAAC
Organism: Coelioxys conoideus; assembly: GCA_947623535.1. Taxonomy (NCBI): domain Eukaryota; kingdom Metazoa; phylum Arthropoda; class Insecta; order Hymenoptera; family Megachilidae; genus Coelioxys; species Coelioxys conoideus. Next base: position 10,372,098 of record OX392451.1, on the reverse strand, counting down.
CGAATTTGCAGCGTCGATCATATACTGGATGTGGCAAATAAGTAACGAGACTATGCACAGTGGTGCACTGTAACGGTATCAGACGAGGTTGTTATTGGTTGATTGTTGATTCTGGCACTTCTGGGACAACGATTCGTGCTTTCACTATTTTTCTGAATGTGTTTCTTTTCCAGCGTTAATTGCAGATGTCATTGTTGTGTTGCAGTTTCGCGATCATGGTTCGCGTTAAAGTCGAGCAGCGAATCAACCTGAAATTTCTTCTTAAATTACAAAAATTTGCCAACGGAATGTTTGCAATTGTTAACACGCTGACCGCTACAATGAGACAGTTGAAATTTGACTAGGTAGTATTTTCATGATTAATAGATCTTACCAAATATGTTCACAGATGCTGTTATATTTATTGGATGGATTAATAATTAGATGGATGAACAAATTCCTAGTACTATAGATGACTGATTCACATGGAAATTTAAGCGTCACCCATATGTGGATGACGTGGCAGTCAAAGTGTTGATGTAGGTGTATGGTGTTAATGTAATGTCACGCATATCCTGCGATTCTACCTGTGCCAAAAAGCCAAAAGTGCACCAAAAGGAACACATTATCCGACCGTTGAACATGCAAAAACAAAAACAGTAGACTCGTTGAAGAGACTGACAACTATTGAGCTACAACATTGTTTTAAACAACGGAAGGCGATAAACGTTCAATGCAACTTGATTTGCAATAAATCACATCCCTCAGATCAGTCTCGTTATTTAATTGTCGTTCCTCGAGTGACCATTGTGGCGGATAATGTTGAAGAATGTGGAGCATAAGCAAAAGCTCAGATTACCGATATATTTATGCACCTAACTTTGGTACATTCACGCAACGCGCCTTTCAGCAAATAGTAGTAAAAATGAAACGAATATACACCGCATGGGATAAACTATCGCGTTAGTAAAAACAGCCCGTAGCATCAGAAAACAATCGGCATAAAGCATTCGTACGAGCGCCTAAGGGCACTTTGATGCGACCGAAAGTCCGAATAATTAGGCTAAGCAATCGAAAGGACGCAACCTCCCCAAACTCCGGTTACGAGATCTCTCAGATACGTGAATGTCTCGCTTCCTCTTTCTACATCGGCAAAGACGAAACATCCGCAGGCTAACGTAGGCGCCCTTTCATGGGAAAGGAGCCCCAACAGAGATACGAGACGAACAGGAGGATGCAACGGTAGTTGGAGGAAAGTGGGAGGATGGGCAAGGAACCGTGGAAGGTCGACGAAGATGGGTATTTGTGTAATATTCCGTTTGTCTTACCTTCAGAGCATTCGCTAATGTACACAACGTTGCTACTGTAACGAAGACACTTGGCAAGAGGCAACCAGCACCACCGCTACTAAGATTGTTATTGTACAATTTGCTACGTCTAAGGCACATCCTGATGTCGAGTGTGAGGGCAGCACCTTTGGACATCAGCATGGATATCACACAGGGTGTCTAGTTTGGTCTTCCTTTTGCCTGCGTACTAAGCAATGCCGGTACGACCGTGCCTTGGATGTCCTATTGTCCTTGATCGTCCCGTTCCCGTTTGTTTACTTCAATCAATTAATAACCTGTGACTCCTGGATTATTACCGATAATCGCGGAGGCGGATTGACTCGTTCTCAAGTGTAATTGTGATCGAAAAGGTGGAGAACACCGTGTTTCCTTGGACAGCGTGGGAAGAACCGAGGGTGGACTAAAGTTTCTCTGTTGATTAAGATCAAAGTGAAGGACCAGTATCCTATGGATTCGAAAGCAAGGACTTGGGTTTAAAGTAACAGGACAGGAGTATCTGAGATAGATGTTTTAAGAGTGGTTTGATGAAACTTTACTGTCGATTAACATGAAATTTGATTTGCAATGCTTGGAAGATTTAGAAGTCAATGATAATAAGTTGAGTTGTGTGTGAAAAATTGTACTTTATGAATGAAAATCCATCAACCGGAAACAACTTCACTATCTGCAGAATTCTATAAAAATTATATAAAATTCTATATAGATTCTATAAAATGAATTTCAGTCACTATAATAGTACACAATGATACTTTTGTGTGATAGAATTATCGAATTACAAAAACATAATTATATCTAAAAGGTAAGGTAAACACGTGAAGATAACACATTCTGCTATTACATTTTGATTGGCCCAAACGTTCAAGACAAAGAAAAATGTTATCCTTAAAAAAATTCCTACTCGATTGTTAACACTAAAACTACCAAATTGATCAAATGAGCAGTTCACAATTACTTTATTACAAGTAACAAGTGAATTTCTTGTTACAAGTTAATTTAACTTGATTCCCTTGAAATCCGCGTTGACTTTCATCGATACAGAGAATCAATGTATATGTTAATTTATGTTACATCGTTCGTTCATTTGTTTCTCGATTCCATTATTAATTTTCAATTAAGTATAAATTCTACGCTGGCAGGTTTGGTGTTAACTACCAGGACTCGTTTGAACGGTAGAACACATTACTTTCGACCCTCCAGTTTATCCTACGAGTCCGACGTGGGTTCGCAATGTTCCCGCGGAATTATGCGGCGGGAAATGGCTTCGTTTAGCCATATTCACCAATCTCTAACACTTTGAGTCACAGAATCGCGAGCGTGAATTGTGACTAGCGTAGAAAGCCTTGTTTGTATGCGACTTGTCTATCTTCTGGGCACAGAGAGGTAGACGGTGGCGCACACAGTAGTAAAGTGGCTGGTTCTTACACAAATAAAACAGCACTTAGCACGAGTACTTACATCTCTCTCCCTACGTTTGCGACAACACAGACAATGGGAATGTGACATGTGCCCGGGACTAACGTGGAACAGCAGGTAACGCCGCGATACGAAACTCGTATGCAAATCTACTTGGAGCATTCGCTTCGGTTGAAGCCAAACGCGGGAGTTTCGGCAAAACTTGCTGGTTAAATCAGGGGATGCTAGTTATCGTACCTGTACTCTCACTTTCGAAGTGTTAACGCGGTATTTCAACGTAAGCCGTGATTTCTTCGGCTCCTTTTTGCATACAACCGCAAATTTCAGGACAATAAATATGGTGGATCTACAAAGCGTAGCAGAACTGTGGAACTGTTATGAGAACCGTGTAATGAGCAATAACAACTGCGAGATAACTATAAAATGACTACTATACTAACACTGATAATACTGTTATGATACCAATATAATAAATTGCTACTGAGTCATTCCACGCCGAATCGATCACTTGTTGCCCTTACCATCTGCGATTTTGTTGTAATCAAAATATGTTATAGTCTATGTGAAATTAGTGGGAGTATAAGTCATCGTTTTGCCGATTTCGAATTTCTTTAAAAATTATAAGACTTCAAAATTTGCAGTTTTTCCATATTTTTGTGAAAATAGACATCACTTACGAATTTTTTTATCAGAAACTACCAGTGCGAATGAGCTAAATTTTATTTCGTTTTATTCATAAAAGATTGGGCTACTATAAAATATTTTGTCTGCCTTCGTTAATTTGTTGTATAACATGAAACAATTTAAACAAATTCTTTTTTTACGTTTTTCAATAAAAATTATATCTGATTAAAATTTGAAAAAAGTATATTATATTTCTTGAAGCATCCTCTTTAAAATGAGCCCTTCAGAATAATGGATAATCGAAAATTAATGTCACAATAAGCTGGGAAACGACGCGGTGTACCTCCGTTTCAGGCAAGCGAGTCGTACAATCTGCGTTCACTGGCGATTGTGTTTGATACGACAGTGTCAGCTAATGATTCTTCTTTTTTTGTTTAAATAAATATAACAAATGCTCCTTTCAACACACCGAGCCTTATTAAAATTAAAGTATAAAGTATACGTATTATGTCGTCAAGAAAAATTGGAATTGAACCATCAAAAAATTTAATTTCAATTGTATTTCGATAGGAAATCTACCTTACGGGAGCTACGTTTCTCAATCCCCACCATTCATTATCCCCACTACCACTACCTCACTTCCCCCACTCCTCGCTTCGGTCTTGGAGGCTCGAAAATTTGCTTATAAGCAAATTTCAGACGAATATTTCTCCGATTTCCTAGTTCCTTGGCCTTGAAAGTCATGTGATTTTCTATCACGTGGTTTCACGATCGGCCACGATTGGTCGATCACTCTCATTTTCTAGTTCCTGACGTCATCAGAAAATCACCACAGCCTCAGGAGCTACGATTTTTGACTCCCACTCTTCCCATCCCCGCTCCTACTATCCCACTGTCCCTACGTCACTCTCCCCACTCCTCCCGAGCTCCTTGTACTATGAATTTATTTTTCTAATTTCGAAAAATCCGAATCGCCGGGACCGAGGCTCGAACCCTCGATCCTCGGGTGCCTCGGATTCCGAGTCGGGGACGGAGCGCGCACGGCTATCTCCGGAAGCCCCACTTGTTTACTTACGATGCTCCTTTTAAACTATGCCTAGACGATCCACTATACTACTACTCTATTAATTTACAACTATTTTATTTAAGTGACCACTTTCATGTGGTTCCTTTCACACTATTTTTTACCTCCGCGACTTTTTGTAACAGGTATTAACCCTTTGCACTTTTGAATTTCTTTTACCTACTTTCTTAATTAATATACAAAATGTACATTGTATTTTGGATATATTGCAGGTCGGATTATATAATTGGAACGAAACTAATGACTTTTGTATGGCAATTTTTTTTTAATTTTGAAGTTTAGACATTTTTCAATTTTTTAATGAGTGGATGGAGTGAAACGGAGGTACACCGCGTCGTTTTCCAGCTTATTGTGACATTAAATTTCGATTATCCATTTTTCTGAAGGGCTCATTTTAAAGGGGAAGCTTCAGGCAATATAATATACTTTTTCCAAATTATATTGTTTCAAGTTTAATACACCGATAATGAGTGAACGTGGAAATTATAAATACGTACATATAAAATTAAATTTTAGTTCTCCTATATTATGCACGAAAAAGGAACGTACCTTTTAATACAATAAAATGGTAATGTTGTATACGTTAAGCTCGAAGTATGAAAACATGCAATGAGCGAAAAGACGACTAAAACACGATGTGGCTTTAGAGAGACAGGCACAACACCAAATTTCGCGTCCTGGCCACTTTTAATGAATCACAATGCGTTCTGGCACGCTAAAAAAATGCTATAATGCGAAATTCGTGTTGGTGCTGTTGAGGAAAATGCCAACAACACGCTTTAGCATTATGAAAACACCGTAATACATTGTTACTGTTCTTTTGTAGGGTTACTGTACAATATAAGGTAAATTTTTACGAATTGTCAAAAACCATAACAATAGATGAACTTGATCAAATATCAAGAAAATTTGTTTTCATAAGTAATTTATTCTTGTTACATATTGGTTTTTCTTTTACAGAGAATTTTTCTTGTGCGTGAATCCATTTCTTTTCATGTAGAAGGTTTTAAAAACAATTTTTTATTCATAAACAATGGGCGTAAGTAATATTTTATTACAGATTTCTAAGTAATGAAAATTTTTAACTTGAATTACGAATGAAAGCAAATTTCATGTTGATCGATTGTTCAGTACATAGCAATCTTCTACTACAAAAAGTATGAATTGATGTTTTGAAAAATCAATTCTGTTATGTTTTAGAATGAAAAAATCTTTTAGAATGAGTGATCTGGGTGATTCAAGGTATAAGATCGTTGAGGCAACAGACATAGGTTGAGATAAAGGAATTTAGGGACATAGAAATTTGACAACATATAACTTTGAGGACATAGACACTTAGTGATTAAAAAATTTGAAAATATAGAAATTGGGGATGGAAAAATTTTGTAATATGAAAATTTGGGGTCCAGAAATTAGGGGATATAGAAAGATGATGACATCGAAATTTGGGACATACGGACATGTGGACATAGGTATTTGGAGACATCAGAACTTGTGGACATAGGAATATGGATGTTCAGGAATTTGAAGATATAGAAATTTAGTAATGTAGAAATTTATGGATATCAGAGTTTGGGGATCTAGAAATTTCATAACGTTGCAATTTCAGATATATGTAGAATTGTATGATTTGGATGCATAGGAATTTGAGGATTTAGGAAATTCGGATACAAAAATTAAGTGATGTAGATATTTGGAGACATAGAAATTTAGTTCACATTACAAATACAAATTTTCAGATATAGAAATTCGATGGCATAGGAATTGATGGACATCCGAATTTGTATATACAGAACTATGGTGACATGGAAAAATGATCGAAGATTCTAGGAACTTGAGCACCTCGAAATCTGAGCGATATAATAAATAGAATAAAATACAAAAATTCGGTAGTTCGATAACCCCGACATTCAGAAATTTAGCTATTGAAAGATGTTCAAGTTTGTATCTACGGAAAGTTAGGTCATGCAAAGGGAGCCTATGTTACCCCCTTACAGCTACATAGGTATCGTGAACTATGCAAGCTACGAAGAAAAATAGCCGACTATCGTCATCGAGGATGGACAAGAAGGAAGAAGATGACGCAGAAATGCCGTGGGCCGATTACTCGGGCCACCCGAGTACAAACAGCAGATCGCTTCGTAAATGCATGAAACACGATATGAAATGCACGAGTTCGGACGTTTTGGCATCCGGACAAGCAGACAATCAACTCATCGAGGCGTGTGGATGCATTTTTATTATATATTATAGACTGCCCAATGCTTTCCTCCATATCATACGTCACTCACGATGTCAGTCGCTAACGTACCGTCTCGAACGTATTCCATGTAACGGGTGGTCCACAGAACCGAAATTAAAAACGTTTACATATGTAATCCTATCGATTTCATATAAAACGAGTAACTTCCTTTTGCTACTTCTCATTTTCCCTACGGCCACGTTCATTTTTTACATTTTTATTTTAGACGTTTTTGGATGCAGTGTTAGCATTCTGGGTATTAAAGAAACGTTTTCGTTTCTTTCTAGGTTTGTTTAACGGAAGCGTTCATTTACGGTTTATTCATTATCAATGAAGGTGTTTTCATTTCTATTTTGGCCAGTATAGCTTTTATGTTCTTATTTTTATCTTAGACATTATCGATGGAAGTGTTTTCATTGTTACTGTAGACATTGTTAATAAAAATGTTTTCGTTGTTACTCTAGTTATTAGTAATAGAAATGTTCGCGTTTTTAATTTAGGGATTGCAAATGGAATTGTGCATTCTTGTTTTACTGATTATCGATGGAAGTGTTTTTATTTTTATTGTAAATCTTTTGTACTTTAAATTTTACGATATCAAATTTATTAATTGCACAATTTTTTTCATCAAATCTTAATTTTTATTTAAAAAAATATTGTTAGTGTTTCATCAAATTTCTGTTTAGTCAAATTTCCTTTTCATAAGTTATTATTACTTCCATAATTTAATTGTTATTATTTTAAGTAAATTATGAATAATTTCAGTTGTAATAGTTTGTGGACGAATTTTCGACATTTGCACAAATCTGATATACAACAGAAAAAATCATGAATGAATCTTTCAAGATAATTATATAAAAAATCAAATTTGAAATCGCTATTCTATTTCATAATATTTAAAATTATCAATATTTAAGTGTTATATAACCTCATTTAGCAATTTGTGAACTGTAATTACCTTACAACTGAAAACTTAACTAGGACAAATTTTTCTCAACGAAAAACGAATTAATTGAGATAAAACGTTATTTGTAGCTTATGTTCTGCAACAAGGATGTAATTAAAGATTTTTAGAATAATTAGATTAGATTCTACAAGTGAAAACTCCATTTCTAAAACTCAGAAATTAATGCTTGTCAGCAATCACTTTATACAGTGTTCTTCTAAACAAATGGTATTTTTTATATATAAAATGATAGATAATAAATCAAATATTTATAGAAATGGTTGTATTAAGTCTGAAAATTAACGTGCAATAATAAGTTAAAAATATATAACGCGTTTTGTATCGTGTATAAATAAAAACACGTACCTTCAATATGTTCACTATATGTATATGGTTAAGTTATTACTTAAAAAGAATAAAATCAATTGCACTGTCACTTTATATTTACAATAAGGGTTTAATCTTTGGTCTATGAAAGGCATATATATTTATAGTGAAGGAAGAAGTTTTATATAGCATAATTTGAATAAGACGTGAAGTGAAAAAGCGTTTCACGACTTGCCTTCAATTTTGGTTCTTAGAAATCAAACATTTCTAAACTTTAATGTGCGAAAAGTTGTATATTTTGATGTGTGTGTATTTGTCAATTTCTAAATTTTTGACACTGTACAAATTTTAATTTGTGAATTTTTGAATTGTGCACTCGTAAGTTTATAAACTTGTAAACTCGCAAGTTTGCGAACTTATTGTTAGTATTATACTTGAGTCTACTTGTCAGAGACATTTTGCATAACGTTGTTATTGAAGAAGACAAGTAAATAGTCTGTTTTAAGTGACCCACCTTGTATGCATCCTATATTTAATCATTTACAGTACTCAAAGTTATAATGTGGACACGTATTAACGTCCAGTAAATTGATTGTAAATATGAGCGATAAGTAAAGAAATTTAGTTCCGTATTTCAGAAATTTGTAACTTAAGACTTTGAACATTTGAAGGGTTTTGTATTATATGAACATTTGAGAATTTGAAAATTTGCGATTTCGGAGTAGGTGAATATAGCAATTTGGGAATTCGGGAAATGGGAAACATTAAAATTTAAGAAACTCGGAATTCGATAATTTTAGGAATAGAAAATTTGCGAATTTGAATATTTTAGGAATTCTATATTTGTGGATTTAGAAGTTTAAACATTGTAAAGGTTAAAAAATTTGGAACTTTCAATCGGCGAGTTTGAAGGTTTGCCAATAAGAATTTGATTACTTATATGCTTGAAAATTTGAGAATTTAGAAAATTATAAGTTTGGAAATTTAGAAATTTAGAAATTTAATAATATCGTAGTTGGGGAAATTATAAGAACATCGTAATTTGAAAAATTCTAAATTTAGAAATTTGTAAACTTGAAATTTTGAAGTTCAAGAATTTTAGAAATTTGATCATTCTTGCACTTTAAACTCTCAAATTTGAAAACTTAACAAGCGTGGGAATTATGAATGTAAAAATGTGTCATTTTTATAATTCGACGACTTAAACAATTATTAATTTAAGAGTGTAGAAATTTGGAAAATTTGTTCTTCAAAAATATCGCAATTCAAAATTTTTTAATTTGAATAATTTGAAATTTGAATACTTGAATGTCTAAAACTTTCTAGGTTTGTAAACTTGCAGTAAATTTTTATTAAGATCACTGAATTGTTTTCGTTTCTCGCTGAACTGTTATCCTAGAATATAATTGAATTACCGATATACATAGAAACACCCAGTATAGATTTTGGATATAGGTATATTGAGCGTGTATCAACCATACACATAATTACTATCTGATAGAGTTCGTTGTCTGTCGGGAAGGTTGATTTCATACTTGTTCTTATTTCCAACCCGTCAAAGGTATCCCCATGGCGGTAGGACGGTCAATCTCGGATGGGGACCCAAGGCCCATATGGGCTCCTTCCCTCGTCTCGACCAATCACCGACCTTCAAACTCTACGTTACCGCGGTACAATCACAAAAGAAAGAAAAAACTTTCGATTAGGCTTGCTTCGAGACGATACATCGTCCAGTTCGAGAACCTCGACCGTTTCGATGGCCGATCAACATTCATTTTCTTCATCAGTTCGACGACGAACGACAAACAGTTTTATGATTAATACTCCAAATTCCATATATTTTGCTTGCTGTACAGATATTTGATTAAATAATTATACTTTCTTTAGGAATATATTCATTTTTTTATCGAATTCTTTGAACACTTTTATTATATCCAGGAAATAAATTCAGTGAGAGACAGCTGTGCAAAATTTTTAATATTTATTAACTATAATTATGTACATTAAATGTGTATTATGCATCAATTGCTATAATTCACATAAATTACACGTTACGCGTGTCATACATTGACTGCTGTAATTTACATTAATTACACGTGATGCATTAATTTTAATAATACATATTAGTTACAAGTTACACATTAAGTAACACGTTAAATTACACGATTAAAGTTAATTGGGAGGATTGTGAAAATGATTGCACAAACATTTTTTTTAGATGCAAAAGTTCAGTATTGACCGTAACGTTTATTGTACGCTGCTATATGCAATATAATACAATATACACATATATGATATGAAATTTTTATATTTTATTAAACATAAATGGATACCAGTTTTCTTAATTAAATTATTAAAAATGTTTCTTATCTAATCACAATTTCTTATTTTGTCATTTTTTAAATATTCTAACTTCATATTGTACGAATTTTGTTAATAGAACATTTGTTGGTTCTTCGATGTGTAACAATTAAAAAAAAATATGTCGTGTATGTTACAAGATTCGGTAAAAGTTATAATCACATAATATATTACACATAACTTTAACATAAATAAATAATTTTAAATGTGAAATATTAAAAGTTTAAATGCGAAATATTAAAAGTTTAAATGTTAAAGTATAAAAAGATTGTGACAGTAATTACTCAAAAATCAGGAAAGTACTAGATATGACTTTAAGAAAGTGTGAAAGTATGTATAAGTGTAATTTGGAACAAATGCCTGAGGTAATATCATTTTTCGACACTCGAAAAACCTATCATTACCACGTCAACGAGCAACTTTTTAAGACACGTACCTTCAATGAAATCCTCGATGTAACGTAATCAACGCAACACCTGTCGAAAATGCAGATTTATAGTGCAGCTGCTTCCGCCGGCGCAGACAAGCAATAATTCTTGGGGATGCGAAGAGCTTGTCCATAATTTCGTCGTTTCTATTTCTTTCTTCGTTCTTTTTATTCTGCAAGAGTGAAACAAGTTATGTATGTAGCTTCGTTTCCTTTCGTTGTTACGAAAAGTCTTCTCCCTTTGGTTTAGGTCAACTTCCTGTATGACAGAATTATATTTTACATCTCTTATAAGTCAAACTGTTGCGAAATCTAATACCTGAGTATCAAATTTGAAAAATGAAAATGAAACTAAAAACAATAATTAGATATAATTAAATAATATTGAATAACATTAGATGAAGCTACATAAAATTTGATAAAATTAGATGAAATTATATAAAATTATATAAAATTATATAAAATTATATAAAATTATATAAAATTATATAAAATTATATAAAATTATATAAAGTTATATAAAGTTATATAAAATTATATAAAATTAGATGAAATTAGATGAAATTAGATGAAATTAGATGAAATTAGATAAAATTAGATAAAATTAGATAAAATTAGATAAAACTAGATGAAATTATATAAAAGTAAATGAAGTTAGATGAACTTAAACGAAATTAAATGAAATTACATCAAATTTAATGAAATGTAATATAAATTTAATGTAAATTTTGTAATATCAATTTAATATCAGTACAATAAAATTTAATATCAATCAGAAGAAATGAGATAAAATGAAAATTGCACTAAAATGAACGAAATTTCTGAGACAAATTCTTGTATAGATATTTCTATCAGCGAATGCAATCTGTCTCCGCATCTGAACACCGACAACCAGTCACACATGTGTGAACACACGATTCAAGAACCCCAAACCGCTATCGAGACAAAGTCTGTCACACACGTGAGATCTTTTGTTATGATTTTGTCATGCTATTCATCGACTAGCATTCGTCTCGATAGGGACCCAGTCTCCCACGCGTAACACCTATATGGAACTTGTTTTCATCTTCCACCAAGCAGATGAAGTGACAAGATGAAGAAAAAGAATCAAAGTTCATTTCGAGTTGTTCGAGTGGAAGGTATTTTTTGATCAGACGGTGCTTCACATTTTGGAATTCGGTCGACCAACTTTTCACGGTTGTGCAACGTTACGGTTTCCTATAAAAGGGATGATATTAAATGACACAGAAATCATGCACGCACGAAACCGAAGTGACATAATAAATTTTTGTCTCGGATTTATAGATTTCTTTGTCATCCTTTGTGAACTAGTGACCAGCACTAGTTTAAGAAATTTGAAATATTGGCAAAATATATTGATCATAAATTTCTTGAAATAGTAACAAAACATATAATATAAACATATAAATATATGGATCGGTGGTGTTCTGAAATATTGACAAGATACATTCATCGTGGCAGTCTTGGACTAGTAACGAAATATATTAATCGCAAGTGTCCTAGAACGGTAAAAAAGTATGTGGATAACAAGAATTCTGAAATATTGCCAAAATGTATTAATCCAAAGTCTCCATAAAACATTAATAGCCAGTGCCATACACTCATGGACAAAATTAAGTGGACATTGCAGAAATGTAAAAGAATGTTTTCTTTTATTACAATGTTTTAAATACATTTTATATTTAGAACGTTAGATATTTTTATAGACTTGAAAATCATTTATTTAATGTATATAATTATGCAATAAAGTTGTTATTTATAGGCATTATTAGTTAATTAAATTTACCTTTTGTTATTTATGATACCTGTCCACTTGAGTTTATCCACGACTGTAAGTCTTAGTGCTGTCACAGCATTAATTCTGCTCTATTCCACTGAAACAAAAAAAAAATGAATAAAAGAATATAAAAGCTTAAAAACAACTTATTCAGAAATAACCTCTATCATTAACTCCACGTAGAACTAATATTAACAAATACAACTTATTCCATAAATTCATTGGATACAAAAGTGTTACAAAACTAACAATGCGAGTGACAGCAAACTGCTAGAAGACTTCCGCGATTTCTCACGGACATTTGACAAGAAGGTCCGTAAAATGGAACAATAGTTAAGAAAAGATCTCCGACAAAGAAATCTCAGAGGGTAGTATCAATTCGACATCGAATCCTTTGAATGGCTACTTTTATAGAAGACTTCTACTTGATCTGTGTCCTTTCACGGAGCGGCTTAACCCGGAGGATTCAGAGAAATCGTGTGGACTCAATTTCTTTCAAGGTTTTATCCTGATCGAAGATTTTTCCTCTCCTTCTCACCTACGCTTTTATTACTCCTTGCCTTCGGTTGCAAGTCCAGTCACCTCGGTGTTCGTTATTTAAATTTTCATGCAACGAGAAACACGATGATACTCATTGACAAACAGCTGTGATCGAATGTATAATACTCGAAGCTCGAGCCCGTGGGTAATTGTTAATGAATAAATATAAGTCCAGGACAATGGAGTTCATATAAAACCGGACGAGCTTGACAATAGTCTTCCGCCTCCTCGCGATCCTCATCGAGCGGCAGGTGATGTTTTGTTCCCTTGGGAGAACTCGTTTAAAATGAACCAATTCAGAGGACCGACTCGTTCGTGGTTACGATTTCATCGACCGTACGTTCTTCGTTTATTTTTACCTTTGCTGCGATTTTTTTTATATAAGTACTGCAACTCGATATCCCTAGGACCATTGTTTAACGCCAGGGAACATAATGCCGAAGTATGGTTGGAAACTTCTACAGTTCGTTGCATAAATCAATTCGTCATATTTTCTATAAATACTAGTATTCTAAATTCTATATTCTAATACTAATTTCTATAAATACTAATTCGTAGTACGTAATCAATAAATCCACTATTGAACTAGACTACCTCAAATTTTCAGCTGTTTCATACATACATGAACATTTTAAATTCTGTTTGTGTTAGGTTAGCTCAATTGAGCTTCATAAGAAAACAAATTCATTATAATATTATATTCATTTCTTCATTGTACAAATTAAAAATTAAAAATGTACTCACGCTTTGGCTATTACACATTTAACTTTGCTCAACGTGGCTATTGACACACTTACTGGTCTGATGTAATACATTGGCAAAATGTAATAAATTTTTAAGTAGATTAGTCTTTCTTTTGCAAGTTTGCATGTTCGTGCGTGTTCGCAAATGTTCAAACGAGGTCGCACTCATCATCGGTTTAATACAATTTGAAACAAATATTTTTGAATGAAATCGATATTCAAGTACAGATACAAATTGATATTTGATGTACAGATATCGCAAAATACAATAATGATATAGCAGAAAAATAATAGCTCAGACATTCGTAACAACCTCGAAAGAATTGATCAACCTTTTCAGCTGGAAAGTTTCAGAGTTTCCAGCGGGCGACAGCAAAAATACCTCCGAGTGGAGGGTTAATTAAGATTTTTCTGAAAACGAGGTAAAGTTGCCCGCGAGTGTATATCATCGTCCATTATTAGGATTAATAGATGAACACACACGGGAATTCAGTTCCATGCAACAGAGTACAGGCGGTTCTCGTCGTTCACCTGTGCTATCGTGGAAGAGTCGCCGACGGGTGCCGATCAATTAACTAATGATCACTAATTAACGTTCCCCTAGGGCGGTAATACCCGATAACGCTGGCTCGACGTAGCAGCCTTACGTTAAACGTCGCTCGTGGAGCCGGAACAATCTTGGCGAAGGCCTTAGTTTGAATTTAACCGTGGCTCAGCACCGTGCTGAGTAATCAAACAATTACGAGAGGGGGTGAAAAGGTAATGTTGGTGGGGATCCGTAGGGTGGCGGATGGGTATCAACCGTTGCAAACCGAAGCTACGTGAAATTCGGAGAGAGAATGGACGAAACGAAGGGAGAAATCGGACCAAAACGAGGTACCGTGCAAGAATTCCAAAATCAACCTCGCAAGATGACGATTTCAGCGAAATAACATGTTGCGGGGCATTCATGGAATCATAAAGTCATTAGGCTTATTTTTAATTTTAGAAAATTTACGAGTACTCAACAACTGCCTTTTGCAGCTCCTCACAACGTGCAATCTATATTCTTAAGCTTTTTTTAATTTAGCATGACTTTGAAAAGCCAACGCAGTTTTTATTTTAAGAGTGTCGAACCGTTAGATGACAGACGATTTCGTACTTTTTACATTAGGTCACTAAGATAAAGAGTGATCTCGTCATGAACATCTAATAAGAGCAGTTCTTGCCCACGTCCCTTAAATTTTGCAGAACCAATGAATATAGTTTAATTTTAACTTAGTCGCTTGTTCACCCCCAGCAGCACGCCAATCCCCACTACATACTTTATTCTGGAGAGAATATTATTTTTTCTAAGCTATGAATTTGGTGACCTATGAGTTCGATAATTTTGAGATTTGAGAATCTAATAATTTGCGAGGCTAGCGATTTAAGAATGTAGAAATTTATGAAGCTAAGAATTTGCTAGCCAAGGAGTTCGATAATTTTGGAATTTTAGGAATCTGTTGATTTGGGAAGCTAGAGGTTCAGGGATATAGTAATTCAGAGATATAGGGATTTGAAGACTCAAGTATGTGCAAATCCTAAGGGTTAAGAATCTACGTATATCAGAATCTAGAATTTTATAACTCTAATAATTTGAGGATAAAGACATTTTTAAATAGTTAATGTACGATTGTTCGATCATAAACGTCGGCTATTTAAGGAACCAGAAATTTAAGGATTTAAAAATTTTAAAACTAGTAAATTGAAATTACAATTTGATAATATTGTAACATAAGGATCCGAAACTTTGCGAATATAAAAAGTGCCAGCGCAAACAAAACGAATATATATGCATATAAATACCAGCACCCTTGTCGGTTACATTATGATAAAATTAATTATGTATTGTGTACAGCAGAAATATGCACACACGTACAGTTAATAATTAAAGAATGACAGAAAGCAAGAGGAACGAAGAGAACGCAGATAGCGCCACACAATGTGTGAAAGATGAAGCCACACAGATCCAAGATCACTGGCGGATAATCCAACACAACACAAATAACCACCGTTCCATTTACGAGCCGTAAAACTTCCCAAAGAGACATGAAGGAAAGCAGCAACCAAGAAGGTACTCGCAGAAAATTGAAAACTGGACAACATGCATATTCATAATGGTGGCTTTAATATGTGTTTTATGGTTTTTGCTCCTCCTACATCTCCCCTTTCCCTCGAAACTCTTTTAATTCATACATTTCGATCGCTTGAAATATACATACAAAATATACAAAATTTATATTAAATCTTAGATATTGATCATTTTATATAATATTCTATTACATTTGGAATATTTTATTCATCACTATGAAATAGAATGGAGTTTATAATCGAGACAGAGAACAAATATTTTAAGGAGTGAAGATAAAATATTAAATAAATGTTTCCAAGCGTGAATTCGCGCTGAAAAATGTATAAGTTTTTTATTACCTTCTGGAGATTTGTCTCAAATCTAAATTGAAGATTTTTTTAGAAATTATTTTAAATTTGTTTAAAATTTATTTTAATTTTATATTGTACATTGTAAATTTCAAAACTTTCTGCTTTTAAATACAAAGTTACATTTCTAAGATAGTTATCTAAATTAATATATACAGTCGTGGACAAAATTAAGTGGACAGGAATCATAAATAACAGATGGTTAATTTAATTTAACTAATAATGCCTATAAATCAAAACTTTATTGCACAATTATATACATTAAATAAATAAATTGTATATCAAATAAATGTTTTTTCAAGTCTACAAAATCATTTCATGTTCTAAATTTAAAATTTATTTAAAGCATTGTAATAAAACAAATAATTTTTTTACGTTTCTGCAATGTCCACTTAATTTTTTCCACGAGTGTAGGTTATTACCAAATTAATATATATAAACTAAGGCATAAAAAGTCTTATTAACAATTACATATTCATGTATGTGCACAAAAATAATTTTCTAAATTGCAATAGATTTCAAATAAATATTAATAGAAGCGAACAAATATGTAAGTATCGAATACAAGTAAAATTGAATAAAAATGTCACGCTGTTTCCTGAGAAATTCGTCCCCGCACGGAATAAAATTACAACAATGGTTTCTGAATGTTAATTGGCTCGATAATCGCGTCCTGTTCGACGATGTTGAATAAATCGCATCGATTGGTCCGTCGAAATGCTGAAAAAGGTAGTGAAAATCAAAATGAAAAAGAGGGGAGGGGGGAGGTGGATATCTCTTGAAAGCAGATTTTAATCGAGCGTCAAGCCGAGACAACGAATTTACGATCGAGCACGGTTCTTTAGCGACTCGATTTAAGGCCGTTCGACGAACCAAACGATACGGTAATTAACATAAAGTATTAATAACGATTCTATCGTTGACGGTTCTCTTTTTTATGCCGAAGCTCTTTTTCCACGGTTTATGCGCCCATTAGATTTTACGATCGAACCAAAAAGTAGCCTTACGACGGGTGCGTAGGGGGTCTCCTCTCCTCGCTGTTCATTCTTTATTTTTTTCGGATTTAACTGCCCTTTTCCTCTTTTATTTTGCACTTTCACCGATCACCCATTCGTCTATTTCGATTACTACATTGTCTATATACGTAACATTACGAAGTGTACAAAATATAACGATTAATTATAGATACATTATTGAGAATCCAAGTACCAGATAGGTATTATTACTTTGTGAAAATGTATGGTTTTTATATTGGATTTCTAGTTGAACAAATGATTGGTAAATGAAGTACTTTTTATTTGTGAAATTTTATATCTTTCGTATTGGACTTACAAGTTTGTCGTACAGGGTGGCTGGAATGATCTGTTACTAAGTAAGTTCATACTGATGCATTTGTCAATCCGCTCACGCAATCCATCTGAAAGTTGCCATATTTATAGTTCATTCAATTTTTTATATGCGTGCAGAAGCATTTTCGTATACTACATCACAAAGTAAGGTTATACTGATGGATTTGAAGCGTAATTCTGTAATTGCTTTATATTTAGCTGGAACATCAGTTCCAATTATCGTTCGTGAGCTCCAGCATTTGAATGTAATCTATTTAATAATTGAATGTAATGTATTTGGACTATTTTGGAGGCCAAGGTCAATGTAATGAAACATCGAAGTTTGGACGCTCGAAAATCAGCACTTGTCCGGGAATGGAAGAAGATTCCACAATCTCACATACGGGCAGCGTGCGATTCATTCTTTCACCGTTTGAATGAAATTATTCGTGCAAAGGGAAGTTATATGGAGCAATGAGCATTAAATCATTCTCTTGAATGTTTCTCGAGTATTTTTTCCCTTGGATAAAACAAAATATTTAAAAGTGAAATCTGCTGCAGCGGTTTGAAGTTGTAACAGTTCATTCCAGCCACCCTGTATTTTATGCGATTGATTGATGAATAAATGATAAATTATTGGGAATTCGATAAGTACTGGGTAAAGGTTATTTCTTCGTGAAAATATATATGTGTTATATGGGATGTGTCGATATTGTGATCGGTGGAGTTTGGAGGTTAGGAACTTTTGTGGTGTACGGAGATTACAAATTAAATTTGAGCATCTGGAGGTCCAGAAATATACATGATTAAAAGTTTCGAACTTAATAATTTGGGAATGTGGGAATTCGTTGAATATGAGTAGACAGAACTTGGAAGTTTGATACCATGGTAATTTGGTGATACAGTGACTCGATAACTTTATAATTTAATAATTTATTTCCCCTCGGTTGAAATCATTATCAACGATATCATGTGAACATTCGAAATCTATTATGTCGCAAGGGAAGCTTGACACGGAGAAACATCAATGTAATTTGTTCACTCACCCTTCTTTTATGTAGGGTCATCTCGCACATACTACTAATTACATCACATCCTGTATAAACTGATCTGGAAGTATAGACTATCGTCTGTTAAGCAAATACAAAAGCAGAGACAGGATGTGGCATACACAAAGATACTCTAGTGTTTTCTACCAACTATTCCCGGGAGCTGAGTTATGAGAAGATCTCCGTAGGTGGTCTCACGAAAGATAATCAAAGTTCAAATAAATAAAACTATTCTCTGCTCCGAAGTTTCTCCCCCTTCTTTCACACTTCGCTACTTCCCTTTCATACATAATACGCAGCATGAATTTTCATCGGGCCGACGTGTACAATACAAAATATAATTAAAATTTGTTCAGAACTACGGAAGATAATACTAAACAAAGAACAATCATCTAACAAAAGATTCAAACGAAAGTGATCAAATAAAACATACACTATTAACGTGGCATAATTCAAAGATTTTTGTTTGTGAAATGTAGAAGATGGAAGGGACAAAAGTAACATGCTTTTTCGTCGCTTCTCTAAATGTTTTTAGCAGTTGCATGTGCAAATTTATTTCCTTCCGTCGATTAACACTAGGTTTACGGAACCCGTCAAAATGACGGACCTTGGATATCTAATTTTCAATTACGAAATTTATTAAAAAGCTTATGACAAAATATATGTTAATCCTCATCGAGATAAAGAATCTTTCTATAAACAGTTTTATGTATTATTCATTATTTATTTATTTTTATAGTTCATATTCAATGTAGACATAAGTGGTCACTGAGCGTCCGTAAATCCAGTGTTAATATCGAACTATAAAAAGAATTATAGAAGGCGATTAAACTAAATAGCTAATTCAGATCACTCAATTTCTAGTTTTTCGATTTCCTTCTTAATATTGATAGTTAAATTATTCGTATTAAATCAATTACTTGTTAGAGCATTCTCAGATAATATCTTTATAAGTTCCCACAATTAATTTCATTAATTATTATTAATTGCTAAAAATAACTAATAATAGGTAATAATAACGAAAAAGAACGGAAAGGAATGAAAAATAATGAATAGTACTAATGAAATAATAATCTACGGATAACTAATAACTAATGCCAACAAAAATATTGAAATATTCCTAATTAAATATTGCACACTGCATAAAGAAATAATTTTTATGACTCATTTTCAGAATATTTATAACACTGACTGTACATCAAGAATTAATTTTATTCAAACATGAATGCAATGATTTCAATGGTTCAACGATTCGGAACTGCATTTCACTTTCGACTTTGGATATCAGCAGGTGGGCATACCTGACAGTTGTACAACGCGATGTCCCTTCATGGTGTTATTAGCGTTCCCAAATTATACTACGGACCAACAGATCGATCCGAAGTTTGCTGTATCTGATGTTAATTAGCTTTTGATCTAATTGTCACTTAACCTTCGTCATATTTGACTTGAAGTCACGTCCATTAAGTAAAGTTTAACTAAAATGTTAATGTGGTTAAATAAATTGTGATAATATAACAAATTCAACAAATTCAACAAATTCAACAAATTCAACAAATTCAACAAATTCAACAAATTCAACAAATTCAACAAATTCAACAAATTCAACAAATTCAACAAATTCAACAAATTCAACAAATTCAACAAATTCAACAAATTCAACAAATTCAACAAATTCAACAAATTCAACGAATTCAACGAATTCAAAGAATTCAACAAATTCAACGAATTCAACAAATTCAACGAATTCAAGATATTCAACAAATTCAACAAATTCAACAAATTCAACAAATTCAACAAATTCAACAAATTCAACAAATTCAACAAATTCATTAAATTTAACAAATTCAACAAATTTAATAAATTCCATGAATTCAATTAAATAAATTAAAAAATTTCGTAGTTTTGAGTCCTCAAAAGTGGCTTGACCTCTTAATAACCGCAAACCTCGTATTTATTACTGTCAAAATAATAATTCTATTTTTAACTTATATACGTGCTTAATATTATTCGTAAGAATGCGCATACGTGATTACTATATCTCGTGAGAACACATATATCTAACTATTGATATTCGTGCATATACGTATACGTCGCTATTAATAGTCGTAAGACCATATGTACTTAAATATTATTCGTAACAGCGCATATACTCAACCATTAAGGTACAACAATTTCTCGTAAACCCTTGTAAAATGACGCATATCATAAAACTTCTCGATCCCATATTCCAAGAATTACACCGCACTATCAATGAATAAAATACATCAAACATTTAACCGCAAGATTTATGTCGAACACGATACGCTGCCATTCGTAACAAGCAAAGATTGCCCACCAACAAACTACCCGTGTAATAACAATTCAGTCTCGCGACACGGTAAAAATTTTGAAATAGGCTCGTACGTACAGGAATCGATGTTCTTCCATCCGCGTTTGCAAATCGGCAGAAGCGTGCATGTTGAATTATTCAAAGAAAGGGGCCGGCTACCGATATCTCAGGTAGAAACCGCGGTAGCGGTGTTCGACGTGTTCCACGGGACATCGTCGAAAAAGAGACGGTAAGTCGAAATAAACGGAGAGAAAATAGCGGCAGCAACCGCAGTGGAGAGGTCAAGATTGTCGCGGGCAACGAGAAATTCCAATTTACATATTTATTCCACGAAAAAGATCCGCAGGATAGACGGAAAACGTCGTGACGCATTATCGGGACCGCTCGCATGGGAAAAATTCTGCTCACTTCTCCTCTCCTGTGACCGAGATGTACGTTCGTCTATCGTCCCGATTGAAATTCCCTGATTTTGCTCGAATCACGACCAATAAAATGCAAATTCCCGAGAATGGCAACATCTATAGCGACGGGCAAGACCACGAGCTTCGGCTAGCAACTCTTTACGATTAAACATCTTATTAAATCGTATATTACCTTTTTACAACGAAAGTATTTGTCCTCGTCCAAAGCAATTGCAATAGTTATATATATATGTATATTACTTACTATTTTCATTTTCGGGAAAACAATTCGTCTAGTCAATAGGAATTTAGAGATTGTTAGCCTCACGCGTTTCCAAAAATTGTTCACAACGATCATACAAGATAAATTATTCATCATTATAGTTCAGAGTCACATATTTCATAAACACCTCCACTTACATTTGGCAGGAATCATGATTGATTCCATCGCGTCGCTTTTTCATCACTAAATACTGTTGACGCTGCGATACCCTTACATTTCTAATTTGGATATTCTCAAATTTGCAAACTGAGAAAGTATGAAAGTCCGAAATTTTCTGATATAGAAAATTCGGAAGATATGTTATGAAATATGCACAACGTATTTTTTTATTTATTTATTCAATCTCGCAACAATTATTTAGTCATTAGCGACCACATTTAGGTACATTGTTATGTTCTTACGTTTTGAGTTATACGACATCGTGTTTTACTGTATATCCCTAGTGTGCCTCTACATACCAATTATTTATTTTCTAACTCTAACTGTATCTTAGACATCATCAATTATTTTGCGTTTTATAAGATATGTTAAAATTCCTTTTATATGTTTTTTGTCATTTAAACATTGTTTAATATCGGCAGGTAATTTCTCACGGATTGTTTGCACCAATTAGACATTCCAGTAAAATATGTTTGACAATTAGTACTGAATTACAATTTTCACAAAGCGGTCTGTCGAATTTAATACTGAAGGATTAGTTTTATGTGACCGATCCTTAGCCTTGTCAATATAATTTGACATAATGTTGTACAAGTACAAACATCAGTAGTACAAGTACCAGAAGTACGAATGTCGAAAGTATAAAGTATCGAATGTATATATGACGAAAATATCATCGATCCCTAAAATATTGTCGATGTAAGGAAACAAAAGGTATTATCGCGCCTCGAACGTTGCGTCTTCATGGTTATCTCCTGTGTCTTCGTATAGCTTATGTCGGTTTCGCGATCCTCGCTACTTAACAAACTTACCCTTTAACCCTCGGCGTCTGGCCCGAACGACAGAGTGCGGGGACGCGGAAATTTCTTAACGCTGTTAAGATATGTTAATTTTGTTTACCTATAAGCTATTAAAGGGCTCCTAACGTGCTTAAAGCTAAACCAGTTTAGTTTTCGGCGGATGTGTTCACGGCGGATATAGCGGAACACGTCGTGTGCGTCCTCCGAAGGTCTTCTGCGACAACCAACGCTAGATGGATTCAGGGGGGAGGGGAACTTCCGCGACAAAATTTATCGTATCGCCTGGTAAACCGTACCGGGAAGATCTTATCGAAGTCTCGATGATATTTCGACAAACGCTGGTTGTCGAAATTCATTTCTTGCACGCGAAAATTACGCGACCTGACAGTTTTTCGATTAGAAGCGCTGTTAGGGTGATTCAAAAATTATTTGTTTACGCTCGCAGACTAAAAACGTAGTATACGGTGTAACAGTATCTTCGTATTGAACTTAAAAATCCAAATATTTAGATCGTTTTAATATTTTAGAGGGTTAGGGTAGATCAAGAAATTTTGCGGGCAATTCTAGTGACTATATTGTAGGATGGTTTAATATTAAAGAGAAATTAATGTTCGGATCTAAAACAAACCACGTAACACGCGAAACATGCCACTTCAAAATATTATACAATCCGCCGCATTCATTCTCTTCATTCATCCCTTGACTGTCTTCAGTTCAATCATCATACATGTATGCGCATTCACACAGCACACTCATGCTCTACCACCCCCACAATATATTGTTATGGGTAATCCTATTGATTATATTCTGTTGTATGCTATCTTAGTGATTATACATTGATATCGACATTGATAAACATCAATAGTATTTTAATGTTTAAGCATCAATAGTATTTGACATTAAAACATATTGAAGTAAGGAAATTTCTTCAGTGATTCCACACCGATTTTTATTACTTTGAAATATGTTATCAAGGCCACATTTCTCAACATTCTTTCTTCGTAGATGTTATCGGTGTTCGTCTTCCATTTTTGAGATATTTGCAAAGATAATTTTGTATCTCAGTTAATTACGCGTTACAGTTAGACATAAAATAATGAACTCTGCTCTGCACTCATAGAAATTGGAAAATGTCATTGTATCAAATAGTGCAACTATTCTTGAATTTACGATATGTTTTAAAACACAGTTTTGAGAAATGTTCAAAACAGTGTCTTTAAGAACATGATTGAAGGTTATTCAAATTTACTAATTTATGTATTTTAACGACTCTTTACTAAAAATCGCTAAAGTAAATAATTATCGATGTATTAAATCGAACAGAATTCATACACCGCTGAGGTTTTTTTGCAATATTTGCATGTCCCCCATGTGACTGTCATACCTATCAAAATGATTAAAAAGTTACTCTTCCAGAAAGTTAAGAAATAATTAAACGTGGCGTTCAAATGATCCGAAAGTAATTAACGAGGGACTGAAGAGCAACGAAGTGATCGTTAATAGCGGCTGAAAAACGATAAAAGAAGAAACGTTTGGCGCAAGGATTCAGCTACAAGAAATCCTAGCAGCTGCGCTGATTACTAATCCACGGCAGAACAATTTACGTGTTTGCCATTACTAATAACCCGGCGAGCAAACGCAGCATTATTAACAGGTTCGCAAACATCTTCTGTATTAGTGATCTCGTCCCCTATAACCTACACAGTCTTTCTGCGCGCCGATCTTCCACCATAACCACTCGTGCACGCCACACCAACCCTTATTCCGATCTCTTGTACAGATATTTGCCGTGTCTACACCGGCCAAATTATCTCTGGCGATTTGAAGATAAAGGATTTTCAAACAGCACCGGAGAAACATTCAGCTCCAGCTAGAACGAAAGCTTCGGAATCGAGCGTGTTGATAACTCGCGCTTGTAACTAACCTCGATACATTGCAAATTCAAATATCTATAAATCCTTATTCGGAAGCTTTCGAAATAAATTACTTGAAGCATCGTCTAAGAAATTATTGCGTTCGTACAACAGCAGGACATCGTTGATAGGCTGAATTTGTGAACCATTTCAATCTCTTGTCGAATCGATGATTAACACATTGAGGTCATGTTTAGAGGGAACCCTTTTATTTAGTTCGACGATGCCCTTGTTTCTTTACATGTTGTTATGTATATAGAATGATAAATGAAAACATAAGCAATGATATATTAAATCGAAACACGAAAGTGTGAACAAAGAACATTAAAATTGTAGTCGTGGCTTTACAAGATCATATTAATAATTATTAAAAAACATAATTCTTTCCCAGGAATACCCAGAATGCATCCTATTATACAATTTCTGAAAGTCTAACAAAAATCGCTTCATAAATAACAAAGTTATGTTGAGTTTAAAATGTACAAGTCCTTAATTTGTTAACACGTTGACTGCCACACTGAGACAGTCGAAAATTTTACTAGATAGTATTTGTATGATTAATAAACCTCGACAAATATGTTCAAAATATTTTGTTCTATTTATTATTCACAGATTCGCGTAATTAATATTAGTCTTTGGCATTAGGTGCAATATAAATTCTTACTAAATAGATGATAGATTCACATGGAATTTTAAGCGTCATATATGGATGACGTGGCAGTCAAAGTGTTAAAAGAAATCTTGTATCAGTCAGAGTTGTCGATAATTTCGTGGCTATATACGAACGAAAATATTACACTTATAGTTTTCACGAGACAGAAACATATTTCTAGTCGCGCAAATCAGAGTGTTTCTTACACTTCAACGTTTTGTTCGCCCCATCAGCAGCAAGATCGACCATGTTCTCGGCAATCTGACACTTAATTCCATCGAACGAGCAGGTAGCAACAGCTTTGACAGATCTGATCACGAAGGAGAAAGGATTGCACGTGACACATCCACGGCATTCCGAAACAGCGCGTCAAGACTTATCAGACATCAGAATGGGATCAAAGTTGTCGGGCGTGTGTAAACCGTGAATACTACGGGATTACGAAACATTCCGAGGGAATTGGCTGGCTGACAGTTTTTCGGCGAAACGCAGTTTGTTCCGTGTAGTCGAAGAGAACATACTTGCATTTAATATTCTGGCAGCGTCGTCAAACAGAGCAGTTATCCTCCGTCCGTGCCTCCTTCTTCTTCGTGTTCTTAATCTCGCTGCTTCCTTCGCAACAGCGACGTCGGTATACTCTTTGTCTTGCAAATCTTTCCACGAACACGACCGTTTTTAGGAACAGATACGAGAGCTACCCGTTCGATCGTTATCCGCACCAAGGACAACGAGACTTACGAATTTATCCTGGAATTAGTTGCCGTTCTGATCGTAATTCCACCCGAAAGGAACTGCGGTCGGATCGACCGAAATTTTGCGTTTGAATCATTTTTTTCTTTTTTCGGTCGTAAATTCCAGACGTGTTTTGTGTTGTAAAGAAGATGAATGAAGTTCCGGTATCGGTACTGATGTTTGGTGTGGCACAGGGCGCCCCTTAGTATACATTGTGGGGGACAGAATCAATGTACTCGAGAGATTTCTTCTTGAATATACGTCAAACAGTAGTAGTACAGTGTTAAACATTAATTAGTTCAACAATGCCATTTATGATTACTTGATAAATTACAACCAAATTAAAATGATAATATGCATTTACATACTGCCAATTTATTTTTTATACAACCCATAAACACAATTTGTATTATAGGCAACAATAACACAAAATAAATTTCACAGATGTTTAGCGATTAATAATTTGAGAGAATTAAATTAAGAACAATAAATCAAGTATGTATTAGTAAATAACAATGAGTAAGTTTTATACAAAGTTTTCAGAAAAAAAGTAGTGTAAATATATAAATAATCTTGTAAACGGTATCAAGAATGGATGATATGATACTTTTTTATTATTGATAATTTTTTTTCAATTTTGTATTGTATTAACATATTGGTTCTTTATGTTTGGCTCCCTTTGACAGGTAATATAGATTTGATCCATTATCGAGATATCTGCATGCAGCACACACGAAGAATATTTCATCTCTGTTGATGCATGAACTCTTATGAAAATGAGGAAAACAGCGGAAAAAAGAAAAGTGGAAAGATATGGACGATATTCGGATACCATGAAAGAAATGTTTCGAAAGCATCCATCAAACGTAATGAGTTGGCCTGTAAACAACAAAATGCAACAGACACAATATGAAAATTTCAAGTTCTACAAATATTATAAATTTACAGTAATTGGTTATAAATAAAGACATACCTACAGACAGCACCGTTTCACAATTTTCATTTTTACATACGTGTTAAGATAGTCAATTAAAAAATAACACTTACAATTATAACACTTAACAATTATGGTTACTTACTTCTTTAACATTTTGACTACCATGTCACCCATATGTAGGTGAGACTCGAATTTCCACACAGATTTCACAGCAATGTTATTCAAAATTTGTTCACTTTTCTATCTGAAAATACTCCCATCAGTTACTTGAATTTACAGAAAATAAAAATAACAAAATATCATGAAAATATTTAACAAAATCTGTTAAAAATGAAAATACTACCTAACGCAATTTTCGATCGCTTTCATGTGGCAGTCAACGTGATAACCAGTTAAGTGTGTTTGATGACTATATCCGTCACGTAGATGCGTCAGAATTTTGTGTCACGAGTATACTAAATCACAGAAAACTGGTTCACAAAATAAGTCAATATTAGTAATAAAATTGTCCATTTTATAAAATAGACCCATCTTTTTGGCGCAATATTTTAACACCGACATTCTGTGATTGACGAGGATACTAACAAAATGGAGCACCACAGTTAATTGGTTAAGTAACTATAAGTTAGTAATTAGAAGTCTAATATCGGATAAAGATTTGATGCAACTGGATACAATAAGATTCGAAACGGAAGAACCAAATACACCGTATACAGGGATTTGTTATCCAGCCGATCACCAGCAGACTCGAGACAAATGTTTCCCCATACCCTCACCCTGACCCCCCACCCCATGTCCGACCCAGGGGGTAGAGGGCCGGCACGGGGGTCGGTGATAAACAGTGTCGCTCATTCACAATGGTCGGCAAACACGCATTAAAATGGACTAATATGAAGTGTATTAATGCGAGCGGCATTGTCTAACCCATGGTGTACATGGCTACTGTCGTGAAGCCTGCCTTTATCCCACCGTGGGGGGCCTTGCAATGCTTACATACGTATATAGGGCCCCCTCGATATACCCAGTGACTTTTTAACAACCGTCATTGTAAAATCCAACGTGTGTTGCAAATGTTCAGCGTTCTTGTAGGCAGACGTTGGATATAGATGAAGAATATTTCATGGAACCAATTCGTTTTGGGAAGTTATTAGTACTAACAGCTTTGCTGGGGCCAATGTGAAGTTGCACGGTCTATGTAAGGCTTGTGTGAAATTTTACGATTTATGTAGACTTTATATAAAATGATAAAGTTTGTGTAAGGTTTATATTGGGTTTATATGAAGTTATAAGGGTTCATGTAAAGTGTAGGTGAAATTCGAAGGGATAAGTAAGGTTTGTATGAAATTGTAAAGTTTATGTAACATTATAAATGACATGTAAGATTTATGTAAAATTGTAAGATTCGTGTATGATTATATGAAATTATAAAGTTTGTGTAAACTTTATGTAAAATTTCAAAATTTGTGTAAGATTTATGTAAAATTACAAGATTTTATATAAAGTTTACGTTAAATAATAAGGTTTGTATATGTTGTATATGAAATAAACGTATTTTAGATTATATTACATAAAATCTGTTATGTTAGATTATATAAAAATAAACATATATTGTGTCGTATTTTGTGAAATCTGTTTTATTCAATAATATTGTACATTCAATCGTAATGATGTAACGCAATGTTGACCGGTCAGTCAACTCGTTTCGCAACCAAACATTGTTGACCGATGATAAGTTAACTCGTCGCAATGGCGACGATACAGTACATCGAAGTTTATTTGTATTATTTTATTTTTATATTTTATGATGAAATAGTAACTGATGCTATTAGATAACATTTGTATGAAATTACTGGTTAATGTTATATCAAAGTATATGTGTAAGTACATGGTTGCGTAAAAGCGTTATTACGAACATTAAATTATATGAAAATTTAATTTATTATTAAAAAACAGCAATCTGTATGAAGAAAAAGAATGTTTGAATATGTTTGATGGATTCTTGATCGAGAAATTTGTAAAAAGTGCTAAAAATGTTCATCCCTTAAATAGAATTATACAATACACTATATGCATTTTCATATATAAAGATATTGTTACTGAAATATTATAATTAGTATAAGAAATCAGTAGTGAAAATTGCAATTCATCAGTAGTAATAATTTGAGAGTTAAACTGAAACTGCTCTATATTTTATGAACAATATTGCAAGTGTAACGAGTAAAAATTTTCAATGAGAACAAACAATAATTACCTGCTTTGATACTTTTATTGCATTATGATAAGAAGATGTTGAAATTCGGAGATACAAAATTTAATACTTTGACAATTTCTAACCTTTGATGGTATGAGTGCCCTATGTGTTATACTCCTCACAGAGTAAGCATCCCCTCCTGTACTCAACCTACATAGTTACACCAACCCTAAAGCCGTAATTTCATTTATTCTCAATTAATTTGCTATCTTAAATGATGATCATAGCTTCACATAATAAATATTAACTGTAAATTCTCTTTTAAACTGTATTTCATTAACAGAAGAAAGAAGTAAGGAATTTGAGGTCATCATCAAATCGTAAGCTCAAAAAACTAACCCTTAATTAACTACTCTAGTTAGTTAATGACATACATAATATTCATTATCAGCTGAATGTGAAGAAACACTTTCATCAAAATGTACCTTGAAGAACACCATTATCAAAAATGCACAGTAAATTTGAACCGTTTGCATGATAAAAATTTGTCAAACGTTTATTTGTAGAAGACTGAATAAATCTACTTCTAAATACATAAAGAATTTAATACTTACTTCGATCATACTTCAATACGAACTTCGATCATAATTTAAAATATGCAAACCAATTTTATAATTAGGCGATGTAGCAATCATTATTTTAGCTCCTTAGTATCAATTATTGTATATTAATAATATTTCTTAATTGCTAATAAAAAATGTTATTATATTATTATTTCCTATTAGGAATTAAGAAATATTATTAATATAACAGATATTAAACTGTTATTTTTCTTATTCCCTAATAAAATATATTATTGATATGGAACAGCAGATATTAATTCTCGCGCGAAAGCCGTACAAATGAAATTCTCATTTGTTAAAAATATTTTCTCCCTAAATTTTCCACATTTTCCTCGAGACTCGTGTTACTACAGTTTGGCCACGTTTATTACGGGTAATTTTTAACATCGCGAACGAAAGGGGTCGAGGCGAGTTGGTGGAGAATTACAGAACTGAACAGTGAAAAACAAAGTATGTTTGAAAGAGGCGTTCAAGTACAAGGTAACAAAGTACACCCCGTATGGGACCAATCGCAGGTAGTGCTGCAAGCTAGTTCTGCCCACTGGTCTAAATTATGGGGTCGCTGTCCAGCTCCCCACGCATAAATGATTGCCCGTGTTATGTTAAACATCCAACAACGGGAGAGGCCTGAGAAGAGAGCTCACCCACACGAAACACATCCGATGGAGGCTTGGAGAATAAGGGAAAAAGAGGAGGAAGGCAGAAGGTGAACGTTATTTATCTCGAGCAGTCGTACGAGCAAGGATTTTGAATAATTCCTGGTCGGCGGAAGAGGTCGAGGATCTTGCAACTTACAGGCTACTTTTGTATCGTGCCTGGTAAATATCCTCCGACGTTGCTGAAAATCGTTCGAATTCTTCCTGGTTTCGATTTTTTAACCAGTTAGCTGTGTTTGACGAGTATAGTCGTCATGGAGAAATGGCAGGATTTTCTGTCGTGACGGGTATACTCCTCAATCACAGCTATCTGGTTCACCAAATAAGCGAATATTAATAATAAAATTGTCTATTTTATGAAATAGACCAATCTTTTTGATCCAATATTTTAACAGTGACGCTTATTCTGTCATTGGCGAGTATACTCACAAACGTGTGCGCCACAGTTAACTGGTTAAATGATTTCTGTCCGGTGTACGTAGAGTGACTCTTATTAATGCTAGAACCACCAACGATTAAAGCAAACCTGTCCTATAAAAACCGATCAAAATATAAATATTGTTAAGGCCAACAATGCCTTTACATTTAGAATGGATTTTATAATTTCTATATAGTAATTAGCAGTAAGACCGTCGTCCCATCGAAGAGGAATTTGAGGACCGTTCCGTGGCAGCCATAATCTCAGGAAGCCATAATGACCCGCGAGTTTCCCTCTAGTTTTTCTAGTTATTGTTCGCATTTGATCGCCAGATTGATATTTTTACCTTTCGAGCCCGTTATTTCTAACATGTTTAGTTAAAGTCAGCGCGCTTCTTGATTTTTATTACCTTCCACGGTCCAGGAGAAAAACTTGTAATATTTGCGAGTGGAGCGGCCCGAGTAAACCTTACTTCCCTTCCATAATTTTGTAATATTAGCATAGCCAATTATAATAATTCACCCCCGTCAAGTCTACCCGACCGAGGTGACATCGAATAGATCGAATAGAATCTCGACTAGTCAGTCAGTTAGTTAGTTAATTAGTTAGCAGATATAGCAACATAGTAAAATCCCCAAGTACTGGAGTGGTCCTTCCAGTATTAGTTATAGAATTTATTTCAACCACGAGTGTTAACAAATATAAAAACTACAAAGTGCAATGACTGCTCTTTAACACTTTCACTGCCATGTCATCCATATGTGACATTCATATTTCTATATAGATTTAATAGCCATATTATTCAAAATTTGCTCACCTTTCTAACTGTAAATACTCGCATTAGTTACTTGGAACTGTAAAGAACTAATATAACAAAGTATCGTGTATATGTTTGATAAAGACTGTTCAAAATGAAAATACTAAGTAATGCAATTTTCAATTACGTCCATATGGCAGTCAACATGTTAAATCATACGTAACAGAATGTTTTTGTGTTCATTGATTTATTACTATTTTATATAAGGACTTCCATGTTACGTAATTACAACTACTATGACTGTAATAACTGTCATAATACAATTAGTTCCTTTTGTTATTTTCTGCCAATGTTACCAACTACGGTAATTTCACTTTGGTGATCTTGTATTTGATACATTCAGAACTTAGAAGCACACAAGCTCGTCTTCTTTCACATAAATTCCAAATATTTTCTAATTCACATTCCGAGGACTGCTGAACATCTTGTACGTCTACAACCTCATTATCACTGTAAAGTTCAATTTCATTTTTCTCTTATTCACTTTCTTCGTGCTCGTACAATTCATCACTTTCGATATCACAGCATTTCATTGATACATTGTTAACCTTTCGTAGTAATTTAGAAATTTTTACTCGTATCGCCATTTTTAGGGCTTGTGAGTTATATAAAAAAGAATTAACTGCAATGACTATGGTAATCGAAATGACTTCGCACAAATATCTGAGCTGAATTTTGAACCATACACTTCTTTAAATTTTGAACCACACACTGAGTCAACAATTCTTCACTATTCGAATATTAACTGATCGAAATACCAGGTGCATGCATAAGTTCTTTCCGGTTTTATTTTGGTAAAGAAGACACGTAATTTTCAAGGGTGTAGACATTAGTATAGATCTTAGAAAGTTTAGAATATTGAAGGTTCAACATAACAGCAATAAAAGACCAAGGAACTTCATTTAATGATTTTGCCAATTACTGTTGAGTTTGCGTTGGGTCATCGCCCAATAACTCCTGCAATTTCTCGCCTTCGCACTTATGCGGTCTACCAGAGCGTTCACTGTCTTTTACATTCAAATCGCCACTTTTAAATTATCGAAACCATGCCTCACATGTTCTAATCGATGGAGCGTGTTCACAATTTGTTTCTATCAGCACACGATGACTTTTAACAGCTTTTTGATCGAATAAGAAAAGCAATGCGTGCCGCAAATGTTCTTTTTCGGGCATGATCACTGAACAATAAAACAAAGACACTAGATCTTGGCGGACTCAACTTATACAAAATTAAGTGGACAGGTATCATAAATAACAAAAGGTTAATTTAATTTAACTAATAACGCCTATAAACCAAAAATTTATTTTACAACTATATGCATTAAATAAATAAATTGTATATTAAATTAATGTTTTTTCAAGTCCACAAAACCTTTTCACGTTCTAAATATTAAATTTATTTGAAACATTCTAATAAAACAAAAAACTTTTTACATTTCTGCAATGTCCACTTAATTTTGTCCATGACTGTACGTGCTTGTGGTTTAATGTCAGACGGACATAATGACGTATGACTCGAATTAACACGCTGCGTACTTTTCGCTCCAGCTATCTCTTAATTCAACCGGAAAAAACTTACGCATACACCTGGTAAAAATAAAAAGTCGATGCGAATGAAATCGGTAACTAGAGTCCGTATAAATTTTCCGAGAAAACCTGACAAATTTAGATTAGATTATGGAACACAGGAGATTCGATGGCGAATCGAAACGATTTGCCAGATATCCGAATGGTGTGGGAATCGAAATGCAAGCAACTCGGTGATCGGCACACAGATCGGTTGTGGTCAGTGGCCAGCGAAGAAAAAGACATATTAGAGACATCATAATGCCAGGACGAAGCTGTGTTCCAATTTATAACCGGATAATATCGCGATAGAGTCTCAGGTTCGAGGCATTGTGTTCGGTAGAGGGTTTCGTTCCTGATGTTACACCGGACATCAACTGGGTGGGGTCTCTTGGTGCCTTGGTGGCCTGGCTCGAGGTATCCTTTTGATATCCTGTTAACTAATGCCAGCTATTCGTTACAGACAAATAACTCACGAGATGTATATATAATTTTTCATACACGAAGAATTCTGCCACGTTCGTAGATTCGACACGCTGTTTGATCTCGATTCGAGGAACTTTTAAATTGTTATCGATGATAAGGGAGAGTTGATCAGAAGATGTTACGACGGTGTTGTTATTAATATGATGACTGTATCTCTCCATTTCCTGGAGTCTAATGACAACTTTTGTATTATTTCTATGTAGCAGCTTGTAGAGCAAGAATCTTGCAAACTCTAGGAGTCTGATTCCAGTAAATGTAATAGTTTACCAACATTTTCTTTCTTCCGAAGTTAGTGTTACATTTTCAACATTTATAATCAGTTGAGCTAAAACAACAATAGTTAGTGTGTTTATAACAATTTGTGTAATGATCCAAGTAATTAAATACCAATATAAATTTCATTTTTTGTCATTTTGTACTTAAAACGTAATATACACATTTGACGGCAAAAGGAAACTGCAAAATCGACGCGATAAAAGTGAAACAAGCTTGTATTATTCGGACTATCAAGACGACTACATTGCCGTCTGTACAATTTATTCGAACCATAAGCAATTTCAGTTGCTTGTTGCTAACTTATACAAGATCCATTTCTTCATGAATCAATCATTCATCCACTTCGATGATTCAGTTGCTGTTAATTTCGCATCTGAAATAGATATTAATGAAAATAATCGATGAATATTGACGAAAGAGGACCCAGCAATGTCATATGTTGTAGGACTCTTCGTCCTGAGTAGCTTTTTCTTGTACCTTAACCGTCGCTCAAAGTTGTCAATAAAAAATATTCAGAGAAATATTAATCTAAACTAATCTGAGCCAACCTAACATGTTTTATAAGTTATAGTATTTATTATCTGGCATTCTTTTTTATTTTTTTGTAAATCAAGTTAAGATTAGAATAGTAATCCCGTCACGTCACTTGAAATTCAAAATGGTCGACATCTGTTCAGTTTAACTTATAAATCAATGTATATCCTCATCAAAGGTTCACATAAATCCTTGTATATCCACCGACAATGTTGGCCCTAAATGCTACACCAAAAACCGTAAAGTCTTTCATTATCACCTCTCAAACTAATCTTTAATGGTCGATAACTTTTTCACGGACAATGGTCGACGATTAAGTTATAGGAAGAAGTTATTCAGATGTATGTCCTTAATAGGATGTGTCAAGATCAAGGTTAATGTGGCTGGAACCCTTTTCGTTATTTACCAAGTGTTCTTTCGTTTAAAAATTTAGATTCTGCTAGTGCAAGAACACATTGTTAGATTCCAGTTGGAAGAGAAGTAGGCCTGGCCACATTGGTACCGCCTACTAGAGTGATCTCGACGAGGAAGGACTCGGACCAACCTTGTTATGCCCCACCAACGACCTGATACTCCTGGACATTACCTGACGTGTGATTGTGTTATTCCTGTCCGTTCCTATTCGCTCTTTGCCTGTTAGTGTTGTATCCTTTACTTCACCTGTCGTTGTAAGTAGAATGCAGAATAGAATATCAATTATACAAATATCACTTTGCAACGGGATTATTGTCAGAACAATTTTAAATTAATAATTCGCAATATTCTTTATTCAATGGTTTCTAATAAAGGCGTCTTTATTAAATGATTAATGATTAAAGTATTCTTCATTCAATGATTAATAGTTAAAGAATTCTTCATTCATATCGTTAATAATTGAAAAAAGGATCATAACAGTTATTGTGAATTAATCAACTGCAGCTAAATTAGTTATTCATTCTAATGGATTTCCTTTGCTGATTGTTACTTGTTGCCTAACTCATGACTGCGAGTGAACAGAAGTTATACGGAAACTTGATCGAAATTTGTACCATTAAAAAAATTCGTACCATTACTACTTACAAGTGTACAACATACGAATACTTGATTTTGTCAAATCAAGAAAGTGATATTTCATTTGAGTCAGTTATGAAAAAGATGTGAATATTTCATGCAATAAACTGAGTAGACTTTGAAGAAATATTATGTTTATCGAATAAATAGTAGAGTGCAGACCGTAAATATAGTCGGAGAAAACATGGCTGGTAGAAACGAGAACAATTAAGGGTGCAATTACGAAAAATACACTTGAAACCCAAATAAAGGAGTTCGGGTTGTTTGTAAACTTACATGAAACAATTGCAAACTGTCCACTTTGCAATGTTATAATTTTTATATTTTTGGTTCAACCTATATTAAAGGCATTTTAATATATGAAAGCATTGAATTTAAGCATTCTGTAAAATATTTGCCAAAAGAAATTTAGTGCGTATACATATTCATGTGATAAATTAAATTTTCATTGAAATAAAAACAGACGTCAAAAATATCTATGAATTCAAAACTATTATTATTTTCAGTTTAATTTTATTCGAACTCATTGTTTTAAGACCTACGAAAATTTAACATTGAAAAAAAAACAATTATTGGTGTATTTTAAATATTTGTACATTATTTAATGCAAATATTATTATTGTGTTTCAAGTATGTGTTCTGTATTCATAGAATACATTGTTCTTACGTAATAAATAAAACGTAATTCAAAGAATTATTTCAAGGAAATAATTCTGAATATAAAGAATAAAATAATTGCTACACGTCATATGCTTTTATTTTATTCAAAACTTTTATTTTAAGGTTATTTTAAATAATTGTTAACTCTGATTTTATCTATACAAAGGAAATGTAAATAAAAAGAAACGCACAAGTAATTGCAATTTCTGTATCTTAAATTACTGCAAATTAACGACGATATTGTTATTTCTCGATATGCGTTTAAAGTGAGAAAAATTATTATTTTATTATTATCTACTAAAATTATCATATCGTAAAATTATAAGATATTCATTTATCTGTTCATCGTATCTTCGTTTCGCACAGTATTCGCAGAAATTTACGAAAAGATATTCATGTTTCATTGTACCTCTCAGATGAATATTGCAACGTGTAATTTTCATAGCATACTACGAATATACAGAATTAATTAAACTTCAGTTAAATCATGTTCGCATACGTTTCTTAAAACTCAAATTAAAAAGATTCATGTTACACGTTGTCTGCAACCGAGCCATGAAACTATTATGAAAACACACCGGTTCGGTTTTGTTCATTTATGCTTTGCTAAATGAACATCTCATGAATTATAAAAATATTTTTTACCCCTGGATGTGGATTAAGTTTTACATGGAACGTATGTTACGTTATGTTTGCTTCAACGTTGAAAAATAAATAACGCGGTAACAAAAAATAAACCATCGCCTACGTGCAATCGTTGCATAAACATGAAAAGCAAAAAATATTTAGGAGAAGGATGGATGAAAAATGTGCATTAAAAACCTGTTCAGAGTATTACTTTCCGCATCACCTTCGAAATGTAGCTAAACAAGAATGACGAAATGAAATGTACAATGAAATTCTTCTATCTTGAAATTGCTGAATTTGATTTGGTATTAACTATAAGCTTGGTTAACACTAGAACTACCAACCAGTCAAAATGACTGGTATCGGGTTTGCCATTTTTTATTACAAAATTTTATTGCCGTTTTTTTGTCAAAATGTCTGTCATGTTTTATTGATTTAATGAATGGTTGTATTTGTTAGGCGATGCTGCAATATTTATTTATTTATTTTTCTACTTTATTTTCAGTTTTGAAGTAAGCATGCATTTAATGTTGGTACTTCTAGTGCTAAAAAGGGAAACTTTAGTTTTATGGACTTTCATTTTTGCAAATTTACAAATTTTCAAGTTTTCAGACTTTCAAAATAAATCTAGTCACCGAAAGTCTGACCCATTCATTCCTATATAGTCCACTTTTATCGTTTATTGGGAATCTACTGGTATTGCGCGTTGTTTAATCGTCACTTAATACTGCTGACGCTGTAACATACAGTCGTGGACAAAATTAAGTGGACTGGTATCATAAATAACAAAAGGTTAATTTAATTAACTAACAATGCCTATAAATCAAAACTTTATTACACAATTATATACATTAAATAAATGTTTTTTCAAGTCTACAAAAGCATTTCACGTTCTACATTTTAAATTTATTTAAAACATTGTAACAAAACAAAAAATTGTTTACATTTCCGCAATGTCCACTTAATTTTGTCCATGACTGTACATACAATTTGATTAGATCCACGAAGGATTAATCCTTTGCGGACGAACGGCGACTATCACTCGCCATTTGATTCGGTGCAATAATTTTTAATAAATAATTTTTCATTACATACATGTAGTATTATGCACGTGGCGTTTGAACACAGTGAAACAGACAATATTGGCAATTAATAACAAAAATATGATTATTTTAAAGAAGTTCATCAAACTTTTTAACCAGAGAGTTTTGCAGTTGCTATTTGCTAATGGCATATATTCTAACGTCCGCAAAGGGTTAAAATATGTCCGCTGGCCCGAAGCGAACAACATTTTTTCACGGGCGAACGGTCGATATCCGCACGGCGGGTAGATCAATGCTCATGGAAGGACTCTAAATCACTCTTTATGACAGGAACAGATGTACGCGAACCTGTCCTGTCGCGAGTAGTCAGCGCAATAAGGCTACGTTGCGAGTCGGCCCTTGGGCATCCGGTAGTTGGTTCGGCTGCCTCCACATCGAATCTATGAGAGCGGCGTTATCGTATTGTAACCTACGAAACAGCCACTCTCTCCCCGTGTTGTGCCGACTCGGTATACCGCAGTAAGAATAACGCGACACGTATATAAAGACGATGGTATATCTGTATCAATTGTATGCATATGTGGATCTCCCCTCATCCCTCCCTCAAACTTCTCAAGCTTCATCCTCATCCACCATACGCCTAGCCATAAGAGACGGCCCTAGAACTGCCTATGTACATTTGTCGCTGGTTAACCATTATATGGTTTATCGTTATTGTTCGTCACCGAACGGATCGTCTCTCTTTGATACACAAGAAGGGCGAAGGAGGAAAAACACGGCGCCGAGAGCGGGCCGAAGTAAGCTACTGTTCACATAAGGCATACCCTTATGTGATCTTCATTTGAATACGATTATGGATAACGCGACAGAGAGAAAGAGCTATGCCGGCCGGCATCAAATTTGATATTCAAATGGACGATACGTCTTTTGTTTTCTGCTACCGAGCTGCGGCTATGATCTGGACCGATCGGAGATTCGACGAACAACGAGAGATCGGATAACCTAGGGGGTTGCTTTTCCTTTTTATGGCGTCCTGCCTTCTGTGTTCCCTTTGTGCGAGGTGCTACACTTCCTGGAAGATTAATGCTAAACCTATTGGCGTAGAATGCATGGTCGTCTTCGTGGTAAAAATGAAGAACGAACACGCGGTGAAATATAAATTGATGTGCACATTGTTCGATTGTTTATCTCGACGAAAATCGATGCAGAGTTCGGGATGATCTTAATGAATTTTGTAAGTTGAAATAGGAAACTGGCTAAGTGGCCATTTGATCGTGTTTGTAGCTTTAATCGGATTGTATCATTTGTATCTGCGTTAGTTTTTTCCAACTGAATGGAATGTATGTGTGGGTTGATGTTGTGTCTCTGCGAGTTGAAGATTAATTTTATTTAGGACCTGTTTAACGTGGTTATTTAATTATTAATCCATACACAGTGTATCCCGTGACAGTCACGGGCAAAGCGTCAAGTACCAAACGGTTTATCTCGTTGTGTTTACTCCGTATGTATCCCTTGTTTTAAAATCTATTATACACGGAATAATTACTAACAAGGTACATATAAAACACGTTTCTTAACATTTTTGATTACATGCCCATGTATTTCGAAATATGACGAAACTTAACACGTTTAGACCAGAATTCGTAATTTTACATCACTGTGAAAGGGTTAAGTAGCTATCGTTGTAATTGACTGATACCATAATGTATAATTAATTACTGATAGAGTTTGTAAGTATTTGATAACTAAATTCATAACTAATTGATGGTCTAATCTCTACGATTCTATTAGTCAAATTTGTAACTATTTAAGGCCCGAATTTGTAACTAATTGGTTATTGAATTTATAACAAATTGATGGATTAATCTGTAGGAAGCTAATTTATAGCTAATTATGACCAAAATTTGTAACTAATTTATGTCCAAATTTATTATTAATTGATGTTCGAATTTATAATCAACTGATAGTTGAATTTGTACGGAATTCGTAATCGAACTTATACCTAATTGGTAGTCAGGTTTGTAACTAATTGATAGCTGAATTTGTTTCGTGCGCAATTCCATTTGCATAATTATGTGCATTCGAAAGCATTTCTTTGTTGAACGTAACCCTGCAATATTGTCTTGTCTGGATTTAAAGATGCGATGGAAAGATACAACACAAGTTTGAAATATAGTGCGTGGTACGTAGATATCAACCGAATCTAACTTCGCAGGTATGAACAATTTCGTGACAGGCAAAAATTTGTGAGAATTTGTACCAGAGGAAGTACGATTATTTTTCGGGTATTATAAAAAAGATATAATATGATTTATTAAACTGTTCTAGTAAATTTCGATTAAGCTGAGTCACATTAAATCTAATTTTCTGGCGATTCTGAAATACAGCCACCCTGCATATTCTCTTTATATTGTCGCAATCGAACTTAATATGCAAAAAAATTCATTTGATCCATTCAATATTCGTAAGATTTGTTTATAAATGTTAGAAAGTGAAATGTCGCATGGAAAAAGAATTATCAGATAGAGAAAACGCCATGTTTGGTGCTCTCCGCTTCAAAGACAAAAATTACGATTGTATTGAGAAACGAAGAAATCGTTCAAAATGTGCTGTTATTGATTATGTTAATAAAAAAAGTAATCATTTTAACTCGGCAAGGTCATTTGTTCAACCACTAGATAATTACAAATTAGATGCTACAAAAACCATCCCTATAGAACCTTATAGCATCTTCGCACATGGGCGAAAAGCACACCGCCACCACAAATGAAAAATAAAGTTAAATCAGCCAGATATTTCGCCGAAAAAGACGAGAACAGATTGAGAAATGTTAGTAAAAGTATTTATTTTACAAGAGACGAATGTTTCGTAGTTACAATTTGTTATTTCCATATCATATTTAGTGATGAGAAAAAATTTGATCCAGGTACTTAGGTCAAACAATTTTAACCCTTTACACTCAAAAGGTGACTCACACTCATCATACTGTTTAATTCAGCAATTTGGAACAGATATTTTTTTAACTGGATCTATAATGTTGCACATACGATGTATAAAAATAACGAAACAGTTAATAGTGGCAGTTAATAATAGAGAGATTACAATTTCGAAAGAATTCATCATATTTGTTAACCAAAAAGCTTTAAAGCTCTGCTACATGTACAAATACCTTCGAGTACAAAGGTTTAATTCGTTTTGGCACGATGGACGAAAATATGCGAAATATTGTTGGATATCACAATTTTTTATACGTTAAACATTTAGCCACCGCCTCCAATATGAGATACACGAATGCTCAGCTGAATTTTCAAAGTGATTTAAAGTGAAACTCGGTCACTTGCATAATTTTGTTCTATTATTAGTGTAGAGCACAAATTAAATGAACGAGTGAGTGACTTTTATTACTCTGCATACATAGGAATCCATGGAAAACGAGAACAAAATTACAATCTATAAAACAAATAACAAACAGTATCAAACTGAAAGGAAATTCGTCTGAAACTAAAACTCGGACAGATGCTAACGCTGTAATTATACAGTTGAAAAATTAGTACGATCAATACTCAATCGATTGAAAGCTGTCAAAACAAAGGACTGTCAATGAAATATTAAAAATAATGTAAAAGGTATATATAAATAAAAGTTCTCTATTATCCAAGTTTTAATTTGAAATGAATTTCCCTTCGGTTGGACACTTTGTTTCTTATTTAATTAATTGAATTTTGTTTTCATTTTTCATAGATTTCTATGCCTGCAACTGCAGCCTAATAAAAGTCACTCAATGGTTCATTTAATTCATGTTCTACACTAATAATAAAACAAAAATATGCTAGTGTCCGAATTTTCCTTTGAGTCAATGTACGTGTTTGCGAAGTCTCATAAACGAGTGACCATAACACTGGAACCTCTCGTTAAACACACTCGAAATTTGCATCGGCCCTAACAGAAACAAAAGAAAGTAGATTTCATTGATATAGACACACAGCACGGTTCCTCAACGCACAATAATACCACGGAGAATAAAGAGGCCGATCGTATTTGAAAGTAAGATACGCGATCGGCGACGTTTCTATGTCACATATATATACATATATCGTACAAAGTAATGCCGCTTCTCTTTGTCATATTAAATATTATTTATATCCTCTCGCATAAAGACCCCGGTTGTCTGCGACCCTGGTACCAAAGGACGAGGTTCCGTGTGTTCGTGTTCGCGAGATACAACCGTGTGCACACAAGGGAAACCCATAAAACCACACCGTGTATAAAACGCCACACGAGCAAAAGCACGGCCAATCGAAAAACAATATCGATCCATTGTTTCGGTCAGCCAATAAATATCGTAAATATCGGTCTACTGAATTACAGGTCCAATCTCGTTCTCAGATCAGCCGACCAGCGCTGTTACATCGTAAACTCGATTCTCTCTCTGCCGACTTCGGCTTTCCCAACCGTACAACTGGCTGCTGTTTATTCGTCAGATAATAGAATCTGTTTGAAAATCACCTTTTGTGTACGATTTGTAGTTCACACGAGCAACGAACTATGTTTCTCTATGCATTTGCCGTGACTGAACATTTGAAAGTCTGTTGAAAGATCGCTTTGTTGTGCGTTTGCAACATTTAATTGAAAAACGTGCGTACGATTGAGTGTATTATGGATATATTTTCTGATATACCGTAGATTGTCTTTGTTCGAGCCTTTAGAACTTTCAAAAGTTATAGGAATGCAAACTTATTTGGCAAACTTAAAAACTAATCGTGTTTAAAGGAGATTTGAGATGTGTTACATGGATTTGAAATAGTAACTTTCTATTTTTCTTGTACCTTTTTTCATAGTAAAAAAGAAAAATGAACACGTGGTGAAATTTAAATTAATGTATATGTACATTGATTGTGTGTCTCGACGAAAATCGCTGCGGAGTTCAAGATAATGTCAACCCATTGACTGCCATGCAAATTTAGTGCGCCTTGCCCTGGGTGCCGCAGTTTTATTTTAAACAAAACATGAACTTTTACAAAATATGATCTAATCGCCTTAGTTGTAATTTTAATAGTTTCAATAATAATTTTAATAATAAAAATTGATAATCAATATGTTCTCTACACTATATACATTTTGCATTCATCCTTTCTAATAATTCCTGCCTCAAATAGCCATTTGTAGCCAATCTATACTTGCAGCACTCACTACGAGATATCTCGTAACTGGCAGTTTTGGTACAGACGCTTACTACGAGATATCTCGTAGTTGGCAGTCAATGGGTTAATGATTTTTGTAAAATGAAATATATAAGAACAGAGATTCGTTCTCGTATAAAATCTAACGGTTTACAAAAGCTTGCGAAATTAATTATACAGTGTAAATGTTAAGGTCAGAACATTTTCAAGTAATTACTTACTATCGTTAGATAAGCAAATTATTTTGAAGCATAATTTCATCATTCACATTTTTATGAGAACGGAATACTAGGTTCAGGTTTGAAATTGCAACTATCTTAGTTTCCTTTATATCTTCACACCGATTCTCTATATCGGGCATAAAATGTAGATCGATAACGAATATAAATTGCACGAATATTCTGCATGTCATTCACGATGAAGATAAAAAACATTAATTTAAAGATAAATTGAAACGGAGGTGTGTTCAATTGACGCTCACGGTGTCTACGCGTGCACATAGTCCGTATGCATATACAGCAACTATTATCTTTTCTTTCCAAAGCGTATCCACCTTGAATAATGTATTGTTGCACTTTTCATTTAGCAAGATGTGAATTGCGAAGAGAATACGGGAGAATGATATTTCACTATGATTGCTTGTATCGTGCTTCCTGAAGGGGCAACGTACAAAGAGACGTTGAAACACGAGGAAAGGCGGTGTGTTTCAGTTCGGTACACCAGAACAAGTATAATATAATGTTACTTCTCCATGACCTGAGCAAACATTTTTATACACGGTTCAGAAGGATTCTTCCATTGACATTACGCACGGCATTGTTTATACTTTTACGCAATATTGAACGTGACACAACGTCCGCTCAAGTGCAAGTGTACCAGAAAAGAAAAGAACCAGCGTTTATGATACATTCGAGTTGCTTTTTGCAAAATTTTAGGCTTGCGACAGCCGTGTATTAATTACTATCGGTTTTCTTCAGTTTGGTATTGATTGTCCAAGTAATTCGACCGAGGAATTCGAGATCTCAAATGAATAACGCTTTTGAGCTTTGGATTAAATATGGAGACTATAATTTATAAGATAGTGGCTATACTTGACTATAATTTTCCCTCCTGCGAGGAAAGGTTTAAAGATTTATAACAAGTTTTTAAAATAATATTGAGCAGAAAATGTGAAAATTTATGGAAGAAGTGGCTCTGCAAAAATTGAAATATTAGTAGCTTCATTAGTTTTTAATTTTTCGCAAAAGTTGAAACTTTCGATAAAAAAAATGATGATACTTCTTTTATGGTTCTTTGCTTTAATTTTGTAGAGATATTAATCACATCCAGATAGATTAACTTTGTAGGTTGTTTTGACTGATAAATTGCAAATAACATGTAATAATTTATTTCATGTAAAACATAATTGTAAAAAAGTTTCGCTATGCTTTTTTATAATGTGAACAATTAAACATCGAAAGTTTGAAGTTCGAAAAATTAATTGGAAATGATCTTCCGAAATAAAAATGTCTTATTCAATTAATTACTTTGTTTGACTACATAGAAAGAAAAAAAAATTAAAAAATATTATATAATTGTATTTCTAAAGAAAATTGTGAAACTTGTGAAAAAGGTAGTGAAATGAATAAAGATATTTAGGTTAGTTAATAGTACTTACCGCGCCATCTCTTGATGAATATTCGGAACTATCGAATGATGGCAGTGACACTCAACGAAGATTTATGTACGATTTAATGATATTACCTTCTTTTATGTTTTTAAATCACAGAATGATTGTAAAATCAGTAACATTTTTCGAACATGTATGAATTTTACAAATATGTGTTATAATTAATATTTTATGATACAACAATTTAGAAAAAAA
Source organism: Coelioxys conoideus (assembly GCA_947623535.1). Taxonomy (NCBI): domain Eukaryota; kingdom Metazoa; phylum Arthropoda; class Insecta; order Hymenoptera; family Megachilidae; genus Coelioxys; species Coelioxys conoideus. The sequence goes on along the minus strand of OX392451.1, from coordinate 10,327,228 downwards.
ATAATTTACCAACAGATATTACGTATTACTAATATAATAGACGTTACATATTGTTATAATTTTGTAGTAGACATTATATATTACTATAATTTACTAATGGGTATTATATTTAATAATTCAATATTAACATAATATAATAAATATTCATACTTTCATAAAAAATGCTTTGAACGTTAATACAAGATTGGAAAATATATCTGTTATTTTTAATTACACGATAAAAATTTCTGAGTAGGAAAAGTATTTTATTTTAAGCACAAACAAGAGCAAACAAATGATTTTTCACTATGACAGAATATAATATTGAAACAAGCAAATTTTAAGTAATGTTTTAAAGTTTGTTTAAAATGTTTAATTTTTATCATTAAAATATCTATTAAAAATGTTAAAATAGACTATTAACTTTTTGACATAATATCTTAATACTATTTTGAAGTATTTTACATTTATGAATGAAATATCTCACCTTTTAAATTAAAGTAATTTACAGATTATAGATTATAGATTATGGCATTATATTTTTATACTATTGTGTACTTTGTTCTATGCACAATAGTTTTGCATGAAAACAAATATAGTTCCATTTTAAAGATTGTTGATATCTCCATTTTGAAATCTCCGAATATTTTTTCTCTAAAAAAATGGTTGCTGTCACATCACGTCTAATTGCATACAATATACCTTTGGTTAGTAAACGTTTTTCGTATTTGTACAAATTATGAGATAAGTATAATACAACTATTCTGTTTTTCGTAATTTAATCTATGGAAAGCTAACTTTTCTTGTAGAGTAGTAGACAAAGTTATTACGTTAAATCTTTGCAGATAAAGAGAGCAGTGCCTACTATAAAAAATTATAGTATGAAACAGTATAAATTAATATAAATCATACTATTATATTAGCAGAAGTTTGAAACTAAATATATACTTTTCAAAAAGAGATGTCTCACTGACTGTAATAATGTGTTAGCTAAAAAATTTGATAATATTCAACTTAAATTTGTTAATTTAATCTTTTTATCAAAAACTGAGCAAAAACACAATAAAAGGAGACATTTTTATTTCTTTAAACTCTCAAATATAAAAGAATAAAAGAATATGTATATTATTTATGCATTACTGAATTTAATTCTTACTACATGTAGCACATCCACAAATTTCATAAAATTTTATAAAACTATATAACGCAATGCCTTATTCTAACCTTTTTATTTTATTTCATCTCTCCATTTCCATATACTATTTTCACATAGATCTCGTGAAATTCTTATAACGTTTTTCATCAGGCGGATCATAAGAAGCTACGAACTTTGAATTATTATTCAAATAAGAATAAATTCTTGCAAAACTCATATTCAGAAATCTTAATTACACATTCAATAAAAATAAAAAAATAGGAAATAATTTTACTTCTTTAACACGATTACGATTGAAAATACTATATCTAAAAGTATAATTAAAAGTATTATATAAGAAATAGAGTATTTAAAGGTAGCATATAAAAGAAAAAGTACTATAATCTATCATGGTTATCTCCAAATATTATTCGATTTATCTAACATAATTACCCTGCGCGTTAAAAATGTATCCCAAATCCGAACGCAGCCTAACCCCACACACACCGGCACACAGTTCCCCTGCAGGATATCCGGCACGATCAGCGCCAGCTTCTGAAAACCATGAAAATGTTCCTCCGGGAATGGCGCAAAGATGCAAGAGTACGTACACATCGAATTCACGAATTTCTCGCGAATATTCGTCGCGGTATAATCTCGCATCGAGTGGTCGGATAGACTCCGAGGAAAAAGAACGTCGGGAGTACAGATGGAGAATCACACATACACATGTAGCGAAAGGTACAGAAAGAGACGGAGGAAGAGCGAACGAGAGGCAAGAGGGGTGAGGAGTTAAAGAGGATTGCCGATCCATCCATGAGGGACGATGCAGTCTCTGAATGCGAGATAAAACCTCGCTGATGCCCAGCAGAGCGATCTGAGTGGTGCGAGCAAGAGGACAAGCCGACCAGGAGGTTGAAATGAAAGAAAGAAAGAAAAAAAGCTAGAGGGTTAAAGAGAACAGCGGGGTAAAAAGAGAGACGGGGAGAGGGAGGAAAAACGGGGCGAGAGAGAGCAGGATCCATTGAATACGGCGGAAGGTAAAACTCGAGGTACCCAGATCCGAAGAGATGCTGAAGACTCTTCCAAATCCATATAAATTGTCGTATTGTTAGAAGGCCATGCCGCATACCAATTCCAGATGACACGGAAAATCCACCGGGAAAGAACACCACAGACCATTTTTATCGCCAACTTTGTCCCGATACCTAAGTCCATGATTGGTGCTTTCTCTTCGTCTTTGATAAACTATCCACATAACTGTTTTTCGCGAAAGTCTACTACCCTCACCGAAACCCCATACGTTGCCACGAGGACTCTATCCTCTTACACTGCCTCTGTTGCTCTTTTCTCTTCTCCCTTTAATGGAACCTTCGAATCAAATAAATACCCCCGAAATCGATGATTCCTGAATAAGAACACGGATTCACAATCTAACCTAGTAGATTAAGTAGATCTGTCTTACTCCAAACACCGAGCGACGAAAGATAAGAGTCTCAAATCGTGAAGCAGTTTTAAATTTGAAACAGTTTCAAGGTTGGAACAGTTAACAGCGAGAAAGAATAAGGAACAAGGTTAGAATCGTTGGAATCATGAAGATCGAAGAAGGGACGCGGACGATTACCCCGAGGATTCGAACGCTCCGTTGACATACGAGCAGCCTTACCGACTGAAAATAGCGTGGCAAAATTAAAAAAGAACACGAGAAGGATGTTTAATCTCCTGGTCTATAAAGACTCTTCTTTCGAAGAAAGGAAGACGCGAAAAGAAGGGGAGGTAGAAAAGGATTTCGCGCGATTCGGCAGCAGCCGACACCGCGTTTCGAAGGCATCGGCAGAAATGAAATCGGCTTACCGGGCAAAAATATACACTGATATTTATGAGGGTCGCGACATCACAGCTAATCTTTCGGAGATAATAATTTATCGGCCACCGGCGCACCAAGGAGGTGTATTTTGACTGAAATCCCTTTGGCCCCTTCTTTCTTACACCGTCTTTCCGCGCCAACCCCACTTTCTGCACACGATTTCGATGCTCTTCGAGTACCGACTGCTAATATTTCACTCGACTTCAAAGACCTGCCTTACGATGCAACTGTTGAGTGCCAAGCTGCCGGCGAAAGAAAGATCGCTGATAGGGCGATAATTTCTCAAGATTCAAATAAATTTGATAATGTCGAATAAAGTTTTTGAATTGTTATCCCGCTTTGTGGATCCACTCGGATTGGCCGCAAATATGTCGGCTATTTTCGATCGGACGATATGCGTCCACTTTTCTTTCAAAACTGAGATATATTTTTTCGATGCGCGTATTTATATCCTTTCTGGAACTCAGATATACCTAATCACCCAGGAATTGGCATATCGACTCATACGTATTTTCAGTGGTAGGATTTTATTGGTTCGCGCGAATACGCACATCGGTTTATTCAAAAAACGTAAATAATTGACAGTCGATAAACGTACTTCTCATGTTTCATTTCAACTTCCTCACGCGCCAATTCCTGGGTGACGCGCTGTACCTGTAAAATGTGTAGCTTCCTACGTGGATATGTATAAAGGTGAGGATTTATGTATATCTTCATAGATTTATTAGGAATTATTGTCGATTATATTACATAATGATGAATTGTTCTGTCAAGATTTTTGTTATTCATATTTTTTGGTACGTGGACTTTTAGCCAACAAAACTATTATGTGTTTTCTATGTTACATTTTGTTATTATGTATAGATGTACCAACTACTGTAAAAAACATATTAATTGAGAGGATTATTGATTGAGTTATCTAAAAGGGAATAATAGGAACTCAAATGGCTTCAATATGTGTCCACTTTTGGTGTCGTTAATTTTAACTGCTGGCTTGATGAAGAGATTTTATTTCGTCCCCGCCATTTGACAGGACACAAAATAGAATTAGCAACATCACAGCATCATTTTATAGCGTTGATATTATGAACGAGTTTCTGCAAACTTTAATTTCATATCAAATAATATGTAAAAGCTGAGTATCTGAAAGTATGTAAAGGGTGAGTATCTAAAAGCATCTAAAAGTATCTACATATCTAAAAGATATGTATTTAAGAGTATCAATAATAAGTATTTAAAATCGTCAAAAAGTATGTATTTAAAAGGTGAGCGTCTAAAGTTATCTGTTTAAGAGGTAAGTATCTAAAAGTATCTAAATGTATAATAAATACGCAAAAATTAAATATTTCAAGGCTGCAATATTTTAATGTAGCTTAATCCCCGAAGGATGATTCACGCCATTCACTTCAATACAATTTGAAACAAATATATGTTACCTAAAGCACTGTGCACGCGACATAAACGTGTATACTGAAATAGATAACAGTAGCAATTATTAAGGTGTCCCATAAATTCCTTGCCTGTTTAATAGAAAATTATACACAATATTTATTGTTTAAGATTTGATGCATTACATATGAACTGTTATACCCTATCGCCCTCTTCAATCCTTGGAAATATTATATACTCCTTGATTACTTGCAAAATATTCGTCGTATTGCTTTTTTATGTTATATCACAATGGGAAGAAACTTATGGTACAACCTAATAATAATAGAGAAATAACAACTGCAAAGGAATCTATCAAAACTTGTGAATCAGGTTTTAAAATTTGCGACAAGCAAATTGTTTTCGAGCAAAGGATTGACTTCGACGTTTTGTACTTCGTAAAAACAGTTAAAATTTTCAGGGACCAACACGGTACACTGAAATACGGTGAATGATCGATTTTCACTTGGTAAGATTTGAGCCGTTGATCACGCGAGTAGCGCGATGAAAAGCTACATCAGAGGAGGCGCGTGTGTGAAAGACACCGACGACGACGTCGTCGTCGTACCAGATCGAAACGCGGCCAGAATAATAATAGGATCCGAAATTCCTCGGTGATACATCGACTGACGTTTCGTTATTTACGACATCTCCCCTTAATCCACGCTAGAAACGGCGAATCGCATTAACGGGGAACGGCGAATCCGAAAATCTGTCCTTGCACACAGAAGTCCCGCGTACGAATCCTGATCACGAATTGCGAGCGGATTACCCTCCCTCAAAAGCATGAGAATGTTAATGCGAACTGGAATTCCTTTTGTACTGCTTGCTATCGCCTCGTTCGATTGCTGGATATTTCTTTATCGGTTAATTGTCGAGTCCATTGCGAACTTTGGACATTTGCGCTTCGTACTTGAAGAATTTGTTGTGGATAGCTCTAAAACTTAGTTCGATGAATTTTTAGGAAAGTTTTGACGAACTTTTTGTAAATCGTTATTTCTCTACTGTCAATTATCGTCGTATGTTTTACTATTTTTATAGGTGATACGAATAGCATTGTAGGTTCTATTAAAAAGTACGTATTTCACGTTGTATTAAATTGAAGAGTGGGTGAGTCACCTTTTGAGTGCAAAGAATTTGATTCTGTTACCTTATTATTATCTCCAAAGAAAGCGCAATATAATAAGATTAATTTTTATTTTAGTTTGACTCCAGTAGCGCATGTGCACCTCCTTACATGAATACAAACTACTAAGAGTTAAGAACACGACAGATCACAGTAGATACCGACATATATTGGATGTTTCACACAATTGTATCAATTTAGAACTCCAGTACCAGTGCCCATACAGAAGAATGTCAAGGAAGAAAGATGATTATTTTAAATAATACAACATTCGTAAATTAAGGCTTTTTCAGATGTTCAATGATACAACTGTGTTCAACTACATTATTTTAAAATAACTTCGTTTACACTGATATTTTCTATTATTACAGACAGTTTATATATAAATATGTACTGTATTTGTTCCTATAATTATGAAATTGGTCTAATCACACATTTCTTGTTTCGAGATATTTAATGGATTACATTTGAATAGATTAAAAAATATTTTTATATTATGCAACATTTTAAAATAGAATTCTATTAGTCTCGATTAATGAAAATTTATTATGAACATGAAATTTTGTGTCTCGTACAAAAATGTTGTTTTTGAAGGTTAAATAACTTAGACCACTTTTATAATTAACACTAAACGAATTCAATATAATGTTGAAACAACAACCACTATCTAATGGTTCGTTTTCGACAATATCGTAAAAGTAACATTGAATTAATTTAGTTTAAAATAATATTGTGTGAAATAACTGGTAAACTCGTTTTTTCTTGAATTTTCACTTAGACCACTTTCATAATTATGGGCACATTTAATCATAATTTACATTGTCAGTGGTCACTAAATGCAAACTAGATATAACATCCTTCCCTTCTGTATTTTGATTTCGTAACAATGAATAGGTCTGATCGATGTACGACAAATCCTACAGCAATAGGTTAATGTTAACTGTTGCTCAGCAACCGATGCAATGAAAATGGCTGAAGCATTCAATCACGTTTCAATTACGACGGCACGACGCATCTATCGGTAATGTGACTCTTATACCGAAGTTATTCAGCTGTTCTTCTTTATCATTCACTGGAAATACCTCTTGTCATGAGAGATAACGTGGCCGTTTGTATAATGTAAAATTCGTAATGCATTGCCGCAAAAGTGGAATAAGCTAAGACACACGGGGATGGAATCGTCGCTGACGATGGTGGTGGTAGCCGGGAAGAAAAGGGGGTTGGAGAGGAAGAGAGAAACCCCTACGTGTACGTTTATGTGTCTCATTTATCAGCACAGATATTATTATGGCTCTACGCGGCCGGAGCTAGGAATTTTACATACGTACGGACATTTGTACCTTCGCGATATAATATAAGGACGTAATAATGCACGCGCATACAAACGAGCAAGCGTAGCTGCACTTTCAACGATGTCCTAATGCCTGCATCGCGTATGTTCACTTCACTGACTTGTTCGACAAACTTGCACAGAAGAAATTTAAATGTTCTGTTGAATTTGCGAGATACTACAGGCTGATTTCACTTTTCTATTAATCGTTCAAATTAATCCAAACGAAAGAACGACGTGTTTCAATTTATTCTTATTCCGATTTATTAAATCGAATTATCCAATCGTTACTACTATAAAGCAAATCAGCGTGCTCTTTGTTTATCTAATATGGCAGCATTCGTTACATGTTTTCGTGATAAATTAATCAAAATGGAAGAACAATACGCTTTAAATTTGTATAGTCATAATTGACAAATCCTTCTATTTTAATTCCAATCTTATAAATATAATTATTCAATTCTTATTGGTATAATGCAAATTAGAGTGAGTTTCGTTTATCCCAATATGCTGGTAACTTTATACGTAAATGAGTATCGTTATGCGTTAATACTGATGTTAATACAAAATTTATGAAACAAATATAGATCTTTATTTACGTTACGCTTTGAAAAAATATTTTTAAGAATATTATCATGTTCAAAAACAACTTTCAAGAAGTGTTTTCGACTTTGCATACAAATTATATGTGTAATTCTTAATCGGACATAATATTTATGTCCTGTGAAATTATACTTCCTAATATGCTACATAGTGTTCGGTACTTTTTCTAATAAAATTCATTATTTATTGTTACGAAACGTTTTTAAGTCGTTCTGCTAAGTTAAAAAATGTTCAAGTCATATTAAACTTTGAAAATCATATTCCTTTATATGTTACATTCAGAATTTTAAATCATTAAAAATTCTTACTGTACACGAGTACATATACATTAAAATACTGTATTATACACTATAGCATCATTGGAAGCTATAAAAATCACATTTCTTTATTGGTTACACACAAAATTTTACGATCATAAACATTCTTATTTTCCAAGAATAACTGCGACCTGACATATTTTATTATCCAGCACAAAGTCGTTTCAAGCTTTAAAAATTAAACATTGCTCACAAAAACACGATCTCTATACATCTATCTTTACACATTGCACAAAATGACACAATAAAAAATTATTACTTCACAGGAATATTTCTTGAAATAACTGATTACAAACTACAGAAATATTTAATATTTCAAACTCGAACCTGTAACTATTTCTAAACTTACACGATCTCATTGCATATATCTTTATACATTACACAAAATGACATAATAAAAAATTATTACTTCACAGGAATATTTCTTGAAATAACTGATTGCAAACTACAGAAATATTTAATATTTCAAACTCGAACCTGTAACTATTTCTAAACTTACACGATCTAATTACATATATCTTTATACATTACACAAAATGACACAATAAAAAATTATTACTTCACAGGAATATTCCTTGAAATAACTGATTACAAACTACAAAAATATTTAATATCTCAAACTCGAACCTGTAACTATTTCAAAACGAAAAATATTGTTCAGACCATTCGCAATCAAATGCATATTTCTTAAGTGCGATCTTTATTCGAACAGATTACATAAAACGAAACAGGCAAAACGGAACTATCGAAGTTGTAAACACTCGGATAACCAGGTACCCAATATAGCGAGGCTCCATCTTGTACAAGTATCTACTAGGTGTTAGCTCATAGATCTTCCGGAACATATTTCTTAAGCAAGACGATCTTGTTCCTCTGTGTCCAGATAGTGCAAGAAAAGTTCCAAAACGTGCGCAGCACGTACAGTTTAAGGCACAAGATCCGACAAGCCCGGGCACACAGACGACCCCCATTGCTCCCCCCTTGATTCAAAAGGTCCAACCACGGTCGTCAAACCTTAATACATTTACAGCTCACGAGAGCACTCGGGTGCTGCCGTGAGCAGCAAGTCTTGGATATTTGCCGGTGGATCTCTCTATAGAGTGTATCACGTTTGCGCATGTGAATATCACACGTATAAGTAGAAGAAAGATGGCCCGGGCCGTCCGTCCCCAGCGGCTAACCCCCTGATATATCGTTTACGTGTCTCGGCGTGCATACGTCGTTTGGGACACATGCCTTCTCTTCCTCCACCTTCGACTACTACTACCTACCTCTTCTACTTCTTTCTGTCGGGTCCTCCTTTTCTCGTTCGCCGTCATTTGCCTCGTATTTTCCTTTTCTGTTCTCCGGTGGACCGAATATCTCCGGGATACCGCGAATCCCCGCTTTACGAATTCACACAGGACGAGCGGAGACATTTTCGAGAACCACGCTCGATACTTCTCTCCTGTCCTCCTCTCTTTCGCGAAAGTATACCATTCTGCGTAGACGTGTCTCATACGAGATTGCACAGTGACACGTTTAATTTTACATTAATCCCTCGACGTTTAACGCTTCGGCGATGGTATATAGTCCTCGGGTGTCTATCAATATGCACGAAAGTCATATGTATATGCTCTCGCGTGTCTATCAGTTTATATGAAAGGTGCACGACCGTAAATTTTTCTTGCAATTAGTATGACACAGTTACTGTCTTATTGAACTGAACGACGCACCACAAACATTTGTGATGAGGAACACTGTAACACGGATTATTAGTACCAGCGTATCTAATCTTTTAATTTGTCGTATATCATTATATATTTCATTTATGTATTATACACGTATTATACTATTAAGAGCTCTCGAAAGATCATTTCGCTTGTTTCTTCTGTAATTGATTAATTTAAGCGAATTTGCAGTGCTGGTCACATATGTTACATATGAAATAAGAACATCGATACTTAAAGATATTTAATTTTATCTTAAGCTATAAATGTAAGAAGAGAATGTAACCTAATTTAACCACACTTTACAATGATTAGGAACGCAATCCTAAACGAATATGTTAGTTTCACATTTAATCATTTATATTGGAGAAAATTTAATAAGTACCATTTTTTTTTCACAATATTTTCCTTCTGGAACAATTTATAAATGGAACAATGTAGCAGACAAAGTATTTTTTTTTAATATAAATAATAAATCTACGTAATGATTATTTATTATTTAATTATTACGTAATTATTATTTAAAACGTCATTTAATTTCCTTTAAGGCGTCATTTAATTTCAACTCATCTCATTTAAAATGTCAATTAGTTTCATTTAATCTCCGTTCAAAACGCCATTTAATTTCTTTTAATCTCATTAATTATGTCGCACTATCTGTTGTAAAATACAAAATCTTTATATGTACTCTATTTAACGCATTTTACGATGCAATCAACACATAACCAGTCATTCTCGTCATCAGTTTTCATCGACACACCCTGTATATGTAGAACTACGTATTAATAAGCGGTTCTCCACCTATCGTTCTTATAATATCTACTTGTGGAAAACATTGCTGAGGCGTAATCGAATAATCTGGAAGTTGAAGAAAAAATACGGAATGCCTTCAACGTATGTGGCTGGCACCATCGATCGGTATTATCATAAAAGATCTAAAACGAGGAGAACCTGCAGATGCACTTCTGATGTTGGTGCCACGATCTTCGCCCGGCCGTGAAGAAGTATACCACAAGGGTAAGTTCTGGACTTAGCCATAATCTGAAATATATTGGTACCCGATGTTTGTCCACATCTCGTTGACCGGCATTATAAATCGGCGAAGCGTAGGCATTCGTTCGAGGACATTAGTCAAAGGCTGGGTAATGTCGTACGCGATAATATGCCTGATATCGCGAATCTCTCGGTGTAAAAGACGTCCGTATGTGTGTGTGTGTGTTCGAATGTCCCACGAGGATGCGTGCAGGTACACCTTAAGAATCGAGGAGGTCGTTGAAATCGGCAATGACCCCTCGAACGGTCGTTCGAGGACTTACGACGATGAAAGGATCAATAAATCGGGAGGGCAAATAAACTGGTTCCGACAACTAAAATTTATCAACGGAATAAATTGATAGCTCAACGATTTATAGGATCTATCACGGTTTCGAGGTTCTTATTATGTTCAAGAGGAGATTATTGATCCACGATCAGAGAAAAAGGGATCCTTATAGTTTGGATATTTTGCTTATTTATCTTTAATCCTTCAAGGTAAAACGATCGAGCTTGTTTATCGTGTAGGATCCTTGAGAGATCCAAACTTTGTTCGAATGATGATCCAGATTTTACACGATTAAGGACCCAGATGAATTTATACGAACACAGATTCAGATTATGAACAAATAAAGATCGAGATCAATTTACACAAATAAATATCCATATTTTAAACGAATAAAAATCGAGATAAATTTATAAAATAAATATATAGGTCAACTTAATGATTTTACACGAACAAAGATCCAAATTTTGAACAGAATGTTGCAAAAGTACAAACGAATTTTCACAAATAGAGATTGAAATAAATTTACGTACATAAAAATCCAGGTTATACACGATTAAAGATCCAGATGAATTTATACGAACACAGATTCAGATTATGAACAAATAAAGATCGAGATCAGTTTACACGAATAAAAATCCAGATTATGGACAAATAAAGATCGAGATCAATTTACACAAATAAATATCCGAATTTTAAACGAATAAAAATCGAGATAAATTTAGACGATTAAATATCTAGATAAATTTATACAAATAAATATATTGATCAACTTAATGATTTTGCACGAATATGATCCAAATTGTAAACAAAATTTTGCAAAAGCGCAGACCAATTTTCACAAATAGAAATTGAAATAAATTTATGTAAATAAAAATCCAGATTATACACGATTAAAGATCCAGATGAATTTATAAGAATAAAAATCTAGATGAATTTATAAGAATAAAAATCGATGATTTACGCTAATAAAGATTGAGATAAATTTGTACAAATAACGATCCGTATAAATTTACACAAATAAATTTGCACATATAAACATTCACGGTCCTCTAATAACCACATAACTCACACTGGAATTAAGTTAATCGTTAAATAAACTCGTCCGCTTATTTTATCGCGGCAACGTGTTATCTCTGATCAACGGTACAGTTAACTTAAGCAGAGCATTTGTATCCCGGTTCTAAAACAGCCGTGAATTTTGATTATTAACAGAGAGAGAGAGAGAGAGAGAGAGAGAGATGAAATGGTGAAACAGGGACGTTAAATAATTCTCATGGCGGTAATGACGATAAAGATATCCAAAGGGGTAGTCACAGTCCGATCCATAAATATCGACGCCGAGAGTTAGGTTGATGTACGAGCCGTTGGTCGAGATATCTCGAATCTCGAAGCTGGATGGGCCACGGAAACCAATAGAATACGAATAGATCTCAGCCCCTACTCCTCGGTTCCCCAGGTACTTTCCCCTGGCGTGGTAATGCACTTATATAAATCAGATTCAACCGCGGACCACCATAAAGCATTGCAATGTTTCGATGTCCGTAAAGCATTCCTTGGGCGGGTTTTGCGTTTGATTCACGCTTGTCGGTGTGTGGGGCAGGCCCTTAAAGGGTCCCATTCGTGGTCCACGGTTCTCCACACAGGCTCGAACCGATCACGCGTGTATATATTGGTGTAGTCGGACGTTCGCGGACATTGGACACACATCGTACAGGAACGTTCCACCACCATGAAACAGGCGTGAGAGAACTTGTCGTTGGCGATAATAGTTTATTTGTCGCCGGTTTTGCAAGGGGACCGAGATATGTTCCGGTTACTCGTCCCCCTTCCTCCCGCGGAGGATTGTTTATTATGCGAATTGAACGAGCCGAAGGCGATAAAGATCCCCGTCTGTACCTTTTCGACGATCCATACCCCTCTGTCGTCTTTCAGCGTTCACCACACCCTCGTCAGAACACGGAACCACCGTACTTTCGACACCCCCCACCGCGGATTTTTCAGTCTTTGTTAGTTCTACTTTGTATTTCATTTTGTTTATTTATTCTCTCGTTACGTGTTATTTACTTTTTTATATTACGTTATAGTTATATTGTACTTTTAATTTTGTATTTAGTTTTTTGTTCTATTTTACATTTGCGAGAACAGAGAAGCATCGTTGTTTCAACACCCTTCATTGTGGATTTTTCAGACTTTGTTGACTCTTGTTTATATTTCTTTTTTTAGTATATTATATTTGCATGTGTTTAATAGTGTCTGTGGTACAGATTGGTGGTAGGATAGGTTATATTGGCGCAAGGTACTTGGTTCGCAGAATGTGTTGAATGTAAAGAAATGTAGGAGTGTTGAGATTTCCAGATTTGAGTTTTAATATTAGAGTACCATGGAATTCAGGAATTTGGGAAATTTCATTATTTGGAGTTTTGGAAATTTGAAAACATAGGAATTTGTGAATTTAGAAAGTGCGTCGGGAGTATGGGGATTTGGAAACTCGAGCATTTGGCAATTTGGAATTTGTGAATTTGAGAGTTTGTGAATTTGTGAATTTGTGAATTTGTGAATTTGTGAACCTGTGAATCTGTGAACTTATGAACTTGTGAATTCGAGAATTTGTGAATTTGTGAACCTGTGAATCTGTGAACTTATGAACTTGTGAATTCGAGAATTTGTGAATTTGTGAATTTGTGAACCTGTGAATCTGTGAACTTATGAACTTGTGAATTCGAGAATTTGTGAATTTGTGAACCTGTGAATCTGTGAACTTATGAACTTGTGAATTCGAGAATTTGTGAATTTGTGAATTTGTGAATCTGTGAACTTATGAACTTGTGAATTCGAAAATTTGTGAATTTGTGAATTTGTGAATTTGTGAATTTGTGAATTTGTGAATTTGTAAACTTGTGAATTTGAGTTTGTGAATTTGTGAATTTGTGAATTTGAGTTTGTGAATTAATCAATTTCACAAAATTAAAGTTGAACAATAATTTGTTGCCTGATTAACAGGTTAAACGTCATCGATCTTTCAATAAAAATACTATTTGAAACAGTAGCAAAGAATTGACGAATTAACTCCTCTTGCCCAGTTAGCAGATTAATGGACACTAGAAGACGGAAGTACAATCGTCGAAAGTACTAATTTTCTCTCGAGTTTATTTTCGCAGCAACAGAGAATGTTTGAAACGTGCGTACGGCAATACTAATGAAACAACCAGGCGAATTAAATGAAATGATATTTCACCTAACCCTATGGGTACTTCATCGTATCCCCGAAGGTTTCCTCATTATAGAGCATGTGGCAAACACAAGGTTCGAACATCAGGATAAAATACAACCTCGAACCGCAAGCCGGCCTTCTTTCGTTTCTGCTTCATGTTCTCTTTCGTCTTTTCTTCGTCTCTCGATTCTCACCTTCGACTCTGCACGTTTTCGAAAGTGAAAACGAGACTTAATTCGTGACCCTCGTTGCTTACCGACCCTCCCCTCCACCGATGATAAACGCGACGACCTCGCAGCTAATTTTTTAATACCATTTTTGGTGACCAATCGCAACGGTGAAAATTATGGGCAACGTTAGGGACCGTTTGTTCTCATGCGGGAATCTACCTGTTCCCTCTTTATCATGCTTGCTGATTTTAAAACCATCCTCCTATCTTCTTTCGTCTTAGAATGTTTCCTCATTTACTAATAATTTTTATCTTCGTCGGAGACAATTACGGTACGTCTATCATTCAGTTGCCGAGGTGCCAGTTCATTGCTATTGTGAATTATTAGTTTTACTCGATCGTATTGTTTTCTGTTAATTAATTGCGATAACATGTAAATGTATAGAATTGATATTAATTGTAAGTTGATTATTAGAAGCGATCTACTAATAGTTTTTATCGAAGACAATTATGGTACGTCAATCATTTGGTTGCGGAGGTTCTAATAATTCATTGCTACTGTAAATAATTAATTTTATTTCGATTATATCTTTTATTAGTAATTACAATAGCGCTGTGATAATATTCACATGTATAGAATTGTCAGTAATTGTAGTTTGAATATTAGAAAAAATTTCTGTCTGTATCGGAGATACACTCATGGACAAAATTAAGTGGACATTGTAGAAATGTAAAAAAATTGTTTGTTTTATTACAATGTTTTAAATAAATTTTTAATTCAGAAAGTGAAATATTTTTGTAGACTTGAAAAAACATTTATTTAACGTATCTAATTGTGCAATAATGTTTTGATTTATAGGCATTATTAGTTAAATTAAATTAACCTTTTGTTATTTATGATACCCGTCCACTTAATTTTGTCCACGACTGTAGTTATGCTATGTCGGTACCATAATGTTATATCATCCTACACTAAATAAATTTTTTTAACAGAAAGTGTAGTTCTTGTTAACGTTTGAGCGTTACAATTTATTCATTGTGTTAAAAATTTAAATCAATTATGTCAGAAGTTCAAATATTCATCTTCTTGTAGAATGAAACAAACGACGCGGAAATGAATCACGAGGAGTTTACAAATAAATCTCAAACAAATTGCAAACTGTAGTTCTGTATATATCCTCTGCTTAACAAGCTACATTTACCTGAGCCATCTTCTTGAAGATACGTGGATGATCATAAATAATATGTGGATAATACGTAAATAATTTACAGAGCACATATAACCGCAAGTTAATAAAATCAAAGAACCATCGAATATCAATTTTCATTCTACGATAACGTGCACAGAAATATCCGGAAAATGCTATTAACCACAAAGCTTATCAGTCAATTAGTCGTCGAAAGAGCGATTAATGTGCCACGGGAACGAAGGAAGATAGGTCAGAGGTATTCTCGGCCAAGAAAACACCGATAACTCGTTTGTCATCGATCCGATGCTAACATCTCAGGTGGTTTTATCAGTAACTAATTGTAACTAATGGCTGCCAATAATCGAGGTCTTGGCTGTCTTATCAAATCCATTAAAAGGGTATTCTGTTATTGTTATTTTGAAATATTGTATCAACCGGCGGATATCTATAACCGTACCTTCTAGCTTTTTGGTTCGGTTGCCACGCTTTATCGCTTTTCATTTAATCTTTTTTATCGACTACCCGATAATTTATTGGACCTCACTCTAGTTTTTAGTGTTCTTTACTTAAGTGTAAACAGGGGAAACTGGGGATATAAATTATTGTACTCTGTACAATTTTTTGAAAAATATAAATTCAAATTATTGTACGATTTCCAATATCTCTATATTTCTTTTATGTAAATGTATTTCATACTATAATTATTTCTTTTAAAAATATACTATGTAGAAACTTTGCAGGTACTTTAATGTTTAAGCCTGTTCTAGCTAATCATTTTCCAGCTATCGTTCTAATAGTGTTTAAATGATCAATTTATGTATCATGGCGTTGGAGTATAATTATTTTGTACGTCACTATTAAAATAACTGGAAAACTAAAACTTTAATCATTCCATTAGCCAACTACTTTTCTTTTCACAAAATATTAGTAATTTCAAATGTATCAGGTACAAGTTTCTCCAAAATGAAAAGATAATGTATTAGGTTGGGGAATAAGTTCGTAGCGGTTTTAAAAAAGCCTTTAATTTAAGCAAAAATCAATAGTTATAACAATAAATTAATCAATTATGAATTCGACGATTAGCACAGTTTGGTAGAGCAGAAAGAGCTGTATCGAATAAATATCATACACTTTGTCAAACAGCAAAAAAATCTTTGTAAAACAAAAGAAAATGTAAAAACGCTACGAACTTATTCCCCAACCTAATAGAATAGTTAAGGTTATGAATGTTAGTATGATTTTCTTCTTACACAAAAATCCTAGTGATTTTAAATATATCGGGTCCAATTTTCTTCAAAATGAAAAGGCAACGTAGAAATGTAAATGTTAGTTCGATTTCTTTTGAAAATGGGCTTCGGACACTTTCGAAATAACCAACTCAGTTGTATCAACGTGAAACGTTAACCACTCAACCGTGTCGTATTAATTGATATTTATTATCAAGTGGTGGTTTAATTGCAATTATTAAAAGACTTTGTCGGCGTCTTTAGAACCGGTGCCTTGCGGTTACGCAAAAGCAGCAATAAAGAGAACTGCGGTGCCCGCAACCTATCCCGTTCGTTACTCGCATTTCGCCCTGCCAGTGCAATTGCGGCCACATCATTTTGCATTAGTACTTTGCGATTATTATTTATCCTTTGTACCTTTTCCGTACACACAGCGGTTAGGTTCGGTACCTACGACAATTTCTTCGCGTGCCGTGACAGATAAACGCACTGTTTCCTGAATTTAATAGTTTGATTTATTTCATGAATCTATGAATTTGTAACTTTGTACATTTGTGAGTTTGTGAGTTTTTGAGTTTATGGATTTGTAAGTTTGTGAGTTTTTGAGATTATGAATTTGTAAGTGTCTGTGAATTTGTCAATATTGTATTTGCAAATTTCCCAATTTGATCATTGGTGAGTTTGTAAATTTGAGAAGCAAAGAATTTGAGATTTTGTGAATTTGTGAATTTGAGAGTTTGAGAGTTTGAGAATTTGTGAATTTGTGAATTTGTAAACTTGTGAATTTGTGAACTTGTGAACTTGAGAGTTTGTGAATTTGTGAATTTGTGAATTTGTGAATTTGTGAATTTGTGAATTTGTGAATTTGTGAACTTGTGAATTTGTAAACTTGTAAACTTGTGAACTTGTGAACTTGTAAATTTGAGAGTTTGTGAATTTGTGAATTTGCGAATTTGTATGTTTGTGAATCGAGCTTTTGGAACCTAAATTAATTAAAAAGCGCATTTTTTAAACTATGCAGTTTTAAATTTATCAAATCGCACTACCCTAGCGCTTAACATAAAAAATTTGTATCTCCGAATCAGACAATCGTAGACTAAATTCTCTTCACAAGAAAACTCGCAATATAAAGAGAGGTTTCCTCACCCGCAGCTCCTACAAACCTGCACCGAATTCCTACACCTAACATAAAAACGATACTGCACATGTCCCTCCAAAATAAATATCAACATTTTTAATAATATAAATAACAAGTGTTAATGAAACAAGACAGCGTATCCGTTTCAAATAAAAATCTCGGAATTATCAATCTGATTGAAACCGAAGATAATGCGACCAAGATACAAAGACATTTTGAAAGCGTGTTGTTGAGAGTAGCAGAGAAATGTAGGTGACGCATTGTCGAGACTTACGAAGAAGGGAAACGGCATAAGTGGGATCTCATGTGTCTTCCTTGGTTCTCGGATCGAAGGGTCCTTCAGCTCCTATATATATATCGGGAGTTCTGTTCGGGTATCACGCTGTTGGAGGCATGTTGATTTATACGAACAGTAAGATTTATGCGGAAGAACCGCGCGATTGAGTCGCAACACGGCGCCGAGTTATCGCGAGTGGGTAGAAACGACACCGCGAAGAAAGCTCTTGAGGGGGTGAATCGAAAAACAACGAGACACAACGGTGACTATCGATCGACGCCCGCAAAACATTATCGAGGAATTTATGAGCTCCTTCGAATCCCTCAGCAGGATACGCCTGTCACAGAAAGTTGACGACAAGTTGTAATTTAACCGGGTAAATATCCACAAAAAGGGACACAGACTCAATGACCATAACCTTGACTGTTAGGTCTTAGTATTCATATTTGCAGCGAGAAGATTAGACCTCTGTCAAAGTTTTCTTCGATACAATAGTTCAGCGATTTTTTCGTTTTATTAGATACATTTGTAGTTTAGAATAATAGTCTTCACCCGTAGCAGAAATTGGACCCATGGGATCATTACATTCTAACGAGTTTTTTATTGATTTATTGTCAGTCATATCTGGGTGTCAGAACTCTTAGCCTAAACGCTAAAGTTTTTGTTTGCACTTGAGTTTAGCTAGCCAATAGAAAATAGTAAACTGTTTACCCTCACCACCTTCCCACATTATGTACGTCTACTCCAAGTCTTGGTAAAAGGGTCATTCCACGCCGAATCGATCACTTTTTGTCATCACCATCTGCGATTTTGTTTTAATCAAAATATGTTATAGTCTACGTGAAAGTAGGAGGGGTTTAAGTCATCACTTTGCCGATTTCGAATTTGTTTAAAAATTACAAGCCTTCAAAATTTGCAGTTTTTGCCTATTTTTGCAAAAATAGGCATCACTTACGAATTTTTTTCTCAAAAACTACTCATCCGATTGAGCTACATTTTTTTTTGTTTTATTCATAAAGGATTGGGCTACTATAAAATATTTTTTATAAATTGGACAATTTGTTATGTAATATGAAAAAATTTAAACAAATTCTTTTTTTATGTTTTTCAATAGAAACTACTAGTTATTAAAATTAAAAAAAAATATATTATATTTCCCGAAGCTTCCCCTTTAAAATGTGCCTTTCAGAATAATGGAGGATCGAAAATTAATGTCACAATAAGCTGGAAAACGATGCGGTGTACCTCCGTTTCAGGTAAGCGAGTCGTGCAATCCGCGTTCACTGGTCTTGGTCAAGCCTGGTACACTACTAAATGACCTTGATTTCACTTGGAAAAGTATATTAGTAACCATTCTTGGCCAATGACACATTTTTTAATCATAACTTCATTTATAAATATTAATTCCCACATTTATTGTTCATGCTCTACAAAAAGGCGTCATTGTTCAATGGAAATCGTGAGAAGATTGTGGTTTCCTTCCATCGGAAAGGGATGGGGAGGGATCCAGGGATCCTTTTAAAATAATAATAACTTAATATTAATTTCTATATTGCCTACATTTTCTCTTAATAATTATTGTTAAATTCTTCGATTTGTTACATATAAATGAATTTGCTTTCATACAGAAGCAAATTATTTCACCAGTACCTTTTCATAAATTTTTACAAAATTCCAACAACATTTCGAGGAGAAAGTGATTTTATAATACAATCTGTAATAAAAATTATGTTACAATGAAACTTGTAATAGAAATTGTCTCATAATCAAATTTGTAATACAAACTATTTTAGGCTAACATTTATAATAAAAATAACCTATTGATAGTTTCTCATCCTAAATTTTAGAAATAATACAAATTAATAATATTATATACAATACAGGTTTCATGAAATTATAGAATTGATTATGGTCATAATTTTATCAAATCATAAATGTATACAAATAAATATACATAAGATTTTATGCAAATCACGAAATCGGAGATAATTTTACACAAAAAATTTGACATATTATCAACACTTTTTGTACAAACATACACTCATGGACAAAATTAAGTGGACATTGCAAGAATGGAAAAGAATGTTTTGTTTTATTACAATGTTTTAAATAAATTTTAAATTTAGAACGTGAGATATTCTTGCAGACTTGAAAAAACTTTTATTTAATGTATATAATAATGCAATGAAGTTTTGATTTATAGGCATTATTAGTTAATTAAATTTACCTTTTGTTATTTATGATACCTGTCCACTTAATTTTGGCCACGACTGTACATCAAACCTCGTCTAAACTTGAATTTATTTCACCACCGTTGTTCAATGATACCAAGTACCAAATTTCGAATAACAATGTACGCATTGATTTCGAAATATCTAATTTACACACACAGAATGAAACGAAATGAAAATAATTTCAAGCTCGATCTTCACTTTGTAACATTTAAGTTTCAACAGTGTCGGGACAGCGATGAATTCTCATGTCCTTGCAAAAGATTTTATCAGAGGGGATCTCTTATCTCCGGGCAAGAGTCGGTCCACGTTGAACTTGAGCATTTGCGTGTAACCCTTAAGGTCAGCCGCGGAGTACATTAGCGAGGTTTTTAAGGTATGAATGAAAAGGGCCGATGCTCCGTGCTGGGTGGTTTGTTCGCGGTTGTAAGGGCCACAAGGCAGAACAGTTTACGAGCGCCTCTCATATCTCTTGGGTTTTTTACTTTTTCTTTTTTCTCGCTCGTATATCAGTTGGTGCGGTTTCGAAATTATTTTTATGCCCCGTCGTCAAAGGTTTACCCGGCGTGTGACGATGCGTGTGTTCCTCCTATGAACCGGCCTCCAATTATGCGATCTACGGTTTTTATCGACGGATCTTTCTATTGATTGTTGCATCGGTTCCCGCTGAAATCGAACAGCAACGGATTAGTCTAAATTGTTTCGTAGATCAGGGTGGGTTAAACAAAATTATGTTTGGTCGTTCGGAAAGTTATTTCGTTTCTTTTGTTCTTATGAAAATAAGAGACGATTTTCGGGGGATACTTCTTTTCTTGCTTGAACAGCGTTTTTAAAAAAGTGAAGAATTCCGAAAATGCTGCTTTTCAATTTCATATCCTCCAATTCTCAGATTTCCAAATTCTGAAAAATCCGAGTTCTCAGCTTTCCAAATTCCGAAAAATCCGAATTCTCAGCTTCCAAATTCTGAAAATTCCGAATTCTCAGCTTTCCAAATTCTGAAAACTCCGAATTCCCAGCATTCCAAATTCTGAAAAATCCAAATTCTGAAAAATCCGAATTCTGAAAAATCCGAATTCTCAGCTTTCCAAATTCTGAAAACTCCGAATTCCCAGCATTCCAAATTCTGAAAAATCCAAATTCTGAAAAATCCGAATTCTGAAAAATCCGAGTCTCAGGTTTCCAAATTCTGAAAGCTTCAAATTCCCAGATTTCCAAATTCCAAGAATTTCTCACAAGCAAGACTGATGGGGAAAAACGAAATGTCTTTCCGAACAACCCAATATTTTTCCTCGCGCCCTCTAAAAATATGGTATAAGAGAAACCTTTCAAAGATTTAGCGCAATAATTTAAATTCAAAAGTAATCCTGTGTATGATTTGTCAATGAAGAAAACTATGCAATGTAATTTTTGAACGATTACTGTTTTTATGCTGTTTATTAGTTTTATCTTTTTCTTCCTTTGGAAAGTTATGATAGCTGGTGTCCGGTGGGGCGCTTTATGACTCAAATTATCGTAACATCATTCTTCCCGCCATTCTGAATTTTATGAGCTTATGGACTATTATTTACAAGTAATGTAATGCTGTTAACTATAACGACATTTATACTGTTTGATAACAAATAGCTAGTAACTATTGCAACCTTTTCTCACTTTGCAATGAATTCTAAATAAATTACAATGAATCCTAATTCTAAACTAGATGTGTTGAAATTTAATGTGTTTTAAACAAATATGTCTTGGTTTAAAAAATTTTGAAAAATCGTCTCAGATTCGGGATATGATTAAAATAATACTGTCCATGATTGTTATTTATGAAGCATTTTATTTATACAGAATCATTGCATTTAATGAACTTACAAATCAACTGATTTTCGACAAATATTTCACAATTCAATTCACTTTAATGAAAAATTTGCTGTTATATTTTTCCGATAATGAAATAACAGAATTTATTAAATACGATATCATGTAAACACTATTTATTTACAATATAAATGAAGTATTTTAAATTGGTATCTGTAATTTATTTGTTTGCATAAATTCGTTCTCTTCCAAGTTGTGTCATTAACAGGATTCACAGTATGTCACGTCAATATAATAAATTGTATACGTAAAAAGGAAATAAATTGACGACGAAGAGGTAACAAAATACTTTACCCGGAAGAAAAAAGAACATCTCGATTTGCATAATACTATCTCAAGTCCACTCAATTCGGGGCTATTGTTACGAAGCTAAAAGATACAGCTAGCGGGCTAGCTCGTTTCATTCTGATTAAATTAATTCCGAGAAGAGCAGCCAGCACTCTCTCCTTTTTGTCACGTATGGTTTTAGTTGATTTTATAATGGAGGAAAACTACCCTTTATTCTCCTCCTCCGTGGTTATGGGAAGAAGACTTCACCAAATCCCTAGAAAATTCTAATTCAATTATCCCCCTTGCATAATCACGAACCATATGATTGCAGCCTTGTTTTTCGCAGAAGGGTTATTCGATTTAAACTGGCCAACTTTCCTTTAGCATGGGAAGCTGGCAAATTAAAGTTGGATATAATTAATAGAAACGAAAGGAACATCAGCCGGTTACCTCTGGAAATAACACTTCTCCGAAATAGGATATCGTAACGAAATAATTATACGAATGATACTCTTTGATTGTTTACTGAAATAAGTACGAAGATAATTTGTTTCAATGTAGCAAAGAAATGGTGGATTTAATTACTACTGTCATCAATCACCAATTTACTTTAACACTAGATTTACGAAACCCGTCAAAATGACGGATCTTAGATTTCGTATTTTACATTAGGAAAATTAATAAGAAGCTGCAATCAAAATGTAAGTTACTCTTCGTCGAAATGAAGAATCATTGCATGCGTTAATTTACGTATTGTTCATTATTTACTTATTTTTATACCTTAGTTTCAATTTAAATGTAAATGGTTATTAATCGTCCGTAACTCTAGTGTTAATTTTGTAGTAATTTAATTACTACTATGATTAATTATCAGATTAATTTTGATTAACTACCCTAATTACTACCATGATTAACTACTACTCTAATATACTCTAATAGTAACTTAATTACTAATTTAATTTAATGTCATTGTAGTTTAATTACTACTATGATTTGTAGCCAATTTAACTTAATTTAATAGAAGTTTCGTCGCTACTATGATTAATCATAACTTTAATTTAATTTAGTTGTAGTTTTATTAGGACTATGATTCATTACTTTCAACTTAATGCAATTGTATTTCAATCATTACTATGATTGATTTCTAGTTTCATTATATGTAATAGTAGTTTATTTACTAGCATGAATTATAAAGACTTTACTTTATTGCAGCAGTACCTTACATACCACTATCATTAATTTTAGGTGAATTTTATAATTTCATTTTCCCTTTTTATTTCTCTCGTAGGTTCGAAAAGGTATGAAATTTTATCATGTAGTTTAATTGAAAATTTTAATCAAATGTAGCGATTGTTAGTTTAACTTCCATTATATTTTATTTTATTTCTATCGTGATTCATTCATTATTTCGTGGAATTGAATTCATACAGTATGGTCCACGACGATCAGTTTCGTTTAAATTTGTAATTTCAATCCGAAATCTTTCCTTTCTTATTCAATTTCTAATTATCTTTTCAGTTCAAAAAGGATACTGTTAAATATGCATAAATTTAACATGAAATTCGATTATCCACAGAAAAGTTAAGTTCAGATGCAATGAAATGTTCAAACGGTTAAAATAAAAAATTAACATGTAATTTTCAGTTACAAAACCATGCACTTAACAATTCCAATTTAGTTTCTAGCGAAATTTGATTTAATTACGAGTTAAACGTCAATAGTCGATTAGTAATTAATCCTCGCATGAATTTACTCAAATCATTTTCTAATACAAAACCAAACTCACAACAGTCACCACGAATGCATAACCACAGCTAGCTTCCTACACTTGCCATATTAAACATTTTCTGATTACGCCACTTTCATGATCACACATCATAACTGACCCTGACTCCTCACATAATTAAAATAACGCAAAATATTCTGAAGAAGTTTTGTGAAGTTTAGTGAAAGAATCGATCATAACCACGTAGTAAATGAAAAGAAAAGTATCTCCAATTTGTGAAATTTAGTCTCATATACACTCATGGACAAAATTAAGTGGACATTGCAGAAATGCAAAAAAAGATTTTGTTTTATTACAATGTTATAATAAATTTTTAATTCAGAACGTGAAATATTTTTGTAGACTTGAAAAAACATTTATTTAACGTATATAATTGTGCAATAAAGATATCATTTATAGGCGTTATTAGTTAAATTAAATTAACCTTTTGTTATTTATAACATCTGTCCACGTAATTTTGTCCACGACTGTATTTAAAAATTTTCAAATTAAAAGTTTTGATATTCAGTCAAATCAATTCGTTATTTTTCTGTTGTCCGATATTAATACCATCCCGTCCGATCAGTATAAATACGCATTGTGGCGGCACGTGAGTCGCAGCGTTGAAGGAAATAACATTGACCGCTTGCAGATGTTCAGGTATAGGCAATTAAGTCTGTCCTAAAGTCTGTAAGTTAGCGAAATTATTTTATACTTTTTAACACGTATTTAGCTGAATAGGCTACCCTTCATAAACGCTGCCAGCCATGTGCCGTCACGGTTAGTACGGTCGCATGACCATCGCGTCCCAAGGATTATTGTACACCTTTTAGTTTATAACAAATTCTACCCCAACCGGAAACTCAGGGCGTCGACAATGGTACTGACAAACTCCACCCTCAGTGTTCTGAGGTGATTACGCCCTCCTTGCCAATCTTATAAGAGAGGAAGAACATCGCGACAGGAACAGAATACTTCAGAATACAACAAGCATAACTTTAACTACAATAACTCCTGTCAATCAGATAGAGTCAGTTCCGATCAGTCAACTGTGTCTTCCTCTCGCGCACTTAGTCAATCATCTGTCAATAGTTTAGTATATTTGTGAATAGTCATATTTCCTGCACACAACCTATTTATTTAATAAACTGTATTATCACACACTATAAATAACTCGTCCCTATCACGCATCCTTCAGCAACATTGCATATCACAGCTCCGCGACTACACGCATCATTACCAATGACCTCGAAATAATTAAAACGACACAAAAATCAAGCAACAGTTTCCCATCTGCAAAACTGCGAAAGAACCGATCATAACCTCGCAGCAGAAGGAAAGAAAAGTAAACGAAGACACGCCGTTAAGAACAGCAGAAAACGATGCGTGGACTAAATTGGTCGAGGTCCTTTTCTTCCTCCCGTGGGGTCCATGGAATTTTATTCCCCGTGGAAAGGGGGGCCAACGGGCGGTGTACACACCACTAGGCTTAGAAACCATAAAAGTAAGTGGTATAGATTTGAAGACGACGACGCCGGCCGAGGACGGTACGGGAACAGTTATCGGGGAAAGAAAGAAAGATAAAATAGTATGACGGAAGAAAAGAGAAGAAGGGGGATGTTGCAGGACGTGGAAGGGTCGTTACGAGTGGTGCGTTCAATTAACGGTGGTCGACATGGTCCTGCTATACCATACTGGCCATGGGGGTAGTTAATGCTAGGAGGCATACCTACTTACCTACGGCAGTTTCTTTTTATGGCCGGACCACAAGCTACACACAGCAGTTTCTCGCTAATTGGTATCGAACTATTATTCTACCTCATTAACAGCACCAGGCTAAACGGAACGATCTTCGGATGCTGCTCTGCAATCGCGTGTCGTTCGTGTAACGTATTGTATGGTCATTTCTGCTGCTCGAAGAATTGGACATCGCGTGATAAGGGGATGTTCTGGAGGCAGTTCAGCCGTTTCATTAGAAAACCAAAGGTTATTGTCACACCGGGTACAGGTGTTCGAAACAAAATTTTAAACGCTAAGAATTTTTCATTCATTCTATTCTTTTTTACTATTGTGCTAATTTAATAGGTTACCATATTTCACTTTTACTATTTTACCATTCTGCTATTTCATGTTTTTTCTGTCTTGTTATTTCGCTAGTTTACTGACGCGCTACTTTATTACTTCACTGTTTCATTCTTTCAATTTTTCATAGTTTCGAAATATTACAATTACTCTATTTCGATATTTCACAGTTTCGAAATATAATATCTGAAATACGCTACTTCGATATTAAGATATTTCGATAATTCGATATTTTTATTATTCCTAATTTTGATATTTCAATATTTCAATATTTCAATATTTCACTATTTCACTATTTCACTATTTCACTATTTCACTATTTCACTATTTCACTATTTCACCATTTCATTATTTCATTACTTCATTATTTCATTATTTTACCATATCATAATTTCATTAATTGGCTATTATATTATTTACCTAATTCAATATATTACTATTTTACTATTTCTGCACTTTATATATTCGCACATGCCTATATATAATAAAACATTTGTTTTTGATAACTGAATATCCAATTTCTAAATACTGATATACTTTCCTAAAATCTCAAAGAAATAGTAGTCAACTTAACGTAATTTAAAGCATGTTGACATCATTCTAGCATTTCAATATGAGCAACAATGTGAAATATGTACAATCTAAAAACAGAAGATTAAATCCCGCTTATTATTAGTTATAAAATCTGTAACTTTGTTGCAGTTCCAACGAAGTAATGACATAATTTTATCTATGTTTCAGATATTTATTGTACGAATTGATCGTCAGTTAAAGACGATTACCACATTTATCGCCATATTTAAATGTCCCATACATATGTATATATTTGATTTTATCGAATCGCACAAATTTCGTATAAATTTACTCATTCTAAAGTGGACATTTTTGGTTATCCAATGATGATATTATTAAATACTGTAAAGTATGTCTGGTAAAGATAACCAAATATTGTTACATTAACCGTCCAATTTTGTTCATAATAAAATCCCTATTAATTAGGATTTTTTGCAAATTTAATATGAACATACAAAGTGTTAACGAACCAAATTTCCGTTGACCAAATGAGTAAAAATGGAGCTATTAATTGTAGTACTACGTTTGACGCTGAATTGGGACATTGGACGAGAGTTGATGAGAAACCCTGCAATTCTGTGGGTCCAATTTTAGCCGCAGGATAGAGTATCCCAGAGGTTGTATCAGAATGTGTTGTACGCTTAATCGAACGATCCTTTAAACGATAGGGAGGGTAGCTTGATCGTTTGGTGAACCATTACCCAGAGACTCATTTTTTCTTACGACATATCGATCGCTACACTTTTAATGCAATGTGTTGTGCAAGGTACGTCTACGTGCTATCTTGCAATATTAATTATAGTGTGTACAATAACAATTAGGCATTGAACGTCTTAAATTAGGACTTTTATTAAGGTAACATTTTACGGTAAAATCACAATTACTGAAGTACACCGAATTATCTTTTTACATGAATTTTTTTTACACGAGTTAAGAAGAAAAAAATTTCTCCTTTTACACGAATTGTTTTGTTTTAACACGAATAAAAAGTGACAATGCATACAATTTTGTTATGTTTATATTCTTTTAACTTTTTTTATATTAATGAATTTCAGATATTATTTTCTTTTTCTCAAAGTATAATTTATTTTTTATAATATATTTGATGAATTAAAATGTGTAAGCACGAAATAAATTAAGTGAACTCTAACAAGAATTTCTTAATATTGTTTACACCTAATTCTCCTTTTACACGAATTTTTTTGGGAACGTATCTATCGTATAAAAAGAGAATTAGGTGTACACATATGTCAATTAACTATTTGCACTCGAAAGATGTCTCACACTTACCATTTTGTTTAACACAACCGTGTGGAATAGGTACTTTTTAACTAAAACCATTGCGTTGTACATATAATGTGTATATATATTTAAACAGTTGATAATAGTAATTAATAATAGAGAAAAATAATAACTTTAAGAGATTTTTTGACTCTTCAAACAAAAAGTTTCAGAGTTGCTATTTGCTACCACTAAAAATACCTTCGTGTGCAAAGGGTTAACAAAATTGTCTCTTTTGTATAAGAATTATCAATCATGTGTTAATTATCAAATTGCAGATCTCAATAGTCAATGTCCTTACTCAGTATCATTACTAATTAGTTAAATATTAACAAACTTATTGATGAAGACGTATATGTGGATCGTTTCATAAGTATTCAATTTTTATAATACCAAATACGTTTCGTATTAATCGTGACCAATGAATTTACATAAAGTACACGTGAAAGAATAGATATTAGATAACCAATCTAGAAATATTGGAAGTACATTACCGTGCTAGTTGAATGTCTCGCTTTCGCAAAGAGAAAACTCAGAAAGACGGGGGACGCAACAGTAGTAGAATTCGCAGCCGAGTCTGACACTACATTAGGGTACGTCACTTGGGAAGAAAATAAGCACGGTAGAAAAATGCGAAAATTATTGATATTGCCCGGGTCACATATCACTGTCTAGGGATATAGACGTCGTTCTGAGCACACCTCCGGGCTTCCTATATACCTTTTTCTCAATCTAACACGCGGGAATATCGGTCTAAAGGGGAACACGAAAGCGATACCGAAGAATAAGAAGGGGGTGCTGAAGAGAAGGAAAGGGTACCGGGAGTGCCGACATCTCTGATATATTCTAGTAATATTTTTCGATCATCGCGTGCTGCGGAGATTTATAGGGGAGAAAGGCATCCGGGCGTCCGACCACCTGATCGCGAATTACGATATTCGCAAAAATTCGGATACCCTCGAATCTTATCAAATAAAATTATGAATTTAGTGACTGCATATATGAATAATCGTGAATCAACAAGCTGCTTGTTGGCAAAATTGAAACTGTTGTAATAATACATATAAAAATACTTTCTTACATATTATTACATACATGTATATGTATACACGCACATTTATTACACACGTGTGTATACATACATGTCGCATACGTACTTGTTATTATGCATACACATTCATAACTGTGTACACGTATTACTGCAACAATTACACACATACATATATATACACACATATTTATTACACCCATGTGTATACGTACATGTCGCATACGTACTTATTACATATGCATACACATTTATATATGTGTATACATATTACTGCAGCAATTACACACATACATACGTATACATACATAATTATTATACCCATGTGTATACGCACATGTTACATACGTACTTATTACATATACATACACATTCATATATGTGTATACATATTTCTGCAACAATTGCACACATATACATTTTAAGGAATGGCAATTTGTGTACACATTCTATATGCACAAAGTAACTGGCAAAAAGAAATACAAAATAATTGCCGAGAAGAAAGATGATTGTAATATATGTATATCATTTGAATCCAAATGTTTATTGAAATATTATAACAGAATAATAATGTTAGTATAATTCAAGCATCGAAGGGTTAAGATTATGCGACTTTCGAAATATAAAATTATAAAATCTTGAGTCTTTTTAAATATTTAAAATTTTTTGATCTCCTAATCGCACTCACATATTTTTAATTGTAAACGAAACCCACTGACTCATTTGATGACGAACTTTCTGCTAAACATTGCATTGGTTACATAGTAACTGTACACACTTAACAAACTACATACTTCTGTCGGTACTAAATGTAATTTTATTTAAAAGGACTCTTTCGGCAGGAATGATCAGTAGGGATAGAAGACACGAAGCAGTGAAGCAATATTCGAGGATGGTGTCCTAAACATTTGGATGGCCGGGCGATAGGCAGCAGAGGTCAGTTAAACTGTTCGGAAACTCGGTGGCTTTCCAATTAAGTAAAGATCCTGGTCTCCTAGGGTCAGCCTATGTAGTTGGATCATGAGTTTAACACTACATAAATCGTGGCCCGTCTTATTGGTCCTTGATCTAATTACCTTCCGATGCTTGACCACATAGCCCGTTGATCTCGACCTATTTCGATCCACCAATTATTTCGCCTGGTGGAACTTAATCGTAACCCACACGAATAGCGTGCATTGATCTTTTGATCCACGATGCTGAATTTGCTCGCAATTTATGTAACGGAACGTGAGCTTTGTGTTGCAATTAATGAGCAATTAAGTGGAATCGGTCGTAGATTCGTTTGGAGAACATTAAAGCGATTGGTATCTCATTCATAAGAAAACAGGTTTCATCTTTTATTAATATGAAATAATAACACAAAGAAAGAATATTCGAGTCTCATAAGGAAAGACAGAATTTTTAAAATAATGATATAAGGCAAAATAATAATATAAAAATCGGGTTTGTTAAAAATTAATTATAAAAATGAATTTTTTGGTTCATTATAAAACAAGACATGTGGGTTATTAACACTTTGCCTGCCACGTCATCCACATATGGGTGACGCTTTCAATTTCCCTATGAATAAACCGTCTATTTAGTAAGAATTTGTTCATTTATCTAACTGGAAGCACTCGTATTAATTACTCGGATCTATGAATAATAAATAAAACAAAATATTGCAAACATATTTGTTAAGATCTGTTAATCAGAAAAATTCTATCCAGTCAAATTTTCAACTGCGTCAACGCGGCAGTCAACGTGTTAAAATCACGTATTTGATTTTTATTTATGAAATGCTATCAAGGTTAATACTATTGATTAATTTATCTCTACATACAGTGGCGTACAAAAGTTTCCGGCCAGTCCCATTATATGGCATATGTAACCGGTCATTACATATCTTTACAAACATAAATAATATTCTTTTATTATATTATTTTGTTTCTCATATCTCATAATGACAACTCATAATCATTAAAAATCATTATCTTTTTTTTAAAATAAATTGGAGTACGAAATGTCACTTTTGCACGCCACTGTACATGCGTGAGTAGCATGACACATAGAATACTAATCTTGTTTTGAAAGACCAAATAAATAAATATAATTAAAAAGTGACAATTGAACTATAAAATTGTGCCATTATTTTTAGAAGAAAGGAAATGTAGAAAGCAGGTGTTACGTGTTTTTTTAGAGAACACTTGCTACAAAAATACTGCATGTTCACCTTTAACAAACGTGGAAAGACTGTACATATTTCAGAATGATGATCTATACCATGAATTTAAAACGGTGCAAACTTCTCCCCTTAATTCCGTTGCCAGTATTCGCGGGTGTACACGTCAATCGCGGAGGGCTAATGTCAGGGCATCGATAAACGTCCACGAATCCCGACAAACACATAAACAAACATTTACATTTAATTGGTGGCCCGTGTGTCTGACTAATGGCCGGCCGTCTGAGTTTCGAAACGTTTCGATGCGGTCGTCACTCTTCCGCGGTTCATGATCCTCGAGCAACATCGGGGGAAAAAAATTCGTTTCCGCAATCGAAATCGTGACGGATGCTCGCGAAAGTCACGATTCGAATGATTAATCCGGGAGAACACGCGATGGGATATGACATAACCCATTATTTTTTGAAATCGTATTACTTGCTTCTTGGAACACGAGAAATTTTTATACTTGACGGATGGCGAATTTTTTGAAATTTAGAAATTTTCTAATTACCGAATTTCTACGTACTTGGAGCTTCACAATCAGAGAAGTCACAATTTTTCTATTTTTCAACTTCCCAACTTTCCAAATCTTCAAATTTCCAAATTCCAAATTTAAGATATTCAGAGCACCGCTTTCATTATATTCCTGAAATCATCGTTTTCCGAATCCTCTTTACAAATTTCTAATTCTTAGTCTCAGAGCTTCAATTTCACAAATTTCCAGATTTGTAAATTCTCAAATTTACCAAATGTTCTTGAAGTCATAATTTTCCAAATCCTCAAATTTGCAAATCTCGAATTCCTACATTCTCGGACATCCAATTTTGTAAACCTGAAGTTTCTGAGATATTAACCCTTTGCGTTCGAGCGGCGACTCTCATTCGCCATTTCATTCAGTGCAACAATTTTTAATAAATACTTTTAACTACATTTGTAGTATTATGCACGTGATGTTTGAACACAGTGAAACAGATAATATTGGCAATTATTAATAAAAATGTGATTATTTTAAACAAATGAATCAAACTTTTTAACGAGATAGTTTTACAGTCGATACTTGCTGAAAGCAAAAATACTTACGACTGCAAATGGTTACAGATTTGGAACAAATATGTTGAAGAAATATAAGATAGTTAATTAAAGAAAATGATTAATTTTTACGATGCTATCTATCAAAAGAAAAAATATTAATTCTCAAAAATAATTTTACTGAATTCAATTTTCGAACATGTCACTTATAATCGATATCTGATCTAGCATCAAGTGGTCTCAGTTTTCTGTTAAAGTTATCGTAACGATAAGTGTTCAATAAAACAGTAAAACAATCTCACACGTTCGGTCCAATCAAAAGGAAGGATCAAATTTATAAACGGAGCTCGATGTAAGGTTATCGGGACTTTCACGGCGAAATCGAATTAGAACGGCAGCTCTAATTGATTTTATTGATACGTTAATTGTCGTCCGGCGATTGTAAAACGTCTATTACAACGCAGATGTATAACGTCTGACCTATTGCTATATTATGCCGCATAGAGTATAGCTCCCGACCTGTCTTTTAACGTATTTATGTTGTTTGTAGTGGTAACGCAATCGATATTTTGAAACCAGTCGTTGGTTTCAGACTTTATAATATTGTAAAATATTTGCTCCAAATTTTTCACATTTCAAGCTTAGAAATGTTTAAGATGTCAAATTTAAAACATATTGAAATTTAAAAATTTAGAAATGTGGAATCTGAAAATTTGTGGTTCAAAAATTTGAAAATTTAAAACACACAAAATCATTGAAATTATCATTTAATCATTGAAAGTCTGGGAAATAAAAATTTTCGATGCATGGAAATTTATGAATTTAAGAAGTTCAAGTAGGCGAATTGCAATTTTCTGATGCTGAAAATCGTGGATTGATAGCTTGCGAAATTCAAAGATTTAAGATTTTGAAATTTGAGAAAAACAGATCTTAATAATTTAAAATTAAGAATTTTTGAACGAAAATTTAAAAATTTAAGGCCATGAAAATTTAAAATTTTTGATCTTTGAACATAGAAATGTGAGAATTACAAATAGACTTTTTAAAATAAAAGTTTAGAAACTTAGAAATTTTGAAATTCAAATCAATTCGTAATTTTTATATTATCCAGCACAGGTAATTAACATTTTAAGATTTCTAATTATAATCACTATAAGACATTTCTTTCTAGTATCCAATTCTGCAAACGTATCACTTGATAAATTTCATACATTTATCATACCAAAGATTTTATATACCAAAATTGACAATAAATTAATTTTCTCTTAGTAATACTCGACACATCGAACCTTTTAAAAAACTGTCAATCATCAGATTAAATTATACACTTATTCCCATACAAATTAAAACCACAAAAATCTAAAAGTAGAAAAAAGTAAAGGAAGCCAAAGTAAGAAAGTCAAACGTGAACATCAAGAATACCTGAAAATCGTCGACACCTAAAAATCTCACGGTGTCAACTGCTAAATAAATTCAATGTTACTCTTCATATACACAACGTCGCATCGTTCGCATTAATTAAGGTAATTAAAGCCGATAAGAAACATTCATGAGAGATAAGATTTGATACTCCTGGACATCTATCCGGGATACGTGACCAGGTCGCGACCAAGCAATAATACAACGATATTTCACATCAAGATCATATTCACCGGCAGAAGAAAAATGACGGTCACCGGCAACTCCCAAGCGAAATTCATTTTGACAGATTTCATACATTGAATTGATGTTTATACGTCGCGTTTGCCGGAAGATAAGCCAGCGGAAAAAATATATACGTTTTGTACCGCGAGCCGGCCACGGTGAACTCGGACAAAACTTTAGCGAGGATCTATCACCCACGATACGTATAATCCGTCCAAGGGATCAAATTCTTATAAAGGACGAGGTCAGAAACAAAGACACAGAGGCCAACCTTTAAGGGTTTTCATCCCTTGCTCTTCGAACAGCGTAATACCTCCGGCAGGGGTATTGGTCTTCTTATACGATCAACTCATCCTTTGTCATCTTCTGTCGGATCATTCGTCGTGAATCGGAACGGAAGAATACTTAACTTCCCTTTGACGCTCTTTGTATTTCCGGGGGAATAAACGTCGTCGCGAAAGTGATCGAGTGTGGAGAATATCTTGAGAATCGGTTGAGGACAATCACGAGCCTTCGATATAATAGGTCTACCGGAAAGTTCTGTCCGATTATTTCGTTTCAAGTTTGAACATACAGGTAACCCTTGTACAACACGGCATCCTATAACACGATTTTGCTCTAATACGATAAGAAAATTGCAAAAACCTTTGTACAACACTGTACTTCTTCGGTCGCGGCTATGTTTGCCGTCTTAACACTAGATTAACGGAAGTTCAATGACCACTTAAGTCTAAATTGAAAATGAACTATGAAAAGAAGTAAACAATGAATAATACATATACCAGTTTATAGAAAGATTCTTTATCTCGACGATGGTTAACATTCATTTCGACATAAACTTTTTAATCATTTTCGCAATTGAAAATAAGAAACCGAAGATCCGTGATTTTGATGGGTCTCGTAAACCTACTGTTAAACATGCACTGTTACAGAAAGCAACAGTCCAGACTATTAAGACAAATGAAAAAGAAATAAGAAGTGCTGTTGCTGCAGGATCTTTGACATCCGCATACGTTTATATTTTTAATAAAAATTAAGTTGTCCATGTAGAATTAAAAAAAAAATATTTGTCTTTAATAAGTTTTCGGAACGTAACACTCCTTTTTGTACTGGCTCTGGGTCTCATACAACACGGTTTCACACAACACGGCATTTTCTAGGAACCTAACTACCGTGTTATAGGAGGGTTGCCTGTACGCATTTTCTTTTTGAGTCGCATATGGCTAATTTATTTATAACTGCGTTCACAAATATCCGCCCTTCGAAAGTAACTATGGCAAAAATATCTTGTGTCATTATTAAGCATGTCGTAATTTGTAATAAACCTCATTTGCGCGAAGTGATAATTTTTTGCTTCTATTTGAAGAAAAGACAACTGAAGCTTACCAAACGCTTGTGGAAGTTTATAATGATTGTACTCCGTTCGATAAAATTTATAGGGAATGAATGCGACGCTTCAAAAATGGCGACTCTACTGTGGAGAACCGAGAGCGTTCTGGACATCCTCGAGTGTTCGAAGATGAAGAATTGCAGGGCCTGGAGGACGAAGATTCTAGTCAAATGCAAAAACAACTTGCAGAAATTTGGTCAAACAGTCACGGGAGATCTGTATCTAGAACAAATTATCCGCTTGAGTCGCGCACTACACGAAAAACGACCAGAATATGAAACGAGACAGCATAAAGTGATTTCATGTCAACGCCCGGCCTCGTGTCACCAAAGTTGTCAAAGAAACGTTAGAAGCACTTCGTTGGGAAGTGTTACCCCATACGCCTTATTCGTCAGACTGTACCCCTCCCGATTACCACCTGTTTCGGTCGATGGCACAGGCATTTGCCGAGAAACGCTTCAGTACATATAAAGATGTGGGAAAATGGGTCTCTAACTGGATAGTCCTCAAAGATGTCTCACTTTTTCGCCGCGGAATTCGCTTACTGTCCGAAAGGTGAGAAAAAGTCATCGCAAAAGATGGACAATATTTTGATTAACCCTTTCACGACCGGTGACACCAACGTGGTACCATAGGCAGGCCAGTTGTTGTTTGCCGGTGACACTTACGTGGTGTCATTGATAGGCAAGTAGTAAATATTGCCGGCTCCTGGCAACGTTTCACTGCGCAAACATGTGGTCGTGAAAGAGTTAATGTACATTTTGATATTGTTTCGTAAACCTTTACGTTTTGCAAGAAAAAGGACGGAACGTTCCGATTGACCTAATATTTGGATACAGATCGTTCAGTGCATCTCTCCGAGCATAATATCCTGGTCACCCGTCGTGTATATTAAAAAATCGGAGCAAACGTATAAAAAGGGAGGATTAAAACGCGGTGTAAGAGTTTAATCCGTTGAACCGTTCAATTACAATCTCCCTCGAAGGTACGTCGCGCCATTATTCAGATCAAAATATATTTTATCAGGGTATTCCCGGAGCAACGATGGTGGCTCACTTTCCTAAAGTTCATTTCCGCCTGCGGCTGAGAATTAGACGCTAACGAATCTTTACGTCCCGGCTTTCGTCGAGCAGTCTTCTATGTCAACGCTGCCGGCAGATTTCTAGCGTTGTTCCTCTCTTCTCTCCGGCTTTGGTCGCGTGAAAATGAGAAGTATTTTCGTGGTGTTGCCGTGAGACCTCTACCCAACACCACCAGCTACGAATTATTGCGTTAAACCACGTAACTAGGGGGTTGAACGTGTACGTAACTCACGGCGTATTAACGCTCGACACGCGGCAGTTTCTTGCGAGAACTTTGGAATCAATCAGCGCCCGGCACGGATGCATTCGAGAGAATTAATATCAGCGTCGAGCGAGCGACATTCGCGCCGCGACGTAATCCGTTTAGCGTCGACAAGCTTGTTCCTTTGCCTACGGTTCGTTGAGAATGGAAAAGGACGCCGAAGACGCGCTCCGCGCGGTCTTACACCAACTTTTCGATCATAATCAACATCGTTTCGCAAGTCCTTCGCGCGTATTTCAACTCGATCGCCTTTCTGGACTTTCCATACTACGCTTTTTATTACTTTGTAACGTCACGAGTTCACACGTTACATTTATGTACAGTCATGGACATAATTAAGTGGACATTGCAGAAATGTAAAAAATTTTTTGTTTTGTTACGATGTTTTAAATGACTATTAAATTTAGAACGTGAAATGCTTTTCTAGACTTGAAGAAACATTTAATTAATGTATATAATTGTGCAATAAAGTTTTGATTTATAGTTAAATTAAATTGACCTTTTGTTATTTATGATACCTGTCCACTTAATTTTGTCCACGACTGTACCTCCAGTTTTGTCCAAGGTATACTGATTCAAGACATAAATGAAATTCATTCATGTACTGATGTATTCAAGACACTTTGAAGATATACTGATAGTTCGAAGGTGTATGACATTTAAAGATGTCCCGATATACTGAAGCTATAGTGGGTATAGTGGTATAGTGGTATAGTATAGAAGCTATAGTGGCATAGTCGCAATAAGCTGAAAAACGACGCGGTGTACCTCCGTTTCACTCCACAAACTCATTTAAAAATTGAGAAATGTCTCAACTTCAAAATTAAAAAAAAATTGCCATACAAAATTAGTTTCGTTGCAATTATATAATCCGACCTGCAATATATGCAAAATACAATGTACATTTTGTATATTAATTAAGAAAGTAGGTAAAAGAAATTTGAGAGTGCAAAGGGTTAATACCAGTTACAAAAAGTCGCGGAGGTAACAAATAGTGTGAAAGGAAACACATGAAAGTGGTCACTTAAATAAAATAGCTGTAAATTAATAGAGTAATAGTATAGTGGATCGTCGAGGCATAGTTTAAAAGGAGCATCGTAAGTAAACAAGTGGGGCTTGCGGAGATAGCCGAGCGCGTTTCGTCCCCGACTCGGAATCCAAGGCACCCAGACATCGAGGGTTCGAGACCCGGTCCCGGCGATTCGGATTTTTCGAAATTAGAAAAATAAATTCATAGTACAAGGAGCTCGGAAGGAGTGGGGAGAGTGACGTAGGACAGTGGGATAGTAGGAGCGGGGATGGGAAGAGTGAGGGTCGAGAATCGTAGCTCCTGAGGCTTATGGTGAATTTCTGATGACGTCAGGAACTAGAAAATGAGAGCGACCGACCAATCGTGGCCGATCGTGAAACCAAGTGATAGAAAATCACGTGACTTTCAAAGCCAAGGAACTAGGAAATCGGAGAAATATTCGTCTGAAATTTGCTTATAAGCAAATTTTCGAGCCTCCAAAACGAAGCTCGAGGAGTGGGGGAAATAAGGTAGTGGTAGTGGGGATAAGGAGTGGTAGGGATCGAGAAACATAGCTCCTGACAGGCAGATTTCCTATGGAAATACGATTGAAATTAAATTTTTTTATGGTTCACTTGCAATTTTTCTTGACGACATAATACATATACTTTATACTTTAATTTTAATAAGGCTTGGCATGTTAAAAGGAGCATTTGTTATATTTATTTAAACTAAAAAAAGAAGAATCATTAGTTGACACTGTCGTATGAAACACAAACGCCAGTGAACGCGGATTGCACGACTCGCTTGCCAGAAACGGAGCTACACCGCGTCGTTTTCCAGCTTATTGTGACATTAAATTTCGATTATCCATTATTCTGAAGGGTTCATTTTAAAGAGGAACCTTCAGGGAATATATCCTTTTTTCAAATTTTAATCAGGTATAATTATTGAAAAACGTAAAAAAAGAATTTATTTAAAATTGTTCATATCATATAACAAATTAACGAAGTCAGAAAAAATATTTTATAGTAGCCCAATCCCTTATGAATAAAACAAAAAACAATTTAGCTCATTCGCATTAGTAGTTTTTGATAACAAAATTCGTAAGTGATGTCTATTTTCACAAAAATAGTGAAAAACTGAAAATTTTGAAGGCTTGTAATTTTTAAACAAATTCGAAATCGGCAAAATGACGACTTGTACTCCCACTAATTTCACATAGACTATAACATATTTTGATTACAACGAAATCGCAGATGGTGGAGTCAAAAAGTGATCGATTCGGCGTGCCATGACTCATATATGTAAAAGATTGTTCAGTTACTATTACACTAATTGCAAGTATTTGAAGAATAATCATGAAAAAAGAAAAGGAAATGTTACTATTGAATAGTTTTTAAATTACTTAAATTTTGATGTTTACTTACGTGAAACATACTTTTACGAATATCGCATGTATAATGACGTAGTTGTAAATATGAAATTAAATTTGTATATAAATTAAACAACAACAATGTTGAAAATATTTGGACAGTCAAAAAATGTCACAGTGTTGACAGTGAACTATGTTACGTGATGTAAAATTGCAGTGACAGTGTTATCATCACTTTATTGATGAAATTTTTTGAAAAAATTTTTTTTAAAAATAACAAACTTCCTAAACCATGTACGTATTCATTAAATCTTTATTTTCTTATTATAAATTCCAAGAAACACGCACGATAGTTATTTATACAGTGGACCATTTGCTATTCTTCCTCGATTTTAACATCGCTCGTCCATGACCTACCATCTATTTTCTTTCGACCCTACTAAGAATTGCTCCGTGAAAATTTTGATTCATGGAAACTATGGTTTATTAAGATAGCATACAGCAGATAACTGCTTGGGCAAATACTGAAATATTTCACACGGCTGTTATAATAAGTCGTGTTTCTGTTTGTTTTCTATAAAATCAACACCGCTGCACCCGTAGCCTCATTCAATTAACACTGTACTTTCATGCATTCCATATTTTTCTAACACTTTTTTTGGTCAAAATTAATAAAGTACACAGTAAACTGTGATTCCAAAATATTTGGACGTTTCTTTTTAAAAATTTATTATGGTTATACTTCTTCGTGACTATTTCTTATAAATTATAATTGCAGTTAACAATTGCAATACGTAATAATCTACCCAATAAAAATATATGATATAATTCTTATAACAGCCTCATAATATTTGCAAGGTAATTCAAAATTGAGAATAAAATAGACAAACGAATAATAAAACATAAATTAGATTACAGATTAATTCTTTATCTCGATAACAGTCAACACGGGTTCTAAGAAAAGCATCTCGATAAAAAAGAAATAGCAAACTGTAATTTACGAAAGATATTCCACGAACCGCGGATCAAGTGATCTGTTTCACGGTTATTGGTGAATTTTAGTATTATAAACTTAACTTCTTCTCGCCCTTGACCACACATATGGTGAGTTCGTTTATACCCCATATAAATCTATATTCTTTTCCGAAACCGTTACAAAAATAAATTTTGAAATTTATCTCAAATTTGCTAAGCAGGAAATAAATCCCCATTGACATAGGGGAGATAAATCTATCTTTATATGTACACTAGTGGCATTAATTCTGGACACTTTGAATAAAAATATTCTCTGTTTCATGTTTGGACAGAATATGTATATACTGCTACGCTAAAATTATACCATAATATTTTTATTGTAAGCTATAATGTTGATAGTTACGCCCCAAAATTAGAAAACATTTATTAGAATATAAAATATAAACAATTATATATTAAATAATTTGATTAAGTGCGAAATTTATGGAAAGACTTGAAAGTGTCCAGAATTAATTCCACTAGTATACATATATGTATGTGCATGTCCGAAAGGATTGTTCAAGCAACAGCTGGATTTTCCTTGCACTCAGTAAGCCAGTATTGCGATTATTAGGAAGTAAAAATAATTGTTATGTCACAAAATGCATTTACAACACTATTGACTAGTATTCACTAATATCTTCGAAACAATTATAACGGGTTTTGTATCAATAGTAAATGTTCCCATTTTTTTATTTGTAGTTACTTCTTGAAATTCTGAATTGCGAACATATTGCATTTTCTTTATTCAGCGCATACGAATTAAAATATATTTAATTTTCTTTGTTGCAACAGAAATTAAAAATTCGTTCTTGCAGAGGTTAAAAAATTAACTGTCGGGATCTTTCTGCATCTCCTCGAAAGAAAAGTCCTCCGTTACGTCGCGTTTCTTCGATAAACAGGGTCTCTATTGCTCCGGTGGCACTCACTCGACAGAAATTGTGTGTACGCCGCGTGGCAATAACTAATAATACCGTGAAGCCAATTTCGAGGTGTCACGAGAAATGGCTTCTATATCATTCGACCGCGTGGTGTATACACTTCCAATTTCCAATTTCATCGCCATGGCACGCGCAGTTATACATACATACGTGCACGCCGTGTGCCACGTTGCTGCAAATCCGTGAACGCTGTTAAATGATCACCGCATTATGACCCCAGACCGATAAATAATTAATTGCTCGTCGCAGACGGCCAGAATGAACCGTTCATATGTAAACCGCCCTGATTCAATTAACCACCATTCGATGGCAACGGCGAATTTTTCAGCGCAAAAACACCACCGTCGAAAGCGATACTCATTACGTATTCGTTATTAAATATTCATTAGGTACATTCAATTAACACGTTGATCGCCACGCCGGGTTATATGGGCATAATTCTCGATAATCGCGCTCGCGGCAGACGTACAGCTCTCTGTTTGTTATCAAAATTTCACCACGATATTATTGAAAAAGTATTCAAATAAACTGTCGAATTACCCTAATAACCGAGCTAAACGAGCGCCCGAAAACCCTCTCGGTATCATTTTATAAGCGAACCGGATTGTAATCCATCCGTGACGTTTCTGCCATTTTTGCTTTTAACGTAACGACGCACCATCGTGTTTTTGACGATAATATAATTTTTCGAGTTACTTAGTTTCAATTTGAAAGTAATTAATTATCGAACGTCCGTATATCTAGTGTTAAACATATGTTCTATACACATTAAATACAGTCGTGGACAAAATTAAGTGGACAAGTATCATAAATAACAAAAGGTTAATTTAATTTAATTAACA
The DNA here is from genome assembly GCA_947623535.1 of Coelioxys conoideus. Taxonomy (NCBI): domain Eukaryota; kingdom Metazoa; phylum Arthropoda; class Insecta; order Hymenoptera; family Megachilidae; genus Coelioxys; species Coelioxys conoideus. The sequence goes on along the minus strand of OX392451.1, from coordinate 10,285,295 downwards.
ATGCATATAAATCAAAACTTTATTGCACAATTATATACATTAAATAAATGTTTTTTGAAGTCTACAAAAGCATTTCACGTTCTACATTTTAAATTTATTTAAAACATTGTAACAAAACAAAAAATTTTTACATTTCTGCAATGTCCACTTAATTTTGTCCATTACTGTACGTGTTAACGCAAGTACTATCAACAGTTGAGACGAAACTATTTGTAGTAAAACCAAACAAAATGACTGGTCTTTAAAAAATACGTGAAGCTAGAAGGTCTTTGTATCTATCAATTTATTGATACGTTAGAAAAGAAAGAAGAATGGTTTCAGGATATTATCCAGATTTTCGATCGGATAGAGGTAACCACAAGATCACATGACGCGTCAAGAAGGACAGGGATTCCGGAAAAGAGGATCGGTTCTGGATGTAGAGTATCCCTTTTATCCCGCCCAATCGTTTGCGATACATCGGGGTTTGGGTTACAAGCGCACAAATCTCTGACTCTGGTTTACCCTCGGTACGGGTGATTTAGCGAGTTTTCCGAGAGATTCGGGAGGGATACTAACACTGCTACTGAACTCTTTTATATCAATCGTAGATTGACCCTGAGAGTCTATTGAAAGAACACGCCTACAGGGAAGGAACAGCGTGTGTCCGAAACCCTTGAACGAGTGTGAACTATTTGTCCCTTTCTTTATCCGAGTCGACGGTATTTATACGAAATCAAGTTCTTTGAGAAATATTTTTTCTTCATTGTATTTGGGGAAACATTATTTTTCTATGTTGTATTTTGGAAAATATTTTTTGATGGTATTAACACTTCGAGAGTTGCACATTTCGCATTATTAACACTAGGTTTACGGAACCCGTCAAAATGACGGATCTTACATTTCTTATTTCCAATTACAAAAATTGTTAAAAGACTTATCGCAAAATGCATGTTAACCTTCGTCGAGATAAAGGAGCTTTCTATAAACTGGCTTATGTACTATAAATTATTTATTTATTTTTATAGTTCATTTTCAATTCAGACATAAGTGGTTATTGAACGTCCGTAAATCTAGTGATAATTAGACTGCACAACACTAGGGTTTGAATAGTGATGCAAGTACTAGGATGTAAATTGATAGTGTTGAAGGCACTAGGATTTAAACTGATAGTGTAATATACAGGATGTTCAGCAACTGGTGATACAAATGAAAAGGAAGTGAATCTATGATACATGAAAAAGTAAGCCGAAAATGTGAAGTTAAAATGTGCCATATGAAGATTTACTCATACTATGTGTATTTTGAATCTGCAATTTTTCTTCACAACTTTTACCGCTTAATGTATGTTAAATTAATCGTCGATTCCGAAGAAATCACAAGTTGTGAGCAATTAAAAGAAAAAATTATTGTAGCGGTTCGTGCATCAAAACAACAGACTACGTTAGAAAGCGTTCATAAAAATTTAATTAGAAGAACAGAATGATGTACTCGGCAGAATAAACAACATCCTCAGCAATTTTTGTAATAATAAACTTTATGATTACTCAATTTCCTCGTTATGTGTTCCTAATTTTGAGTTATATTAAACATAAACTTAAATTGCGATGATAACCATCCAGACAATGATCTACAGTGAGTTATGATGATATGTTCAGATTATAACGATTTCACTATTACGAAAGTGCTGGCATACCTGGCGAAAAACCAAAGTCTAGAAATAGTATTTCATACAATTATTAAATTAATTGACCGGTATCATTTTCCTCCAGCTCGTCTTAGATCTAAATATGTGCATATGGTATACTTATTTCTACCACGAGGTGTCTTTTGACACCTTAAGGGGTTATATCTACTTGGGATCGGGAAAAGTTACGTAATTTTCAAGAATTTTTTTTGCCATTTTAATAAATATTTTTAATAATTCTCAAAACGCTATCAAAAAGTGCATATCTTAAGGTGTATATATAAATTTTTGTATGAAAAAATATTAAAAAACAAATGAAATATAACTCATTTCCTAGATCGCCAGTTTTTTTCTATGTCACTCGCGGTGTCGCGAGGTATCCTTTAACTCCGAAAGATCAGCGAGGAAGCGGAAACGGATTCGCGGTTCCGCAGCCAAAGATTATCCCCTGACTGGCGTCCTCCACGCATTTGCCTCGGTTTGTAAGGGCCAGGGTAATCCTTCGTCGTCTGGAACGAATTTATCGGGGTTACTTCGAGGAGGAATGAGGAACGCCAAAGATTTGCTTTTCCGATTCAAGCTACCCGCGTCGTTAGTCGATCAGAAGGAGACAGCGGAGACCCCATCCCTCCGTTGAACGTGTATCAGAAAGAGCCGAACGATCGCAAAGCCTTCGGGAAGGAGAAGGTAAAGCGTCTTTCGACGCACGAACGATCAAAGTCGAAGGAACCTCGTAATTCACCAAAGGATGCTCTCTTATGGATTTCTCATTCGGATTCGATTTAAAGTCATCCAACTGGCTGATTCGAGAAAAGAAATTGGCATTATCGCGGACAATCGTCTTTCTTCGTCATTGATTCGAATAAACGAATTTATTGCCGGTTAATTAGACCGTTTGCGGATACTCGCGACGAGCATTGGCTCCTTGGCAGTGATATTCATTTGTGGTTTGTATTTATAATGACTCGTGCACATACTTATGAATTCTGCGAATTATTTCTGTAGTTTTGTGTTGTTAATTTACTCACATTGTTCGTAGAAACTGTGCGTCAGGTGTTCAGAGAAGTTGGTATGAGAGGACGCAATAAAGTGAAGAAACCGAGCGGTTTCTGAAAGTATCGCTACATGAAAATGCGTTTGGAATTTGCCGAAAAATATAAAGATTGTAACGAAGAATTCTGGAGAAAAGTTATCTGATCAGATGAAACAAAAATCAACAGATTTGGATCAGATTGGAAAAAGATGGGTTTGCCGAGGTGTAAAAAAAAATTTACAACGAAGGCACGTCCGTCCCACTGTTAAGTTTGGAGGCGGAAATATTATGATATGGGGATGCATGGTGGCTGAAGAGATAGGAAATATACATCGGATGGAAGGAAAAATGACAGCCAAAGATTATGTTCATATTTTAGCATGGAATTCAAAATACAGCGTAGAAATATGGGGGAAAGAAATTGGAGATATTTTCCAACAGAGTAATGACCCCAAACATACCGCGAAAATAACAAAATCATGGTTATATCAGGGAATTGAAGTGTTGAAATGGCCACTACAATCCCCTGATCTTAACCCTATAGAGCATCTATGTTGTCTATTAGAAAGAGTAGTAGCAGACTGAAATTCAGAAAATGAAAATATTGACAATTTATGAAAAAATGTGGAAATACAATTGAGAAATGTTGCAAAGGAATGATGCAAGACATTAGTTGATAGTATGCCTAGAAGACTTGAGGCAACATTAAAAGCTAAAGGCGGTTATACAAAATATTAGTTAGTAAGCAAATCGAATCACATAACTGTTCATATCAACTTATAATATACATGCTGTTTTTTTTTTTAAATAAAATGCATTATATTTAAAAAGAGTTATAGCATTGTTTAACATAAAGCCTTCATTCTTTACACCCATACAAGTTTTATATTATTAAAATTAAAGTTGTACCTGGGCTTATCAGAAGCAAAGCATATTAGAAACATGTGAATGAACATTGTATTTCAAGCTGTGTCGTGGATGTGGATTTTAAGTGTGGAATCAGAGTAGATACAACGGGTAGTTGTATACATAGCTTTGTATGTGTTCGTTTTCTACAGTCAAAGGGTTAATAATACAGACGATAAATTCATTATTATTTCTTAACTAAATCATTGTCCACTATTATCCCTTGACTGAATGGATAATAATTATTATCCCTTTGATACATCACATATATATATGTAACATGACCGTCAAGCTGTTAATATATTAACTTTCTCTATTTATATCAAGCAAAACATTGCATCATCGATAGTATGTCGTTCAGAGTATAGTATCGTATAATTCGCATAATTTTTGAGCCGGTCAAATTATTATTGAAGTCGATTCCGTATCAAACTCCCGGTGACTATTTCCCCATCGGAAACGTGGCCGCAACAATGGCGAAGTAATCAAAACATTAATACCGTAAACTCGATATCATATGGGAGCACGGATGATCAAGTTCTGATGGAGTGACAAGCTATCAGAGCGTCGAGTGCAGAAGGACAGCCATGAAGTTTTGATGCCAGAGGACCAAATACGGAATCAGAAAACCGAACTGGTACGACACGATGAACATTGTTACACATCAGTCCCTGCTGAATATATTCGTGAAGAGGCAAGTTTGAATGGTGGTCTTCAGCGACGGGTACAGGGTAAATATCTTCCGGGACGCCATATTGCTGATTAACATATGCATCCAATACTCTCTCTGGTTTGCCCAAATGCAAACACATCAGACCCGACAGCTATCTCCTATAACGTTGTATAAAGCTCCGATTCAAACGGCATATTAAAGGTCGACTTATCCGACTGTGAAACGGTTCCAGGAAACTATCGTCCCCTGCGGGAAACGCCGCCTAAACTCGTCCCCCATAAACGATAGATAAGGTTCAGACTTCAGTTATAAGCTTCTATCGATGACTGTAATCGCTATGTGCTTTGCCATTCATATTGCTATTGAGTTACCACGGTTTAGGGTGTGCGGTTACACTCTCGTAGGAAAATTTTGACCCTTAACGCTCTCACCGAAAGAATACCGAGTCTAAACGAAACAAAAAGATTCAGTAAGGTTTGAGAACAAATTTTTAACAATTATTCACTATTGATTTACAGCGTCCTAGCTATTTCAATTTTAATATTGTCCCGCTTCTGGTGCTTATAATTAGATATGATCACGTTAGAAATAGGCTGTTAATAATGAAATACATATGTGCTGTTTGATCGCCACATCATCCACATATGGGTGACGCTTAAAAGTCCATATGAATCAATCATCTATTTAATAGGAATTTGTTCATTTATCTAATGGGAAACACTAGTAGTAATTACTTGAACCTATGAATAATAAATAAAGCAGAATATTGTGAACATATTTGATAGGATTTATTAATCATGAAAATACTACCTAGTAAAATTTTCAACTGCGTTAGCGTGGCAGTCAACGTGTTAATAATGTATATACATATATATATTTCTTTTTTTTGAACATGTTCAATGATACCGACACCTGAAGATTTCGAAGATATTTCACGCTGGTAACTCAATACGTTTGGGATTACTGGACGAGTGCTTCTTTGTTAGATTGCCCGTTGTTTCCGGGTTCGATGTTTTCTCTTCATCTTAATTAGGCTACTTGCTTCTCATAAACATATGTGCATTTCTGTTTGTTTATTGTATGCACAGCTATGAATCTTACTACCCTAAATATGACAATTTAGGACATTTTAAATATTTAAACTCTAATCGTCGAGGACTTAACGGTGCGCTAACGAGAATACGGTACCATTTTCAAGGACAAATTGCCAAATCACAAATCTTCAAAACTAGCAAAAAGAAATACCGATGTTGAAATTCGAACGGCGATAAGTAGCAGCAGGAGCAGTTCTCCGTGGCAAGTTGTAAAAGAAGCAAAGTATTTGTACGATGAGATGGAACCGTATTTAGTTCTCGCACTCACTTTGAAGCAACTTCGAAGCTGGCTTTGACGCCCTGCTAATCCAGGTGTCTAGCTAGCATTGAAGGTTCCCTCGGGGTAGAGCGTTGGTTGGTTCAACGAAAAGAGAAGCAAAGCAGAGAGAAAAAGGAGAGAGACGGAAGGCAGGAGAGAGGGAGGAGGAAGAGGTATGGACGAAAGGCAAATGAACGAGTCGCTCCATGAAAGGAACTCGTACAGAATCCGGGAAACCCCATACGAGGTCCCCACGACATGGGCCACCCGGCGACTAATTGGAATTCGTCTGTGGCAGTCGAAGCAAGGCTTTCTATAATTGAGACGTGGCCAGACCAGCAAAAAATCCAGAAAGGGGGAAAGGATGCACTGGCCGCTGTCTCGCGGAGAATCCTTTTCCTCTCTTTTGAACGGAAGTCAAAACTTTCCGAGGGATGATCCGGCCTGACCGTGCACTCGTTACCCGCCACGCGTATTTCAATATCATATAAATGCAAAAAACTGATCCCACGTACTGAACGACTTTGCTGATAATGTGAATTTCAAGATTTTCAAACGAAATTTTAGCCACTCGTTACCTTCCGGCACGCTCTTCTCACATATCGAATGAAATTAATGAAGGTATTTACCCGAGAATTGTAGTTCATAAATGTACTTTTATTTATTGCAAGTTAAATTTGATCGCGTCGACGAATGAATTTTTATTGTAATGGGAATTTGGAAATAATTCGAATTCGAGAATATAGAAATACGGGAATTGACGGATTTGGTACACAAGGAATTTACGGGATTAAAAATTTGGGGAGGAAAGTGTTTAAAAATCTATTAATTTAGTGACGTAAGAATTTGGGGATCTATGAACATGGGGAGTTAATGTGAAAATCGTGGAAAATGCGCCTATGCGAATACGAGAATGTAGAATTATGGAATGTAGAAATTTGGGAATCTACGTACATAGAATTCAAAGATCCGAAATCTATCAATTTGCAAACTTTAGAATTTGGGTATCTAGGTATGTGAAGTTGAAAACTTCTTTATTGAAGAAATTTGAATATTTGTAAACTTGAAAATATATTACAAATTTATAAATGTGAAAATAATTAAATTGCAATGTTCAGATTAAATGTTTCCACCGAAAATGTATGTTGCCTGCGTGTGCAGCTCCCGCGAACGTATTTAAAAAGGATACATTTCCCCGGTTTAGTTATTCAAACCATAAACGTTTAAAAACGTAGAGATGGAAGAAATGAGCAATCGTGGAAACTCTTTCCTACGTCTTCCTCCCGGCAACCCTTTCAGTTCCCAGAAAACAAGAAAAGCATAGGAGCAATTGTAAAATTAATTAAGAGACTGAGAAAATAATTAATTTTTCTAATAATTCTTACAGCCACGCTGCTATTTTCTCAACACGAGCCCGCGGCTCTGTGTTTCACGCGGCCCCACCCCCGTCGAGGAGGGACGAAATAATTTCATAAGGGGTGGCTTGAGAACCGCACCTACATTTGCGAAAACATATCTCCTTTTCCACCGCCTTCCTCTCGTCTCTGACCACGTCCAACCGCAACAAAGATCCCCGACTACCTAACCACCACCACCACCCCACATACCCACCCCTCTGGAACACCCACCCCCAACGCGTTGTACCCGCGGAAACAAGTTTTCACGACGAGAAAATTTCTGCGTCAGTAATTTGAAGCCTACATCCCGCATTCGCTTACCCCTCGAAAAGCTTCGATTTAAAATAATACGAATGTGGAGAGACGGATAAACACATTCGACGATTTATGCTTTTGAGAATTTGGATGCTGGGAGTGTAGGAATTTCTGGAAATTTGGGAATTCGGACATTTGGAAACGTTAGGAGTTGGGCGATTGAAAATTTATAAGATTTGAAAAATTTGACGATTTATAATTTTTGAGGATTTGGATAACCGGGGTTTCCAGGAATGAAGATTTGAAAATTTGAGGGCGCAGGAAGAAGAGGACACAAACTTTTAGTTTGAAATCTTTTAGTAGATTTCAAATTTGGAAGATGTGAAAATTTAGTTGTGTGGAATTTACAGGTTTGGATATTTTTGAATTTAAACATTGAGAAATATCACGATTTCAGAATTCGGAAATTGAAGTTTTGGAGATGCAACAATTTAGAAATTTGGAACGTTTGAAATTTCCGAACTGACGAATTAGAAAATTTGTGGAACTGGAAACTCCGAAATTGTTATCAAATAATGCATTGCTTACTGTAACAAATAATTTAAATTATTAATAAATTAATAAATTTATTGAAAGGGAATTGAACAGCATGAAAATAAATGTTAAGTGATTATTCGAAAAATAATTAAATTTCAAGTTACAATAGTTCTCAAAATTGAGAGGCATACTAAATAAAAAATTTAATCATTAATTGAAGTTGTTTCGTAAAAAAAATATTTATTTTAAGATGAAGAAAATTAAACGCGTGAATATTCTGTAAAGAATAAGTATTGTTTTTAAATAAAAGAAATAAATTAACTTAATTTTAGAAATTTAAGAAATTAATCAATTAATTAATTTTATTATTCATAAACGAATGTATAAAAATGATATAATTAAATCAGATGGTTATTGATTGTAAAATATCCGTTCTATTGCAAGTTAACTTTTGTCTGCTTACTTTACTTTGAGTATAACTTACCCACTCATTACAATTTCATTTTATACCTTTCTGTACCGCTTACTTTTTAAACATTCTATCATTCATTACACTCGTTATAATTATGTTATATACTTAATTGTTGCAAATAACAATGCTAGTATTTAAAAAAAATACCCATTCTTCATGTATGTATGTATATTGCGTACTTACATTACATACTTCATTACGCACATACATTAAATACTTCTGTTTAATTACACATATTAGTGAGTCTGCAAACCCGGTGCTTCGCGCGAATTCGAATGTGTATTTATAATTTAGAATACCTACTGCAAACAGTATAGGTAGAACAAAAATGAGATGTAAAGATTTTAAAGCCGCCCTAAACGATTAAACGAGGCTCTAACGAAAACGATATCAAATTTGATTATTGTTAATTTGTCGCCAACTGACGTTATTGACGATCAAGTACCGTGGTTAACAATGAATTAGAGTTATCAACGTGGTCATAGTCGATTGTAAGCGTTAAAAATGATGAAAAATGACATCCAAACACGGTTCCTGAGACAGGTTCCTGTCGCCAGAACGCCGTCAAAATTTGGACAGCAAATTCAGAACATCTTGCGAGTCTACCCTCAAAATTTTAAATCAAAAGATAAAAAATTACGGTCTGTAGCGGACAAACAAACAAACGAACGAACAAATGCGGATTGAGTCGTCCCAGGAGCCTTACTTCGTTTTAAAAAGTGATCAGTAAAAGCAACAGAGCAAACATCCGAAATATTAATACATTTCGATGCAATTGAAACGATAGCATCGTAGTAAGTCGAGGTCGCGGTCGAGTGCACCGGGACCCGAGTCCATGGTTCTCTCTCCATGTGTTTGATCATTGTGTTATACGGTTCCCTTGGTGCACACTTGCCATAAGTGTATTTTGAAATTTCGCTCGTTGTAATAATCTTCCGCCGCCAGGTAGAAACCTGCGTACTCCAAGGCTCGCCCCTTGGTCAAACGTATTTTCGCAACGGTACCCATACGTCGTCGGCCGTTCCTCAAGGTGTGGGTGCGTGGATAGGTGCGTGTCCACACGTGCGCGCACACATACGCGCTCCACGAGAATGAAACTCGTACAGAAACGTCCTGCAGGTGTGGACGAACCGTAGAAACCGTAGTTTGGTCAGTCAGAGAGCATAAAGGCTCTCGAGAAATTAATTCTCTTGCAGACACATACACGTACACCTGTCGCTACACCATGTGTGTATAAAATGACACACGGACACGCGTGCACACGCGAACGGGTAAAAGGTGTGGGCCACGAAAGCGCGAACCGTAGGTAGGTACGTGTTTTATTATTGAATGGCCTCCTTCCCGGACTGCGAATCAACTTGGCAATTGGTTTATTATAATTTCATTGTGTTTTCATTACCCGGGTTAATTTGCGCACGACCCGCATGTCTCCCTTTATTAGCAGACCCCCTGGAGGTCTTCAGACGCACGCACACTTTGGATTCGTGTCGCGGTTCTTTCCTCTGCTGGATAAATCTCGTTGACGAGGAATTTAGAATAAATACTATTATTTAGGTATACAGGGTGATACGAGCGAATGTCGCCCTCGCCCGTGAAGGAAGGGTGGTCATTTTCGATGAAACTCGATGTGCGAAGAACATTTATATGCACAGGTCATTTTCGCAGGATTTTGAATGTTTCTTGTTTCTCTTGCATATTATAATGTTTTTGTAGTTGTCACAATGCAACCATACATGAACGAAATTTTTCATAATGGAATAATTCTCAAGATTTTCAAGGGTATTCATTGATCTTTTTGCCTTGCATATTATAATTTTGATTTTACTCGTAAACGAAATCTTTCATATCCCAATTATTCATAAACAAAATTTGTCATAATGCAATCATTACATGAAAGGAATTCTTCATAATGGAATAATTATCAGAATTTTTAATGTCGTTGATTGATTTTTTTGTTTAAGAGTATAGTCCTTTCCTTGCATGTTATAATTTCATTCCATTCGTAAACGAAAGTTTTTAATGTACTCATTCATAAGTGAAATTTTTCATAATGCATTCATTCGTGAATGAAACTTTCCATAATACATTCAGTATTTTTTCGAATTCAAAATGATGAACAATGTGCGATTATGAAGCAATTTCTGGCTCACAAAATTAAATTACATGCGAGATTCTTTTATTGAAAACGAAAAAGTTTAAAAATCTGTAAACTTGAAACCCGTAAGAAATTATTAATTGAGTAAAAAAAAAACTAATTATAGCAGTAAAGATACTAACCAGTATAGTTAATACTAGTTGAGTTTCATAGGAAATATTTGTTCCATTTTCAGCAATAAGTGGCTATCTGGGTAGATCACTTTGAACGTACATATTAATTTCATGTCCTGATATTACAGAGTACAAATATTGTGGTGATCATGTAGCAAAATGTGAGGTGTCCATATTTTGTCGGAATTAAGATACGTGTTTCTTTATGCAGGAAAATGTAGTCAGTTCTGGATATTAGAAAGGTGGTCATCTTAATATCTCCTAGAATTATGTAAAGGATAGAAAACATGTTGCAATATGTAAGAAAATAAATGACATATTGCAATGTATAAGAAAATACACGACACGTTTCTATATGCAAAAAAAATTATATAAGAGAGTGAATGACATATTGCAACATGTAAAATAACTTTGTGAAAGCATGAATGGCATGTTGCAATATATCTTCCGAAGCCCTCAAACTATTATAAATTGTTAATAATATATACATTAAGTTCTACGTTAAGATGGTTGTATTACAACAAATGAGCTGAAAAACTAGAACAACAATAAACTTGACAAATGAAGTAATCGTGATCGACTTTACATGTAAAATACGTAGCTTTTGGTATAATATTGACATAACTAGTTAAAAAACTGAACATAAATTTTTAAGCTTCGTACTTTGGTACATAAAGCAGAACAGAATAAATTAAAAATAATAAAATTTCGTGGAAATGAGGTGTTTAATGAAATGGTATTAAAAAAGTATTTTTATTTTCTTATTACATTTACCTACCAGCTTTACTGTTAGGTGCATCATGATTATAATTATCGTTAAAATCATACTAAGGCATATTTCTATATCAATTGTAATAATTACATTCATTTAAAAAAAAATGGACCAAATTTTTAAAAATATAGACAGCTCATTAACGCACCGTAGTATATATCCACATTGTTTAAACAATGTGTAAGGCGGCAGTGGATAGATTGCACGATTTCATTATAACTTGCAGACTTCGTATCGCGAATACGGAAAGATCCGCAGTCTAATTATCGCATACTCCCATGCAATTTACGTTTCAATACGGTTATTTCGTTTCCTTCCAAATCCCATACGAAAGCACCTCAAAGGATGCTATGTACCAATCAAATTCGTTTAATCCGTCTGCTTTAAAACCGGTAGGAGCAGCAACGAAAAGGAGTAAAAAACTTGCAAAATCTCAATGTAAATCGTTAAACGGAATCCGAAGTAGCGGCACACACACGCGCATACACACGTGTCAATCTGTTTACACGTCGAGTGCAGCAGGGAAGATTCAGATACGAGGAACTGACGACCCCTGACGTGTCTGATTCCAACGTTCCACGCGCTAAAACCCGACCAGGCGAACGATCTACCTGCTGCCTTCTTCCTTTTTCCTTTTTTTTTTTATTTTCATTGGAAGAACGTGTTACTGTTCTGTCGTTCTTTGACACCCTTCCCGGTTACGTCAAACATGGACCAGCGAGAATAGGATGAAAAAAGAGACGAAAACTGGAACTGAACCGTGGAACGGGAGAGAAAGAAGAAAAAATATAGGTTCGGAGCCTTTTGATTGACTGTTTGAACGATTTTTGCTCAGTTGGGCCACGGTTGCCGGGCTGGCATTGATTATCGCTTATTGAATTTGTATGCCAGCAAGCAAGGGATGCTACGAAGGGGTCGTCCAAAGTCGCCATCAGGGGATGCTGCTCGTAAAGCGTTTTACTCTCGCCTAGACGGACAAGATTTCGTTTACTTTATCGGCTCTAGCCATCGAGACGTGTCAGAGAAGAAATCGAGCCTTGAATCGACAGTAAAATAATAGAATTAGGGTATGGTTTGAATAGCTTAAAATAAAATATACACACTAAATTAAATAAAACTGAAACTTTATTCTATGAACGCGAAGGATGTCTGCACTGTACGAATGCTAAAATCGAAGTGAGAATAAAAGAGAAAGCTTGGAAGAGAAAAACCTCTATTGGGCCCTCTTGAAGAAAACTTAGAGAAGTTCACATGTGTTGTTTTCAACTCGGACCTTTCCGGAGAGACAAGCTGCAGGCCTTCAATTTCTGACCTGAGGACTGTTAGGCTATGAAAAGACATTGTCACTGTCCTTCGACACTCGACTTATTTTTGCAGATAGATATTCCCACACATAAAATAAGCGAAGAATGTATAATTAATCGTTTTCACTCGAAAGGTGGCCCACACTCACCACTTTGTTTAACACACTGGCGCAGTTGAAAATTTGATTAGGTAGTATTATTCTAATTAACGGACCTTAACAAATATGTCGCAATATCTTGTTTTATTTATTATTCATGGATCCAAGTAATTAATGCGAGTGTTTCCAGTTAGGTAACTGATCAAATTCTTGCTAAATAGACAATTGATTTATAGGGAAATTTAAGCGTCACACATATGGGAGTAGGTGTTTTTTTACTAAATATATAATGTTGTACATATGACGTATACATACAATGAAACAACTATAGTCGTAATTAATAATAGAGAGATAATAACTTCAAAACAATTGATCAAACCTTCTAACCAAAAAAATTTTATACGCTACTGGTAAAAGTACCTTCGCGTGCAAAGGGTTAAGAAATTGTGAAAGACTATCAATAAACACTCGAATATAACTAATTATGTAACAATACAACTAACAAGACAACTATAACTAATTATATAACTACACAACTAACAAAAAAACTATAACTAACTCTAGAGACAGTGGCAAAGTTCATCATATTGGAAATAACAAAATATTCACACCAGCGGAATTAATTCTGGAAACTTTGAATAAAAATATTCTTCGTTTTATATACAATATTCTGCTACACTAAATTGATGCCAGAATATTTTTAATGTAATATATCATGTTTATACTTAGGCCCGAAGATTAGAAAATAATAATTAGAATATATAGCACTGCTCAAATTTTTTACTAACTTATAAAGGAGCAAAACGTTGATTTGCAAGCGTTTCCAATATGCACAAATGTGCATTTCACCCTTTATTTCACAAATAAACCTGACCTTCATTACAAATACGTTGGCTATTAATAATACTCCTTACGGTGTAAAGAAACGTAAGGTTTAATCCTTTACGGGGTTATCCTGTCCTATGTCGAGTGTGACTCGACTTGGTGTTTCTCTTCAATTACAGAAATAATTCATATAAATAGGTTAGTTGCAGATATTTTCATTTCTTTGCCACTGGTAATAAATTAAAAATATATTTGATACGCATCCAGCATTATTGCAATGCATTTTATTGTAAACTCGCTTCTTGATCTACTTCATAAATTAATTAAGGAGCTGCAGGCAAAAGAAATTAAGGACCGCAAAGGGTTAAATTTATCTTTCAGGCAATTGTGACAATAACAGAATATTTTGCGCGAGCAGTTCGAAAGAAGAAAATGACATAAGCGAAACCAACCAGCGGGCAATACTTTTTCAATCGACTGGACATCGCAATGTCAATAAACGTCCAATTTGTTCGTCGTTTCCTAAAGCAGTACTCTTTGGAAAATTACCCAGTTCCACGATAATCCCTGGAGAGATTGAACGTGTATCACACAGAGAAATATTTTGCCTGACCAAAGAGGTAACCCGTGGCTCTCTATCTTCTCTATCTCGTTCCTTGTCCCTTGAACCCTTTTCTACCCATTTTCCATCTCTCCGGCTTCAAGCAACATATACCTTTCGCATTTATGCTTACATGCCTCGTCCAGTTCACGATGTGTTCCTGAATTATTGAACGACACCGGGGATCAGCCGCGAAATGGTAACGCCTCTCGAATTTTAAGCTGAACTCCATGGAGCGATGTCGGTCATTGATTCAGAAATAATTTAAAGAATTTGTGAACTCATAATCTCGATTCAATTGAATATGTTGATAATATTTATAGAAATAATTCAGTTACTTGCAAATAAAAATAACATTTTGTAAATCATTGGGTGTTTCATTAATTTCTTCGAGGAATCGTTTGCAAGTAAGACCTAATAATTTTGGAAAGAAAAAACACTGAGATTTCTTGAGAGATGGGAAAAATGGTACATCAGAACAATTCATATTTAATGCAATAAGTCTACCTTCAATAATAGGTATTGCGTATTCATTTCGTATCAAAAAAGCAAGAAACTTATGGAACAGATTAATACATAGTAGAATATATTTGTGGAACATACTAGTGGGACACATTAATGATAGCTTGTCATTTCATAATCTGGAAATTGAATACTGTAAAATTTGTGGAACGGAATAATTTGATACTTCGAGGATTAACGAATTTTGAGTTTATCCAAAGAAGCATAGACATTTCAAACTTGTACACTTCTAAAATAATAAAAATAAATATAATTAATCTATTAATTGTGATTAATGAACAAATTGAGGATACTAAATTTCAATAAAAATATGAATCTGGATAGTCTGAGTATCGACGCGGTATACCCACAACTCCTAAAAAGTGTTGAGGGACAAATGTTAAATTAACACCAATAAATATTAAGTAAAATTGAGATTTTAGTCATTTAATATTTTTTGTTAAACCAATAACCTGAGTTTACAAATTACAAAAAACTTAGATATTTGGAACTTTGGATATTTGAGAGTTTGTTGTTTTCAAGCATATAAACTTGTTCAATTTAAAGGTAGAAATTTGGAGGTCGGAGAATTTGAGCATTTGAAAATTTAGGAATTTCAAATTCGGTAAATGAAAAAGATTGAAAATTTGAAAACATCGTAATTTAGAAATATAGAAATGTTGGCAATTGGAGATTGGAAAACCTAGAATTTGGCTTAATTTAATAACGAAAGAATGTTACAATTAGAAAATTTGGAAAGTGGGGAATTTGGAAATTAAAAACTTAGGAATCTAGAATTTAGATATTTGACAACTTGACGTTTGAAATGTTGAAAATTTAAGTAGTTGATAGCTTGATGTTTGAAAAGTTGAAAATAAAGAAATTTGAAACAGCTTGAAAATTTGTGGGGTTAAAAATGTATATACTTGGATATTTCGAGACTTTCGTGTTTCAGAATGTGATCGTTCGATAAATTGTGCATTTGAGAATTTAGAACTTTGGAAACTTCTTAATTTGAATACTTTAAGATTTCGTAAATTGACAAATTTTCGGGCACGAAAATTTAGAAATTCAGAAATTTCAAGTTTACATACTTCATCACTCAAAATCTCTTTCTTTTCTACTCTTCCTTTCTATTTCAAATTTAAAACAAGCCTACATTGTCCCGAAGTGTATATAATGCGATTTTGACACAATCATTTTGAACCTTGATCTTCCTTAAACCAAATCACTTTTGTCACTTTATTTATATCTACAATCTAACATATACATAATATATAATATCTGTAACGTTAACCCTTTGCTGTACTCTGACGAATCTGACTCGTAATCCACTCAAAGTTTAAACGTGATAAATCTTACTCAAATTTTTAATACGTTTTAGATTAAAGTTCAAGTGCAATTATAATTTGCGTAGCCAACGGTCGCTGAGTATAAGATAGACGTAACACTTTAATTTTCTTTTTTTGTTTTCTGCCTGACGCGTCTGGCAAGTAAATTCTGAAAACATGCTTAATAAAAATATACGATAGTCCAAATACAAAGTCACAGATCCACTTACGGATCTAAAAGCGGATTCTTCCATTTCATTCTTTTCGTGTCACCTATTTTGCATCAGCCAGTACATCCCGTATGCAATTAAAATCTGTAACCTTTTCAAATATTTGCCCATTACAACGAATCCATCTTCATTCGAAAAGCGAACGGGCGGTTCGACACAGGCCATTTACGGCGCATTTTTTCCCACCGGATGGACAGAAAATATTTATAGAGGGAATCAATATCGTTGTTTCGCTGCGTGCGAGGAAAAATCAAGATGAATACGATTGGGGTAGAAATCGCGTCGGCCGATAACCCGGCCGCACTTTCCGCCAATTTCCCCGACAATATGCAATAATATTAAAATTAATGGCGTCACGGAGTTCCGTAAAAACATTGCTCCTCCACGCGACACGCCCGTTCGCCTGCGTCGAAAAGAGAAGCACCGGTGGCCGTTGTACCCTTCGTGTCCTGCAGACGAGGATCCACCTAAGTCAGACTGCAAGGGGACATAACGGGACCCGTGTCACGGAAAGAGACAAACCAACCAGGTGGAATTGAGAGAGACTGATAGCGCCGCGAGAGCCCACTCGTAATAATCTCCGCTAATTTAGCTTCTGGAATACGGTAACTGTATCGTTAATATTCTGAACCCGGTTAATAATAGATGTTGATGCGCCATTTGGGCCGATGAGATTTTGGGCTGGAGTTCGAGACTGAAACGTGGACCCAACACAACGTCGCCCTTTGGTTCTCCGTCGAGAGCTCGCTGTGTGGGATGCTGCCTCGAGGATATGCGGTCAGTTATCCTGCAGGACTCGGCCGTTTATAAATGTTACATCGATTGTCCGGATCATGGCCACCGTATGCCGTGTTTATAACAGCGTTTTTATAACAGGGAAACGTTTCGGACGATCTTTGGGGATGTGGAGACGCTGTTGCACGCCAATTGAACGTTAATGAAATTGTTTTATTTTGGCGCTGCGATAGGTGGAATAATATGTGTTTTAAGTATTAAGGTATTTATAAGGTAATTATAAGGACAATTGCAACACATGTAACTAGGGACATGATATATAATTACAACATATGCAACTACACACATGACATGTAATTAGAACACACACATAAGTGAGGATATGGCGTATTATTACACGTGTGAACAACACGTAACTTTATACGTGTCCACTTTTGGGACAGATTAAATCGTTGTTGACAGATTAAATGTTGATATATGGCTAAAGAAATTCACTGTTTACTAGGGATTTTCATCACAGAAAATCGTTATAGAAAGGTAGAGTTAAGGCATAGTCAATTAGAAAATTTTGAGATTTCAAATTCAAAATTTCAGAATTTCAAGATTTTAATATTTCAAGATTTCAAAATTTCAAGATTTTAGAATTTCAAGATTTCATACTTTCAAGATTTCAGAATTGCAAGATTTCAGAATTTCAGAATTTCAAGATATCAGAATTTCAAGATTTCAGAATTTCAAGATTTTAGAATTGCAAAATTTCAGAATTGTAAGATTTCAAAAATTCATGATTTCAGAATTGCAAGATTTCAAAATTTCAAGATTTCAGAATTGCAAGATTTCAGAATTGCAAGAATTTCAGAATTTCAAGATTTCAGAATTTCAAGATTTCAGAATTGCAAGATTTCAGAATTTCAGGATTTCAGTATTTCTAGATTTCAGAATTTCAAGATTTCAGAATTGCAAGATTTCAGAATTTTAGAATTTCAGAATTTCAAGAATTCAGAATTTCAGAATGTGAAAATAGAAAAATCTGGTAATTCGAATATTTCGGAATTTACGCATGCAACATAGATCGGCAGAAGATATGAACATGTATTTCTCGTTTCTATAAACCAATCGTTTTGGAATCATTGCACGGAGAATCACCCTCTGACAGATTTCCAAGCAAATCCAACAAAGAGCATATTTTTCTCCCCCGTGACATTGGCCATTGGTGGCGATAGCCACCAAGTGCCTTTTTATCGAGTCAATGTGCCATCCCCGCCAGTTTTATTGGACGGGAAGAGGCATCCATCGCTTTTCCGCGCCGACTTCGACTTTTTCATGCGAAGGAAATCTCAACGGCCGCCGAGGGGGTAAACTGCTAGGAAGTGGGAAAAAAAAGGACGGACAGATAGGTTCTCCCTCGGCTCCGGGTAGATATCCCCGGAAGACCAATTTTGCGATACGAATACGAGGACGAGAAATATGAATACTTCGCTTTAAAGGACATAAAATGACCCCGAGATGGTGGCCTTTATAGACACGTTGGAATGTAGCACCTCTGGCGGTCCATAAACGGTGATCTACGTATGCGAATTTCGTCCTGGTATCAAGATTGGATGACGAAACAAAAAGGGGATGAGATGTACAGGGTGTTTCCGTTCTGACGGTCACTTCTACAAAAAATCTATGTGAAACAATCACGTAAAAATATGGAATAATACAATATATTTTCGTATGTACATTTTTGGAACAGTTCAAATCGTATGCACGTATTTGGATGAACCGAATTTAAATGGTTTTCAAGTAGTTGTATGGCGAACGAAACAATCCCTAATTTCTATTGATTCACAAATTCGGGTGGAAATGAAAAACCGTGTGACCTATACAGTCGATCTGGGCATTTCCGAAAAAATTACCACAGCAAGTAACAAAATCGAGATATATGTCGACACAAATAGGTAGCTGCGAGTAAAGGTCTCTACTTCTAGGCTTAAGGGTTCTGGTAACCAAACTAACAATGCTGAATAGAATGTAATTTTTTGGATGTAAATGGTGATTTACTTAAGTAACCTATTGATTTGAAAATATAAAAAGTTTCCTATATCTATAGCTGTACATATGTATACATATACACATATGTACAGTCGTGGACAAAATTAAGTGGACAGGTTTCACAAATAACAAAAGGTTAATTTAATTTAACCAATAATGCCTATAACTCAAAACTTTATTGCACAATTATATACATTAAATAAATGTTTTGTCAAGTCTACAGAAGCATTTCATGACCTAAATTTATAATTTATTTAAATCATTGTGACAAAACAAAAAATTTTTTACATTTCTGCAATATCCACTTAATTTTGTCCATGACTGTATGTATCTAAACATATTAATGTTTCGATAGAAACTTGGATTGACGTTTTATCCTTTTTCTATGCCACTGTATTCGAAGACCTATCACATTTGGTAGAAATGAATGTATCAACAGAAACTTGAATTGACGTCTAATCCTTTTGCTATGAGACTGTATTCTAATATCTAATATATATAGTTTAAATTAATGTATTAGAAACTTGGATTGACGTTTAATCCTTTCGTTATATTAGTATATTCGAAGACCAATCACATTTAGAATAAACGAATGTATCAATAGAAACTGGACGTCTAAACCTCTCGCTATGACATTGTATCCTAAGACGTGACACGTTTCGAATAAATTTTAATACTAACACAATTAATATAATACATTACTAAGTAGCGTTGCCGGTATGAATACAGCGAAAAGGGTTGAAACAACATGGTACAGAAATCGAAGTCCCTCAGATCGAGGTTCCTCCGGTGACCGATAACCCTAACAAGGGGTGGTCGGCTTTCACTTTTCGACAAATCCAGCCTCGTCAACCCTTGATTTTTAGCGTTCCACAACGAGGACCAAAAGCAAAAGCGAGTTCAGAGATTTATTCTCCGTCGTTGCCTCTGGAGGCCCTCCATCTCGTGCAGCCTCCTTCAACCCCGTCGGCGGTCTCTTCTCCACCTACGCTCGGCCTTTATTGACCCTTTATACATCTATTTATTATGCCGTGGCCCTTTGTATGCGACGGTAGGACACGAATGAAAGGGCCCCCGGTGTACTTGCCTCGACTTCTCCTCTCTCTCTTTCTCTCCGTCTCTCTTTCCCCATGGCTATATTTGACCAGTATTATAAAAATCAACCGACCGATTTCCTACGTAAAATATTACGCCCGTGCGTCCCTGAATATTTTATCGCTGTCCACCCTATCGCTCCCTCTCGGCTCGCTCTTTCCACCCCCGTTCCCGTCGGGGACAAAAGGGAAAACGGAAGGAGAACCGTTTTCGAGGGGTTGCCCACGCGATCCCGCTTCGCTTCGTCGCGTGCCCTTTTCCTCGGAATGCGATCTTTCAAAGGGAAGAATTCTTGCGGTCAATATGGAATCTTCATGCAATTCTTACGATTCAACGTTTCGACACACGCTACTATCTGCTTTACAAATGCACGGTCCGCGTTTTTGCAGACACGCAGAATGCGGGACCTCGCTATTTCGATGGCCTTGGAATATTATGCCACGATCGTAATTCTAAACAGTTTTATTCAATGCAAATAATCGGGGTCTTTCTTCGTTTTTTTTTTTTTTTTAGAGTTTTATAGATCTACGATTTACGAGTACCAATTTATGAGGTTTTATCTGCATAATTCTTATACATATTTCACCTGTGACCTGGACCTATAAGAAAATGTAACTGTCACATTCCTGTGACGGTTAGGGCAATGCAAAATTACCATGACTGGTACATAACTTATACACAATTAAAGTTTATTTTGAATACCTATTTTTATTTAAACATTGTTATTTGAAGTTCTCACTTTTAGTTAATAGACTAATGAGAAATTTTTCATTTATGAAATTTTGCCATATATATTTAATTTAATATTCTATCCTATTTTTTAATAACAATATTTGTACAGTATATAAAAAGGGCGAAATTTCAAAAAAAGGATCCCTCAACCTCAAAAGGATAAAATCGACTTAAATTTGATTGCATTATACATATGTATAATATATAATATATGTATTATAATATATGAATCATTTAATATACGTCTTATAAGGAAACTTATTTGTCTTATTACAAAAAATAATATCACGTTGATTTCCTCATATATGTAATTATTATTACAGCAACATATCATCTGAAATTGTATTAAAGATAAAATTAGTATTTCATAATTTTTTCAAAATTCTTTGAAATTTTCATTCTCAAATTACGTTTTATTTCAATTATAACTTCATTCATGCAAAGTCCAGGAGTTTGACTTTATGACACTGTATAATAAGATAATCAATGATTTACCGATTTTGACAAACGAAGATCAACAGTTGAACGTTTTTCGCTGAAACAGAAGTTCACAGAGCTTCCCACAGTGATTTGACGCGTCGCATCTTTTCTTTGTTCCATGCATCAATTTTCCCTGACAGAAATTCGCCATTAACCGGGCTAATATATGACAAGATTCCAATCTACGACGACGACTGGTAGCAGTAGCCTCAACGGGAACAAGGACGCGGACTCGACGCGTAGGAACGTATTCCAACGGCACACCGGCTACTAATCTAACAGAATTATAGACGGTGACGGTAGCTAATTGTCTATCTATATCTGGTCTGACGTAGGTGTGTCTCAATGTGCCCTCTCATACGGCCCGTTTGTATATGCGTACATTGTATTGTGGCCGAGTCCGAGGGCTAGGACCAACCGACCGTCCGTCAGGTCTCTCCTACACCGATTCTCCCTCGCATAATGGCCAGGCCGAGTACGTGCATTCCTAATAATGAAGACAACGATAAATCAACGTGGAGAATACGGCCGCGGATGTGCGCCGAATATCCTATGCATAATATCGCGTCATTATCTCTCTGTACTACCGTGTATGTGCCCTCCTCCTGTGCACGCATGGGATCTCCCAGAGTCGACTTTGGCGGGGCCTTCGCGACAATCGACCTGCATTAGAGCACGCCGGGTTGCAGGTTAACAAAGTGCGACTATGCCATGGGATAGGTCTGGACCAGCTCCATGTCACTAAGACAAACAGTTTAAAACCAGGTCCCCCAAATATTGTTAGAGAAATAGATCTGCGTCAGCTTCATGTTACAAAGTTAAATGTTTTCTAGTCAGTCTCACCAAACCGTTTTTAGAAAAATAGGTCTGGACCAATTCCTATCGCAAGGACAGCTGTTTCAGAGCTAGCTCCATCAAACTGTTGTTAAAAAATAGATCTGGACCAGCTTCATGTCACTAAGACAAATAATTTAATACTAGGTCCACCCAAATATTGTTAGAACAATAGATCTGCGTCAACTCCATGTTACAAGGTCAAATGTTTTCAAACCAGACTCACCAAATCGTTTTTAGAAAAATAGGTCTGTACCAACTTCATGTCGCAAGAACAACTGTTTTAGAGCTAGCTCCATCAAACTGTTGTTAAAAAATAGATCTGGACCAGCTTCATGTCACTAAGACAAATAATTTAATACTAGGTCCACCCAAATATTGTTAGAACAATAGATCTGCGTCAACTCCATGTTACAAGGTCAAATGTTTTCAAACCAGACTCACCAAATCGTTTTTAGGAAAATAGGTTTGGACCAACTCCATGTCACAAGGACAACTGTTTTAGAGCTAGCTCCTTCAAACTGTTGTTAGAAAAGTAGACCTAGACCAGCTCCGTGTCATTGGGGCAAATGTTTTAAAATCAGACCTACACACCGTTGTTAGAATAGTAGATGTGGATCAGCACCACGCCACCAAAACAACTTTTTTAAAGCTAGCAAACTATAGTTTATTTAAGTCCTGCAAACTATTTTAGAATCGCGAGAGTTGCTGAGTTGAAAAGTTTTATGTGTTATCCAAATCATTGTAACTTACTTAATCCTCAATCTTAATTACTTAAATCTATATGTCATGTTTCATGCAGTGCCAAAAACAATATTGCAACACTATTGCTAGATAAATAGATGTGAACTAGCTCCATGTCACCAGGACGACTGTTT
The DNA here is from genome assembly GCA_947623535.1 of Coelioxys conoideus. Taxonomy (NCBI): domain Eukaryota; kingdom Metazoa; phylum Arthropoda; class Insecta; order Hymenoptera; family Megachilidae; genus Coelioxys; species Coelioxys conoideus. The sequence continues at coordinate 10,262,282 of OX392451.1, read as the reverse complement.
TAACTGTGTGGGGTACAGGATTTCAGAGACAAAAATAGACCGCCATTGAACAACAATTTTATCAAATATCATTTTTAACAAAATCGGTATATTTTTTTAACAATTGAATCACACAATGTGAACAGATGAAAAGAAGTAATAATACAATTCAATTTGTTGTAAAAGGGTAAGACTCAAATAATCTCATGGTGCCACACGAGTACGCAGCTTTAGCAATATTTTGAGATAGAACGAAAAATGTCCCACCATGTATTAAAAAGTAGGATATTTTCCATCCGAGTGTTCTATAGAGTTAAAGCTAGCTCTTCCAAACTATTATTCGAAAAGTAAATCTGAACCAGCTTCATGTTACCAAAATAACTATGTCAATATTAGATCCACCAAACTGTTATCAGAAGAATAGGTATGAAACAGATCCACGTCACCACGCCAAGTATTTAAAAACCAAAAACTGTTGTTACAAAAATGAAAATAAATAAATTACTAACAAATATTGTAACCGTCCATCGACAGAAAATAGGAAACACGGTGGATGTCCAAAGCTGACTTTCTCAAAAATTAAGCCGAATATTGAAAAATTTTCTCTTGCATTTATTCCTTATTTTTCCGTAAGAAAATATCCGCCGCTATCCCGTGAATAGAGTTCCAATGAACGGAACGTTCATAAGATCCTCTTTCCAGCGTGTTCGACCAAGCTAACATCCTGTGTTGAGCGGAGAAGCAACAAATCCAGAAGGGAACACGAGCCGCAGGATGTGGCAGCTGCGAAATCCGGTAATTCGAATAAGAATTCGCGAACGAGATATCGAAGGAACGAATGAAAAGAAAAGAAGGAACGACAGTTAACGGCCCGTGTTTCCATGATCGTCAAATTGGCTGCACATGATGCGATGGATATCGGTTACTCGTTTCCTTCGATAAAACAGCTCGCCTCTTCCGTCTTTTCGAATCGTTTAACTTCCTTTCGCGGCAGAGACGTTTACCGTCACGCGGGATTGTTTTACTTCTGATTGTACACTGTTTCGCGGTGAAAAATGCTATAGATACTCCGCGGATGGAACGGATCTCAACTTTCATTACCATTCTAACGCGCATCTCGTGTAACGCGCTTTGTCATCCTGAGCTGCTCCACGCTTTGTATCCGCTTCCTTCTCAAATTCTTCGGCAGTTTACCGATTAGAGGCTGTTAAATGTTTTAACACGGCCCGGAACAGAATTTATACTCGTTACCGTGTTACGTAAGAGAGAGAAGGAAAATATGATGCACTTTTGGCAGCTTTTTGATGCTGCCATATTCTTGTCGCTAGCTTAGTTCGTGACAAATTGCGTTTTTATGAAAACAGCTCCCTTTTAACATCTTATGACATGATTATTCTCTGCAATTAGAGGAACAGATTGGTTTTATACGATTAGTAATATTCACGTTTAAAAGGAATTTTTGTAAAACATTACACTGGCGTCATTTCTTGATTTTAAAAACACGCTGATATATCGCGTTGCACAAATAAGGATCCAGCGCTTTCAAATTTACGGAAATAAGTGTTATGAACATGCGCAGATCTCGAAAGCGTTAATACATGAACTATAATCCGTTCATATACAGGGTGGCACTTTTAAATATTTTGTTTTATCCAAGGGAAAAAAATAGTCGATGATTTAATGCTCATTGCTCGATATAATCACCCTTTGCACGAATAATTTCATTCAAACGGTGAAAGAATAAATCGCACGCTGCCCGTACGTGTGATTGTACAATCTTCCATTCCCGGACAAGTACTGATTTTGAAGCGTCCAAACTTCGACGTTTCATTACATTGACCTTGGCCTCCAAAATAGCCCAAATACATTACAGTCAATCATTAAATAGATTACATTCAAATGCTGGAGCTCACGAACGATAATTGGAACTGATGTTTCAGCTAAATATAAAGCAATTACAGAATTACGCTTCAAATCCATCAGTATAACCTTACTTTCAGATGTAGTATACGAAAATGCTTCTGCACGCATATAAACAATTGAATGAATTATAAATATGGCAACTTTCAGATGGATTGCGCGAGCGGATCGACCAATGCATCAGTATGGAGTTATTTAGTCACAGATCATTCCAGCCACCCTGTATAACACAAAATATATAAGCCACATAAGGCAAAATACTGCGACTGATTTTATTAGGTTAGGTTCAATTGAAACCCAGATTCCTTTTTAAATAACACTGTACAACAGCAAGGATAAATGATGTACAATATTCGTTCGCTAATGTCATTTTTATACGAAATGTTTGTATAAACCGGTTATAATATTTTTAGCATCTTTACTGTAATTTATGCTTCTTTTGTTAGTTTACTTATATAAAAATCGATGTTGACAAACGGTCGTCTTACGCGGTTAATTATTTTCAACGAAGGAAAAGTGTATTGTCTAAAACCGGAAATGGAAGTGCTTAGTAGCAGATATTTAGACCGTACGTTGCATTGACAATGACGAAACAAGCTACGTCAACGAGGATGTTGCAATAACTTTACTAAATGACGTGCGGACTAAAGGGACATGCATCACGATCCAATACTAATGCGTGTCCAATGTAGGACGCAGCAAGCCCGTGCTGCTATCATCGACGCGATCAATCCCACTCAATTAGCCTGATCATTGATTATTGCCATGTATAATGTCATGATCTGCTTTGTACGGTTATATATGAGAATATATGCTTAACACGTTCACTGTCCTACTCGTTATTGGTCAATTTACTTTAATTGTCTAATTATTTAATATCATGTGTCTCGTCTGACAAGGGTTAACCAAATACTATTTGACATAAGAATTAAATGAAATCGATTTCAACGAATTACATAAGAAATTATTAGCATTCGATATTTTTATTTATAATATAACTTTTTGATAATATTTTCATAGGTTTCCTTGCTAGCTTAACTTTTTATTATATTCTGCATATTTTATTCTATGAAGTTAATAAATTGTCATGTTTTTTTAATTCATTTTTAAACATCGATGACTAATAAACTCTATGGATAATGAAATCTTAGTCATCATAAATTTTTTAATTTGTAATTATACATTTTTGTTGCGTTATTGCAAAATCATATAAATTTTCAATATTACGTTATTCATCTACAACAAAATTTTCTTAAAAAAATTTTCTGTTGCTAATATTCTACACGAAATAACGTACTATAAAATCCTTTTATTTGTATAAACATAAATAAGTAGCAAATGTTATACAATTATACATAATTCATTTTAAAAACTTTGTCTCAAAATTACTTAAAATAGAGTAATTATAAGTTTATATAATTATTAATTAGAAATTAATGATTGTAAATGTTTGTTGTATCTTTGTAAACTGGTACAAATTTTTAATGTTGCATTATTTTTTCTTTCAAAAAATTATTTTAGCGAAGAATGTACATGAAGTAATAAACTATGAAATTCTTTTATTTCTTAAATATAATTGTTTTCAGTCTTTTTATGATTCATAAAATGTGCTATTCATTTCTATTTGAAAAAAAACGGATGAATTTCATAATGTATCATCTTTTTTTTCTAAGAACGTTTTTCCTTAAAAAAATTTCTTCGAAGAAAAATATCAATTTATTACAAAAATGATCCCCTTCCCTTCCAAAAAATAACAAAAATCATACCACAAAATTACAAAATCCAAAATCCAAATAACAAACTGTTAAAATCTGAGTATACAGGAATTAAATAAATGAATGCATTGGAAAATAGGAAGTGAAATGTCGCCAATTCTATAATTGATTAAAAAAGACAGTTTTATAACAATGCGAAGCAACGTTTCGTTGTAAAATATTTCACATACAAAAATGGAAAAAAAGACACGTGCGAAGATTCCTGTAGCGTTAAACAACATCACACTTTAAAGTGAACACATGCCAGAGGGGAATTGCAGAGGCGCGTTAAAAAAGAAGAAAAAAGGAATTCCAACGCAACATTCGATACACGAAGGGGTAGGTAGATCGAAGCAGAAATCGGATTGACCGCAGGGACAGAAGAGCTTTTAATAAAAAAAAAAGGAAAAAAACCAGCCACAAGTGGAAAATCCGATAGAACCGAAGTGCGTGCAAATATTTTCTCTTCCTCTCTGGTCGGCAACGGGACGATGGGTGAATATTGAACGACTATAACGACGTCAGCACATCAAATCGAGTGTGTATCGGTGGCTGCTGCACACGGCAATATCCTTTGATATCGAATTTGTGCATCCTGCCAGCTCAATATGCACGTCCCGTCTACCAATTGCTTTACTTTTTTTCTTTATTTCCTCCGCGTTCAAAAGCGTTCCCGTAATTTCCGATTATTTTCACACGAAATGTTTTGAGCAATCGTAATAGCCGTAATAAATACGATTTTTTTTTTTAGAGAGAAAAGTTTCATTGATACGCGAAGATTCGTGTGATAGTTTTTTTTTCTTCAAAAATGATGTGATTGATCTATTTGAATTTTTGAAGCGATTTTTTTGTAGTTATCAACAAACGAAACAAATATTAGTTGCACAAATATATAAATTATTGAATGAATTTTCATGTAAATGTCAAGTGTTCGGATTAAAAAATTGTACAGACACTTTTGCGGACGCAATAAAATTGCATAAGTCAAGTACATCTGAGGAATTTGACCAATTTTATTAAATTTATATTAACTTAGGAAATTTAGTTGAAAGAAATTGTTCATATTTTTGTTCATATAATAGATATATGTTTTATAATCGAACACTAAATTTATCGAGGACGTAAACGTATGATTCCTTGCTATAATTTTGATTATAAAATCAAAATGGAATATATTATGTATGTATTTTCAAGTTTGACTTATATTTCACACATGTTCATACAGTCGTGGACAAAATTAAGGGGACAGGTATCATAAATAACAAAAGGTTAATTTAATTTCACTAACAACTCCTACGAATAAAAACTTTATTGCACAATTATATACATTAAATAAATGTTTTTTCAAGTCTACAAAAGCATTTCACGTTCTACATTTTAAGTTTATTTAAAACATTCTAACAAAACAAAAAACTTTTTACATGTCTGCAATGTCCACTTAATTTTGTCCACGACTGTATGTATTATTTCATATACTCTCACATACTTTCGCAGATTTCACATACTGTCACGGATTGTCACAGACTTTTACAGCTTTGTTCACATTTGTTCACATATTTTCACATACTCTCAAAGGTTTTCACAAACTTTAATAGATTTTCACATATTTTCATATATTTTATTTAGGTGACATCTGTATATACATTATTATGAAAATTGAGTAATATATCCTGTTGTACATTACAATGCGTTTTAACAATATGCTAATTTTATACATACTATTTGAAAAAAATATTTTTTTAGGAACTTACTAAAAACTATGTACTACAGAATCTTTGCTCCTAAGCTCATAAAATACCTGCAATTCTGTGATAGAAAAAGAGACTTGTATTTTCTTAGAAAACAAATAAACTACAAATATGTAATATCTAATCTTTTTTTCGTACATGACTTTCTTTAATATTTACAAACTTTTGAAAGTATCTGTAAGAAAATTTGTCCACTTTATTAATGATAGTACTCCAACGTGCCAATTAGTTGCACAAAACGTACGTATATCAGAAATACTGCTTGGGACCTACGCTCCGTTCATTTTCCAGGCCGGGTTAAATCACATTACTCAGACAAATTGCAACGGTTGGATTTTCACGACGACCTTTTTGCGACGTTCAGAAACGCCGGAATTGTCCGCCACGGTATACAGTAATTTCCTAAATACGAATCGACCAACCCACGCCATTTGCCGGAAGGACTTTTGACCGTGGAACTAAAATAAAAAAGCTTTGCCACTGTTAAAGCCGATTTCCCAGTCGTTCGTCAATCACCCCCTTCCTCGTAATTCCCCCGTCCTCTTTCCTTTTTCTCTCATCATTACTTTTTCATCGGCATAATGAAAATGTACACCTGCAAATTGCAGATATCTCTTGAACCACTTGGCACATTTGAATCCTTGATGGGACACGGCCAACGAGCCAAGAGGATTAACTCTTATACGGTATTAATGGAGATCTTTATAAGTATTATGAACCTCGTAATACAAAAATTACTTTCTGGACTATACTCTGACCATCACTGTCTCGACTGTCAATAACTGTGCGTCCCAAAGGAACGATAAGCAAGATTCTAATTATGATCAATTCTGCTATCTGGACGTTGCGAGCCAAGGTCGATGTTCATATTTTTCACATTCTAATATCCGATCAGTACATACGAGTATTTTCTTACGTCTGTTTAGTTTATAACAAAGATTACTCTAAATTATTTGCACATCCCAGAAATATTGTATAGGACCAATATCCGACGGGTCAAATGTTTATTTAAAAATTAATTGAGTATGGAAAACGTGGGTTGTCAAGTGCAATTTCAGTTGTGTCGTCGCAGTGTAATGGAAGTAATTTTATGGTATTATAAATGTGATCTATTATTATCGAACGATTATTATTATCACTACCATTTAAGTTTTGTTCATTCGACAAACAACTACAATTGCGAGATTGTAATTAGCAACGCATTAACATTATAAACAATACAACAGGCTTTCTATCTTTGTCAACAGCTTTGTATTCTCTTTTTTCACTCCCATCTTTCTCTGCGTTCGAAACTTATTGCCAATACAAATAAAATTACAAATAAAAATACAAATACAAATACAAATACAAATACAAATACAAATACAAATACAAATACAAATACAAATACAAATACAAATACAAATACAAATACAAATACAAATACAAATACAAATACAAATACAAATACAAATACAAATACAAATACAAATACAAATACAAATACAAATACAAATACAAATACAAATACAAATACAATACAAATTATATCGTGTTGGCTCCCATTTTAACCAGAAAGATTGCAAAATCCGTTGGTACAAGTTTCATAACAAAACATCGAAGATAAAAACATTTTATGTTCGTATCAATATTATTTTACGAATATATTGAGTGTAAGGTAAAGTTTTGTCGTTTTTGAACACGTGGACTTTTATGCATTGTCTTTTGCATTCATTTCATTCTTTATGTGTTGTACTTTAAATCGACACCGATTTAAACAGTTAGGTTAGAGTATGATCGATAGTTTACACACATTTTTTCGTATTTTAGTCGTTCTTTTCAAACTGTAGAACTGTCACCATGGGCGAAGAAAAAGTACACTTAAGACATTGTATGTGTTACGAGTTCCAAAAAGGGAATAACGCAATGGAGGCAACAAAAGACTTGTGTGACGTGTTTGGAGGCAGTAACAGCTCGAATATGCCAAAGATGGTATGCGAAATTTCGTTTCGGTGATTTTTCTTCGAAAGATGATACCAGATCAGAGAGGTCATCAAGTGTCAATGACGAAGTGCTACCCAGTTTGATCAAGACAAATCCCACGTTAACACAGAACTTCTTACCCGGGGGTTATATAAGCTGCCATATCGTCAGCAGACAGTTGTAACTAACAAAAGACATTACGTTTTCAATTAATTTCTCGATAAAAAGTGGAAAAGTAATTTTATTTTTTCTTTAGTGTAGACGATATTTTAGATTGTAGAAATTTAGCGTATTGAAGGGTCAACGTAGCAGCAATAAAAGACCAAGGAACCATTACTTTGACCGTTTTAGTCAGCTGGTATGCACATTGAGCCAGAGGTTGGCATAGTTATATTTTTTCGGTTCCTCGTGTAGTTTGAAAAGTCGAGGCGATTCTTGGATTTCTTACTGTTACAGTCATTTATTGCCTGTCGTGTGCCGAAGGGGCCCCGGGCAACTGTTTGGGGCGGATGACCGCTGGCGAGGAAAATGGGACTTCTCGCGTTGGGGAAAGACACCCCTTTTCCCACTCCTTGTTTTTCCTTCCCGGGATACCGGGAAGATGGATATAAATTGTACGCAAACGAAGAAACAGTGTCTGTCTTCATATACTCGGTGAAGAATAAACGGCACTCTAGTTATTTGTTATTTATTTGTTATTGATTTATTATAATCTTTACTCTTCGTCTTTTATTTCTCTGTCATTTCATTTCATTTTTAAGTCTACATTAGAAAAAAACGACAGAACTTTCCCTTGCACCTAATAACTAAACTGGGATCACGACATATTTCTCATCCAGCGATCTTCTTAGTGTCCCGAGGCTTCTCCTCCGCAGTGATGGGGACAATTTTTTCTCTTATATCCCGTAGCTCAGCTACGATTATATCCTATAGATCACGTTTGCTCTTGTCGAGCCTTTACTGTAGGTCAGTAGAACAAGGTAAGGCGTAACATAACCGGTAAGTCTGTTCGAGGTTCGCCCTTATGCAACAGAAGCCACGAATCGGAAACGATATGTACGTATGTGGCCACGATTAATCCGTATTTCAGCGTCAGTGTAATAGACGGAAAGCTTGAACAGTCTAGTAGCTCATATTCACCGTTTCCCCGGCCGCCACTACTGCTGTGATATCGAATGTCACTCGCAGGATCCGTCATTTCATTCGGACCGATTCGACCGCACGTCATTGCGGTAAGATCTCTGCCTATCCCCCCTGGTTGCGCCTGATTTTCTGTCCAGGCGCTTCATCGAAATTCCCTTGAATTTGCCGAGACCGCAGTTAGAGGATAGGGGTAATTCTAAAGTCACGCCAACTAATCGGAGTGATATTAGTAACGAGGACGGTTTGGTCTCGCACCAAATTAGCTCTCCGAATATCTCGACGTTGCTGCTACATTCGTCGTAGTTTCTGTGATTAGTCTCTTTTTATCTCTTATTCTTTTCATTGACTAGTGCTATAAACAGTTAGTAAAACCACAACTAATGGGATAAATGTTTAGAACCATCGGATCATCAGTCAGTACAAAAGATGCCATTTTAAAATACAATCTATGTGATACACATACTTGGATATAACTTTGAACAGCAATATACCAATAGAAAGAATGTTTTGAATCATGAGATTAGAATTTACAAAATATGCGAATTTAAAGTATAATTTAAACGACAAACGTACTTCAATAATATATACTTGAACGTAATCTTAAACAGTAATATACTAATAGAGGCTAGTTTAAAATTTTTTGAATCCACGCATTCAATTTTACAATAAAATATTTCAAAAAGGTGTATTGAACTGTCTTCAAAAAAAAATTCAGCAGAATTAATTGCAAGTTAAATAAATTTACCTGTTAAATATACTTCGTCTTCACTACTTCCCCTTAGATATATTTGTCGTTACTTTTTCATAATAAATATACTTTGTCTTCACCTCTTCTATGAATTTCTATCTACTGAATTTCCATACAGATTTCACAGCTATATTATTCAACATTTGTTCACTTTTCTAACTGAAAATAGTCCCATCAGTTTCTTGAACATACGAAAAATAAATATGACAAGGTATCCTGAAAGTATTTAATAAAATTTGTTAAAAATGAAAATACGACCTAACGCAATTTTCAATCGTTTTCGTGTGGCAGTCAACGTGTTAAATATATTTCTTCCTTATTTCTACCCCTCAAATATATTTTGTTCTCACATCTTCCCCTTAAATATACCTCGTCGTTTTGTGTCGTTAACAGTTCAAATGCGACGAACTTTTACACGGAACGACTTGTATAACTGCAACGGTAAAATATCGAAATATTCAGCAATCAGCAATCGATAGATTAACACGTTGACTGACACACTGAAGCAACTGAAAATTGCATTAGGTAATATTTCCATTTTTAACGAATCATATCAAATATTTTGCCAGTACTTTATTATATTTATTTTCCATAGTTCCAAGTAACTAATGCAAGTATTTTGAGTTTGAAAAATAATCAAATTTTTTATAATACAGCTGTTCAAGTATAGAAATTTGCGTGTTACCCATACATGGTTGACATGGCAGTCAAAGTGTTAACACAAGTACCGGCATTAAATGCATGCTTCCTTCAAAACAGAAAATAAAGTAGAAAAATAAATAAATAAATATTGCAGCATCACCTAACAAATACAACCATTGATTATCTCAATAAAACATGACAGACATTTTGACAAAAGGACGGCAATAAAATTTTGTAATAAAAAGTGCCAAACCCAAAACCAGTCATTTTGACTGGTTGATCGTTCTAGTGTTAAACGATAGATCGTATGTGAATGAGTTTACTAAAACAATAAATATTAAGACAGTAAATACGGTTAAAAAAAAATTAAGGGCGAATGTGCGTTCCGTGGACAAAGGGTTAACGTGTCGAAATTCTTTCGTGTAGGTCGTTGGATGTCCCTTGACATGGTCACGTCCCGTATCAGTGTTACAAATCGGTCAGAACGCGAGGCACGAAGTGGCCATGTGCACGATGTGCACTATGGGTCGCAGAAATGAGACCTATCTGTGCAGATGCATTGTCTATAGCCCCTTGTCCTGGAGGGTAGTATTGTGTGACGTCATCATTTGCATACGACGCACCGTTCTGGCTGTTTCCAGTCGGCAACCCAACCACCCACTTCTGCCGGCTTTCGTACTCTGGCTACTCTAGCCCGGTGTTCCACAGCTTCTCCCCTGTTTCGTCTCACCCCGGGATCGTACGTACCTAGCAAGCATCACCTACGTCCCATTCCCGTTCCGTCTATGTCCCGTATCTATCTAATTATTGTCGCGGACCCCGGATGCTACGGTCGCCGTGATATACCGCATGCTAATAAGCGGCTAAAGACCGGAGACCATGGCCGCTTTGGCCATAAATCTTGAACACCGATTCTGTGCTCTGAAATGTCCACCTCGATCGTCTTGCGTTTTCCGGACGGGCAAGACGGTATAGTGATTTTCGCGATCGGTGTTGGATACAGTTTTCACGTGGTCACTTTGACCGATTCTGTACGTTATACAGGGTGTCCCGTAATAAGTGTAAGACCCGTCAAGGGGTTGTAGGGGAGGTGGTTCTAAGTAACTTTTTCCTTTGCAAGCAGCCTCGAACATACGGCCCATCGCGGAAGCGAACAAACAAGTTAGTATCGTGCTATGTCATGTCAAAGTTAAATCACACATAAAATTGTCTTATCCCTTATTGAGCAAAAATGAATAACTGAACATTATTTTTCTCAAATTCCCAATTCCCCAAATCTTCAAATTCCCAAATTCCCAGTCCCCCAAATTTTCAATTCCCCAAATTCCCAATTCCCTAAATTCCCAATTCCCCAAATTCCCAATTCCCCAAATTCCCAATTCCCCAAATTCGCAATTCCCCAAATTCTTAATTCCCCAAATTCCCAATTCCCCAATTCCCCAAATTCCCAATTGCCCAAATACCCAATTCCCCAATTCCCCAAATTCCCAATTACCCAAATACCCAATTCCACAATTCCCCAAATTCCCAATTACCCACATTCCCAATTCCCCAATTCCCCAATTCCCCAATTCCCCAATTTCCCAATTCCCCAATTCCCCAATTCCCCAATTCCCCAAATTCCCAATTACCCAAATTCCCAATTCCCCAATTCCTCAAATTCCCAATTCTCCAATTCCCCAATTCCCCAATTCCCCAATTCCCCAATTCCCCAAATTCACAATTCCCCAAATCGCACATAAAATTGTGTTATGTTTTTCTTATGTTTTTCCTTAATAAACGCCATTTTTGCAAAGGAAAAAGTTACTTAGAATCACTTCCCCTACAACCCCTTTACGGTTCTTACATTTATTACGAGACACCCTGTAGTCACTTTACAACGGTGGCTACATTGTGTCCTGCGGATGGTATTGACGGTCGCACGGTGCGTTGCACAAATATACCAACTTTGGTTTTATTAATCTGAGTTTTCCGAAGATCAGTGGTTTTCAAATTCGTTGTAAACGATGGGCAATATAAAAAGAGTTTAGCGCATTAACGTGCACATTCTGGACGATTTCGTGGATGTTCAGATTTATATAAAAACTAATTTACAATAAGTGAAGGTATCACATGAATTCATTTACGTATGATGCTCAATTGACGATACTATAAAGAGAATGTACAATGTTGATACATTTGTGCAATGCACTACATTTATGTAACGCACTATATTTATGGGTTTATTAAAACGCATAAAAGTCAGGTTGCATGTAACGCAGCTCAATATTTACATTAATATGTAAAAAATTTTCCTTTGCACAGTTTTTACTTTACACACTACGAATTAGTATTTAAGAAATACTGACCATAAGTTAATTTTCAACCAGGAGATTAGGTTATTGAAAGTATAAAAGGTTAATATATTTATGCAACACTCTGTATGTGAAATATACGAGGATGAAAGTCACTAGACAGGTCTACACCTTTTATTCTTAAAATGATCATGATATAGAACCGACCGAACATGTAGGATCACTTTATAAGAACTAAATTGAGTTTAATGTAAAGTAGAACTAAAATGAATTTAAAGTAAAGTATAACTAAATTAAACTAAACTAGACTAAATGCAGCATAATGTGTCTATCCATACTAGATTTTTATACGATAATTACTCTCGAGAGTTTTATACGACAGTTTCTCTTGAGAGTACTCTCAATTTGTGTATCCATACAAAATTATTTTGCAAAGTTTCCTTTGTCAGCAAGATATGTGGAAACCAATGACAGATATCAGAGAAATATGTCCAGTTCAATCTCGTTTATGTAGCTCTCTGTCATTAGGTACGAAAACACCCTCAAATTAAAGGACTTTCATAAAGAAAAAAATAATTATTCATAAAGACACTAATTTAATGAATGACAGAAATGGAAACAGCAATTTAACCTGCAGCTGCTTCATAATAGTCATCGTATCATCGAAATACCACTATTTACCAAAATGTCACCATTTACCAACCGAAAGTATGAAATGAATGCTTATATCAGCCTATGGTATGAGCCTAAACTACAGAATGAAAGCTTAACCTCTTAGGCACTACGCGCCACTATAGTGGCTTTCGCGGATGTCATCTCTCTATATGACGCGCCACTATAATGGCTTTCGCGGATGTCATCTGAATTGTATTATTAATTATTAGAATAAATTGTTAAAGTCAAAATGCGTGTACCATATCTTTAAGAAAAATTATAATTTAATCATCAAACACTTCATTCCAATGTACTCGTGTAAAAAACAGCATTATCCGTCACACATTGCAGTGCCGTATCATTTACGCGTAATTCGCGTTGAACTTTGCCGTACAGAGAAACAGCCCCGCGCAAAATTCAGCCTAAGAGCGACCTATGGTTTGTGTTTAAACAGCAGAATGAAAGAAACAGTATCGATACCATTGATCGACATTTGTTAAACTCGCAACCGTAAACATATCTAGGCAATGTGACTCGCCCCTATTTCAATGCGGTATCATCCCTCTACCCGGCGTGGCTTGCACACGGGGTATGTTTCGGCCGGTCGACCCTTGTGCGTGATGCAACACTGACCACACATCAATTCACTGCAAATGGACATCAATACTGGTAATTAATACATCGCGCCTCTCTCGCTCTCCCTTTTCCTCTCCCTCGATTCCCTGTTCTGCCCCGCTGTTCTGCCACTCACCCCGTCGCGATACCACTTGCTACGCTCATCGAAACGGTCGGGATTTTAGCTCCGAATTTGCATGTAAGTGATATCCCTGTTAGCGGATCCGATTGACAGCTCTTCTGGACGCGTGTAGGGTGCCGGTCGCAAGTCCGCGATGGTGTGAGTGGAAGTATTCCGTCAACCGAGACGGAGAGCTGTCGATGCTCTGCTTCTGATTCGAAATTGGGAGAATCGATTCGGTTTGACTCCCCGTGCATTGCATTTTTCGTGCTCTGATTGACGAGTTCTATTGGAATTCAAGTAACATCGAACGGACCCTAATATAATTAGTTGAGGGTTAACGATTAAAGATTCGTCTTTAACGAAATGTTTTTCTGATTAAAAATTTCATTGGAATTTATGGAATGATTTGACGATTGAAAATTAAAAGTTGATTTTTAATTCAACCTTAACGCATTGGATACTAACAAGGGAACATATCCAACACGAACACTCCGATTTTTATGAAACTTATGTGAAAGATAGTTCTCAAAAAAATATTTGATACGTATTTTTTTTTATCGGCCATCGCTCATATTGAAGGAGCGATAACAGCCCTCAGAATTAAGGGCTGAAAGTATATTTTTGGGAATATCTCTGGAATTAAAGGAGATAATGGAAAGCTTTTTTTTTTAATTGTGAATCTTTAAATAGAGAATTATTCTGCAAAAAAATTTTAATAAACCTCATTTGTTCAAAAAATATATTGAAAATTTATAGTTTTTTTTTTAATTTTTGTTACTAAATTGTAATCTATTTTGTTGCAAAAATGTTGCAACTTTGTGTGTGTAAACTATGGATTAAAATAGAGGATACAGGCAGAGATATTGGCTGATATGGACAATACTACCTTTGTAATTTTACGACTGTAAAATCTCCAAATACAATATTAGGAACTTTTGAAACCTTTGAGATTTTTAAGAAATTGAAGGCTGAGTGTCCTTCGTTCTAAGCTTATGTCAGCTCTGCAAGAAGTTGATTACGTCGACACTGATTACAAGACAGAATACAAGTAACCTTCACACAGAAACAATCTTTGAATCTTCCTAGCAAGATCTAACCGAATACATATAAGTCATTTTATCCGAGTAAATACGTATTAGAACTTAGACAAGATAAAGTCTATCCTCAACCGATTTTTTATAAAGAACATAAGTTAATTTAACCCGCGAATCCATACTCGCGACTGTACCCCTATTTATTGGATAATATCTGCCGCCTTCAAAATCAAAAACGAAAAGCACGACACAACAAGTACCATCCTTAACGCTACTAGCTGCATTGTTTACATCCGAGTACGAGACAGTTGTCAAGGTAGCGTCGCACAATCGAATCATTAATTGATTTGATTGATTGTATCTGTACACGTTGACGGTTGCACATGTTGAATAGGTTAGCCGTATCATGCGGTATGTTCCGAGGATTCGTATCCGAAGCACACCGCCACATACACGTAAACGTAGAGGGTGAGAGAGTTGATACGAGAGGGGTATTCCCACGTGCGTACACGCATCAGCGAGTGGCAAACGTGCTCGTACGAAGCAGAGGTTCGAGGTGAGGGCGGCTAGGTATGGTCACACGTGTATGGTCGAATGTCATTTGTCATCGTGGCTAATTTGCCACGTTCTGAGATACGGTGACGCCTCTGACGCGGTCATTATTAAGATGCGAATTAGTAACAATTTGCGCCGGATTTAGTCTGGACTTGATCTGTTTATGGCCCACACGGATTAGGCTTCCGTGCCTTGCGCGTAAATCAATATTAACCGGCACGAGAGAGAGTCCCGTCGAGTAGCGTGTTATCAAACGGGTAAGATCAACCAGAGGTCTTCTGATAAGGATAAGCACAACAACAGCTTCCACGATATCTCCTGGTCCTTTCGTTATGCCAATGTTCGAGCGAAATGCACGAATTACAGAGGGATGACCAGTCTGCTGACATCTCTGCACTCGAATTTAGCTTTATTATTGTGTCCGACGTCAGGTTTCAATAATGTTTATATCTTTTGGTATTGTATTGGGAGATCCATATCTTGATTTCTCATTGAGATTTTTCATTTTTACCAGCCTGTACTATTAGTAATTATACTTGTACTTATTGTTAGTTGGTAATTGTTCGGTTGATACGTTGGACACAATTAACTGCTGCAATGTTGAGGCAATTAAAGAAAATCAAAGTGTCATGCTTCTTTTATAATATATTTAGTGATTCTTAGGTGCGCAAATTATTATAGAATTACACCCACATTGAATACCGAACTGTACTGAAGATATTATATGGGTTTAACATACGCGAAAGTGTACTCGAACGGCGAATCACACTCGCCATTTTGTTCAATACAGCAATTTGGAAATTGTATTTTTTAACTAAATCTAGAGTGTTGTACATATGATGTATAAACATAATACAATAGCTAATAATGGCAATTAATAATAGAAAGATTATAATTCCTAAAGAATCATTAAACTTTTCAATCAAAAATTGTGAATTGCTATCTGGTACCAGTAGAAAAAGGATTATAATTCTGTAGTAACCTTAATGCTTTGTTAGGTCATATAGAAAGGTTAATACTTCTTTGGGTTGCAATTATTGTCTTTGAACCAATCGTGTACAAAATCCGATAGTATTAAAAGAAAAAATAGAATAGTTTGATCGCAGAAATATTATTATCGATTGTGGACATTTTACCAACTACTAGTAGGTAACAATGCATTAATAATGTTGTTCAGATATTGAAATTGAAAAACTGAAAAAATTGGATATACATATACAATAGAAAATAGTTAATTGGAAAAGTAGAAAAATAGATAACAGAAGACGACGAAAATTGTAAAAAAAAGAAAATTAATGTTTCGGGGAATTCAGAAAATTTATGTATTGAAATTTTGGAAATTAAAACGTTGCGATCTTTGGCAATTATAAAATTGGACAGCTGTGAAATTATAAAATTGTAAAATTGTAAAATTGTAAAATTGTAAAATTGTAAAATTGTAAAATTGTAAAATTGTAAAATTGTAAAATTGTAAAATTGTAAAATTGTAAAATTGCAAAATTGTAAAATTGTAAAATTGTAATATTGTAAAATTGTGAAATTGTAAAATTGTGAAATTGTAAAATTGTGAAATTGTAAAATTGTGAAATTGTAAAATTGTAATATTGTAAAATTGTAAAATTGTAAAATTGTAAAATTGTAAAATTATAAGATTGTAAAATGTAAAATTGTAATATGGAAAATTACAAACCTGCAGAATTGTAGATTCCAAAATTCACAGAATTGCACAATTGCTTATCTATAGAGTTCTAAAATTATAAAATCTAATAATCAAAGATTATTCATACCAACTCTGGAAAATCTTATCAACCAAGAATGAAAAAGCAAAACGTTTACACCCTTACGTTACTCGCCAAAAAAGAAAAAACAGCGTACACAGCAAACATTCAAATTCGGCCTTCCCCAAAATCATTTCAAAAAATCAATAACTTCGAATCTACATATTCTTCTTTCTTCTCCGAAATTACACGGTATCCGTTTGTACACGCGACTCATACACAAAAAAGTCGAAAGAAAAGTGGAAAGTTCTCCGGAGCCCAAAAAGGGGTAGATCCAGGAAGAGCCTCGCAGTAGGTGCGAGTCGCCGGTGCCGTTCCTAGGGGTGGCATTATATTGCGGGTTGTCTCGCTTCAGAAACTTTGCACTGTGGTCGCAACGAGGAGGTGGACGCGAACAAGGGGGCGAGAGGGTGTAATGCTAAGGGCGGAACAGAGAAGCGGTGCCGGACTTTGAATACGGCCATTTTTTACGACCACCCCATGCAAAGATCGCCCGCACGCCGTTGGTATTTACCCAGCGACACGACTCGCGAACCGTTTCACGAATCGAAGCGAAACAGACACGGGAAAGAAGAAAAGGAGAAAAGGACAAGATGGACAACTGGGCTAGAGCGAGAAGGTCGCTGGAGGGGCCAGGAGAGTCGTCGAAAAGTCCAAGAGGGTGAAACAGAGTGGTTCGGGGGTGAAATAGAGAACGTTCAAGGAGAGAAAGATAGACAGGGTCTAGATACGGGAGCCACGAGGGGGATGAAGAAGGAAAGACGAAATAGAGGGAGTCCGTCCAACGACACCACCCCCGTCGCACAATACGCTCTACCTACCCTCCGTCCATAGACTGGACATTGCATTGTCTCCGGTGAATGGGGTCTTGTAAGATTTATTTCGTATATTTCACTTGCCGTTTCAATAGCGCGATAGAAGCTCGCGAGCTGCCCCGAGTGTCGCCTTCGAGATTGCCGCACCCTGCCCTCCAATTGGCTCTCTCTTTATCGAACAACCCTTCCTGAAAAGTTTACTGAATGTTTGTCCTAACGCTTCGTCACCGTGGCCAAAATCCTTTCTGCTTCTTCTACCGAAAGTGAAAATAATTTGCTGATTTTAATACCTGACACGTGATTAATTCGTCAGCTTCATTGGACGAAAGTTGAAATTCGTTGTTATAATATTAGCTGAGTTGCTTACAAATAGTATTAGTAACCTGGTGGGAAAAATGGGACGTAAATGGCCTGCGTCGAACCGTCTCTCTGTTTGTCGAATGAAGATGGACTTAAAACATTTACAGATTTCAACTGGACACGTGTTCTACAGGGCGATGCAAAATATATGGCACGAAAAGTGAAAGATGCGACATGAAGTTACGCTCGTTCCTCAACCTTTACATCCTCGAATTTTGAGTAACGCAAGTACTTCAGTCTAGGGATTTTGGGTGGCCTGAACGTTCGAGAACTTAGAAATTTTTGAAATTTTAGACGTACAGTCATGGATAAAATTAAGTGCGCATTGCAGAAATGTACAAAATTTTTTGATTTGTTACAATGTTTTAAATAAATTTTAAATTTAGAACGTGAGATATTTTTGTAGACTTGAAAAAAACATTTATTTAATGTATATAATTGTGCAATAAAGTTTTGATTTATAGGCATTGTTAGTTAAGTTATATTAACCTTTTGTTACTTATGATACCTGTCCACTTAATTTTGTCCACGACTGTATGTATCTAAGGGTTTAAGGATGTAGGAATTTGGAGACCTGGTAATTTTAGGACTTTGGAGATTCGGAGATGCATGAAGTTACGGTTTTGAAAATTTGCAGAAATGTAGAGAAATAACGATTCAGAAATTCGAAAATTTGGGAATTTGGAAATTTGAGAAATTAAGAACATGATAATTTAAGAATGTGCAAATTTGAAAATTCTAAAATTGTAAAATATCCGAAAATGAGAGCTTATGAAATTGGAAAATTTTGAAGCTTGAAATGATTAGAAATTGAGAACTTAAAAAATTATAGAAATTGAGGATTTGCAACATATCAATGTTATGAAATTTTTAAATGTTAGAATCAAAACATTTGAAATTGTGTGAGTAGAAACGTGGACGCTTGAGATAGCGTATAGAAAATAATGAGATGCGCGAGGATCAATTTCCATGGCGGTTTTATCGGCCCTATACATCGAACATTGTGCCGGGTAGAACAGTAACAGTCTTATCGTAGTCACAAATTAAAAATAATTATTTTTTAAGACTGATTCTTAATCAGGAAAGGGTAGATACACGCAGGGGTTGTTTTCTCTGAGAAAACGACACCCATTATCCTCCCCAATAAGATTCTTGTCAATGAATTATAGGCTCTTTCACAGATATAAGAGGATTCCTTTTATTGCACATCAACCCTTTTTCCTAAAGCTACCACTTTGTCAAACTGCTTTTATTTTTTCGTGGATAACGCTTCCCGTAAGCTACGATATCAAATGCCCGAGCTTATCTTAACGGAAATCCTTTAACTACAAGTTAAACATTCTACACCTTTTTATTCCGTAGCATAGTGTACCTCTTTTGTATTATTTGCAATGATACATTCAGACAAGTATCATAACAGATATATTTGTGATGTTTTATAGCATAATTTCATGAAAAGGATTCAATATTTCGCTTTTTGATGAGAAACTTTAGTAGCATATTTATAAACTATGAATACTGCAGATTTATTAATTTTATTTATTCGAAAAATTCGAATAATAATTAACCCTTTCGTGCATAATTTTTTTGCATAAACATAAGGGAGATTGACGTGAAGAATAAAATGATTTCAAAAAGTAATTATTGAAAAAATATATTTTTTTAAATGTTTGTTCATAACTTGCAAAAAAAGGATGGGAGACAATATTAAAAAGTGTAGACAAAGAATGTTTTTATATTATTACAAAAATCATCACAATTTTAAAATATCAAGGTCTAGGAAAATCAAACTATCGTGAATCGTAAATTTTTTCTTTATACTAATAGCTAGATAAAATAACTTATTTACTATTATTCTATTATAATAGTAAAAAATAATTGCATATTATGTCCTCAGGTTGAGTAACATTTTTGGAACTAATTTTATTTCTGCATTGAAACAGAATTTTTAATATAACGCATCAACATTGCAGAACCTGGCTTTTTAATATAACTTATTTAAATAATAAAAAATTAGTTGACAAACTATAATTTTAGAAAGTTCCATCTAAAATTGATATGTGTATAAATTGTTTGTAACACAACGTAGTTTTCCCCGCATGGATACCTTCCTTTTTTTAATTCTAACGAATTCTCGAAGGGATTAATAATTAAAAGTCAGGTTCCGTGATCCAATGGTCCCGTACATTTTTGTCTCCCCTTGGCGACCATTTCCGTGGCATTAGGTTCCTTATTTATGGACTTTCATTAAGATAAAGAAAAGTAAAGGGGAAGGGTTGCCAGCGTCCAAACGCCATGTAATTATTTTCACCAAGGTTTCGGTTGTCTTTCCCGATTCTTTCTCGAACACCTCGACAAAGAAAGGGGATTCGATGCAAATAACGAACAATGTACTTCGATATCGATCTCCATTGCGTGATGCTTTGTTCTATTGCAAAAGGAATAATGAAATACTGAAACATTTTGGTATCTTTAACAATTTTTGTCAACAAACAAATTATACAATAAATATATTTATTACAGTAACTCGATAAAAAATTTTCCACTCTCACCCTCTAAAAAGTGCATGGTGTAAAAATATCTCAAATTTTCAACTGAAAAATTTAAATGTAAGTAGTTGCTCCCAGATAGTTTCTGCCGGTATATTGATTTTTTACAATAGTTTATGTGATAAAAAATATAATGATAAAATTGTACCAAATCAAATGCTATCATCCGATACTTATGTCTGATAAGTTGACAACTGAGAGGAATGCGAATACTATTGATCTGGCAACTTACTATATGCACATACATCGAAAAAATGAAACTGTATAGTTTTGTTCGCATTAAAATTGTTATATCAATCATCGATGTATTTCACGTGCATTAAATGTAATTCTGTCCATATTAAAGATAAAAACAATGGTAAAAGCATTAAATTATATCAACAGAGTTAACTTTAAATTTGAACTAGTCGCCTTAAAATTTTTATAGCTCTAGGCCTTAAAAAATGTACAGAACGTATATTAAAATTTGTTAACGGCAATGATTTTTAAATCGATGTCAAGGTTTTCCAACCACTAGCATTATCCTAAAACACAGAAAATTAAAATACACTCATACCCACGCTCTTTTATTCTGAAGTATATCAAGCATCGATAAATTTGTTAAACTAATGAAAAACACATTGTTGAATAATTAAACCATTTACAGTCGTGGACAAAATTAAGTGTATCACAAATAACAAAAAGTAAATTTAATTAACTAATAATGCCTATAAATCAAAACTTTATTGCATAATTATATACATTAAATAAATGTTTTTTCAAGGGAGGTTATGTTTTTTCCACAAAAATATCTCACGTTCTAAATTTAAAATTTATTTAAAACGTTGTAATAAAATAAAACATTCTTTTACATTTCTGCAATGTCCACTTAATTTTGTCCATGAGTGCATATATTTTTAAAATGAACTCTCTTAAGTACAATTTGACTACCCACTGTACGAAGATCTGTTTTACGAAACACGTCACTTATTATACGGGTATTGTATCGAAATCGCAACAAGAAATTAGGAAGTGTACCGATTCTTTCCATTTGATACAAGGTAGGACAATAGCAACGAGGTTTGATTTTTCAGGCGTTTCTTCCAATTACAAAGCAGTCACGGTCCGTGCATTCCGATGGCGGAACTCTTTCGCCGAAAGTTGTTTCAAAGTTTACGGGACAATAGACGCGCGATATATAGATATACACACCCTTCTCTGACCATTTCTCTCTCTGGCTGATGGTAGATATAGACCGTACGAGAGGGAAAGGCGTGTATGTGTCGAGTGTACCAGCAGCTAGTGCTGACCAATGTTCGTCCGAAGATACGGTTGACGGGTCCGGTAGCGTGTGCTAGCCTTCACGTCACCTCAACTTCAATGTTTTCCCACACCCTTTCTCACCCAGTCGCATTCAATTTCACCACCTTCGTCTACGTCGTGACCCAGGCCGGAACAATCGCTGAACCTGTTCGTAACTTGGAACAAATGAAAACTTCTCAGGGGTTCGAACACTTGTGCCCGGCAACACGATGAAACCCGCGGAAAGTTTATGCGAAAATAATACCACCGTTGTTACAGATAAGGTATTTGTTGCAAGGTATTCGATCGAACGTACAGCGGGTTATGTTAACACATTAAGGACCGCAGAGAAATCTGTAAGACATACGTCTGGGACCGCACGTTTTTGGGCAAACTTGTACATTCTAAAGTCAACATAACTTTGTTATTTATGAAGAGACTTTTGTTAGACTTTCAGAAATTGTATTATATAATAGGATGCATTCTAGGTATTCCTAGGAAAGAATTATGTTTTTTAATAATTATTAATATGATCCTGTAGACTACAATTTTAATGTTCTTTGTTCACACTTTCGAGTTTCGATTTAATATATCATTGCTTATGTTTTCATTTATCATTCTATAAACATAACAAGATATAAAGAAACAAGGCCATCGTCGAACTAAATAAAAAGGTTCCCTCTGAATATGACAATTGTCATAACTTTTTTGCTTAACAGACAGGGCCCGCAACACGAGAAAAGTCGTGAGGCTACAGCTTCAAAATTAATTCGAATTTCTTGTTGAAATTTTGGGATTATATTCTAGAGATAGTAAACTAATAATTTATGCAAAAACAAATTTGGAATTTTTTGAAAGTTCTAAATGTATCTCCCCCCTTAATGTGTTAACCCTTTGCGGTTCTATGTCGAGTGTGGCTCGACTTAGCATTTCTCTTGTATAGTAAAAATAATTCAAATAAATATGTTGCTCGAGGATGGCTTCGTTACTTTGCCACTTGTAATAAATTGAAAATATGTTTGTTACGCACCCTGCATTATTGCAATACATTTTTTATAGCAAACCCACTTCTTCATCTATTTTGTAAATTAATTAAGGAGCTATAGCTAACAGAAATAATGGACCGCAAAGGGTTAACGCTTAACCAGTTAACACTAGATTTACGGACGTTCAATGACCACTTATGTGTAAATTCAAAAAGAATGATAAAAGTAAGTAAATAATGGATAATGCATACAACAGTTTATAGAAAGATTCTTTATATCGATGAAGGTTACCATGCATTTTGACATAAACTTTTAAATAATTTTCGTAATCAAAAACAAGAAATGTAAGATCCGTCATTTTGACGGGTTCCGTAAATCTAGTGTTAAGTGTGTTTGACGACTAAATCCGTCATGGGCATGCGGCAGAATTTTGTGTCATGACGACTATATCCGTCATGCGTAAAATTTAGTTACCATTGGTTATCTGAATTGTAAGTTTGCAAAAGTTATTTAAACTGTAATTTTTCGTAGATTCTAAGATGTTTGGAACATTTGGAAGCCAAGACGCAATGAAACGAACAAATAGAATGTATAAATAGTTTGTGATAAATTTATGCATCCTGGTGCTACATCGTCGATTTTCACGACATGTAGGTGCGCGTTCTCGAAAGGGGACGCCACAGTTAACCGGTTAATGAACATACGTTTTACGTTTTTCCATCCTGACTTCCTAGGACATGTGGATTTTTTTCTCCAATCTTCGTTAAGCTGCGTTTATGTATTCATTGGGATTCGACGTAATGAACCACGGACTAGTTAGGTTGTAGAATCAGTGAATCCGCTCGAAAGGCAAAAATAATCAAACTGGCGACGGTAAAATGTGTGTTTTATTAAAACTGAAACTTAATTAAGCACTTAAGAAAAATAGTAACAACTCGCAAATTGACAGCGGACTTTAAAGATAAATACACTGCGGAGCATAACTATAGCACCACCTACTTTTTTAGTTGTTCTGTAGTGCAGAGTAAAAATACTTCCCCTTGTTAAACTATACTTATTAAACTATGAGGTGTATTGTGTGCTGTGTAGGTGTAAATGTGTGCCGTGAGTATTAACTACAATCAGTAATTGTGTTGAGATAATTAACTAAACTAAATTGTACTAAAGTTGATTTTACTGATGTGCTGAACTGAACTGACTGATTATTTGAACTGAAATTCCTGCATTCTAAAAGGAACCGAAATAAACATTTCCAGACCTACCAACCCCCCTCTTCGTGCGCGAACGTGTCGTGTGTGTGTGAAAGTAAGACCCGAAAGTGAAAACGATAACTTGCATCCGATTGTTAACCTGGGCTCTGCCATAAATTTAGGCTTCAAGTAGACTCTAGTGTTATGTATATACTAAGGAAAACAATAAGCATGAGTGTATGACTTCTTCCATAGAAATAATTGAATATCTTAATAAATATTTTGAAATATAGAAGTTGCTATTCTATTTCTTCTAATTAGTTCACCAGAAATGATAAAATTTAGTAGCTGACATTATTTTCTAATAAATATTTCGCTTCATATTCACTTTATATCACAGTCTGTCACGTAGGCATCGAATATATTCTCTTAGTATTAAAATTTGTTTTATTGCTGATCAAACAATCGTGAATTCTAAATTCAGATGTAAGTCGAAATAGTACAAGAATTACAGAGATAATAGTATCTCCGTACAATTTTGGTTCCATAAGGTTTCGCAAGATGGCAGCACTCTTCAGCGCATAATATTCATCAAAAAGGTGTTCATTTCCTTTGTTATTCTTATTTCATGTAATACCAATATCATTCTTAATATGTTTAATAACTGTAAATATTATCTTTTAACTACTTTATGTGTGTCACTCCTTAAAAGAAAGAATTATGTCACCATTCGTTAATAATGCATAATTTTGAAACAAAACATATTGAAAATTATTGCCTTATGTTGTAATTAAATTCATTATGACGGATTTAAATTTTAAACATTCTACATTTTATCCGACAGTTTATTTATCTTGCTTTGTCTAATGTAGATCGATCAACACGTGTTACATGTTTATTATTCAATGACCATCTTCCACATACATTTTATTACAGTAATAAAAGCAAGTTATGAGTCATCGACAACCTCAAAAATGGAATCTTAAGTACCAATAAAAACACATTATTACATTATGACCGTTGTATAATTATTATATCCGACATATAAAACATTCTATTAAAAAACAACGTATTAAAGAAGGTCGTAGACCACAATTAATTATGCAACCGTTATAATTAACAAAATGTATTAAGAAAAACGCTCATTAACAACATTGAACTTTTCTAGTACCCTAATTGTACTTCTTTAACAATGTGTTCAAAGATAAAAACACAGAAAACCTCGCTAACTTTTCTAAAACCTTGTCTACAATCATTTCTAAATAATATTTGCACGTATTAACATCATTGCAGTTGCGAGAAATTTTATATGTCGAATTAAAATATTGTGTGCAACAATTATAAGAAAAATAATGTAAAACAGTTACGAGAAATTTTGCTATTCAGGACTTATTTCTCTTATAGCTTCACTCTATTTGAAGTGAGGGTGTCACGATTTATTCGGATAATCAATATTATGTCGTATCAGTATGCTTGCACGGAAGTGACTGGTAGAAACGGATGCCGGAATCGACTCCGGTCAAGGAATACTGGTGAAGTCATTTCGAAATAATAGTGCTAGACGGGCGTTATGCGAGTTTAAGGTCTCGGCCGGTCCTTGCACGAGGGCGAAGGTGGCGAACGACGGTTTAGGGGTGTAAGACAGGCTGACCTCGGGTCGTGACCCCCATTTATACTCTATTACCACTACATTAGTCTTCATTGCGAGGATTTATGATCCTTATTCGAGTACCAGGTGGACTGAAACTTTGAATTGATTGTTAAACGGTAGATCCGATTAAATGTAGCCTTATGATTTCTTTCTTTCAGTATAGGAGAGTAGGAACAAAAGTGACATGCTACAAATGTTTTTAGCTATTTATTTCTCATAGATACATGTGCATAAAGTAGCTATCAATTGACATTTACCCTTATCAAGTTATATAGTTCTATTATCAATGACCCTAATGTTCATTATGAATAGTAATAAATTAAATTTACTACAAATTTCCTCTGTCTTGAGAATTATCCAAATAAACTATTTAAATTTTCATAGCATGCCAATAATAGGTATTGTTATTTTAATATAAATAATGTTGTATGCGACTACATATTATTCGAAATATTATATCAGTTTATTTGACTACACAAATATCTTATCCTCGGATTATTTATTGCTCGTATTTCAAATAGGATTTTTCATTTTAGTTATCGCCTCAAAAACTAGAAGAGTATTTGAAATTCACGCTTTCAAATAATAATTTGACAATTATTTCGCATAAAGTGTATCCAAACTTGAGTTTGATATCGTAAATGCTCTCAAAAGCTTCTAAAAACTTACAAGTATTTCTTAAACGATTAAGATTAAAAGAGGCATTTAAAAAATGATTATTTTTTGAAATCGAATATAAAATCATCGCTGACGATTATATGAAGGAAATCAATATATTCTTATTTTGTGCGTTGCCTGCAACTCGGCTACATCCTCAGCCCCCAGTCTGTAATTTTTAATTACCCTTATCTGAGAGGGTGGCACGCCATCCTGAAATATCCACCTCCTCCTCCCCCTCCGCGGTCCGGAATCACACGCCGATGTAAATTACCAGCAGCAAACCCGAGACTTTATCTTCTTTATCTGGCGAGTATTTTAGCAGTTATTTTTTCCGGTGCCCGCCACACTTCCGACTGCTCGGTGCGACGATGCAGAAATGGAATTAGCTACTTTAAACGAGAAAATTTTTAATTATTCCTTATCGAAAAGCAATCTGACCCCACTCTACGCGGCCTCTATAACTCTCCGGACACGTACCGTAAGATGCAGTAATAATTTCGTACTGTATATATCACGCGAGGTTGTTATTTCACCCCCTTCATCGATGTGGAAGAATCATGGTTTTAAGAAATGTAACGATGTACAAAATGTCTCTTTCACTTTTAACAGAGTCTTGAATACATTGAAAACATTTTTCGAGTTGAAGCATTGTGTTTGTTAAAATATGAAAGTAAATATGTATTGTACATACACCCACATCATTAAGTGCTAGGTAATTATTAAAACTTAAAAACTATACTAATATCAATTAACTTTTTTAGATCCTATGCTTTTTGTATATGTTCTCGTATGTTTTGAGAATATTTACAACAAACCATGTTTAGCAAAGTATTTCTAACTCTTTGGACTCCAGAGGCGACTCACATTCGTCATTTCATTTAATGCTACAATTTTAGATAAAGCAATAATTTCAGAAAAATTTAGCCAACTCATCAACTAGAACCTTATACAGTTTCTATTTGCCAATAATAAAAATGATTTCGAGTGCAAAGGGTTAAAATTGCAATAAAATATATATCTTTCTAGCTAGTTAAAATTATAATTTTTATCTCCTTAATGTTGCAAGTTAAAGTTAGTAGAAGTAGTAAAATTTAAATTCGAAATAAGTGAGGGAAATGAATGTTGCATCGAAAGCAACATGGTGGAAAGAACGTGGATTTTAATAATTCAATACATTTGATGGAACGCGAAGAGACAAGGGGACTTATTAGCCCGAGAAAGCGATAAAAAGGAACTTATTACTTATCCAGCCCTTCGTACCTCAGTCCCTTTCCCATTATCCACCATCTAGCCTGAAGAATATTCATCGAGATGCTTTTGAACGAACGTGAGATCACAACATGCAACGCTAGGGAGTCTGTCAATTTCGGAATATTCGTATTGAAAGGCGGTGAAAAGCTCGACATCAAATATACATCGTTCGGGCAAACCCTCATCGAGTTATTCCGCCAAGTCGTTTATCCATTATCAGATATGAAGGAGTCAATGTGCAAAAAGGGAACTTCAATTTCGGTTCCATCATTGTCACTATTCTCCTTTATCGATTTCTTCTGTTACGATCATTTCGTTCGTTTCAAAATAGCAGCATCCATGTTTTTTACGCGACACAGCAATAGACTATTTTTAATTAATTTGTTAATTTGTTATATAATATGAAGAAATTTAAACAAATTCTTTTTTTACGTTTTTCAATAAAAATTATACCTGATTAAAACTTGAAAAAAGTATATTATATTCCCTGAAGCTTCCTCTTTAAAATGAGCCCTTCAGAATAATGGATAATCGAAATTTAATGTCAGAATAAGCTGGAAAACGACGCGGTGTACCGCCGTTTCACTCCGTCCACTCATTTAAAAATTGAAAAATGTATAAACTTCAAAATTACAAAAAAATTGCCATGCAAAAGTCATTAGTTTCGTTACAATTATCCAATCCGACCTGAAATACATGCAAAATACAATGTACATTTTGTAGATTAATTAAGAATGTAGGTAAAAGAAATTCAAGAGTGCAAAGGGTTAATACCAGTTACAAACAGTCGCGGAGGTAAAAAATAGTGTGAAAGGAAACACATGAAAGTGGTCACTTAAATAAAATAGCTGTAAATTAATAGAGTAGAAGTATAATGGATCATCGAGGCATAGTTTAAAAGGAGCATCGTAAGTAAACAAGTGGGGCTTGCAAGGATAGCCGAGCACGCTTCGTCCCCGACTCGGAATCCGAGGCACCCAAGGATCGAGGGTTCGAGCCCCGGTCCCGGCGATTCGGATTTTTCGAAATACGAAAAATAAATTCATAGTACAAGGAGCTCGGGGACGAGTGGGGAGAGTGACGTAGGGACAGTGCGACAGTTGGAGCGGGGATGGGAAGAGTGCGGGTCGAGAATCGTAGCTCCTGAGGCTGTGGTGATTTTCTGATGACGTCAGGAACTAGAAAATGAGAGCGATCGACCAATCGAGGCCGATCGCGAAACCACGTGATAGAAAATCACGTGACTTTCAAGGCCAAGGAACTAGGAAATCGGAGAAATATTCGTCTGAAATTTGCTTATAAGCAAATTTTCGAGCCTCCAAGACCGAAGCGAGGAGTGGGGGAAGTGAGGTAGTGGTAGTGGGGATAATGAATGGTGGGGATTGAGAAACGTAGCTCCCGTAAGGCAGATTTCCTATCGAAATACAATTGAAATTAAATTTTTTGATAGTTCAATTCCAATTTTTCTTGACGACATAATACGTATAGTCTATACTTTAATTTTAATAAGGCTCGGCATATTGAAAGGAGCATTTGTTATATTTATTTAAACAAAAAAAGAAGAATCATTGGCTGACACTGTCGTATCAAACACAATCGCCAGTGAACGCGGATTGCACGACTCGCTTGCCTGAAACGAAGGTACACCGCGTCGTTTTACAGATTATTGTGACATTAAATTTCGATTATTCATTATTCTGAACGGCTCATTTTAAAGAGGAAGCTTCAGGGAATATAATATACCTTTTTCAAATTTTAATCAGGTACAATTTTTATTGAAAAACGTAAAAAAATAATTATTTTAAATTTTTCATATTATATAACAAGTTAACGAAGCCAGAAACAATATTTTATAGTATCCCAATCCTTTATGAATAAAACATAAAAAAATTTAACTCATTCGCATTAGTAGTTTTTGAGAAAAAAATTCGTAAGTAATGTCTATTTTCACAAAAATAGGGAAAAACTGCAAATTTTGAAGGCTTGTAATTTTTAAACAAATTCGAAATCAGCAAAATGATGACTGATATATACTTTTATATTCTCCCAATAATTTCACATAGACTATAACATATTTTGATTACAACAAAATCTCAGATGGTGAGGTCAAAAAGTGATCGATTCGACGTGGAATAAATCATATGTATATCATGGCACATAGTAGTCGATGTATTTACATATTAACCTATTCAGGGTATTACCCCTAATGCAATGTTAATTTTCCACCGACTTTTAATTATCTGATCAACAAAAGTGTACAACAAAAGTTGCAAAATATAGTGTGCAACAAATAAGTAAAAAAAAACAACTCGTCGAAAACATTTCGCATATTTTTTTACTTCAAGTGCCAGTGTACACTCTCTTGACAGCTACGCAGAAATACGTATCGAAATGTTCTCAAATCTCCATCGTACCAAAAACCACGTACCAAACGAACAACATGTTTCACAGAAACCAGAAATCACTTACGGATCTTGCCTCGCAATCAGAATATAAAAAAAAATGACAGTCGGTAAATCACATTCCTTTGCCATCCTCCATCTAACGATCCACGAAATTATTAAGCACGGTCCCCGTCGAATTGTCGATGGTAGCTGTAAATAATGAAACAGGTCGTCGAAAAACGACGGAGGTGGTATAAGAGGGTGAACATAACTCCGGCGGCAATCCATTGCCATTTAGAAGTTTTAATAACATTACGATATATAGTATGCATATAACGGGGCTCCCTCGAGTAAGGAGCTAAAAAATCGACAAGAGGATGGAGGAGAGCTCATTCCGTTCCTAAGTCGTTCCACTTGTTCCTGTCCCTCTTGTTTCCATCGTCACGGTTCTCCCGAACGATTCCTGGCAACCACGGGCCAAGAAGACGAAGAAGAGGAGGAAGACGAACAGGACGAGGAAAAAGAAGAAGAGGAAAGTTTATAAAATATTTAAAAGTACGGAAACATCTCCTATCGCCCAGGGCGATAAATTTCCACTTACATTTTATTTTCGTTTCGTTCGCAACGCTCGACAACGGAGAGTTACGGGAGATGGGGGTAGGACGGGGGTGGCTGGGTGGGGGGCGAAAGGGGGAAAGGGATGAAGAAAAGACAACGGAGACGCCGTGGGGAAAAGCTCAAGACCAGCCAGGTTTTCTTTCCACGAGATCTGTTAAGACACCAGGGGTGTGGTATGTAGGGTACATGGCTGGATTTAATTATGGACGATAGAAATCGCGGAAAAATCACCGTAGTTAATTGAAATATTGCGGTAATTTTTCTTGTTTCGTGATTATCGACGTAGCTTTTGAAACATGCAAAGAGTGTCTCTATTATATCAATGTGTCGATGTTCATAACTAAGAGTAAATGAAGATTGTACGAGATCATCCCTTCCAAACTGACAGTCTATGTCACCAAATCGTATGAACCCTGTTAAATTTCAATTTTAATTAAAAAACATGAAGATAACTCGTTTATATTTCGTAGAATAAAAGTGTACAATCAATGGCAAAGAGACTAATAACTTTTTCTAATCGAGTTCTGTAGTGATGTTTCGTAGTTATTGATATTTTTTATTCTGTTTCATTTCAGTTTAAAAACTCTAGTTCTATTTTAATTCTAAATTGAATTCTTTAATTTCGATTTGGACCATTTGGATCATTTGAATGATTTGGACTGACAGGTTGACTATCATTTTGGCGATCATTTGAACTATTATTTTTACTAATATATTTCACAGATACTATCAAGTAGTATCTTTACATTTTCTAATACCTTACTGAGGGTGGAAAGTTGGAGTCGCGAGAGGTTCGGGACATCCGTCTTCGGGGTCTCGATGGATTCGCATCGATTTCCATAGCGAGGTGAACAAGAATGTTTTTCCTAAGACAAGTTACAAGCTATATGTACATTTTCCGGTTGACGATGCGAGACCTATTTAACGGACGCGAGTCCGGTAATGGGATTCGAACTGGTTGCCCATGGGAGCCATTCAGATCCGTTCGCTTCATCTTCTTTCACCGCGTTCGAGGGTATCTTCATACAGCAAGAAAAGATATGGCGATGCCATCAGTCATTTCGTTCTTAAATTCAAAATTTCGTAACGCATTGATTACGAAGCAACGCAATTCCGTTAAAAATATTAGAATATACAGTGCACTGCACCGAAATTTTAATGAGATTCAATGACATTCATAGAACATAACCTGCTACACAACTTTCGAATTTCGATTTTCGGTTTCAGTAGTTACAACTTTTAACACAAGAAATATTTATTACCTCAAGCTTGCAAAATGTACTCAAACTAATAAATTATTACTGAACATCAATGAAAGTAAAAAAGATGATTTCAAAATTGATCTAGAACCTAATTTAACTTTTCCGAGAGCTACAAAACATAATTAAAAAGAAACGATTTTGTATAATTAGTCATACGAAATTATAAACTGTGGTATTTTATTTACCAAAAAATGTGTCAAGGTATATTTTAAAATTCATAACCTAACTTATACACTAGAATTTTTAAACTGGAATATTTTATACACTAAAAAATAATATGTTTTGACATACTTTAAAATGTAAACTGTAAAAATGAAATAGAATTTAAATTGTTTTTCCAACATCTAAGACTTGAATATCTGAAGCATCAAAGTAAATTTGAATAGAATCATTGCATAAAATAAAAATACACTCTTCTAGATGTTTTAATTGAAGCAGAAGAAAGTTTCTGCTACGAGTTCGATGTTTTGAAACAATACAAATTATTGACACTAAACTTACCAAGGTAATGCACGCTCAATACGAAATTACAAATATAGAAGACGAATAAATAAAATAACGATAAAACATAAACTAATATATCTCGATAAAAGCCAACAGCAATTTCAAGAATATCTCACCAGATATTTTGAGTTAAAATGAAAAACTCGTAAAACGATTATTTGACCGGTTTGGTTTCGTGTTAATGTGTGATTCTTGGGGAAAGAAATTTAGTACGTTGTGAGTACATGTATTATTAACTATGGACGATGTAACGTAGGATTTACCGAGAGAAAACCATGGCGGTTTTCAGGGACAAACTAATTCCAGTTCCGCGGTTTCCTGAGAAGCGCAAAACAATACGTGCCGTTCAAACGTGAACGACAATGTTGAGTGGTTTTGGTTACCACTCGGTTTGCGGTTCATTTGTCAGCAATCCGTCTTCTGGAATCAGTGACCCTTTAAGTTGGATTGAAGGACCAAAAACGTTATCCGCGAATTTAATTCTGCCTTGCTAAAAATTGGTTTCACTAAATTAATCGTCTTACTATGGACGTTCGTACGTCTATGATACATCGAAGCATAAGAAACGTGTATAAATTATATAACAAGATACTACTATGTTTGTGTACCTATATATATTTATTAGTAAAGAACTTATTCGATATTTGTTGAACATACATTGATGTTTGCATGTACATGTGTAAAACAAAAATTACAGAAATAATATTCAAATATTGTCTGTAAAAAGTTGCAAAATGTAGAAATTTGAGTGTAACTATATACTAAATAACTATATTTGTATATATGTATATTATATATTTGGGGACATGGGTATTGAGAATTATAGCAATTAAAAATTTTCATTTCCCCATTATACATTATGTACATGATACATATAAATTAAAATATCTTGACTGGACATTATTATTATCGTAAATTTCAGGACTATAATATGTATCAATTTAAATTAAATTATATACAAAATAATTTAATGTGAATGATTTTAATTCAAATGAAATCATTGAATAAAAATGATTTTAATTTGAATGAAACAATTGAATAAAAATAATTTTTTATTCAATTATTACTTAATTAAATTTAATCATCGTTTAATGTGCATAACATTACTTCGAATAAAATAATTCAATACAATTGATTTTTACGAAAACATAATAATTGAATGAATTCTAATTTAAGTAAAATTTCGATTCAACAGAAACGGCCAATAAAACAAAGTATGTCAAATATTTGTCCAACGTTGACATTTTATCGAAGGTTTCATAAAAGGCGAGGAAACTTGGATATCAACATCAAACTTTTGTAAAATCGTCCCTTTCCGAGATATTTGAGGGTTGAACCGCAGAATCGTAAAAGCAATCAGGTGCATTAAGACCCGTCCTTTTCTCACAGGCAGCTCTTCCTTCGGCGATAATTTAGCGGTCAGCGAAGATTTAACGGCAAATTAACTAATAATTACCCGGGAACCTTGGTACCGGACGTTACCATAACTGGAATGCAATTGTATTTCTCGAGTTCGATAATGGGAATGCAAGAGCTGCGAGCAAGAGCCTGGACCACCCCGCCTCCATTATCGAAATAGCAATTAGAATAAATCAAAAGTACGCCAACATACAATCGAGCCACCAATTTGCGGAGAAATACCAGTATGTAACGTACATTGTTCCTGATGCGACGAATTAATAGCACCTTCGCAAGTGTCACAAGAACACTAATAAAAGTAAATTAACGCAGACATTTGTATCTATTGTCGCTTTTGTTACGAACGGAAACACCTACCAACTCAGCAACAACCATCGTCAACTTCTAAAAACGCGTAATTGACAACGATCAATTCTACAAACCCATAGCCAACGATCAATTCTAAAAATGCATAACCGACAACGACTAATTTCAGAAACTCATAGTTGCAAGCCAAACGCCTGACCCCTCCTTAACCCTTTCGCTACGGAGCGCTGGCGCAAAAATGTGATCGCTGTGTACGGAGCGCATTACTGAGTAGTTGACACTGAAGTACGGAATGCTACGAAGTAATTAGAAGTCATCTATTGTCCTCTAAATTTTACAATGATATTTATTATATTCAGTAATATCATCTTACTTTCTAAAATATAAAAATTTAATCCTAATTTATTTTTTTAAATATTATATTATAATGTTCATATAATATTCTTTAATACAACGAAATTACTCATTTAAAGCCCAATTTTTGTTTCCCATATGTTTGCAATAATTTGCTTATAAGAGTTAAATGAAATTTGGCAAACAGTAATTTTGTCGCAGTTGTCGATTGAAAAAAACGATATGCATTCCACACAACCATGTAGCATGTGGAAAAAGTATTTTTTGTACCATTTTAAACTTTTACGAATACATTCAACCGATTTTAAAACCATATAAATTTTGTCAGCGACTCCCATATTGGCATTATAATCAACGACGAAGATCGGTATGAACGTATATGTACGTCCTTCGTATCCGCGCGCCCACTTTTGCAGAGCGTATATATACGCTCTTCGTATATGAATGGTCATTCTACGAGGGCGTATATATATGCCCGTCGGAGCGAAAGGGTTTAGAAACAACGACGTTATAAATTCCCCTGAAATATCGAATAAACGGCAGTCTTTATCACTCAACTAAATTTGTGGCCCATTTATTTGAACCTTGCTCGTTACTAATCTAAATTAAGTAGAAATTAACACTTTCAACTCAGTATTCGCATCAGTGAGCTGTGATCGACCTTCAAGTTTTCATTTTTTTTATCTTATCAAAAATAATCCCCGTCACACTTTGTAATGTCGTCGTTCGTTGTTACAAAAATAATGCATAACTCGTAACATAACGCACGAGAGCTACATCACAAAACAAACCTGTCACAATTTCACGATTTACAATGTATCTGAAGCTTCAATGACTGCCGCTTTTCCTGATTACCGTAACGGCCCGTCAACATCTTTATCACTTATTCAACGCATGATCACTTTAACATAGCATGTCATAAGCAGCCTCGAGGACATCGAGTAACCCTCCAGAGACGCCCTATTTGCCGAAATGCACCCCGAATACGATCCACCTGCTAGCTTCACCTTTCGTGAGGACGACATCGTGACAGCGCCGTTGTTCGCGTGACCCTTTCTCGTCATCACGATAAGTTGGTCACGTTGTTTGCCACCCCATGGGCAACATAACCGAAGCTGAAGAGTATTGGGTCAAGTTGAAGAAAATTCGCCTGGAGCCTAGACGTTAAGGGAGACGAAAGATCGGACGAGGGAGGGGTTACGTTACGAGGATACTTTTAGAGCACTGTTATCCTTCAAAGATTAAAATAATTGGATAAAACATTATACACCACCGTGTCTACGTGTTCTGGGAAACCATAGACGTATTTACCTTGTTTTCCTCGAATCATTGACTAATTAAGGTGTGGATTAGATGAGTATACCCTTTGCAGCTTTCAGTGTGTGACGTATTTCCTTTTAATCGATTCGATCCGATGTTGTTCCGTGGCAAATCAACGGAGGATGTTCAATAGAAAAATCTAATTTCTATAGGTGGCTAGCAAGGGACAACATCTCAAGTGCAAATTGCCACCACGTTTATTACACACAAAGCATTAGAGTCGTTTTTCAGAGTTAGATGAGGTGGATCTTCAAGTCTACCTCCAAAGTCGGAAAAGTGTGAAGGGTCAGTTAGAACTTAACTCACTGAGGAGAAACATCATAACCTCCTTCAGTTTTCGGAACAATTTCCGTCAGTTCTTTTTACTTACATCACCAAGGAGAAACATTATAATCTCCTAACTCTTGTAACTAGTATCCTACATTCAGTTTTTGTTCATTAATATTCTATTTTGGTTATCCAAAACTGTGTTCTATAAGTACTCGATATCTAACCGAGTTGTACGCCCCCTAATATCCTTATACTTTGTCAGCTATTTTCGAATTCATGGATTCTCAGAATTCTGAGTTCCTGAATCACGGAATTATTAGGTCCTCGAATTTCGAAGAGAGATTTGAGAATTTTGAAATTTTTGAAGTTTTGAATTTCGAGATTCGGGACTTTGGAATTTTGATATTTTGTGACTTGCAGTCTCGAAAATTTGAGGATTTTAAGATTGCCGTGTTCAGCGATTTGGAAATTTAGATAGTGAGAAATTTGAAAGATTGAAAGGTTTGAAATGTTGAGATTTGCAGTTCAGAGATCTTTAGAATGTTGGGATTACTGTATCTAGAGATTTCGAAATTTGGAAACTTGGGAATTTGAGAATTTGAAAATTGAACAATTTGGAACTTCTTGATTTTTGGAATTTTGGGATTTGTGGAGTAAAAAATTCAGTGATTCTAAGAACACTGTGTTTAAAGATTTAGAATTTTAGAAATCTGGAACTTTCTGAAATTTGTAAGTTTTAGATTTGTGGATGCGAAAATGTGGAAATTTTAGCAATACCGTGTTCAAGAATTTGGAAATTACGAACTTTTGAATTTTGAGACTTGCAGAGTTGAATATATGATGATTTCGAAGTATGAGCATATTAAGGTTTAGAAATTCAAAATTTTGGGACTTGCAGATATGAAAATTTAGGAGATTTACAACCACCGATGGCTTCGGCTTTACAAACCGTATAGTCGCAGTGTTGCTGCATATTACGTAAAAAATAATGTTTATGTACCTGAACAAACTCTACGACTCCTGATAAACCTCACAAATTTAACAAACTCTAATACCGACACTCAAAATATTTTTCATACACTATTTGAGAAGAACAGTTCAGAAATAGTGTCTCAAGACAACATGGTCGCGCCAATCGAATAGCATATGTGTTCAACGCGCAACGCGCAAAATGGACGAATCGTTTTGGCTAATGTAACGCAAGATCGATGTCGAGGGATAGATTGTCAACATCGTCGTACAAGATCGGAAACCAGGTCGAAAAGTGAGAGCCACTGTGCTTCAGTGGGCGACCGCAAGAATTTATCCGGTCAAGAGGGACGAGAGTGGTTGGTTTATCAGTCTACCCCTTCCTGAACACCGGCCGACTGGACGAACGTTAAAGGGGTTGGCTTTAGTGCACCACTGGACAGCACTTGATCTTAGAGTAGCGGTCACCGGTCGGCTCAAACTACCCCAGCCCACTACCCATGGACGTTGGTGGTTTTGCTGGTGCCGAGAGGGTTAAAGGCTGTCGCGCCAACGAGTTGGGTAAACGGCATTTAATAGAGGATGCTAATGTTATCCGTGCAATTCGAGAGTATCGATGTTCTTTTCTCTTCAACCGTTATTGGGTTGTCGCGTCGCGAACCCTCTTTAGAATTCTGTAAAATGAATAGCCTTTTGTAAATTTATATTTTTAAGCGTCTCTACCGTAGCAGAAATAATGTCCAAGGACCCAGTACTTAGTCAATACAGTTTTATTAGCTTTTTGTGAACTTGACCAGTTGAACATAGTCTTAAATTTTATACACCCTCTGTCCCAAAAATAACCGGAATGGATCTAGTTTAACGAAAATATTGATGCCATCTGTTAATTGGCCATTGATTTATTTATCGTCAACATTCTTTACTAACCTGTAAAAATTTCATGACATTTCGTTCATTAGAATCCAAGGTGCGACGCATTTTGTAATAATAGTTTTTGTACGCCGGTCAGAAAATGAATAAAGAACAAAGAGTCAACGTTAAGTTCTGTGTTAAGAACGATATAAATTCTATGAAAACGCTTCAAATGCTTAAAATCGCTTTTGGGGATAATTGCTTATCACAAACACAAGTTTTCACAAAAAGTATTGTCAGAATTTAAACATCAAGTGTTAACACGTTCGTGACGGGGTGTACCACCGGTGGTACATTCTTGTCTGTCCTATGGGACGGGGTGAGCCACCGGTGGTACATACAGAATTATTTCATCAAACGGGATGAGCCACAGATAATACACACCGGTGTCAATCTAATAAAAAGGCGATTATTGTAATTAACAATTTTATTTACATAAATGCAGGCCCGACACAAACGTGTCAATTTCTGTAACGCGGAATTGGTTTTGTACTACCGAGGGCTCAGGCCGCCCGATGGGACCTAGCACGAAATCAAGCCAGCCCCACGGTGCGGCCAGTGAATTCAGGCCCCGTCGCGAACGTGTTAATATTAGACATCAGCGAGCCTTGAATAAAACATCTATCAAAATCCCTCCAAGTTTCACTCACTCAACATTGAAATACAGTCCATTAAGATCGAACTAGTTTGTACGTGTTTCATCTTCACTGCGAAGGAAAACAGTTCGCAACATGGGTAACTAAATAACTCTTGACACCCGAAAGTATTTACCGCGACGTATATTTCTAACGATCGCTCATCTTCTGTCTCTTAACCCCTTGCCTTATAATATCGTCTTCCTCACGTGACGCACGTAACTGTTACAATGCAACAAATGCGGCTTATATTTTTACCACGATTAAGAATCGAGCTTAATTTCGATTGCAACCAGTCCACCAACGACTGCCATATACAAAATATCCCTGGCATTTGAGTAATCTTTGTCCGTCTCGACATTACAACGATAATTAAGTTGGCCTGTCTGACGCACTTGCCGATAAAATCATAAGTTAAGGGGTTAATATTCAGCGAGACTCGGAAATTAATTTCTATACACTGCTTGAACACTTTTGTTATCGGTGTTAAATAACGATCTCGTTACTCCTCCACGGAAAGAGTCGAGAAAGAGTCTCGATTCAAGAAAGAATCCGTACAATGGCCGATTACATCGCTTTCACATTTAATTCATCCGTGTAGAAAACAGAACCGACTCTCGTCAGACCGGAGGAATTGTTGGTCAGGTGAAGCATGATATCGGAAGTCTTTTTCTATATTGTTCACGGTGAAT
The DNA here is from genome assembly GCA_947623535.1 of Coelioxys conoideus. Taxonomy (NCBI): domain Eukaryota; kingdom Metazoa; phylum Arthropoda; class Insecta; order Hymenoptera; family Megachilidae; genus Coelioxys; species Coelioxys conoideus. The sequence continues at coordinate 10,222,944 of OX392451.1, read as the reverse complement.
AATGAGACCACTCAGTCATTCCTTCCAATTTAAGTGTAACGAGCCAACACCGATACATTCCTTCTTATTCTTTTCCTTCGTCCACAGCCCGGTCGCGCCACTTTCTACGCCCGGCTCCCGATGTAATCCTGCACAATCCAGACATTTTTCACCATTACTCCAGTGGCCGTGGCGATGGCGGGCAAATAATTAATTTCTCACGAAACTAACGAGCGTCGCTTTTCTCTTCGAGACCGTGTCCATGCTGTAGATGGTTCAACGGAGGGAAGGAAAAAAGTGTCATGGAGGCTTTCATTTTTTTGAGGGGTCGCTCTGATAATTGGGCTTCAACGGATCGATCTTTTTCTTATATTTCTTTCCATAAATTAGGACTGGTTTCATGTGGATATTTTTATATAGTTTCGCTGAATAGATTAACCACTCAGACGCTTAACCAGTTCACGGCCTTATCCACATATGTGAACAGTTAGTTGATAACCTACGTAAAGGTATATTCTTTTTCGAAACTGTTACAAAAATTATTTTAAAATCCCTCGTAAACTTGTCACCCAGAAAATGAATCCTAATTGACATAAGGAAGGTAAACGTGTCTTTACATGTATATGTACACACATGTGCGATAGGATAGTTCAAGCAACGACTGTTTTTTTCTTGCGCGCAGTACAAATAATTGTTATGCCTAAAAATGTATTTGCAACGCCGTTGAACAGTACTTACTAATGTCTTCAAAGAAGTTATAATGAGTTTTATATAAATAGTAGAGGTTCACTTTTCTTTATTTATTGTTATTTTTTGAAATTCTGACTTGTGAACTTTATTTTTTTTACTACATTTTCTTTATTGAAAATGAATAATTATTTAATAAATTATTGCTATTATATTACTATTTTTATTCAGATTATATTCAATTTTTGTTCATACAATAAAAGAAATATATAAAAATGTAAAAATTGCTGTCTTTTCGTAAATGTCTTGTAATTTAAGAAACAAGTCATTTTTACACCCCCGGTAGAACTAGATATACGTCAATTATCGGTAGTTCTAGTGTTAAAATATAATTAATTTTCTTTGTCGTAATTGAAATTAAAAATTCGTCCTAGGCTAGATTAATTATTACAGTTACGTAGCCGATAAATTACATGCATGATACATTGTAATATACCGGGTGTTCCAGTATTTAATAGCAAAATTGAAGCATATTCTATGTTCTGTTAATAACGAAAGGGTTAAATCGCAATCGATATTCTTTCCCGTGTAAAAAGTGAAATAAAAATGGAAGTTCCGGAAAGTGACTAAATTACAATGACATTTTGTCCACCATTTCGACGGGGACATTTTTTGAGTCTGGCATCTTTATCGTGGCATCGCTCATTTATTCTCCCCGATCCAAAATTTATTGTCGACAAAACATTGAACGTTGGGGGATTCCTGGCCGACAACACGGAAATAGTTTGGACGCTGTAAGTTTCCCGCCAAAAGGGGGCGACAGAGCAGGGAACTCGAACGGTCACTTGAATTTGTGTAGTGTGAACGCAGGTCAGACCAGTAAATCCACCCTTTCATGGTCTCTTAGCGAACTCTAGCTCATAGATCGTCTGAACTATCGCGAAACAACTCACCCCAATCCACCTCCCGAACTACCCTTCAGTGCTTTGGCACCCTCATAAGGAAGTCAGAATCCACTTGTCTGATCCTCAAGGAGCTTCGATCATGCGAATTACTCACTGGTTGACGATAAAACAGAAGGTAGCCAGCAGACATTGTAACAAATCGACTCAATGAGTTAACAGTAAAGAAAATGTATTTCAGGTTAATGTTATAATTATTGATTGTGTCGTAATTGCGGACATTTCATTCGTTTAATTCCCGTCGTAATATTTATGGGTCGGGGACGAGCTATGTTTTGGATTCGTGGGCACACAAATTTGTTGGATGGTTTCATATATCTACACTCATGGACAAAATTAAGTGGACATTGCAGAAATGTAAAGGACTGTTTTGTTTTATTACAATGTTTTAAATAAATTTTAAATTTAGAACGTGAGATACTTTTGTAGACTTGACAAAACATTTATTTTATGTATATAATTATGCAATCAAGTTTTGATTTATAGGCATTATTAGTTAATTAAATTTACCTTCTGTTATTTATGATGCCTGTCCACTTAATTTTGTCCATGACTGTATATCATAACGCGTGATTAAATGATTCGTTTTTGGATTCTTGTTAGATACAAAATAGTGTTGAAGTAGTTCTTTGTTAAGTAAATAAGGTGTAATTTAAATTAATTAAATTAATGTAATTTATTTGTACACATTGATTAGCATATTACTATAATTTATTTGTACAAAGTTATTAACAAGTATTAAAATAGCATTGCATTATATCTTCGCGTATCACACAGATATGGTACGATGATTCAAACATAGCAAAATGTTGTGTCATCCAAAGAAAATTGAACTTCGAGTAGAGCAAGGAAACGTAGAATGAAGCTATCTTCCGTCAAAAAGAGGACAAAGATTTTTCAAACGAGAACTGCGACGATGCTGAACGTATTTTCTGTGGCCATTTATTCTCTGAATCCACAGAAGGATGGGTTAGGTGTTTGGAATGTCAAAATTGGTCTCACTATGAATACGTTGAAACAAGAATGAACACGAAGACATTGCAATATTAAATTGAAAATATTTAACACTATAACCACAGAAGCGGTCGAACTTTTCACAAATTTCCAATTTTAAAGTACAAAATTTGTTAAGATAGTTTCCTTGAAATCATTATCATCAAGATAAAGAATGTATCTTTATACATGTATTAATTTATGTTTCATCATTTATCCATTTATTTTTCACCTTCATTTTTAACTTCAAAGTAATCATGTATTATACGGTACTTTTAATGTTAAACCAATTGTCTTTCAGTGTGAAAAGATTAATAACGTTTTTCAGTGAGCGATGACACACTCGATTGATATATATATATATATATATATATATATATATATATATATATATATATATATATATATATATATATATATATATATATCTGTTAAAACAAATGAAAATGTTAAAAAATGATCAAAAGAGACCTTCATACATCCTTCATTCTTTCACTTACAAAAAATTTACCAATATCGAATTTGTCACTGTCAAAATTATTCAATATTTATAAAAAACATTTTCTTATGAAAATAATTTCGAAAATATTCCAGATCACCTCAAAACCTACAGTGGCGTGCAAAAGTTTCCGGCCAGTGACATTTCGTACTCCAATTTATTTAAAAAAAAAGATAATGATTTTTAATTATTATGCGATATCATTATGAGATATGAGAAACAAAATAATATAGTAACAGAATATTATTTATGTTTGTAAGTATATATAATATAATGACTGGTTACATATGTCATATAATGGCACTGGCCGGAAACTTTTGCACGCCACTGTACAGGGTGTCCCACAATTATGGTACAAGCCGGAAAGGGGTGGTAGATGGCGCTATTCTGAAAAACTTTTTCCTTTGCAAAAATATTGGACGAGGCTTTATTTTTAAATTATTCAGGAAAAACACCGTCCAATCAGAACGCGAGGATCACGCGCGCTTGGATGTAGAAGCGTAGGCCCGAGTTATAATTGGGCGTGGCCGCGATCGAACATGCAGTGCGCGCGATCCTCGCGTTCTGATTGGTCGGTGCTTTTCCTGAATAATTTAAAAATGAAGCCTCGTCCAATATTTTTGCAAAGGAAAAAGTTGTTCAGAATAGCCCCACCTACCCCTTTCCGGCTCGTACCATAATTGTGGGCCACCCTGTATATCTTACGATTATCGTGAAACGAAAAGCGCAAATAATAATAAGGATACGAACTCATAAATAATCGTACGAACAGGTAATAATGAGTTAACAGGTTAATATTGTATGGTGTTTTCGTCATTTCGTCCACCATCCGTAACCTTAACGACGAAATTTAATTCTCCACAAACAACGTCCTCTTCGTGTTTAACAACGTATTATAGTTAAATACCGAACTGGAATAAAGTTGAAATTGGTTGAAGGCTTCTAATAAAACAGGATTCCAGATTAAGTATTAACGGACACATGCTTAGGGACGCGTAGTCCACATCAGCCGGAGTTTCGCGTAAGGCGAATTAAGCCGGGGAAAAATAAGCCAGCCACGTACGAACAAAGCTGTGGTAACGTTCTGGAATAAAAGTTGAAATCCGTCCCGTTTGCGTCACGCTGGAGGAGCTGTTCCTGGAGACTCCGTAACTCCTGGAATCCCGATTCAAAGTGTGCTCTTTCAGCTCGTAAAAGCTGGCATAAAATCGTCATCTAGCAACGTGGCCTGTTGGTCGAGTAAAAGGCCGAGCTCCGTCTCTGTAAAACGCGAGTTATGAATACGATCGATGCTACTACAATGCTTCAAGTTGCAAAATATGGAAGCAGGGTGTGGAAACGAGCTTCTTTCAGTTTAGCGAATTAGCATAACTTGAAACGCGATACGAACGTAAAAACCGCTCCTCCGCGGATTCGCGAAAGCGTTCAGGAAAGAATTGAAGTTTTATGAGCCGAATGCGAGCAGGAACTGCGTTACTCGGAATTAGCGACGTTCACGAACGTTTTATCCTGCGATGCATCGTTTCCGATATTAATCATTCGATTCAAACTGCACCCTGTGATGACTGGTTCAATTATTTTTACGTTTCTTCGACATTTTGTTCGAATGCGTTACTAGATTCTACTCCCTTTCTTTTCATTAACACTGCCAAGGTGAATCAACTAAAACCTGCATTAGGTATTTTTATTTTTAACCAATCTTATCAAATATTTCCACAGTTCCAGTAATAAATGCGAGTAATTTCGTTAGGAGACTGAACAAATTTTTAATAATGGAGATATCGAATTTGTATAAAGATTTAACCCTTTGTGGTCCGTGATTTCTTTTATCTACAGCTCCATAATTGATTTATAAAATAGATCAAAAAATGATTTACAATAAAATGTATTACGATAATGCGGGGTGCGTGACAGAAATATTGTTAATTTATTAAAAGTAACAAAGAAATGCAAACATGTTCAAACGACCTATTCACAAAAAAAACAGCGATGTCGAGCCACACTCGACATAGGACCGCAAAGGGTTAATGTCTTTAGGGGCCAATTTTTCAGTTACAACGAAGACAATTAATTATATTTTAATTCATATTTGCACAATAAAAAAGAGGAATATAGAAAATAAACTTCACAATTCAGAATTTCAGAAAATAACTACAAATAAAAAAATATGAACGTGTACTATTTATTCAAAACTGATTATATGGTTTTTGAAGACATTAGTAAATACTACTCTGTGTTGCAAATACTGTCATACCGGTACTAACTAAAACATATCACTTAATGAATCTCCGACGGAGTTCATTTCCCTGGATTGTAAATTTACTTAAAACGCCAAAAATTCCCATAAAATGTAAAATAATTATAATTCAAGATTGTCGACATGTTGATAATTTGGTACATATTTTTGTATCGAGCAGACTGTAACAGAGTTCATCGGTAATTTTTTCCAGCGCCGTTCTCGATACGAGGGGTAAATGAAACGATCCTTCAAGGTTGATTACCAAAGCTCCGATTTTTCAACGGTAGCGACGTTTCTTCCATGCGATTCGTGTCGTTCTATAGGCTTCCATCTTCGGGACGCTAATGGGTGCGTACAAATATTTCATTCCTTGCCAGGAAAATAGGCGCACGGCAAAACGACGTCGTCCGGAGGGGTGGCAGAGCAAGGGGATATTTAATGACGCGTGGCAATATTAAAATGGCATAAAAATGAGCTGTAATTTGTATCTGGCTTCAAAACTTGCTCCCCTCCTCCTTCAATTCTTAGCCGCAACTGACTTATATTTCCTTCACCGACGCCCTTAGTATGTCGTATACTATTATTGTTATTAATCTTAAAGGTCGCGAATGCACTTAATACCCGGAGAAATAGTCGTATTTTGGTATTAACGGTAGCCACCCCTGAAACGGAGATGAAATAAAAAGTCTCTCCAGTAGAGACGTTCAATTTTATTCGAATTACACGCCAAATCTGTTGCGAAAATGAAACCAGTCATACGTGACTATGACTTCCTTTTTCATAGATAAGTACTAAAACTTATAATACTCCAATAATATACTGATAATAAATTTTTGGAATTTTCGTTGAAGTTATTCATTACACTCATGGACAAAATTAAGTGGACATTGCAGAAATGTAAAAAAAATATTTGTTTTATTACAATTTTATAATATATTTTTAATTCAGAACGTGAAATATTTCTGTAGACTTGAAAAAACATTTATTTACATAATTGTGCAATAAAGTTTTGATTTATAGGCGTTATTAGTTAAATTAAATTAACCTTTTGTTATTTATGACATCTGTCCACTTAATTTTGTCCACGACTGTATATCGATCTGACAGTAAATATCATTGAAATAATTAGAAATGTACTGAATGTTTCAACATTTGTAAAACTGAAATGGTAAGATTTGTATTGTGTTAGAAATAAATAGAAGTGTTACTAAAGTATAATAAACCTGAAAATTCTTTATGAAAATGTTATAAAGTATTGTGACATGAAAACAGAAGAGAGTTTCATTCTAGTACCTAACAGGTTAGGTAAACATTGTAATAAAATAGTAATGATTCGTTTTGCATATACTTTCTTAATTTGGCCAGATCTTGAATTCATTTAACTCATTAAACTGACAGGATTATTTAAAATGTAGATATAAAGTATCTTTTTATATCGTTCCGAAAATTTGAGCGAATTTTGTAGATGGTTTTGTGGTTATTTCAAAGTGGCTGATTTTGGTGTAATGTTCTTCAACGCATTTATATATCACTTCTATATCATTGTGTCATTATATCCTTATTGTTTGCATATCATTATATCGTTATCATTTGCATATTATAATGTTATTACGTCGTTAAATTTTTTTCCTCGACAATCAAACTGTCTCCTCTACCTTAAAATTGGATTTTATTTATAATAAAGTCAAATATAAGAAAATAAAATTAATAGTTGCAAATATAAGGAAATAAAGTGAAATATTACAAATAAAACGAAATAAAGTGTTAATTATAAACGCAACGAAACGAATTATTGAATTTTTCAACGATTTGAAATAGCAGCGAGAAAAACCCGGTCCGAGAAAGTAATATCGTCAACAATAAAGCTACATTAGCACCAGTTGAACGATAGTCCTCCACTTCTTCCTTAAAATCCTTCCGCACGAAAAGCGACGCGGATAAAAATACCATTTGAATATTTGGCGTACATCCTAAGCATCATTTATAACGCGTGACAATAAACTCTCCGACTGGTAGTAATCTTTATGGAGCGATACGAAAAGCATGTACATATCCTTCCCTTTTCCTTCCACGACCGTGGAACGGCTTTTACGATATGCTAAGCGTCGCCCTTTTGAAGAAATTCGAATCTTTATCGCCCCTGGCGAACATTTTCTACTCCCTTAGACATCGAATTAACGATCTGTGCTAACAAATAAACTACTTATGCGGCACGGTATTTCTCTACGGGAAATCAGATCGCATAGTTAATCTTAATCGTTGAATTCCAACGTCAAAAACCAGAATCTTTGATAAGATACGGTGATATTTGTGAAAATAGTCAAAGTTAGGGATACATTGCGTAATTGATTTGAAGTTACAAATTAAGCAGAAAAATAAATAAGCAAATGGTGAATTATCATATACAGTAATTTCTTCTTCCGACAAAAACCTCCGCAAATTTGAAGAAATTGTAGAGTGTGAGGTAGATCGAGTTGCGAATGAAGAGTGTTTATGACCGCGTAATTGAGATCGAGTGACCGAGAAGGATGTTTATAACCGAGTGACCGAATTAAGGAGATTGAGGTGTGAATAAAGAGTGTTTATGGACGAGCGATAGAGATCGAGTGACTGAGAAGAGTGTTTGGAACCGCGTGAACGAACTGGAGACATTGGGGGATGCAGGGGCTAAATGTTCTAGTTGTAAGATAAAAGATGCGTGAATGTAGCGAGCAAGTTAGTCGAAGACGAGAATCGAGACAGTGCAGAGCGAAAAGAGTATAAAGAGAGTATTAAGCGAGTAAAGAGCGTGAAGGAGTTTGTTAAAGAGTATCTTCCTACATATTTTTAAATAAAGAGTTATTAAAAATCCTACAAAATACATTCTCGATTTTGCAGTTCAAGATAGGAAACTCGCAAATCAAATTCAATCATTTGATTTGACTATCCTTCTAAAAAAAATTGATTCCGTAAGTTTACTACTCTTTGAACTATTCTCCTTCGGAATTGTTCTCTATCAAAGTTGCTAACGGAACTACAACATGTGTTCGTATATAAGGAGATAGGAATTTATGTTCTAGCACGGCATTCGAGAGACATAAAATAATAAGAATCATTCTTTAGTAGGTGTTGTGTCGTGCTCTTCGTTTTTAGTTTCTCGAAGGCGGCACGATAGGTATTACCCTTTAAATGCCGGTAAGTCGCGATTGTTGATTTCGTGAGTGAAATGATTGTAGGTTATATAGTGTTGGTTTGAACTTGGAGTTTATTGTCTAAGTTCTGATAATATAAATACTCGGTTAAACTAACTTATATATATTTGGTTCAATCTTACTTGGAAGATTATTACTAGGTTTGAATGTTAGATATGTTCGCTTTGAATATTAGGTTTGATCTATTTGTAGGTTGATTGAGTTCTGTTTTAGAGGTGCAAAAATGTCTTGTAGGTAAACTCGTATAGGTTAGTATGATGGGGGTGTATTCTAGGATTCGCGGAAATATCGTAGGAGGCGTAAACATAGGAAATCATGTGATTGGTCTAAAAAGATTGATATGGGTCTTGAGTGAACGCCTAACTCTGACGTCAGTAGTTCTTGGAAAGACCAGGAACTAGTGACGTAGAGGATTTTATAACTTGAACCCTTGACCGTTGTCAGGTAGACTAAAAATTTAGTTGTTAGGGTTGTCACGTTTATTAGGTGTCCGTACAATAAATTGCCGCTGGTAAGAGTTTACCTACAGATCGTTAAGATGGGCATCGGATTTTTTTTTCTATTGTACACGATAATAATAGGTTTGAAATGTCCCCAATATTAGGACGCAGCAGTAGGGTATGCAGGCTTGTCGATATCCAGGTCAAGGGATTTTAATATTAGCTGGTTTAAGTGAGCACCGTGCAATTAAGTAGCCTGCTTAACCAAATCCGGCCTCATCATAAAGTTCTACCCCAAGTCCACGTTGAGTTTACAACTCAATGACAGTATAGTTCGCAATACGGTTTATTGACAAGGGTTTTTTTCAATATCTCGGACATGTATCCATCAGCGGCCGAATTGTCACCCCACCCAGGAACTCAATGCGCTACGAATTATTCGTATTTTTTAAGAACCGCCTTCTCACCCCCCTCATCCTCGTGGCAAAGGTGGGATGTCGACAAAAATTCGACAAGGGTGGTTCTGGAATAGAAGACAGGCAGATACAAACTAACTTCAGACACGATCGGATACAAGAAGACTTAGAGATAGCTAGTCAATCGTTAGCATAAGTTAGAATACTCAGTTAGGAGTCGATCAGTTGTTATGATCAGTTCAACAGTTAGAATAAATCGGCATTAAACCACAGAAATCTTTGACTCTCCTTGGTCTAAGTGTTAAGCATCTTAGTTAATTAAATATCAGAGTGCATTTGGAGGTACGCTTGTACACCGTGCGTTAACAACATGTTACACTCGCGTGAGTGTAAGATTAATATGTAATACGGTAAAATAATAGCGTATAATAACGACTTGTACAATATCGCTAAATGACTATCTATTCTTTAGACGACAAAATGTGGGCGATGTCGCGTTGTCAATGATTCCCCAAAGAATGCCCTTCCTCGAGACTGCGAAGGCTTTACTGCCCCTCGCCAAAAACTCAAGGGCCTCAGTTGTTTACTGCCCCGACGTCACAATATCGGGTCCCGACGCCTTGGTGGTCGTCGCGCTGGGACCGTATGCGTCCTATTTCGAGTTCGAATGCAGGTCAATTTGGAATTTCCTTACATGAGATACCATTATATCAAAAGGATTATATCGAGGGATCAAAAATGATCCTCGGATGGGTATTAAATAAGAATTAACCGTTGACAAGGTGCGATTAGAAGGAAGAAACTTGGAATCGTATGGAGGTAACCCCTTCGGAAGATGCTACAGGATTCAGCGGGGCAGATATCAGTGGAGGATCGTCCGTTATCCAAATCTCTCGGGTTTGTTTATGGCGCGGTGACGTTAGAAGAGCAACGGAGGAGAGGACTGGTTACCCAGACCCTGCGAATTGGCTTTCATTAATCCGCTAACCCTATCTGGCTCGAACTCGGCACGGGTCGAACACAAGCAACGCCACGTACACATTGTAAATCGTGATACAAGCCAGAGTATTCAGGTCGGCGCAGATTCTGAGCGAGTCGGTCGAATCGTGAACTTAAATATTTCAGTGCCGGGCTCGCATTAAAGCAACCCTCCTTACGCTGCCTATTAACCTCAACGGCCGTTCTCGCCGGCAAACCACCGCCATCTGTGGGCCAGCATCCACCGGACCACGAATCAACTGACTTTCGACCGTCCATCACTTGCATCGAGCTTCTCTATACGCGTCTCTCGCCGTGTAATTGCACGACAGAAACGCGCACACTATGTTTCCTGGCCTGGGATAGCTAGCGAGTCAGCATAATGACATCCCCTGATACGTAACCGACAGTTGACAAGCGTTCCGTCCCCTTTTCCGTTAAAGGATTATCTTTCGACAAAGGGGTTACGCGATGCAGCCATCGCTGCGAATAAAGAATCGAGGTTTCCGCTGTTAAATGATTCGAAGGAATTTTTCTTTCAACGATCTGTCTAGGAATTTCGATCAAACAACGATAAAGCGTGTTTAGACGTATTTTTACCTGGAAGTGTGGATGATGAGCCGAGGTAGTTGAGTAAGTATTCATAAAATGGGCGGCACTCCAACAGATACAGTGACCTCTAAAGGGACGAATTTTTAATTTCAGTTACAACAAAGAAAATTAATTATATTTTAATTCGTGTTAAATAAAGAAAATGTAATATAAAAAATAAAGAATTTTAATAAATAACTACAAATAAAAAAATGTGCACCCATTATAACTTCTTTGAAGACAGAAAATATTACTCAACAGTGTCGCAAATATATTTTTAAACATAATTATTGTTACTGTCTAATGATCGTAATACTTCGCTAACATCCTGGCTTACTCCTCGCAAGGAAGGACCAGATGTTGCAAACTATTCCTTCGGGCATGTACAGATACATATGAAGACACTTTTACTTACCTTATAACAATTGAGATATATTTTTAATTAGTCAATTTAGCAAAGATATAAATTTATTTTTGTAACGTTTCGTAGGTTATAAACTAACTGTCGACATATGGGACCAAGGACGTGAAGAGGTCAAAAATATTGGATTAGTTCTCTTTGCCTGTTATTCACTACATTTTTTATACGCTGTTCTATATCCCTATCAAGTTCTCCAGTTCAAATACCGTCAAAATAATTTTTGTACACAAGCGTATATATTTAAAAGTCAATAAAAAATAAATACACTCTTGGACAAAATTAAGTGGACATTGCAGACATGTAAACAATTTTTTTTTTTATAGAATGTTTTAAATAAATTTTAAATTTCGAACGTGAAATGTTTTTGTAGACTTGAAAAAACATTTATTTAATGTATATAATTGTACAATAAGGTTTTGATTTATAAGCATTCCTAGTTAAATTAAATTAACCTTTTGTTATTTATGGTACCTGTCCACTTAATTTTGTCCACGACTGTACATGCCCGTTAGTCCCGATTTTTCTATTCAAATGACTACTTCTGTATACTGATTTCTCTTTCTTCGCCATCTAGACATAGAGACATAGAGAAGAGTGTCCAGATGACAAAGGAAAAGAAATCTGTAGAAAATCAATAAAAAGGAGATTCTCACTTACCAATTGTTTGTCGTCGCAATAAAGCATTAATTTAGCTTTATAACCGCTTGAAGCATTCTTCCGCACTAAAACGTTCATCTTTCATTCTTCCAATGCTATTCTCCATTAACTCTTTCGACAGTATAATTCTTGCTTCACAGAGGAAATATCGCATTCATAGTGCGCCCAAATCCTCTCCAGCGTAGAAATTTATATTTTTCGATTGCCGTTACGAATTAACGATCGTGTGCAAGGGGGAGGAAACGCCTTATAGGGCAGCGAGAAATATCATCGAATAATGAATATTCATGGTGACCAGTCGCAAAGCCATAATCAGAAATAGAAGGGAGCATTGCCAAAGTTGCTCCATGGAGAATCGCATGGTCTACCGTATTTTGCACGGTTCCCCTTCTAGAATGCATCTATGTCTTCGAGCTCGATATTTCTCTCTTCAAGGTCTTGCAAATGTCGTTCGGAGAAAATGCGGGGCAATTACGTTGCAACATCGTGGTTTGATTTTATTCGGCAATTCGGCTAAATAGTGAACAACCTTTCGAGCGTTGAACCAGCAGGAAAGCGTTCAAGTGCATAATGTCGCTCGCACGTTGGACCATCTCGCGAATTATTGAACTAACTACGCCGTTATAGCACTGGCATTGTGCGATTGCGTAATATAATGGCGTTATCATGTTTCGGTGCAACACGCGCAGAAATATTTATCAGTTCGAAAGTCAACGAGACTTGGAGAAAAAATGATCTGTTCATGAATGTCTGCTCAGGCAGCTTGGCAAATTTTAAAATTCTATGGGCTAATACTGAATAATTTCTCATGGATCGAGATTTCAACTTCCATACTGATTCGTATGACACTCTTCATCATCATGAAAATATTTTTAGACTTCAAACGATTGTTTAACATGCAATTATGAAAATTAAATTGTTTAAAGACGTTTGTGGATTCAAAAAGCGTGTTATATTTATCACGATGTTATTTTTGTCCTCGCTCTCCCTTTTATATGATTAGTCTTGGTTTATAGTTTGCTAAGAAAATGAAGAAAACTAATAATTAACTGAATTGACCGCTAAAATAAATTGTTACCGGATACTTCAACCTTCTACTTATATGCATTTCAAACTTGTTTAAGAAGTAATTAAGAATTTGCATACTTTTAATGAATTCTACTGAATTTAATTCTGCCTCTAATTTAATTCGAATAAACTAAATACACAATACTAATTATACACTGTTCTTTTATTGATAAATATTACACCGATTTTTAATTTGGCATCGGGGTTAATCATAAATTAGTAACCCTTTCAATGTTCAATGTTAAGTACAACTTTTGAAATAAGTTTCAGTAGGTTGTGAACGATAATTAACAATGAGTACGCATTAGTTCTCAATTAGTACTCGTGGCTTATACAATGATTCACTATGATACATGCTATGTATGATACACTTAGACAAAAACTATTCAATAATTTCTATAATTGAAAATGAAAAATGTAAGATGTGTAATTTTGACGCTTTCCATAAATCTAGAGTGAACCTCTTACTGCTTGACGTTCATATGTGAGCCAAATTACGAAAATAGCCGTTACTTCTTGGTTTGAAAGTTCACAATCTTTTCGTGCACATTATGCCAGAAATGAACTGCTCAAATCCTGACATGCTACATGAAATTTTGGAAAATAAAATGACTTTTTGAAATTTGCTACCTTTCCTTGACCACTAACATCAAAAGTAACAGCATCTATTTTTTCAGCTTTTTGTAAAAATCATGCAGAAAGGAGTTAAGTTAATAAACTGCCAAGAGTACCGACGCCCACCAGGAAACAAAGAAGCAAGCCTAAAGCGAGTGATTTGATTCGTAAAAACCCTTTTCATCCCCCGATTGCGGCTTCATTCGATTCGTAAACGTAGAAATCAGAGAAAGACCGGTCCCGCAGGCCCGGTCGTACGTAATCCGAGGATTCGAGTTTCAGCGGCGAAGGCAAGGTAAAGGGTGGTGCAAGTAGGACGTGGGGTGAGCGCGGATGGCGTCATTATCTGGCGAGAATTTCAGAAAATATTCCAAGGCAAAAAGTATAGAGCGAGGCGTTTTAATTATCATTAACAAGGCCGGGCGTATAACTCAGAATTACGCGTTTATACGTAATAATACGTATGTACGTTAGGGGGTGTAGGTAGGCGGCGGACGCGTATATATACGTTCATATCCCGGACGGAAATGGCGCGAGGACCTACACGTACGTGTGGATACATACCTACGTAATACCTACGGATAGCCTCGACGGAACGAACGGACGTAGAGACAGACAGACGGACGGACAGCAAGAGATCTGCAACGCGCTGACTCCAGTGCCAAATGAGATGCGCCGCGTTGGGTTGCGGGGGTGGTTCCGCGCACCAGGCCGAACGAAGGTTTCCGGTGGTGTGGGTGGACCGGCTGCCGGGGCGAATTCCCACCTTACCAATCCTATTATTAACAATTAGCTCTAAACTACTCTTTGCATATAAAATCATCCTGCACACCTCATAACGCCGGAATGGAAATATACATACTGCATGGCCGTCCGTCGGCCATACCGCGAAAAATATGTCGCGGACGAGCCGCGGTACAGACGGTTAGAGGGAGAGAATGGAGCCTCGTGATTTTACCGGTTCTCGATACGGTTAAGCCTACATGTGGGCGACACCGATCTACGGCGTTTGAGAGAAAAACTTATCCAGTAGAGGAAAGAATCCACATAATGCTAAGAAATATCATTCTTCGCCGAGAAACGTAATTTAATTCGGGGTGGGATGTAATCGTGAAACAATGTCAACGCAAGCATAATTGCATTTTATTTCTGCTTTTTTTTAAAGGATATCATCCCCTCGATACAATATCATGACGCACGATAATAATATTAATATATTGCAGTCTGTATTATACTGTAAAATTACACAGTATATTGCAAAATTAAAGGATTCTTGATTTACAAAATATATTATACGATCTTCCGATAAGATTCACCGACTAAAATATTAAAATTAAATAATTCTCATAAATGAATTCAAATAAACTATTGCATATTAAGTGAATAATATTAACTACCCAAGAGTACCTTTATTTACCTTCCATTTTAACTTGCGGACAAACAATAATTTCAAAACGATTACAACCATAGTTTCAGAATGATTACAATAATCTGATCACACATCTTCAACAATTATCTACAACAGGAAAGAAACAGTGAAAGGATGGGTCACAACGTGTGCTCTTATGCTCTAATCGATAAATCACGTGGTCGAAGAAGACCACAGTTTCCTGCCGCAGAATTTTAAACCGTAGTCGGATACCGCCGTTAAGCAGCGAATATAAAAGGGCAAATCAGGCGCGAGGGGTGAACCGGGGAGCCCCGTAGTGAAGCCGTGAGGGGTTGAAGCCGGGACAAAAGTAATGCAATACCGGAATATGTCACGAATTAAGCGGGGAGAAACTGGGAGTACTCTCCGGCATCGTCGTCGTCTCGGTAGTCGTCGCTTTTATTAGAATTATCTTTGTCACTTTCCCAAGTTTATATTTACTCCTTCTGCGAACCTCTTAAACCTGTACCACCCCCGTGGCATCCACCTTCACGCTTCCTTCAAAACCACCCTATTCCGCCTCCTAACGCCTGCACGATCCATCCCCGACGACCAAGTTACCACCCCCCAAACACCCTCGCGCTCTCCTCGTCGAAGAAGCAGCTACTCGCTTATTATCTTTACGACTGAGAAGATGGAATTAAACTGAGTGTGCAGCCGAAATGTAATAATATTCATTACTATGCTAATGTCCGTGCGGCTCGCACCTCCTACGGTTATGGCTGCCGAAAACTTGCCTCGTATTTTTGTTATCTGACACCGAACACCGAGGCCTAACTTCGGTCATCATCCCTGATTGCTAACTGACCGCAGATAACTTTCAAACTTGTAGCATTCAACTAGGGATATTAACGCTGAAGAGGGGATTTCATCCCCTCGATCGTCTATTTTAATTTCTCATCGGTACCCTATCGCTGTGTCAAGAATCTGGATTTTCGCTTCGTTTCTGGGCCAACAGATAATATTAGATGAAAATAATATCACCGTTCAAGAGTTATTTGTCGGTCGATTGCGTAAATCTGCGTTTTTCCATTCTGACTTTCTGAAGCAAGTTACATTTTTTGCTCGAATTTTTGTTAAATTGAGTTTGTTTTTCGTTTTCATGCACATCGAGTTAGCTTGTTACAGTATTATATTCATTTTTATGCACTTCGGGTGTTTTCTTGTGACAATATCATATTCATTTGTTAATGTTAGTATAACTATCGAACTTACTGTGAAGTTTTTCTTTTTAGGTAGGATTTTCTAATAATCTCGATTATATGTCGATTCTGTTAAATTCCAATTCACAGGGGAGCCATTGCGTAAAATATCACGCTCATAGGAAATATCTGATATGTAAATAAATAACTGTACAATTTTATCGAGAACAATATTGATTTAATAAAACTGAACATACGTGTTTATTTTATTGAAAGGGAATAGTAAGAGTGATAACACCTTGTGTGATTTATTTTTATGTCAGTTAAAAATAACTAATGCTTCAATATTAAAAGAAGTTAAAAAAATTAAAACTTTACGCCTATATTCTAATTAGCGATCCTTGATTATACAAATTATAATTACACTTGAACTTCAAATTGAAACGTATTCCAAATTCCAGTAACATTTGTCACATTGAAATTGCGTGTGCGACACGAGTTAAACTCGTCACAATGTGGCGAGGGGTTAAATATACTACTATTATAATAATAATAATTAACAAGCCTTACAAATCAATACATTTAATGTAAGTACGAAATTTTTTGTAATTTCTTACTTTTACTGCAACGTTATGTAAATTCATGGACTGGCAAGTATCCTAAATTTTATATTTTTAAAACAATTTCAATTTCTTTTAGGAAGTAATTTTATCTTCGATAAATTTTATAGACAATTTAAACAATATTGTGCCCTTCTTTACTCGACAAGCTTTAATATTATTTATATTTCGTTAGGTTAAATGTTTCCACTAACATCGGCGGCAGATTTAAGTAAAAATTCATACGTCACCCTTACGCGGGTGACATGGCACTCAAAGTGTTAACCCTGTGCACTTGAAGATATTTTTACTGGTAGAGAATATTCACTCTAACACCTTTTGGTTGAAAAGTTTGATGAACTTTTTCGAAGTTATTATCTCTATATTATTAACACAAGATTTACGGAACCCGTAAAAATGGCGGACTTTAGATTTCTAATTTTAAATGAGAAAAATTGGTAAGAAGCTTTCGTCAAGACTTACCCTTCATCGAAATAAAGAATCATTGCATGTATTGGTTCACGCGTTGTCCATTATTCACTTAATTTTATGCCTTAACCCCTTGCCATACCATTTATTTTTCTGGTGAAACCAACCGAAACCAACTATTTGCAGTTACAATATTAATACGAACAAAGAAAGTTAAAATGTTATGCGCACTTCATATCCAATGATCCTTGATTATGTAAATTATAATTGTACATTGCTGTTACATATAAAAGTATTAAAAATTTTGAATAAGTTTTATCACGTTTAAGCTGCATGTGCGTCACGAGCGAGACTCGTCAAAGTATGGCAAGAGGTTAATTAAGATTCAAGTATAACTGGTCATTCATCGCTCGTAAATCTAGTGTTAATTATCACTATTATGTGTTTTATTATGCGTATACGTCATATGTGCAACATTGCAGATTTACTTAAGAAATGTCTCTCCACATTGCTGTATTAAACAAAGTGGTGAGTGTGAGTCACCTTTCGAGTACAAAGGGTTAACCCATTGACTGCCAACTACGAGATATCTCGTAGTAAGCGTCTGTACCAAAACTGCCAGCTACGAGGTATCTCGTAGTGGGTGCTGCAAGTTTGGATTGGCTACAAATGGCTATTTGGGTTAGGAATTATTAGAAAGGGTGAATGAAAAATGCATATAGTGTAGAGAACATGTTGATTATCAATTTTTATTATTAAAATTATTATTAAAACTATTAAAATTATAATTTAGGTGATATATATATATATACAGGGTGTCCCAAAAGTGTTGAAGGAGCCGGAAATGGGAGGTAGGTGGAGTCATTCTGAACAACTTTTTCCTTTGCAAAAATGTCGGATGAGGCTTCATTTTTAAATTATTAACGAAAAACACCGACCAATCAGAGCGCGAGAATCGCGCGCGCTCGGAGGCAGAAGTGTAGGCGCGAGTTATAATTGGCCGTGATCGCGATCGAATCGCGTGGCGCGCCATTCCCGCGTTCTGATTGGTCGGTGTTTTTCGTTAATAATTTAAACATGAAGCCCCATACGACATTTTTGTAAATGAAAAAGTTGTTCAGAATGACCCCACCTACCTCCCATTTCCGGCTCCTTCAACACTTCTAGGACACCCTGTGTATATATATATCATTATATTTTCTAAAACCTCATGTTCTTTTGTAAACTGAGAACCGTGGCACCCAGGGCAAGACGCGCTAAATTTGCGTGGAAGTCAATGGGTTAAAAGACATACGATCAAATTTTTGCTCAAAATGGCGGTCAGCGATGAGCTGCACCGAACATAGTATACGATTGCGTGGAAGTTTACGACGAACATGAGAGGGGCAAAAAGGAGGGGGTTGAAACGTGTTGTAGTTATAACGAGGAGCGGAGTAATTTAACCCTTCTTAGAGTCGTCTTGTCTTCACGATACCCTCCTCTGGCGATGCCCCACCGTGTCGTCTTATCACCTTCCTTCTTACGCTGTAATCTCCGACCCCATCGTTCAGCGTTGGTTTATTTAGACCCGGCAGAGGTGATCGCTTGATTAAATACTTCTTCCGTCGGCTTTACTTTCATCGTGCATGACGCCCACGGAGAAATATCCGACGTTATAAAGTTCCCGCTGTAAAACAGCGAACAGGGACCTCCTTAATTAAAGCCGAAAACTTTGCCCGGGAATTCATTCTTTCGGCTGACACAATAATCGTCATCGGGCGAAACAATGTTTTCCAGTTCGGTCTCCTTCCTTTTTCTCCGGTATTCTTTTGACGAGTCTTTAGAAAAAAATCGTCAGTTCCGAGAAACAATGGTAAGGGAACTTTACGGTGGTTGTTCTTTCGTTCGCTGCCGTTTGTTTGGGATATTTAATGATTTGCGATCATTAAATCTTGCAAGCAACGATACACCTTTGAACGATACGTCTTTTCAAAGCTATACTTTGAGAACAATAGTCTTGAAGAAAAGTGTTGCTTCAAAGGTTGTTATTGCTTTTTTTTATGCATTGACATACATTCTGTTTGTATGGATTCATTTAGCGGGGTAACAGTTGGAAATTTGATTGAAAGGGTTGATACTCTTTTGACGTTTATTTGTCTCAGTTATTCTTTTAATTAGAATTTCTTTAGAACGAACGTCGCTTATGATAATTCTTTTTAAGTAAACATAACTTTTGTTCTGTAAGCGGTAATTGACAAATTATAGCATGCAAATAAGATTTATCGCGTGTCAGATTCAGTATTTTATAAATCTAAGAACTCTAACTGGTGAAATTTCTCAGTTCCGATAAAAAATCTGCTTAATTAAGCTGCGTATGTTTATGTTAATATACGATTTTTATCAAAAGTCATATAACACATTCATCGATAATTTTCAGTTATATATCAGTGTAATTTGCAATTATACAACCTGTATAATTTTAAATTATACGATCAAAACTATTTAAATTATGTAGTTTCATTATCGTATACGTTTGTGGACATATATTTAATATTAGTTGAACATATAGTAATAAAATGTTCAATTATTCAAATTCAAATACTTAAAGTTTCTCAAATATAGTAAAAATTGTACACATGTTCTTTTTCTACTAATTCATGTTTTGTGCTAAGCCTAACATACCACTTTTATCGAAAACAGAATACTTTTTATTAAATGCTAATCTTTTGTCAGAGAATTGAAAGTAAACAAAGCAAGGTGCCATATATCTATAATGCGTAATAAGTCCATTTATGAATAATTTGTATAACTGTAAATAATTAAATTGACTGATGTACGTAAACAAATACATATAATTCATATAATAAATAATAAAACAAAACACAAAAGTCTATGAATAAAATCACCATATGAAAAATTGCTAAACACATGTCACTTAAATATCGGTGAAATTAATAACATTTTTTGGATTAAGAATTATAATGAGATCGTACATTTATTAAGTATTTAAGAAACACTCTACATACTTTAGTATATGATATACTGTCAACAACCCTGGAATTGGTTGGAGGACGTTATACTAAAACAAGACGTGCGAACCAATATACAATAGATCTCACCGCCGAAAATACGTGAAAATCGATGCGTCCATCTTTTTCTTCCGGCAAATTAGTGTCTGGACAACCACTCCACGCGCCACTCCCAAGATTGTTAGCAGTACATATGTCCTGGCGGACGTATTTTCTTCAAACAGTATAACCTCACATAATCTGACCTAACAACTTAAGTACTGCCAACAACTCTGGTATTGGCACGCAGAGAGGTTGTCCCCGTCGTTCCAATTGCGACGGCACTAATTCGCCGGAAAAGAAGATGGACGCATTGACTGCCACGCATTTTCGGTGGCGCGATCTACAGATTCGCGCAGTGAGCACCACTCGACTCTGAAAACGTATACAATCGGTAGTCAGCGATCGTCAATCAGCGTCAAGGTGGGTTCATGGAGAGGTTAGGCTGAGTCTCATAATCAGTAAAACCTCCTCACGCCTCAATTCCAAGGTTGTTGGTACCCACTTATCAATTAAGTTAGGCTTGGTTAAATTAACCTTCGTATTCAATTTCTCCACAATAATAATTTAGGTCTATAACTCGGTTTGTAAAAATTATACCGAAAACGAGTGTCTACGCTAGAATACCCCATTAAGGGTTATGTTAGCTACCTCCTCCAATAAGGGTTAGATTAACCTTTTAGGCACTACGCGCCACTACAGTGGCTTTCGCGGATGGCATCTCTATGTACGACGCGCCACTATAGGGGCTTTCACGGGTGTCATCTTTCTGTACGACGCGCCACTATAGTGGCTTTCACGGATGTCATCTAAATTGTATGTTAGAGTTGAATAATCAACCACAGAATTCGTTTGTTTCCAACAAACGCTAACGAATATTTATTATATATACAGTAAAATTAGAAAATGTACAGAGTGTTCAGTCCTGAACGCGATGGAAATTCAGAGAATGTGCTATGTGTTGTTGCCGAACCGACTGCTTAGGTTGTACTGCTAAAAAGGCTATTTAACGCATAAGCTAAGGGGAAATACAGCTATGCACCCCCTAGAGGAGAGAGACTTGCTTTTCACATAACGGTCAGCTACGACCTCGGAGCAGGGCTCGAGCTGACCGTTTTTTATGGCTCTGACTTATACCTAAGTGTAGTTGAACGTACATTTTTGCAGCTAAGAAACATATTTAAAATTCATTCAAAATATTCAGGATTTCTGCAAAAATCCAACAGTTAGAAAAAAAAATATAAGCGAACTAACCCGATCAAAGACTCTGGGGTAAGTGCCAAGAGGTCAAGCTTCGTCCTCTTATCAGAAGGCATTCCTGCCTTTCCCACTCCGTAGCCAGATCCTTAAGGAACAACGTTCCTATTCATTTAGGTAACACAATGCTTAACTGCGTGCCTTTTTTCGAACATCCAAACGGACAAACAAATAGTCCTGCGACAGCCGATAGCCACGTGGCTCCAAGTCAATAGGCATCGTCTGTCGCCTCGTTTTCTCTCTCAGAAACATCCTCTGCATTTAGACCTCACACGATCCGTCCCTATCATAAATCGTTCCAAAGCAAAATAGCCGAGGGCTAATTGCCTTCGACGACCCTTAAAAATACGTTGACGCTAACATGTATTATTAATTATTAGAATTGTAAGAAAATTAGAAATCAACGAATAGTCGATACAGGCCATATGTTTTTCGTCAGCGCTTCCCCCCCCCCCCTCAGAGGTGTTTCGCCGGGCCCTAGTGCCCTAAAGAACGACCATACTAACGAGGGTGTCCTTGGTACGAATATGTGTCTCTGAAGACATTCTTGTATAGGCTTTCGCCGAGAGCAGAGATAATAAAGAAAGATAGTATTCTTAAATACGCCCACACAACGTTTATTCGATGAAGTGCAAACTTCATCGTTCATTCCATTTTCCTATTATCTTACAGAATAAATTGTTAAAGTTAAAATGCATGTATCATATCTTTAAAAAAAATTATAATTTAATCATTAAATACTTCATTCCAATGTACTCGTGTGAAGAACAGCATTATCCGTCACACATTGCAGTGCCGTATCATTTACGCGTAATTCGCGTTGAACTCTGCCGTACAGAGAAACAGCCCCGCGCAAAATTCAGCCGTGCCTAAGAGGTTAAGTACCTCCCCATTAAGGGTTAGATTGGGCACCTGCCCCATTAATATTATCCTAGAACCATACAATCAAGATGGCCTAACAAACTTTTGATAGAATACTTAGACTCAATACTTGCAAACTTGCAAGATTCGTGTAACAGGGAGTTAACACTCGGAAACGTGACACCGTGACAGCGAATTACATTCACTTTCAGCATGAATCGCTGCAGCTTCGATTCCATCGCACGTTGTATAAACAAGCAACGTCAGGAAAGTACGCGTAACTCGTTTGTGCGTGTGCTAGAAGATGCTAACGCGCGAAGGGTGCGACCGGGGTAGTTCCTCGTGTACACCCGACTCCACCTTATTACAATTAGCTTCCTTATATATCTAATTAGCAAGATTCTTGGCGCGCAGGGTTTCACTGCCGAGTGAAAGACGGCAGTTGCCACCGGAGCTCTTCGCTCCTGTCTAATATAACTCCACCTTGCCGCTACACTCGAGTCCTCAAGACGTAATATGCTTCGTGAATGTATATATGTTTGCACATCCCACCTTCCTCTTTCGTCACATGACGCAAACGAACAGCCAGCATCGATACACGAAAAGATTGAGTCGGTTAATCTGTTAACTAGACGTTTGAGTAATCAACGTTCGAGATGGAAGTCCCTTAAATACAGGGTGCTCAGCAGGAGACAGAAAGATGCTGCCTAAGTACCACACGTTCGATCAAAAATTCTTGTTTTCAATAAGCGCTGGCTAGTTTGAATAAGGTGACTGAGGGTGAACGCAAAAAAATTTGTTGAGTCATCCTATGTTACAACAAAATGTTTATTTTGTATATTTAACGAAATGGGGAAGTTGTCAATTTTTTTGGGGCATGATTTTTTGTATCACCTTTGAAAATCATAGAAAAATCTATTCCTTTTTGGTAACTATAGAATACCTGTTCTACGTTGTTATTTGTAATGTCATTTACAACTTCTTTGGGATAATAAGAGAGGTAATGAGATAATAATATTTGTTACTATACATAGATACTATAGTAGCCCGAATATTAACACATTGACTAATACACAGAAGTAGTTGGAAATTACATTAGATAGTGTTTTCACTTTTAACAAATCATCGGATATTTTAACAATATTTTATTGTATTTACTTTTCATAATTATAATGTTAATACGAGTACTTTCAATTAGGAAACAGAATACATTCTTAATAGTATAGATACTCTGTATGGAAATGTTAAGTGCCCCATGAGAGGCATAGCAATCAAAACGTTAATAAGAGATTTTTTATCTTGTATCTTTCTATCGTTACAAGGCGACTAGCAGAAGATACTTTCAAATATTACGAATAAGATATACATATAGACTTTGAATACAAAAATGATGAAAATAGCCGACCAAATCACCTAAGTTGAATCCCATAGAAAATCTGTAGGATCACATAAACGGACAAGATCAAAAACGGTGTCTGAAATCCGAAAAACATTCGTGGGAGATCTTAGAATTCGTGCGTAACCTTATTAATAGTGAAATAATGAAACGACTCGTAAACGCGATCAAGACACACGACGGATATGTAACGATAAAGAGATACACGATGTAAAAGATATACGCATGTGATTATTTGTTATCTTAATCGGTAAGGTATTTAACAAATCGTTATTAAAATATGTTCACCAACCATGCACGAACTGAAACACGTACTAGGTAAATTCATCGAAGACAATATAACCTTTTCATGTCGTTAGAGAAATTACGGAAGCTTGAGCGGCAGTGTATATAAACAGCAATTTCGTAAGAAAACCTAGGTTACCTCTTTGCATGCAAAGTGGCCAGGATTCAAAGATCGTATCAACCATTTTATTGGTGACGGCGTCCCATTATGTCCAATACCATGAAGCCGATTTCGAGTGCAATCATCGCAACAATCCAAAGGAAACAACGCCCGCGTGAAAAAGATAATTTTCAAAGGATTCCCGGCCGGTAACGTAGTTGGGAGCAAATTTGAATGAACGGCCAGCTACTGGTTCGCTTCAGCTTACTTAATTATCGCACAAAGAAAGAATGGTCGGTGGAAATGTAAAATAAAGGCCGTACCATGTTTTTCAGCCCTTTTTCCAACCCCTTCTACATGCTCGGCCCGGCGTTTCTCTTCGCCTCTCCTTTGCCATCGTCAGACTCAAAAGACAACCAAGGATCTTTCCGTTGGCGAGAGAAAAGAAGACAAAGAGAAGGAGAAGGATGGCCGTGCACGAAGGGTAGAACAGCGGTCGAAGGTGGCGAAGAAAAGGGTTAACTTTCCACAATTAATAGTGGCTAACATCCATTAAAAGCTAATTCCTTTATTTATGATTCGCTTCTCAATCTTTCTTCGGGGCAGCCCTTTCTTGCGAGGACCACCACGCCCTTTATTTGCTCTTCCCCGAGCAACAACTTGTTACGAGAGGACAGTTACCGCTCTTTTTTTCTCCTCCCCCGCTCCCACGGTGACTCCGCTACGAATGACGGATTAAAATTGGAAAAGTTTTTGCTACCAGGCCATATTTTTCTGTGGCTAGGGCCCTCCTTAAAAGTAATTACGCGCCTGTAGCATCTTTGTCCGCGATGCTGCTTGTCCACCCCTCTTTAGATTCCGAAGATAAACCGGCATACCCCTTCGACAAGCGTTACCGGTGCACGATATTTTGTTGAATACGACGTGACTGTTATAAGGTAAGTTTTGATGGTTATGGTGTAGCGGTAAATGTCTTTCATGAAGCGACGACTGGCGACGAATACCAGTTTGATACTTTGTTTGCGAACTAATATGGACGATTATCTCGAATTCATTGATTCCCAAACTCCCAGATTTTGCTCAAACTGTCGAATAATCAATTTTCGACGTTTCTTAATTCTCAAAACATCGAGCCCCGAAAGTACCAAATTCTAAACACGAAAATTTGAAAATTCGCTAAGCTATTACACCAATTAATTCGCAAACACCGGCGAGCATTTTGAAGATATCGATCGTGTTGCCGACAGAAACCAAAATGCAAACTTGAACGCTCTTCGCCACACATCAAAAACCCATATTTTTTAAACATTTCCCGAAAAGATCCCGCTATTTTCCTCATTCTGCGTTCCTCAGACGCTACGAAGTTCCCGTACTCGTTTTAACGATTCATCAAGAACCGTGCTAATTAGCCCGTTCACGTTTTTATCCAGGAATTCAACAATTATCTCGTGATAATTAAAATCAGTTGAATACTTACGCCTACAGCGGCGGGAAGGTTAACAACCCGCTGTTCCTTGTGCCCGGCACGATCTTCAAATAGAAATTAAAGCCACGCCTATTAGTTAGTAGCCGGGAAAAACGGCGTATGGGGCCTCGAACGGGAAAATTATTCAATTTTACGGCGTTTCGCGAAACAGAAGCGCAGCCTGTTCTCGGCGAAGCCCGCCGGAACGGACTCGAAGAGGAAAGGAACAGCGACCAATTAAGCCGCGAAAAAACATCGCGGGTTTCTAATTTCGCGATACACGCGCTACGGGGGAAAAAAAACGTTCCTTCTGTCGGGGAAAAGAATAATTATTCGCGTATTTGCGAGCACGTGAAAGACTCATCTGACCCGAGGAACGGAGGAGGATCGATGCGGACGAGGCTGAGAGACCGAACGCGTGCACTGCCCGTTGCCGGCGGGTCTGCACATTTTTAATTGTAGCTAAAATAATTACACTTTGAGGAGGACCTGGCCGCTTTGACACCGAGGGCCGGCAAAGGCAACGACGAAATAAAAAGTCCGTCTGTGCACGTCTCGGCGCGGTCGTTGCTAGGAATATGTAATTCCCTGCTCGAAAGGGACACGCTGCACGCCTAAATAATAATAAGTACGTACACTCACTCCCCCCCTACGGGCTCTCTATCCTCTTTTACATCTGCACAGTCTAATCCTTCGTCTCATATGCGTTTTCGATTCAGTAATAATCTTTGTTAATGCGTTGCACTTGAAAGTGTTCTTTTGGTAGATTGAAAATCTGAAAGTAGTTAGCTGAATAGGTTAATCTGATCTTTTAAACGGTTTCTCCGTTAATTGTCACTGTTTCATGCGTATTATGTTATAGATTTAGTTGACACTGAAACTACCAAAGGGGTCAAATGACCGTTTTACAAATTTTAAATGACTTAATAAAAATTTTACATGTTTTAAATGACGAAAGTTGTGCTGATTTTCTTGAAATCTATGCTGATTTTCATCAGGATAAAGAATTAATATGTGCATCGATTTATGTTACATCGTTTATTCATTTATTTTTCAACTTTATTTGTAAGTATAAAGTAATTGTGCATTACGTCGGTAGTGTTAGTGTTAATATCTATTTGGAATGTTATTAAACTGAATGGTGAGTGCAAGATAATACGTTGACCGTCATGGTGGTCGTATGTGACTGTTGCTGCAAATTCGACAAAATTCATTGTTTATTAATTATATATGTAGGAAAAGCAAACCACAGAAACATTGGAAGATTCTTAGTTTTACAATGATATACAATAATAAATTAAAAGATAAAATTGAAAAACTAAGTTTTTCCTTTAAGTGTGTCTGTCTGTAGACGTCAGTTTTTACTATGGCGGTAAACATGTTAATTCAGGTGAATTACACCTAATGATAGGAAAGGGCAAAAATGAAAATAACATTTCTATATCGGGTCTGTTTCTCGAAGTTGTGCATAAATTAAAATCACAAATTGCGATCATAAATTAAAACCGTACTAAAATCAATAGATTTCCATTATAAAATATTATTTCGACTATCTTATTCATTTTACGGATATTCTGGATATTGTATAAATTATATGAGCTGAAAATTACTTACACTAAACATTAGTTAATCAAATGGTAAGTTAATTCGTCTAACGTAGCTAATAAATTAAAATCAAACAAAAATTGATAAATTCCTAATTATAGAACACTGGTTTTCATAATTCTGTCACGGAAAAAAAATTACAAAATGCGAAAGTAACACACGAAACCGTTCAGAATTTTATTTAGAGATTTCTGGAGGGCGATCACGCATGTTCCTTGGACTTCAACTCTCTTCAGCTTCATTTATCGTGCGCATGTACGAAAGGGAACTGCAGAACGAAAAAGTTCTCTGACCACACCGCGTAATCAGGCACCTTTGAAAAAATATTTCGAGCTTGGACTTTCGCAGAATTACGCTAAACAGATTCCCCGTTCGTATCCCGGATTAATTATGCGGAGACGGTAACAGTTTCCTGTTTTTTTTTTTTTTATCTTTTTATTCCCCGTCTATTTCAAAGGTTGATGATTCACGGGGCTCCGTATTTCGAAAGGAACGTAACCTGATAGACGACGAAATTTTCACCGAATTTCCGCTACCACCCACTTAAAAACCACCAGCGGGGCTACTTGATATTTCCTCGAATGTTTTCGGAGTGGATGTTGCAAGCAAGTTTCTAGCAAAAAAGGTCGAATCGTCCAGGGAGACTCTTAATGTGTATGCTGCAGGAAAAGCAAGTTTCAAACGCAATGAGCCATACGTGTGTCATTTTAAAATTTCAAAACGTCTCAAAATAATTTTAGTATGTTTAATGCAAAGTTGCCTGATGTAACTTTGTACCCACTGCAATATTTTATGTAATTCAAGGTAATGTTGGGCTAAAAGTAACAGTCCGATTAATTTTTTAATGCTAATGTTAATGATAACGAAGAAATTTATTCCCCTACAGATCACACTATGAACAATAGTATATTTCATTGCTTGGATTGGATAACTATTAAAATATCAAATTATTTATTAATTACACCGATTTATTATCCATTGATTAGTTCGGACGACATAAATTCGTTTAACAAATCATCGATATAAATCCTAATGTATAAACATTTAATGTGTCATTGGAGTTAACCACAGCGAAGACTTTACACCGGAACTGTGTCGTAAAAATCTATAGTTTCATTATAGTTTTACATGTAGCAATGAATTAGCTTGAGACAAAAAATATACTGCACATTTGATTCCAAGTTAAAATTAGAAACTTTTCGAAGAATGTTCCTTCATCAAAACACTTCAAAAAACTGCTTACGGAAAAATGTTTAAATGAAATTCTGAATTCAATAATTGGAATATATAGACTAAGTTAAAAAAAGAATCACAATTTATATTGCCAATTGTTAAAGTATCAACACATTAGTACCATCCCTGATCGAACAACGCTAACAGCATCGAAACAACGTTTTGCCCTTCATGAACTGTGGTTATCAGACGATTCTGTATATTGAAATAATTATTATCATTTATCGATCATAAATATTAGCGTAAAGTTTCATTATCGTAACAATAATTGAAATCATTATTCGACAGTAAATATCGCACCCATTCGTATTTACATCACGTTTCATTCACGAAACTCTCTCCTTTATCCGTGTAATTGCAATTGTCCGAAATTTCTCGTTGCTTTGAATCTAACGAAAAATGTATTACGTCTAATAAATTATGTATCGCTGTTACGACATTCGTTACTGCGAAATTTTCGCAGAGGCAAGAAAAATTGCATTACACGAAACGAGAGGTGGAACTTAATTTTCATCTTTGAAAATATCCGCGGCAAGCGGTTTCGGTTTTCAGTCACCCGTTAGACGAGGGAAGCCGGTGCTTAATTAAGATATGTATTTATTTTAATTTCTTTCAGAGTGTGGAAATAGAGCTGGACGCTGGATAACGCGATTTGCTTACAGCGGCATACATTTCCCGTCTGGGCTATGGAAGATTTTCAATTGAGGCATAAGGAAGACCGGACCGCGCCAAGTATAACATAATAAATATAGGGGTTGAGGGTGGTGCAGACGCGGCACGCAGCACAGATTGAGGGGGTTGAATCTTGCCGTTTTGTTTCCAGTACCACTCGCGTGGATAGGTACTTTTTTCAAAGACTAGCCGGAGAAAAAGTGCTCTTCTCGAAATAAAATTAGGAAACTGTATCCTTCACCCCTTTGAGAAGACACGTTTATTCTCCTTTTCGTTGTTTTTCCGTTCCATCTCGTTAACCCCTTTATTCCGTCGGAGTCGAGCGAACAGTCTGAAGGATTTCCCTTTTCTTTCTCCGTCCTTTGTGCTTTTCGCAGAGCCGACTGCACTTCTGCGCCCTCTGTCAACGAGCCCGCCGCGTTACCCCGGGTTCTTGCCCGACTCCACCTGTTTACGATTCTAACGGGTAGTTCCTCGCGATTAATTTACATTAGATCAACTCGCGACGCTAATTAATTCCTCTTATATTCCGCGTTTCGTAAATAAATCACCGTCCGACCGGGCGGGCGGATAATTTTTTAATTAAAACCCGTCTTCGTTAAAAACGCTCAAACGGAGGAACGTTAAAACGCGACGTCGATGGGAAAAGCTTTCGAAGAAGCCCGACGCGGAGAATTCCTTGAGCCACGCGAACGGACGATAATTGATACGAATGGCCGCGAGACGCAGCACAGGAACAGCCACCCTTTAAACGTGTTCCCCGGGCCTATAAATTAATAAAGTATTCTAAACTTTATTACGACTTTAATGAAAATAATTATTAAATATTATGCGGGGTAATGTCAACGCGGCCGGCGTCGCGACGACTCGGTTAGGAACAACCAGCCAACAACGAGGGCTCATAGGAGACGCGAAGAAGAAAGGGGTGAACCCGCGGGCAAGCCCTGGACAGGGGGAGAGGGGCTGGCTCTGTCCGCGGAATTAAAATACGAGCTGGCCGTACGTTCTCATTCCGCGACAACCGTGACAACGAGACTGACGAAACGGCCTTATATACCTCTGCCTCGACGTTTCTGCCTCTTCTGTTGCTTCTCTGCCCCTTTTTTGCCCGCGAAATCGTCTCGCTAGTTTCAGGATCGTCAACGTAACGCTCGTTCTACACGAGCCGCACCAACGTCCTGCTGGCGACAAAAAAACGCCGGTGATTCTTTTGTGTTAACAGGCCCTGTTGTTTGTCCAGCCAAAGTAGCCGGTGTAACGTGTCTCTACCGTGGATGTATATCGATACACATGTTTCCTGATTTTTTACCGGCCCCGACGCGATGCGGCTTTGAAAAATGGCGGCTGGAAAACGCCAGCCTCTACGGCTCACGTAATTACATGAGATCGGCGATACTCTTACATTTTCACGAACTCCGAGGTTGTACCTATGGTTTAGACACTTGACTCTGAGCCTTGCACTCAAGATTATAAGTCTAAATTTTTCTTGTCGTTTAATTTTTAATTTTTGTCGTCATTTAATTTGCAATTTTCGTTGTTGTCTAATTTTAAATTTTCGTTCTGACTTAACTTTAAATTTTCATTGTCATTAGATTTTAAATTTTGGTCATCGTTTATTTTGAAATAATATTTGCCATTTAATATTAAATTTTCGCCATCATACAATTTTGAATTTCTGTCATCGTTTAATTTTTATTTTTCGTCGTCATTCGATCTTTAATTTTCGTTGTTGCCTAATTTTAAATTTTTTGTTGTGACTTAACTTTAAATTTTCATTCTCATTCGATATTAAATTTTTGTCAACGTTTAATTTGAAATAATATTTGCCATTTAATATTAAATTTTCGCCATCATACAATTTTGAATTTCTGTCATCGTTTAATTTTTATTTTTCGTCGTTATTTGATCTTCAATTTTCGTTGTTGCCTAATTTTAAATTTTCGTTGGGACTCAACTTTAAATTTTCATTGTCATTCGATTTTAAATTTTGGTCATCGTTTAATTTGAAATAATATTTGTTGTTTGATATTAAATTTTCGTCGTCATTCAATTTTGAATTTCTGTCATCGTTTAATCTTTATTTTTCGTCGTTATTTGATCTTCAATTTCGTTGTTGTCTAATTTTAAATTTTATTTGCGACTCAACTTTAAATTTTCATTGTCATTCGATTTTAAATTTTGGTCATCGTTTAATTTGAAATAATATTTGTTGTTTGATATTAAATTTTCGTCGTCATTCAATTTTGAATTTCTATCATCGTTTAATTTTTCATTTTCGTTCTGATTCGACTTTAAATTTATGTTGTTACTCAATTATAAATTTTTTTCGTTATTTAATTTTAAGTCTTCGTCACCATTTCCCGGACACCACAGTTGGTATCCCGTGCCCGATCTTTTCTAATTATCGTATCGAATTTCATCGATCTGTGCGTTTAATTTGTGTCGACCACTGTAAAATTTAACTCTCGCGTTTCTCCGGACACTGTTAATTCTGAAACCGCAGCATATGAATCAAAACTTGAGAATTAAGAGCAGGTTAATCTTAGTTGCTCGCATTGGAAGCAGCGGGTTCCGATGTAAACACATCGCTTCCAGCGTTTCTTCCTTTCTGAAAATACTACCGGAACACTTGTTTCAGTATCATCTTCAAGTTTCTCAGTGAATTCCTTTTGTCTCCTTTGCGGTAGCAAATCTTCCTTCTTTCAAAGTAGATTTCAACCGGAGGAGTAAAAAAAGTTTGCTGCTGATAAATTTGATGAATAAAGTTATGGAGATTGTTGGAAGTGAGATGAAGAAAAGGAAAAAACGGAAAGTGTTTCGTTCAGGACTTATTAGTAGACTTGTCAATGAAGCTACCGAGTAGATTTGTACCGTAAATGCAAGATTTTTATTGCAAATACACGAAATGTAAGTAAGTCGGTTCGAATGTCGATTCGAAAAATGGTTGTGCAAATATTTTTCATTTATACATAACGTTTCATCACGTACAAAAAATATCTATTAATATAAATTTATGTCTTTAGCGAAAAGTTAATAAAAAGTTTGAGTGCAACGTGAAATGCTTGGATATTGATTTAGATATTTATGTATATGGAAATGACTAATTGGATAAGGCCTAATGAGCATGGAGGTTTAAACATTGTTAATATAACAATTTAATATGAAGTTTAAAATTATATTATAAAATTTTCGAATTTCTAAGCTAAAATACGTATCTTAAATTTAAATACTTAATATCCCAAATTTCTAAACTGTCAAACATTCAGAAGTCCAAATTTTACACTTTCAAATTCCCAAATTTTTAAGTCTTCAAAATTACAGAGTTTTAAGTTTCTAAGTATACAAATTTTTAAATTTATAAATATTTCAAATTTCCAAGTCCCCGATTTTCCAAAATCGTATATTTTAGGACCCGCAAATATCTCAAATCCTCAAAATCTATAATTGTAAAATATTCAGGCATGGAAATTGTCAAATTTTTAAACTACAATATCCTACATTTTTCAGGTTTGCACATTTATAACTATTCGAGATCCAAAACTGTGCCGTTTACAAATTCGCACATTCAAATCCTCGGGTTTTAAAATTCTAAAAACTCCAAAATTTTGATTCTTCCAAATTTTCAACTTATGAAATCTCCAACTTCACAAAATTTTAGATCTCAAATTTTGTTAGTCCCAAACTTCCACATTTCAAATATTTCTAAATATTTCTACATCCAAATTTATAAACTCATAACTCTCCAAATACAAAGTTTTCAAATTCCTAACATCCCAAATTTACAAAAGTTCAAGATTCTATATTTTCTTGTTTCCTACTTCCCAACATTAGGAGTATGTTCTTTCTATGTAAACTACAAACTCCAATGTGAAGAAAACGACAAATGTTTATTGGACGATAAACGCAACAATAAAATTTACAGATTGAAAATCATATATCTGCTGATTTAAAAAAGCCCAATATCTTGAATTTACAAATTTTCATAACAAAAAAATTTCAAATTTAGGAATTTACATGTTTTCAAACTTGCAAAATTTCAAGTGCTGAAAAGGTTCCCTTCCTATGTCACTAATTTTCAGAATGTTCCGTTTCAGCAGTCTCATTTATAGCAATATACTAACACCAGTTTTTCTCATTATATTACATAACTCACGAGTCCACATCTTTTGTACGTTCAGTTGTTCACCACTGTTCTTCACAATATTTATAATACTTATAATAGTTTATAATACGTACAATACTGATAATATTTATAATAGTTCATATTATGTACAATATATGACAATATTTATGATATAATATTCAAAATACTTATAATAATTCATAGTAGTTTGTAATACGTATAATAATTAAATTACTTGTATAATTCCTAAGCATTGTCAAATATACAAATATGTACGTATAAAATCTCACATTCGTTCTCTCCCTTCCACCCACGTATCATATTTACGTACCCACTTGCGCGTCCTAAGTGCAGAGAACATCAAATCTGCATTTTCCTCGTTCTAACAGAATAATCAGATAATTGTTGCAGTCGAGTACCGGTTCATTAACAGTCTCGCGTGGTTTGCTTTTCTACCCGCCACTATAAACTGTTAAAAAAATTAGACTCCCTCCAGAGCGCATCTTCCACACTCTCAATTAAAAGCGAGTCAGGCGACAGTAAACTAGCAAAGATATTCGTCAAATCCGCGAACAACGGCAAGAAACTTTCCTTTTACCAAAAGCCTACGTTGGGAAGACTAATACGTGCGCGTTTACGGGACGACATTAGCTGAGAGTAAGCTGAACGATCGTCATAACCCGACACGGAACGGGTCGTGGCATACCTTTCGCGGGTCTAAGTTCCCAATTGGTCGACGGGTCTCATCGAGCCGCGGCTCGGGCTAACCTCCGGTGATATCGCGGGGATAATTAAAAAATTAACTTTCTACTTAGGTGGTTCGCGAGGGCACAGTTAACGGGAAGTTGAAGTGAAAATTCATGTTTTTGAGGCGAGCAAAAGCTGCGGTTATTACTCGTTGGCACATGCCGTCGCCGGCGCTGCGGCAAAAGCACAAAGCTGATGAGTCGGGGAAAAGGTCTCTAAATGCCTTGGTGCGCTCCTGCGGAGAATAAGGGGGTGTGGATGGGCGAGTGGATCAAGGGGATGAGGAACGGGGTCGACCGAGAGGGTGGTTGCAGAAGAACGCGTGTACGAGAGGTGGAAGCACGTACCCCGGGTACCGGTAACTCGCATTCGTACTCGTTTCACGGCACACTCGTGCATTATTTCCACGCGTACATGCACGCTGTCGGTGCACTCGTTCGCGGGACGAAACCAACCGCGGGAATGAAATTTTCTACGCCCCCGAGTACACCGGTTATATATATACATACGTTGTCGTACCCGGCGGAGCTACGATAGCGGCCTAGTAGCAGGTACACTCTCCTCTTCAGCCGACGGTGTTGGTCGGGGGCCTGGGTGTAAATTATACCTCAACGGACGATGACGCCTTTCCGCATCCTCCGTGTAGCTACTCGAAACCCGCCAGGGGCAGTCCGGGTTCTCTGTGGAAACCCCGGGACCCGCTGATTCGACGGTGCCACGCTAATTCTCATCGTACGATCGAGTTAACTTCCCTTGCTTTTGTGGCCTCGCTCTGCCGACTGATTTTTACTTATCCGTTGTTACCTTTATGCGCACTGACGAGCCGAGGAATAGTTAGGGAACGTACTGGATGAACGCGAAACGAGTTAACTACGATTTTCGTGACCTTCGAACGTGCTCGTTGTTACGGCGTAACAAACAATACCTATACACATTTTATTGTAACAATACAAAACATAAATTTCAAGAGTAGGTTTACGACATGACAAGAAAATAGCCACTTTTGAAAAACATTCAATATAATATCCGTACCATCCGTACACCCGTATTAAGATGGTACGTGATAATTTTCGTTTTTAGTAAAAACATTTATTGCTATGTTCATTTGTAGAATTTTTAGCTCAGCGGCATAGGTCATGTCATAAACTTCGAACGCCCTAAGGTCCAAACCGGACCTAGAACTTAACGGTTTTTAGAGCTCCGATACTGACGTCAGAGAATCTTGGAAAAACCCAAAATTTCCCCTACGACCACCGTCCTCCCAAAATGCAGAAACTCTTGATATTAACCCTTTGCGCTCCTATGTCGAGCGTGACTCGACATCGGTTTTTATCCCAGCAGCTCCTTTGTCGAGTCCCACTCGACATTTTTTCAATACAAACAGATAGATGTTGCACATTCGTACCTCCTCCATTTAATTTTAATTGTCGCTTTATCCCACTAGAGAGCTTACTGGATTAGTGCAATATTATAGCAATAAAGCAAGAGACCTCTCGGTACAAATGCCGCAAGTACTAGTTTTATATGATCTTTGTATACATCCAATAAATTCATTCGTTCTTATCGAATCGATTTACTGTTACCCAGCATATACGAACCTGCTAAATGTCTGAAAATGATACACCAGGAAACCTCTAAATGCTTGTAACGGGTGAATATCACAAAACTTAAATGCTTTTGGAGCTGTCGGTAACAAAATAGAAATATAATTCGGAGCGCAAAGGGTTAAGAATCCAACCAGTATAGACACATTTAAAATAAAATTAGCCGTCCGAACAACTTGTAAAATAATCATCATTTTCTTGTTAAATTTAAATATAGTCTAAGTGTTATATTTATCACTGTTGTTCACCTTCCATCTTTCCAATAATTCACCCGCCGTTAACTCAGCGTGTGAAGTGAGCATACATAGAAAGGCTTACTTTCATAAATTTATTAATCACCTTTGCTCACGCGGTAACACTCGTAATATGAACAAGTTTTTATGGGGTGCATCGGATGAACGACATCGAAGAAAATAAATAAAGTGTGATACGTAAACTGGCTTATATTAGGTTTTTTCCAATGAAATGACCATTTTCGAATTTTTGACATAAACTTTTATTTTTCACATTTTATTCATATTCCATCAATCGAAATAATTTCCATCGACATCAATGCACTTCTGCCATCGCGATACAAGTGCCACAATGCATTTTTGGTAGATATTTAATGCGCGAGAGGCAATAAAGTCGACAACTGCAGTTTTTATAATACATTCCTCTTTAAATATTTTTCCACTTAAAAAAGCATCTACGTTCTTGGAAAAATGGTAATTCCTAGGTGATCGATCAGGAGAATAAGGAGGATGAGGCAGAATTGCACACGTCAATTCTCCTAATATTTTTATGGTTTGCTTTGCAACATATGGCATATGTGTTTGTAATTTAAAATAAAAAATGTGATATGAGTCATTTTGGGTCGCTCCGTAAATCCAGTGTTAAATAGTTAACTGCGAATTCGGTTTTAAAAATTTCCTAACAATTATAAAAGATAAGACTTTAAAACAGAAACTGCATCGTAAGCAATTGTGGTTTGATTATAGTTCTACAGAATGCGATGAATTAGTGTGGAACAAAAAATATACTGCACATTTGATTTGATATTAAAATTAGAAACATTTTAAATAATGTCTCTGAATCAAAGATTGAGATAATGTTTCATTACTTACAATTTGACCATTGTAGTTTAATCTACATTCTACAAATACTCTATACGTCTAAATTGCGATATTATATACTGTGTTAAAAAAGTATCACTGTCTATATTTTTACAATCTAAACATATTGGTACCAACAGTTGATTCAACAATTCTAACAGCATCAAAAATAATCTTTTGTCCTGCATAAACTCTGACTATAACTGTCATACAATTCTGAATATTCCATAATTGCTGTCATTACTCGATAACAAGTTAATGAACAAGTTTTTACATGGTGTATTGGATGAACGGTATCAGTTTGAACAGTTAACTGTGGAATTTAGTTTTAAAAGTTCGTCGGTTTATATTTCACAGTTGAACTTCTTCAGGTCGTTTAATGTAAAATGATATTGGGATACGACAGTAAAAAAGTTGTTAATTATCGAGGTATTTTAAGAAAATATCAACATCGAAAGCGCTCTAAAAGAACATACAATCAATTGTAGTTTAAACTGGTACAGTTAAATGAACCGCAGTGTACATTGTCCCTTTTACTTTCTTAGATTTTCAGAAACTTGCATTTTTTATTAACGGGATTGAAATTATCTATTACAATAAATAGTTAGGTAATATATTACAATGAACTTACGTAATGCACTATTTCAATGAACAAGTTATGTGATATATTGCAGTCGGATTGCTGATTTCGGGTGTATAATTTATCGAATTGGACCTTCTTCAAGATATAATATTAACAACACCCTCGTTAACGTAAAGCGAAATTATTCCCAAAACGGCTGCGAATTAATTCCGTAAATGAAGGGAAAAAAATATTTTCTCGGTAACGTGGTCCTTCGAACCTCATGGGAAAACCAAGGGAAAGATCAGGTGGATGGTGTTCAAGCAAAGTTCGACCAGGTTCAACTGAAGGACCTAACAGTTGAAGGTAGAAGGAGGGTAAGAAAAATTCTCGAGTAAAAATAATGAAAATTGCAAGGCGGGCCCTTCTTCTTGTACTACTTCGATGCGCGTCTCGGTCGAGACACCCCTCAATTTTAACTTCAGAAACGAGTCTTCGCAGCGGCATCGCGACTCCATCTTTGTTAGTTTTATCGTTCTTCTCGTAATGAGATCATCTGGATTCTAATACGCCCCCGTACGGCTCCCGGTCTCGTCCCGACTTCGTTTTTAAAACAACTTATTTGTATCGTAAGCGTTCAATGATTTGCGGTGAATGCTCACACGTTTCCGGTGCTTAAAAGTAATAAATGAGCCGATGAATTATACTCGAATGAAAAATTACGTGTTATAACAGATAGGGTGGACTTCGTAAAATTCGGAAAATATTTTAATTGTAATACGATATAATACGCAATATAATATATGTTGTAGACAATGTACGGTATATGATATTACTTATGATGCCATACATCATGTATGATATGCAATATACGAATATAATGACCAATACATAACATACAATGTAATACGCAATATATAATAACATGTTACAATATAGTATACTGTCAATTTGTTATAATGTATTTTTTTATAATAATAATACATGTACTTGAAAGTATATTGGAAGTATTCCATCGTGGATAAAATTAAGTGGACAGGTATCATAAGTAACAAAAGGTTAATTTAATTTAACTAATAGTGCCTATAAATCAAAACTTTATTGCACGATTATATACATTAAATAAATAAATTGTACATCAAATAAATGTTTTTTCAAGTCTACAAAATCATTTCATGATATAAATTTAAAATTTATTTATAGCATTGTTATAAAACAAAAAATTTTTTTACATTTCTGCAATGTCCACTTAATTTTGTCCATGAGTGTATATTATATAACGAATGTATTTTAAATACTAACAAGTTAAACCAGTGTGTTTCAACGTTTTTGCTGCCATGTCCCACCTGAGCATTTCTAACATTCTTATGCACTCTTATGTTCCATATATACCATGTTTAATATTCAAAAACGGAATTGTTCGTTGATGATACTTAAATGACGAGTTTTCGAAAGAAATGAGTAGGTAATTGTTGAGTAAATACCGTAAGTATGTAAATTTACATACGTACATATGTAATAAGTAAGTGAACGTTCAAAGTATACAGTGGAGAACTTGAAATCGAAGTACGAAATAATTTTAATCAAAAATTCTTCTATATTACTTTAATTATTAATAATTATTGATAATTAAACTCTGAACGATTCCATTCTCGAATTATGCCATTTAATGATCGAATTGCCCCCTTGTGGGTCGTGGACCTAATATTTGGAAATACTGAGTTAGACAAAGCATTATATAATATAATAAGTTAAACTTAGGCATACTAATAAGTTAAACAGGGGATATTAACACTAGATTTAGGGAACGAGCCAAAGTATTGGGTTGTTCGGAAAGTCATTTCGTTTTTCCCCATCAGTCTTGCTTGTGTGAAATTCTTGGAATATGGAAATTTGGGAATTTGAAACTTTCAGAATTTGGAAACCTGAGACTTCAGATTTTTCAGAATTCGAAAATCTGAGAATTCGGAATTTTCAGAATTTGGAAATCTGAAAATTCGAATTTTTCAGAATTTGGAAAGCTGAGAATTCGGAATTTTCAGAATTTGGAAATCTGAGAATTCGAATTTTGCAGAAAAATTGGGAAATCTGAAAATTCCGATTTTTCAGAATTTGGAAAGCTGAGAATTCGGAATTTTCAGAATTTGGAAATCTGAGAATTCGAGAAAAATCAGTCTTGCTTGTGAATAAGTCCGAATAATTTATGGTTGATACCGTATCGTATATGAAAAGTGAAAAACAGCCTTTTCGGAATTCTTCACTTTTTTAAAAATGCTGTTCAAGCAAGAAAAGAAGTATCCACCGAAAATCGTCTCTCATTTTCATAAAAAAAAGGAACGAAATGACTTTACGAACGACCTAATAACTCGTAACTCGTTTTCTTATTTTATCTTACAGACACAAAGAAGAAGCTTTCATCAAAATTTATGTTGACTGTTGTCAAGATAAAGGATCATTGTATCAGCCAGTTTACGTATCATACTTTATTTCTTTTCTTTTCTAGTTCAATTTTAATTTAAAAATAAATGGTTAAACGTCCGTAAATCTCGTGTTAAATACTAATGGATTAGACAGAGCATATTAAGCGCTAATGGATTAGACAGAGCATGTAAATACTACCATGCTAGACAGAGTGTTCGTCGAAGGAAAGCTCAGAACGGAGAGGCAGAGTCGAAGGAACAAAATGGATCAGGAAGAATAACGTAAATAGAAAATGGACGTCAAAGGGGATGTCTCTTTTCACGCGGTGTCGAACAATGGTGTCTCACGACATCCGTGAAGGAGTCATCACCCTTTCTTAATGTCCCTTGCAACTCGGTTGGAAAAGCACGAAGGATGTTTCTGCACGGGGACCTCATGCACCGTTGATGGTCCAAAGTCGTCGCGCAAGCCGTACACGTTTTCACGAGTCGAGGGTCGGACTGCGTCAAAAAACAAAAAACGAGCGAACAAGAACGAAGAAAAAAAGAAAGGGATAATAGTGAATGGCTGGCATTTAACATTTAACGTTCAGGGTTCAGACGGGGTCCAGTTCGCGGTTACACGAGCCGCCTCGTTTCGCGTTTTTCCAGGCGGCCATTGAAAGCGGCCTGCGCGCGATACACGTCGCATTAACCCTAAATGCATTTTATGCTCCAGCTCCCGCGACTCCGGGCTTCCTCGTTCGCGAAAGAATGAAACCCGCTTGAAGAGGAGACCGAGGGCCAAAGGGGAGCTCGCGGTGTTCCTCGGGACCTATCTTTCAGGTGATTATGACATAAATCGTGAAAGAAGCGGCTAGAGGCTCCACACGCTCGAGAAGGTCATACAAGAACGGGGGGTTCCCAAGGTCTGTTTGCTCTCATAATTAAGCGCTAAACGCTGATATGCCGTCGTTCATTTCACTCTAAATGATACGAAATTCGTTTTAAACTTACGAGGGTTCGTTAAGCGATGGTTCAAGAACAATTTTTCTTCTGGTATTAAGTTCCACTCTTATTATGTCCTAGAATACAATACCGTAGCAGGAGGATTGGACTTCAAGACAAGCTTCTATCAATACAATAATGTTTATATGTAATATACATATGCACATCTATATAATCTGGTACATACGTATATGTACACTAGTGGAATTAATCCTGGACACTTTGCATAATAATATTTTATATTTCATGTGTTTGGAGAATATGTATATTCTTTACGCTAAATTGATACCTTAATATTTTTATTGTAATCTATAATGTTTATAATTACGCTCTAAAATTAAAAAATAGTAATTACAATATAAAATATAAATAATGATATATTAAATGCGAAATTTAAGTTAAAGTTTAAAAGTGTCCATAATTAATTCCACTAATGTATATAATGTATGCCCCAAGCAGTTGGAACAAACTGTACATCCTAAACGGTTTAGAAGATATATGTGAAAGTTGAGTGGCAGCTAATATGCAACTAATTTTATATACTTTTGTGCATCGGTGCATCAAAAAAATGCAACAGCACTTGTATATGCATTACAGTGACACAATACTTAGCAATGAATAAATAACACGATGTTATCAATGAGGATTCCTGACAAATGTATATAAGTGGACTGTAGAACATGTAAAATGTACAAGACTTCGAACTATAATGATCTTATAATGTATCTTGTGTGATAATTGTTTCTTGAATGTCTCTCAGAACCTCTTCTCTGTTCTACGAATGCTCAAAGTAGGTGTACAATTTTTAGGAAATGCGTAAGGGTAATAATTTCTAAATTCCTATTGGTTAGACAAGTTCGCTATAAGTGAAATCTATGTGACGCGTGCAACGAATTCGGGTTTCCCCCAAAATGACCGTACGAAGTAATATACAAGAATTTACTAATCTGTAAATTTGGTGGTTAGTACAATAAACAAAATATTTAGTACAATATAAAATTGTGTATACACTAAATTTGTTGTCCAATATATAATAGCGTATATTGTACTAAAAAGTGTTGAGAAAATTCGCGTTTAGAATGTATGTATAAATATCTACGCACACAATTCAGGACAACAGCAAGAATCACTTACAGTATCGAATTTTTCGTAAGTCACAAATCTAAATTTTCGATCTAAATTTTAGAGCATCCATAACTATAACAGTAACCGTAGATTAAGTATGCAGATTTCTTCAAATCTGATTTAATTATCGAGGTTTTTTTTTAACGAGACTTCATTTTCGTTCGATGAAAACGAGGAAAAGGGGACTCCTTATCCCATGCCTAGACACTACACTTCGAAGTTTTGTGGTTGCACGATACAGCGACGTTAGTTCGCGTATAATAAGGTGTCGTCTTATCTAATGGGGTCGCCAACGTGGGCTTGGAAGAGTGTATCGCCGTGTATAATGGTAATTACGCGTTATTAACAAGCCTCGGTGGTGTCGAGGGGTGGCGATGGTTGCCTCTTGTCTAATTAACTGAGTTTACCGCGACACATGCCCCCGTATCACAGCATCTTCTACCGTTCAACCGGTGACTCAAGATTTACGCTAGTTGGCAACACTCAACCCCATCATCACTTTTCTAATCAACCGATCGATAAAAAATTTAATCACCGAACAATGCCTTGGCGATATCATTTACATAACCTATAAGCAAAATATAGAGAAACTTCTTTAATAGCGGAGACATTTAGCATAAATACAAGATAATTTACAGATTTTTTACATTTA
Organism: Coelioxys conoideus; assembly: GCA_947623535.1. Lineage (NCBI taxonomy): Eukaryota > Metazoa > Arthropoda > Insecta > Hymenoptera > Megachilidae > Coelioxys > Coelioxys conoideus. The sequence goes on along the minus strand of OX392451.1, from coordinate 10,180,374 downwards.
CTGCTTTTAAATTTATATTGGAAAAGCATTGAAAGTAATGCAGATTTTTTTTTGGATAAACAGTTCATAAATTAAAGAATTATTACGTTAAAGATGACCTGGATTTTCCTAGGTAAATAATTGCTGAAGAAGTTGTGTATTTAATTACACCGGCACACTTTTATCGTGCATATATCGATATATTAGTTTTTTTCTACACGACAAATCAACAGGTTAATTCTGATACGATAAAATACAGTATGCAGCAGACATTGAAAATAAAAACGAGGAACCATGAAAGTAGAACGACACTTGAAGCATAAGTTTGTACATTTTGACAAAGTCGAAAAGCACGATAGTGTTTTCAAAAAATTGTATGCCATTTTAAAAAGAGAACGTTCTCATGCGTGTCTTAGTGGTCATTCTAATAGAATGTGAGTAGAGTACAATAATTATCAGAGGCAAGAAAGAATAAATTGAGTGATAAAAAAAAGTAGTAAATCATAAAGAAGAAATAAAAAAACAAAAAATGTGGAAATTAAAAATCATCTATGAACTTATTGTCTTTTGAAAATACAATTGTATAATAATCCACATAAATAGAATCATTAAACGAACGTAATCTCTTCATTTCCATACATAACAGCATACATAAAATTCATATAATTATTTTATCAGAAAGATACCACAATGTAGGTTATTATACGTATACAATTATACAAATATTATACATATACGTATACAAATATTATATTATACAACATATACGTTATTATATAATGTAACAAATAAATAGAAATTAGAACTTGTTACCGTACCGAAAAACTACAAACATTAAAAGTTATCGTCATGGATATTAATATTACGTAACATTTTACTATTCTTTTTATATTTAACAATTGATTTTATCAATCAATGTTCAATTAAAATATGTATAGTTTATTGTATAATAAATGAACATAAATGTAAAAATATTACAGATTCGCAATATTATTATGTCGCGGGCAAATATTATTGGACTGATATTATCATACAAACATTGTTACAGTATTATAAAATATACACAAAACAATATTATAAAAGTAGTATAACTAAAATTTTATAAGATATAACAAAATATTGTGATATAGTGATATCATAAAGTATTATAAATAATATTATAAAATATTATACCCGTTGTAAATATATTTTATGTAAACAGTCAATCGAAAAAAGTATAAGGAAAAGACATATTTCGTATCCGGCACGTGGCCGCTCTCGCGGTTCACGGAAATGTGACTTCGTTACCGGGTCGCTTCGAAGAATGCTGATAAATCAGGCAACACGTATAACGGCTGAGAAAAAACCAGGGAACAAAGACAGAGCCGTCAAAGTAAGGTTAGGATCGTCCCCCGGGTGCCAAGCCCCTCCACCAAACGGGGTGCAACAGGGGTTGATCCTCAGCCAGGGTTGCGGACCAACTCTCCCCGACTCATTAAGTACGATGCCCTTATCCTTCGAAAAAAAGCCGAAAGGGGGTGGACGGAAAGAAGGGGCCGATACCTACGTATATGCAGATATGTATGATATTTTAAAGCATCGATATCACCTACACTCCGACGCTTCGTTATGCGTGGGGTGTATATTGCGTTACTTTCGATTCACAATGGCTTCTACCACCCTAGTTGATACCCGGGAGAGGGGGAGCAATGAATCACCGAAACATTGCATGGAATCGATAACAACGCCGACATCGTCTTCGATGTGCCAACGATTATTGCACGTGGTGCTACAATTTTTAACTTACTTGCCCAGGACTCGCGACGAAAGACATAATTGAAGTTCGACGAATTCTTGACACTCCTTGATCCTAAATTTCACCATTCTTGATCTCAAATTCGATAATTCTTTATCTTTTTGACAATTTTTGATATTGACCTTGAGAAGTTTTGCTTGATAAATACCCAATAAAGGTGCTCCTAAGTAACGTGTATTTATCGAGAAGCCGATTGCACGCTCTCCCTGGTGCTCCGCTCAGCTCTTCATGGTAACTTATAGGTCGTGAATTTCGGTCATTTCAATTATCTCGATCATTTCCGAAAACATGGAAAACATTTATCTGGACGAATGATATGACTTGTTAATTATCATCGTTAACAAGCAACGCGGTAGGATCTGTGTTTTTACACAAAGGCAATTCGGTCTCGCAGGAGGCAAGCAGCGGCCGGGTTTCGAAGTCCCCAAAGTCTCGCATCAAACATATTCAAATACGCAATAACACATTATGATTTATTTACCGATACTTTATACGAGCTCGCGAGTGTGCGACGCCGTGCTTCATGGCTTGTATGAATATTAACGAGCACACACCTACCAGTCTCTCCCTCAGCCGGAGCCAACCCTCCTTGGACAAAGTGCGTGCGTGCGTGCATGCAAATATACATCGAGTTAAGTGTATTGCAGCCGTTGGAAATCCAGCACCGTGTATCTTCTCTCCGTTTGTCGGGAATCTGTGGGCAGACCGCAGCCTCCTGAGCCGCAGCCAATATTGGAAGTATCTAATATGCTTTTGTAGTTTCTCCGCTCTCCCATGATTTCTGGGGGACGGGTTCTCTACCCCGGAAACACGTTCCATCTAAATACCACCGGTGCTACGGCGAATCCTATACTGCTAGATTTTCTAATCGGGATTCCATAGCTATCAGCGGAAATGATACCGGGTATTATACGAACACGGGTGTACGCTAAAAGTAATAACTCCGATTGGAATATTTAACACTAGATTTACGGATGTTCAATGACCACTTATGTCTGAATTGAAAATTAACTATAAAAACAAATAAATAATGTACAATACGTAAGCCAGTTTATAGAAAGATTCTTTATCTCCATGAAGATTAACATGCATTTTGCAAAAAGTTTTTCAATAATTTTCGTAATTGAAAATAAGAAATCTATAATCCCTCATTTTGGCGGGTTCCGTAAACCTAGTGTTAATAAAACAATATGGGAAACTTCGATTAAATGTTCGTTACGCCTTTATCAATTTATATGACATCTGTTATACGGCAAACTCAATAATTCGTAAAAAGAGATTCGTTTAAATAAATAAAATATGCAGTGCAGTTAGGAGTATGTTTCATGATAATAAAAAATATGTTAATCTGAAAGTAACGTTACCGGAATTGAATATATTCTCTGAACAATAAAACTACCGACGTATAATGCAGAATTACTTTGAAGTTAAAAATGAGGTTGAAAAATAAATGAACAAACGATGAAACATAAATGAATACACTTATTGATCACAACGTGCACAGATGTCAAGAAAACCATCTTAATAAATTTTGCCATTTGAAGTAGGAAATGAGTGAAAGGGTTTTTTGACCCCTTTGGTAGTATTAGTGTTAAATAACAAATACCGAAGCATCTAGCGACGGGTAGAAGCAATTATTTTCTTTGCGAACGAACAATGCTACCAAAAAGACGCACCATCGTCTTGATGTTCAATCACAGAACGAAGTATTTGTGGAAATCAGCGATACGCGGTTCGGCATTGGCAAGTAAATCGCTGGGAACCATCAGCAATTCAGTGGAGAACTCTTCTCTTAGATACGGAAGGGTTGATCAGCCAGATCATCGGAATTCTCCTCGACGCAGCGGCACGTCGCTTTTCCGTGCAATTGCCTCCTAATTATCGCCGTCAACTAATAACTCGCATTAATTTCGGGCGATTTAGTGGCTGTGGCGCGTGCGCATTACGAATCCACCCCGATCCGGCCTCCTCCGTCGAAGTTTAAATTGAATTGGGTTGGCATGGCACGGCGCTAGTTCGCGAAACTATACCCTATATCCATAGATATATACGCAGCACGTGTAGCTTGTTCGGGGCACAAGCGGCATCGTATCCGAAGACCATCGACTGGAGAATAGTGCTCTCTGTTTATGGGACAAGTAACGCTATGGAGATACAGTTCGGCTGGCAACGAAGCACAGGAACGTGCACCTAATGCTAGCCACCCTTCCGAACGCGTTTCTGACGCCCTCTTCTTCGACACCCACTTCTCAACCTGCTACGACTTCGCTTGTCTAGACCTACCCTTACCCCCGTCGTCTGGTTAGGTGTGTAGGTGGACGACCAACGAGCATCCAAGTGGACCAAAGAGGGTTTGTTCGTTCCTGCCGGCTGATGCGAAAGTGAAATCGAGGGATAAATACGGGAAAGGGACAAACAGAGACAGAGGGTATCGATGCCGTCGGAGAAGGTGTCGGGGAATGCTTCTTGCCACGTAGGGTTGTTGCTTATCGGGAATGTATAGTGTGTTGGTCAGGTCGTTAGCAAGTTGTCGAGATTAAATGCCTTCCAGCGTATTAGAAGCTGCACTAGCTTGATTAGACCCCGGCTCGCCACGGTGATTCCCGTGAGGGGGTGGCATCGATCTCCACCGAGGATCCCGTTGGAGTTCGCGGGGGACATCGTTGGACCCTACGCCCCCAAACGCCTACCTCCGGCTGGAGACATACTCGATATCTGCACGGAAGTGTATTATCTGTTTGCCGTTTAAGCGATAACCGATACTTCGGACGGTTATGGGAATTTAGTTAGCAGGTTAGTGCTACCGCTTAAGGAACGTGGCGTTTGATGCGCACATGTGGACGGAGATCCTTCCACCTAGCCGCAGGTGTCCCGAGGTGTGTAAGGATGTGCACGTTTTAATTACAATCTACTCTGCAATATGCGTAGCATGTCAGATTTAAACGTTGACAGTTTATTCAGGTTATTGTGATACAGAGTGACATGTCAAACTTCCACATTCATCATTTATTTAGCTTATTGTTAGAATGTTACGGAGTGACATGTCAAACTTCCACATTCATAATTTATTTAGCTTATTGTTAGAATGTTACGATGAAACGTATCGGATTTTAATGCTAACAGAGTATATTTATCTCGAAATGCTACGGATTACATATAGGACTTGGACATTTATAATTTATTTGGTTACGAAGGTTATAGGTTAATGCATGTGATTTGAACATTAGTGACTTATTTAGCTAAACATTTTATAGCATAATGTATCAGATTTGTACACTGATAACTTGTTTAGCTAAAAACGTTATGGTATAACATATCAGATTTGGTCATACCCAATTTATTTCACTTAAAATATTATAGTATGGTATATCAGATTTGAACATTGGCAATTTATTTAGCTAAGAATGTTATGGCATAATCAAATTGAGACATTCACAATTTGATCAGCTTAAAATGTTGTAGTATGATATATTAGATTTGAACACTGACAATTTATTTACCTGAGAATGTTACAGCGTAACATGTCAGATTTAAACATTCACAGTTTACTTAATTAAAAATGATGCACCGTAGTATATCAAACTTGAACATTGAGAGTTTATTTAGCATTTAATGTTACGACATAACAATTTATTTGATCCTTGCAATATATTCATAAACGAAACTTTAATAACATGTTGGTAGAATATTAACAATTCACAATTAAGTATATAGCAAATGTATGATGTTGTAAAATTCATAACAAATCGTTTTAATTCCCACAATGAAATTTGTAGCATTTTCTGTCTTCATTACAAAAAAAAAAAACAAATGAAACTTAATATATGATTGTGGAGATTCTAAAATAAAAGTTGATAAACTAAAATAGTGAATTTTGAATTTTCAGTTTTGCTTCTTTAATTTGGAGGTATACTTATATTCATAAATAAAGAATAGATTACTAAATGATTAACAAAAAATCAATTGTATTTGACGGTACAACGTAAATGAACAAATAACATCAATCAATGTATAATAAATTAATGTTATTAATACGAATATATTATTATTTATTTATGTACATATCTGACGTGCAAATATGCAACACAGCAGAAGGCCAAAACGTTAGATGTCCATAAAGGGTTAAGGTGATACTCCAAACGCTAAATACTTAGCAGGACACAAACATAATCGCCCTTGACTCGGTTCCTTTCGTACGAGATTTCTTCCATACCTTTCATGTAGCTTGTTACTGCCTAAATGAGTAAACCAGCTAAAACCACCTCGATATGGGCAAGAAGGCACCCTCCGATGGTTGCTTAGCAACGTATACGAGCCTTCGCACATGATATCAGTAGGAAAAGCTTCTCGTACGAATGGTTTGATTTCGCCAAATGGCCCGATCTCGGCGCATTGATCCAATAATATGCAGATTTCTTCGTTTCCTATGATTCTCGCGTTGCCTAACCCCTCACATACGTTCGTACGTTCACATACAACGAGCGTAGGGAACAATTTTTATTGCGTTTTAGGTTAGGATGTAATGGTCCTATAAAAGACTACTATAGACAAAATAGATCGTCTGTAATTTACTGCGATAGACGCATGCTTGAATCCCCGAAGTAAACGTTGAAGAAACCACGGCAGCAATCATTCAGCAAATAATTTTCAAAGTGCATGCATTTTTATTTGATTCCTTGTCTTTTCAGTTGCTTTTAACAATTTTGGATAACCCTCCTTTATCGGGTGTACGGTAATCCTTTTATTTTAACTTCCGATGATGACTATCATTCCGATTTCGCCACTTACAATACTAAATATAACAGTTTTTTAAAAATTTACTTATATCCATATTGTTTGTTTGCACAATGTATGACAGAAAATTTCAAGCCATTATGCTTAACACGCTTCATTGTTAACAAATTTTACCAAATATTTTTACCATACTTTGTTATATTTATTTTTCACAGTTCCAAGTAACTGATGCGACTATCTTCAGTTAGAATACTGAACAAATTTTGGATAATACAGCTGTTAAATCTGTGTAGAAATTTGAGTGTCAGCCATATATGGTTGACATGGCAGTCAAAGTGATTTAACCTTACATTTTATGTGTACACGGTATAAATGCTGCAATGTACAGTTTATATATTTTAATGAGAAATAATAAAAAATGGTTTAAAATCAGTTTCGAAATCACTGGACATGGTGAGCTTCGTTCGGACCACCATTCGCGTTCGATAATAATTTTAAAGAGTTAACGAATTCAAAGGATATTTGAAAATTAAGTTCCTATTCAACTTTCCCTCGATGGAAATTCGGTTAAACTTTCCGGCGGAGTAAAAATGCAAAGCCAGTATCGCGAATATATATTCTCGGAGCTCGGTGTTTACGGAATTCAATAGGAAACTTGCTCGTTTCATGGAAACTTTTTTTCCCCCCTTTCGTTGGGTTGCACAATTTTCTGATGCTTTGTATTGAAAATTCGAGAGGAAAAGGAAGAATGGAATGGCTCGATCCTGATTCGAGAAGGGAAGACACGTGCGTTTTGGTCGAAGGGCTGTAGTAAACAAGCGATATAACCCGACTACGCTATCCAATATTGAGATTGCTGTCTTTTGGAATATGCTAATACGATAATACATACAAATGCCCCTATAAACTATAGAATTTTCATAAAGGACATGCAAATGTTCTGGTATCGAGTCCGTTGCACGGTTCAGTTGGGGTTGCCGGCCCTTGAAAAAGATTGATACCTTGTACCATCGAGCAGATCAAATGTTCCACGCCATGATTCGCAGACTATGTATGTATGTATCGAAGAAAAACGAAAACTGGGGTTGCTATAACAATATCGGACCACTGCAATTAGCTAAAAGTAGCGTAGATAGCTACAAAAATATAAATGCAAATGTGACGTTGCAATAACCGTAACTTTACTTTATATTGGCGACAAGAGAAGCGTGTTTACATGGAACGAGAGAGTTCAATCGAGTATCTAACATTTTTTCGTACAGATGATTGGGCATTGTAGATCTATTTTTAGTATCAATAGCTGAACATTATAGATCTGTTTTTTAGCACGGATAATTGGACATTGTAATTCTACCTTTTAGTATGGATGACTGAACATTGTAGCTCTATGATGCAGCGTATTTCGCTTAAATCAACATCGCAAATAATTTTCATTTCTATTGAAAGTCAGAAAAGATGGCGGTAAAATAATATTTAATTTTTTTTACATAATATTTTACCAACATATAATTTGCCCAGACATTAGGGAGTCTAATGTTACTCGAACTTATATTTCGTGTAACTAAAATTTGGATCTCATACACCGCTGCTCGACGGATATTTATCAAAACGCATTATTTTTCGTACCGTTACAAATGTACAAAATGAAATGGTGCACGATAACAGATGTTATGTTATTAAATCCCCTAAAAATCGTGGTGGAACAACGTGTCAGTGCAAACTCTAAATATATCGATGGTCCCCGGAGGCGTTTGGGTCTCATTAGAGGAACGAATGGTCTGTGCGAGGATTCCGAAAAAAAGACCACCGATTCCGATAGAGTATAAAGCGAAAAAAAATCCTTCAGTAATAGAATTACTCGACCCGGGGCGGTCGTAAACGTATTCCCAGGGCCGATAGCCATTTTTCTCGGTCAAGGGGTGAATTGGCTAAACCGCACGCGTTTATCCGAAGACGGATAGTGGAAAACAGCACCCTCTGTTGTCGCGATTTGCACCATGCTTTTTACTTCGTCTTTACCTAACTCGTTCTCATTATATAATTAGCTAAGGGTAATTATGATTACTCCATAAGTATTCGTGTTCTATAACGCGATCTAGGTTAATTTGACACTTGGTCATCAACTATGTATGTTTTATGATCAGCATATTTGTGACCATGTGAACCTAATGTGATGGTTGCCGTCTATAATTTTCAAGTTAATTAGCATTGCATATCATTTTGTTGCACAGGGTGTTGTGAAAAAAGCTTGATCTGTAACCGTTACAAGTTAATTTAACTTTTATTGCGATAAATTAATTAATGTATATTGGGGTAAATTATTTTTATTTTCGTATTCCATAAGTGTCCTTTTTTCATATATCGCACTTCAAAGAATATTTTGCAAGTGATCACCAATAATTTTAGAAAGAGTAAATAATGATTTCGTGAGGGTTGGAAAGGAGTGATAAAGTAGAACAGTTCATATTTAATGGTATAAGTGAACCTTAAACAATAAATGTTGTGTATCTATTTATATAAAAATAGAAATAAACTTATGGGTCACCCTAACATTTACATTAGTGTAAATTAGTGAACATTAAAGTCCATCAAACTTAATCACTCAGTACAGTAATGCGAAACAAAATGAACTGACGAGTACATTAATTTATATTTTTTGTTTGCATATTTATTTTTCACTTCCATTTTTAATTTCGAAGTGCATGTGGACAAAATACAGTCGTGGACAAAATTAAGTGGACGGATATCATAAATAACAAAAGGTTAATTTAATTTAACTAATAATGCCTATAAATCAGAACATTATTGCAAAATTATATACGTTAAATAAATGTTTTTTCAAGTCTACAAAAATATTTCACTTTCTAAATTTAAAACTTATTTAAAACATTGCAATGAAACAAACAATTTTTTTACATTTCTACAATGTCCACTTAATTCTGCCCATGAGTGTACATACATATAATACAATTAATACAATCAAATATTTGGTATGGCCATTTAAGCTTGTATTATTCTGACTCCCTCTAGAAGTAGCTTCTTTATCATTATGTCGCCTCTTGCTATATCTACTGTTTGGTCGAATCATGAATTCCATGTTCTTCGGGCGATATCCATCAAGATCCACGCGATACCAACGCCCGTTGTCCTGCATCGGTGGGCAGGTAAGAGCGATATATTTTCGAAGATTGTTTTCTCTCGTCAGGTAGCCACATACGTCACAGGAAATCCCCGGAGGAAGACTGGACGGGAAGCAGGAATATACAGGGTATAGATCACAACTCGTGAGCGTCGGCCAAGTCCCACGACGGAACGTGGCGAATCAACTTCCGTCATTGCCCGCCATCCCAATCCTAATGCTCCGCATTTCTCTTCGGTCTCTGAACAACCCATGGATGTACAAACGGGTGTGAGTAAAATGCGAACGGATATGCGTTCGTGTATACGCAGTCCGGTCAAATAATCCACAGAAAGGGAGACCATGTGATTCTTTATGGAAAAATGAGAGGAAAATGTAGAATAGGATTTTTTGACTCTCCGATTAGTTTAGAAGAAAATCAAGTTTGGAACTCCGCTGCGTACTCGCCAGATGCGGAGAGGATAGTTTCTGTTGAGCGACATAAATGTTTATTGCGTTGTAAGTACGTTTCGGATGAAACGTAAGAAGATTATTGTAATTAGCAGACTTTTTAAAACTCTAAAATTTTTGTTGATTGAAAAGTTTAATTTCATTTAAATCTGGGAATGTGGAGATTTAGTGGATAAGTGTTTGGAAAGATAATTTGAAAATTTAGGAAGGTGAAGATCAGAAGATTTGGGAACTCGAAAAGTTGTATATTTTCAAATTTATTAAGTTTTTAAATTTTCAGTCATTGAGTTTTGGTATTGTACAAATTTGGAGTTTTGGAATTATGAAATTACGAAATTTTTCAACTTGAGAATTTGAAAATTGGAATTCTGAGAATATAGGTACTTAAAAATTTGAGAAACTGAGAATTTGAAAAATTGGAAATAAATACAAATTTGTATAATTGTAAATTCAAAAGTTTAAGAATTTGAGAAAATGTGAATGTGTGAATTTGTGAATTTGTGAATTTGAGAACTTGAGAATTTGAGAATTTGAAAATTTGAGAATTTTGAGAATTTGAGAATTTGAGAATTTGAGAATTTGAGAATTTGAGAATTTGAGAATTTGAGAATTTGAGAATTTGAGAATTTGAGAATTTGAGAATTTGAGAATTTGAAAATTTGAGAATTTGAGAATTTGAGAATTTGAGAATCTGAGAATTTGAGAATTTGGGAATTTGAGAATTTTTTAATTGAAGACTTGAAATTTCGGAAAATTGTGAACTCAAGAACTTAAGATTTTGAGAACTTAGAAAATTGTGCATTTAAGAACTTGGAAATTTGAAAAAATTTATGTTTCAATAATTGAAAATTTAGAAAATTGCGAACTAACAATTTGAAAATTTGGCAATACCGGAAAATTGCTAATTTGAGAAAGTGTGAACATTTGAACTTGAAAATTTGACAATATAAAGCCTCAGAAGACTATAAATTTGGGAATTGGAGAATTAGAAAATTTTCGAACTTAGAAATTTGCAAACATGTGAATCCAAAAACTCAAAAATTCACATAATAGAGTATTTTACAACCTAGAACCAAAACCATAGATATTCTAAAAAGTACAAAAAATTTCCACTCGCGTGTCCAAACTCGACCGCTACAGGTTCATCCAATTTCTAAATTAAACCAAATCGATTCTCGATGACGACTACTTTATCTGATCCCACTTGCCGGCACACAAGGCACCTATACAATTCAATACCGTTTCGCTTTAATTGAACGCGGCACAAATCGAATCACGGCAAATTGACCTTAATCGCGTCGCTTTAAAACCTACACTCGCACTTCATCATGTTCATTCGCTTCGAATGGCGCGCATCATCTCTTTCAGCTAGGTGTTACGCTTCGAACGTAGCAACGAATTGAAGTGGCGCTTTCCGGGGCAAATGGTACGTAGGATAATTTATCGGAGTATCGGGAAACGACAGAGAGCGGATCCATATTCCAATTAAAGCTCATCCTGCCGGAACGTTGCGCTGGATATTACTTCTCTGACTGCTGCTGGTACTCCACCCTCTCTCTCTCTACATCCCTCTTCATCCTCCTCTCCCACCCACTTTCATCCCCCCAATTTCTCCGTCCCTCACCCCCGGAACGCTCTCTTTTCCTCTGTCACTCTTAATTCCTCTTCCTCTCTCTTCGACGTTCTCCTCTTTCTCCCTCTTTCGAAACCTCGCTCATCCTTTCGCCACCGCTTCCATGCTGCCTCCTCGTTATTCTCCTCTCTCTTTTTTTTTGCCAGCGCGTTTTGCTTTCCAGTCCATTTCGCGTTGTAAACTCGAACTTTATGGCCGCGAGTTCATATATACGCGCGTTCGGAAGCTTCGCGTGAACTGTGAACTTTGACTGCTACCATCGGGCCGATCCGTTTACTGGACTCTTGTTACGGAATTACGCGAACATCGATATCGGATGCACAGTTATTTTTCGACTTTTCTCTCGGTTCCGTGGAAAATCCACGGAGCATATTCAATAGAAATTGTTTAGGCCCACTATTAAAATATAACAATTCTTATGGCTAACAATGCCTTTAACATTAGAATAGAGTTTAGAATTTGAATATAGTAATTAACCTAAGACCGTCGTCCCATCGAAGGGTTCGCGGACCATGCCGTGGCAGCCATAAACCCAGGAAGCCATAAAGACCCGCGCGTTTTCTATGTAGTTTTTCTAGTCATTGTTCGCATCTGGTCGCCAGATTAATATTTTACCTTTTTTAATCCCGTTACTTCTAGCATGATTAGCCAAAGTCAGCGCGCTTCCTGACCCTTATTACCTGCCACGGTCCAGGAGCCAAACGTAGAATATTTGCGAGTGGAGGGGCCCACGTAGGGCGTTAACTTTGTTGCCCTTCCACAATTTGTACATTTGTACTTCGCCAATTAGAACGATGCACCCCCGTCAAGTCTCCCCGACCGAGGTGACATCGGATAGTTACTTAGAAATTGTAGTTAGTTAAAAACAGTATTTGAAATAGAATAGCAAAGGAACGAGTATAGTAATAGTCTTAGAATCTCGAACATAGTGTTTAGTATATTGTTGAACATAGATCATTTGTATAGTCCCGAGCAATCGGGTGGTCCTTCGAGATTGTGATAAATAAAACCTAGTCGGCGCAGCACGTGCAATATTCACCAAAGCTCGAAAGAATTTATTTCTATCACGAGCGTAAACAGAAATCTCTAATTTCGATAGTACAAAAGAATCGTAAAACTACAGGTCACGGCCGTAATTCAGTCACAGGTCATAAGAAAACAGAAACATTTATTTTTTATAGATGGCTATCTAATATCTAAATTGCAAATTGCCAGCACGTTTATTACACGCGAGTATCGGATATAAAGGAAAAACAGGAAAATCAAATTTATACATATGGAGAACGCATTACTGAAGCACCATATATTACAAGATAATGCTACAGTACATACTGCTAAAATTGTTAAGGAATATTTTTTAAACAAAAATATATCCATTCTTCAATGGCCGGCATGTTCACCTGACCTTAATATCATCCCCGAATCATTGAAAATTGCTGGGCAATGGTTTCGCAAGCAGTGTATGCTGAAGGCCGACAATTTTCGAATATAAATGAATTAACCCTTTACTGCATGAATTAATAAACCGTTGAGAAAAAATTTGTTTCACGATGCAAATAGCTTTATTTAATTATCAATAAGACATATTAAACGAAAAATAATGTAAAAGTTTTATATTTTGGTTTTTTGTTTGGATACGAGACCACATATGGAATCGAAAAAGAACTAGTTGTGAAGTATAGAAAACAGTGGAAAAGCGGAAAAATAATTATCCGTCTAGAAAGATGACTATATCGACTCTATGAAAATATTTTTTTTGTCAAAAAGTACTTACGTTTTACTCTGTTATCGTTTTTTTGTAAATGAATCACTCCCACTTCAATTCTCCTTTTTCACCCACTTGCACAGAAGTGAGGTTGTTTCAAAATGTCATAAAATCATAGACAATGTTTTTGCGTTTTATTATTGCTAAATATATATTTGATGTATTAAAATAGTTTGAATTATTTCATAATACTTAATTTTGAAATAAGATTGAATCAAAACTGCAATACCATGTATGGGCCCATATGCGGTAAAGGGTTAAAAAGTTGCATTACAAGTGAATGGGAAAATTTAGCTCAGGCGACAGTTAAAAAACTATACAAATCTTTAAAAGGATCGTGGAAGTGATAGAAAACAAAGGAGGTTCTACACATTATTGGAAAAATATAGTTTGCTACATATATTGTTATAAGAAATACATATACTTTTGTTTCATTAAATATATAGTTGTGTTATATGAAATATATATCTTTATTTTCCAAGTGTGGTATCATTTTGTCTGTGTCAGATTATGTGTTTCCCTCCCAGAGGACTTATTGAAGTAAAGTCAGTCTATGTTCAGTTTACATATTCACGAAAGCTACGTTTTCAATGTATCTTAAAATTTCCACGCTAGCATAATTCTAACACGAGAAACTAAAGATAGCACACACGTGCTATATTTTTGTCCGGGAGTATATATCCTCCAAAATCGAATCAAAATATATTCTCTCTGTGCAATCATACTTAACCCCGTGTGCTACGATTTATTCAGCAAGTGCGTCTGACATAGCTAACTATTAATTACTATAACTTTAAAATGATTAAATAAAGTTCGAATGTCAAGGCGGTTTCCCATTTAGTGACCCTCGGCCGCGCAAATTACAATTAGACCGAAGTTGAACATTCAACTGTATTAAAAATATTAACAATGTCTACTATATTTGAAAAGAGAGTGCGTCACGAGTGTAGCTCGTAGTTGTAGGGCAAGGGGTTAAGAATGCCTACTTTGCACTATACCACATCGTTCCTTTCTTACAATACCTCAAACATCGATCCATCAAATTCTTCGTCCCGTATTCGTAACATCTCAAAAGAAACTTCTTTCTGAACACACTATATCCGCAACAACGTTAACGCGGTATATACGAATCCTTATTCCTGATAGGCAAGATAAGGGAATTTCGAAATCGAAATAGCACGATGCCGAATCTCCGCAGCAACGGTGTCCTTGGTAAAAGGCAAAGACACAAACGTGGTTGATTTAGGATTCGTGTATAACCGCGATCGAGCAAGACCGAGCGCCGCGCTGAATGGAATACTAATCAAAGATACACAAATTCCGTTGGCTAATACTTCAAATCCCCGTTAGCCGGGATGCTGAAATTAAATTATTGGATTAGATGCCGGCGACGCCAACCCTCCTGCTCTCTGTTCGCGGTACTATATCCAGTCCCTAACTGCAAAAGCCGTTCTGCTTTACTTACTCGACATCCTTTGATCACGACTTCTTGCTCTTAATCGTTCTGATTTGGACACCAGGTCAATCCTGTCCCACTCGATTCTTAACGATATACATCTATATTTCTTATACTTTCGCACAAAACTCACAACATCCTTTTTGGTTAAATATTTGGGGAAGCTATCTTTGATCTTGATATACCTTATCGGTGAGCTACTAATGATATTATGGTTTTTACTCTTGCTTACCGTTTGCTATAAAATTGTACAAAGTTTTAACTTATCATGATTATTATAATTTATAACAGTGTATAACGTATATCATAACAGTTATTATAACATATGAAAGTACAAGTTATGATACGATTCTTCTCTTGATTGGACCAAGCCACTGTGAACATAAGTTAGCTGATCCTCACACACGAAGTTTAAACAGGTATTGATTCAATTTAGGTTACAGTTCGTACATTGTACAGAACACAGAGGTTAGTCTAAATCTTACTTGCCCTCCATGTATCATTGATTTTCTAAGTGGAGCAATCTGGATCAACTGAGAGCATGAGTTAGTGGCTACCACAACTATGTGGCATAGAAGTTTAAGCAGCTTGGGGACCAGGTTCGATTATAATTGATACTCTCAATTATTCCGGGAACAATAATGACATTTCACAATATTATCGCGACAAAGTACTAATTAATACTGAATTCTTATATAAACACTATTCATAGTTTATAGAAAGACAGGATGCACTCATTGGATCAACTCACTGTGAACATGAGTGTGCATGCGATCCTCGCACGGTAAGGAACCTTAATCAGGTTTCGTTTCGGGTTAGATTATAATACCTACACTACACAGAAAACTGAGTTTATTCAAAATCTTACTTTTCCTCGACGTGTCATTAATTTATTGCGTGGATCAACCAAAAGCATGAGTTAATGGCAATCCCTTAATCTAGTGCGGTAACAAAGTTTAAGCAGATTTCTAACCGGGTTAGGTTATAAATCGTACTTTCAATCATTCAGGGAACGATAATGGCAATTCGGAAGATCGGAAGAAACGGCACGCTGCAGCAGAGCGCGGAAAAAAGCAAGTTTCCCCCAGAAAAGAGTGCCTGGGGGCAACGGGACGAGGACTGCCGGTCGGTTGCGTCTTCCCGGGCCGTCGCTAATGGCGTCGTTATTTTAAAATACCACGATCATATTTCCCCGTGGCCCACCAAGAATATGCCACAGCGAATCGAACTTAATCTACGCGAAGCGTTTTGTCTCTCCTCCACGGCCGTTCGTCCTCGGAACCGTCCCCGGTACTCTAAATCATGTAAGGATTACGGCGGCAGGGCAAGGAATCAGGGGAGGAGGAGCGGAAGACGATCCATGCCCGGCCAACTCGCATTTTGGAAACATTTAAATTCTTATACGCGAATAAATAGCAAGAATTTTACGCGCGATAAAATATAGATTTCCTACGGGGTTGCCGGCGACACCGCCTCGACTCCGGGAGGGTGGAAGGACGCGGTCATAAAATCATTGATATGAAAATATAGCCTTTTCATCCGACGTACCCCTTCTTACGCGGTGACGAAATCGTCCAGACGAAGGGGGATGAGAAATCGGTATACAGATCGAGAAAAAAACTTCACCGTGGACCTTTTGTTCAGTTTACAACCGAGTGTGGCGTTTCTTCGGATTAAAATTACGACCTAAGATGATAAATATTCCGGTCTTCGAGAACAAAAATATTAATACTTTGTCGCATGTAGAATGTCAGTCACGTATTGTGCAAAATTTGACTGCACGCTATTGTGTTAGAATATAAAATTGTTCTATTGTCTCGAGTAACTATTATGATATTTTGCATTTTTTTTATTGATTTTTGTATTGTTTAACTTATGTGAGAAAAGAGTAGGTAATTTTTAAACTTGTGTTTAAAGATGAATTGTTATCAAAGGGTATAAAATGATGCATACTAAAGTTAGGTTAGGATTAGGTTACGTTGAAATTGATGTTTTTCGGGATTCAACTTAATGAACCACGAAGTGGTTAGGTTGTGGAATCAGTGAAACCACTCGAAAGACAAAAATAACAACTGACAAGGGTAAAATGTTTGTGCTTTATCAAAACTAAGACTTGATATAGCACTTAAGAAAAATAGTAACACATCGCAAATTGACAACGGACTTCTAAAAAGATAAATATGAATTGATGTGTACTCGTTGAGTGTTATTGGACATCTACTGAAGAGAAAAAATAATGTTCTCTCCAGAACAAAGTATGTAGTGGCAAATGTACTTGCTTGATTGAATGATTATGAAATGAGGTTAAACTTTGAATTTTGAAGTATTATGCAATAATATTTTTGCGTGATATAATTACATTTATGTAAGTCTAATTCATTTTAATATTACATTTTGTATTATAGAATATGTTACATTAGAATATATTATAAATATTATAAAATAATTATATTCAAATATATCGCACCACAAAATATATTACACTACAGTATACTATTTTAAAAACTATATTTCATTATAATATACTAGACATATAACGAAATATATTACATTACAGTACATCACATTACCAAATATCATATATTGCATTACAATATTCTAAACTAAAGAATATATTTTATTATAATATTTTGCTTAAAATATATTGCGTTTCAATATGTTACATTGCTATATATTGAATCACAAAATAAACAGAAACGTTATTATCAATAAAATTCATGCTCAACTATTAATCATCAGTTCTCTTTTGAACACGATTTGCCTTAAGGAGTTAGGCCATTCTAGAGCGCCAAAAAGTTACCTAATTTCAGGAATTTTTTCCGGACAAACTATAACAAAGATGAAAAATATGTTTACGGGTCTTTATTACCTATACATCGAAGTGTTGAATTAAATTTTTATGAAGCAATTGAAAACTAAATGGCGGTTCAGGAGCTGTTTGACTGGAACACTGTTCGGCGGGAATACCTCTGCGGCCGGAAAAGATTTTCCTCCGATTTTAAATAAAGGCACTTATAAAATTCTCCCGACTATTAATGATATTGTACCTTATTCTTAAGACCCCAAGGCACCTTTTAAGCGAAAAAAAATGTTCGATTTTTTGAAAATCCTAGAGTGGTCTAACCCTTAACAATCGATACCCTCCATAACGTCAAGCGTTGTAACATCCCGTACTGCAATGCTATGTTCAATAAACGGATACCGAAAAAAGAGTACAAATTTTCACAACTTTACCAACAAAGATTCCGTAGAACCCTCAGCTACGAAACAGTTAATGTCGAACAAAGATTGAACGTAGCGAGAGTAGATACACGCGATTCACCGACGCCTGCGGCGGGAATTATATCGGTGAGTCGGGTTCCTTGTATAAATCATACATATTCAGGCGCCGACAACATTTCCTCGAATAGCTACCAGTGATCCGTCTAATTTATAGTTTAACTTATCTAAATGCGCGCAGCGCCTGGTTGAGAAGAGAGGTTGGGCGACCGCCTGTCTAGTCGGTTCGGTTGCTGTCGGTATACCTCAACGAACGACACCGCCGTTCAACCCTTTGACTGTTTAGCATTCCGTGTTCGATTTGCCGGCGGTTCCCACAGGGAAAGTCAGTGAATTTTTACGTGCGAAAACCGGACCGGGAGGAACTCCGTCAACGGGATTAACGGCGATCCCGTAGTCGATAAATCACTGCCGCCTCGCGGACACCCGCGACCGGGAGAGACGGAAGAATTCCGATAATCGGATGAACGTGACCGGAACACTTGTTGAGTCGAGAGATATAAATTCAACGTTCGCATTGGCAAACAATTATTTCAACGATCCGCGCCGCGTTTGCTCTTTCACTTTGCTGTGCCGGGCAAATTCGCGAAAAATACGAGCCTTGTCCATTACGCCCTCCCTGCTTTACCGACGTACCCACTTTTACGATTTTCCTTTATTATTGGACCTGGAGATTCGACTTTGCTATTTTCACGTATCTGTCATTCGTATTCGCGTCTTGACCTTACACTTTTCTTATTGACTACGGAATGCATTTCTTCGCCATTTTGTTCTCTTACGCTCTACTTACACTAAGGACCCGATACCACGCATAGGCATCTCTGACTAATTTGGAATACCTTATTGGTACTCGCGTTTTGATCTCACACTTCGTCATTTTACATTTATCCTACTCGTGAGTGGATTCTGCACCATTCTTCTAAGTTTTACTTGCGTTTGGAACCTAATGCTACATTTGGCCACTACACGTTTGTCTGATTTTGGTATACAGGTAGCCCTAATACAGCACGGAATCTTATAGCTCGGTTTTGCTCCAACACGATTTATAAATTGCATAAGCCTTTGTACAACACTGTACTTCTTCGACCGCAGCTTGCCGTCTTAACACTAAACCTACCGGCGTATAATGCAGGTTTATTTTCAAATTAAAAATGTAGTTGAAAAATGAATAAACGAACGATGAAACAGAAATGAATGTATTAATTCCTTGTTTTGGCGAAAATCAACATGAATTTCAGAAACCCCACCTTAATATACTTTCTAACTTAAAATTACAAACTTGTTAAATGATCATTTTGACCGCTTTGGTAGGTTTAGTGTTAAAGATACACTGTTGCTGAAAGCAATAGTCCAGACTATTAAGACAAATGAAAAAGAAATAAGGAGTGCAGCTGCTGCAGGATCTTTGACATCCGCATACATGTATATTTTTAACAAAAATCAAGTTGTTTATGTAGAATTAAAAAAACTATTTCTTTTTAATAAGTTTTCGAAACGTAACCCTTCTTTTTGTACTGGCTCTGGGTCTCATACAACACGACATTTTCTAGGAGCCTAACTACCGTGTTATAGAAGGGTTACCTGTACTTCTGTCTCGTTCATATTCGCGCTTTAATCTCGCACTTCATCATTTTAAATTTATCTTACACGTGCTTGGATTCTAGACCATTTCACCTTCTACCTGCACTTAGGTCCTAATATTACATTCAGCCAATTCACAGTTGACTCGAGTTTTGTATACATTTATCCCGTTTGACCTCATGATTTCATCTCATACCTTGTGATTTTTAATTTGTCCTACATGTGATTGGATCGTGGATCATTCTTCTTGCACGTAGATTCTAATACTACCTTTCGTCTCTTCACATTTAACTAGTTTGGTATACCTTTGACTCTTTCGTATTCACCTTTTGATCTTACATTCAATCATTTTTATTTTGTCCCACTCATGATCAAGTTCTGAATCATTGTATTCTTCCAAGTTCTACCTGCACTTAGGTCTTAATACCACACTTAGCAATTTCGTATTCGACTGTTTTGATATATCATTGTGCTGAACTTAATGTTGAATGAACTTTAAATGAACTTAAATTAAGTAACGATAAATATTTACGGGTAACGTTAGAACTGTGAAGGTAGAAAATGTTACCAAAAGGGAGTGAACGTACAAAATGAAATGGTCACGACGTCGCATCTTATTCTCTTTCATCCGTATCGGTAATGGTTAGGCAGACGGTAGGTACAGCGCGTAAAACCAGTGGCCTGTTTTACAAGAAACGGGGATGACGAATCGTTTCATGGGGGATCGGAGAGGGCTTCATCCTTTGATATATCGACG
Organism: Coelioxys conoideus; assembly: GCA_947623535.1. Lineage (NCBI taxonomy): Eukaryota > Metazoa > Arthropoda > Insecta > Hymenoptera > Megachilidae > Coelioxys > Coelioxys conoideus. The sequence goes on along the minus strand of OX392451.1, from coordinate 10,159,806 downwards.
CAAAGCGGTGAGCGATTCCCACGAAGGATACCGCGAGCCAATCTTTCGGAAACCAGCCCCGAGACCAAAGGAGCGTGATATTTATAGGGCGGATTTAAAGTATAAAGTTCCAGCCGCGGGGGTAGAAAAGACCCGTGCTAGTCTGCTGTTCCTATTTTCTGGAAGATCGCGACTCCGGTTACAATTCTGAATTCCAATCATGGTACAGCTTCGTGTCTCGAAATCCGACATCCAACAATAGTGTATTCGCTCAAAAGACAACCATACTGTGTCTGCTCAACTAACATCCACAAGATGTTAATTACTCTTTCACCGCGACATCTCACGACATTCCACACGAAGAATACAATAAAGTTTGTTAACGACTTTGAAGAAATAAATACCAACTTGTCACCGATCTTTATTATGCGGATACAGCTCTGAGGTAGTTGTAGCCCTCGAGGTAGGTCTTTCAAACATGCAATACACCTACAATATTTGGAAGTATTAACACTTCATATTCCAAAGGTGATTCGCACACATCATTCAGTTTTATACAATATTAACGCTCGTGGGTGAAAATAAATTCTTTCGAGCTTTGTTATCTCGAAGGACCACCCGATTAATCGGGACTATACAAATTACCTATTTTTCAACTATACGAATGACTATGTTCTTTATTCAACTACAATTCTACTATGTGTATTACTATTCTATTTTTCTATCTATTCGTATGGCTACAATTCAACTGCCCGAGATTCTATTAGAACTCTTCGATTTCACCTCGGTCGGGTGGATTAGACGGGGGTGAATCGTTCTAATAGGCTATGCAAAAATGTACAAGTTTGTGGAAGGGACGCAAGGTTTACGCCCTACTCGGGCCCCTCCACACGCAAATATTCCAAGTTTTGATCCTGGTCCGTGGCAGGTAATAAAGATCAAGAAGCGCGCTGACTTTAACTAACCATGCTAGAAATAACGGGCTCGAAAGGTAAAAATATTAATCTGGCGACGAAATTCGAACAATGACTAGAAAACTACATAGAAGACGCACGGGTCTTTATGGCTTCCTTATGGCTGCCACAGAATGGTCCACGAACCCTTCGATGGGACGACGGTCTTAGGTTAATTACAATATTCAAATTCCAAATCTATTGTGCAATGTAAGGGCATGTTGGCCTTAACATGCAATAAGATGAAATATGTATTTTTCAACTGATGTAGTGTTGTAAACGTAACGTGTACATGCAATGAAACAGACAATACTGATACTTAAGACAAATAATAATAATAACGGCTCATATATATACTGTCGCTCAAATGTATGTGGACACCCACCGTGTACGAGAAATGTGCGTTTTATATAATGTACATTTTTATTAAGAAATAGTATCACTAACGAATAAATAACTTCACACAAATGCACATACACTGCCATTCAAATGTACGAGGACGGGTGTCCATGGTAAGTACCATGACCGTGACATGTGTCATACAGTCATGGACAAAATTAAGTGGACATTGCAGAAATGTCAAAAATTTTTTGTTTCGTTGCAAAGTTCTAAATAAATTTTAAATGTAAAACGTGAAATGCTTTTGCAGACTTAAAAAAACATATATTTAATGTATATAATTGTGCAATAAAGTTTTGATTTATAGGCATTGTTAGTTAAATTAAATTAACCTTTTGTTATTTATAATACCTGTCCACATAATTTTGTCCACGACTGTATATAATGTATATTCTTATTAACAAATAATATCACCAATTCAATGAATAACTTCACACTTATGCAGATGCACGGTTGCCCACATGTATATGGACACCTACCATGTTCTTGAAACGTGTGACATATAATGTACATTCTTATTAACAAATAATATCACTAATTGAACGAATGAATTCACATTGATGAACATACACTGTCGCTCAAACGTATGTGGACACCTACCATGATCATGAAATATGCGATATATAATGTACGTGTTTATTAACAAATAATATAGTATATTTCACAAATCGTTATTAAAATGCGTTCACCGATCATGCACAAATTTATCGAAGACATCATAACCTGTTTAGGTAGTTACAAGAATCATGGAAGTGTCCACATATTTGTTAGCGGCAGTGTACATACTATACTCGAAGACGTTCACAAATTCTAATTAGTCGAGATATTATAAAAAAAGGCTTAAAAATATATCCGTTATTTCTCCAATAACTGTACGATGTATTTTTCCTCGAAGTACAAGCAATGCTTCAACAGTAATGTTCGTCTGCTAGAGTTGCCACGATCGGAATAGATTCATCTTTTCAACGAACCCTCCCCATCGAGCGTTTTTATCGCGTCCTATCGAGAATATTTTGTAAACAACTTTCTCCGCTGCGGGGCTTCTGATTTAGTTGGAGAGAATCGTGTCGCCCTTTATCGCCGCGAAACAAATGTGACAACTTTTCATTCGTTCCTCCCCTTCGTGTCTTCCGCCCCTCCGCAATAAACGCTCATTTTATCACACACGCGCTGTCTCGTTTCTTCTCGTTTGCTTGCGCCTACCGTTCGTTCGACACTTTCGATATCGTCGTTCCTTTTACAACCCCGTTGTTGTTACGCGTGCGGAGGGACGGTGTTCCAAGGACAGGTAAGTGGGATCAGCGAGATCGCGGAAATGTTGGAACTATAAGTAAAAGCAAAGTTCAAACAAATCGCACGTGACCAGCGTGCGAAATTGAGACGCGTACAGAGGGTAAGTTCTGTGGCTTTGAAACGAAGTACAAAAGGAGACAATCTGATTTACCTTCAGGACGATGGTGAAACCTTTTACGAGGAAAGTTTCGTGATTGCTTTTGTTGTCGGGGACGACGGGTGTGGATGTCGAACAGCTTTTCTGCATCGCATTTCGTGATAATTGAACTTTAAATGGTATTGGAATTAAAGGTTTGCATTATTCTGAACGTTGGATCGGATATTATGGGGAAAGTTCGCAAGGTTTCATATTGAAGTTTTAGGTGGCTTAAGAGAAACACTTAAATGTCTAATAATTGTTAAACTATTGCAGTTACAAGGTAAAGTCGTACGTATTATACGTTTAAATACGTTAACTTGTTGTAATTCATTGTCCTCAACTATGGCTACTTTGAGATTCGGAGACATGGGGATGTGAAGATTTCGGCATATGGGGATTTAGAGATTTAAAGATTTAGAGATTTAGAGATTCAGGGATTTGGAGATTTGGAGATTTGGACGTTTAGACATTTGGATATTTGGGAATTTGACGATTTAGAGATTTGATGCACTGGATATTTGGAAATTTGGGAATTTGGGGTTCTGGAGATTTGGAGATTCGGGAATTTCGCGATTGGGGGATTGCATGATTTGGAAATTTGAAGATTTGGGAATTTGACGATTTGGAGATTTTATGAATTGGACATTTGGGGATATCGAAATTTGCGGTTTTGGAGACTTGGAGATTTGGAGATTTCTAGATTTGAAGATTTGAAGGTTTGAAGATTTGAAGATTTGAAGATTTGAAGATTTGAAGATTTGAAGATTTGAAGATTTGAAGATTTGAAGATTTGAAGATTTGAAGATTTGAAGATTTGAAGATTTGAAGATTTGAAGATTTGAAGATTTGAAGATTTAAAGATTTAAAGATTTAAAGATTTAAAGATTTGAAGATTCGGGGATGTAGAAATTTGGAAGTTTGGAAGCATGTAAATTCAAGAATTCGATGATTTGATAACTCACTGATCTCAAAATTTGAGGTCTGTCAAATAAATGGGGTTTATTATAGTACTCATTGTCTCCACATTATATATTACACAATAAACGTACAACATTTTGAAATACCAATTGAACGCAATAAGTGACATATTAACTAGGTTGTTTCATTAACAATTTAACAACATACAATTCTTGCACCAAACTGTATGTTCATTTTAATGTCACCTCGTACCAGGAGGTAAAAATTGAAAGATGAAGAGGAGCCAAGAAAATGACTATGTAATCTGAAGAAAAACTTTGAAATCCAATATGAGAATGACGGAGTATCTCGTCGATACGTCTGGACAATTCCCACCGCAAAATCGCGAAACGAAAGAGTGGGACAAAGTGACATCGAAAAGGGATGGAGCCTGAAACGGGGTGAAAATCCCATTACAAACTATTCTCAGTTCGGTCGACATCGTCTCCTTTCGTTGGATTCTCGAACGCGAGATCTTTGCATGAATATGTAAATCCTTATTTTCGGATCGAGTGCACTCGAAACCGAAAACCGACCTGAAGAGGAAACCGTTCCACGTCGACGTCCGCTTCTGCCGTGGAATTGATTTATTAGCTCACTCGACTTATCCTCGCCGAGGGTTGACGCTTTCTACCCCCTTGGAAAAAAAACGAGGCAAAGGTGCATTGAGTGCTCTCGATCAAATATGAACGGGAGATTAATGGCTAGCGGAGGACATTCATTGCGTAATTTTGTTAATTAATTGAGTGGCGTGATGCTTTCTGAAATTATTGATAATCATTGCCGCAAGTTTCACGATATTTACGATTTTGTGTTTGAGTGCGTTATACCAATTAGGTTTCTGACATTATTGCAGTTTATTATTCATGACACATGAATGATATAGTTGATATTATGCACAATTGTTTTATTATTTGATATTGTATGCGTGTATATAATAATATTCATATTATATATGAGTAGATATTTAAATTCAATTTATTTAAGAAAATTAAATATTGATAAAAGTGATTAACCTTTCATCTCGACATTTAGACTAATAATTATGTTTCAACATAAAAATGTATATAAAGTTAGATGTTGTATATTCTGGATGTTTAAATTATTGAAACTTAATTTAATTCGAGCCTGTTCAAAGAGTATTAAATAAGTATGTTTATAATAATTTGAAATATTATCATTAATATTATCATTTATAAATTGACATAATTTTTATTAAGTTAATATTTTCATAAAATGAATATAACATTTTAATATAATTATATTAATCATTCTGATTATATAATTAATATTATATTTAATTTATTTACTTTTTCATATTATATAAATGTATCATTTAGTCATATCATATTTAGTTATACATTCATGTTAATAATTTTGTACTAATATATTTAATTATATGTATATTTAATACATATGTGTTTAATTGTAATTTTATCATAGATCAACGACTTACGTTTTATATATAAATAAAATAATATTTTTTCCGGATCCCCACGACCTAAAAAAAGAGATTTACTTAATAACTACAATACTTTAACGATGTTATTTAACCACTTTATTTCGATATTCGATGCTTTTAAAATTTACATTTAATTTAATGGAATTAATTGTTTCAAAATTATGGAAAATTTCAAAGATCATAAAGTGAAAGCTGTAATCTATAAATAAAAAATATCGATTACATAACATTCCAGGACTACATAAATGATATTCCAATGTTTAAAAAATGATGACAATATTTGAGCTGTCAGTGTATAAAAATATCTCATTTTTCAAGCCATATTAAATTCATATGTGAAAATTACTGTTTTGTAATCGATTGCAATATAGTCCCGGAAGATTATCGAATCAGAGTCTACCTTTCAAGGTCATAATATCAGCTTTATTGAGTTGCTGCCTTCGATAATGCACTTTGTCGAGCCTCGTGAAGACAGTATTTAGTAAAAGGGTCGACTGATGGGCAATCCAGAAGAGATAAAAACATAAATTGTTATGCACATTAATTCTTTATCCCAAAATACAATACAGATTTCAAAGGAACCACCTTAACAAAGAAATAAAGAACTTGTAAATTGTTTGATTGCTTTGTTATCTTTTTGAATCATTCCATGCCGAATCGATCACTTTTTGACCTCACCATCTGCGATTTTGTTGTAATCAAAATATATTATAGTTTATGTGAAATTAGTGGGAGTATAAGTCATCATTTTCCCGATTTCGAATTTGTTTAAAAATTACAAGTGTACCTCCGTCTCAGGCAAGCAAGTCGTGCAATCCGCGTTCACTGGCGTTTGTGTTTGATACGACAGTGTCAGCTAATGAATCTTCTTTTTTTGTTTAAATAAATATAACAACTGCTCCTTTTAACATGCCGAGCCTTATTAAATTTAAAGTATAAAGTATATGTATTATGTCGTCAAGAAAAATTGCAATTGAACCATCAAAAAATTTAATTTCAATAGGAAATCTGCCTTACGGGAGCTACGTTTCTCAATCTCCACCATTCCTTATCCCCACTACCACTACCTCACTTCCCCCACTCCTCGAGCTTCGTCTTGGAGGCTCGAAAATTTGCTTATAAGCAAATTTCAGACGAATATTTCTCCGATTTCCTAGTTCCTTGGCCTTGAAAGTCACGTGATTTTCTATCACGTGGTTTCGCGATCGGTTACGATTGGTCGGTCGCTCTCATTTTCTAGTTCCTGACGTCATCAGAAATTCACCATAGCCTCAGGAGCTACGATTCTCGACCCTCACTCTTCCCATCCCCGCTCCAACAATCCCACTGTCCTACGTCACTCTCCCCACTCCTCCCCGAGTTCCTTGTACTATGAATTTATTTTTCTAATTTCGAAAAATCCGAATCGCCGGGACCGAGGCTCGAACCCTCGATGTTTGGGTGCCTCGGATTCCGAGTCGGGGACGAAACGCGTTTTTTTTTTTTTTTTTGTAACAGCACGTTTTATTGCCAAATAAATAATATATACAGAATGCAATAAACCAAAACGTACAAAAAAAGTATAACAGAAAAACAAACTTAACAAGATAAAAGGCTCCTGCATGGAGCACGCACAATCTACACGGTGGTGTTGGTTAAATATCGCCCTTAATGCTACAATATATACATCTTACACTAAGCTTAGTTACTTATATATTTACATTTATGTTATATAGAATTTGGCCGAAACTATATAATCGTTGTCAGTTGTATATGGTGGGAAGAAAGGGGGTGGAACAAGGGAGCGGGGGGTAGGGGAGTGTTAAGTTCTTTTATTATTTATTTACAAAATTTTTACATGCCTGAAAATAAAATGATGGAGAAAGCAGAAGTGTGTCTGTGGATTTTGATTTTGGTTTTATAGCCACCAGTATTGTTTGGTATTTTGTCTATGGTTGTCTTTAGCATCTATATTTGATAATTTATAATTAAAACGCATGATGGGGTCTGCAAAGTTTATGTTTCTATTGTACGCGATGGTTTTGTCGTAGGTTTTTCGGAACACGTGGTAAATTAGGGGAATATTATTGGAATTTTGAATATAGCCTTCGCTATCTAGGTAAATAAATGATTCTGGTGGTAGGTAGCCGGTTTTCATGGCGTTCGCGAAATACAATGGGTTCGGGTATACGGAGCTGAATATTTGACTGTTTGATGTTGTGTGGTGAATGTTGGACCAGTGGTTTCTGATGAGTTTCAATATAAATAGGTCAATCCTGATGAGTTTGGCTTCTTCACATATCTTGTAGTTGTTGATCATCTTTTTATAGTTGGATTCCGGTGATCTGTAACGATTTAGGCAGACTCGGAGGCATTTCCTCTCAAAGATCCGCAACTTTTCCATGGTTCCTGGGCTGATATTAAACCAGATGGGACATCCGTACGTCAGGATAGGTCTGATGAGTAGCTTGTAACATAGAATTTTAACGCATTTATCGAGGTCTTGTGAGTAGAACAGTCTTTTGTGTTCGAAGAAGACTTTTTGTGCTTTGTCTATTTGTATGTCTATGTGTTTGTTGTAGTTGAGTTTGAAATCTATGTGTATGCCTAAGTAACGAACTGTGTCTTTGTGGGGGATTTTGTTGTTTGTGTTTTGATTGTCTACGATTTGGAATTTGCTTGCGTGTTTGCGGACGTCTTTGTTAGCGCCTGCAGTTTTGGAGATGTATGGTCTAAATAGGATAGTTTCGCATTTATTGATATTTATCATGAGTTTCCACGTGTTGAAGTAATGTTGGATGTTTTTGAGCATTTCCTGGAGGAGCGCTTGCAATTTAGATGCTTTATTATGCCGGATATAGATTAAAAGGTCGTCCGCGAATGCTATTGCTTTTTTATCGATGTCGTTATTGAGTCCGAATAATTTTAATAAGTCGCTGATAAAAATGTTGAATAGAATGGGTGAGTTTATTGTGCCCTGCTGTAATCCGTTATTAATTTTGAAGGATTTTCGAGATGAATATTGACCGTTTACTAAGTAAAATGATTTATTGTGAAGCATATTCCAGATGATTTTAACTAAATGTGTCGGGAATTGTTTTTTGAGAAGTTTGAAGAAGAGTCCGTCTAACCATACCGTATCGAAGGCTTTCTCTAAATCTATGAATAAGGCTGCGACGCAGTCGCCCGCATTCCTGGCCCAACAGATGTCTGAAGTGAATTTGGTTATTGCATGAACCGTAGAGTGTTTGTGTCTGAAGCCGAATTGTGTCTCCGGTATTAAATCCCTGGATTTGCAGAAACTGACAATTGCGTTATTAATTGTCGTTTCGAAGACTTTGCTGATGTTTGGAAGGAGACTTATTGGTCGGTAGTTATTCGGATCGCTACCGTCCTTGCCTTTCTTTTTTATTGTTATTAATTTGGCTGTCTTCCAGATTGTGGGGAAATAGGATAAGTTTAGGCAGTTGTTGAATATAATTGAGTAGTTGTAGATGTAGTGTTGGGATAGGTGTTTGAGGGCTATGTTTGGTATACCATCGAAGCTGGATGATTTTTTGTTATTTAGATTTCTAAAGGTACTCCTGAGTTTATATTGGGAAGTGAAATAGTTTGGAGGGATACTGTCTTCGTCCGGGTTGTCGGCTGTATTTGTCGCGTTAAAAGTGCAAAGCGCGGAGGTGTTTTGTATTTCCTGTTTTAGGGTGTCGATTCTTTTATTGATTATATTCGCGTGTTGTGGTTTGCCCATATGTAGATTTTTTGTGTGGACCGTTTCGAAATGTGTGCCTAGTATATCAAGTTTATCCTGTGTGTCGGTGATTAGTAATCTATCGTTTGCGTCTTTCTGTAGGTGGTTGAGTTTAATGTCCGAATTTTGTAGGAGGTTCGATCGCGATGGGGGGATTTTTAGTGTCCCGATCTCGTTACTGTTTTTAGGTCGAAATATGCTATTTATGGCGGGGAACATCTCGCGGGGTTTGTGTACTGAAATATTTATTATTTTATTTTTCCAGAAGTTACTGACGCTGTCTTGGAACGCTATTTTGATTTCGTCTCTAGTTTTTGCTAAAATCTTTTTTAACGAGTCTATTTCCGGTTTGTTGTTTGCTGTGTAGTTTTCGATTCGCGATAGTCTATTTATGCGCGTGATCAGATAGCTTTTATGTTTTCGTAATTTTTTTATTTTCGGAGTTATATATTTGTCTGGTGAATTGAAGTTTTCTTCTATGCGCGGTACTGCGAAGTCAATTGCGTTTTGTATGTTCGTGTTCATTTTGTCTATGTAGGTGTCTATTTCGGACGTCGATAGATTTCTGTCATTTGGTATGTGTATGTCGTCGTTCTCTATTAGGAATGTTTCGTATTTTGTCCAGTCTGTTTTGCCGAAATTGTATTTTATGGTTGGGGTGTTTTGTTCGAACGCCAGGTAGTTGGTTGACGGGATGGAAATGGTCATTAAGGATGCTCTATGGTCACTATCGTATGGGAAAGAATTTAGTAAATTCGGTGCGGATATTTTGTGGAATTTAATTCTGTTATCAGCCAAGCAGAGATCGATAAACGCTCCGCTTTTAGGATACGAGGGTACTGCGGTTCTGTATAAGGATGTTTTAAAGGTGATTTGGTTCTCTAGGTACCATTTGTTTAGGGAGATTCCGCGACTATTATTTGCGGGGTTTCCCCATGCGCTGTGTTTGGCATTTAAGTCTCCGGCCAACAAGTAATACCTGTCCGGTTTGTGCAATTCCAGGGCGTCAAATACCGATTTGAGTTCCATCATGAATTCTTTTTTGCAGTTGCCAGCTGCGTAGGCTGCTATGATGTATAATGTATTATTGTTTTGGAATTTGATTTCTATGGCAGTGGATTCTAAGCTAATGGTATTCGCGATACTATTAATTTCTATGTTTCTAAACTTTATGTCTTTTCTGATTAAGATGCCCGTACCTCCCGCTTGTCTGGAGTTTATTCTGTCTCTACGTATAAAATTGTAATTTTTAAAATTGATCTTGTGAGTGTGATTTAATTTGGTTTCGGAGAGTAAAACTATGTCAGGTTTGTGTTTGTTCAGACAATCTGTGAGGGTGACTCTTCTTTCGTTAGTAATTATAGAATTTACGTTTATTTGAATGATGTTAAGTTCCCTGAGCAGTAGCTCATTAATGGCGTTTCTTTGTGGGATGGGACTCATTGATTAAATATCAATTTCTAGCGCGTTTACGAGGATGTCAATGCGGTTACTGTTTGCCGAGATACTTTCGGCTAACTGTGAAATTTGAGAGGTGATCGTGGATGAGATGATGTTTTTAATTTCGTCTAATAGTGATTTTTGCGATGAGTGTGATTGTGTTGGCGTTTGTGTTGGTTGTTGTGTATTTTGTGGTGTTTTGTTGTTTGATACCATTGCGCTGTAGGAAATGGTTGGGTTGACTAGTTTGTTGACGAACCTTACTTTCTTTTCTTGATCTAATTTTATTTGTTCTTTTCTTTCTGCTATTTTTTGCTTAATTTCTGATATTTTGGGGCAGCCTCTGTAAGAGGCCGGATGGCCGAATTGTTTGCAATTTACGCAATAAGGTTTTGCGTCTATGTTACTGGTACGCGGGCATTCTCCGGGGTTGTGCGATTGGTCACATTTCACACACCTGTATTCAAGGTTACAGTTGTGTGCTACGTGTCCAATACGCTGACACCTCTTACACTGGATGCGGTCTTTTTTTATTAGTTTCTCCCACGTTACCAGCGAGTGTAACAGGGTTTTGATTTTTTTGACATTTTCTATTTTGCTATTATGGGAAACCTGAACTAAGTAAATGGGGAGGTTCCTACCTTCCTTTAATGACCGTTGGGTCGAAAATTTTTTGACGGCTACAAATTCTACGTTTTCTATTTTTTGATTGTTTAATTGTTCTAGGATTGTGTCGGGCTCAAATTCTCCTTCTAGGTTTTTCAGAAGGATGGTGATTAATTTTTCGTGTTTGGGGGTGTAGGTAAAAAATTCAATGTTGTTTGTTTTCAATGTGTGGCATGCTAATTTAAACGATGCAGTGTTGTACATGTGTAATATGTGTTTTGTGTGGTTGATGCGTTTGGTATGGAAATCTTTCGTGTTTTTGCCTATCAATTCGATAGTGTTTTTACAGGACTTGCTGTAAATTATTATGGGCGGGGGTCTATTGTCGGTGGTAGCTGGTTTGGTTACATTTACCTGAGGATTGAATCTGGGTCTTTTCTGTGGGGTTGATAGTGTCGAGGTCGGGGCGCGGGCTGGGCCCTCAGCCTTGGTTGTAGGGGGCGTGGCGTTGTCGTCTCCTTTCCGCTTGGGCCGTGCGGCGGTCGTCCATCCGTCCGCTGCAGGTAAAGTTTGCCGGGGTTTTTCCGTAATCTCCATCGGTTCTGCTTGAATTTTTCCGCTTGTCTCGGTGGATTCCTTGCTGTTATTTGCTCCTTTCCTCATGTCTTCCAATTGCTTAGATAGACTCGCTATCGTGTTATTGAGGCTGGCGATTAATTTAACGAGATCCTCGTACGACGGTTGTTGGGATTCTTCTTTTTGTTTCGGGGCTTGTCCCGCTTTTCCTTTTGTCGACTTCATTGTTCGTATTTCTCCGGCGTTTCTTTTAGTAGCGAGGTTTGGCTTTGGGTTGAGCCTCTTCGCGTTATACTTCCCTAGCAGGGATTTCGAAACGTGCGCGAGAAGCGATACGTTTTCGTGATTTAGTGTATTTGAATTTTTAATTATGTTAAAAATTTCTTTAGAAGAGTTTTTTCTTGGTGCATTTTCGACTTTCGTCGGAAATGTTTGGCTTGGGGATGGCCCCCCTTGTGTATTTTCACTGATATCTATTTTAGTGTTGTATAGAAATGTCCAATATTTTAAATAAAATTTACGCTTATATCGATAAAGAGACACTGGCCGGTTTTATGTACGCTCTGAAGGGAACACTGTATTGTCTGTGATCACCTAATAACTGCACTCTAAAATTCACAGGTAGGAAGGGTTGCTCGGGGCACGTCCGACTCCTATGAAGGTTAATGAGCAATTGGGACGAAACGCGTTCGGCTATCCCCGCAAGCCCCACTTGTTTACTTACAATGCTCCTTTTAAACTATGCCTCGACGATCCACTATACATCTACTCTATTAATTTACAGCTATTTTATTTAAGTGACCACGTTCATGTGTTTCCTTTCACACCATTTTCTGCGACTTTTTGTGACAGGTATTAACCCTTTGCACTCTTGAATTTCTTTCACCTACTTTCTTAATTAATATACAAAATATACGTTATATTTTGGATATATTGCAGGTCGGATTATATAATTGGAACGAATATAATGACTTTTGTATGGAAATTCTTTTTTAATTGTGAAGTTTAGAGATTTTTCAATTTTTAAATGAGTGGATGGAGTGAAACGGAGGTACACCGCGTCAATTTCCGGCTTATTGTGACATTAAATTTCGATTATCCATTATTCTGAAGGGCTCATTTTAAAGAGGAAGCTTCAGGGAATATAATATACTTTCTTCAAATTTTAATCAGGTATAATTTTGATTGAAAAACGTAAAAAAAGAATTTGTTTAAATTTTTTCATATTATATAACAAATTAACAAAGTCAAAAAAAATATTTTATAGTAGCCCAATCCTTTATGAATAAAACAAAAAACAATTTAGCTCATTCGCACTAGTAATTTTTGATAAAAAAATTCGTAAGTGATGTCTATTTTCACAAAAATAGGGAAAAACTGCAAATTTATTCCTATCGTTAGAACATATTATACAAATATATAATAACACGTGTAGCAATGAACGCGTTAAATCAAAATACATAAAACCGAAGGACACTTCAGATACGTGAAATACCTGAACCCATTTAGCAGAGTTATTTCAATCGTGACAATAAACGAAACATTATTTATTCTTAGCATTTAAAATGCTGTAAAAATATTTAATAAAATTCGTCGGACAAAAATGCTACCTAACAAAATGTTCAGCTTAAAACAAAATAACCGAAATCAAATAATACTTCAGGCATTGTCACGAAGTGCCTAAGCCCGTTTAGCAGAATCATTTGAATCCCGCGAACAAAAACGCGGTGGCATTAAGCGAAACGTCATTTATTCCTAGCGTAACGTTTTCTTTTTTTTATGATGACGAGCGTTATAGCACGTTAGACGGCAGTAGTCTCGAAACAAAAGGAAACGCGCAGTGTCCCTACAGAGGGCATAATAGTCTCGCATCGGCTACGAAGAATCACAGCCCTCGGTAACTCATTGTCGTTCCTCCCAATCCCCGCGAGTACCGCGTGATTCTCGCCTGCTCGTGATCCCGTTCCGACCCCCTTTTGTCCCCCGTTTCCTTCTTTTTTCCGAAAAAACTGGAAAAAGTAACGACGCTGTTTCTCACTAATCGTCCCGCGTCCTGATCCGACGGAAACGCGTCGTTGCACGCGTGTCGTACACTTCACGAATGATACCGGGATACTGCTGGAGGATAAAGCACGAACGTCGACCATCTATATGCATTCTGGTGTTTCTCTCGGCACCATTCAGCCCCGACGGTAAAAGAAGGGGGTGGAAGCTTAGTTTGCGCCTCATATCATTAAAATTGAGATATTGACAAAAGGCTTCGTTATATATATATATATACGTATAGATATAGATATATATTTGACGGTAGATGAAGAGGCTCTGGGGAGTCAGATCAATGGGAATATTGAACAATTGTCTCTCTAGCTACGGCTAAAACGAGCGGCCAAGACAATCAGCCCTCTGCGAACAATGCGTAGCTTAATGACGTAGCAGCACATCGCGGCTCCCCTCCGAGTGCCCTGAATGCACCCCCGTCTCGACTCAGAAAATATCATAATTAAAGTATTAGGCGAGGACGTTCGACGCCGCGGAAAATTTCTTTGCGCCGTACAAATTGGGTCAAGAAAATAATAGAACTCGATCTTTTTCTGGTACGCTGTGCAAATAGCGTCTATGTGTAGAATCCTGCAAAAATAGTGAGGTCTGTGCGCGGAGTACCATCAAAATAGGAAGTTCCGTTATGTTAATGGTACGGGTGCGTAATTTTTAGGACTTTGATTTTTAAAGGAAATTTCGAAACGAACGTTTTGCTTTAGAGTGGAATTTAGAAAGTTCATGTGGGAGAGGTGTGAACAGCTTGGACTATTAGGTTTAAAATTGTTAATGTATATTATAATTTTGTAATTCAACGGAGGATTTTTTTAAAAAGTTTGAGGGATGGTTTGAGGGAGTGGGTTAGGTTTGTTTTGAAATATTTGTAAGAAATCTGGCTGATATGTTCAATGAAAATGTGAAGATTACAGATGTGTTCACTATATTGCAAAATTTGATTTTGAGATAAATGTGTTGTGATTTTTAAGTACATTTTTATTTGCATCCAGTTGTTATTTTACAATCTGTAAGTTTTGCAATTTTGCGAATTTTTCTACAACGTTTCGAACAAATTAGGATGCTATTAATAATAAAAGAAAGTTGAAATTTGAAGAATTAGAATATTGATGCGTTTGGTAGAATTAAAGTAGTTAATTGTTGTTCATGATCAATAACTGAATCAGATTGATTAATATCTAAATTAAAACTAATTTTTAAATTATATTTTTTAATATAACAATTAGTTCACCTGTCAAATAAATCCTTTTAATAATTAAATGAATGTTCCAATATAAAGAACCTTCGTGCAAACCCTAAAAAACCTTCGATCTCATCTTCAATTTCACTTGTCCCCGTAATAATCATCAATCTAATCGGGACGTTTTAACAGAAACCATATACGAAGTCAGCTTATCTCGTCATTAGCGACCACAATTCCGTAAATCCCATCGGTAGCATGACACTCGGTGTGACATACCGAATGTATCGAAAAAATCCCTCCGAACGAATTCGAACGAATTAGAACTGGTTCGAAGGATGATCATCGAAGGATTCCGAGGTAGGATAACGATCGGCGATAGGAGACAGTGGCACCGATGGTTCTCCTTAAGGTTTGGTCTCCGCAGTGGCAATGGCATTGGCGGCGGTGTGTTTTAGGGATCAATAATTTATGTAAATGTGTACGCGGCAAGGGCGCTACCGTGTGGCGGTGAGTTACAGCTGTGAGGATAAGGATGGGTGGGTGGGTGGGTTTCGGATGGTGGTGGAAGGTGGTTATACGGGGGTGGTGGAAGGGACCGAGGCTTTAGGGGGGTGAGTCGCGGTACGGTGGCGGTGGCAGACCGACTGAGGGTGGAGAAGATCGCGACACGAAGGGGTTTGACGTCCAACCCTTTCATCGATTGTACTTCTCTGCTCCCTTTTATCCCTTCGCCGTATATACCACCCTATCCTCTAACCCCCTTCCAACGGTGCTCGAGCGCGGCAAAAGCAGCCATCGACTAATGCTCGATAATTCCCGGCGCGTTTGTTCGCGCGAATATTTTCTCGACTTTCCAGTGTCGTGCCCGAATCGCCTCCTACTCGAACGCTCTTTTCGCGTATCTTTGAAATGCACGCCATCCTCACCCCGTAACCACCCCCACCGCCCCCTTTTTTGCCGCGGCGCGTTTTCCTTTCATGCCTTTGTTCTTGGGGAAACCGACGCGTATCCGTGGATAATATTTTCCAGCGGTTCTCCGCCTGTTTACGACGTCGCCTCGCGACGATCCTGCTGCATAAGTAACGCGCCTCCGCTCTTCTGTGTCCATTTGTTACGTTGAACTAATTAGACCGGGCGAAATTATTTGCTCGTTTACTATATTTCTGTCTTTGTAATTTCCAACCCCTTGTTACAACGGGGAGAGCGTGCGCCGTACGTGGCTCCGACATTTATGACACGATCGTAACGGGGAAATGAAATCCTTGCCGCTCTGCGCCCCATCGGTTCGGACCGATCATTGAAAATCAACGGTACTTCTTCCTTCGTTCCGATATGTACGATGAACTTCTTGTTCTCTTTGTATTTTTATTTTGTGGCCCGACGATTATTTCGTTATGAGCGATCATTGATGGGTGTCGGAAGGAACAAAGATAATTAAACCCGTGTACTTTGAGATATTCGACTCGTGACGCATTCATGAAAGCGATGAATTTCACTCGAATTTTTAATACTGTTTAATTTGAAGTTTATGTACAATTGTAGTTTGTGTAGTCTAGCATCACTGAATATGAAATAGACGCAACGTTTCAAATTTCTTTATTTGTTTTCATGTTGTAGCTGTAAATAGTTAGATCTGACTGACGCACCTGACAAGGGAACAATTCTGCAATGTACAATAAATTATATTCATATTGTATGGTACAATGTTGTTCATCTCCTGATTAAAGTGTTCCATAAGTTTCATCCTTTTTTGATATGACATAAATACGCACTTCGAAGAATATTTTGCAAGTAATCTCTAGTAATTTTAGAAAGAGTAGATAATGATGTTTCCTGGGGAATGGGACATAATGATAGAGCAGAACGGTTTATATTTAATGCAAAAAAATGTATTTATTTCTATCAAAAAAGGAAAGAACTCATGGGGTAACCTCATATAATAGAAATCGTTAACATGTGCTCGAGTTAGAAGAAAATCATAAGATTCTAATTAAAGTAAAAATGATTATGTTACAGAATGCAAGAACGAACATAAAAAGACTGTCCTTAGACTGTGATGACATAGTCAAGTAGAGAATTATTCAATGTTTTAAAATTTTGATGATACAAGATTATAAGACAGCGAAGTGAATCTGTGATAGATAGTTGTTCCACCAACTTATAATTACATCGACTACATAGCTGTACGTGTAGGTATATTCTGTAATACGGTTAATTCATCCCTTGTTATATCAAAATCAGTATTTACTATCTAATATGAAAAAACAAAAATTTTGTTAATAAATACCAGGGTGGTTTATGGACGCTGTCTTGTAAATCAAATTATAAATTCATTGTGATGAATTTTTATATTATCTTTTGGACTTTTCTCTTTTTAAATATTATAACTTATTATATTACATTATTTTTATTGATTAGTTACATTGTGTTATTTTTATTAATTGAGTACACTATATTATTTTTATTAATGCATTATCTAATATTATTGTTTTTAATTAAATTATTGAATTAAATTTTTATCACGCGCACAAATTAAAATTCACCACTCTAGCTATAAGTTACGTCGTTCAAAAATTTGTACAAATTGTAAATACAGTCTATATTACAACGTATTTGTTTCCATTTTAACACACAAAACTACAAAATCTATTCGTAAAGGTTTAATAAAAAAGAATCAACAAATTTGTATGCTTGTATTCGTATTGTTTCACGAATATTCGCTAGCCTGAATCACGCTTCTTGGGAGATTTTGAATGAGATTTTTGGTGTCTCGAAATATCTTCCCCCATGATGGGGATAATTTTTTCGTTTATATACTGTATATCATTTCCGCTTACATCGGTGCTTCACTGTAAATAAGAACGCGGCGGATCAAAGAAGCCCAAGGATCAAATAAGTCCCACATTCGTACCAAAATAAATAAATGTATCGAATTTCGCAAGAAGACAGGTGAAAAGTCAGTCAAAATCGCTGGACAGAACCACGAGGGTTGGCACAAGCGGAAGGAAAGAGCGAAAGGGTGTCGCGTAAAGGGGGTAGAAGGAAGGGACAGAGAAGAGAATCAGTTGTTTCGACCCTTCGTCTTTCTCTGTGCTGCTCGACAGTGGCGTCATCCCGTCGTCCCCTACCCTTTGATCCCCCCAATAATCAATATATTCTAACATAACTCTAATGGCTACCCCATTTGAATACAGCCGAATCCACCCCACGGCTCTTTGCATCTCGCGTAGCTCCGACAATACCAATCATCCGAAATATTCCCTTTCTCTCTCTGTCATTCTTCTCGCCATGTTGTCTGCCAGGGCCCTCACTCTGCGTCCTGGGTATTAAAACTTTCGAGAACGAGACGCCCGCGGGCATCCTTCGTCGACCAACCGCCCCCTTCTATCAAATTTTCTGCTATCGATGTCCGGTTTTACGCGTGTCCCTTGTTCCAGGTTTCTTTATACATCTTTAAACGCGATTCTTTTAATACTCTGTGAGTGCTTGCTGACACGAATCGAGAATCACCTCCGAAATCTTAGCAAGATCCTAATATCTTAGAAAATTAATCCAAAACCTGTTCAAACTTATTTCTAAACCTGATCAAAATTATTTCTAAACCTAATCAAGTTTGCTGCTAAACCAAATCAAGGTTATTCTGAAATCCAATCAAGTTTCTTCTATAAGCTCATCAATGTTATTCCAAAACTTAATCAAGGTTCTTCTGAAACCTCAGCAAGGTTGCTCCACAATGTGATCAGAATTATTCCAAGATCTGGTCATAATATTTCAGAACGCAATCAAGGTTATTCCAAAACTTAGTCAAGGTTCTTATAAAACATCATGAAGGTTATTACGTAATCTGATGAGAATTGCTCCGAGATCTAGTCAGAAATATTCTAAAACTCAATCAACGTTATTTTAAAACCCAATCAAGTTTCTTCTAACAGCTCTTCAATGTTGTTCCAAAACTTAATTAAGGCTCTTCTGAAATCTTAACAAGGTTATCCCTCGATGTGAGCAGGATTATTCCAAGATCTGGTCAAAAATATTCCAAAAATTAATCAAGGTTCTTCTAAATCCACCTCAGGATTATTCAAAAACCTGATGAGGACTATTTGGTAAGTTTCATCAATGTTATCCCTAAACGTAATTAAGGTTATTTCAAGGCCGAACCAAACTTCGATTAAAATTCCAAAATCCGATGTAAACTAAATTACGTAAGCTGCAAACTATGTAACGTGAATTCCGAAAACTTAATCGAGGTTTATCCAAAACCTGTAAACCTCACTAACGAACAGCAACCAGCAACGATCGGATTTTGAATAACTTCGGTTATTTCGACCTAGGTAACCAGATTCTTAACGAGTAACGAGCGTGGCCGTTTTGGAAGGCACCGTTAGAAATCAGCTGACGTCTTCGTGCTCCAAGTGCGGTCTGCATGCTGGAAATCGCGATTACGCGCACGGTCAAATACCGACAGGAGACCGCACGGTCATAATTAACAGTCATAAATTATCAATCTGAACATCGGTTAGCAGCGCGCGGCCTGGCGCCTGCAGTACACCGCGGGACAAAGACAGTTTCCTAGATGTAGAAAGAGCGAGCAAGAGGGACCCGTGCCCACCCCCCTACGGTGGATTAGAACGGATGTCGGGGGTAGGTGGTGGCAGTGTGCAGAAATGGTAGGGCGAACGAAGGGTGATGGGCGTCGAAGGGAGGCTAGTATAACCACCGACTAGGTGATTGATATAGAGGTGCGGTCTGTACAGAGGCCAACTGTGCTGACTCTGTGACGTACGAATCTGCGAGCATTGCTGACCGTCAGTGACCCCCTCTGGTTGTCCCGGGCAGAAAGAAACAAATGTCTCCTCGGTTCGCGAGGCTCGCTAAACCTTGGATTCAGCGACTAATTTCAGGAACCACGGGCCATCCGTCCTCGTCTAGGCGAAAGACGAAAATAAAAGAGCAATTATCTAATTGCTTATCCGGCCGTTAAGAACGTTTTAATTTCTTCCATCATCCACTCGAACAGAGAGGGATGTAATTTCCCCCGTCGAATAATTTTTGCAAGAATCCCGTGCGCAAAGAAGAGCGCGGAGGTGGCTGAGCCGATAGCCGGTGTCTGCGGACCAGCTCAGAGATCCTCTGACAGGAATACAGACGAATAAACGGAAATTCAGGAAGGTAGACCGACGGATGGACGGACAGGCTCCGAGATCCACGCCACGGTTATACGCTTTAATTCCTTCGACGGCTTTAATTCTCATATTCGTATTCCACCTCCCCCAGGTTCCCCCTGACCGCTGCCTCGGTCCGTCCACCCTCCTACACTTTCTCCCCTTGGCCGCCTCTCCTCAACCCTATCGCAGTCTCTCCTCAACCCTATCACCGCCTCGACGACACACGCATTTCCAGAATCGCAACTTCTCCATCGTTCATGTTTCGAGTGACCATAGGATCGTTAGTTCGGATAAAGGTCTTAATGGCCCGAGCGAATGCCCCGTTCAGGCGAATTGTTTCTAACGACCTAGAAGCTATTAGAATTGTTTAAGTTCGGAATCGCGGGCTCGGAAATTAAGGGCCGTTTGAATCGGTGCAATTAAAGGAATGACGAATTGAATATGCATCGAACGAACGTGGAAAATTGATCGGTCGTAAAGGATATAAAAGGTGGACGAGAGAGATCTCGCACGACCGATGGAATTTATTCCGGAAATACGTCCTCAGCATGCGGAGGGATAAAGATATTCTGGTTTTTGCATGGATTAGTAATGGAAGCTCTCTCCCGGGATGGAAGCTCTTTCAGAAGGGAGTCGTTCGGCGTCGTGGTAAGGGATGGCCAGTGTTCCGTTTGCAAAGCCTTCTTCTCTCTTTTCGCTTCTATCTCGGGAATTATTATAGCGACTTCGATCCTTGGCCATTCCGTCAATTTGTTCATTTTTCACCCTCTTCGCCAAGTAACGACAAAATTTACTATTTACCTTTTGTTGATATTCGCTTCTTAACACTGTACTGTGTTTTTGCTAGAAAATTGTTTTAAATATATCCTGGATAAATCATGTAATTACTATTCATACCTCATTAATCTTTCAACGAAGCTGCGATATACTGTTCAATTTGAGTAGCTTGTTCAGCTTAAACAGTAAAAGAAATGTTTTTCGACTAAAACGTTTAACAAAGTAACTTTCGGTGAAAGTGTTAAAAAATTAAAAATGGATGATACGAGGGTATAATAAATATGAATGAAGATTCTGTATTAGATTCGTTGTTATTTAGAATGTAGGATAAATGTAAGAGTAATTGAACCATATTTTACTGTCAATGAATAGAGACATATGATACTGAAAAAAATTATATAGTAGTGAACAGAATCATATGGTACTGAGTAGAGTTATATAGTAGTTAATAAAATCATATTGCACCCAGTTCAGTCATATGCTACCTAGTACAGTCATACGGTACCAAGTAGAATCATATGGTACCGAGTAGAGTCATATGTACCAGTATCATATTGTACTGGCTTCCCAAATTATACCTCTGCCGTTTTCGTTCTTTGTGAATATAAGTAAAACGTAGAGACAACAATATGAAGTAAATTAATTATATATATTTACTACTCTCATATATACTAATACGAGTATATTTACTGTTAGTGTGTTTACTATCGTGTCAGAACCAATTAAAGAAGGCAGGAGTATAATATAATTTATTACCTGCGAATTTAGCTAATCAGAATTTAGCAACGTTGTTTTGTTCTGCATTTTTACATTGTTCTAAACGAATGATTATTATACAATATTTTATATACATATGTATTGCATTAAATATCATCATTGGCACACTGCATGTAGCATATCTGTTTACAGTATGTAATGTGAACGTTCATTCACTAAACATATTGCAGTGTAAATGTTGATGTTACGTGTTACAAACTTTCATATATTAAACGCAGTACACATACTTATATAGGATCACACTTAATGTCCAAACATTTGCGTTTTACATCCGTATAACTCCCCGAAGAGCGGAATCAAAAAATTATGCGTCCAATCATTCCCTTGCACGTAAAATCGTGTAAATCGTGTCATATTGTAATGAAAATGATCAGGATCAGTTCGTACGTAATATCCCAACATTTATATTTCGTATAACGACCCAAAGGCGGAAGACAAAAGACTATACCTTTGATAGTATACAGGTGATGGTATTGAATTAATTCGTAGATCCGCCGTCTGATGTAGGAGCGTAACGATTTTCAAACGAAATGGAGCGCCAAGAAAAAAAGAAGAACAACACCAAAGGAGCACTTTTTTATTTGCAGCCAAGCAAATCCTGGCTCGGAGGTACTCTGCCTGTGGAACTGGGTGTGGCCGTGTGGAGAAGGGTTGATGTAAGCTTATACGCATGCAGAAAGAGATGCCCACAGGCAGAGGCACGGGAGACGCGAGGATGGCATGGAAGAAGGGTCGAAAGGATAACGAATATGACGTCAATTTTAAGGCAGGCTAGGGGGAGAAGCAATCACCGTCGGCTGGGATCGACCATCCCCGGATCACCCTCCCCCGCGATTCTCACACCACATACACCCCCGCGGACTTTGAACTTTGACTTTATCAAACTACAGGAGCACCTTCAGCCAGGTGGAAACGCGTGTATTATGTTACACGGCGAGGCAGGCATCCTTTGACGCCGGGCTCGGATCTTGCCCCGCATGGAATTCAACGGGTAAACGGGCGAAGAGGGGCGGTGGAGAAAGAAGGAGAGAGAGAGAGAAAAAAAAAAGAAAATCAGAGACCAACCAGCGGGTAACATCGCGTTAAACAGACAACGCTAATTAGCGGATACTAATTATCGGCACAAAAGTCACCGTCGCGTTAAGTATTCCCAATAGCCCGTTGGGGGCACCACACACGCGGTTGTTGTGAGCGCACAATCAGCCCTCACTCGGGACCGTCAAATTGTACAATTGGTTTTCAATGACAGGGACTTCGATGTTCAGGCGTTAAAAGGCTCGCGTTATATCCCCAAACAGCTGAATATCGACGCGATGTTGCTGCTTACGATTTAAAAAACCCCCCGCCGACCGAGAAGAGGGGAAAACAGATGGCTCGGCAACTTAGAGTGCCCTATTATGGCCGCGATGCGATAACGAGGCAACGGGAGAGACGCGTAACGACGCGTAATGACGCGGGACGATGGAAAAGTTGACTTCCTTATAACAATTACGTCATTAATAATGATCGTAATGCTAACGACTCATCTCGTCAACAGCGGCAGAGGAGAGAGAAGCGGAGCCGCGATAAAAGCTCGGAAGTACGTATAGGCGCCCGAAGCCACGGATATAGAAACGCTTTAAGTGGTGCATTGGAATCCCTGCCCTCCTCCCCAAAACCCGTTGACTGCCACCATCGCATCCCCCATCCCATCTCAACCATCAGTCCCATCGGGCGGCCGACGACAGCCTATTGTTTCAACGTATTAGTCATTCGACGTATCGTAAAGTGTGCTGGCGAGGTACTCGCGGGTTCTCCACCTCCTCCGAAACCAACCTCCACCTCCGCCACAACCATCAGTACCAGCACACGCGCATCAAAGCTCACGGACGCGAGCTTTCGACACACGATCGGGTCTAGTACGCTGACACAGCTTGCGAAGCTCGCCGCGATGTGACGCCATCGTACGGACGCTGTTCTACGCTGATGGACAAAATGACAAAACGCTATAAACGGCAAATACGATATGAATAGATGTATGTAGTGTATGTGTATATATATCAAAAGCAAATCTGGATTATGTAGAAAATATGGTAATTATGAGGAAAGACGTCTGCGAAGCGTTAATTCTTTGGGTTTTTAAGGGGTTGGAACGTTTGGAGATGGGATTAGAATTGGGTATACGAATTTGGGATTTGGAGACGTAGGTGAAGCTTGGGTTTGTCGGTCTGGGAATTTGCGAATTTAAAGATTTGATGGTTTGAGAATTTGTGAACTTAGAAATTTTGAGATTCTGGGATCTGAGAATTTAGGAATTTGCGAAGGTAGAAATTCTGGGACTTTGGGATATGGAAATTTAAGAATTTAGTAGTTTAGAAATTTGCGAAGGTAGAAATTCTGGGACTCTGGAATTTGTGAATTTAGGAATTGCGTACTCTAGGAATTTGTGAACTTGCAGATATAGGAACATCGGGATTGGGAAGCCTATTTTTGGAACACTTGTCAACTTGAGGACACAGGTGCTTGAAGACTTAAGGGAATCGAAGATTATTAATTTGGGTACTTAGACATTTTGCAACATAAGGGTTTAAAAATTTGGGAAACTAAGAAAGGGTGGAGAATTTTAGGAATTTAGGTATGTCAATATCCAACAATTTAAGTATTGCAGGATTTGGGACTTTGAATAATTGAAAATTTGAGAACTTCGAAATATAAGTGGTAAATAATTTAGACATTTGGAGATTTAGAGGATCAGGAGTTTAGGAATTTGGAAATTTGGAAATATGCCAATTTAAGCAATCTGAGAATTTGTGAATGTAGGGATTTGAAAAGTTGGAAATTTATAGACTTGTGAATTTATAATAAGAAACTTTCAAACTTACGAAGTTGAGAATGAGAAAATTTGAAATATTGAAAAGTTGAAAATTCGGAAGTTGAACATTTACGAATTTAGGTAAACATGCATCCTAAAAAAGTATACATTGAATATTGTTTCCAAACTTCTAAAAATATTTCAATTTCATCAAAGATTAAAGTTTTTTCTCGATAAGTTCATTTTTATATTAAACGACCATACAATCTATTGTTACATATACACTTATTCAATCACTTATCAATTTATGAAATAACCAAATAAAATATTATTTTGTACAATACGTATTTCTCGGTGCCCATGTTACACATATGTTTCGACATGAGTCAAAATTATCTAACGATGATTGAATGTTAATGGTAATAAAACGTTCCTTTACTCCACCGACACAAAAAATATTTGCATTATATTGTCGCGTATAATTATTTTTATAATCGATCGAAAGGAAAAAGAAAGAAGCGTATTACGATGGTGTAACACGGTACAGCGGTTATCGACATAAACTTCGGAACAAGCTACCTTGTAAAGTGCATTCATATTTCTAGCAAACAGGTACACGAGAATCGTTGACCGATATGGATAAAAACTTGCATTGAAAATAACAGGCTACAGAGTGACGTACAACAAAAGATTGCTTCCTATACGCTAGAGCTGGTTTCCTTTAATAAATCGTTGTATCGCGTTCAGATAAAAACACATTGTATAACGAGCTGATACAAAGTGCAGTTTAGCATAAATCTATTCACTTTTCGTGTATTCTTTCTGCGAATAAATTCCATTGTGTTATTCAACGTAACGATCTGTCTGACTTTTCAAGCATTCGTGAAATCCCCATAAGAAATATTTTGTACAAAAGTTCATCTCCTTCGAATATTTGATCGATAACGAAGTAGTAT
Organism: Coelioxys conoideus; assembly: GCA_947623535.1. Lineage (NCBI taxonomy): Eukaryota > Metazoa > Arthropoda > Insecta > Hymenoptera > Megachilidae > Coelioxys > Coelioxys conoideus. The sequence continues at coordinate 10,134,571 of OX392451.1, read as the reverse complement.
TATTTTCAATTTTTCTTTTTTATAGTAAGTGTGGAGTTCTTTTTTAACGAGTTTGTACGAGATACTAACCCTTAGATGAATTGTATCGATAAACCCTTTGTTGTTGTTGCAATAATACACTATGCAAATTGAGTATTTTATAAAACATAAACGAAGTTCACTATTGTTGTTAAAGTGAAGCATATTAAAAATAACAGTTAAAGTAACAGTTAAAAATTAAAAGTAAAAGTAACAGTTTATTTCTTCAAATTAATTTTGAAATTATTGCAATTTTAAGTGGTACCTTTTAGTTTTAGTTCCTAATTAGGTATTAGTTCATTTTTCCACAAATGTTTGTATTTTGATTTTAAAAAGTTTATAATATAAAATATAATTTTCTTGTTGTTATCGCTTCTGAGGGTTGAAAAATGTATTCTTTTACAAAAATGAAAAAATTGTGGGATATAACAATTACCCAAATCCAATGGATAATTTTGACTGATGATTATCTCTATAATTATTATTAGTAACTAGTGATTACTGTTTTCACGTTAAAACATGAATATTCGAAATAGTATGCGTTTGATCCACCTGAAAATAATAAAATGTTAGAAGTGGAGGAACGGATATAATTTTTCATTCTATTTTCGAAAATGATAATTTTATGAAAGCTGGTTGCTCGTATAGCATTATTTTCCAAAAACTAAACAGTTCTAAAGTTGCAAAATTAAATAATTAAAAAATTCAAAAGCTTCAAAGTTACGAACTCCAAATATTCCACAATCTTACTTAATTCCAGACGCTAAAGTTCCAAAATTCTAGTTTCTCAGTTTAAAATTTCGCAATTCCAAAATTCCAAAATTTAAAAATTCTACAATTCCTTAGCTTCAAATTCTAAGATTCTAAAATCCTGCAATTGCTTCAAAAATTTCCAAGTCTCAAAAGTCCAATATTCGGAAATTTATCAATTTCAAAAACTTAAACATTTCTAGGTTTCAGAAGTCTCAAAGTTTGAAAATTCTAAAGTCCAAAGTTTCCGCTCTCCAGAAACAACATACATAACAAACTTATAACATATGTATAACATACATGTAGCATACACATAACATACTTATCACTTACATATAACACACATGCAACAAACGTATAACACGCATATAACATACATATAACGTACACATAACATACATATAACATACGTAACATAAGTAACATACATAACATGCAGAACATATAGAACATACATGTCATACATAACATACTTATGTACATAATATACGTATATACATATACAGGCGTATAATATATGTATACATATACAGGTATATGCGTAAGTATCAGAAAGCTACCGAAAATTACATCTCCTATAGAAATTTCTCTAACGAAACCACCTCTGCATCCATATCCCGAAATCAATGAACCAAAAACAATTACAAAATAATTCACGAAGAGTAAACGATCGAGGAAACAATGAATCAACCTAGCAGCGCTCGTTCTGACGGTTTACACGTAGCTTTCGTGTCCGGGCACACGTGTAAGGACACGTTGAAAAATGTTGAGAATGCGCGATAGGACAGAAAACAGACATCCTGGAGAAATCGTGCGCATAACCTACAAGTTTCCCTGCTTTTGCTTTCTTAGGTCATCGCGTTCCGGCCTTCATCGATCAGTTGATCGCGGTATATCGTGACCCGCCGATCGTACTTTAATCCAACGATGCAATCGAGCACCGCATTGCGCCCCTTGTCGTGCAACTGCGACACCAGGAACGGTCGCACACGATTGCTCGCGGATTTCATACTGATATTGATTGGACAAGGCTTGGCTTGCTTTGCTGCATGCACGCCAAAGTAATCGTGTGATCTTCCTAACGACGTAAGTATGCTCAAACCATAAACGCACAACTTTTACTTTGGATCGTCGGCTGAAGAGGGTATCCTCGTACGTACACAGAATGGGAGTCGCGAGAGACGATGGTATGAGTTGATTCTAGTCACGCTTTTTTAACGACATAGTAACTTTGGTTGTTTTATTTCATGAACATACTAATTTTAGTTATTGTACTTCATCGACATAGTAATTTTGGTAGTTGTATTTCATTAATATATTAATTCTGGTTATTATATTTTAATGATATATTAATTTTGGTGATTGTATTTCATTGATATAATAATTTTGGTTATTGTATTTCACTGAAATAGTAATTTTGGTTATTATATTTCATTGATATAGTAACTCTGGTAGTTTTATTTCATTAATAAATTAATTCTGGTTATTATATTTTATTGATATAGTAATTTTGGTTATTGCATTTCGTTGACAGTAATTTTGGTTATTGTATTTCATTGATATAGTAACTTTGCTAGTTGTATTTCGTTAATAAATTAATTCTGGTTATTATATTTTATTGATATAGTAATTTTGGTTATTGTATTTCATTGATATAGTAACTTTGGTAGTTGCATTTCATTAATAAATTAATTCTGGTTATTATATTTTATTGATATAGTAATTTTGATTATTGTGTTTCATTGATTTTCATTGATACAGTAATTTTGGTCCTTGTATTTCATTGATACAGTAATTTTGGTCCTTGTATTTCATTAATACAGCAATTCTGGTTATTGTATTTTATTGACATAGTAATTTTGGTAATTGTATTTCATTGCTACAGTAATTAAATGTCTGCTGAATATACGAGAATCGAATTCTTTTTGAAGAAGCAGAGGAACAATTCATTGTTTTAATGTGGAATTAGTATTTTCTATAGGTTAACCCCACACTGATGGACATGTAACGACCACTTATATTTAAAATGAAACTAAATTATAAAAACAAACAAATAGCGTATAATACGTAAAATGGCTTATGACAATCTTGTCGAAGATTAACACTTTGACAAAATATTGGTAATTTTTATAATTTAGAATAAAAGACCTGAGATCCTTCCGACTAGTTCAAATCTATCGTTACAGCAAAATCATTATTGTTGAAGACTTTATACCATGTTTGTTAAATTGATACAAAATTATTCTGGTAGACTTCAAGCGTGACGATGAACCGTCATGGCGTCATATGTACATCTCTCGAACCATATGTATATCTCTGCGAGTAAGACCCACATGTCCACATATCACTGCTCAGATAAATCACGCGAATTGGACATGCAATTCTGAACATTTATTTTCTATAGGTTTAATGAGGAATCGTTATTTTCTGGATAGTCAGAATGGGAACGCATGAATGTACACACTCCGTTCATTAAATGTTCGCATTATCTGTTGTATACTCGTTCATGCTCCTCGCAACAAATATCGCATCTGTAATTATGGAACGACGGTACCATTTTCACCTGATAATCCGTTGGTCATGAAACGATATGAAAATTGCGATTTTTGACGCAGAGGAATGTGCCAATGAGAAATTAAAGTAGACGATCAGCCAGGGAGTGAAATACCCTCTCTACCGAGTCAAAGTTGGACTACGTACACCGAAAGGAATATGGCTTATTCGCGTGCTGCCGAAAGTTTCTAGCGTTGCATGCTCCGGCATTAATAATTACTTTACAACTGATTCTTCCTTTTTGCATTTTATTTCATTTTACAGCCGCCCGAGTCCCCGTGTGCATACGTGATCACCTTTCATTTCGCATTAATACCGCGCTGTTGGTACTGCTTGATAAATATTTGAATTCTCCTTCTTTTTGGTCGACCAAGAATAGTTTGTGGCAACTTGTTCCTTCGTGTAGTCATGCGATTTTTAAATGACATATCTTCTAAAACAACCTTCATTGTAACTTCTTCGTATATGTGACACACTTAAAGTAGACTCATGTAAATAGGCAAAATTGCATAATTGGGTGAAATGTGATCGTTCAGAAATCATTCTTTTATTAGAATATCAATAATTATTATATGTATACATACTGTGTGTTAATGTATAATTTAAAAATTGTTAAGCAATCAATACTTATTTTCTTCTTCTGAAACTCTGTTCTCCATAACTATACACACCGATTTTTAAATAATTAACGTAGCAATATATATCTATATACAAATTTTCAGTGTGTTTCAGTTTGGTTTGGTTTGGTTTAACGGAAAGAATAAATGAAAAACTGGTCGTCCTGGACAACAAGGAGGAATTATTAATTTACGAAAACTTAAAAGATTTATTTAACAGAATTGAACACAAAATATATCTCTTCGGTTTTGGAGATAATAAGTATACACAATAACTACAATATAGAATTCAAATATTAATTATTACACATATATAACAACAAACAAATAAAATAGACTCTTGATTTGGGCAAACAATCAAATAAGATGAACAACTGCAGAAAAAATGTGTCCTAACAAAAATTCTTGCATATTATCGTTTCTGTTTGAAATCAGCTATCGACACGAGGGATATCTACCCCCAAGAACAAAAAGTAAAGGGTGGAGACAAGATACGGCGCGAAAACCAAAAGACCCGAGGCACCGTCAAAAGTGGCCGATGGATTTATCCTTGGCGGTGATTTCCTCAGATTTTTCGCTCGTATTATTTGTTCGACATCGGGTCGAAGGAACGGAGAGGGGATAGAGCTCCGTCCGTTTCTTTACACTGCGAAGAATATCAATTGTTAGAAATACAAAGGGTAAGAGAGCCGAGGGAGAATCGCGACGAGATAGAGCGACGAAGACGAGCAGAAAAAGGAGAGAGGAGCAGTTCGGGTAAGGAAGAACCACCAACGTTTCTATATAGAGAGAGAGTAACGTGGGGTAGCGAAAGGAGGGTGCCGCCTGTGGCACACCACCCCTGTACAAACTAAATTCTTAAGAGAATTTAACCGTTTGAATAGCTCGCAAATCCATTGTAAATGTTTACACGGGATTTGCACGGGCCGCCCCACCCACATCTTTCGCTCTTTCCGCTCGCACCCGCGAGCTACCTGACTCTTCGGCTTCGCTGCTCGAAGAAATTTCGATGCCCTGATCGACCCTTCCGTGAGACACCCTTAATATCGATCATCTAATCTGCTCATCCGGTTCTTTCGAATTACGAAACACGCTGAACTCTCGTATAAAGCGGTTAACGTGTTGCCGTGGCGCATTCATAGAATCATAAAGCCATTGGGCTTATTTTTAACTTAAGTAATTCATGAATAATCAATGACTGCCTTTGCTGCCCCTTACAACGTACAATTTATATTCTTAAACTTTTTCTAATTTAACATGACTTTAGGGAGCCACCGCGATTTATTATTTTATGAGTGTCGAACCGTTAAGTGACAAACGACTTCGTATTTTTGACTTTAGTTCCCTCAGGTAAAGAGTGACCTCGCGATGAGCATTTGGCAATGGCGGTTCTTGCCTACTTCCCTTCAATTTTCTAGAACCAATGAAAATAGTTTAATTTTAACTTAATCGTTTGTCAACCCCCAGCTGCACCCCAATCTCTGCTACATACAGTCGTGGACAAAATTAAGTGGACAGGTACCATAAATAACAAAAGGTGAATTTAATTCAACTAATAATGCCTATAAATCAAAACTTTATTGCACAATTATATACATTAAATAAAAAAATTGTATATTAAATAAATGTTTTTTCAAGCCTACAAAAACATTTCACGTTCTACATTTAAATTTATTTAAAACATTGTAATAGAACAAAAAATTCTTTTACATTTCTGCAATGTCCACTTAATTTTGTCCATGACTGTACTTTGTTCTGGAGAGAACATTATTTTTTCTCTTCAGTAGATTTCCAACAACACTCAGAGTGCACAACCAAATTTATATTTATCTTTAAGATCCATTGTCAGTTTGCGAGGTGTTACTATTTTTCTTAAATGCTAGATCAAGTTTTAGTTTTGATAAAGCACAAACATTCCACAACCTAACTCCTTCGTGGTTCATTAAGTTGAATCCCGAAAAACACACACGTGTTAAACTCGTACGCTGTACGAGTTTGCGATAATGGTAGGATCGGTACCAATCATAAATATTGAATATGAATAATATTCAGTTTCATTTGTCAGTGAAGTTCTCAGCAGCAAGTATCGATACGTGTTAAAATTCTGGATACGTAATGTGGATTATGAATGGTGGTCCATCGATTGATACAAAATCAATACCGTATCAAATCAAAATCTATATGATGGTACTTTATGAAGAGATTGATACCGGTTTCATCTTTAACATAAATGATGATACCTACTGAAAATATTAATACTAGGTCAACCTCTACGCGCAGGTGTCAATAATTGATTAACACTTTGAGTGCCATGTCACGCACATATGGACGACACTCAAATTTCTGTACAGTTTTAATAGATATATTATTCCAAATTTGTTCGCTTTTGTAACTAACAATACTCGCATTACGTATTTGGAATTATGGAAAATAAATTTAACAAAGTATTGTGAAAATATTGAGTTAGATTCGTTAAAAATAAAAATACTACCTAATACAATTTTCAATTGTTCCCATGTGGCAGTCGACGTGTTAATAATCATACGATAATATCAATACTTGTTTAATAATCACACGAAAATATCAGTACTTATTTATTAATCACATGAAATTATCAATATTTGTTTAATAATCACAGAAAAATATCGATACATCAATTCATGTTGTATATTAACAAGTCGAAATTACAATAACAAATCACAATTAATGATGGAGTCGATACAGACAATATTAATAATATTTAATTCCGTTCGATATAAAGGTATTCAGTAGTAAGTGTCAATATTTGTTGAAACTCGAGGTACGTGGTATCAATTGTTAATACTGATTTTCTTTGAATCGATATAAATACAAAATCAGTACCATATTGAATCAAAATAGGACCTGCACACTCTCAAGGCTTATAATTGAGGACCAAGTCTGAGCAACTGGTGCTCCACGCCCACAAGTAGACTCCGAATGGAGCCCAGAGGCAATAATTTCAGAAACCATTAAGATCTCCCTTGGCCTTACCCTTCTTTCTAACACTAAACGTCTAATATTTGTTATATTGTATCACATTTCGCCACGATATATCACAACTACCCCATAAATTCTCCATTTTTCTAGTATAGTGTACTTTTCACGTGAACATATGTGTTGTTTTTAAATTATAACTTTAATTCGAACCCGTCCACCGATGATCGCCATATCCAAAATATCCCTAACATTCGAGCAATCTTTATCCCTCGTAACGTTACAAGGATAATTGAATCGTTCTGTCTGACGCACTTGCCGGCAAAATCATAAGTCAAGGGGTTAATTGCCATACCTCGTAGTCGTCTCGCGGTTTCGAAAGGTCAAGGTCCGAGAAAAGTGTCGGTAACGCAAGAAATCCGGCATAGTACATCCGGATTCCTTCGGGAACGAAATCGATTTAACGTAGAGACGGCGCATCAAGCCGGCACAAGGAGGCTCCCCAAGGCACTCGCGATGCAGGCAAGGAACTTTGCTCGGAAACTTCTATCAAGAACACAGCCGAGACCGCAACGATCAGTAGTCCTTCCCGGTAGCAGTTCGTCTCCGGTTTACGGACGTATGTAAAGCACCGACCGAAACAGACCCCAGACCTCCACGACCGCTTCCCTTACCTGCTCCTCAAGACAAACAGTGGCGGTGTCTTAACAAGTGGACCAAGCTGCGCCCAAGACAAAGGGTAATTGAGGGCAGGGATTAATACCCCTATACAGCGGAAATCCAGCTAGCCCGCTCTTCTCAGACTTCCTCGGAGTGTATCTCTCGTTGGAAGGAGGACACATTTGCTCTCTCCCCTGCTTGCTTTCTGTTTGTCTCTGTCACCGACTCGATACCCGTCCTGTATCTCCTTCCGTTTCTTCGACTCGGCGCGTGTTTGTATCCCCTTACGGGTTGGTCTCCTTCGAGACCCGGTCATCTCTGCTAATTAAACAATCAAATACGGGTGACCAACGACCCCCGTAGTTGATCGGTCAACTTCGCTCGATCGAGGAAATCTCGGACGTTTCGCTTTTGTAGCATCGGGAACTCTCCGCGGATGTTAACGAGTCTTCTGGGAAGACGACGGGAAAGTGGCTGGGGCGGAGGGAAAGAAACGAAAGGGGAGAAAGGTGAGAGAAAGTGAAGACGGGACTTTACCCTCGCGGAATTATAATACAAAATGTCATAACTATCTTCCTAATCACACTTTATTCTAACTGTTCCCTCCGTAACGAGGTGGCGTAGTCCTTTGTGCCGACTGCAAAGTACGCGGACAAGCGGATCGTAAAGTAGAACCACCCCACGGGACCCCAAGGATGTTTCAGCGTTCTTAAGAGCATGAAACTCGAAAGGACGCGTTTCGAGAAGGCGTACGAATATTACGATTACCCTCCTAAGCGCAGTTCATTATCATCGTTTGCACAGCGCAGATAGAACGGAGAAGTTTGTATCGCGAGATACCACTGTTCGTTCGGCGCGATAATGATAACGACGTTTCGAGGAGTATCGTAAGTATATTTAGTAATTATCTTTCAGCCGGTACAAGGACGTGGTTGGAACTTGCTGATATATCGAGATCTAACTAACTTTGTGTTACAGAGCGAAATGCTCGGATTGTACAGTTCGAACCAAATTTTTGGCGATCTGCAAATTATTCTTGAATAATGAGTGATCTCCAGATTGCTTTTGAACAATTAGTAATCTTGAGATTATTTTTGTGTCATGAATAATCTTCAAATTATTCTTGAACAGTGAGTAATCTCGAGATTATTCTTGAGTAATAAGTAATGTTAAAATTATTTCAGTTTTGTTTTGGAAACGAATAATGCCAATTTTTCAGTAAATTTTCGTATTTGTTGAAGTAAGAGAATTTTTGTAATTTTGTACTTTGGAACGAGGGATGATAAGCGATCTCCATGTTACTAGTAATTTTACCGAATTACTGTACTGCTAGTCTTACTGTACTGCTAGTAATTATACTGAATAGTAGATGATTTCTGTGCACTACTAGTAACTTTATTAAATAGTAGATGATCTCTATATACTTCTCTATATGACTAATACTAATACTTGTACTAATACGAAACATTCTCCTTACACCCTTTCCGTCATTTCTCAAAGCACTGTAAAGTCATAATTTCTGTCGTAAGTTCCATACAACATTACAAAGTAAAATCTGTACAATACCGATGGTGTGTTTCAACGAACATAATCAACGATGTTTTAATGAACAAACATTAACCATTTGTATTATGACTGAAGATAATTCCTGCAATGTTAAGATAAGTAGAGAAAATTGATATGTTAGGCACATTCTGAATTCGAGGGTACTTAATTATGCAAATTATAATTGTTATTAAATTCCAGAAAACAGAAAATATAATTTTGGTTTTGTTGTATCTAAACTGTAATGTGCGTCGCGAACGTGACACGATATTAACACGAGGTTTACGGAACCCGTCAAAATGACGGATTTTACATTTTTTGTTTTTGATTACGAAAATTATTAAAAAGTTTATGTGAAAATACATGTTAACCTTCATGGAGATAAAGAATCTTTCTATAAACCGATGTATGTATTATCCATTATTTACTTATTTTTATAATTCATTTTCAATTCACACATAAGTGGTCATTAAATGTCCGTAAATCTAGTGTTAGAAGTATAATGTAGTTAAAGTATAAGTAATGCAGTGCAGTTTCATGCAGTAATTTGTTACACAAAACGATTTGTTTAAAATTCTGAAATAGCGGTTACATTAAGTGTTTTGTTTACGTGGCAACAGCACACCGACGTATTAATTATTGAACTGTTGGCCGATGACCGGGGGCAGTTACCCCATAAAATAACAGAAGGATGGAAGAAAGAAAGCAGATCTCGCAAACACCGTCACCTAGATACACGACACGAGATAATTGCCGTTATAAATTTTACATTTTATTGCCGATCGACCAACGGCGATAGGCCATTATTGCGTGCGTTCGATTACAATGCATTATCTTTCGCAGCCTAATGGCATCGCCAGCCAGTTCCACGATCTCTGAATCGTGTGCTTCACGTTTTCGTTCTATCGTTCGATCACCCCGTGCAACAAGCGACAGCTGCCTCCCAGAGACTTGTGCACGATACGATTATGTCGGAAGAAGCCTACTCGAACGACGATTCGAATGACAAATTACACCGTAATAAATATTGCGAATCGATTGTTGTTTCGCTAACTTTCTACTGACATCAATATTCTGTCACTGCAGCGCTTCTGAACATTTAATTGTATACGGAAACCTCGCTGTAAGTAGAACCTGTTCATATAGAAGAGTATAAATAAAGTGGAACTGAATAAATCTTATTCTTTGCCACCCAATTGGGTTGCCACGCATTTCAAAACTTTGCCTATTAATTTTAAATTGCTATGAATCTTAGAATAATTACTTCTAAATCGTGATAACGAGATAACGAGACTTATTTTAAGTATCAAGACGAGGAAGGCTTCTTTCTTGTTTTTATCAAGCATATAATCCCCGTCAGAAACGATATCGTCAATTTTCCCGAGCGAAGGAATACGCAGTGTCTGACTTATTCATTCGTAACTGCGCCCGCGGAGTTACCGTTAACCTTACTATAATTTACGAAGTAGTTAACCGCGCAACCTTTGACCTACGAGCGTCTTGCATGCAGCCATTGGGCGGTTGTGGGTGGCTAAAAGGCAAGACTACCCACCGATGCAACTTGCACGGGGGAGGACGAAGGGGTGTAAGGTCTTTTCGAGACCGCACTTATGTACATGTACCTGGCTGCGTACCTGGCAATGCCACTATCGATTATTAGTTGTTATCTTGGTGAAGTATTGCAACCCCCAGCGACCAAGTAGCAACCAGCAACGCGACCAGGAACACCACACGACCCCCCGGTCAACGGGTGTTCACCACCTCCCTCTTCTGCCGTGGCACCAGGGCCTCGGCCACTTGCATACATCACTCGACAGCGAGATAAGAGTCGGATGGATCGTTATACGGCCCGGTCTATGATTAATAATTACTCGCGAGCCTTTATCAGATGCCAGACGACGGTAGAGTTACCTCGATAACGAGTAATCAAACCCCAACAGCCTTTACGTTCAACCGGCTCGGTCTATGGTCGACGTCAGCCTCGCCTTCAAAGACATTCACCGCAATTGTGAGTTCATTCGTCGAGCTTAAACCGTAAATAATGTTTATGGTTCAGAGTCGTACATTGTGCGAGTTTTAACGAGAGAGTTTTTTAATGTTACGTGCAGCGTTTGGGAAATATACAAACTCTTTGTCAACATCGAATTTGGATAACATAGAAATTCTATAAACATACTTAACTAAATGCAAATACGCTCTGTAAGCATGATTGTAAAATATAGAGATACTATATAAACATGAAAGTCTGCTAAATATAGAGCATTTGGTAAATATAGAGGTATTTAGGTATACAAATATTTAGTCTCGTTCATTTAATCATTTATTTTGAAGGTTAACCTAAGCCCAAGACAAACCTAACCAAACTCATGTATATTTCAAAATAAATGACCAAATGAACGAGATTAAAGATTTTGTTAGTTTGGAATTAATTTTTGGTTAAATTTGAATTAAGTTTAAATTCGTTTTGAATTATATTTAAAATAGTTTTGAATTAATCTAAAATTCACACAAATATAACTCAAAATTAATTTAAGACGATTCAAATTAAAATTAATTTAAACTGTATCAAAATATTACCTACAAATAATTTGACATAATTCAGACTCTAAATAAATCTAAAATTTATCAGAACAAAACTAAAAACTAATTTAACACTGTTAAAACTCAAATTTAATCTAAAATTTACCTAGGCATGCCTGAAAATTATTTTAAGAATGTTCAAAGCCAAAAGTAATCTAACATTCACCCGAATATAATTACAATTAATGTGACACTTCATTTCAAGCCCAAACTTAATCTAAAATTCATTCGGACATAACTCAAAACTAATTTAACATTATTAAAACACAAAATTAATCTAAAATTTACCAAAACATAGCTCGAAACTAATTCAACATTATTAAAACTCAAAATTAATCTAAAATTGTCTAAAACATAGCTTAAAACTAATTTAACACTATTGAGACGCTAGATGTATCTAAAATTCGTCGAGATATCACTGAAGAGTAATTTTGAGTTAGGTTTGAGTTATAGTCAGGTAAGATATAAGCAGTCTAATACAACGTCTTATAGCACCAGGTTTATATGTATACTTGTGTATAAACTTCTGGATGCAAAATTCATTTCCATCCATTAAGATTTCATCTGAATCAACAACTAATGCTGGAATAACGTTATACCTAGTTCAGATGAATACAAAATATTCACAAAAATCCAAGGCATCCAGATACATAGCGTGTGATAATTCATTTATTACGAAGCCAACGCGTATCGCGTATTGCGAAACGGTAATAACAAAAGCAAGTAAAAAAGTTTGTTAAACAGTTGTATCTTACGGGGTTGTTAGTTACGGATCACGAGCGTAATCACGGGAAACCTACTTAAGCCTATCGGGGCGGACCGCGTGTCGTCCCGTGACACTTTCTCGCCCTTGTAAATGCAAATTTTATTAATAACGAGGGGGTTATATTTCAAATTGGTCCGAGTTTCGCGCCAGCCTGGTAATCGCACACCTTGGGTCACGCACCTGCCGTCGCCGAAAGAAGAAAAATCGCCGTGCACGTGCGGCCACCAGGTAACAACCAAGGTATACGTTTAAACAGCGGTATCACGGTGCGGCGAAACATTAAATTCTTTGTACTTGAATAACAACCGGGCTTAAAGGGGATTTATTGAATCGGCACGGCACGTTCGAGTAACCTGTAACGACAGAGAGCTGAAATGGTTCAAGAATTGCCAACCATTCGTTTTCGCCGCGTATCGTTCGATAAATTCAACGGTACGTATAATTTCTAAAACACATACGCTTGATAAATGCTGCCGTGTAGTTAATCGCGATCGGGCTCGACCAATCGGAGCTACTATTCGACCGGTAACGTCCAATAGCGTTGAAGATAGCGATACCACGTGATAGTGGCGGTATCACGTGGTACTGTCTCGCGGTGCACCCGATTTTCTACCGGCCACAGCGGACGTGTAGGTTCCGTGCGCTATCGTCAGCTACGATCGGATATCAATAGAATTTGCATAAAAATCTATATACGTGTCCTCGGTAAGTCATATTGCGCGCTCCGAGCGATGAGACACCGTGTGTTTTATGGAACGAACATGCCGTTGCGTAAAGATTATACCGAACCCAGCGAGATAAGGACAAAGACGTTTTGTCCGAGAGTATGAGGATTAATTGCGGAGTGTACACGGACTCGTGACAACGATCCCTGATGAACGATACAGTTACATTCTTTGACATTACTTTGCAATACATTTTCCGAAACAATTTTTATTAAAAAACATTGACTTCGAATGTATAAAGTATTTGTTTATTAACCTAATTAGAAACACTCGTACGGCTATAAAATATTTATGTTTTACATGGAACTATAAAATATTGTAAGAGTATTTGATAAAATCTGATGAAAATAAAAATATTATCGGATGAAATTTACGACGTCGCTTCGTTTCTCGCGTGCAGATTCAAACTTTTCTGTAAACCGAAATACGTACAGGAAACTTAACGTGTATTGTACAACAGAATCTTAATAATTTTTGTAATTTAACGCGACATGTGCATCATTCCGACGTATTTCGCGAAACCGGCGTTAAAGAGTTAAGTGCATCGCACTCTATTTCCACAGATAGAAATATTCAGTACATTAGAAACGACGTCAGTGCTGAAGATAGCAACTGACAAGAGAAGGCACAATGCGTGTGGAAGCATCACAAAGTTTCAGACCGATTCCCCTAGCGTACGATGCATGTGTTTTATTCGAGAGCCCCACCTAAGCGTCTTCCATTCCCTGTTAGCGACGACACGCGTGTCGACACACCCGGAATCGAGCCTCATATTCAATTTTAAAGGGTACCTTCAATGCGGAAATATAGGGTGAAAGGTGTCTCATCTAAACGACAGCTTAAACGCTGATTGTATACTATGTTGCCGACATTTCTAGGTGCGTGAAACTGTGCACAGATTCCGAAAGAACATGGACACCGCATAATTCCATACGAAAAATATGTGTGCAACAGAATATTATAATTTTCAATAAAACTAGATTTAACCGTTTGCACTTGTAAGGTAAGTCGCATCATTCTGTTTAATACTAGTTGATATAATTAACTGTAACTGGTTTAACTTAAGTATATTTAATAATACAAGTTGACGTATGTAGCTATATATATGCTTTTATATGTTAGAAAATTCACGGAGAGATTGACATATGTACATATGGTGCATAAAGGGACGAGGCAAATATTGACCTTGATCTTCACATATACAGTCGTGGACAAAATTAAGTGGACAGGTATCATAAATAACAAAAGGTTAATTTAATTTAACTAACAATGCCTATAAATCAAAACTTTATTGCACAATTATATACATTAAATAAATGTTTTTTCAAGTCTACAAAAGCATTTCACGTTCTAAATTTAAAATTTATTTAAAACATTGTAACAAAACAAAAAAATTCTTATATTTCTGGAATGTCCACTTAATTTTGTGCATGACTGTATTGTCGAAGTTCCAAGCAGCTTTTCCTTAAAATTTAATCGTCGCCCGATTGTTACCAAGTTATTGTACACTCCGTACCCTCGTTTCAAAAAAAGTTCGACGAGCGTATAATACTTTTTTGCCTGATGCCTTGAAGCGTGTGGTATATCGCCTTTGCATTAGTCGTAACAGCCTGTACACGTTGTTTATCGCGTAAGAACCTGAAATATTAACCCAGATTCGATAATACGACTCATTGTCAGAGAAGCACCGAATAGCTCCAAATATCCTCAACAAGTAAAAAAAAAAAACTAGAAGAACTGGTAACTTTCGCATTCATCCGGTGGCCTGTCACTCAGTTGCATGATAAACGCGTAGCTCGCCGCGAAAAAAAGCTTGGCTCATCTAACCGTAATTAAGCCTGGCCCTCGAATTAAAAACCGAACTCGCGTCTGCGTGGTGGATTCGCGAGGCAACGAGGAAAGCGGAAGCTCAATCAAACCAGTTCGTAATAAAAAAAAATGAGAGAGAGAGAGAGAGAGAGAGAGAGAGAGAGGGAGAGGGAGAGAGAGAGAAGAAAAAGAAAAAGTAAAAAAAAGCGCACTCTTTCGATTCGTTACGCGGCAGTGGGAAACGAGCGCAAACACGAGAGACGGCACGTGGCCCATGAAAACGTAAAATCGTTCAGAACGAGTAGTCTGCAGCGATGCAGAAAAGAAAAAGATCCGAGAGAGAGGAGGCCGGCTGTTGCCTCGGCCCCCTTTTTCTCTTCTGGCCAGAAGCTTGTAGGGGTTCGGTTTAAAGGCCGTTTTCGGCGGAAAAAACACTGGGCCGCCTGGTAGCCACTGCACGCGGCTGATTTCGATTGAATAATTTATGTTTCATTACGGCAGCCCGTGGCTTATAGACGCCTTGCAAACGCCGACCGTTCCGTACAGGCACAGAAAGGCCTGAGCCAACACTGGACCGTCTGAATCAGACGGCCTTTCACATATTTCCTATAGGCATTCAGGCCAACGGTGAAAAGAATTTTGTATCGAGGTTATTGAAGGGACCCGACTGGCCGATACCGCAACGATGCCCAGCGTCGTTGGTCCTCACCCGATATAAGAAGCCATTTTTCTTTGGGACATCTTATAGTCCAGCTAAATTGCCTGACCGAGAATTGGCTTAACGAGCTGCCTCTATGACCTACTCGCTGTTAACACTGGGTTTACGGAACCCGCCAAAATGACGGATCTTGGATTACTTATATTTTGTTACGAAGATTATTAAAAAGGTATGTCGAAATGCATGTGAACTTTCATGCAGATAAAGAATATTTCTATAAATTTGTTTATGTATTACTCACTATTTACGTATTTTTGTAGTTCATTTTCAATTTAGACGTAAGTGGTCATTAACACTACATTTAAGGAACGAGCCAAAGAGACTTATGCCATATTTCTTATTTTAAATTAGAACAATTATCAAGAAGCTTTTATCAATATGAATGTTACCATTTGTCAAGATAGGGGATCATTGTGTACACTCATGGACAAAATTAAGTGGAGATTGCAGAAATGTAAAAGAATGTTTTGTTTTATTACAATGTTTTAAATAAATTTTAAATTTAGAACGTGAGATATTTTTGTAGACTTGAAAAAACATTTATTTAATGTATATAATTATGCAATAAAGTTTTGATTTATAGGCGTGATTAGTTCAATTAAATTTACCTTTTGTTATTTATGATACCTGTCCACTTAATTTTGTCCACGACTGTAAGCCAGTTCACGTATCATACTTTATTTTCCGTAAATCTAGTGTTAATATCGCCGAAATATCCTGCCACACCTTTCATTGCATGGTGAACGGTTTAAAAATTATTTTAGTGGTGTAACTACCTACAGTTAAGACGGAGCTATTTTTATTAAAACCAGACAAAGTGATCTTAACACGTTGACGCCGGCGCCGACATTCGTGATTTTCTGCCTGAGGGTTCTTGAATTCATGTTGCACCGCGTGGGACGGCGAACGTTTGTTAACAATGTTGGAATAAAATAAAACGAACCTATCTTATAAATTAGTAGTCGTGTGCTACCTGTTTCTTGAAATGCAAAGACCCACCGTGATTCACGCCGACGTCAACGTGTTAAACGATACAGAATAGAGAATATTTGTATATTCATTGATTTATTACTGTCGTACAAAAGAATTCCATGTTACAATTATTTCAACATACAAGAACGTAGAAAGTTGCGAATTTGATAGTTTACAAATTTGCCTGCAAATTGAAAGGTCGGACAATGTAGAAATCCATAGATTCCAGTACTCTCAGTAGTTTGAAAGTTTAATAATTTGAAAACTTTAATTGTGTAAATTTTTAATTGTAGAAGTTTAGAACTTGCGAGATATACAACTTCGCCAATTTGCGAATTTAATAATATATTGATATTATAATTTAAAATGAACGAAAACATAAATTAAAAATATAATAATTCGTATTCGATAAATAAATTATTAAAGAAGCCTCCAATATTCGCATTTCAAGATAAAGAATAACGATACATTACGAGTGAAGGTCGAACATCGAAAGGAATAGTCGAGGGGTGGCATCCGCGAACACAAGAGACCCGGAATGAAAAACATTCAGGGAAAACCTGAAAATCGTCTGCTATATTATTAAAGCTGTCCCCATCCACCTTGGCATAGAAGTTCTGCGTCACCTAAAATATCCACCGTGAACGAAGTATGCATGTCAATATTTTATAATACGACAAGACACATAAGGGATCCCACCCCCTCCATGCCACTCGATATCTTCCCGTTTGCCAGATATTGTTCAAGGGTGGAAATTGATAGGGTGGCGCTGATATAATCTACAATACACGCGGACGCAACAGCGCTCCCCCTTTCGTCTTTCTTTTTTTTTAATTTCATCCTGATCAATAATTCACCGCTGCACACGCTTTGATTTCATCGATTGATCCTTTTCAACCCCTTTCCTTGTCATTTTCTAAACGATCGCGCGCGATAAAGTTAACTGTACATTGCTGCAACTTTGTATCAAATGCAGAAAATTAAAACGTTTATCGTTCACCTAGATCCGAATCGAACGTGCGACTTTGCCAGTGCACTTCGATATTTAGCGCACGTTTTACTGTTTTCGTTCCAAAATAATTTTTTAATTAACAAGTCTCTGAATTTGCAGTTTCTAATCTTTTAAACCCGCGAATTAGAACACCGACAATTTATCATATTTCAAACGTAATAATTTATCGTATAAAGGTATCCCACAAAACATCTCGATTGCCACGATTTACGAATTCCTGCAATATAACAAGGGACACCGTGGATGTCGTCGTGGCCGCAGAATTATGTTATGGCAATCGGTCTATTGAACTTACGGAACGAACAGGTCGATCCGAGACAGATTCGATCGTGATTCAATCGGAAACATTTAATTTCCACCTTCGTATGAAATCGTCGATTTTTGTCGGCCTTCTCGAAGCCGCGGCAAACGAGGCACTGGTGATTTACCGAGTGAAATTTGAGTATCGCGAAGCACGCGAAATGCGTATCGCGAATCCAATATACCGTCCGTGGCTCTCCCTCTATTGGTTGGCCATAACTCACAGGGGGGAGACCAGACAAAAGAAAACGCCTATGCACGTTCCCTTCTCAGGAAAGGCACAGATTTGTCCGAAAATTTTCCGGTTGGTCAATACTGATTGAAGATAATTGCAGAAGTTGAACCGATTCGACTGCTCCTTTTGTTTACCGTCTTTCGCACAGTCACATTAATACCCGCACTGTCCCTGCATTTATTTTTTCGCATAAGAGATTTTGTTTTACATTACCGGGTTTTACTAAATCATATAATAAAACATGTGTATCAAAAAATTATCCGACATAAGTTATTTTATTATCAACGTCGCATATTTATTTGATCGTTTTATATCGAGTATAGTTTGAGTCATACATACATTAAATAAATTATTCTGCGTAATTTTTAAAATGACAGATTTTTTATTAACTTTTCGCTGTAAAAATCTTGCTGATACCAGTACGAAAGTATAACAATGATTTTATGCACAAAATTTTCTGCTATTATTTTTGTAAGTAATAGTAAAGACAATTAATCTATTTAAACATTCCAGTTTCTTTATTCACACGCTACTTTTTTCTGTTTATGTTAAAAAAAAAAACATAAAATTCGGCAAAATTATATAATGAAATTTTGTTAAAAAATAAAATTGAAGAAGAGTTATTCAGCAAAAGCAAAAAGAAATGAGAAAATGAGGTTATCAGTACACTTCATCGTCAGTACTGAAAATGATTTATCATCTTGTTAAAAGCATTATTTCACTTAAAGCGAAACCAAATATACCAAAGGAATTTCATTTATAAATCAAGCAGTTAAATTCGAATTTGACGAATCTGTGAAAAGTTTGGAAGGCTGCGTACATCGGTGTTCCTCAGAACGAGACCAAAATGATACACGTGCGCTATGCAAATCACACTTTTTAAGCGACGACGAATATACGAGTTGTGCCGTTGAAGAACCTAGGTCACGCCAAACTGCAATCTTGCACGGAAAACGGCAAAATTTTTGCAATTCTTTCGGCATTATCAAGCAAGATATATCAGTATTCTTTTAACTATAATATTCATTAATCTCAAGCCCTTAGATGGATTTCAGTTGCTAAATTCTGATAAACTTTGTATAATACGGTTCCCTATCTTCGTGAAATTAACATATGCTTACTGTTTTAGCAAACCGTCGGTGAAACTGTTAACAGAGTATTTTTACCAAAGATTTACGTAGTCGGTGTCGGGTGATACATTGTTTCGCTAGAAACAAATTTTTCGATAAAGCTCACTTATCGGATAACGTCATTCAGTTTTAAGTTTATCCACAAAACAATATCAATGCAAGAATACAACTACTTCATTTTTTATCTTTTGTTACGAAACTTTTACCGATTTGGACATTTTTCTGATTAAGATGAGACGAAATATTTTATAATTTGGACTGTATTTATTGATTTAACCCTTTGCGGACGAGTGGCGACTCTCACTCGCCATTTGATGCAGTGCAACAATTTTTAATAAATAATTTTTAACTACATTTGTAGTATTGTACGCGTGAAGTTTAAATTGAGTGAAACATGCAATATTGGCAATTAATAATAAAAATATGCTTCTTTCAAAAAAATTGATCAGACTTTTCACCCAGAAAGTTTTACAGTCAATATTTGCTACTGGTAAAAATATGTACGACCGCAAAGGGTTAATTGACGATAAGGCAATCGGTAAAGATGCCAAGACGTGGCTAACATTATCTTCAGTATTTTTGTTATATAACTTCTTCAACCATATTTATAACATTTTCCCGATTAAAACGAAACAAAACACGGCATAGTTCGGGACATTTACTCGTAATAATTTATTAAAGTGAAGCACCCGATACAAGCGAAACGCTTGGAGTTACATTAAATATGTTCCAAATGCTATCGTGTTTGGTCTCATTTTAATCAGGAAAATGCCACAAATATATCAGTAAAAGTTTCGTAACAAAAAACGAAAAATGAAAAGGTTTTATTCCTGCATTAGAATTGTCCACCGATATGTCGCTTTTTCACCTTCGATTCGGACGTGGTTGCTCGTTTTTCTATTCAATCAATGTAGAAACTGCAAGATATAAGCGGATGTTCAAACCCGAATTCGATAATGTCGAAGTTGTACTGTATATGGTGGATAAAATCAACCCCCCTGCATTGCTCAGAATGTGTCTTGATGTTGGGGTGTTCATAATGACACAACGCCAGTTCGCAGCTACCCCTTTCTATCGGAGAATCACGGAGCCGTTTTGCATCGTGCTTCCAGTCGATAAGAAGGCGGTCGACTAGCGACCCCTTAACCTTTGACGATATCTACCGTACCGACTCAAGTCAGCCGATCAAATGCGCTCAAAGATGAAAAGTCCGAGAGTAAAACGATCAGAGCCGAAAAACAAATGACAAGAGTTCATTCGAAATCGAAATCATGCATGTGACAGGACACGAATTGTTAATTTTATAAATTATTACTCGAGAGAAATTATTACCAAAGCAACCTTTCGTTCTCAAGATCACTGATCTAAGACCTAACTTATCATATTATTCTTTTTGGCAATTTGTTTTTCGCAGTCTCGAGTGCATAACATCTGTTTTGTTGATTAACACCGAGTTATAATATGACTCGCATAATCTTTTCCAAGAAAGCTATATTTTAATCATTTATTTTCAATTTTAACACTATATTTACGGACGATTAATGACCACTTATATTTAAATCGAAATTAATGTATAAAAATAAATAAATAATCGACGATACGTAAATTAACTCACACAATGATTCTCTATTCATATGAAGGATAATTTAGATTTGGTCAGAAACTTTTTGCTAATTTTCGTAATTTAAAATAAGCAATCTAACATCCGTCATTTTGACGGGTTCCGTAAATCTAGTGTTAATAACGTTGACTTGTATAAAATAGAAAAATTGAAACATCTGTATTTTCTTATTTATTTAAATAAAAATCTGTAGTGTCCGATGATACAATTCCCACATTCATCAAACTTTTAACCCCTTCCCTTGCCATTTATTTGTCAGGTGCGTCAGACAGAACTAACTATTCATAGCTATAATATTAAAACGAACAAAGCAAATTTAAATGCTACGAGCATTTTATAGTCAGCGATCCTTAACTACACGAATTATAATCGGATGTAAACTTCAAGTTCAGGAGTATCAAAAATTTGAGAAAAGTTTGTTACATTTGAGCTGTGAGTACGTCACGAGTCAGGCTCATCAATGTACAGCAAGGGGTTAATAACATTCTAAAACATTGAAATATAACGAATTACTATAATGATATTTGATCAATGAAGCTAGTCTTCTCCTTGTGTTCCCAACTTCAGCAAGCATTGCCGATATCTTCATCAGGGTTGAAGCACCGATAATGGCGTGCGCCGAGATGCAGGGGAAGATAAAAAAATAGCAATCGCTTAAGGGAAAAAGGGATATTATTCAAAAGATTACTAAAGGTAGGAAATAGTGATACGAGAGTCTGCTTAAACAATCTTCGCTGTAATAAATACGAAAATGTGGATCTATAAAACGAGCAAACAACAATAAAAAAAAAAAGAACAAATCGTCTCGAAGGTTGGATCCATATCGTTTCATTTATAAGACCAACCCAACAAAACGTTGTCACATTCGATTTCGATTCAGATCATCTGTCAAATCGAGAAATCAATTACCAGAATGTTTCCCAAGAAAATGTCTTAAGCGTTTTCTTGCAGGTTCCGGGCAATAATGGCGTCGGGTGCGTGTCTTTCGTGAGTCCACGTTGACAGAATCGTTCGACGGGAAATAAATCGACAGGCAGCCACGAGCCATTCGTTTTCCGTTGGCGAAAATGCATCTGTCCATTAATGTTTCATATTCCCCCATAAGATATGAGAGTTAGGGACCCGATATTCATTTATACGTTGTATTCATTTATATCGTTCAACGTGTGCCGTGCCAATACTTGATCGACCCTTCCCCGGATCGTTTGTCATGCGAACTGAAGTCCGAGAGCTCGTATATCGTTTAAACATGCACGCTATTCTTGCATTCGTCATAGAACCACACGACAACGGTTCGGTGTAATTACTGATGGATGTAATTACTCTAAACGTGAAATGTGAAGAAGTCATTTAGGCAAGGCCGACTTCAAGATTGACGATCCAGCTGGGAGCTCGTGAACTTTGTTGTTGTAACGCGTGTACCACCCTTTTCTATCAACGGGGAAATTATTAATATTTGTTAATATTGTTGAGGTACGTTTCTGTTTCAATTCATTATTTGAAATAATTAGTAGGACATTAACAGAGGTTAAGCTGTTTTAACACCTTGAGTGCCATATCAACCACATATGGATAACGTATGAATTCATTCATAAATCTATTGCTAATTTTAGTTGAAACATTTAACATAACAAAGTATAAACAATTTTTGTAAATATATTAAAGCTTATCGAATAAACCAGGGTAGAATATTATGAGAACTGTCTATAAAATTTATTGAAAATATAATTACTATCCAAAAGGAATTAATACTGTTTTAAGGTGTCACTCAAGGTGTTAATCAGAGATAAAATAGTACTGACCAATAGTATTAGGTCGAGTCATAAGTAACTTCCGTTTTTTTGTCACACATTTATTTCGCTCTCATTTAATAACCAAATTATATTAATTTATTATATTGGGACTGGGAGAACATTCGCGGCATTTTTTAAATAAAATGCGACTGCTTTTCTTATTGATAGAAAATGATTATATTAGGTTGTCCCGTAAATTCTTTCCTCTTCTAGTAGAAATGTATACACAATATTTATTGTTCAATATTTGTTGCATTAAATATAAGGTGTTCTACTGTATCGCCCTTTTTTCATTCCTCAATAAATATTATGTACTCCTTGATTACTTGCAAAATATTCCTCGAAGTGCGTTTTTATATTTTATCAAAGAGGGAAGAAACTTATGGGACAACCTAATATTTAAACGAAATATTGCGTGTAAAAAGTTGTCGTTAATGTCGGAATGACGTCCCGCTCTCGATTCGCCTTTTAAACTTGTATTTCCAGATTGAAATTTTACAAACCAATTTCTAACTGCCTGATCAGTTATTAACCCTTCACCATGTATATTACATATTTTCTCCGTTCTTACCTTAGCACAATTGCCTTGTTTAAATTCCCAAAGCACGACATGACTAATATGCACTGTTTGACTCTCAATTTCAGAGGTTAATAAAAACAGTTTAACACAATGTGCATCACACAAAACAGTTTACAAAGAATTAAATGAATCTCCATCTATATAGTTTAAAAAAAAAATCGTTGTCCTAGTAACTCATAGCGGGTAGATACGAATAATAGATTCTACTTAGGTGCATCGGAAGTTACTTACGACTGCACCTAATATTTATAATAGGACAAGAATTGCACATCTGGAAAATAGAATAAAATTGCAGAAAAATAAGAATTTCCTAATTTGTCAAAAGTTGATAATATTGATCTAATTATACGATGAAGTTCTAGTATAATAAAGAAACTGTTTACTTGTGCTTTGAATATATTAAATCCGTTCTGGGTTCATTTTACAGCCAAACGGTAAATAAATGGAGAGGGACCATGTTAATACCCAGACAATATGGTTCAAGTAAACTTGCGGTGATAAAAGAGGAGTAAAGACAAAGTTAATGGTCAAGAGAGCATCGTGATAATATATGTAGAATATTTGTAATTGTTGACGTTAAAATGTGCTCACCCTTCAAGCTTCTTTATTCTTTTTTCTCTCTCGTTAACGCAATGTGCCTACGACCGAGGGTCAGGAACGTTCCTGTCACGTTTTCGGTCGAGCCATCCCCGGTTATTTATTTCACGCTTAAAGAATCACCTACCGTCCATACCCGGCGTTATCCGACATTGCATGTGGTCGACTTTGGGCAAACTGTCTTCTGCAAGCACGGTAAAAATCCAACACACGGCGGCGTTTCGCTGCCATGGACATTATAAATTGTGTAAACACGAATTTCCAAGAGCTTCAGGAATATTCTACCACTGAAATATTCTTATATTTCGAAATTAAATGCTGGCGATTTTGTACGAGAGATGTAAGGATGACCATCGTCGTTACACTCTGGATAATTCTTAGACAGTTGATAAATTCTTATGTTTTTTTGTAAAATTCCAATGTTTGTTGACATTTAATTCATTAATAATCATAAAATCTGTTAATATGTAATTGTTCTATGGCAATTTTTTTATCGTTTTTGGATTTCTGTTCCGTTGTATACTATAGGGATTTTAAAATAAAGGGAAAAGTGGAAATGAAACGGCACGATGAAAGCTACACGACTTCTCACTGCTTTCACAAATGTTTTTCAGATAATTTGTCTTTCATTATTGCTTGTGCATAATATCTGTATTGTTCCGTTAATCGACACCAAGCCATAACATGAATCGCATGCGATGGTTAAATTGAATTGCTAATTTAGGTCACGCGAGTAAATTTCTTAATATCCATAATTAAAGTATTTGTATTAAACCGATCACTTGGTCGAGCGTTGTTAAATAATATCTTTATATATTAATTTATAAATTAATTACCTGTAGTTAATTTCAATGAATCACTAATAGTTTGCAGAATATGAAACTTCTGTTTTGGAAAATGCGGTTAGGGATGAAATAGCATGTTATTCCGGGTCGAAAAAAATGTAAAAACTGTACCAAGAATGATATACATGTTATGACTGTAATTGGGAATGGATCAATAAACCACATACATAATACCAAAGATAAATATAATTATATTTAAATTCATATTTATATTTATTATCACTTTGACGATAATATTGTTAATATATATTCAATTAACGATATATAATGATATATGTAATGATAATACATAACGTTAATATTTAACGATAATATTGTGTATCAATACACATAATAGAACGATAATATAAAACGATAAATATCACACAGGAAATATAAGTCTTCAATAATCATTGCTCAAAAATCATTGAAATGTTTCGCACGAGATTCGCGACTATTATTTTTAAGAAAGTAATTAAAAATTCCTGAAAAGAAATCTTCACAATTTTACATAACATTAGAAACTGTATTTTTTCCAATTCCAATAATTCGTATAAAATAAAACCGAGGATTAAAGTTGATTTTCTCGAATAAATTTCAGCTTTTACGCTTTCATTCGAGAGATACACAGAATTTCTGGTATTCCAGTATTAAAATCGCGAGATAAAAGTTAAGCGGTGACTGTTCTTCCGCGATTACACGGAAGCCGATCGAAAGAAACGAAAATCCACGGAAACTACGTGTCAGAACGAGTTCGCATTTGATTTCTGCACACTTTACATGCGACTCGTACACAATACAGTCCATCGGAAGTTGTCGTCTACTACTTCCGCTATCTGGCTGCAGCACGTCTGTCTGACGGTCTTCCCCTGCGTTTCGTTTCGTTTCATCCTGACGAAATTCCAGCGGATTCGCGTGTACATATATTCAATCCTATATGGAAATTCACAACACCGTCCTTTCTTCTGCAAAGAAATGCCGTACGGGAAAGATGAGTTCCATTTGCGACGAATGGGGAGAACCAACAATCTGTCATACGTTTGAATCGAATTAAAAACGTGCGCCCGTTTAGACCCTGTTATATTCCGAACTTTCCAAATGTCACGCGACGAATCAAACTTTAATATGCAATCCAATTGACGACGGCCTGTAAAGTGGCTCCTTCCGATGAATTCGAAGCGATAGTACATTTCGAAACAATTTCCTAATTGCCGAACGATGTTTAATTATACAAGATATCGTCGCGAACCTTTCGAGAGATAATGTTGCTAGATTGATAGCGATATTTTCTGATAAATTTGCAATCAGCTTTTATTAACGTGCGGCTTAATTTATTGAACTTAAGGTAGAGCTTCGTACCCCAATCAGAGATCTCATGATAGTCACGAAATAATGCAATCAATTTTTATTGGTTCCGCCATTTTTAATAAAAGCTAGAAATTTAATTTGTAGAGCATAATGTATTTGTATTAAAATTACTCTAATCACATTAATAATATTCAAATCAAAATCAATGAAACTATTTTATGTCAATGAAGTAAGATTTAATGTAAGTACATGCACTCATGGACAAAATTAAGTGGACATTGCAGAAATGTAAAAAAATTTTTGTATTATTACAATTTTTTAATAAATTTTAAATTTAGATCGAGAAATATTTTTGTAGACTTGAAAAAACATTTATTTAACGTATATAATTGTGCAATAAAGTTTTGATTGATAGGCGTTATTAGTAACCTTTTGTTATTTATGACATCTGTCCACTTAATTTTGTCCACGACTGTATTTTTAGTGCGACACATCAATGTTACAGCAAAATGTAGCGTGTAGATATTAAAGTATAGTTAGGACTTTTTAAGACATCGTGATACTTTTATCCGCACGTTTTCGTTTCCATTCGAATCGAACATTGCTCTTCCGAATACACTTTCTGAACCAGGACCGCGTTTTTCTCCAAACAACCGGTATAAATTAAATTACCGGAAGATTGATCAAGAAAGATTTAAGTGGCAGGGAACGTGTTAATCCAACCTTAGAGGCGAAACATTTTCGGAAGCTGGCAAGATGAGTCGGCGTGGATTTGACGTATGGAAGACGTCGAGTGGGTTTGTACGGTGGTGTCGTCGATTCGTCTTCCCTTGCCTTTCACCATCGTCGAATCCTTTTCGTTCTACAATTCTACGTCGCCTTGTATAAATGGTACAAGCATCTGGGAACCATCCATTGACCAGGGTACATCCTTCTTATGGTAGATTACTCTGTTCTCGGCTCTTTTCGATTTATCAATTGGTCTCTTTCATTTGGACATCGAGGAAATTCGATTTCTCTATTTTCTTCAATGGTGGCTCGTTTATAACTGTAGACAATACTTCGTTTTGATATTATCAAACTGCCACTGACCGATTGCAATGAAACTTGATAACTTTGAACAACTGTTAGATACTCGAAAATATTAAACTCGTTTCGTTGTTTAATATTTTTGTTGCTTCCGCTAAATATTTTAGAGGAAAAATCACCCTTCAACTGCTACTGCAGCTTCTTAAAATCTGTGTTGATTTTCATTGAATTTTGAAGAATTAGCGTGTATGTTCACCTATGTTTTATTATTTATTTATTGTGCTTTAACACTGGAACTACCAACCAGTCAAAATCACTGGTTTCGGAATTGGCATTTTTTATTACAAAATTTTATTGCCGTCCTTTTATCAAAATTTCTGTCATGTTTTATTAAGCTAGTGAGTGGTTGTATATGTTAGGTGATGCTGCAATATTTATTTATTTATTTTTCTACTTTATTTGCAGTTTTGAAGCATGCATTTAATGCCGGTACTTCTAGTGTTAAAATTATGTAAAGTTAAGTGTGTGTTACACGAGGACAGGTTCAGTAAACCCATATCATCTAGTAATTGAAAGGAAGATAACAAAGGTGCGGGTTTTTATATTATTTTTATACCATTGAAAGCATAAATTCCAAAATTAAATGAAAATGTGGATAAATGCTACGAAAATCACCAGTCATTGCAACTGTAAACATAACCCAAGGAAGAAATATTAAAACAACATTCTAAATGACTTATAGTACAATGATTTTGTGAAGGTAGCACGTGATATCTTTCCTGAGCTAACAGTGTTGAAAACCTGACTGAACCGACGTGAACGCTGTAGAGAAATGCTCGTAAATGATACATTCTCATTTCGCTCATCGGTGTACAGGTTGTAGCATGTATCCGTGAAAAGAAAAGCGGCTCGAAAAATCCGGTTATTCTGAAACTCTCTTGGAATACGTTTCTCAATAAGTAATTTAGGAACGCGAAACACGCTTGCACTGTTAAGGACAATTTTTCCCTTAAGTGGCCTTATCTTTAGCTGCTCTGATTTTTCAATTGCAAACGTTGAACCCGTTGCTCAGACGGTGTTATTAATACAGATTACATCTTTCCGTGGGCGACGAGCGAAATCATTTCAGGGAATCCTGATTGCCACCACATGCGGGCGCGTTTAAAGTCGTACTAATTAACACGGCAACGATTCAAGATGTCGGCACTGCACGACGGAATGGGTTGAGAAGGTGGAAGTCTTAAGACGGCGGCGTGTTCTCTCCGGGGAGCCAAGTGTTAGGAGAATTAACAGCAACCCCTGATCTTGGCCCTCTATGCTATCTCCCTAATAATAAACTGGTAATTCCCAATGCCCCTATAAGTTACTCCCTTTCAACGCCACAATAACCTACGAGTGTTAAGACGTATTGTCTAACGGGTGTTCGTTGTTCGTTCTGTCATACGCACGGTCTCTGACAAGCATTAGGTGATCGATGAGCCGACAAAGACGTTGTGAAAGATCCAGGGAACCAATTAGATCCTTGGTATACTACGAAGTCGTGGATTAACTGAAGTAACCACCACGAATTTTTGTTTATACAACAGTCTATTCTAGGGTTCTTGGAACATTTCATCTGCCATTATTATTTGGGTAGAAAACTGTACATGAATTCATTGGCGCATAGAACTTTGCCCGTACTCAATGAAATGTACAAGTAAATTTCCAGAAACGTAAATCAAGTTTTATGAGTAAGTGCACTAATGAACAAATTGATAATCCAAATCAAAAACTGAATAGATGAAATGATGTGAAAAAGACAAGATTACATTGGAAATACTCTATTTCAATGAAATAGTTTGCGGAATATGTTAACAGTTTGAATGTATTTTAATTATTAAAAAGTAACAGTTTCTATCTCTTAATGATTGAACACTCGCTAATGAATCTGCGATTGATTACTTTGTGTCGAATTGCTAAACTACTTCGACAAATTATAATTAAAAACACTTTAATTTCTCACTACATACACTTTTATGATAGTTGTAGGGAATGGATCGAAAGTTTTGTTGCACTTAAAAAGGATCCATCAATAAGAGAATTAGCAAACAGATTTTAAGCATTTTAATATACAAGATTACCGAATGTAACATTAAATCAGTAATTAATTAAAATATTTATGGAAAAACGCGTCTGAGAAGCAAGATATCGATATTTTTATTGTAACATATTTAATATGTAGTGTTACAAAAAATCATGTTTTTGATATTTTTATTTGCATAATTCAACGTTTTCGCTAAAACTAAAACAAATGTCTAAAATGTACTGTTGAAAGAGTTATTAGAAGCCTGTGAATGGAAAAATAAATTAGTAGTAAGGTTTGCAATATCAGAATGGATCGGTCATCATTATTCATAGCATATAGCATATGGTTTATAGATTTTTCAGTATTCTGAATATAGTAATAATTAATATTATTTTACATTATAATAAAGAGATAATTTGTGTTAAAGAAGAGATTATATTGAAGCATATCAAATAATATGTATGACTGACTCATGTGAATTTAATAACGTCGAATCAATTATTATCATGTAATCATTACAAATTTATCCTTTATTCTTAGATAATTTTCTTATATTTATTCCTGCATTTATTTCTATATTTATTCTTATATTTATTCCAGTATGTATTTTTGTATTTATTCCTGTGTTTGTATATTATTTATATTTATTCTATAGTGACTATATTTATATGCGTTTATCCTACATTTATCCTATTTATTTATCCTAAAATCATGTTATATTTATTCTAAATTTGTTCTTACATTTAATCATACATGAATTCCTAAATATTCCCCATAATTTCTGCCTACAACAACGCACATTATCGACGATTTAAAAGCGCACAGTAACCATCTGATTCTTACTACATTCTGCAATGTAACCAGTTTGATAAATCGATGAAACAGCGGTATAATAAGCAGACACGTGAAAATATTGTGCCAAAGGAGGGATGTAAAATACTTGCAAAATAGACATCGAAGAAGAGAAGCACTGCGTGGTTAACGAACCAGAATTGCTGATTAATCGACGGTTTCTAATTTATCCGGCGAAGTAAGCAAACACTGGGGGCAAGACAGAATTTCCAGATACCTGGGCCAGGTTTACCGCGATGGAATATTGATGATCACGCGTTTTGCATACGTACCCTCTTCCGGACATTTAGCGAAACTCCGTCGACCGGAAGGTAATTCGCAGTTCGAATGAATTCGTCATGATTTCGTGAGCAATGTTCACCCGTTACATCGTTACAGCCTGTGCTCACCTTCATCATAGACATCCGCCGTGGCTTGCAAAGTACCCCTTGCTTTCGAGCCGGGTTTTCGAGGTGTAAACTGATAGAAATACCGAACGAAAGAGAAGCACAGACGAAGACAGACAAGGGAAGAACGCGACGCCGTAAAGTTTCGGCAGAAAGACGCGTCTCAACGGGACCATTTCGATTTATGGACACAAATTTCTATCTAATAAGTAACATCCGTACGCTTGTACAAAGAACAACGTGCCAAATGACCGACCGACGCATGATTTACTCATAGAGAATTAAAAAAGATATCAAATTGTAAATCGTGGAACGTGCGACGGTAAATTTACACATCGACCTCACAGTCGGCAATACAAACGAATGAGAAGCGTCTTATTACGCGCGAAGTACTTGTTTCTCTCGTGTTTAGCGGCGGGTATCTGGTTCGTAGATTAGGAACGAAGGGGACAGTAACAGTGACCGATAAATTTTCACGGCGACTGTCTCTTACTTGTAATTAAACGCACAATTTAAACGAGCCGTTAATGTCAGCGTGCCCAAACCGAAGTGTCTTCTCCCGGTAGGTAAGTGTTCTGGCTTAATGTTAGGATCAATTGGATCGTCTTGCGTAACGAATAATCGGATAGCGAAACTGTTCAGAAACTCGCAACAATTGCTGCTCCGTAGTTTGAACGAGTTTTAAAGACGTGACAAAATAAGTACATGTTGTCGCTGATCGAAGCAATTTGCGCACGTGGTGGCTCGTAACATTCATCGATCGATCGCGTGAATAAAGAACAGGATTTTATTATGTATGCGTATAAACGAAACACGCTTCTAATTACAGCATTGTGACGACCCATGCCACGTACCAGTCGAACATCTGCGATCCATCGTGACGGATAAATCACCTTGGGACCACCCTCCAATCGCATCTCGGCCATCGCCTTGCATATAGACAGTTACTAATGAGCCAACCCCATTTAATTAACTGTATATAGTTTCGACGCAACTGCCAGACTATTTCTGGGTTAACACACCATGCGTTATCGTCCTTCTTTCGTTTCATAACCTGACTCCGCTCCTGGCGGATTTTAGAAGCATCTGTTCGATTTTCGTTTTAGGATTAATTTTGTGAAATATTTATGCAGAATAATGCCCTGTACACGGATCATGGAGATTAACCATTTGCGGTCCAATCACGTTTCTCTTCGCTCGTAGAAAGAATTCAGATAAATAGATTGGTTTGAAGATGTTTTCATTTCTTTACCATTTGTAATAAATTAAAAATATGTTTGTTACGCACCCTGCATAATTGCAATACATTTTATTGTAAACCCACTTCTTGATCTATTTTCTAAATTAATAAAGGAGCTGTTGGTAAAAGAAAGCACGGTCCACAAAGGGTTAAACGAAGAGAAGTATAAAATTCAGGATTGTAGAATGACTGTTCAAGAAATTTAAGATTATGGAATAATTATCGAAGTTATAGCCGATTAATCCACTCTGATAAAAATATGCGTGTACATGTTACACTGTTTAATCATGAGGTTAGGGTATATACATAATAACATACGATAATGTTGCATCATTATGATAATATTGTGGCACACTATATTTTTCTAACGAATCATGACCTTCTAAATCAAACGGTTAAATGTGCAACATTACTTAGAGCGTGATAAATTTAAAGATAAGATAAGAGATAATGGTAGCTACATGCTTATGTTTTGTAAACTTTAAAATTAAATAAATCAAAGGAATTAGAAATTGCTGTACGTGTCTTGAAATTCTTTCTTCAATGTAATGAAATTTTTTTTAGCAACTGATATTTATTTCATAATATTATAATTTCTACTGTTAGTCACATTACAATGCCCTATAACAGTGAATCACATATTAGGTTTTTATTGTATTAAACATTTTTTTTTTATTATACTATGTTTTAAGTTTATTATGACTTAATTCCCTATCAAGGTCTTATCTGTCCTACATAAAATTGTCAGCGACATATTATCGTTTATTCCAACAACTAATATCAAATAACGCTATCAAACGAAGGATAAAAATTTAAAAACAAAAATTATACATTTTTCAAAGATTATTCTATTTGACCATCTGTGCAATAAAAATTGAATTTCATGGTTATATTATACTACTACACACAATGTGTGAATAAACCATGTACAGTCTTCATTATTATATAATTTAATAGATAAAACTTTAACAGAGTTAAAATCCACATTACATGGTTGTTTTAAAATTAGAAATGTTAAAAATGATCATCCATATCAAAGTCATGCACTACATTTAGTATCATTTCTATGTTGAATATTAATCTTCGTGTATACTAATTCAAATTTTAATAACTAAAAATGAAATGTATATTTATTGTATAATTGAACTATTGGGTAGAGTATATTGAACTATTATGCTTATACGTATATGTATACTAATTATACGTATATCGTAATTATAATCTACATAAGAATTACAATCTCAATATAAAATGTATTTAAGTACGGGTCTTGAATGACCCGGCATTCTTTGTCCAAGGGTTAATACAAACAGTATTGGGTTAAGTTTAGATACAAACTGTATGTTCATTTTTTACTATACGATGTTCACTGTGCGTAATAGCAACTAACATAAAAGAATGAGGTGTATAGGGAAAGAAGAACCAAAATAGCCCTAGTTTGTTAAAAAAAAAAGACGAACCAAGAAGCCTCCGTGGCGCAATCGGCTAGCGCGTTCGGCTGTTAACCGAAAGGTTGGTGGTTCGAGCCCACCCGGGGGCGTATAATTTTTGCATTTGTGTTTCATCATTTAGCAAAAACATTTTTATATCAATATATAAAACTACATATTTACAGTTTGAATAATTACGAAAATATTCCAGAATTAATCGTTTGTTACATAAATCAATAACACGTGTAGTTTCCATTCCTTTTATCGAAAAATTTTATAGTTACCCTTATTTTATATCCACCTATTACTAATAAAATGAAAAAAGGACAAATATTAACATTCAACCATTTAGTATTCAATTTTAAATGATATTGTGATAACATGAGAATGACCAAAATTTTAAATAATTGTAGCAGAATACGAGCAATGCAGCAAAAATTGCGAAAAATATACATATGTTGAAAAACTGAAATGAACGTGTGCTAGACATTCTCAATGATCTGTTTTTATTTTACTGTGACTTTTCTTATTTTGGTTTTACTATTCTTATTTTACTTTATAATAGGAATACTGTACAGTGTTTACTGAAAATAAAAGATATTGTAATGGGTTCAGTAAAATACTGTAAATTCAACACGGTAGTTCACCGGCGCCGTGGCTTAGTTGGTTAAAGCGCCTGTCTAGTAAACAGGAGATCGAGGGTTCGAATCCCTCCGGGGCCTTGAAGCGAAATTAAACTCCTTCCTGCATTATTTTTTATATAAAAATTATTATTCACTACATTTAATTTATGTTATATTAATCAATTTAAGATTGCTATTAAAATAATAAATTTATAATATTTTATTTATCGGATAAAAGTACTTTCCTTAAAAATTGATAGCTTTTTCGTTTAGACTCAATAGTACAAACATTACGCTCAAAAGCGTAAACTACTATTCAATATCAAATCATTGACGGGGTCTTAACGTTTCTAAATAGAATTTTGCGTACAATAAAAATGAAATTTATATACAATATAACAATACGAATAAATGAACGAAAACAAATCGCTCGGAATAATATTTTTGCAAAATATCAGACATATTTTATTCTTTCTAGTTGTACGATTATTCGGTTATTGATTTTCAAATCGAATTATTATTACTTGATTTTGAAATCAAATAGTATTTATTGTGTGAAGCATTTTCACAATATACAAAGAAGAATCTATCTTACAGAAGAAACATGAAATTCATTAAAATAAATACTGCATTTGTATTTGACATGTTCTACTCTGTTTCTGCAATTCTTAATTACAATGATAATTGACCAATAAAATTAATCTGTGTTGATGACACATATGGTGCGTCATTGAAAAATAGAACGGGACATAAGTACTTACCTGCACACGACAACTCCTGTAATAGATTTTCATCTTTGAATTTGTTATGATGGTTATATTCTTTTTCCCTCATTCTGCCATTTTATCACGGTTTATGGTAATGACTCTTCAAATCTGTAGCAACGTCTTCACAAAAATTAAAATCACATTACTGTTAGCTATATGTACATGTTACATACACGCGTGTAAACTATTATTACTCATCGAGAAGAAAATATGACGAATAAACAGTAAATAAAGGTTTATTTCATGTAAGGAATTCGAAATAACATTTAACCTTTGTGTAGTGCTCAGATTTAAATTGACCCGAAATGGGAATAAAATTTTTTATAATTTTTTATAACCTTATTATTTAAAAATACTTAAAGAATATACTCATCGAGAAAATATTAGGTGCCTTCGTTGATAATTTTTATAACACTTGAATGCAATATAAATGTGTTCGATGTACAAAGGATACAATAATAACTACTTAATAAATACAGAATTTGTATACAAGGTTAGATTACTATATAGCATACACAAGTACAATATTTGAAACATTCAGTTAGCAACGCCTATTTATGGTAAATGTAGTTGTACGTAAAGATACATTAATAGATACAAAATTAAGTTAGTTTAGCATATTGACTCACCAAAGGATGATCAGGTTCAATACGCAGTACTTTGACTCTTAACTACAAATAAATAAGCACTGTTTTCGATAGTTTGAAATTGAAATTAAATTTGTAACTGTGTTCACGATATAGTGTTGCCATATTATTTTAATTCTGTAAGGTTGGCAATCCTGCTCGACGGATATATTCAGCAAGGAACTTCGTTGTTGTCGTTTAATGCGTCGCGTGCATTATAACCTCGTTTCCCGCAAAAATGAGTTCGTGTACGGATCCGCTTCGATTGAACGAGAAACGTTTATTTCGGGAGTTGAAAAATAATTTGCCGAAAAATTTAAAGGACACGCGAAATATTTTAGAAATTCGTGACAATGTGTTATACGTGTGGAATGCCAAGGATTTTTGTGTGATGACATTAAACGTTGCAGCAGCACGCGGAGAAAACGAAGAAGACGTATTTTATCAGGTAAGTGATTATTTTGTAATTGTTTGAAATATTGCATGTTTTATAATAAATGAATTGGAGATCGTGGCACAACGTATTTTGCGCTGTGTTTTGTTGTGGGTACACTTAACCTCAACATCATGCTCCACGAAAAACCGCGCAAACGCATGATTGCGTTACTCATATTTAAATATATGAAACGAGAGAGAAGGTTGTTATTATTTAAGTCTATTTTATTAATTCGAAGCTGATCATGTAAATTTCTATAATATAAATCATATAGTAATGTTAGCATTTTGAATAATATACATTTTACTTTAATAAGTATATTATATTGATTTGTATTTAATAGTTCTTTTTTCTTATTTTATATTCAAACTACGAAGGACTAACATTACATTAATGCAACATTTCACTTGCAACTTTGCTTTTTAAGTTTGTTGGCATTATTAAATTAAATTTCTTATATTATTGTGGTTGGAAAGAATTCTAGGGGTATAGACAACAATGTTTTTTTGTCATTATTATTCTTTTCTTTAGGTTTAGCAATTAAGAATTTTGTACATATATTACATGTACATCAACCTGATTTTCTGTGTCGCGATCAGAACTTACAATCTGTCAAATAAGAAACTAGATTTCATATGACTTTATAATAACGACTTAAAAATTCTGTGTGAAAAACTATGCTATGAATTAAATAAGTGTACTAACATCATAGTCCTGATCTTAGATATTTAAAATTATTAATAAGATATGCAATCATAGTTGGACTCTATAATCAATTTTATAATATTTATGAATCTAAAGATAGACATTTTGTATGTTAACGCATCAATTATGCTATATGTACTAAATGTAATTGTAAAGAACAAATTCACTCTGTTGTAAAGAGCAGAATCACATGAAATATTTTATATAATTCATATGAAATGTTTCCATCTTTACGTAGTTTTGTCTTCAACAATAATGTATACCGTCAATTAATGTTGGTATCAAATTATGTAGTATATTCTTATGGTATATTATTTCAACTGTAAACAATTTGATGCTTGCTACTTTATACTTTATTAATTAATACATTTTATAAATGAACATTGCTGTTATTCACATGGAATATTTTAATTTCCATACACAGTTTTGCATCAAAGTACAATATATACTTTTAACCGATTATCTAATTTACATTTGTGCTATATTGTTTTTGTTAACCCAATTTATTCAAGATATATTCAAGATGTATAACTGATTTACAATAAGGGCAAATGTATATATACCTATTAATTCATGCTTACTATGAATTATATAATATTTGAATCTATAAATCAATACTATGCTTTAATATTACCACCAACTTTCAAACATAATTCCCAGTTACTTAAAATTCAATTTTCGAACCTACTTCTCGATTATCTAAAATTCAGTTTTTAAATATAATTCCCAGTCGCTGTAACTTCAATTTTTTAACATAATTCCTACTCATCTAAAATTTATTTTTTGGACATAATTCCCAGCTACCTAAAATTCAATGTTTAAACCCAATTCTCGGTTATCAGAAATTCAGTTTTTAAATGTGATTCCCGGAAACCTAAAATGCAATTATCGAACTTAAATTCCCCGCACCTAAAATTTGATTTTTAATCTTAGTCGCCTGGTTCTCTAAAATTCCTTTTAAATTCCCGAACAGTCCAATGGAATTAGAAGAATCGAGAAGCGCTCAGCGCTGAAGAGATTAATGGTCCCGTGAAAACGCCGGTGACGTTCGGACCTTCGTTAAGTAGACGTTCCTCGATAACCGGGGACCATTACCGCGGTTCGGTGTGTCCGCTTACACGACGATTACCGCGAAAGCGTTTTCTCCGGCGAACTTTTGATTCGGAACGATTAAGCCCCGGCTAAATTATGGTCCGCGATACCAATATACAGCCGCAAGAGGCGCGTGTCCGTACACGCGTGTCCCGCGGGTTAATCGGTGTACGTACATACGCGCACTAGCGGAAAATGATTACGTGGTAAATGAAAGGGAAGCGGTATGGCGGACTCGTGCACACCGAGAATGGGCAGAACGTTTCGTTCTCGCCTGTGCTTTTATTTCATTTCAATGGCACCGTGGGATCAGCGGGTACATTAATGCCTGGGCGCTCGCGAGCGCCACCGCCGACCACCACAGACCAAAGGACCGGTGAGGGGATAATTTATAGGAAATGGGTTGTTCGACGCTCCGGAGTAATTTAATTAAAATAAATGTCTGTACCGCGGAGGAACGTTAACCCACGAACCCGCGGTCCACAACTGCGAATAAAATGCAAATTCAGACCCTTCACCGGGTTACGTATGGATATTCGTAGCTAGGTAGATAAAGAGTACGCGGAGAAGGGGAGGAATAGAGAAGTCTCGGGGAGGGTCCTTTCCGGTTATACTCTCACCGTTCAGGGACCGATCATCGCTCGTTCACCCGTTGATTTGATAAGGGAAAATCCTGAGGAGTCATCTCACTTGTTCAAGAGTTTTCCTCCAGGCTGTATCGCTAGTTAAAATTTAAATACTTTCAGAACTGTGTGAATCTTGGTTGAGAAACAGCTCTGTTTAGTAGTACTGCGGTATCTCTGTATTCATTCTTGAAAAATGGGGAAATATTAGATGAGGATAGCAAAATGAATAATATAAAAGAGTATACGGTTCTCATCCAGGGTTAATAAACAAATAGAAGGTATATTCTATTGTTTATGATTGAAACATTAAATAAATTACACTTGACAATTGGTTGAATATTTTATTATGCAAATGTAGTTAATAAGTAATAAGTTATAATAGTTAGCAACAATAATAATAGTAAGTAATAATAAGTCAAAAAAGTTACTCGTGCAAAGATTACAGAAATTACAGATTAGTATAATATCACATTAATTCTTTCTAAATATTGCATTATTAATACGTATAGAATATTCCACTTAATCGATATTGTGTATATTATAATCGATATTAATATAATCGATATTGTGTATATTATAATCGATATTAATATAATCGATAAATGAGATCACTTACCTTGAATTAGTTGATTTCGAACAGAGAATCGTCAATAACAAAGAAACTGCGTAACAATTATAATCGTTGCAACCATAACTCGTAATAGCGTATTTATACAGTACGTACTGTTATTCTGTAAGCGAATCTAGTTGTGGGTACATTAATCGACACCTCCCATGTTTCTTCGTTTTCGTTGACAATTATTCGAAACCAATTTCACGAACTGATGATAATAAGCTGTCGTTTACCAAGGTATTTTAGCTATTAATTAACGTGATCTACCTGTAGACATATAGTGCCGTTTAAAAGAATCTAAATGTTAAAATTTTAATCGTTGCTATACTTTGACTAGGTTTAGTCCTAACGCACTCGCAGTTCCAGTACGATAAATCTCTCTCGAATTTTTAATACGTTTCAATGTGAAGTTTAAGTCCAACTGTAATTTGCATAATCAAGGATCGTTGAATATTAAGTAGACACGACACTTCAACTTCCTTTATTCGTTTCAATATTATAACAGTGAATAGTCAGTTCTGACTGACGCACCTGACTAATAAATCTGGCAAGGGGTTGAATAATCATCTTACGCAAAAATTCATTGAGACATTACCGATCTATTTTATTCAGGCATTATATGTCTATTGGAATAGTAATAACTTCGTTATGATAGTTTTCTGTGTACAAATATAAATAAGCCAGATGAGATGATTCTATCCAGGTGACTCTATTTACATGGTTCTATTTAGGTGATTTTATTTACATGATTCTATTTAGATGATTCTATTTGCATGGTTCTATTTAGGTGAATTATTTACATGATTTGTCCTATGTATCCAACTATTTGCGAATTATATTTGGCCCTACACAAAATGGAGCACTTTGTCCACCTGGATTAGGAGACACCCTCTTCAGCACCGGCACGAAGTAAAAGATAGCACAAAGAAAAGTACTCGTTCTTTCCTTTCCTCTTATCGGAAGAAGCTCGAAACGACTTCGCATCTCCGGCAACCCCTAACGTTCCTTCGTTCTTTTTTCTAAGAGTCAATTGAATTGAATAATCGTCGCGGCTCCCGAGGGCCACTTTATGTCCGCTAGGTGCATGCGCGTTGGCCGACAGAAATATCGGTCGTAAATAATAAAAGTTAGCGAGGTTCCTCCCTGGCGCGCACGGCGGGACTTTAAACCGGAAGATAGGTGTCGCAGGATACGGACGAGGCAGAGTAGAAGGGGGACGATGAGGTGGGCAAAAGAGGCAGCGGGGCAGCATCAGGGTGTGGGGCGGAGACAAAGACGCGCTATTGTCAACCGCTCCGCCATCGGAACCACCATCCGCCGCGGGAAACTTTGAATCATTTTTATTGCATAGAGTTATCTTTGTTACCAGCGGAACGAACGTCTAAACGCGTCCTCGCTGTCCCTTTCTCTCCCTTCGTCTTCCTTCCCTGTTCGTTCTGGTTATGTCCCTCTCCTCGTCCTCGCCTTTCTGCCGCCGCCGACACCCCTCCTCTTGCACACCCTTTTTGTTCTTCTCGCTCGATGCGAGATAATACGAACGAGGAAACGTTCACACCCCTTTGGCTGCCCAAATGGAATAAGTTCTTTAATTCGCGAATTTACCGCTTCTCTAACGAATTGCGCGTCCCATCCTCGTCGGGGAGATAACAAGCCTTCTTCTGAAACGATGAAACTTTTGATTCTTACCTGTACGACAAGCTTAGATCGGTCGGAACAATTCAATTGGTAGCCTCGGTATCGATGCCCGATCCGGTATTAATAGATTCGCAATATCTTTGTTTGCGCCGGTGTAATCTGCAAGAGCGGACCCTCACGAAACCGCGATATATTTCCTCGGAAAAAAGATGGCAGATCTTCTCGATTTATGGCTCAGTAGCAATTCGGCCGTTCTACGTGAGCTTTTCTATATGCCGGCTTGCGTGAAGGGAGCGTTTTATCTAAATTAAAAGCACCGCCTCGCGGAACCGCGTCCTAAGGTTCAAACAAAACAGGAAATCCCGTCTCAGGCGGTCGAAAGAATGGAATATCACGTAATAAGCAAAATCCTCTCGACGATAATTAAAAAGCAATTTTACGGCGACATTTGTACCTACAACGTTGCCTTCCTTGCCGCGGAGGGGGGTAAATACTCGAACACCGCGGGTAATAACTACACACGTACTAGGGGGACTTGCGCTGGATATGAAAAAAACTGAATGTCCAGGTTTTATCAGATTATTTTCCGCTTTTCATTCGCCGGAGGTATTTTCAGATCTCCTCCCAGTTACGACATTCTAGTTATTCTTAAAGCTTAATCCGCGAAAAAAGTACCGAGCAAACTATTCGGATTAAGTCCCATCGATCAGTGTCCACCGGGGGATGATCCTACGGGAGAGTTCTTTAATTTGAAAAACGTAATCACAGCAACGTTCCTCGGTTATATCACGTTAGTCGTTCTGCCACCCTGTGGTCAAGTTCGCACCCGTGCATATAAGCAAACTCACCGCTGGAGGATGGGTCTGCCGGTTTCTGGACACAGGTTAGGTCCAGCACGCGAAAGTGTACGATGAGGTACCTACAGCAATAAAATTCACGGGAAGTGTTTTACATCGGTAGCCTGTGTGTGCGTTGTGGACAAGGGTGTCAGGGTGAGGGGGAGCCTCGACGAATTCAGTAAGTGGCGGACAATGGCTTTTGTGGTAGACATGAACCAACTCATACTTCTTTCCCCTCTGGCATGCGTATTTTGTCCTACCACGGCTGCAGATACATTTTCTCTCGTATGATGCTTTTTCTCTTCATCGTGCATTGAAAGTAGCGACCTGCGCACGCAAGTAGTAAAAGGGCACCATTTTGAAGCAACGGGGACGAAATTTTTCTCGATTTAACTCTTCGTTCCTTTGATAAAAAGCTGGTATGTTAATTGCTTACAGAGGTATTTTTATATACTGCGATTCTAAATTTTTCTAAGTTTTTTCTTCAATAATCATAATTGATATGTTGACTGTTTTACTTAAGTAGGAATTAAGTAGTAATATTTTAATGTTTGTCACAGATGTATATATAATACTCTCAAGTTGATTGCTGCTTTCTTACAAAAAATGTTGATCGCATACAAATCCATTTTTATATATAAAGAAACTTAATCTTAAATTCCAAATAGCTATTTTAAGTCCCTAGAAGGGTAATCGTCGTTCACAGTTTGTAAAAATGTTTTACAACACTGATAATTCTAGCAGTTTAATTACCTTTATTATTGTTATTAAACATATGTTTAAACACTTACATTGATCGCATCCAAGACTACGTATACCTTTATCTTAAGTTTCTAATGGTATCTTAAGTCAACATTCTTTCAAATTCTACAACTATTTTACAATTTCTTTGCAAATTTACAAATTTACGGATTAATTATGATTGAATTTTCGGGATCGCAGTCTGGTAAAAATAACAAGTAAATTTCGAGGAAAACTATTGAAGATAATAGAGAAAGGGATGTATATACAGATGTAATTTTCGTCCCAGAACCAGTGTCTTTATCTCTTTCTGGAAGTCGTATACTAGAACAATGTGGTTGGTTGTCAAATCTTCCCGTTGAAATACAAAACACCCCACCTCTTGGAAGGTACTGAGCGTGTACACGGCATCCCTTACCCCGCACCTTCTCTATTATCGTCGCTTGTATAGCCTATAAGTGGAGAAAGGGATGCAACTCCCACAATGGCAATAATTCCGCGTTAATAACCCCTTAAGGAGGCTTTCTACAGTTACCGGCCTGTCCCTCACGCAAAAATCAGTGTTTTCCCGGACTACTTCCATGTCGTTCACATTGGAAATTTTTTGTAAAATACACTGTTCAAAAGAAATACAGCATAGAAAAATTTTAGCCAGAAATTGGTCAAATTTGACTGACAGTAATTTCGTGAAAAATCACCGTAAAATTGTTTTTTTTTTTTTTTTTTTAATTAAAGCTTAAAATCTCTAATTTAAGATACTGTTTTAACACTAAAACTACCTACGTATAATGTACAATTTCTTTGAAGTTGAAAATGAAATTGAAACATAAATGAATGAACGATGATGCATAAATCAATACACATATTCATTTTTTATTTTGATGAGAATTAACATGGATTTCAACTGGATCACCTTAAAAATGTTGTCATTTATACTCGGTAAAGCGGTAATTTGACCCCTTTGGTAGTTTTACTGTTAAGATACTAATTTTGCACATGATGTGCAAAAGAAGTTTATGATAAAAGAGAAAAACTGTCATGTTGTAATACATACGTCAAATGCACCTTGACAATGCTAAGTAACTAGCAGATCATCTATCTTTCACTTAACTTTTTTCACCTAACTAATTTTTGCTAGCGATAGTCGAGGACGGGATTTCCTAGTATTTATTTGGACCTGTCACAAGTCTATTCCTCGTATTTATGAAGAGCTACCACCAGTTAGATGTTTCTTAGTACCCACTTGGATCTGCAACTAGTTAAATGTTTCCTACTATCTACTGGGCTCTGCCATTCGTTAAATGTCTTCTAGTACCTACCAGAATCTATCACAAGTAGATACCCAGTTGTTTCCTAGATACTCCCAAGATCGAAATCAAATGGACCTTATTCGGAGACAGCCTACATCCGAGTGGACCATAAGTAGCTCATCACTACCACAGGCAGTTCCTGATTTTTTCGAAATTCACTAGTTGTCACCGTGAATGATGTCAATAATGAAACATTAATCGTCCCCAAGTATCGGATGATCTTTGTAGTCGAGGGTGAGTCGAAGTGGCTCGCGTTTCACCAGGGGGTGGCTTTGTCAGCCTAGGAATATCTTGGCAGGCTAATGCATTTCCTTTACAGTTTTAATGGGCATTCATAACTAAGTTTAATAATGCCGGTAGGAGGCCAACCGTCGTGGTTGCATATCTAATAATTCCACGGTTCTACCTCGCGCAGGAAGTGGCACACAGCACGGATTTTAGTGGTGGTTGCTCGAGTCCATCCCCCTACTACTAGTCTCGGCTTGAAGGCGCACGTTCGACCTCTTTCTCGCACCCTCTTTTCGAACCCGTCGAGTCCCCCATCTTCATCTCCTGCTCCGGGATAAGGATTTTCTGAGGATTTTTAGAAAGCAACGAACCGCACTCTTTATCGTTCACTTCAAGCCATGTTTTGGATCAATTTAATCGCACCTGTAATCAAACTGTTCCGCGTGTCAGATACAATTATACCTAACATTTAGTACTAATCGCGAACGGAACCCTGAGGTTGTGGGAATTCGGAAAAGTAAATTCAAAAATCTGAGGATTTAGGAAATCGATGAATATGAGATTTTGTAGTCTGGAACATTTGAAATTTGGGAATTTGGGAGCCTGGAGA
Source organism: Coelioxys conoideus (assembly GCA_947623535.1). Lineage (NCBI taxonomy): Eukaryota > Metazoa > Arthropoda > Insecta > Hymenoptera > Megachilidae > Coelioxys > Coelioxys conoideus. Next base: position 10,090,650 of record OX392451.1, on the reverse strand, counting down.
TTTAGATATTAGGGAATTTAGGAAATTGGGAACTAGAGGATTTGCGAATTTGAGAGTTTGAGTATTTGAGAATTTGAGAATTTGAGAATTTGAGAGTTTGGGAACTTGTATGTTTGAATAGTTGATAATTTGAGAATTTGAGAACATGAGATTATGAGAACATTGGAATTTGGAAACTTGGGAACTTGGTAACTTGGCAATTTGAGGATTTGTGGTCTTGCGAACTTAAAAACCTGAGAATTTAGGAACTTGCAAACTTGCAAACTTAGGAACATGAGAATTTGAGAACTGGCAAATTTAGAAATTGCAAGCCTGCAAATTTAGAGAACTTGAGTATTTAGGTACTTGCAGAGTTAGGAACCTGATAATTTGGGAATTGGCAAACGTGGAAACCTGACAATATAGAAACGTGAAAATTCGAAAACTGGAGAACTTGATAACTTGGAAACTCTGGAATTTGGGAACTCTATATATAACATATTGTACCACATAAATACAGAATGCTTCTTGTTGAAAAAGCTCGTGTACAAACTTTCGGATACTCTTTTGTTTGCATTTTTTAATACGTCCATCTCGTATATTCACCAAAACGGAAAACTTGAACCCTGTTCGACTGACTTAATCACTCCAAAATCACGTACAAGGAAGATTCTCGGGGCGAGAAAGGGTTCCGGCCTCGCCAGGACATAATGGCGTTTTGGTTGTGAACCAAGATATAAATCCCGGCACCGTTATGTGGCATAGAGCACCATCTTAGCTTGGTCTTCGCGTCGGCGAAGCTAGCGGCGCTGTCTCTAATAAATAACCCCAAGACAATGGACACTGTCCAAAACACGGTGGATCTTACGCCTTTAACTTGGGCACCGAGTCTTAACCCTTGCCCGCTTCTACGGGAGCACCAACCCCCTCCTACCACTTTTCTTCAGTCTTGCCACCTCTACAAACCGACCTTCCTCTTCAGCCACCCAAAGGAGCCCGCTCCACACCGTGCGTTCTCCCTCTCCGGCTTTCGTCTCCTCCTCTTGGAATTATAATGTTTGTTTCTAACAAATTACCATGATAATACCGGGCGTCGCATGGCGAAACCGTGTCTTCGGTGGCACACTTAAATTACACGGCAACGAACAACGTCGCTACCATTGAGAACGCCACCGGAACATCAGCAATGCTGCCACCACGCCGAGAAATTCCTAGAGGGTAGTTGTAATGTTAATTAGCCATTTACCTAACCGTACATCCGTAGACAATCAGACCCCTATTTCGAGGTATTTCAAAGGTTCCTATCTTTAAGGCTATCTGAACTGAAGGATTACTTTCGACTGGCTATTGACAACACTTCGTCCATCGTGTTATTAACCCCTTGTGCTACGATTTATTCGGCAAGTGCGTCAGACATAACGAACTATTAATTGCTACAACATTAAAGTGATTGAAGAAATTTCGAATGTCAAGATTGTTTCCCATTTAGTGATCCTCGGATGCACAAATTACGATTATACCGAAGTTAAACATTCAAGCGTATTAAAAATATTAACGATGTCTACCATAATTGAAGAGCGAGTGCGTCACGGGCATGGCCCGTAGTTGTAGGGCAAGGGGTTAAGTTGAGACTTCAATCATCTTCTCAAGTTTTCTCGTGATCGAACATTCGTACAATTAATACGCAAACTTCTCTTTGTACCAAAATCTTAATTTGTATTTGCACATTGTCATTTTCTCATGTTTGCGTGGCGAGATGGATACTTTGTCCGTTAGGAACTGTCTGTCGAATCGGCCTGGCTCAGTTAAAAAAAGCAAGTGCTTCATCATTTTATTCGTCATAACGGCGCGTTGTTCGGTGAAACGCTCAGTTTATTAGCGACCCAGGGAAAATACTCGTTTAAATCGTCACAGTGTCGAATAGTCTTGTCGAATGCGCGAATTATGTGCCGTCATTACGTCGCAGCGAGCTGGCAGCGGAACATTTAGACGCGGTTTTTACGGAGAGCGACGAAAGCTCCGCCGGTGCATTCCCCTCGCGGCCAAAAAATATGTGCTGGACGATTTTTTTTTTTTTTTTTTTCGGAATCCTCCGCGGCATCCCTCGTACGTTTCTAGTGACGCGTGTTATCGCGATCGTAACGACGAGGGAGAGCGGTGGCGGCGACGAGGCACGCATCGGAGCCGCACGTTGCCGACGATTTTGGAAAATAAAGTTTATCGCCTTCGCGGCCTCGCAGCACTCCACATAATGGCTTGTCCGCTCGAAAAATGTGAAAAGTATTACGTCGTTGCTCGTAGATTTCGACGTAATTTTTATGACGCCTGCCCGGCTCAACGTGTCGGCGAATACGCGATGATGGGAGCGCATTGCAGGACAAAATCTACGACCTTCTGTACCGATACATCACTCGAACAGTTGGGGAAAAACAAGGAGAACACGCTGTTTCAACGAGATTCCTGTTTTCTAACCGAACCGGCTGATAAAATTTCATACCGTCCAACGGATGACAGAGATCCTCCGATATCGATGAAACTCTAATGGATGGACCACCACGGAAGAGTAACCATTTAAAACGTACATTGGAAGCGGTTGCAAGTTTTATCGATTCACTGTACATGGGCCGATATTTTTTTCGGAAAATGTCTACCGATATATCTGTGCCTAAATGATACATCTGTGTATAGATGTTGAAATGCAAGAAATCGAGTAGAGGTTTTCTTCGAGGAATGTCTCGTATTTAGAAAGAAGGCACACAGATCATAGGAACGATTTGAGGCGACAAGAAAATATGTAATCCATTGTATACAGGGTGTCCCAAAAGTGTTGAAGGAGCCGGAAATGGGAGGTAGGTGGGGTCATTCTGAACAACTTCTTCATTTGCAAAAATGTTGTATGGGGCTTTCACTTTTCCAATTTCCACTCTCCCAAGTTTACGATATATCGAATTTAGAAATTCATAAATAATATACTTTATACATTTAGAATTATGCAAATTTGCAAAGTTTTTAAAGCTGAAACTCGTTTTTGTAGTTTCATCCGTAGTAATATAGCGAAAGTATTGACGAAACTGCATAATTGTACAACATAGAATACTTAAACAAACTCTTAAAACAGAACACAATATACGTTCCTAAAAATTTCGACTTTGGCACACACTACTTGATAACAGTATAATTTTACAACTTCACTATATCTCGGTAAATATACAGGGATTCCCAAAAGTGTTGAAGGAGCCGGAAATGGGAGGTAGGTGGGGTCATTCTGAACAACTTCTTCATTTGCAAAAATGTTGTATGGGGCTTCATTTTTAAATTATTAACGAAAAACACCGTCCAATCAGAGCGCAAGAATCGCGCGCGCTCGGAGGCAGAAGTGTAGGCCCGCGTTATAATTGGCCGTGGTCGCGATCGAATCGCGTGCCGTGCGATTCTCGCGTTCTGATTGGTCGGTGTTTTTCGCTAATAATTTAAAAATGAAACCCCATACGACATTTTTGTAAATGAAAAAGTTGTTCAGAATGACCCCACCTACCTCCCATTTCCAGCTCCTTCAACACTTTTGGGACACCCTGTATAGTTGCGTTAATATCTATTAGACTACTTTGTAAATCAAGTAAATTGTTGCCTCGTGGACCCTTCAGGTTGGGGCAATCAGAACATAGGCCCAGAACATAAACCACGACCATGCAATTATCTTCTGAACTACGTTTAATTTAGAATAAATAAACAATAAAATATTCGAACAAATGTATCAAATAAATATTTTCAGAGGGATATCTTATGATCATCGAGTTTGTTTAGATGAAGGCATTTTTAAAATCTTAAAATAGCCTTTGCTCTTTTAAGCAGAACAAATGTCTTTATTTAACGAATTTGTAATCCACCGTAAGTTCATTGAAAGATATGAAGGTTAGTGAAGGTCATTCAAGGTTTTTTATGGTCGAAGGTTGTTTGTGATCGTTAAACATTCGACTTGTTCGATCATTTAAAATTATTTACAGCCATTACGATTATTTAAGATCATTAGCACAGGAAACCATCAAGTTTGTGGATAAATTTGTCGAAATTGCCATAAATTAACGCGTAACTACGATAAAAGTACGATAAAGCCCGGAATTGAAAGAGATTTACACGATGTCGCGGATTTCTAATAAAAGCTACCGTGTCATAACGTTTGACTTTTCAATAAAACGGTCCCGATAAAATGAACAACTTTGTTGACATTCTTGCGGTTGTGATACTGTTGTTCAAATTTAATCTGACTTTTACGACCGTCAGACATATTCGTATGTCTTACGTACGAGAACGTAGGGACTATATCTCGGCTATTTTTATAAAATCAATCCGTGTAGTTTAAAATAAGCACGTAACTTATTTATGCTTCTCACGGTTACAGTATTACACTGAATTTATTATTTGGATATTTTTTGACATATGTACACACATGCCACTGTGACGGAACACCTTTTAGAATTTTATAAAGCATGAAAAGACAGTTTCTTAATTTTGTATAATTAACTATGTACGTGATAATAAGTTTTGGTAGTATATTATTATTATTATAATGTAGATTATAATGTTTTAAATATTATTAAGATATTATGAAGCTATTATGAAGATAATATTATGAAGAACAATTAATAAACTTTACTTTATTAATAGCTAAATTATTTAACAAAATTCATCGATCATTAAATTATACAAAGTTGTATCTGTCATTTCTTGTGCAAATAAACAAATTTTGTAACAATCGCTTCAAAATCGACCGTATCTCTTTCGTAAACGCACCTGCGATCGAAATCTTACTCCACATTCTTATTTTGTACTGCCAGATCGAAAAGCCCCTGCACTCCCTCGTAAATTGTTCGAATTGAAAGCTGTGCCTGCATTGTCCAGAAAAAAGCGTGGATCGGTATCTAATAATTTCTAGATAAACTATATCCTAATGGAAGAAGAAGATAAAATTGGAAAGAGCGAAGGAAAAACAGGGTGAAGGAACGGAGTAACGGGTGAGCAACGTCTGGCTTGGCCCTCGAGCAGTAAATCGAGAAACGGTGTTACGGGTCGGCCCGGAGATAATGCGCAATCATTTCGGAATGGAAATTAAAATCAGATGATGAATCCTAACGATGCCGTTTATTATTTTAATTTTCCGCGAAGGCCATGCCAACACGGGCTACCAACCGTTCCTACGGACGTCTCCGGCTGCGCTGGTAACTCGAGTTCGAGACACTAAATTACCTTCCTATTAGCCGTATAATTACAAGATGGCCCCGGTAATTTCCGTTTATTCCGACTTCGTCTCGCCGAACTGGCCTTTATATTATACGCTATAAGCTCCGCCATTGGCGAACAGGAACCCGCGACCGTGTTTTTCTTATCGTGCTCGTTAAGGCTGGTTTTCATTGGCTAACGACGCTGCGCGTCGATATTATAGCGCGAATATTAAACGACATCGTTACTTCGATCGAATCGTGTTTATGTTTCGCGTTCCTTGGCTCAACGACGATTATAGGAACGTTGTAACGACTTTTATTACTGCCTCGAATAGTTTTTGGTACGTTCGTAATTTAATCTTTGATATACGTAATTTGTGCCAATATGGCGAAATGTCTGCGATCGTACGGAGATAAGTTTTTATGTTTGCTATGTTACATATACTTTTTATTTTTGGATTGGTACTGTCCTTTATATACCTTAATAATATATTAATAATAGCATGTTATAATTGTCACCCACATCGATTCAAATATGACCAGTTTTGTATTTTCATTGCAATTAAATTTTAGAGACATTCTGACTATAATATGTATAATCAAGGATGTGCCTATCGTTTTCAACTTTTTTGTGTATTTTAGCATTATAACAATAATTAGTTAAGCTAATTATTTTAACCTAATAATATTACGCAATTAATAATTGTACTTTAAGGGGTTGAAACTAACTTCACCTAATATACAGTCGTGGACAAAATTAAGTGCACAGTTATCATAAATAACAAAAGGTTAATTTAATTTAACTAACAATGTCTATAAATCAAAACTTTATTGAACAACTATATACATTAAATAAATGTTTTTTTCAAGTCTACAAAAGCATTTCACATTCTAAATTTAGAATTTATTTAAAACATTGTAACAAAACAAAAAATTTTTTACATTTCTGCAATGTCCACTTAATGTTGTCCATGGCTGTACATTAAGGAGTTAAAACTGACCTCACCTATTAATTGTAAAACAAGGGGCTGAATTATTACCACGTTTGTTGAAGATCAAACTTTATGATCGAGTAAGGTCTTTATCACGAAATAATCGAAATATTGAATACACCTTTTTGAATTATCATTGATGACCTTCATATCTCCACACGAACGTACTGTATTAACTATATTATTAGGTATTTGACAAGTTAATATCAGAGGAATAAGAAATAGGGTGGCTTTGAATTGTGAGTGATAAAGGAAATGAAATACTGTGAAAGTATTTATAAGATTTGACATTTCCTGTATCAGCTCATCTATCTTATTACTCGAAGTATAATTTAATCCAAACGTCAGATGAGAACTAAACTAACATATATGTTAGCACTAATCTAACACCCTAAACTGACGACACGGTATCTACATCTACTATGAAATGTGAACCTACATCTGTTTGGAAATGTGAACGTACATGTACTACGAAATGTGAACCTGCATGTACTAGGAAATGCGAACCTGCATGTACTATGAAATGTGAACCTATATCTACTATGAAATGTGAATCTGCATCTACTATGAAATGTGAACCTACCTGTACTAGGTAATGTGAACCTACATCTATTAGGAAATGTGAACGTACATGTACTACGAAATGTGAACCTACCTGTACTAGGTAATGTGAACCTACATCTATTAGGAAATGTGAACGTACATGTACTACGAAATGTGAACCTGCATGTACTAGGAAATGCGAACCTGCATGTACTATGAAATGTGAACCTATATCTACTATGAAATGTGAATCTGCATCTACTATGAAATGTGAACCTACCTGTACTAGGTAATGTGAACCTACATCTATTAGGAAATGTGAACGTACATGTACTACGAAATGTGAACCTGCATGTACTAGGAAATGCGAACCTGCATGTACTATGAAATGTGAACCTATATCTACTATGAAATGTGAATCTATATCTTCTTGTTAACGCTCGTGGATGAAAATAAATTCTTTCGAGCTTGGTTGAATATTGCACATGGTGTGCCGACTTAGTTTATTTATCACAATCTCGAAGGACCACCCGATTGATCGGGATTATATAAATGATCTATGTTCAACAATATACGAGATACTATGTTCGAGATTCTAAGACTTTTCCTATATTCGTTCCTTTGCTATTCAAATTCAAATACTGTTTTTTAACTATCTTTCCATGTTTCAACTCAACTAACTATTCTTTAACTATATTCAACTAACTACAATTTTTAACTGCCAGAGATTCTATCAAATCTATCCGATGTCACCTCGGCCGGGTAGACTTGACGGGGGGGCATCGTTCTAATTGGTTAAATACAAATATACAAATTGTGGAAGGGCAACAAAGTTAACGCCCTACGTGGGCCCCTCCACTCGCAAATATTCTACGTTTTGCTCCTGGACCGTGGCAGGTAATAAGGATCAAGGAGCGCGCTGACCTTAACTAAACATGCTAGAAATAACGGGCTCGAAAGGTAAAATATTAATCTGGCGACAAAATGCGAACAATGACTAGAAAACTACATAGAAAACGCGCGGGTCTTTATGGTTTCCTGAGTTTATGGCTTCCACGGAACGGTCCGCGAACCCTTCGATGGAACGACGGTCTTAGGTTAATTACTATATTCAAATTCCAAATCTATTGTCAAATGTAAGGGCATGTTGGCCTTAACACTACTATGAAATGTGAATCTACATCTACGATGAAATGTGAACCTACCTGTACTAGGTAATGTGAGCCTACATCTACTAGGAAACGTAAACGTACATGTACTATGAAATGTGAACCTACATGTACTACGAAATGTGAACTTGCATGTAGTACTACGAAATGTGAACCTATATCTACTATGAAATGTGAACCTATATCTACTATGAAATGTGAATCTACATATACTTCGCGTTTAACCTACTGAATGCTATCTGGTATCTTAATACAGAACAAAACGTTATCGTCAAACAGCTCCGAGGGATCAGAGAAGTCATAATTCCGACATTGTTTCTCGGTTACGAGCCTTTAAACCTGTCAATAATCGGGATTTTCTGCTTTACATCGCAATAAATCGTTGACTTCTCGCCTTCCATGTTTACAGCCCGCTAAGGAATTCGCATTCGGCTATCTTCGTTTTTCTCATTACAAACACCCACTGTTTTCTCACGGCTTATTATAATGTAACTATAACTTTTTACGAGGCTCGTAACGTCGGCACGAAACTCGTTTACGAACCGTACGTTTTGGTTTCGATGCGTCTGGCATTTTGGCAGGGGTCGAAACTGGCCCATTCAGAGGATGTTATCGCGATCATCGGCTCGATTTCGTACCATAAACGATAAAACGAAAAGGAAACCGTAACTACGCCTTTATGTACAGCATTGCTATTCTTTATGATGCTTTGTAGTCAGAAACAGGTTTAAATGTAGGGCATTTACGTGGCAATCAAATTGTGCTGCTGACTTTTTGCTTGAAAAAACAGAATCGTTCAAATGTAACGTGTTATGTCATTTCTGACGTTAAATGAAATTACGTGTATATTAATTTTGTTAACAAACAACGAATTTTAAGATTGATTCGCGTCGGAAAATTTAGTCTATCAAGTAAGTTTTATTTCAATACAAAGGAAAGGAAATGGTGATTCTATTCCGAAACAAAATGAGGTCTTCCTTGCGGAGATAATTTCAAAATAGCATAATATTGATTTTTAAAAATATTTTAATTGTTATGTAATTTTAATTCTTTATTAGTGTGATTATAATTAGATCAATTATAATAATAAATACACCCTGCAGTAAATCAAATATCGGCTGTAACTCTGATTTTATCAGAGTACGCGCCAAGTAGAAGGTTAATACAGGAATTGTAGGAGTCTAAAGAAAAAGAAAGCACGAAATTAGAACAGCTGCTATGGAATAGGATAATACCGGCGGAATTGTTATTCCGTATTATTTCTACAGTCGTTATTTCATGCTAACAAAGCAAAAGTGCTTGGCTAAGGCCAATATATACCTACTTTGTTTCTAACGTCCGTTACGTAAATTCTGTGCTCGCTTTTCACATACTTCCAAGATTACTTTTCTGTCCGGCTTGGAGAGCTAGGAAGTGAAGGAGGGGGAGAAGGGTTAGGTAATTAAAACCTCGAGTAGGTAAATAACCGACTGCCAGACCGCCACCGGAGAAACGTAATAAGTAGACGAAGTCCGTGGCCTTAAAAAGGGGGAGATCCTTAAAAAACGTCGGCCGACCCCCCTCCAGATCTCCCATTTTTTCTGTTAATTTGAATTTCGTAATTAACCGGCTACGTATGAATTCCCGAGAGAATACATAAAGGTCCTTCCTTTAATTTCCGCGAGGATTCGTTATAATACCGCGTTCCCCTCTTGTGCACGAGCTTGGAACGTGGATTTTCTGACCTCAAAGAGGACGACTAGGATGCGTGGAAGGAGAATGGGCTGCAAAGCTTATTGCCGGAATATTCTATGCTTCCCCGAATGAACGACGAATCCTTGGAAATAAGTTTGCCCTTTCTTTTTGTGTTCTGCTTGTTTTCAGGAATTTTCGGCGATGGGCTGTGACGGTACGCGAAGTACACATGCAACTGTTGGTATCGTTGGCGATGAATGTTGACCATATGGATGAGTTGTGGATGATTCGATACGTTTATACTAATTTTGATAGGTACAGCTTCCCCGAAATAGTAATGAATTTTCAACAATTTATTACTGAAACTTTCAACCTTACAAATCTCAACAGTTATCAATTTTGATCTCTGAAATCTGAAATATCTCGTACTTTCAAATCTAAAATCTTGCAGTTGATTGTATCGTCAAATATGTTTTTTTTCTCTTTTTTCTTAAACTTGTATCTTAATATGTACAGTATAAATAAAATAATGATATCGTTTTAATATGACCGAATTATTATATTACGACATTGTAATATGGCAAAACTTGGAAGGCGCAGTTCCAAATATCTCCCATTACCAACGAATTCCGTTGAATAATTATTTCGAGGTTAGTATCTTACTTTTCTATTTAAAGGGACGTTTAAAGAAATAAGACATTACCGGTGTTAATGGGACAGAAACTTTTAAGGGAAATCGAAATCTTCATCCTTGAAGAGTAATCGAGATGACGGTGATTGGGGTCGTCTGATGGTAAAGGGAGCTTGTCGTAATTACCGAATATTTTTCTCGCCCGTTTCTTCCCCCTGAAGCTGATTGATATTTTGTATTCAAGAGGAAGCTGCATCCCCGCTAACCCTGGTAAATACTGCCAAGAGGTAGCAGGAATTCGGGTCGTTTGATTGGGACTAACAGTTACTTCGCACGGAATTCATAAATGATTGTGACAATTAACGGGACAATTTGGATTTCAATAATTTTATTTATTCCAGAAATTAAATGTCCCAATTATTGATCATTTTAAATTGACAGTTCACATTAATCCTTAGCTGGTCTTTAAAGACATAACATTAATAATAACAATGTCAAATGTTGTTACACAAATTAAAGTTCATAAAAATTGTGAATTTTATGTATTTGATGTTTGAGTGAAAAATACAGTTCCATTTTTATGTACAATAATACGTTTATTATACGTTTATAGCTGATATTTTAGGTCAGTATTAATCGTACGAAAAATATTATTTAATTATTTATTTTTAATATTAAAAAGTAGCTATTTTTGACTCTACATGGGAACGAAAAATTCTTGTAGTTGTTCAATATAATTTATGTTGTTCAAATGTCAGCCATTATTATAAAGTTCTTCTCAATTTGTTTAAAATGAAAGACTTCTATAATTACAAAAACGAAGGATATTAATTAACCATTGCCAGTAATCGTTACATTATTAGCAACTCTTGACAAACTTAAGCCACGTATTATTGATTCAAAGAAACAGAAGAATAATTTGTTCTTTTCCCTGTGAAAAATCTCTACCTTCGCCCCATGTTTAAAACTTCTGACTCATCACAATGATTTGCGAATAATAATTGATATTTTGAAGTATGTACGTCTTGCTCAAGATATATTTCTAAATATAATCAAAGCCGAAAAAGAGTTTTGACTTTTATTATTATTATTGTTTCATTAGTACTGTTCCTGTAAAAATATGTATAAAGTAGATATACCTGTAGCATATTTTATTCTTATAACATATGTATGAAATAAGTGTGCCTCTAGCATGTTATTTTATACATAAAATATGAATTAGCATGTTTAATTTCTATAAAAATATGTACAAAATAGGTATACTTTTATCATTTTTAGTTTCTATAAAAATACACATAAAAGCACAGTCAACGATGGTCCATTTTTCAAAGCCCGCATTATCGATCGCGTTAAACAACATGTTTGAGAAGTTCATCAATTTGTCAAGCGTTATTAGGATAATTCCTCGAGACTACAAGCTTTGTTCAGTTGACCCGAAACATCGTCCGGCCGGAAATTCCGACATAATCCGTGTATGTGCGTCGCAGCATCTTCAGTATTAAGTGACGATTAAACAACACGTGGAACCAGTAGATTCCCAATAAGCGATAACAGTGGACTTTATTGAAATGAATGGATCAGACTTCGGCTGACTAGATTTTATTTTGATTGAACTTGTTGACTGTTATGTCGATAGTGCCTCTCCGAAGATGTTTTACATTTTACCGAGACTCGGGGTGGGCGTACAAAATTTGGGAAGTTGGTGAGGGAAAAGAGTTTACTATTTTCTATTGGCTAGCTAAATTCGAGCGAAAATGGAAACATCTATGACGTATGAAGCTATCTGTGTTTTCCTCGAAATGACCACAGCGAGTAATAAACTTAGGAAGTACCTAGACATGAATGGGAAATTGCAAATAAAGACTCTACGGTTAACTCTTTGGGGCACGGTCGAATTAAAAATGTCCCACCTTTTTGATGTATGGTAATGCATGGTGGGACATTTTTAGTCCCGCTACTAAATATTGCAATAGATGCATTCTCGTGTCGGTAAGACTATTCGAGGTCGTATAAATATAAATTTAATTGAATTATTATTTTTTTTGTTTATTCGTATTGTCATTCCTGCGTTATTAAAAATATACAAATTTTGTTTAATTGACAATGCGATAAAATTTCTGTGCAACATGGGTCTATTTTATGTTCTGAAATTCTGTGGCTCAAAGAGTTAAGGAGGGCGATAACTTTAGAATCTTAAAAAATTGCAAAATTCTTTTTTCCATAAAACGTTAGTGCAACATCTCAAAAATATATTCTGAAAATTTTAAAGCGCAATACGGAGTCCTTTTGAAGTTATGGCCGATTATCGTGACTCGCATCTGGTATCGTGCCGCAATAGCTATGTAGCGGTTTTGTTATCATGTCATCGCTGTGTTTGAAATTCAAGCCACAGAAGCAAATTTGGAGTCTTTGGAGCATCCTACACCATGGCACCCAGACGTACAAAAAAATATATTGCCCGTTTTTGAATAATTATGTGAAGGAAATCTGCTACGAAGATATTTGGGTGGCCACATGCAGAACAATAACGAAAGTTGTAACTGTTCCATTCGGTGCTTCACACCGAAACATCTAAATTCTGGGCTAAACATTGTTGAAATTGCAGCATATTTGGCAAGCGGCATATTCAATGAAGGATTTGCTTCAATCATAGGAACTAGGAACACGTTATAATAAATTATACCTGAAATTTCGAAAGTACATGACAACGAAATCCCATACAAAAAAATTCACAAATATCAGCTTATTTTCGTCGATCGAAAGGTATGGTCGCCCTTAAGGCTGAGGATTCTGACACCCAAGTATGACTGAACTCAAATCAATAAAAAAACTCATTATAATGACTCCTTGGGTCTTATTTCTGCTACTGGTAAAGACTATTATTCTACACTACAAATGTTGTCGGATTGAACGTGTATGTGTGTCAAAGATCGTGCATGTGTGTGAACGTATGCGTGTCTGTGGCAGCGAGGCTCAGGAGTCGCGAGAGTCTTTTGTTTTTTAATCGAATCGAAATGCGAAACGTGTCATTGCCGTAAGGCAGTTGACTTCCGTTTCCCCGAGTGCGACCGTGTAACCAAAATACAATACAGTGAATTCCAACAAGCGTGTCTTCTTATTTACCCGTGCCTGTGTAATAGAACAAATGTATCTAAAGAAACGAAAAAACCGTCGAACTATTGTACCGAAGAAAACTTTCACCGAGGTCTAATCCTCTCGCTGCAATATGTATTCTGGGACATAACAATCCGCGCGTGCGGCAATCCGAATGGCCATTTTATTTCCGAGCGGGTACGATCGGGCCGACGCGAGGACGCTTGGGCGCCCCGGGCATAAAACGCGAAGGAAAAGGTGCGGGTGTCTCGAAAACGGAGGGTTCTTATAAACTCACGCCCCATTTCACTGAAGGTTCATCTTTAATTTCTTCGCGTTTTTTACCCTCCTCCCCGACACTCGACACTCCTTTAAATTCCGTCGCATCCCCCTACCCCTTGCCCCCTTCCCGCCCCTTGCTAACAGACGAAGGAACCGACTCAGCCCCGCGTTACTGTTCGCTCATTTCTCCGGTTGTCTTACGGCGATTAACCGGGTACTACCCTACCCTGAAGTACATCTCTCGACCTATCCACCCCCACTGTGAACCCTGGCCTCACCCTCGTCATGTACTTTTCCTTCTCGTCCACTCCCGGGGACTCTCCACCTTGAGTTCTTCCCTCGGCTTCTTTCCGCCGTAGTCACATCCTTAATATCGTCTTTCTAACATTTTTTTTTTCTTTAAGCGCCATTAAGGGAAACTATATTGCCACTCTTCAGCGGCGCAATCCAGCCGGGTTCAGCATCGGATGCTTGTTTCAAACGGGACACCGAACATACGCTCACCCGGCACCCACTCAAATTACGCGAATAAATTTCCTTTATTTTTACAAGCTCCCTAACTCGGACGAACGTGATCCCCTTCAGCGGGATAGCAGAGCTGGGAATACCGTTGGTCGTACACTTTTAACGACTACGATTTCAGCGCCGACTTATTGCTGCGAGGAAAAGGATTGCCCTTTGCGAATTACCCTCGGACGTGTCAACGCGGCTATTAAAGCTTTGCACCGCGATTTAGAACAGATATACGCGAGGTACTTTTTGATCTTGGTTGCTTCGGATTGAGAAAATGGAGAAAGATCGCGGAGGAATCGTGCGAGGATGTCGTCGCGTGCATATTGGGTCTTATTTTACAGGTGCGTCAGATATAACGAATTATCGATTGCTATAGTTTTAAGACGGGTATAGAAAGTTGAATTAAGGGTCAAAGGGTCCAAGGTACTGAAAATATGGAAGTTTATTATGCTTGAATTGTGAGTGCGTCACGTGTAGTTCGTCCTGGTGCGGGGAGTCAAAGTATACTTTTATTTGAATCATATTTTTATTTTGGTTATACTTAGTAAATAATATTCACTTTTTATTTTATGTTTGAGAACTATTAAGATAGACGTAAATTGCAAGCTAATTTGATAAATTGTTGTTGAATAAAAATAATTTTTTTATTGGTAAATTATTTTTATTTCGTTTATTTTTTTTCACTATTTTTATTGTCTTTTGTTTATTAGATGATGGGCTGGATTAGAATGAATTAGTCATTCCGGACAAAGGCACATTTTCTCTTAAATTATATTCGCGCTATAGTCCGGCAAATTATTTTATCTAACAACCGCTTACAAATCATCACATCATATGTCAAATATCGTCATATATGTAAATAAAGCTAATAAAAAAACTAAACAAAATGTTGTTATGAACGAAACAGTATAGACATTTTTTAAATTAATTGGTTATTTATTTGTGCCGTAAGTGTGAATATGAGTGTCCAAACGAAGTAACGAAACCCATAATACGAATGAATGAACGGGAAAACAAGAAACCGAGATCAACTATCCCGTTTCCCTAACGAATTGAATTCCGAGTTTGTTGAAAATCATGGTTGACGCAGTGTAAAGATTCCACTTAAGCGATCCTTAAGAAACTTCCCGAGAAGGTTCAATTTTATTCAGGTAGCAAAAAGAGCCCCGGCCGGACGCCTGAAGCGTCTCAATTTAATTATCACTCTCCCAAGCAAAGTTACACAGCCTTATTTATCGCGCGAAATGAGGGGGCCAAAGGTAGAGGACTCGGTACTTAAAATGTACAAATCTGACTGTCAGCCTGCTGTCAGGGTGTTCCACCCTCGCACGGCTTTCCTGCTCGTCACAAACGCTCAAGCCCTGACATCTACAGCCTTGCTGGAAGTTACCAAGTGCAAATGTCGTCAGCCGGTCTTTAAACTCACCACGTGTACTTAAAAAGTAATTTTCCACGTACCTCCTCAACTTCGCCGTCGGGTAATGCTGAAAAAATATCTGAGAAATTCTATTCAATTACATGATTTAACCTTTTAAGTGCGGATTTTAATCCCGTGCGCAGCTGGACGGAATTAAAATACTAGGATGATTTGTATTAAATTTGTTTAAATTTTTCAAGTTTCACACAAAAAGATGTACGGTATAAGTCAATCTTGATGAGTCGCGAGGCAGCTCTAGGAAGAGTATACCGATGACTATGGTTGGCTTACGCCTTTATCACCTGGTTTGTGAAAAACGACGGATTTTTTATTTTGAATTAAGAAAATTATTAAGATTTTGTCGAAATGTATGTTCACACCTGTCAAGGCGAAAAACATATGGTAATTTACATATTATCTATTTATTTTTAGTTTAGTTTGAATTTAGATCTAAAAGTAAGGTTAAAATTGAAAGTGCATTTAACGTAGGCAGTTCTTCAATTGAATGAAAATATATTGCCATTACCAAATTATATGAACACCCATGGTTCCTTGATTTCCACATCCTCAAATGCCGTAGTTCCCAAATTACTAGATTCTTAAATTTTCAAATCGTTAAATTTCTACATCTTCAAATTGCTAGATCCCCAACTTTCTAGATTTCCATATCCCTACATCCTCTAGTGTGGTAATTCTTAAGTTCCTACACCCCAAATCTCATAGTTCACAAATTCTTGTATACCCAAACTTCTAACTCCCAAAATATCTACGTCTTCAAATTTCTAGGTTCTCAGATTGCTAGTCCCCAAAATCTCTATATTTCTAAAACCCAAAACCTCAAATCTTATTGTCCCCAAATTCCTAGATCCTCAAGTCCCACGATTCTCTAATTTTTGTGTATCAAAATTTCTAGGCCCCTAAACTCCCAAACCGTCGAACCTCTAGGTTCCTAAATTGCTCGACCCCATATCCTTAAATCGCATGGTTCTCTATATCTTGTACATCCTAATTTCTGCATCCCCAAAGTCCTATGTCATAAAATTTTGAGATCCACAAATTGCTCGACCCTCATATCTCTTAGATTCCCATATTCCTAGATCCTCAAATCTCGCGGTTACCAAATCTCAGCATCCTCAAATCCCGCGGTTCTCTAATTCTTACACATCCATATTTCTATACCCCCAAATTCGCAGACCATCGAATTTCCAGGACTTCAAATTCCTTCATTAACCAGTTAACTGTGGCGCTCCTTTTTGTACGTATACTAGTTAATCACAGAGTAAGTGTTGGCATTAAAATATTGGGCCAAAAAGATGGGTCTATTTCATAAAATACACAATTTTATTACTAATATTGACTTATTTGGTGAACCAGTTAACCCCTTCTCGTGCCATTTATTTGTCAGATGCGTCAGACAGAACTAACTGTTCACAGCTATAATATTAAAACGAACAAACAAAATTTAAATGGTAGGAGTATTTTATATTCAGCGATATTTGACTACACGAATTATAACCGGATCTAAATTTCACGTTGAGGAATATTAAACATTTGAGTAAAGTTTGCTACATTTGAGTCGTGAGTGCGTCACGAGTCAAACTCGTCAAAGTATGGGAAGGGGTTAACTGTGATTTAGGAGTATACTCGTCGTGACAAGAAATTCTGCCACATCTGCATGACGGATATTGTCGTCAAACACACTTAACTGGTTAACAAATCTATAGATTCGCATATCCACAACGTAACCATGCACATCGACTAAAGTTAACTGGTTAAACAATTTGGCCGAATTTCTAAGCGATTAAAAAGAAAGTGATTTTCCTGAAACCGGGATATTTCATCCTTTTAAGTCGATTTAGATACCATTCAGTTTTTCATGGGCCATGTTCCCAAGGGTTGAAAGTAGAAAGTGCAGATCGTGTTGGCACAGAAGGGGTGAACATATTTCATCGTAACACCACCCTAGCGTGCCGTTTGTAGCTACGCACGAGACGGTTTCGTCGTTTCCGTTTCCGTGTGTGCCAGTCAAGGGAATTCAATATCCGAACGAATCAGATATCGAGAAGATTGCAATGGCCGCTCACTTTCGACGGGAAATCGAATTAAGGAAGCTACGAACTGGCTGTAGGACGATTTAAGTATCGGGGATGAGGCGTGCCATTGATTTAAGGGGAATTTTATCAATCTCGGTTTCAATTTCAGCCTGAAATGCTACGAATTTATCTGAGACACCTTTTCGAACCTGGAAATAATTTTTTACAATTTGTGTCGTTATTCATTGAATTGAGTAGTTAATTATAGACGTTAAGTACACTTTGTGGCAAATTTTTAAAATACTCGATTGTATTTGGGATTTGAATTAATGCTTAGTTATTTTTATGTTTAAGAATATCTGCCATTTTTGTGTTTACTATTATGTATCGCTTGCATGTTTGAGATTTTGTGTCATTTTTGTGTTTAAGATACTCTACCATTTTTATGTTTAAGATTGTGTATCATTTCTATATGTAAGATAATCTATCATTTTTATGTTTAAGGTTATCTATTACTGTTGTATTTAAAATTATGCATCACTTTTATGCATAAGATTATGCATCACCTTTATGTTTATAATTACACATTATTCTATGTTTATGGTCATTTTTGTCTTTATATTTAAGATTATGCATCGTGTTTACGTTTAAGGTTATCTTGCGTTATCGAAAGATTTGCATGAAAGTTTATAAAATATTTTTCGTTTTAACATCATTTAATTGCATTTAACAATAAAATAATGATTCCAGAACCTTGAAAAATATCCGAAAGGTTTCAAAGTGTGTAATTATGATTAAATTACCATTACGATTGAAAATAACACGCAGAAACAAAGTGCGGCGAAGGAAATCGATAAAAGTCTCCTCCTTTTGCGCAATTAGACTTTTTAATTTTTATTAGCGACACTCACCGGCTACCTAAGCGTATGCATAATGCCATGAATATTTTCGTCGTAACTCTGCCAACTTGTCTCCTAAGGAATTAACCCTTAAATTAGCAGTTAGCTTCAGTCTCAGACTGCAAAGTCCTTGCGTCCTGGTAAAATTAGAGCCTCTCTTAGGATGCTTCTTCCTTATTCATCTTTTTCGTTATTCCTCGTTCTCTTCCCTCACCGAGATAAAACTTTTACCCACCTTAGCACCACCAAATCACCACTCTAACTACCCTTCCCACGATCATACTTTCTTGATTACGTAATCTCAAATCATTATTCTATTCCATTGAACTGCGATCGATACATTGGTACTAAGTATTGCAGATATGTACGAAAGCAGAATTTTAAATTGTGTAAAATAAAAGATAATTTGAGTGTTCAATTCATGAAATATGTCGTTTATATTTTTATTATTTTAATCGTTTTTTATTTTCACTATACAAATTTTTGCATGAATTGTATTTTAATCAACAATTGAATTATAATGTAATTAAAGTGTAATTAAATAATATGATCAACAGTTAAATTACAACACAATCAATAATTGCATTACATTAAAATCAATAGAGGAAAGAATAAAATAATCAGTACAGTTAAATTAATTAATTAAATGTAGCTTATATGCGCAATTCTCTTTTATATTTCATTATAAAAATCTTTGTACAACTCGATTTTTACTACTTTTGTATTAAAAGCGCTGGCAATTTTGTTTCTGTAGTAAATCTCTAATTAAAAAAAACGAAGTAACGAGTTATTGATAGTAATTAATCTTTTTCAGACTCTGTTCTGAAATTTGTTAAAATTACAAATCGCAGACTATAATCAAATGAGAAGAATCTTCACCCGACAAAAATTTGATAGAAAATGTATACACTGTATGATTATACAATTAATCACAAATTTGTTACTGTTTCAAAAATTAATCAAATTATAATTACATTAACAGATACAATTGTACTATTAAAATAATAGTATGGAATTAAGTTAATATCTTGGAGTAGTAGTATATTTAGTTAATACACTACAACACTATTATTAAATTAATGTAATATGCTATCCATGTCTTCAATTCAATGGGTAGAATTTCCTCAATCGTTTTTGCGTTCAGTAATCTTATTTCTCACAGTTTTTTTCGTCAGTTTTTAGTTACTCTTTATGCTTCACCCCCTACCCCTTATTTTAATCGTTAGGAATTTGAATTATTAATCCCTGCTTTGCGGAAAATATACAAATAACCGAGACAGATAGGAGATTTCAATGCCGGTGAAGTATGAATCGAAAGCCAATGCAAAGGGGTGGCTCCCACCGCCGCAGCCCTTTCAAGCGCCCTCTCTCGATCTGATCATTTCCTCGATTAATTCGATAAAATATAAACTTTTCCGCCTTCTTTGCACCATCGTAAGAATTCTACATCTTTCTAATATTGTCAATATTTTAAGATTGCATAAGAACCGTAAATTAAAAAGTATTATCGGGTATTAACTCGACAGATACGGTCATACTGTTATGTTTTTTATTACTGGCTAATGCAACTATCAATTACTGTTTCCAAATTAATCAGTTACAGCCAAAGTTAAATAAAACTTTCAAATAAATTTTCTTTAAATAAAATCCTCTCACGAGTAACACGGTTAGAATATTAACCCTTTGCACTCGAAGATATTTTCATTGGTAGCAGATAGCAACTGTAAAGTATTTTGGTTGATAGGTTTTGATGAATTCTTTTGACGTTTTTATGTTTCTATTATTACTTGCCACTATCAGTTGTTTCATTATACAGTCGTGGACAAAATTAAGTGGACAGATGTCATAAATAACAAAAGGTTAATTTAATTGAACTAATAACGTCTATAAATCAAAACTTTATTGCACAATTATATACGTTAAATAAATGTTATTTCAAGTCTACAAAAATATTTCACGTTCTAAATTTACAATTTATTATAACATTGTAATAAAACAAAAATTTTGTTACATTTCTGCAATGCCCACTTAATTTTGTCCATGAGTGTATGTATACATCATACGTGAACACTACAGATTTTGTGAAAAAATACCTATTTTAAATTGCTGCATTAAACAAAGTGGTGAGTGTGAGTCACCTTTCAAGTGCAAAGGGTTAAATTCGTGAGACACGCCATCTTTTACTCGATCTAGATAGATGAAACTCTGTTTCCGATTAGTAATTCTGATCGTAGGTATCGAAAACGACGGACGCATGAAAAAGACAGGTTAATATCCTCGTAGAAATACGATTTGCAGTCCGCCAGCAACTCGACCAGCGGAACTTATTAGACTTCGTGCTCTCAGTCCGGAGCTTCCGCATTCCGGAGGTCCCAGGGCTTATTTAAGCCGGCTTCCTAAGTGCGCATACTAAATATGATAATATTGCAACGGCAAAAAACGTCAGCGGTATTTAGCCCCACCTAATTAGGGGATCGTGACTCGTTTGCGAACGTTTCATTTCCTTGGTCTTCGTCTTTTTCTCGTCGGCCACTTCTGACTTCCGTTGGCGACTTCGCGGTCTTATTGTGCTTTTGTTTCTTTCCTTCGGCCTGACGATAAGTTGAGTAACAAATGGACGACGTGACACCAAGGAAACTTGCGAAATTACGGGCGGCTTGCTTCGTTTCGTAGCCTGGCCACTGCTTGCCTACACCTTTGGCGCGACAGTAATTAAATAGCCGGGCAATTTCAAGAAAATTCATCCGAAATTTAATTAAGCTCGGGGTCTTGATCATCAACTTCGAAAAATATCGGGGGCAGCTTGACAATGGACTAAGAACATTCTGTACCTTTGAGTTTTTGAAGGCGTACCTTGGTAGCAACGATAATAGTGTGCTGCATAAATATACTAACATATCGTGTTTTTAATGACCCGAGCTTTGGGTGCAGAATTACAATCAGTATTCCTCACATACTAATACATAATGTGTAAAGTGTGAATCGTGTAAAATAAGATTAGGACTAATGACCATAGCAGTTAATATGCATAGATGAAATCGATAAAAATCGACGTATTAACGTAAATATCAATCTGGGTTTCATAAAACATGATTCGCGAGCGTTTATGTTGGCATCAAAGCTTCACACGTACACAAATTCATTATAATACCTTCATACATTTCACTTTACATTCGTGAGATCCGTTCATGAGGGTTTGTGAGTAAAACGTCTCATAAAGGAAGCACTTTCAAGTAGAGAAAAAGCTATGATCGATAATTTTAGAATTGAAGGCAAACGTTATGCGAAACAAATAGGTCGTTTAAAAAGAGCTGTTGCTGATTATGTTAGCAAAAGACGTAATCTTGATGAGAAGCATTCAGATCACCCTTCAAAAGCGTCACCTCGAGATAAACGTAAAATTCCACAATTAGCAAACAGATTGGAAAAATCTGTCTAAAAACGTTTTATTATAAGATACGAATGTTTTGTACTTACGATTTGTTTTTTGTAGGTTATTTTTAGTAGCGAGAAAAATTTAATCTGTATGGCTTAGATGATTTTTATTCGCGTTGGCACGATATATAAAAAGATATGGAATATTTTTTCAAATGCAACTTCGGTGTTGGCTCGGTTATGATCTGAGCGTGTTTTATAGTCGACGACGAAAGGTCAATAGTATTTATTTCCCGGAAAATGAACAGTAATAATCATATTAACACCTTAGGAAATTATTTAAACCCCTACTGAAACCACAACGTGTAATACTAAATCCCTGAGTTGTCCAAATTAGAGACGCCAAGTGATAAAAAGACAACAGAGGACCAGAAAATTTGCGATTTATGTAAACCCAGGATGTATACTGCACTAGCTTTCAAATACTTCGATGTATGTTACAGATTTAGCATTCAAGTACTTCGATGTATGTTGTAGTTTTAGTTTTTAAATAATTCGATTAAAAATTGAAGTTATCCTAAACTGTCTCAAAGTCCTAGCCTAAGGAGATATCGCACCTTCAAACGTTACTTAACACGTTTACCATTTTGGAAATAAGATACTTATAAATAAACTTTTCAATGCGACATTTGATATAGTTAGATGGATTTCACATATTATGAGATAATTTTGTTGTTATTATTATTCTTACCGCATTGTTAAATGACTTTGGCATTCAAAGCGAGCCAACTTCTATTAGTAATCATTGGTCCGAATTGAGTCCCTAACTTATAAGTTTCTACATAGTTATGTCATTCAAGATCAGTTATTGTTACAACATTCACATTAACGCTAAATAAAGAAGGTTTCAATGTTGAGTACATTGTACATTTAGGAATCTCCTTAACTGTGCAGTTTATAATTAAAATTGACCGGAAATATCAGCGAAGGTGCGAATCCTAATCACACGCGAATCATAGTACCCCAGTATTATAGAACAATGTACTTAAACATCTGGTATCGCGCGTACTAACAAAACTAGAAGAATATCAAAATCATTCAACTATTCAACCACAGTCCGGATAAATTTGATACCAATACCTGAAGTGCATCTGTCTACTATCCTCAACTACCTCTGACTACTACTCCGGACTACATATCCGTTTAACACTAAAACTACCGACGTATAATGTACAATTATTTTGAAGTTAGAAATGAATTTTAAAAATAAATGGACAAGCGATGAAACATAAATGAATACACTTATTGATTTTTTGCCTTGATGACAATCAGCACAGATGTCAAGAAAACCATCCTGACAAATTTTGTAATTTGAAATAGGACATTTGTAAAAGGGTTATTTGACCCCTTTGGTAATTTTAGTGTTAAACACGAAAACTCATCCTGTCCCATATAATCTGAAATCCCAGATGTTAGTTGATACCAAGAAAACAGGGTCTGAGATTCGTTCTCGGGTAGCTATTGTTATCTCTGCAGCAATGAATAGCAAATACCCGCATAACACATATATTTCATGTCGGGGCAGAAATAATACACAAGGAACGCCAGGTATCCGCAATGCTGACCATAACCGGAGGCGGCTGTGTACCAAAGTCGCTGCGCATGTATCCTTAATTCCTTAACGAATCCAGGGGAGCCACTCGATGACTGGCCGATGCCGTTGGAGGAGGATGATGCGCCGAAGGGTGGAGGGGGTGGATTTTTGCCGGTTATAGTTGGTATGAGAAAATAGCAAAAGCTCCTCGCGGGGCGGCCGGACCGGCGCGATGGACTTTGTGGGTGGTACCAATTCGAATCCCGGGATGCCTCGGTAGGTTCGCATGCCCAACCTCCCATCCTCTGTCGTTGTGGAGGTGTGTGGAACTAGCTTCCACCCTCTGAGTGTGCCACGGGACCGGGAGAGCGCCTCCACCAACGATGTCCTCCGTTTCTCTTCGATCCTCGCTGTTGCCAAGACGGAACTCGGGTCCGGCGTTTTACACGACTCGCTGAATAAGCTTGCCCCTGCCCGTGGTGGGGAGAAATTTGCTATGTTGCTGCTTGACCGATTTCCTTTGACTTTGCCGCTTTTAGGGGATTAATCAGGAAATGTCTTTTGTTGGAGACGCGCGTGAAATCCGGGAACGAACGCGGCCCGGTGAGGATACAATCACGGAGAACGTACAATATATTCCGAATTAGGTTCGTAATCTAAAGGCGTGTACCTCTCGTAAGTACAACGGGCCACCCACCCGACGATGCGCTCGCAAAGGTACGGTTAGGTCGGGCGAGATTGCAGGAGAGAAGTGATATATAGGCTGGTCGTTTTACGAAAGGCGGGCAAAGTAAGCGAACGCGAGATCCCAGTTACGCGAATGCGATCTTCGTTGTCATGTACGATTGTATGAGCGCGTTTTTACGTGGACGGAAGCCGAAGAGATGCAGAGAGGACATCGACGAACCGTCTCCCTTTGCCTCTTACCCTCAAACCACCCCCGGTTCTCGTCTCAGCCATTCTATTCGTTCACCTACAACGGGAAGAGCGTCAAAAGGGTGCACGGACGAGGACGGGCAGACGAACAAAGGGAAGAAAAGATAGAGACAGGCAATAAGGGGATGAGCGGACGGGGGACGGGGGTGGTGGAAGCCGCACCGAGTCGACACAGCCGTAATGATTTTGTTTTAAGGGCGTGTTTAATTATGAATCCGCATCCGGTTGAGGCTCCACCCCCCTTTTGCACGGCACACCACCAGCCTCTGCAAGAGATCCAGGGGTGGGAGAGCAGAGAAGCCGGGGGGTGGAGGCAGAGCTGCCTTTCGCGGCGGCTAGGTGGCCCTCTTTCGGCCTTAATTGCAGCGTATATTATCCATGCGGTATTTCTAATTACTTATTTTTGCTCGACCAGCCACTCGCTCGGATGACTCTAATATCTTTGGCAGCCACACTGCGCACATTTAATTGGTGCGTAACGAGCCGGCAGGGACTCTCTTCAATTCGCGCGCCGTATGCCGAGGCCACAATACCGTGGCAAGATTATACTTTGAGGATTCGACGCGAAAACGAGCGGCGATTTCATGCCAGGATGATCGACTTTATGCTGTCTGGTGGAAGTAAATGGGAAACACAGGTGTCGGATCGTGGGAGTGTATTCTCCTTCAATCTTTCGGCTTAGATGGTACTCTACCGTTCCTTTGTTTATTTTTTTATTGAATGTACGCGATGTTCAAATTATCGTTCAGGTAGATCTCTGAATGGTATATCTATTTGGGTCATAACAATTTATTACGACACGTCGAACATAAAGAATTAGTCATCTCTGTAATATTCTTTGAAGAAAGAAAGTTGTAATGTGACATCTGCATTGTATTTAACTGTGCAAGTTAGAGTTGATTGACGACTGAAAATTCGAGTGATAAAAAATTGAAGTAAATAAATAAACAAGATTTATCATACTTGAACAGTGGGTGAATGAGTTTGGCTCGTTATTATAGTGCAAGAAATTAACATCTCATTTTTCTGATTTTTATTTGAAATTTGAACACTGCCTCTCATTTACTAATGTAACACTTGACCAGTATCAAATTAATTGTAACACACCGTCTTCGATATATGTATTTTACAAATGCATAGCTATTATTTTATGAATAATTTCAGTCACAGTAGCAGTATTGATACTTACGTACATTCTTAATGTAAAGATGTCTGTCTGCATTCAGATGTTGCTCTTTATACCCTATTTGTAATTTTTATTTTTAACATTCTACGTTATTTATTTTCAGTTCAATTTTATTTATCCTCTCAAATGCTAATTATGAAATAAAATTTAGTAATTTTGCAGCATAATTTATATGATGTTCTCAAACATAATTCTATCAGTAATCAATTAAGTTTAGCACAAGAAAGCACAAATCAAATTCCAAGAATTACGTTTCACAAATTGCGCAGTCAGCAAAATTTTAAATGGACGACAATAAGTTAATCACTTCGAGACAGTAGATGAATCACTTTAAGGCATTAGGATGATCATGATATGGCAAGGTTGCAAATTAAGACAGTATCAAGATAAATTCCATAATTGAATTGTATAAATTCAATACAATAGTAATAAAACGTAAAATTTTCATTAATCTTTTTTTTTCACTATGAGATCATATTTAACTGGCAATGTTAGCCATTAATGATTATGACGTTCACTGAGTGACGATACAGCACTGTTTATGTACGTACATTTTAAATTTGATTAAAGGTTAAAAAAATGTATCATAAATAATTGTTTGTTACATTTGCATTCATTATGTTTTACTTCGTCTGAAGAAGCTACGCTACCAAACCACATTAAGTATATTAATGTAGTATATCTGTGGTATATAGAACTTTTAAGATTAAAGCTACTGAATTTATATATGTATCTACAATTCCGCCTACATGTAAAAACCAAGTTTCAATTTACCTCTATAAAGACATTTCCATAAAGGTAACATCTATGAAAACATTTTTATAAAGACATTTCCATAAAGATAATATGTATAAAGACATGTTAATGAAAATAACTTAATGATAACTGTAAAAACAGCACCAATGAACAGCGATATAGACGGTGTTTTATCTTTTTATCCTTAGATCCTGTCGATTTGTATTATATTTCTGGCTACATGAACGTCACAATTTAAAGAAAAAATGATCGAAATCCTCGAAGAACATGGCATATCAACATCTGGGCAGTCTTAATCTTGCATCGTAATGCAATAATCGAAGAGGCGAAAAAAGAATAATTAACAGCGGAACTACCGAAAGGATTAAGACTAAATCGCTTATTATTACTTAATTGGCGTAAGGAAGTGGCGGGAAGTTCAGTGGCTTTGCGGGGGCACTTGGCAGCGCGATTACGAGCTCGCAAAGCAGAAGTCGTGGCCTATTATGTTCCCGCCACGCGACAACGGGGCCCAAGACCAGACTGACGTCTGCTCCGGTGGTTGGTTCCACAGAAGGATTTTCTGTCGCGTCGAAAATCACGCTCTTCTTTCAGCCCGAAGAAGCCACTGAATGCGAGGCCTGCCATAATATATCCGGTTGGCTTCATCCTCTCCTTCTCGACACAAGGAGAGAGCACCGCTTCGTTGATCTCGTCGGCGTTGCGAAGACGAAGAAACACGAGGAGCCGCGATACGACGTGCGTCGCGATGATCCTCTCGGTAAGCAGGGCCGGTGAATGAAATGCCCTGTTGTGAAACGCGAGCCAACGTTTGCGGCTCGCTTTTGAGAAGGTTAACCGAGGTCCTCGCTCGGATTAATTTCAACCATGGCGGACGTTCGTAACAGCCGCCCGAGCGATAAACCTTTCGCGCATCGCTCAACCTCGTCTATAGCCACCAACCAGACCACCGTCTCGTGTTCACGCTTCTTTCGCGTACAGGTTACTCTTTTGAGCATGACCGTTGTCTCGTTTTCTGGGGGAATGTTCCTTGGAAACGAGATACATTTTGTAATAACGCTCGCGCGAGCATTCGTTAGGTCGCCTTAATCTGACGCTAGGTCATAAAGGACTATCGGTGATACTGAAATTACTGTCGCTGTTTGTACTCTTATGCCGCAACACAGAAGAAGGTTCTTTTGGAGAGGAACTACGCTTACACGTTGAAATAACTTTTATTTATAAAGGTTCGAGAACTGCGCAGAGATTTACTAATATACGTGTAAAAGTTCGAACGTCCGCGTGACAAGCGTCTTGATCAGAAACTAAGTGTAATCTTTATATAATTTGGACTTCGTTTATATACATTGACTGGTGACTTACAATTTGGTATTTACAACGCTGTCTGAGTGTGTTTGGGTTTTGTAACAATAAATTAAGTATCCCATTGTCGGAATGTATGAAGTGAGCCGCTGACTTGGC
Source organism: Coelioxys conoideus (assembly GCA_947623535.1). Taxonomy (NCBI): domain Eukaryota; kingdom Metazoa; phylum Arthropoda; class Insecta; order Hymenoptera; family Megachilidae; genus Coelioxys; species Coelioxys conoideus. The sequence continues at coordinate 10,062,898 of OX392451.1, read as the reverse complement.
GAATTAACATAGGCTGCTTAACAGTACACTCGAATCTAACGAGGACTTCTTTCGGATGACGCACGTGTAACTTTCAGTTTTCTCATTTTTATTTTTGCGTTTTATGTGCACGTCTTTTCCAGTTTTATTACACAGGGAATTATATTAATTAGCGCAGAATCACGAACTTTTGCCAAAATGATCATTGGTACTTGTCATATTATGTACAAGCTCTTCATATCGTAGTCAACCTTCTGAAAAATTATACACAAGTTCGAAGAATTAAGGATCTTGTCCTTCTATTCTCTTGTCAAAAAGATTACCTTGAAAATACAAATAAACTTCTCTTTTTTGACTTGAATATGCAAATAAACTTTTCATTTATATGTAGACTCAAGGGACTCCCGTTAATTAGTCCATGTATCTTATGAATACTTTCTAGTCATATTAAACTTACCAATAAAATGATTTCTGATACTACTAAATAGGTATTTGACTTATTATTAAATTACTATTTGATTTATAATGCATCTTCTAAACCCTGGAGCTCATTGCCACTCATCCTTCAAAATCTAACCAAGACTATTTTATAAAGCTGTCATACATCATGAATTATTAACACTCATATATGAAATATGATTTATGATTAATGATGAACTTTAGAAATAACTGACTAGTTTTTAAACAAATTATGAAATAACTGGCTACATGTTTAAACAAATTATGAAATAATTGACTACATTTTTAAACAAATTTTGAAACCACTTTAACTAAGTAAGCAATCGATCAAGTTATGCCCCGAGTCTGAACAGAAGATGAACAGTGTTTGAAGAGTAAACTCAGTTGAGTACCACTGTTCAGTTCAAGCCTGTTTTTTGATCATTCTATGATGCGTGACATTGTCTTTCGAGTACTTTCACTCTATGTCCCTTCAAAGACAACTGTCGGTTGCGTACCTTAGTCCCTCGGTGCCTGTTCAGACTTGGGGTTGCTATCGTTCGTTGAAGTCAAGTGATAACGTAACGAAGTTAAGTGGCGTAAAACGCGAGCTCGCTTTCAAAGAAGCAGCTGGCGATGCTGGAATAAGTCGTCTAATGGCAATGACGTCGACTTACGCTGTCCGTTTACCCGCGAGCATTCTCTATTAATTACGATCTCGGTAAAAGAAAATCTTTGTTCGTTCAAACGTTAGCGTGATTTCATTATCCGCCAATCTGAGCAACGACACGACGGTAGAAAGTATTCGACCAGCTCTTTGCCGGCTCGCTAGGAAGATTGCGACGGTCTTTCATTGTCCATTTTCCCCCCGATGCAATCACCTCTGCCTCCACCAGTAATTCTCACAAGTAAAGCATAGTAACGCGGCCACATACTCGAGGTTTTCGTGCTGCGGGTCCGCGAGAGGGTGCGTTCATTCCACACCGTCCCGTGTGGACTGGTCATCCTACCAGAGGACGACACAATTAAAATAGCAATGCTTACCAGCGCAAGGGTTGGGGCGGAGGCGAGGGAATAAGAGCAAGTGGATACAGACAGAGGAAGAAAGAGGAAGAGGGTAGCACCCCGGGGGTACCCACCAGAGGGTGCTGGTAAGTTCTTTCCGCTCGGCTGCAAGCAGAAAGGGAATTATTTTAATTGCGGACAGCCTCGGTCGACCAACCCCTACCCCCGGTCTGGTTCCCCGCTCTTTCTTCGGCCCATGTATGTGACTCTCGACGATCTACCTCTCTCTTTGTACCTCTCCCTCTCTCCCGTTCGTTCCACAGAGCAAATTCCACCCCGTCCCCTGTGTTAAACTTCTACGCGCATTTACGTACGGGCTTAAGCTTACGCACGCCTGCCTAGGTGGCAGGATCAGCCTGGACGAGCGTGCGGGAAAACAGACAGCCTCTTTTGTACGCGAATCAAGCGATGTGTAAATGAATCGATGTCACCGGCCATGTTTTCCCTGACCTCGTTCGCATTCGGTAACGCAAACGTTTCGTGATCGTACCTACAAAGACAAACGACAAGGCCATAATGAAAGTTAGCCGTTTGATACGACGCCCTGAGTACTCTTAAATTTTCTCCGCGTTCCCTTTACGACGATGCGAGGACTAGCAATTCACCGAAGGATATGTCGAGGATATGGTACCCGATGCACTCGCAAATAAGCCTCCCCTCGTGTGTGACACCCTTGTCCCCTTTCGTTTCGCTCCCTCGAATGTCCTTCAGAAACTAACGATAGCGCCGTCGTACCGACCCAATTGATGTTAGACCTGGAAGTCCGAGTTAGTCCACCTTTGATAAGATTAGCTCAGTTAGAGCAATTTGGTCAGAACAACCAGATAAGAGTAGTTGGACCAGTTTACCTAGTTCGACCGTATTAGACCAGTTGGACCAGACTAAACCAACGAGACTAGTTAGATTACTTGATCGAGGTTATATTAGGGAAGCCAATTTGAATAGGAAGACTACTCAGACTAGTTGGACCAGGTAGGCCAGTTGAACTGAATTAGACTAGCTGCACTAGGAAGACCAGATTAGATCAGTTGGATCAAGTTAGACTAGTTCATCTATGTCAAGCCCTTTGTACTAGTTTTAACTCGTTAAATGAGTTGGATTACTTGATCCAGAGTAGATCAGTTAGACCAGATGAGCCACTTAGATCAGATTAAATCTATAGAACCAGTTGGATCGCTTGGATCAGACCAGATCAGCTAAATTAGTTAGATCAGTCCGGCTAATCAGATCAGGTGATCCACTTGGACTATTTGAATCAGATTAGATCAGTTGGATCACTTGGTCTGCGCGAATCGGATTATACTAATTGGACCAGGTTGAACCACTTATACCTAGTCAGACCAGCTACACCCGACTTGGTCTCGAACAGATAGTGACACAGTCGTTACCAACAACGCAAACGAAATTGACACAGTGATCGGAGACTACGCGAAGCGCGATGCCCGTTTCGGTTCATCGGAAGTTTGAAAGGTCCCGGAATAAGATTCGTGGGCAGAGGCTGGGGTTGTCGAGGGAATAAGATGAAAAACGAGTGAGTGAACAAGGGTTGAACCGTCGTTGTCCGAGAGTGCAGCGTTGAAAGAATCTAACCGGAAGTACGTAACGTAGGGAGCGCATGCAGGTTGGTGCGGGTTGCAGTTTTCAAGCGTCCGCTTCCGGCCAAGCCTGAAAAGGACGCGGTTGGCTTCATTGTTAAACGGCGAAGCCGACGTCGTTGCTAGTTACCGTCGGTTAGCAGCGCTGCCGGCGATGACGCAATTACCCGCCGCGGGAAAATAATTAATAACAATTAATCTCTCGTGTATGGCAGCAGTGGCCTGGGTGGTTCTGGCGATGGTGGTAGACGACGACGATGGTGGTGGTGGTGTGGTGGAAACGCGGAGGAGGCGCTATACTGGCCGCCCAGTAATTATGCTCGGATTATAAAGGTCGAGAGCCACCGCGAGTACTGAAGGGCTGTTCACTCGAACTGTTCACTTGGCATTTACACTTGCGGAACACCCTGAATCGCTCGAGGCCCCTTCCGTATTTCACCCTACCGCCCCCCGCCCCCTTTTTTAACCGCCCGACATCCCTCTCCTGTCGTTCTACTACTTGTTTCCTATGCCACCGGGACTGCTAGCTGTTAGCCCACCTTTTACACCGTGGAAACAATGAGGCTGCCCCTTTTCTGTTCCCGGCCCTTTGCCCATCGAGGGCCTTCCGGTCTTCGGGAACGAACTTTTTGAGAATCGAGACTAAAGCTCCTGCCACCTCGCGCGGACCTCGTATTGTGCCGAGTGTTGCGGTCGCATCTTCAAATATTTTCAATCGTCGAGGTTCAATATCCTGCAATATTAATCTTCAATATTGAGGGGGTGAATAATACAGAATGTTCCAAAATACATATTTACTGTACGTCGACGATTCACTGATTATTGAGTAATTTAAACTCATTTTTTATATTTGTGTCAAACGGTGTTTGATGGATTTATGAGTCATTATATTACACTAATTTGTTAACCCCTTTCTTTCGAACCTCGCTTATAGGTGGCATCCACGGGATGACCAGCATTATTAATTATATTAAATATTTTATCGTAAGGTTTTGTAAATATATAAATGTGTATAGTATATTTGTTATATGCGAGCAAGGATTGTTTCATTCAGCACAGTTGTCATTTAAGACTTAAGAAAACGTTTAAATATATTCAGTGACGATCTTTCGGCGAATTGGACTGCCGAAGCGAAAGGGTTAATATTGTACCTACAGGTGTAATGCAAGCGGTCAATATTATATTAGTCGATGTACAATATACGTCAATAATACCGACCCTTGATGATTATTGGGGTTTGCATAATACAGACCGTCTCAAAAGAAATGTACCCATTCTTTATTAAGCCTTGACAAATTGATGGGTAACTTACACACCCGTATGTGTGAAGAATTTGTGGAGAGAAATGATATTAGACGAATTTATCAGAGATTGTGTTAGTCTAATTTTGTAATATTATTCCAACAGTTATTACTTATAATAATATGATAAGTATATAATAGGTATAATAATGATCTGCAGGTATAATATTGTTGTACAGGTATAAATGCAGGTGATCAATTTTATGATAGTTAGTATTCAATACACGTCTATAATAATGATCCTTGGTAAATATTAGAGAGTTGTATAATATAGTGTGCCCAAAAAGAAAATGGTCAACATTATTGTACAGTACTTAATAATTGCGCAATGTTATTTTGTAATGACGAATAATTACACATTATAGTTATTTAATAATAATTATATAATAGTATTACGCTATAATGAACAATTGCAAAACATTATTACATGATAATTATTAATTGTGGTATTACGTAACAATGTATAATCTCCCAATATTTTTATTGGACACTGCATAATCGTACAAAATTATTATTCAATATTTAATAATCGCACAATGTCGCATAAATAATAAATAATTACCCAATATTATATCCAATATTACACATTTAGTGATACCTTCGCTAAAATGTACAATAAGGGACGCCATATTTTATGTCACCTATAAATTAAAAGTTCGCGAGAGCAGAAATTAGTGGCAACGATACATTAATTATTCTGTTAAAGTGCGAAGTCACGAACATGGAACATATTGAGTTGATTGTAAACTGCATCAACATTTCGCGGTTGCATTAATTCTTGGCAAATATGCAGCACTTCTCCTCTCTGTCGCTCTTTCTCTCTGTCCTGCTCTCTGTCTCGCACACTTTCTCCCTCTAGGTATTATCGTAACACCTCTGTATAGCTTGTACGTACGTTGGATCTAGAGCCCCGGACATTTGTGGCTCGTAATGATTATTATACCCGTGTAACTCATGCCCGACGCCTTCATCCTCGTTCGCATTCGCGGATATTGCTGTGTAGACATTGTACACGCGTTTTGTTGCACGGACAACAAAGTTTAGCATCATCGATTTGGATGAACTGTACGATATTACGCGGTATTTTGTTTTGTAATTTTTATTGAAGTTTTATTTATATTGAGTAGGGGTGAGAATGAAGTTCATGGACGTTGGAGAGGTGTGGAATGTTTGTTAATTTTTAGGCGAAGCTCAGAACAATTATGTAGTTGTTATGAAAGATAAATGAATGAAACGATTAGTTACGGTATTCACTATGAGAGGTTAAAAAGAAGTTATTGAGAATTAAAAGTATTAGTTTATAATAATTTTACGATTTTTGTATTATTATATAATGGTACAAATAATAGGAAAATATTATATTTATACCATTACGTACGTAATATTTGACTATTACAATATTAGTATTATTAATTTAATATTATATTAGAAAATTATATTGTATTATAAATTCGAAATTTAATATTTTAGAACTTTATGACATCTATATTCATACATTTTCAAACATCCAAATTACCCCAAGTTACTACGTTACTGAATTTTTAAGTTATCGTATTACTGAATTGACAAATTACTACAAAATTACTAAGATGATAAATCTTTAAGATTCAATTATTTCAAATCTGAAAATTTTTAATTTTCAAACTTCAAATTTGGAATTTGAACATTTGTTTAAAAATCTGTACATTTTTTAATTCTTATATTCTTACATCACAGAACTGAAAAATTACTAAATTCTTCAATTTGCCAATTTATTATTTTTAAATTTCTGTACTTTCAAGTTACGAAATTTTCTCAATTTCTGATAAATTAAAAATTTGCAAATATTTTCCCCGCTTGATCTTTGTCTCTCTTTTGTACAAACCAGTAATCTCTATATCTTAACGCGTCTATCGTTACTTTACACAATACAAAGTATTTGAATCAAATCCCTTATCTCCGTTCTTCTCAATTTTCTTTCTTTCTGTTCTTCCCACGAATTAATCTCCCATTTCCACATGCCTCTATCGATTTTCATTTTTAACAAATGAACTACGCAAGAAACACGCGCGGACCTCCATTTTTTCGCCAAAGAAGTCCACTAATAATTCATTGATAAGTCTCGGTTAGAATCCGACATTGATAATGGAGAACGTTAGAACCATGGAGAAAAGCGGAAGGGGGAAGACTGACTTATTTATCCAGATAAATAATAGGAAATAAAAACGGCCGGTGCCTCGGGACAGGATGAACCGTAGAGTCTCGAGGCCGGGTAACAAATGTCCGCCACTCGATCTAAATTGAGTTAGCTACGTATGGGAAGAACCTTCCCCCTTCTCGTCGCTTCACTTCGCTTCCTTTTTCGACCCTTCGGCGAAAAAGCAGGATATCGCGAGAGATTCGACCCGGGACAACGACCATATTGCTGGCTTTCTTTTTCCACCTCCTCGAACGAAGGCCGGATAGATTTTTCTTGCTGGACTTAATCTAAGCCTCCGATATAAAGCGACGATTGGGGAGACTAGGTTGCTTCAATTCATTTTTTTTTTTTTTTTTTTTAAGACGTTCGTAAATTTTCGAAGATCGCAAACGGTAATTTTTAGGGACCCTTTGGTTTTTAGTGTTATGGTGTGATGGAATTGAAGTTTTTGATCGCTTTTGTAGCTTCGCATGTTCAAATTTTTGAATTTCAAGAAATTTTGAAAGTTTCTAACGTGTTAAATGTCTGATTTTTTTAATCGAAGTAAAGTCTAAGTTTTCACGAATTATCCAATTTTCAAATTCGGAAATTTTCAAATCTTTGAAGTGTTTATTCAGATTTTCTATCCTATCATGGATTCCGATTTTGCAAATTTTGATCTTCTTAGATTTTCAATTCCATATTCTCCAAAATTGAAATGTAGAAACTTCTAAATTGTCAGATATTTCAATATTTTAACGTGTTAGAAATTCCCATTTTCCAAATAGTCAAGTTTTCCAATTTCCAAATTTCCAAATTCACAGTTTCCAAATCATCAAATTTTCAAATTCCCAATTTCTCATATTTTTAATCCACATAGTTACAAATACCTAATTTCTTAAATTTTCAAATTTACGAATATCCAATTTTCAAGAAATTTGAAAATTTTGTAAATTCAATTTTGTAAATTTGCAAATTCTCAATATTTTCACCTCTCGGTCAAGTACTTACCCCCAATAGTTTCCAAATCCCCTAAATATATTACCATATATTACCAGTCCAAATATTATGGAATCTGCATTATTTTTATTGTACAAGGGTCGTTCAAATCAATCCGGGACTTTGTTAAAAAACAAATAGAAGAACAAATTTCAAAGTGTGGAAGGTGGATTTAGTTTTCCACATAACTTCAATCTACAGTTATATACTTATCCCAACGTTTAACTAACATCTGGAACATTGCGGCATTGAAAGATTTATTATTACGACGGAAGCATCGTAGGACATCATTCTTCGTGCATTGTCTTGCAAAAAGACCACTCCCTTTGTGATCAAACCCGAGTGTTTCTTCCGTAAACTCTTGTGCACATCACGCAGAACACGGCGGTAATACTCACTGTTGATAGTGACACCATGGGGTAAAAAATCAACGTGAACACACCGATGATGAAGAATGATGTCCTACAATGATTCCGTCGTAATAATAAATCTTTCTATACCGAAGCATTCAAGGCGTCAGTTAAACGCCGGGATAAGTGTATAACTGTAGCCGGAAATTAGGTGGAAATATAAATCCACTTTCTACACTTTGAAATTTGTTCTTCTATTTGTTTTTAAAAAAAGTCCCGGTTTGACTTGAACGACCCTCGTAGATTCCTTACAGATAGAAATATCATATAAAGATTTATCGGCTGTGATCGTTATCTTTATTTCTTTCAAAATAAACTTGTCCCAATTTCACAATAAACGGCTCGAACAGTATCTTCTTTTTACACCCCCAAAAAAGGCAGGGTGCCCAGCAGTAGACAGAAGTTTCGGAGGATAACCCTTTTCACTTAGCGGCACCAGTCGTTAGCACTCTTTTCCCGAGACCAGAGACGAAATAAGAGCTAGCCCGGAACGTCGTTGCGGTTTACGTCGAACCTGGTGTCTGCCAGAAAGGTTAATTTTAACGAATTTAACGAGGCAAGAGAGGTCGGAGTTTAACAGGATAAGCTAATTGTGGGGTATTGGCTAAGAAGTCGAGAGAAATGAGAACGAGGGTTCTAGAGAAAGAGACCGAACACTCGAGCATAGCCGACGACAACAGAGACGGTAAAAGGGTCTCCTCGCTCGGTGTTAGTCAGGGATCGTTAGCAGACGACAGGCGACTGGAATCACAATGCAGTTTCTTATCAAAGATCCGTGACTCTGTGTACACTCGGCTGCAACATAGGCTTTCCTTGGACGAGCATGTAAACTACGCAATTTTTCCATTTACCAACCTCCGAATCTCCGAACTTTGGACCTCTTGGCTGCTCAAATTTGATTGATTTTCTGAATTATATAAGCGGGTCTTTGAAATTTGCAAGTCAACACTTTGAAATATATCAGTGCAAAATTTAGATATTTGCGAGTTAAAAATTTAGAAATTTGCGAGTTAAAAATTTAGAAATTTGCGAGTTTAAAATTTATAAAGTTGTAGGTTCGGAATTTAGAAATTTGCGAATTCAAAATTTGGAAATTTGTAGGTTCAGAATTTAGAAGTTTGCGAATACAAAATTTAGAAATTTGTAGGTTCAGAATTTAGAAATTTGCGAATTTAAAATTTAGAAATTTGCGAGATTAAAATTTAGAAATTTGTAGGTTCAGGATTTAGAAATTTTCGAATTCAAAATTTAGAAATTTGCGAATTCAAAATTTAGAAATTTGTAGGTTCAGAATTTAAAAATTTGCGAATCTAATATTTAGAAACTTGCGAATACAAAATTTATAAATTTGCGAGTTTAAAATTTTTAAATTTGCTGGTTCAGAATTTAGAAATTCACGAATTTAATATTTAGGCGAATTCGAAATGTAGAAGTTTGCGAGTTCAAAATTTAGAAAATTGAGAGCTCAACAGAGGCTTATATGTTAAAACTTAAAAAATTTATCAGTTCAAAATTCAGAAATGTGTGATTTTAATATTTTGAAATTTGCGAATTCAAAATTTAGAAATTTGTTGGTTGAGAATATGGAAATTTTCGAATACAATATTTAAAAATTTGCGAATTTAATATTTCGAAGTTTTGCAAATTCGAAAGTTAGAAGTGTGCGAGGTCAAAATTTAGAAATTTGGGAGCTCAACAGAAGCTTATATGTTCAATATGTAGAAATTTGTCAGTTCAAAATTCTGAAATATGCGATTTTAACATTCAGAAATTTGCAAGTTCAACGCATAGAAATGTTCAAATTTATAATATCCGGATTTTTAGATATATTCGTTGAGAAATTCTAGGACACCTAAATGACTTGTGCATACTATTTACTAGAATCATCTTCTAAGGTGCTCCATTCTAAATCGATCTGTAAATACGATAGTCGGGTAGCAGAAAGAGGTCGAATGAGATACCAAAGAAAGTGGGAAAAGAACGACGGCTCAGCGAATCATTTTTCTCGCTTGAATCCCACAGTCGATAATTCAAAGCAGCCAGACTGAGACGAGCTACAAGACGTATCAATCGTGTGTACACACGTACACACGGATGGGTATCCATACTTTCTTGGTGATCCGGCGACGATGGCTCGCCAAATCCCTATAGAATTTCTCGGCTAACGTTGCCTTCCATGTAGAAACCCATTATCAAAATGGGCTCATTTCTTTCTCAGCCCTGTCTCCACCCTCTTATTGGAATTTCTTTCCTGTCTGCAGTTATTCCCGTTCGTTCTTCTCTGCCCTTGTTCGCGCCGAATCTCTGAAGAATTAGGTTGATCAATCGTCCTATTAATAATGGAGAAAGGAGAATACATTCTTCGACGGTTCAGGGTAATAATAGCCCCAAAGAATTCGATTTATTTAGCTTTCTTCTTACCGGAGTGGGAAGATCTCGATCGTATAAATTTTTTGGAAAAATCGTTCTCATTCGAAACGTGACGATATGGTTATTGCCCGTGTAAACGCGAAATGTTTATTCTGACACAGTGAAAATTCAATCGGAAGAAAATATGGGGAAATCTTGGTAAGATGTTTATTCTTACAGAGTTTCATATGTTAGAATAAAAATCTTACAACAGGGAGATGAATCAATTTTTTAATTTTACATGTCCTTTATATTTTTGATATTTGATCGAGATGACGTATTAACGTGACGAATAATTAACACGTGTGTATATTTAACACTAAAACTATCAACCAGTCGAAATGACTGGTTTCTGGTTTGACATTTTATGTCATAAAATTTTGTGGCCGATCTTTGGTCAAAATATCTGTTATGTTTTATTAAGCCAATGAATGGTGGTATATGTTAGATGATGTTGCAATATTTATTTATTTATTTTTCTACTTCGTTTTCAATTCTAAAGTAAGTATGCATTTAATGTTGGTATTTCTAGTGTTAATACAGGCGTGGACAAAAGTAAGTGGACAGATGTCATAAATAACATAAGTTTAATTTAATTTAACTAATAACGCCTATGAATCAAAACTTTATTGCACAATTATATACATTAAATAAATAAATTGTATATTAAATAAATGTTTTTTCAAGTCTACAAAAATATTTCACGTTCTAAATTTAAAATTTATTTAAAACATTGTAATAGAACAAAACATTTTTTTACATTTCTGCAATGTCCACTTAATTTTGTCCATGAGTGTATGTGTCATTGAATATCATATTTAATATAATGTACGTTCATTGTACATTTAACTGTGTATATGTATTTTTCTACTTGGTTTTCAATTTCAGGATAAGTGTTGATTGTACGTCGGTAAGTTTGGCGTCACATAAAAGTAATTGAAAGCAATGGAGTATCATTCGTATCGAAATATACAAGTGCCGACGGCGAGAAAAGAGAATTGTTCGTCGCAACATGGTAATTCAGTTTGCGGAATAATGGATCATTGCCCCGACCATAAGACGTTGGTCAGTCCCTCATAAAGCATTCCAGCATCGTTCCGACAATCCCACAGGAATCCACCCCCGTTGCCTTTCCGTCCTGTTTGCCCCTCTGTCGACAAAAGACCTGCCCCGAGATCGACGCAACCAAATGCTCCATTTCAGCTGTATCCTCTTTTTTCCCATTGGCAATTTGTTGTATCCTCGCCACTCGAAAATGATATAATTAAATCCGTTGGGTATAAAATTGTACTTGCTTCGGTTGACGAAAGAACGAATTAACTCTATGCGGACCGTGCTTTCTTTTACCTACAGCTCCTTTATTAATTTAGAAAATAGATCAAGAAGTGGGTTTACAATAAAATATATTGCAATTATGCAGGGTGTATAACAAACATATTTTTAATTTATTACAAGTGGCAAAGAAATGAAAACATCTTCAAACCAATCTATGTATCTGAATTATTTCTACGATCCAAGAGAAACGCAATGTCGAGCGTGGCTCGGCATTGGACCACAAAGGGTCAAAGGTGAATGGTCACATCGTTGTTTTACAAAATCAATCAATGAAGGATTAACTCTTTGTCGTCGTACTCGAAATATACAATACGACAATAGAATTCATATTTTCACTGTTATTGCAGTTCGATTCTGATTATGATCTGCATAATTAAGAATTGATGAATACAAAATGTGCTTAACATTGCAACCTTTTTTATTTCATGTTAATTTGGCCGTTGTGGTAGTAATTGGTTGGGAATGATACAATTGTCAAGAAAGTTAAGGGGTCAATTCGTGACAATGATTACTAACGAATGACGTTGGCTAGCTTCGTATGCCAACCTACTCAAAATCATTTAATAATGCATCAAATCAAATAACAATACTGTAACAAAATCATAGCGACGTCATTTAACAGAACATCAGATACAATGTCAATACAATAACAAAATTATCTTATAATACGAAAATATATATAAATCATATAAAAAATAAATCGTAAACACGAAACCATAGTATCTTATAGAATAAATGTTTTTACTAAGATTTTCCCAATCTGTTTGCTTCAGCGAATGAAAGTCTCGCTGATTTATTTTCATTTTTCAGTCATAGTGCCGATAAAATTTTCGCTTCAACAGTGTGCGGTTATGCTACTATGGTTCTATGGATAGTTTTTGCAGCATTCATTAAATTTTCAATCATATCATAGTCGAACCATCGGCATTATCGAGTTAGAACCTAATCATGGGATTTTACGTTTATGTCGAGAAGACGCTTTTGAATGGCAACCTGAATGATTTTTCTCGTCAAGATTAAGTCTTTTATTAACATAATCGACAACAGGTCTTTTTAAACGATCTATTTGTTTCGCAATACAACGCTTTATCTTCAATGCTAAAGTTATCGATCATAGCTTTTTCTCTAGTTCAAAGTTCTTTCTTTGTGAGACATTTTACTTTCAAGCCCTTATGAACAGATCTTACGAATGTAAAATGAAATGTATGAAGGTATCACAATGAATTCGTTTACGCGTGAAGTTCGATCGATGCCAACACAGGGAGATTATACAAGTTTTGTATTTTTATTAAACGCCTTCAAATCAGGTTTCATGGAAACCAGCATAATATTTACGTTAATATGTTAATTTTATTTTGTGTACAGTACGGTTTAATGTTTAAGAAATACTAGCCGAAAGCTTAAGTCATTGAGAAAATGCAAGAATTCATTATACCGAAAATAATAAAATAAAATAGCTGGCTGTTAACAGCAAAAATATCTTCGAAAATGTTAATTTTTTAACTATATTAACTAAGTTAATTATTAATTATTTTTAAGTCGATGTACAAGTTTTCTATATTATATTTTATATCGATCTATATTTCATTTTGCTTCTGTTACATTATAGTACTCATTGTTATATTTAAAATTTGGTTCTCGTGTTACTTGATCTAACTATATACGAGGCAGTTTTTTTTATCAAATCTCCTCCTCTAAATTACGTTTCACTAGAAAGGGACTTCGTAAATAAATAAAATAAAAATATGGATTAATAGCCTGCAAATTCGTCTAATTGCGTGACACCGTAGCAAAGGAAAGGTATAATTGGTCAGAAACCAACCGCCTTTGTTTCTAATAGAGGGTGACAATAAAGGGAGCAGTGCCGAGGCTTCAAAAGGAGTTCCCCTTTAAAGCAATTGTGGTGTCTTAACAGAAGGCAAGGCAAAGGTAGCCCGATTACGGGACGTTCGAAGAGATATAGCCACTCGCTGGCCACTACACGACCGATCGAGGGTCGTTTCTACCCCCGAACTTCTGAATAGCCTTCGAACCGTTAACCCTCATGGCCCCAACCCCATCATTCCGGATGCAACAGGTGATCCTTTCTCGATATCGGCCCCATATGCCGTGTTGCATCGCCTCCTCGATAGCTCTCACCAACGACCAATTCGCACTCCCTATATTCCTGGTAATTTCCACGTTTTTTTGCATGCGGGGGAACAGCACGACTTCGTGTTTTCGATTCGATCGTGTTGCTTTGTGCGACAGCGCTACAATATGTGCACCCGCGTCTCTATCTGAACAGATCGGATTTATTTTTACAGAATTGTCGTATACTTGCATTTTTTTAACCCCTTGCACTATTATAACATTACACTCGTGGAGCACTTAAAGTTGAAATACAGTAAACTTCGTTTATATTTTTAACACGGTTGAATGCTCAATTTCAGTCTAATTTTGTGTTGCACAGTTGAGGATCTCTGAATGGATAATAGTCTTGACATTCGAATTTTTTTCAGTTGTCTTATAGTTTTAGCATCGAATACTTCGTTATGTTTGACGCATTTGCCGAATGAAACATAGTGCAAGGTGTTAAAAGGGAAAAGTTAGGAGTGAATGTGGAAATTTTCGTGTCCGAATATTTGGGAAACGACATTTCTGAACTCGAGAGTGTAAAATTTTTGAATTTTGTTCATTTTCGGATTTGGAAGTTTGTAAATTTCTGAACTTGGCAGTTTGTAAATTTCTGAATCTAAAACTTGGCTAGATTTGAACATTTGGGAATTCATGAATTTCTTAGTTCGAAAGTTTGTAAATTTCTGAACCTAAGAATACTTATGATCGAAAATGTCGAATTTTTTAATTTATACATTTAACTATTGTGAAATTTTACGTGTGACTTATAAAGAAATGTGATTTTCGATGTTTTAAATGTCTTACACAGTTTCCAAAGTTAACAGAATAAATTATAAATGATTTGCAACGATAATTAACGTATTATCGATCGATAAAACAGATTACACTGGTTTCAAAAATAGTCAATCTTCCTTGGTATCTACCATCACAATTATCTTTATCAGTCCCTCCGTGATTCTTCCCCGACCTTGACGAGGCTGCTTTCAATTGCCTCAGCCATCGGTCTACGTCAAAAACACCAACCCTTTATAGCCACCCCTGAAGACAAGATCGAGGACCCGTTTGAATTAAAGATGGAAACGATAAAATTCGAATGAGGAACGTGGATCGAAAGATCCAACTTGTTCGAACGTCTTGGTTCATTACTAATAATAAACCTCCTTTAAAACTGCGAGCAATTTGCAACTATTGCGAATGAGCTAAATTTTTTTTTGTTTTATTCATAAAGGATTGGGTTACTATAAAGTATTTTTTTTGACTTCGTTAATTTGTTATATAATATGAAAAAATTTTAACAAATTCTTTTCTTACGTTTTTCAATAAAAATTATACCTGATTAAAATTTGAGAAATGTATATTATATTCCCTGAAGCTTCCCCTTTAAAATGAGCCCTTCAGAATAATGGATAATCGAAATTTAATGTCACAAAAAACTGGAAAATGACGCAGTGTAAGTACCTCCGTTTCTGGCAAGCGAGTCGTGCAATTCGCGTTCACTGGCGTTTGCGTTTGATACGACAGTGTCAGCTAATGATTCTTCTTTTTATGTTTAAATAAATATAACAAATGCTCCTTTTAACATGCCAAGCCTTATTAAAATTAAAGTATAAAGTATACGTATTATGTCGTCAAGAAAAATTGGAATTGAACCATCAAAAAATTTAATTTCAATTGTATTTCGATAGGAAATCTGCCTTACGGGAGCTACGTTTCTCGATCCCCACCACTCCTTATCCCCACTACCACTACCTCACTTCCCCCACTCCTCGCTTCGGTCTTGGAGGCTCGAAAATTTGCTTATAAGCAAATTTCAGACGAATATTTCTCCGATTTCCTAGTTCCTTGACCTTGAAAGTCACGTGATTTTCTATCACGTGGTTTCGCGATCGGCCACGATTGGTGGATCACTGTCATTTTCTAGTTCCTGACGTCATCAGAAAATCACCACAGTCTCAAGAGCTACGATTCTCGACCCCCACTCTTCCCATCCCCGCTCCTACTATCCCACTGTCCCTACGTCACTCTCCCCACTCCTCCCGAGCTCCTTGTACTATGAATTTATTTTTCTAATTTCGAAAAATCCGAATCGCCGGGACCGAGGCTCGAACCCTCGATGTTTGGGTGCCTCGGATTCCGAGTCGGGGACGAAGCGCGCTCGGCTATCCCCGCAAGCCCCACTTGTTTACTTACGATGCTCCTTTTAAACTATGCCTCGACGATCCACTATACTACTGCTCTATTAATTTACAGCTATTTTATTTAAGTGACCACTTTCATGTGTTTCCTTTCACACTATTTGTTGCCTCCGCGACTTGTTGTAACTGGTATTAACCCTTTGCACTCTCAAATTTCTTTTACCTACTTTCTTAATTAATATACAAAATGTACATTGTATTTTGGATGTATTGCAGGTCGGATTATATAATTGGAACGAAACTAATGACTTTTGTATGGCAATTTTTTTTTAATTTTGAAGTTTAGACATTTTTCAATTTTTAAATGAGTGGATGGATTGAAACGGAGGTACACCGCGTCGTTTTCCAGCTTATTCTGACATTAAATTTCGATTATGCATTATTCTGAAGGGCTCATTTTAAAGAGGAAGCTTCAGGAAATATAATATTTTTATGAATTAAGAATTATCTAAGTTTTACAGAACATCTTATAAGGTTCATTTTTCGTCAGCCATATTAGATTTCATGGTATCGGCCACCACAAACTTATAAACTCGATTTTTTTTTTCATTTTTGACATAGACCACTTTCATAATTAACACTAAATGAATTCCATATAATGTTAAAAAGACAATCATTATCTGATGGTTCGTTTTTGACAATATCGTAAAAATTACATTGTATTAATTTAGTTCAAAAAAATGTGATGTGAAATAACTGATAAACTCATTTTTTCACATTTTTACTTAGACCACTTTCATAACTATGGGTTCATTTGATCTCGTTCAAAGTGTATATCATTGCAACAGTTTCAATGCTAACTCACTAAATGAGTTAGTTACCAATAACAATGGTTAACAATAAAACCCAAGAGTCGTTACTTTGCCATTAGTATCATTTAGGTTCCAGAACTCTTAACCTTAGCAGTAGAGTCTTTGTTTGCAGTTGTCTATTCCTACCTACGTATTGCTTGGGTTTATTACTTACTACAGTCACTTCTGGGGAAATCCACTCTCGTTAGACGCACGACATAGATTTTCTCTTATACACGAATTTGTTTACCCAATAGGAAGTTAGAGATCGTTACCCTCGCGCATATCTCAAAATTTATACGCCTACTCCGAGTTTTCGTAAAACAGAAATGTGCTTCGGAGAGGCATTCTAAAAACAACCGTCATGCAAGATACATTATACAATATGTACATCATTACAGTTCGAAGTGTTATACATTTGGCAGGAATCATTATTGATTCCATCGCATCGTTTACTCGTCGCTAAGTACCACTGACATGATTGTGATAGATTATCATTTCTTTCCAAAATGCGCTTCACCGAATATCAAAATAAATGACTCGCATGTGAAGTATTGTTATAAGACGCAGAGATTAACACTGCTTAAACGACGTAAAGGAAAAATTATTATTTACATCCAGTTGAATGTAAATGAAATTTCACAGTAAGGCATGTTTATGATACACCTTAAATCTCTCCGCGTCTATTCACTCCTGCTGGCACTGCAGATGCTAAACGGTTTAATTGAATTCCGATTATCCAAAGACGGTTCCCTTAGTCCCCCTATGTCGGTTCCAGGATCTTGTTGTGTTATGAATCAAAAGCAGGACGGTCCTGTGGCTGACGTAATTATTGAGATCTCGATTTTGCAAGGATATCTCGGTTCTCTTTTCTCAATGGCAGCCGCATTAAAATATTAATGACTCGGTCGCGTATCGGAAACAGACTTCGGGAAACGACCCTTGACTTCGCCGAGCATAAATCATCCCCTCCAACAATCTGATTCGCCATTTCTTCTCTTAATCGTTCCTGTCGAAGATGTAGGGGTGAACTCCGACAACTTCGCGATAATTTAAACATTTTTTTATTAACCGCACCGGAAGTGCGGCTGTAATAATTCATAATAAAAATATTGCAACGCTTCGATCGATGATATACACTCATTATATGAAACTTACAAACATAAACAATATTCTTTTACTATATTATTTCGTTTCCCATATCTCATAATGACATCTCATAATAATTCAAAATCATTATCTTTTTTTAAAATAAATTGGAGTACGAAATGTCACTGGCCGAAAACGTTTGCACGCCACTGTATTTAATATAATATTGTGAATAATTTACGCGAAAGTTTCGATTTACCTGGCTCGCTACGATTTTCCATCGTATTCGGTCAATCAATTTCACTTTAAATTATTCTTACTATACTTACTATTCTTAAACTACTCTTTACCTCCAATTAAAGTATTCTTCTTTAATACTTCAATTCATACTTCCAATCTTCGATCAGAATCAGAAACAATGTCTCACAGGTGCAACGTAATAGAAATACTACCGCTAATATTTGGAACATTCAAGTATGTAAAAATTTATGAATGTTGTGACATTTGTGGCCGCGATGCAGTTTTTATATTTTCGATTTAATTTATGGGGGAAGGAAAACTTGTAGAGGAATCAATTTATAAAAGTTTCTCGGCAAGTATAACTATGAGCTACCGTATGTGTAATATGTTTGATTATAAGAATTAACCATGTATTATGTGAAGAACTATTAGCCTTTTCTATACATTTTTTTAAATTTAATTCTCAAGGTTGTATCAATTTTATGAGGTATTAGCAGCCTCTTGCAATCTTATAGATTAACAGTACAGACTTTGTAGGTTAGAAACAACCATTTGCAATTTAATACCTTATCAATATAAGTTTTGTAGCTTAGTGGCAACTATTAGCGGTTTTGCAGATTATTAGCTTCGATTTTGGAGATTATTAGCAACCATCATCAATTTTATAGCTTATTGGTCTCAGCTTTGGAGGTTAACACTAAAACTACCGAAGGGGTCTAATGAACGTCTTACAAATTTCCAAGATTAAATGACAAAATTTGTTAAAATGATTTTCATGAAATCTATGTTGATTCTCATCAAGATAAAGCAATAATATGTGTATAGATTTAAGTGTCATGGTTTATTCATTTACTTTCCAACTTCATTTTTAAGTTCAATGTAATTGTGCATTATAGATCGGTAGTTTTAGTGTTAATAGCCATCATTAACAATGTTAGAAATGATTAATTATAAACTACATATCGCATCATTTAAATTAACAGCAACTACCAAAAATGTTAGAGCTTTGGTGGTTACAAGCCATCGTCAGATAAACTTCGCAGATTATCCTGCAACTATCAGTAATTTTACTTTCCCGTGCAACCGAACGTTCTTAAATCGTCCAGCGTCTCGATTCGTTCGATTTATCAAAGGACCTCCATGAACAAGGAAGCCAGGAATGTCTTGAAATGGAAGAACTTAAGGGACCTCGGTTAAGCCGACTGACACGTTGGCCTGGGGAACATTTTTCTGCAGCCGCACGTGTTTATACGTTTTCGTACGGTTAGGGGAGCAAGGTTTTTGGCAAGCATCAATATACGGAGCACGAAATTCCAGGGAAACAGGGAGATGAGACGGACAACCGAAACTGATACGGAAAAAGACAAAAGGACGTGGAAGAAGGAGGGAAAAAGAAGAAAGACGTTCGGCGAGAGTGTATCTTGTCAGGCACCATTCATCATGGCTGATGTCGGATCCGATTCTCATATTGTACCGCCTTACGTGGATAGATAGATTTCTGTTTGGAATGCTTTTTCCGAAACGTCGAATCCCTGAGATGCGAAAGAATTTCGAGAATTCGAAACTTTGCGATTTTTTCGTAGGTCGTTTATTCGGCCTTGGAAGTTTGGAAACTTGGAAAGTGCAGAAAGCGTAATATTATATTTGTGAACTTGGGCAGTTTGGAAAATTTTTGTGCTCCGATTATGTTCATAGATTCATAAATTTAGGACATGTAGGAATTTGAACATTTAGAAACTTGGGAATACAGAAATTTGGGAACTTGAAAATATTAAAATGTATAAACGTGAGAATTTGGAATTAGAGATTTATATGCTTTGATATTTGCAGATTTAAAAACATGCAAATATTCAAATTTGAAATCCCAAAATTTAGGACATGTTAGAATTTCAAACTCTGAAAATTGGAATGTTTAGAACTTTAAAAGCGAAAAATATTTCAAATACATACAGCTAAAACGGCCTTTACAAACAGTAATAAAAAATACCGATTTGAACTAAATTTTATTTATAAACTTTTACTACTAACAACCAATGTAACTAATTTCCATACACTTTCAATTAAGGTTTATACATAATTCTTGTCACCATATATCAAGCTAACAATTATTTTTGAACATATTCATTAAGTGATACTGTACTAACAATTTCTCCAGTTTCAAAAAATGTTATCAAAAATATATTGAAACGTGTCTTAAGTTACTTTCGTTAAAGTGATAGATGAACGCGATTTGAATTTTACGACGCATGCGAACGGATTCGGGAATTGAGATATCGAAAAAGGGGTCCGACGATTTAAATTACGCGGGCTGTTTGTACATAATTTATATCCTTGTTTTCTTGCCGCGTTCCCGGGAAAATCTGCGCCCACCTAGGAGGAGAGTCTCAATTTAAATTATCCTGAATAATTCTCGCAATATCCGATCTTTATGGCTCGGAAAATGCGGCCATCTTTCCGTAGCCTATAACGACATGATTTCCGCCAGGACATAATGGTTTTCTTAATACCAGCTTTCATAAATCATGAATCGTTTTCAGAGTTGAGTCACTCAAAGTTCAAGAGCTTTGTATACGATTCATGATCATTATTTGCTTACGCTTTATTTCATAATTATTTTTAATCGGAAAGGGATGTATTGGCGTTGTTACGTTGTAATAATTTTACTTATAGATTTTTATTTAAAATTATCTTATAAATTTGCGACTTATTTACGTTTATTTAATTTTAGCGATATAAAATACTTTGTATTCATGCAGTCATTGTTAATAACGAAAATAATTATTTTTGCAATATAAAAACATTATGGTTAAATGACAAGAATATAATTATTGTTACTATTATAATTATCATTATTACTGATATTATTATCATTATTGTTATTTATGCTATCGTTATCACTAACATTATTACTGTTTTATAATATAAACTACTAAAGTATTTTACAATATAAAATAATTAATAATTGTACTTATTCTTAAATATATTGAAAAAATGTTCTTTTCTTATATTTTGTCACTTTTTAGGCAAGTAAATTTTGTAATGACATTTATTTAGTGTCTTGTCAAAATATTTTGCAGTTATTTAAGTCTCGTACGTATAAAATTGAATATTAAAAGTGAATTTTCACTTCAGCCATGATTTTGAAAATATTTTTGGACAAATTTTCCAGTAATATTTATAAATGTTCATATAATAGCATTTACAATTATTTAGATAAATTTTGAAATAGTATTCATAAATGTTTATAGAAATTCTGCAATTGTATTCATGAACGTGTAGATAAATTTTCTCCTAGTATTTATAAATCAATAATTTCCAGAAATTGCTCGAGATTTAAGAAACTATTGAAATAAGACAAGTAACTGCACAAAACGTCCGATTTTTACGTTATCTTTGTTTGTTCGTACAATAGTAATTTACAGTTTCTGGCAATCTGTATATTGTAAATTTATAAAAAATTACTTCAAAGTATTTTGAAGTAGTAACCAGTTTTGATAATAATTGCTAGTTAAAATACTAAACGGCAGATGTGTAGAACATATCGTTGACCTTTTTCACTGAATGATTAGTATTATTGATCTCTTCCACTTGACAAATATGATAATTGATCTTTTATCTAACAAATCGTTAGATAGAAATTTCTTAAGACTTTTTACGTCGTTAATTTTGTCCATTCCATTATACAATGATTAAAATTATCACATAGCAATGTAGAATAAATTATAAATAATTATTCCAAAATTATTGTTATATTCAACTCGACGAATGAATACATAATTTACATCATCATTGATATTTTTTAAATATGGCACCAAAGTGGTACCACCGGCACCCAACAGATACATTTTGTATGGCACCAACATGGTGCCACCGGACGGCATAGTGTTAATAGAAACCAATGTGCGTTAACGTATCGACCTACGAATATCGATAATAAAAGACGCGCTACGAATATCGATAAGAAAAGACGAGCTCCGAATATCGATAAGAAAAGTACGGTGGGTAAAGTCCGCTACGGGGGAGCAGTCTGCCAACCCCCCGACAGTGCAGCCGAAGTTGGGATATGTCTTTGATTAACGACCACGACACCAGATATATATATATAGAGAGAGAGAAAGTACATACCGATCAAAGCCCTCAGACGCACTCGGTAGCACCCCGCTAACAATAAGAAATATCACGTTGGGTAATTTATTATCAATAGCAAAAAGCACAGGCAGCGCATCCGCTAGGACGCAGGGCGCCACTGTCGCCAGTCAAACGATTTCACCGGCCACGATGTTATGAATGGCTTCTATTTATTAGCTGCATGACGATCGTGTCTACCCTTCGTTCACCCCCTTCCGTTACCAATTCGTCCTCAAGCCGCCGGCAACTTGGAAATTAATCGTTTAACTATGAAATATATAGAGTGAACTCTCTTTGGATGGTTTCGCTCGCCGAGTGGTGGGTATAGTATGGTCGCGTTAAGTGATCGCTTAAGTTCGCGCGCGATCAGTTACGGTGAGAGATTTCGAGGGCCGTCTATGTAAGTAAGAATTTGCGACATTGTAATAATTATTTTTAACTGTGGTATGTACTTAACAGGTATTTGGTTGAATAATGATGTATATTCGACTTGAATTCTCATGATCAAAGAATAAGAGCATGCAACTTAAATTACTGCGAGAGTGGGCTGATTTCGAGGGCCGTCTATGTAAATAAAAATTTGCGACGATTGTAATAATTATATGTATATAACTGTAGTATATACTAACAGGTATTTGGTTGAATAATGTTGTATATTCGACTTGAATTCTCATGATCAAAGAATAAGAGCATGCAACTGAAATTACTGCAAAAGCGGACTGTTTTCGAGGATGGACGATGTAAATCAGAATTTGTGACGATTGTAATAATTATACATAACTATAATATACATTTAACTTATATTTAGACGAGTAACGTCGCACATCAATTTAAATTCTAACAATCAAAGAAATAGAATAAGTGCATGCAATTAAAATTGCGATGAGAGCGGGCTGATTTCCAGAACGATGTAATAATTGTATACAACTACAGTATATACTTAACATTTGACTTCGATATACCAATAACTCGGTACATTGAGCTGAATTTAATTAAAGAAATAGAAGAATAAGTGCTTGCAGCTGAAATTATTTGTATAAAGGAGCAGAACGAAGACGGATACATATTATAATACTTATAGTAAGATATTGTCCATATTATAGTACTATCTATATTACTTATTCTGGTTTGATCCTTATTTGTAACAGCAATTTTCTTCCTGTCATACACGCAACAGCAATAGGCATTGTCGTAAACGTTGAAAGCGTTATTCAAATCCTCGAAGCCATACATCTCGTATTTAAATACGAGTCCAGGGTGCGCAGCATTTTGCCGTCCGATAAGGTTCCATCCGTCAACGGGATATTACGTTTCCCGGTAAACCAATGATATATCAGTCTCTTCCGAGCACAACAGGGCGAACCCCCCCAAGGAAAGACACCCTCTTCCCGCGTGTACGGTGACGTGCCTTCAACCTTGTTCGTGGAATCCAACGGTAAACGAGCCAGCCTGAGATTACATATCGCCGAGAATTTATATTTTAAATCGAGTCGCATTAGGAGCTGGCGTTCAGACGTTTTCTCTGCCGGCCAGAAGAGAATGCATGCCGCCATGCGTCCGCATCAGATGTATGTAATAACGTAATAAATAGCCACTTTAACGCCGGCGACCACCGTTGGGACATTCTTGTCGAGGGGCATTATGCTTAATGTTTGACGTCGTCGTTTCCCTTTAACACCCTTGACATATACCCGGGACACACAACCTCCCTTGCGCGCATCCCCTTTTGTGTTTAGATTTCGGATTGCCGGGACGAAGGATGTGCCAGGATCATTCGTTTAATAGTCTTGCTTTCAATAGTCCTACGATTTCTACGGAATTTACCGTCGTCGCGTAAAATATTCGACTTTTGTTACTGAAACAACGGAGTTGTACAATCATTTCTTTTGAAGTACTGTGGTTTGTTGCAAGGACATCAAAGTATGCGACGTTGCAGAGTCATTTGTTTAATAATCTTGTTCTTAATAATACTACGAGTTCGACAAATTTTTCAGTTGTTTTATGAAGTGTTGTAGTTTGCTACGGAAGCAATGGAGGGTGTGACATTATAGAATGATTCGTTTTGTGAAATATTGTGAGGTGTTGCAGGGGCAACAAAGGATGCGACGTTGCAGAGTCATTTGTTTAATAATCTTGTTCTTAATAATACTACGAGTTTGACAAATTTTTCAGTTGTTTTGTGAAGTGTTGTAGTTTGCTACGGAAGCAATGGAGGATATGATGTTACAGGATGATTCGTTTTGTGAAGTATTGTGGTTTGTTGCAAGGACATCAAAGGATGCGACGTTGCAGGGTCATTCACTTAATAGTTTTGTTTTCGATAATACTACCGTTTCTACAGAATTTACCGTCGTTTTGTAAAATATTGTGGTTTGTTGCAGCAACATCCGAGGATGTGACATTGGATCATTCGTTTAATAATCTTGCTTTCGATAAAGCGTCAAGAACTCAATTTTGGCTACGAAATGATTTTCATATCGAAATTTTGATACATAGGAATTTGAGAATCTAGAAATTTGAATGCACAGAAATTGGAGGATCTACAGATTTGGATACATAGGAATTTGAAGACCCAGAAATTAGGATACGTAGATGTTTGAGGACCTACACATTTGTATACATAGGAATTTGAAGACCCAGAAATTAGGATACAGAGATGTTTGAGGACCTACAAATTTGTGTACGTAGAAATTTGAAGACCTATAAATTTGAATGTATTGGAATTTGAGGACCTAGAAGTTAGGAAACGATGGAATTTAAAATTGCACAAATTTCATGATCCGCAGATTTGGAGAATTTTATAAATAACGACGAGTTGAACTTATCAATCTTGAAATGTTCAAACACAATTCGTTGATAACAATAATTTGTATCGGTAATTTAAGTGGCATGATGAACAAGGACAGACAACACGAGGTAACCGCATTAACTTGCTCCCAACTAATTGACTAGCCCGGAGTTTTCCTATGTAAATGTTTGCAAAACTTGTTCTCAAGCAGCTTATACCGGTGACAACTTTTAATCAGTCCCCGTAACGAATTCTACCGTGCTGTAACCTCGGTAAAACTCTTATAATCAAGACGAAAAAAAAGGAGGAAGAAGAAGACAGATACGACAGAGGTGAAGTTGCTCCACGTAGAATACATATATCGAGGCACGGGAGGAGGAAAATGTATAAAGAACATTTAAAGATGAAAGTTAGTTCAACTCGGGCGGCAGCCACCATAAATATTTCATAAGGATGAAAAATCAGAGCGAAATAAGAGATACTTCCATGAGGTTGGATCCATCGGACTGTTGCAATTTTTATATAATATATATATTTTTTTTAATGTCCTACGAGTAGGTTTTGAATACACTATCGCATTACGATAGCAATGCGTAATTGAATTGTAGAAACATGGAAATTTCAAAAGATTTAAATGTAAAATAGATGTTGGAAATTGGCATTTAGAAATTTGTAATTTAGACATTCGAGTATTTGAGAATTTATAAATTTTGAGATTTGAAGATTTGTAATTTAGGAATTTTGATACGTACAAATTTATAGTTTGGAAATATTTGTGTTTTGGAATTTGGAATTTGAGAATTTGTGCATTGTGGAATTGAAGATTTGGCAATTTATAATTAGAAAATTTGGAATTTGGAAATTCGTAATTTAGAAATTTAGGCATTTGCGAACTTGTAATTAAAAAATTTGAGTATTTGAAATTTAAAAATATGGAAATTTGAGTATCTGGGAATTTAGGAGATATGGAAATTCGAAATTTCGTGAATTTTGGTATGTCGAAATTTGCAATTGAGAATATCGGTATTCGCGAATTTGTAATTTAGGAATTTAAGTATTTATGAATTTGGGGATTTGGAAATGTATAATTAGAACATTTGTAATTTCAAAATTTAAGAGATGGAAATTTGTAATTTGGAAAATTGAGTGTTTGTGAATTTGGAAATTTGTAATTTGGAAAATTGAGTATTTGTGAATTTGGAAATTTGGAAATTTGGAAATTTGGAAATTTGTAATTTAGAAAATTGAGTATTTGTGAATTTGGAGATTTGGAAATTTAAAATTAAAAAATTTGGAAATATGAGAGTTAGAATTAGGGAATTTGAGTACTTGTGAACTTGAAAATTTAAAATTAGAAAATCTGTAATTTGGAAATTTCTGTGTTCAGAAATTTTTTATTTGGAAATCCGAGTATTGAAGAATTGAGAAATATATAATTTGGAAATTTCTAATTTGAAAATTGATAGTAGCAGTAACATTGCACGAACAAAAGTAAGTTATTAAATTCACCAATCAAACTCCATAATCGTAGATGAGTTGATAGAAAGACCTCGTTAAGGGACAATAATAAAACAATTAACAGCTCAAGAAGCAGAAAAAGGTTCGATCAGCAAGTAACAAAACGTATTTTTTTGGTCACAAAAGACCGCGGACCGTTTATAAAAGCCCCGAAAATGTTGGAGGGGTGACAAGTACAATGTCTCGCCGAATTTTTATTCCGACCATCACAGAACTCACCCTCTTTACATCGTCTGGCAGACTCGCCCATCCCTTGCAGCCAGAACTACCTCGCCTCCATTCAATTTGCCAGGTTATTTTTCAGCCGAGGCTGTACTTAACGGGACCGTGCGTTTACGTGGACAACGATTTTTCATGGTGCAACATGCATCGCGTGCATTCACGATGGTCACTCGTCGTACAAGAAGGATGTCATCGGTTGGAACGATCCTTTGTACGAAATGGGTGAGGGTGCTTGCAGTAGAAAATGCAAGTTTATTTGTGTGTTACTTTTTTGTTTCAAGGTTGTTTCTAAACGATTCGGTGTCACCGATGTGACGTATGGGAGTTGGGAGTGTCTGTTGATAGATACGATAGTTAAACCGATAACGAATGTAAGTTTTAATATAATCTTGATGTAGAATACGTACTTGAGATCACGGACGATTATATGACTTACTAGTGTCGAAGGTTTTTAGTATTTATTGAGAATAGTGAAATATTAATATTGTGTGGCAGCTTTCTACCTAACTAGAAGAGAACAAATTATACTAACAAGACTAAGGATAGGTCACATGAAACTAATCCATCAGTACTTGATATCTAAATACGATAGACCGCTTTGTGAAAATTCTAATTCAGTACTATCTATTAAACATATTTTACTGGAATGCCCAATTAGTGCAAATATTAGAACCAATGAGAAATTACCTGCTGATATTAAACAATGTTGACATGACAGAAAACATATAAAAGGAATAATAACTTGTCTTAAGGGACGCAAAATAATCGATGATGTCTAAAATACAGTTCGATTTAGAAAATAAATGATTGATATAACTCAATAGTATAACACAATATGTAGGAACATAACTATGTATATAAATGTGGTCGCTAATGACTAAAAAACTAATGCGACATTAAGTAACTAAATAAAAAAAATGTGAAAATTTAATTGTAAATTTGAAAAAGGGGATTGCATACTTGGGAATTGCATTTTTTGACATATGGGTATTTGAAATTTTAGAATTTGGTATTTTAACACTAGATTTACCAGTTATTTGAGTATACCTATTTCTACCAAAAACCAGTCTTTATTTACTTTTAAATAGAAAGTAAGTTTTTATTTACTTTAAAAAAATATAAGATGCAATAGAAATTTTGAATTGAAATTACAAGACCAGTTATTTTCACTGGTCTGGTAAATCTAGTATTAAATACTATACAATTTGGACATTTTAAATACTGAATTTGTGAATTTGGGAAGTTGCAACATTGTAAATTTCTAATTTTTATATCTTGGAAATTTGGAAATTTGAGAATTGGGAATATGGAATTTGAAAAATTAGAAATTTGATAATTTCAAAACTTAAACATTTTGAAATTTTTGAACTTGGAAACTGGGGGATGTGTGAATTTTTGGAAGTTGGAAACTTATATACTGGAATACTTTAAAATTTGGGAATTTGAAAACTTAGAAATTGGTATCTTGGAAACGTAGAAACATTGAGGTTATAAAATTTGGAATTTTGAAAGTTTGTACACTTGGAAATTTAAAAATAAAAAATGTCGAAAATATGGATACGCAGAAATATCCGAATTTTAATAATCAAAAATTTGAATGTTTTTGGAGTATTAAACAACAGTAAAATATGAAAATTAACAAATGTCTAAGTATGAAAAGTCACGAATCTTCTCTGTATGACAACGTACAGTCATGGACAAAATTAAGTGGACATTGCAGAAATGTACAAAATTATTTGATTCGTTACAATATTTTAAATAAATTTTAAATTTAGAACGTGAAATGCTTTTGTAGACTTGAAAAAGCATTTATTTAATGTACATAACCTTTTGTTATTTATGATACCTGTCCACTTAATTTTGTCCACGACTGTATATCCCGAACGGTAATAAAATATCTCTCAATCCTTGTTTCTCGTCTCTTACCAAGATTTGTACCAGTGACGTAGCTCAAAAACTTACGTGTTATACGTACTTCCGGTATTACCGGTGGGGCCAAACAATTAAGGATACTCGCGCGTGTCCGCTTGTAAATGCACATGCGCGTAACTCGCGAGATATTTTACAATTACTGCGAAATCCATTAAGGCAAACCGAAACAACGTCGTGCACGGGAGGCTCGACTTCTCGTGTACGTGTGAATGCGCAACTGTAGGAAATTCAGAATGCGACGAGAAGTTCTTGCGAAGTTGCACGGGTTTCCTCTTCGTCCACGTAGCAAGGCGAGTCCCGCTTCGGGTTGGTTGAAAACACGCCCCGTGCAACCCGCGTTATTTATTTATTTATTTCGAGCCACGATGAACGCCCTCGCGAATCCCATTTTGTGGTTCACTGCCGGGTTACGAGTCTAGCTGCAACGGCTTCCTGCATTCCGCACGGATTAAATCGTCGATTACATACAGCTCTCGATATAGGGAAGCGTTTCGCAAATTTTCTAATACTTAATAATATTTCAAATTTCTTAATTTTATTATTGCAGCAGTACTTCACACATCTTACGGATCGCATCACCTACCCAACCTATCCATCGTAATCTAACTGCATAAGGGACACATCTGACATACCTGCTTAAAACACCTGCTTTATGTACCTGTCTGTCCTATTTATTCAGCGTATTTATCTAATGTACCTATCCACTTAACGTGTCTGCCTACTGTAGCTGTCAGACCTATTTGACGTATTTATCCAAGACCCCAGTCTGACCTATCCACTTAATGTATCTACCTAATATACCTCTCTGACTTATCCATTTAACTGGTTTATCTAACCTACATTGCGTAGTTATAGAATGCTTAACCTACATATCAAATCTACTTAACGTATCTTCTGAATTTTCCGAACTAATCAAGTTTGCTTTCTAATTTACCTACACTATCTATCCTACTTACATAACCTATCTACATAATCAACATGTTCTTCCTACTTAACCGTTTTAGTGCCAGGGGTTTTTAAAAATCCGTGTCGAATTGTGCCATGAAGCGCGATAGCGCTTCCTTCATTTATTGTTAAAAATAAACTTTGTCACTCAATGTGTTAAAGAAAGACAGCTAATTATGCAGGTTGTTTACGATTATTTGAAAGAAAATTTGTAATTAGGAGAGGAAACTCTGACAGACTCGCAACAAGATACATTCTGAACTAATAGAAAAAATAGCGACACGGTTCACCACAGTACGTGAACAGCGCGATCGCGCTGCGTGGCACTAAAACGGTTAACCTATCTATTTTTTTCTTATCTACCTAACCTATTACCTAACTAGAAAAACTTCGATAATAGCTAGATAAAAATTGCAAACCTGTATCAGTCTCTGTAATCATGATTCCGATGGTGAGTGTTGAATAATCAACCACAGAGTTCGTTTGCCTCCAACAAACGCTAACGAATATTTATTATATATACAGTAAAATTAGAAAAGATGTATAATGTGTTCAGTCTTGAAACGTGCTAGAAATTCAGAGACTGTGCTATGTGTTGTTACCGAACCGACTGCTTAGGTTGTACTGCTAAAAAGGCTATTTTACGCATAAGCGTAGGGGAAGTACAGCTATGCACCCCCTAGAGGAGAGAGTCTTGCTTTTCTCTTAACGGTCAGCTACGACCTCGGCGCAGGGCTCGCGCTGACCGTTTTTTATGGCTTTGAATTATACCTAAGTGTAGTTGAACGTACGTTTTCGCAGCTAAGAAACATATTTAAAATTCATTCAAAATATCCCGGATCTCTGCAAAAATCCAACAGTAAGAAATAGTACAATTCGAATTTGGACGTAGCAAGTAAAATTTGCACGTTGGTAGGTACGTCTGGAGAGAGGTTCGTGCCCTCCTATCCGAAATGAAACTTGTGCTGATAATAATATCCATGGCGGTTGGAAAGCGAGCGAAAGTCTCGTAAGGGAGTCAGGACAGCCTAAGATACGACATTCGTGCTGTGGTTTTAACTCCCTGTTATGAGATTGCCAGATTCAGAGGGAACTCTATCTGGTCGTACGTGTACACGTCGGTGTTTATGAGAATGTACGCGTACTGGTAGCCTACCTGAGCGTGTAGTACAAGGAAACCTGGGCCTGGAAACACGCACCCTTCGAAATCACGCGGAGTCGCGGCCTGGAAACTAACTGCAAGAAATACCAAGGGTCGTCTGACATCCGAAAGATACTGAAGATAAACTCGTTGTATGGCCCTGCGTAGTTAACCGTAGCCGGTTTCGTGTACTCGCGGATGAATGGCGAGTTAGCTAGATAGCGCACACTCGGATTAAATACTGTGCCAACTGGTGAGGAAACTTCGGCAATGTTTCTATGCCTCCCAAAAAACAGTTCTATTTTATGGGAAGATTGTTCGGTCTCTTCGGTCTTTACCGGATGCGTTCGCATCGACATTGCTATGACCGCCTTCGAATTCAACTGTTGTTCTCAATGCTTCCTCTGACAGGTGGGGCGAAACTTTACACGCTTATTAAGCAGTTGGTAATATTAACCAGTTTTAGAATGATACGATGCACACGTGACGCACTTGCAATTCAAGTATAGTAGTCCTTCTTTATATTTTTAATACAGTTCAATGTTCAATTTCACCTTCATTGTAATATGCATAGTTGACAATCGCTACATGCAAAACAGTGCCGACATTCGAACTTTTTGCAGTCACCTTAATGTGGTAGCAGTGAATAGTAAGTTATGTCTGGCACACTTGAAGAATAAATTCCAACGCAAGTGGTTAAATACGCTTTTTTTGTTTGTGATAAATCATTTTTGTTCCTGATAAATTTAGGAGAAGTCACTATTCAGTCGCTGGGAGTATGAACAGCAAAGACTTTTGCGAAACATTTTTGGAAAAAAGTGCTGAGATCAGACGTTAATGGGATTTTAGGTGCTGCACTGATTGTGATCTTGAAGTATTATTTAAAGTAAAAGTTTGTTAATTCTCAATGCTTCATTGATTACAACCTTGAAGTTTTATTTAAAGTAGAAATTTGTTAATGCTCATTGCTGCATTCATTGTCATCTTGAAGTATTATTTAACGTAGAAGTTTGTTAATCCTCAATGCTGTCCTGATTGTGATCTTGAAGTATTACTATTAAGTTAAACTCAATATCAACATCAAAGATTAGAGCAGCTGTGAGAAACTAAACCAAGTGATCTATCCTAGTTACTCACTGTACATGTATTAATCTATCTCAACCTTACTTCACGATTTCCCTTCCACCCTGCTTCAAATCAAATCGCTACAAAATTTTATTACCTTTCTTTTTAAATAAAAACCAGAAATGAATTCAAGCTTGAAACCTTAAAACATCTGCCACTATCAGCCTTGACTTACCTTTTTAATTTTCCACAAATTGTTAATTTTCCATAAATGTCCCACAATAATCTCCGCTATTAAACCGTTGTAAATCAGCCTGTCGCCAAAGATATTCGACATATTAACCACCATATTAGCCGTTGTTAATGAATAATTGTTGAGAGCGTGAAACCGGAGATATGCAGGTTCGAACGATGAAGAAGGCAAAGGGGATAACAGGGATCCGGGAGAAGCCGTAGAAATAAAAGCGAAATGTATGGAAGGAAAGATCTAATTTGTTCCCGTCGGGTCTGTTTTCGGTTTGGGGGGGTTGTGAAGCGGGGGCAACGGGGTGAAATTAATATTCATAAGCGTCCAGGAGAGGTCTCGAGGGCGGGGTCAACTTACATGTATCTTTCGCTACTGACCCTGGCTACCGGAACGATAACGGTCAGGAATTAAAATACTACCCGAGCCAGGTTTTAACCCTTCTTCGTGGTTCGCGATACGCGGCTATGGACATGACTGAGTTTCTCTGTCTGATCTCGTTTTCGGGAACTTGCGACTCAACGTTGCTGCGCCTCGAAATATAAATCCGGTCTGAATGCGCCTCGCGGGAGAACAATCATGGCCGGTGCAAATTGCTTGCGAGAGCAATCACCAACCTGTTTTAGCTGTAAGTCAACAATGAGCTCTCTGTGTGGAGAGTATGGCCAAGGAAGAAGATACTTGGGTATACTTACAAATATTTGAGGACTGGAAAATTTGGGGGTGTATGTATCTGGGAGGTTCAGGACCTTGCTATTTGGAGATCTAGTGATATTGAAACCCAGAACTTCGGAGGTTAAAGGGTCAAGGAACCTAAGAATCTGGAGACCTTGATAGTTAAAGATCTAGTGACATTGAAATTGGGAATTGAGGGTTTTAAGAGTCTGGGAATCTAAGAATGTAGAAACTGTAGTACTTGGGGATCTAGTGATATTGAAACCCAGAACTTCGGAGGCTAAAGAGTCCAGGAACCTAAGAATCTAGAGACCTTGATATTTAAAGATCTAGTGACATTGAAATTAGGAATTGAAGGTTTTAAAAGTCTGGGAACCTAAGAATGTAGAAACTGTAGTACTTGGGAATCTAGTGATATTCGAATCTAGAACTTCAGAGGCTGATGGATCAAGGAACCTAAGAATCTGGAGACCTTGATATTTAAAGATCTAGTGACATTGAAATTAGGAGTTGAAGGTTTTAAGAGTCTGAGAACCTAAGAATGTAGAAACTGTAGTAGATATTGGAGATCTAATGATATTTAAATCTAGAACTTTAGAGACTTATGGGTCAAGGAACTTAAAAATCTGAAGACCTTGATAATTAAAGGTCTAGTGACATTGAATTTAGCAATTGAGTGTTTTAAGGGTCTGGGAACCTAAGAATCTGAAGACCTTGGTATTTAAAGATCCAGTGACATTGAAATTAGAAATTGAGGGTTTTAAGTGTCTGCGAACCTAAGAATCTATAGACTGTAGTACTTGGAGTTCCAGTGACATTAAAATCTAGGGATTTTTTCAAATACCTACGAAATTGGAGACCTTGGTATTTGGAGAATTTGAGATATGGAAATTTTTAAATTTTGGAGAATGAGTGGTCTACAAATCTAGAAATTTGTGAATCTTGGTATGTGGAGATCTAAATATACGGAAATTTAGGAATTTTGGCATTTAAAGATCTAAGAACTTAGGAGTTTGGGGCTTTGGTATTTGAAGATCTGAGAATTTGAAAATCTAGGAATTTGGAGATTCAGAGATCTAGAAACATAGAAATTTGTGAACATTGTCCTGTGGATCTATGAATTTGGGGATCTCGGTATTTTGAGATATGGAAATTTACGAATTTAAGGATTTAGGTATCAATAAACATAGAAACTTGATGTCCTCGGTATTTGTGACGCTAGTAATATGGAAACCTATGAAATTAAGGATTTAGGAATCTGAAGACGTAAAAATTTAGGAGCCTTGGTATTTGTCCTGTTAGCACAGCTACTTCCTTAGCGATTCCTACAGATGCAAAAAGTATTTCCAATCGTCGAAGAATGACCCCTCCAATAACACATGAAATTAATCATCTCGATCGATCACATCTGTCCGTAGAATACGACAGCAAATATCATTAATCGAGTGAGTCATTAGGCGCAAAAGTGACACAGCATAGGCAACCCAGAAGGATATCTTGAAGACAGAAGCAAAGGTGGATGAGCTGGCACTTCCTGCGGTATACAATTAGTCGTTGGGGTATTAATCCTGGCCGGTGGCCGTTACCCGACAGGATATTATGGTCCCGCAGGCAGTAACAATGAGGATTATATAAGGGAAAACGCTTCGATAGCGTTTCTAATACAAGCTGTACCGTTGTGATGGTGGCGGCGGTGGTTACAGGACGTGGCGGTTCTCGTAAACGCTCGCCCACGAACTGAACTTAACTTGGCTGGCAATAATAAAATGATATAGGAGGCGAAATATGCATTTAAATTATCGCCCCGCGATAATAATTTGCATACCACCGCGGCACCTCTCTCTCTCCGCCACTTCGATGCCGACGGTTCGCTTAGTTTAGCCCCGTTTAATTTAAATAATACTTCTCAGCGCGGGGGAGAACAGCTCTGGCAAGATATACATAAAATCGCCATAACATTGTAAATTATAACTGATACGGCTTATATCGTGAGAGGAGCCTCTCCCCTCCTTTCGGCTACTTTCTGCTCATCCTTTGGGATCTGCGGTACCTCCTTCGTTCTCCTCCTCGTCACTTGTTTCGGATAATCCGAATCTCTCCGATCAATTGAAGTTTCAAGAAACATTCGACACTTTTTTTATGAGATCTTTAAGAATTCTCCTGGTATTTCATAAATAGCTGGTATTTTCTTCATGTCGTTGAAGGATATACCAACCCCTTTTATTTTAATTAATCGTCCGCTGAAAATTACGACCAACGTTCTTCAAATAATAATTTGTATTAACGCTAATTTGGCGTATTAACATAAATATTCAGCTGATTTGCATGATAAGAAATTTTCGGGAGATTAGTAAACATAGAAACGCTTTAACAATACTTTTATCGTGCTTTATGTTTCGAAATACGAAACTTATGAATTAATCCTTTGACACTTATGAAACAAGATATAAATCTATCTACCAATACGATGTTTAACTACATTTTCCCCCATTTTTACCAAATCTCTCTAACTAAGTTGTTAAACATAGTCGAAAAATTAATAAAAATTTTTGACAGATATCTTTCGAAATAAAATGTGGTACATAAATATGATCCGTATTTTTTAAACAAGTTCGAAATCAAAAAAATCCCAGCTGTAACGTTCGAAGAAGAATTCTTAGCATCGTCCGGAGGTTAATCGATTTAGCGTGAAATAGTATTAAATATCATTTTTATCATGGATTATACCATGGTGGAAAATTGAATGCTTTAAGTGCTAGTAGGGAAATTTCTTTCGGTCCGGGCTATAAAATATCGCCAGCGTGCAATAAGTCCCGCCGGTAATGATTCTAATAAGCTAACGAAGGAGATTCAGAATTTAAATGTGCCCATAATTCTGACGGTAATGACGCAATAAAATTCCATGTATCTGGTATCAATAAAGGGAGCATATTCGTTATCCTCCCTGTGAACTACAATGGCGTTTATCTTGCAGCGAAATGATCCGACGAGACCGTTTGGCATGGCAATAACAATCGTAAGTCACTTTCGCGCTAATAAAGAGCGTTGTTCCCTTTCTCGAATCGATTATGCTGGCTGCCTGGAAACTCGGGAAACGTGTCGTGAGCGGAAAAAAAAAAATTAATAATACCTCGGTTCAAAGAAACTCGAATTCTATGCTAATCAAATGGCGCATGGCCAACGTCAATGGAGTGTCATATGCATTCCATACAAGGTACATTAAAACATAAATATCGTCGTAGTGTCGATCCATTTAATTACTTCGATATCGAATGAAATATGCAATGTTGTTTTCGGATAACGTGTTGTAATTATATACAGTGACTCACGTGTTCGTTCACATGTTTCCAATATGCTTAGCTTCTGATAAGCAAAGATACGACTTTAATCTTAGAAATATAAAACTTATATGTATAGCTGTAAAGAATGAAGGCTTTATGTTAAATAATGCTATAACTATTTTTAAATATAATACACGTTATTAAAAAAAAAAACAGCATGTACATTATAAGGCCATATGAACAGTTATGTGACTCGATTCGCTTAGTAATATTTTATATGACAGCCTTTAGCTTTTAATATTACCGTAAGTCTGCTTGGCATACTATCAACTAATGTCTTGCAACATTCTTTTGCAATGTTTCTTCATCGTATTTCGAAATTTGTCCATAAATCATATATATTTTTATTTTCGGAATTACCGTCTGCTACTGCTCTTTCTAATAC
Source organism: Coelioxys conoideus (assembly GCA_947623535.1). Taxonomy (NCBI): domain Eukaryota; kingdom Metazoa; phylum Arthropoda; class Insecta; order Hymenoptera; family Megachilidae; genus Coelioxys; species Coelioxys conoideus. Next base: position 10,026,392 of record OX392451.1, on the reverse strand, counting down.
ACCCCATAGATGCCCTATCCAGTAAAGATCGGGGGACCGTGGTTCAGTACTTCAATACCCTCATGTTGTAACCAAGATTTTGTTATTTTCGCGGTATGTTTAGGCCCATTATCCTGTTAGATAGTATACACGCTATGGAAATAATTCACGGAATTCATGACGAATATGTAAGTCGCTGTATGTATAGAATTTTGTGAAAATATTATTCTGTATTTACATACATTATATTGTTAAAAATATTATATTGTAATTACATACATTATATTGTAAAAATACTATACTGTAATTACATATATTTTATTGTAAAAATACTATACTGTAATTACATATATTTTATTGTAAAAATATTATATTGTAATTACATATGTTATATTGAAAAATGCTATATTGTAATTACATACACGATATTGCAAATATAATGTACAACATTGCAACCAAAATATCTGTCCTGTCCAATCAATTAAAGATGTAGAATATAGAACATTTGATTGAATATAATAATTTAAGCGCCCCATTTGTTCAACCCTTTTCAGATATTGCCATTAAGAAACTTTTACATTAATGTATCTCTCCGATACCCCACGATCTTGATTTCGCTGCCGCCACGAACATCGTCTAATTGTTCACACCTTGCCCTATAATATCGTGTCACACTCGTGACACACGCTACAGTTCCGCTGTAACAAAGCCACGCTCATGTTTTCGCCGGAAATTAATTTGGAGTACAACACTGATCATGATCCGTAGAATCAGAACGCTCTAAAAATGTGCCCAAAATGTTAAATTTCTTTCTTCGTCTTAACATCGAAGCAGTAATTAAGTAATTACGAACGACCCAACTGCTTAGAAAATTGTGAGTTAAGTGGATTCGTTTCGTATCGGATGACCAAAGCAATTTCGTATTCCACCGTTCAATTAATCCTTAAGTCTCCCTTTTCCCATCCCACAGGAGAGAGTACAACGAACGGCAGAACCGGGACACGCTCGTTGATGAGGCTGTCCAGGCTCGCCAGGATTCACTCATCGTCGTGCCAGCCGGACCACGCAATTCCGCAAAGTATGCAGATCTAAGAATTCAAATAGCCGCCCTATAGCGCCCATAAAATGGCGGACAATCGCGCTCGTAAAGCACTATATTAAAATTCTATATCGTCCCTGCACCCCATACCGGCACCGATGATATCATTCCTCTCTGTTCTTTCGTTTCTCTTTCGTGCCGATGTCATAACCTTTCCACCTAACCGATCTTCCACATTGTACGCGGTTTATGCGCTTGCATCGCTCATGCATGCGGACGTTGGCGCCTCGGAATTCTTCCGTGCCGTGGCATAAACCGACACACGCGTCTTCGAAAGGAAATACGTTACTCCTCGAAACACAGTTTGCAGGAACAAAAGATTGAAACATCTCGTGTAACGATTATGTATCTCGTATAACGATAATGACTGGCCACGACCGTGAACCCCAGAGTCGTTCGTAGCTAAAGAGATGATTGGTAGGTACTCTTTCTGCACCTGCAAGGTTTTTCTAGACGGAATTTTTTGGCCGGAATTTTTATCGTTTTCTTGTCTACCGAGTTTTATGTCTTGGGGTCAGCCGGATGTGGACAGTTTATGTGCATATGTGCACTTCGGCGCCGTGGATCTTCGTGCTTCGAATGTATGCTTGTTTCTTTGGGGTTGTAGTAATGGGTGGTGAAGAAAGGAGATTGTGGATGACGGGAGCAACGAAATTTGAATTGTTGTAAATTTCACACTGTTACATTTTAATGTCCTTGTTACAAATTTGTCACTGTAACATATTGACAACTTTCTTGCAAGTACTGTAGCATTCCGACATCCTTCTTGCAAATTTGATGCTGTATCATTCTTTTTTTTGTAAATTTAGCTATGTGACATTCTGACATCCCTTTTGAAAATGTTGGAGTGTAACATATTCACGTTCTGTTTGCATATTTGCAAATTTGACACAGTCAGATCAGTCGAATCGCCATTTAATGGATTTAATGAATTTTGTTAAGAACACAATTTTTTATCTAATCGTTAGAATTTTATTAAGAACACAATTTTTTATCTAGTGATAGAATTTCATTCAGATACATTTGATCTAATCGATAGAATTTCCTTAAGAATTCAATTTTCGAACTGGTTAATATAATTTTCTTAACCCGGTGATATATGTACATACAGTCGTGGACGAAATTAAGTGGACAGGTATCATAAATAACAAAAGGTTAATTTAATTTAACTAACAATGCCAATAAATCAAAACTTTATTGCACAATTATATACATAAAATAAATGTTTTTTCAAGTCTACAAAAGCATTTTACGTTCTAAATTTAAAATTTATTTAAAACATTGTAACAAAACAAAAATTTTTTACATTTCTGCAATGTCCACTTAATATTGTCCATGACTGTATGTACTTTGACAAGTCTGACTCGTGATACGTTCACATTTTGAACGTGATAAATTTTACCAAAATCTTGCATACGCTTATCTAATTGTAATCTACATAATTAATATTCATTGAATATAAAGTACGCACAGCATTTGAGCTTTCTTGTCCGTACTATATATTGTTACTGTGAATAATTAATTCTGTTTGGTGCCCCAGACACGTGAATTACACCGCGACGAGGTAAAAAGAGAATTTTCGATCTAATAGATAGAATTTTCCTAAAACCCCAATTGTCGATTTACTCAATAGAATTCTGTTAAAAATTATTGCCGAATGGTCGAATTTGTTTTACCGTTTCTTATATCGTAACTTTTCAGTGACTCGCCCTATGAGAGTGTACCCACTGTTCGGTCAGTGTCGCGGACGATAAAAAGGGAAAGCACGGTGTTATGGATCGTTTAATTAAAAAAAATAGGTAAATTGCCTTGATGAAATCGTAGAGCGAGCGCGCCCTAATGATTCGTCGAAAAGACACCGGGCATGAAACGCGACAGGTGGGTAAACAGAGAGGAAGAAACAAAAGCATGAAGCCGGATAGAGAATGATATACAATAGAATGACCGTAATGGGTATTACGTTTGTGTATCGTTGATTCGTGTCTCACGCGTACGGAATGACGGGAATACGCAATAAGTTAATCGTGTTAGCGGCTCGCTTGATTAAACGAACGATCAGGCTGATGGTGACTGTCGTACGCAACGCGTCAGGGACCATGGGTGCGGCATGGACGGACATTAATACAAAACTCGATTGTCATTCGTCGCTTGAACACCACCCCCCCTCACACACACCCCTGATTACGTCGATTCATTAACCGTAGCCACCGGTATCGTCCACCCTAAAACGAACCGCTGTTTCAACGTTGCACCGGAAAGCCTATTAGCTTTCGTCCCTTGTTACATCGGACACCACGAATTAATCGTTTGTCACCCTGTTTGGATTTTCATCCTCCTTACATGTTCCAAATATTGTTTCTCGCGTGTGACACGCGTTGCTCGTTTTTGAAAGAAATATAATTAATACAAATGGACAACTGCAAATTCGGTAGAAATTAAAATTAGATGCGTCTGTTCTTATCTCGTGTGTGACTTATGTGAATGACGTTGCGAATTTGATGAAATTAATTGTTTGTGGGAAAAACAATCGAGAGGAACTTTTGAGGGATCTTAATGTTGAGATCATGATATTATGTATACTGATGGATCACGAGGAAACTGAAGGATTAGGTACCCTCGGACTTATTTCATATGTGACACATGTGTCCGGCACTGGGAATTCGGTTAAATTAATTATTTGTAGGAAAAGCAAACGAATGGATCTTTTGAGGACTCAGTATTGACACATTGATATGTACTAATAGATAAAAAGATGTGATTGTAAGATTAAGTACCCTTGTTGTTATCTCGTATGTGATGTATTTGAACGATGTTGCTAATTCTGGACAAATTAATTATTTATTTGACAAGCGATTAAAAAGAACTTTTGTGGACTCCTTTGAGGAAATTAAAGTTTTTACCACTGAATGCATGTTTAATATCTGTATTCTCGAATATGAAACTATGTTCATCGAAATATGTACTCTACAAAGTACTTATGTAGAGTAGATAAACTTAAATCCTCAAATATCGGTGCATTAAAAATGACAGATATCAAGAAAAAGATATATCAATACATAAAATAATATCTGCGTTCAGTACACGTGCCTTTTTAATACACGTTCGATATTATGACCTCAGCAGAATCGATAACGTAGCTTGAGATACCATTATCGATTTTCGATAAATTATCGAAAATAACAAACATACCGATAATGTCATAGAAGTATCGATAATCCGAATTATGTGGTGCAAAGTACAATTAGGTGCAGGTGTGGATCTAGACACATGTGATCGCCCCACAAAATTGAAATCTTTGGAAAATTAATTTTTATTCACAAATAAAATTACTTTACTGACACCTTCATATTATTCAATGTTACTTCTTACATTCGTCTTTTTTAATAAGCGTACTTAATTTTTGTTTATTACACGTCAATAATTCATGAGAACCTGATTATTTAGGCCTATGCTGATATTTGACAAATATTAATAATTAAAAATTTCAAAATTATCATTTGTTAATAAATGAAGATTTGAAACTGATAAAATATTAAATATCTCGTATAAAAAAATATCTCTTCAGTAGAAAAACTATATTCTAAAATTAAAACTAATAATAAATAAAATTAAACTACTTCCCTAAATCAGACATCGATAATTAATATATACAAATAATTTCTAGTTGTAAAAATACAAACTGAATGATCGTTGAAATTACAGATGAACAATTTTTAACATCTAATTCCTTCGCCAATAATTTGTTCGCTATTACGAAATAATTGAATACAACTGTCCTTTTTTAAAGATTTATTATTTACACTTTAATTCGAGCTCAGAACTGTGAGCATATCAACGTATTTCGGTTGTAACCGCATTCTTCTGTTTAAAAATGTTAGGCCAGTTTTTTGAAAAATCCTTTCAATGGGTACAGATGTAGCCGGTATGCACAAATATTCCAGCGCCATTTTCCTTAGTTTCGGAAACTTGTTTCCCTCCGCGTTCCACCAAGCGATAGGATCACATCTTCTGTTAAGTATCTTCGACTGTAAAAATCTTTCTAACTCGAGTTTAGCCGAAGAGGAAGGATCATTTTCCCCGACCTTCTTAACTTTCTCGTCAAAATGTGCCCACAAGGAATTAGTCTCGTACGAAATCAACTCGCTGTTCTCTCCCAAATCGTTTTTATCCGTGTTCGCGTCGTGGCACTCGAGTAATATTTCGTTCTGGATCTTCTTCACGCAGATTTCGGATTCGAACGGGACGTGCTTATATCGAGGATCCAGCAGCGTCGCGATGGCGTAAATCGACGTCTCTTCGATATTCCAGAAACTACTGTTTATTTTACCCAGCAAAACCGATTGCAGCTCTTTGGCGGGTCCCGGTAAGTCCGTAAGGTTCCTCAAAGCGAACTCGATACAGTGAACGATAGGAATCACCTTCGAAATAATTACGTACTCCTCGTCCGCCATTTCCTTCGTTGCCTCGTACAACGGCTTCAAGATGGCCGCGATGCCAGCAATCGTTTTCCATTCTTCGTGCACGATGCGAGGCACGTCGTGATTTATCTCCGTAAGGGCTACCGGCAAAGTATTTTGCAGTTCCAAAAATCGACTTAACATCAAATAAGTGGACGTCCAAATCGTCGGAATGTCTCTTCTTATGCCAACGGGCTTTGCGACCCCTTCGCGTATCTGTAGATTCAGCAACAACTCCGTCGCCTGATTGCTCTTGAACACGCGCACGATGTCGCGACACTTTGACAAGGTATCGGCAATTATGCGCGTTTTCAACGCGTTCAGCACGATGAGGTTGAGTCTGCGACCGAAACAAAAAATGTGTCGCAGGTTCGTCTTGTTTATCGCCGCCACGATGCTGTCGTCGTTGTCGCTCACGACCACTCGCGTTTTCAACGAAATCTCCCAGATTTTGATCGCCCGCGTCATTACGTCCCTCAAATTTTTCGCGGATCGCTCCTCGAAGTGTACAGTCTGCAGAACGTTGTGACACAGCCTGGCAGACGACAGATAGTGCGCAGTCGTTTCCAGGAACGATACCTGTCGATCGCTGTCGGTCCACAGATCAACCGTTAAGTGAACATCGTTGGCGCACGACAGTCTCTGTTTTATTTCCTCGCACTTCGTCTTGTAGAGCCTGGGTAAATACTGGTCGGTCAACAAGCTTTTTTCCGGAATTTCGTACGTCGGATTCAACGTACGGACGAACTGAACGAATCCTCGGTCACGGAGAATCGAGAACGGTTGACAGTCTTTGCTGATCATCAGGATAAGAGATTCGTTTATCTCCTTCGCTCGTTTCGTGTCCGTATACGTGTCGCAGTCCTCGCTGCACTTGCGTTTTATTTGATACTCGTTCCTGGAGGGTCCAGCCACGTCCAAGATGGTGTCGATGCTCGGCATCGTTCGAATCCTTTCGCATTCCAGCGAAATGTTCGGTGACTGTTCGGCGCTCGATTCCTCCGAATTGTGTACGACGTTCGCGTGGTAAATGCGAATGTGCGACCATAAATTCGATGTATTGCCGGAATATGGTACCACCTTCTCGCACACGTTGCATTTGGCCGTTTTAATGTCGAAATCTTCGCTGCAGTCGGTGAAATACAACCACACGCTGCTCCGTTTCACTCGCGTCTTGCGGGACATATTTGATTCACAACGCTATCACGATTAACGTATCGTTTCAACTACTGTGAGTATTTATAGCGACTATGAAATAGTACTGCTATCAATTATCGATAAGTTATCTATATCTTGTTGATACTTAACGATATATCGATAACGTCGTTAAGATATCGTTTAAGCGAATGGGAGTGACCGAAGTGTGGCTTTGAAAGTTCGTACAGTCCGCGACAAAATGATTCGTATTTCTGGTCTTAAAATATTTATTGCGATGAATTAAATGTTTTTCGGCTTTTTAATATTGTAAGATGTAGTTCAGTAATTAACATGATATGCGAGAATATGTATGTTAATAAAATAATTGTATATGTTTATAACAACGAACTGTTATTCATAATAATATGATAAAAAATTGTTCTGAATTGATTGAAATTATAGTACAGTCTCTTAAATGATAGAAAAGATGTTAATAAAATAATAAAATAATTGTATATATTTATAACAACGAACTGTTATTCATAATAATATGATAAAAAATTGTTCTGAATTGATTGAAATGATAGTACAGTCTCTTAAATGATAGAAAAGATATAATGATAATAAAGTAGTCAAAAAGTGAAAAATGCGTTGATATTTCTTTATTCTGCAATTTATTATTTGTTACAGGGATTTATGTAATTTTTAATCTTTTGTTTTGTATAAGCTTTGTAATTCTCGTTATTTGTACATTTTTTAATCATTAATGTTATTAAGATATCTACCTTCGGCACACACGGGTCTTATCAGATCTCTCAACGATTCTAAATAATATTTAAATCTGGCGATAAGACCGACTATTTTGGAACGTTCATTTATTGCTGCGAAAGATAACTCTTTATGTTTTGTTGCTGCGAAAATCTGTCATGTTGAAAAATAATTTGTTATACAATGATTCTTGTAGCATGTTTATCAATCTCTATTTCTTTCAGTTTAGTAGTTTTCACGGTTTAATCATTCTGATTTGAATTTAATATTGCATTCTCGATGGTACGTATTAGTACTTTATTTTATGGTACCTTCCATTTGTTTTTCCAATCTTAGAATTTGAAATGTTTATTTTTCCATATTCTCTAATTTGAAAATTTTCCAATTCTCGCGATATATAATTGACAAATGCCTAAATTTGAAAATTAACAAATTACCAAATTCTCAAATTTTCATCTTTTTAAATTTCCAGATTTCTAAATAACCAAATTCAAAATCTTTTATTTTTACAAATACTATTTTTTAAGTTTCAAATTTTCAATTTCTAAACTTAAAAATCTGCAGGTTTCGAAATTTCTAAAATTCCACATCTCCCCGTTTCTAAATTTTTTAATCGCACCATTTCAAAATTTCAAAATTTTCGTAAATTCCTAAATTTCCAAATTGTCACATGCTCGCGTTTCTAAATCACCATATGCCCAAATATCTTAATTATCAACTTTCACAATTTTTAGATTCCTAAGATTTTTGAACTATATTCTTGAATAATGCAAACCAACAAATTTTCGAATTTCAAATGATCAATAAAGTACATATAAGAATGGGAGAATAAAACCAGCGTTTATTGCCATTAACGCAGATATTTCGTCAGAAATATCCTCGCATAAAGATTAGAATACTACTCTAATGACATCATTTGCGAAACACATGTTTATAAATATGAACTGACTATTCTTAATAACTGTTTGTTCACAAATTTGCTTGGTAATAATATTTCTATGTTAAATAATATTTCAAAATTATAATATGTCTCGTAGTTGAAATTGCATTCTTTTTATAAAAAAAAAAAAAAAAAAAAATTCGAAACCTGATAAGCTACTCTTACTATTTAATTGAAAAATATTAAAGACACACCAACAGAGTACTTCAAAAAAGATTCTAGAAAGAATTTTTTATCGAATATGCATCACTGTATCAATCATTCTTATGAAAACTCATATCAAGTTCAAATTAGTGCTTGCACTTTTTAACATAACATTTAATACATATAAAGTCTTTCAAATAAAATACATACAACAATTATTTCAAAAAAGAATTGATAACAACAGCACTGTTATATCCATACACTATAACGAGCTACCCTTCATACTACATCAAATCTTTCTTATATGTTTAATAAATTTAGTTAACGTAATTAATAAACTCACTAAACTCAATTAAACGCTCAACTTAAGTTTAACCCCTTAACTTATGATTTTGTCAACAGGTGCGTCAGATAGTACGATTTAAATATCGTTGCAATGTTAAGTCAACCAGAGAATGTTCAATTGTTACTGGTGCTTTGAACATGGGGATCATTGGTGGACTAGTTGTAATTAAAATTATCCACCAAATTCAATCGTGATGAACCTATGAAGCAAGTTTGTCGCATTTCAACAATTATTTGCGTCGCGCCTGGAAGACGATATTATAAAGCAAGGGGTTAATAATAATTTACACAGTTAAATATCACCAAATTCAAACCAACCATGACATTTTACCCCTCTTCTAGCAATACTTCGTATCCGGCCTGACCGCCAAATAAATCATACTTAAATTAAGCCCATTGCATCAACAAAATTGTGAAACAAAAGCTCAGAAATAAATACCATACAATTCCACGCACTTCAATTTCTCAGTTCCATCAGACCAAACAAGAGGCGTAACGGAAGCAGGCAGTCATAACGTGAATGTAGAATGGCGAGTTAAGCGGCTCTCGTCGACGAGACGTGGCAAAATTTTCGCAGAAGAGAGTGTAAAAGAGTTAGTGTAAAGCGGGGACGATAAAGGTTGTCGGAGAACGTCACGATGGAGGGTTAGAGAGAGGAAGGCGTAGCGCGAGGGGTAAAAGTAGGGGATGGAGGTATGGGATTCCCGGGTACCGATGCCGACACCGGCGCGAGGCTGTAATGCGTTATTAATGAACACCAAGAATTTCATTAAAGATTGTTTGTATATCAAACTGTCCACTAAATTATGCCCTATAACCCCCGTGGCGCCTTTCCGTGCCTGGAAACTATTGGCTGCGGCCACGGTAGGCGTCGCCTCTTGCACCTAACTGCACGCGATCCCTTTGCTACGTGTTGGCATTGAACTTCGTGTGTAGGTGTCCCGGCAGAAAATCCTCGGCCAAATTACGGTGACATCGATTGTTGAACACCGCGATCGCCACGTCGTCGTTTCTGACACGGGGAGGCCCGAGTCAGTTATTTCGCGACCTTCCGAACATATATTATTAGAAGGAACGATATAGGTAAGTACAACGTGACGAAGGGGGGAAAAGAGAAAGAGGAGCTGAACGGGAGCAAAGTCGGCGAGAACGGGACAACGAACGAAGCATGACGCGTCGAATGAACGACCCAGGGGAAAGAGAGGAACAGGGTGAGCCCGGTGGATGGGGAGATACAGTTAATCGTTGGAAAGCTATTAACTTCGGACTGGAATGCCCCATAGCGCCTCATTTCGTTCAATGCAAATTTACACCCGACGTCGACCACCTAACGGGCATCCCTCCACCTCTTTCTCGCTGCAGAACGACGCGTATAACGGCCGTTACCTGCTGCCCTATCGGCTTTTGTTCCTGATGAACTGTCCCTGTTTACTTATGTCGTAACGGACGTCTTCCTGAAGGATTCTTTGGTTTATGGTGGATGCATACTGTTCTCCACATACACCTGGTGCCGCGTAGCGAACCCTCTTTAACCCTTTGCGATCCTATGTCGAGTGTGGCTCGACATGGAGTTTCTCTTGGATCGTAGAAATAATTCGGATAACTAAGTTGATTCAAGACGTTTTTATTTCTTTGCTACTTGTACCAAATTAGAAATATATTTGTTACGCAATCTGCATTATTAGAATACATTTTATTGTAAACCCACTTCTTCATCTATGTTGTAAGTTAATTAAAGAGCTGTAGGTCAAAGAAATTAAGGACTGCAAAGGGTTAATATTAGGTCTACCGGAAAGTTCTGTCCGATAATTTTGTTTCAAGTTCGAACATGTATGCGCAATCTCTTTTTGAGCCACATATAGCTAACTTCTTTATAACTGCGTTTAAAACATGTGGCCTTCGAAAGTAATTATGGCAAAGATATCTCGTGTCATTATTAAACCCGATCATGAAAACATGGGTTCTGTCAAGGTTCATTTGAGACGCTGCATGTTGTATGAATTCTAACAGTATAGAAATGCTACCGAGACGTGTCGAAATTTGATAAAGGTTGTTGGTGGAGATGGTGTACCGGGCAGAACGTGTGTGACATGGTTCGAAAAATTTGAAGTAGGTGATTTCGACCTTAGCGATAAGACACGCTCTAGGTGGTCAATTTTGGTTGATGCTGTATTGTGAAGACCATAACATATTATGGATCACAGATCCTTTTTGAATAACATTAACTCGCCTCCATGTATCATTTTGGACCATATACAGAAGCTAGGATTGATAGATTGTTAAATGTATTAAGAACTGCATCATTTTCTTTCTCTTCATAAGCGGACAGAACTTTCCGGTAGACCTAATATTTTGTAAATTGAATAGTCTTGAGGACGTAAGGTGTGTGTGAATCAATTGTAAATAAGGTAACAATCTCTTAACAATATGTATACAATAAATAAGCAACGATTAAATAACAATAAGCAACGGTTGGCTAAGTTTTAAATATTATATAGAACATGAGTACAAAGATACTATACTCATGATCTTACTGTCAAAGGTATTTCTGCTGGTAGCATGTAGCAACTCTATAATTTTTTGATTGAAAAGTTTGATAAATTCTTTTGAAGTTATTGAGTGTCTATTATATATTACCAATATTAGGTATCACGTTCATAATACATCGTATGTACAACATGAACCTGTCAAAATGACGGATCTTACATTTCTCATTTTCAATTATGAAAATTATTGAGAAGCTTTTGCCTAAGTGTTAGTTAACGTTCATCGAGATAAAGAATCATTGTAAAAGCCACTTTACTAGATTACGTAAATCTAGGGTTAAACAAAATGGTGCGTGTAAATCATCTTTCGAGTGCAAAGAGTTAGATACGTTGCATAAGTACCCTAACCCCTGTCTTATTAATTTCGAAAGTTGTGATTCTTAACTATTTATTCATTGTCTGTACTTTCGCAGTGTATATAATGTGTAAATAATACTAAAAGTTATATTTTTACCGCTCTATAATTATTTCAGTATTTATCAACATGCATTCAGAACTGACGCATGTAACTTAACTAATACATCATTCGAGTTTACTGACTAGTGAACGAAGTCCGAACAAAATTACTATCATCTCGATATGACGAATATAGAGAAATCCGAGGAAGGAATTAATTAGCAATAACATTAGTAGAAACTGTGGAAGTAAAGCGAAGGAGTAACAATGCGCGACAATAGTTCGCGAATAAAATTTAGAATACGCAGTAGTAACCATTGTATATTCTTCCGAGCGGAGAAACTCGGAGACGTTGTCTTCCAGACCCGGCTTCCATCATGGACGACACACGCAACTTTATATTAAGCCTAAGTTCTAAACTAATAAGACAACAACCATGGCAGGACGATCATGGAAAGGGGAGGGTAACGCTAGAAGGGTCCAAGTTTTGCTGCTGTGCAGCTACGAACCGGGTCACCGATTACGACGTTGATCGTCTACGAGAGAGAACCAAATTGGATAAGTTCAAGCAGCTTCGCTTGACTACTTAGATCATTACTCTCCAAGAATTTCAATTAGGCATGATTTTCAAATTCGCAAATCCTTCAGGTGTCTTCAACAAGTTATGCCGTGTTACTGTGCTCGGAGTGCAGACGCGCTGTTCGCACCATTTAAACGGGATCAATTAAAACGGTTCACCTAAGTGATGTCCAGATGTACAGAGTCCTAATGACATCTGGTAGAGGACACCATTCCTTATGGAATTTTTTACTTTTCATGAAGTTGAAAGTCATATATTTGAATCTGGGTTTTAACATAATACACAAATGCAAACTGTACGATTGTTGCGTACTGTTTTCCTTCACAATGAAGGTGAAACGAGTACAAAATAATTCGAATTTAGTGGACTATATTTGAAGGTAGTGTATGTGAATTTAGGTGGGATTTTGAGAGGTATTTTAATCGAGCCTCGCTGATGTGTGTTAATATGTTTCAAGTTCCAATACATTCAACATCTAACAATATTCTAATTCTGACAATATCCAATTTCTGTTCAAGTTCTATCTATTTCAATCTATATTCAAATTCTGACGATATGTTTCTGTGTCGACGTATATAAGTGTTTTTTGGTAGACGTTTACTAAATTCTTCATGTTTTCTATTGGTGTTTGTAGATTTTCTTTTGCCCAGTAGAGTGGTGGTATTCTAATAAGAGTGGGGTCTTCGCTCGCGGTAACTCAGGTACCGTTGTACTCCGAGTGTCCCTTCGAGGGTGTCTAAACTTTGACCTTAGTAAGTAATAAAACCAACGATCGCCTCGACTTCTACCCAACATGTGTAAACTATAAACTTTAAGACTATGCTCGAATGGTCATACTCAAAAAAAGCTAATAAAAATGTATTTACTAAGTATCGGGTCCTTGGACATTATTGCTGCTATAGTAGAAACGCTTAAAATATAAATGTACAAAAGCCTATTGAATTCACAGAATTATAAAGAGGGTTCGCGACGCGACAACGATGTTACTAACAAGCAATGTGTTACGCGGACAAATATCGCGTAAACCTATAACCCATCTATAGCAGCAATAAACTCATGAATCCACTACGTACTCCGCGGATGTCTTTAAAATCACCGTTTTACCTATGTTTATTGCCTATAATAGTTCATTCATTCTTCGCTATTCTAAGAAATGTGCTTTCTTAACATCAAGCCGCATCCTAACTTTATTGCTTGCTATGGTCAAGGGTCCAAAAGTATAAAACCTCGACGTCACGAGTTTCTGGTTTTTCCAGAAACGACTCACGTCACATTTAGGCGGTCACTCAAGACCCCACACCACTATTTCAATACCAATCAGGTGATTTTCTCTACTTCCACCTTCAACTCCATTTCCGCGAATCGTACAGAACACCCCCATCATGCACACCTAGACGAGCTTACCTTTACGATATTTATTCGTCTCTAAGTTAGAATACTGTAGGGATCTTGGTGACAAGAAGGAGTCTTTTTAAAATCAAAAGATATTTAATATACAGGGTGTCCCAAACGTGTTGAAGGAGCCGGAAATGAGAGGTAGGTGGGGTCATTCTGAATAACTTTTTTATTTGCAAAAATGTCGTATGGGGCTTCATTTTTAAATTATTAACGAAAAACACCGACCAATCAGAATGCGAGGATCGCGCGCCACGCGATTCGATCGCGACCGCGGCCAATTATAACTCGGGCCTACACTTCTGCCTCCGAGCGCGAGCGATTCCTGCGCTCTGATTGGTCGGTGTTTTTTGTTAATAATTTAAAAATGAAGCCCCATACGACATTTTTGCAAATGAAAAAGTTGTTCAGAATGAGCCCACCTACCTCCCATTTCCGGCTCCTTCAACACTTTTGGCACATCCTGTATATAAAACAAAATACAGTACTCGCTCTCACAATTTCTCTCTTTTTAATCTCTCACGCAATTCTCTCTTTAAACTCTCAATGCTCACTCTCGACTTCTCTCTACTAATCCTCACGCTCAACTGACTTTCCTTGCATCCTTGCACGCTTTTCTTCCCCGAAAACCACTCACACAGATATACCCGCTGACCCATTCGCACCACACGCATTCCCATTGCGAAGAACTGTCACTCGGTCCAAACACTCTTTATTCACACTCTCGTTCCAAACACTGTACATCCGCATCTCGCTCGCACATCCTTATCTCATACCCCACAATACTAATAACACTCACACAGACTACAACTAACTTCCGACACGATCCTCTACTTTACATTACTCTCATCTACGAATTAATTATATTTGTTAAGTCTAAACAAGTCTAAGTTTTAATATAAACCATTAAAGAATTATTCTGACTCTATTAATTTGCTAGTCAGGAAATACGCTATCTAACGACATTGCATAATCGAGTGAGGATTTACGACCCTCATAGTCGCGAGCTGCAACGGTTCGGTCTTATCGCGGATGTGTATAACACAATATTATTTATAATTAACCCTTTGCGGTCCTATGTCGAATGTGGCTCGACATGGCGTTTCTCTTTGCTCGAGGAAATAAGTCGGATAAATATGTTGATTCAAGACGTTTTCATTTCTTTGCCATTTGTAACAAATTAGAAATACATTTGTTACGCAATCTGCGTTATTAGAATACATTTCATTGTAAACCCACTTCTTCGTCTATTTTGTAAATTAATTAAGGAGTTGTTGGTAAAAGAAATTAAGGACCGCAAAGGGTTAAAGCAATTTAATTTGATATATTTATAGTGCCCGTTGACCGTACCTGTGGTTATCCCACAGCATAGTTATTCTCACTATCAAATGTGCGTCCGAAAGTGAAAAATTCCAACATCGCCAAGTAATAAAGGTATATCTGTTTCAACTGTAATTGAAATGTCGATATGGTAATTCTATTGTAACGAAACACTGCACTTACGTACCGAAACGTTAGATACAATTACCCTATCATTTGCTTTCACAACGAAGGCGCAGAAACTTTTCAGACAAATCGCGCAACGTATGTATCTGGTTAGCGCAAAGATACGTAGAGATGTTGACGAACAAATTCGCAGACGATGTGTCGCCATAGCCAACTGAAATATTACCCGCGGAACTGTGCATCTTAACGCGGGAAAATAACGCGTATGGAGGAGCTCACTGATAAATGGCTACGTAACGGGTGCTGAAGATACACATAGTTAACACCGGAATGCGGCAGGAAACTGACTAACGACGACTGATGCTCTCGCTATATAATTTCAAAAGCGTACCAGCATACACACGAAATGAAAGCGCCGCCATGCCGACAACACACCTTAATATGGACAAATGCTGGACTATATCTCAAATGAGGTTTGTTTTGCATTATTCGGCTAACGTCCTCGTTTGCCATCTTTACTGCGATGCTCGCCTTTGCTTTACCCGGGATTGCCGTATTCCGCTTTTTCATCCCACCCAAAATCTGACGGTTACTTGTTCTATCGAACGCAAAAGTTCAACACCGTTTAACTCTTTAGGGCACAAGATTGCGGGGAATGAAATAGACACATGTTGCTCAGAAATTTGTATTAAACAATTGTTATATCCCGACGTTGAGTTTAACGCCGGTCGGGTGAGAAAATAAATAAAAGTGTTTTCTCAACCCAAGACAAATAAATATATTAATAATTTCTAAGTATCAGAGACGGATCGGAATGTGACCGACAATGTTTTAATATTTCGATGTTTACTCTTTGCGAGTTATTGGAATTCTGCTGGAGAGACAAAATAATGTTTCTCTCCAGAATAACATACATAGTGGGGGTTGGCATGTCGCTGGGGGTGGACAAACGAAGACGTCAAAATTAAAGTAATTTCATTGGTGATCGAAAATGACGAGAAGTGGGCAAGAACCGCCCTTACCAAATACTCAGCGTAAGGTCACAAAATGGGGTAGAGGGATGGAGAAGGTTGATACAGCTGAAAAATTAATGCAACGAATCAACTTTGAACTATAAATATTCTGTATGAATGTCTATCAAAAAAGCAAAGAACTTATGGGACACTCTAATATACAATCAATGCAGTGGTGTACACTAAAATGTAACAAGGGAAATTAGCGAATATTAGCTAGAGAAAAATTATATCGCTGAATTAATTTAACAACCATTGTATGAAAAGTAAAAAAATTAATTGTGAAGAAACGATTCAACATAGAGAATAATTTTATGTTAAAATTTTAAAGGTGTCTTTTGACACCTCTTGGTAGAAATAGTGTTAAATTTCGTAAGTGTGCATTATTCACTGGTATATTGTTATCCTAGAAATTACATGAGATGCAATTAACCGTTCCCTTAAATATCCCGAAATAAATATCCCTAAAATAACCCTTTAAACGAACAAATTCGAACGATCAATGCCGCTCCGCGTTGTCTATTTCAGCATTCTTCCAAACCAGCGTTCATAATTTATTTATTACGACGCGAGTTCCCGCGCAATCTCGCCTCGGCAGCATTAAACATGAAAGGCAACGTTCCAGGGGATTCCCCGGACAAGAAGAAGAACGGAAACAGAGACTCGGGAGTAAACGTGTACATCGGATTTGAAGAAACCGTGACGACGTCCAGCCTGAGTGACGTTTAGGGAAAGCGTGAAACAGCGTGTTTAATGGTGCCGTGTCGGCCAACGAATAAGGGAAGAAAAGGACAGCGGGAGGGAAAAAGAGGGTCACGGAATGGATGTGTTCACATTACACCCTCTGTTCTTTTAATTTCTGCAGAGGGCCACCCTCCCACGAACACCTTCTTTCCTCGGCACGCGGATTAATAAGGCGTCGACGATGTGACGTCTTTTTTCTTTCGCCCCTGGACGGGACAGCTACCAAAGTGAATGAGAACTGTTGGCGAGAGGATAACGGAAGGGGGTGGAAGAGCACTCTCTTACTGGTACTTAACAGCGAGATGAGATGAGCTGCCGTTAATAAATGTGTTTCTAACTGCTAGAGAGAGGAGAAGGAGAACAGCGCCACTCTTTGTGCCCGCGTTGTGTGCCCGCCGAGATCCCCTGGGAATAAGTCTTAATGAGAAGAAAACTTTTAAACGCACTAGACCATTCTTGCTTAATGTTAGGGCGCGTTTGACTTCACACTTTTTCATTTTAAGAAGCGAATACGTTGCGGAAGGACCTTCAACGGTGATTATTTGATTGGGACGGTTTATTGGTATTAAGGAGGAGACGCAAAATGGAAGACGAAGGAAGTATAGTGTGGCAAGAATAGCTCTTCTTAACAGGGAAATTTGCTAAAGTTAATAAGTTGCTTTCATTAGACATAATGTAGGTTAATGCAATATTCGAAAGAGGCGATTTTTATTCGATTCAAAAAATATCGGATTTATTCACTATGACCGCGTATTTTTGTTAGTACGTGAACATAACAAAAAATTGTTATATTCTGTTAACTATAATGAGAATGAAAAATGAATCGAATAATTCCTTATTAACCCTTTGCAGTCGAATTAATTTTCATTGTTTGCAAACAGCAGCTGTACAATTTTCTAGTTGAAGAGTTTGATGAATTTTTTGGAAATCATTATTTTTTTTATTATTAATCGCCAATATTGTCTGTTTCACTGTGTTCGAACACCAGGTATATAAGACTATAAATTTAGTTAAAAGATATTTATCTAAAATTGTTGAATTAAATCAAATGGCGAGCGAGAGGCGCCGTTCGAACGCAAAGGGTTAATCAAATAACAATTCAACCTCTCGATAAATTAATTAAATAATGGTTTAACTGTATAAAAAATGAATCGAATCGTATTTTAAGCTCTTGAAAAATTAAACACGCAATTGTTTAACACCTTAAAAAATTCAAATAATGATTTCACCCCTTGAGAAATTTAAATTCCTCAAGAGTCAAAATCTCATAAAAATGAACAAAAATTTGTAAAATCATCAATTAAAAAAGTAATAACAGATTCAATATATGTTATAATTTTTCAGAAAACCGTTCGTAAAATTTTCCCTTCAGAAACAAAAGTTTTCGAAACGTTCAATCAAAATGAACGCGTTAAATGATTCTGAGCTTCAATTACAGGCAATCGATATTTTTCTCAAGCATATATCGTTTCAAAAGATGGAAGTACATTTCATGGTATCGGTGCAGGTTGATCGTCTTCGTAAAAAGAAAACTACCCTCGGGCAAAAAAAAATAATTGCTCCTTGATACGCGCCGATACCCCCAACTTCGGGGATGCCGAGCCTGTAATGATGTTCGCGTTCGCGAACTTAGTTCGAAATTAAATATCGAGGCGAAAGAGGGGTTAGACCCGTGGCAAGGGGGATGTTAAAGAGAAATCCCGACATTGAGAGAAGGGCTGGTAAAAAGGGGGAAAGGGGGTGGCTCGTCGTGCACCTGCCTTTTTCCCGGACCGCCGTGATAAAAATCAAACTGGAAAACAAACGAGGAGCAGGATCGTATTATAAAGTTTATTAATCGATAGACGATGCCCGACGAGGGTGGAAAAAGTGGAATCCGAGGGGCTGGCGTAGGGATATCTCGTTACGTTCCAAAATTAAAATTGTATCGTGCGAGGAACGAATGACATAAGCTTTGTTTAATTTTACTTACTATGATAAAATACGATTAAGATATGTTATTAATCCAAAGACCGGTTCTATCATCTAGACTGACTCATATTTCTTGACACATTGTATTGATTTTTTTTCCTGATTATTGTTTGCCTTCGACAGCTGTTTGAGTATTAATTAATTTTTAATCGGCACTATAACTGAAACAGATTTCTAATAACGAAGTGATTTGCAGAATTTATCGTAGTTCAGATTTTAGCAAAGATTTTAGATAAAGACTACTGTTATCTAATCAGTTATACTAATTTCTTTCTATCGATGTTCCAGAAACTTCTACTCACCGATCCTCCGATTTTCGATATCAAAAATCTGTTAATCAATGAGACGGGTACGCAACTGGCTTTATGGGGTAACTTAGGGATTGTTCTGATGGAGTTACCTAAGCGATGGGGCAAGGATGGCACTTTCCAAGGTGGTAAAGAAGAAATTCTCTGCGTGTAAGTAATTCGACATACAAATTTTATAGTTGATAATCACTGTTTTAAGTAATCTTATACAACAATGTAAATAGAAACATTTATCATCTGAATGTATTAGAGCACTTGAAATCATGTCCAAACATTTCAAATTTCGATTTATCTCTTCGCAACACATTCTTCTTATTTATCTATTTTGTGTGATTGTAGAATTACAGGTTTAATTCACTTTTGAGTGGTTATCTACATTATGTATGAGTGCATTCTTATTCGAAGGAATCATACGCTGTTTAACCCCTTGCACTATGTTTCATTCGACAAATGCGTCAGACATAACGAAGTATTCAGTGCTACAACTATAAGACGACTAAAGATAGTTCAAATGTCAAGACTATTTTGCATTCAGCGATCCTCAACTGTGCAAATGAAAATTAGACTGAAATTTAACCCTTTGCACTCGAAGATATTTTCATTGGTCGCAGATAGTAAATTTTCCAACAAAAATTTTCTGGTCGAAAGGTTTGATGAAGCTTTCGATATTATCTCTCTATTGTTAGTTGCCACTATTAGATGTTTTATTATGTTCATCATTTGTACAACACTATAGGTGTAGTTAGAAAATATCTATTTCGAATTGCTGTATTAAACAATATGGTGAGTGTGAGTCACCTTTCGAGTGCAAAGGGTTAACATTGATCTGTGTTAAAAATATAAACGAAGTTTACCGTATTTCAACTTCGAGTGCATCACGAGTGTAACTCGTTATTATAGTGCAAGGGGTTAAGTATAAAAAAGTTCCATATAACCATCAAAAAACAAACGTTGTCTCTATGAGAAGTCACTAAGCATTGAGTACAATTAAGCCTTTGCACTAGAAGGGAGACTCAAGTTCACGTTTGATTCGATGCAACAATTTTATACACGCGATTTTTGAACACAGTGCAACGAACAGCATTGGCGATTGGTAATAAAAGAATAATAGTTTCAACAAATTTACCAAACTTTTCATCTAGGAAGTTTTACGGTTACTATTTAACAACAATGCAAATGCTTTCGAGTGAAAGGGGTTAAACACAGATGAACCTGAGGAAAAGGAGTCAATATGCCGAGAATCCGTCTGGAGAATGAAATTGAAACTCAGGGAATTCATCTGCGAAACCAAGTTAAAATCAGTGAGTCGATTTGAGAGACGGAGCTAAAAATCGGAGAGCCGATCTGAGGAAACGGGGTTGAACCTCAGGGAATCGATCTGAGAAAAGGAGTTAAAAATCGGGAAATCAATCCGTGGAACTGGAGGCGGTAGCTCACGGGCTAAGAAATCCGGCTGCTAAAAAGCGAGATAACGTAGACCGCGAATAATAAATCGCGCTATCTGGCTTCCTGCACCTCCGTGGCTCCTGTGGGCGTCCTAATATCCTGTAATTAAGAGGGTGTTACGATGACGCCCGAACCCCTTTGGTCTCCCTCTTATGGAATTAAGGTGGCTTTACTCGGTTAGTTTTCAAAAGTTCCAGGCCCAGGAAAGCACCGCTGAATACTAACCGCCTCATCAACGACACATGCCACCGAGACTACTACCTCGCGTAACATTATCCTCCTCACTTTCTGTCACGGCATCTACTTGTCCTCGCGTCTAATCTTTCTGGTGATTAGAACATCACGCAATTAGCCAGGTGGTTAAAGATTATACCCTATGTTCCTACCGCTTTTTTCCGGCCACTAAGAAAGGTGCACGCTGGCCCGAGAGATTTGATCGTGAACCTAATTCGGTTTATGGCCCCATCGTCTGTACTAAACGTCTGGAGTTGAGGTTCTCTGGGATCTCATCTTGAACGTTCATAATTATAAGTAGATTGAAAGTGAACTCTTCTTTTTTCGACATTCGTCGTTTGGGCCCTGATTATACAGGGTGGTCCACTTATCTTGAGACAGGTTAATATCTTTTAAACAAGTAATTTTTGAAAACAATTTTTCAGACAAAAGTTGTCGTGTGTCAGGGAGCAAATTGGATGGTGGGAATGAATTTTTTCAATTAGTGCTCCTGAAGGTCATATGAAGGTCGACTTTATTTTTTTAAATGAAACCCCACATTTTTTATCATACTATAATATTCGACAGAAAAAAATAGGTAACTATTATCTGAAACATTTTTTTGCAGGTTGTCTACTTCCTGAGATAGGGTACTAAATGTTTATTCAATAAACATTTTTATTTATTATTTAAGAAGGTGCTCAAAGTGATGGCGATGACGGAAGTGTGGGGAGCATGGTGATTGGCACTCATTGAAAAAATCCATTCTCACCATCCAATTTGCCCCCTGACACGCAACAACATTTGTCTGAATCATTTTTTTTCAAAAACATGTTTAAAAGATATAAAGTTGTCTCAAGATAAGTGGACCACCCTGTATATTGTACAGGTTGCACCGCAGTCTTCGTTCACATCGTGATCTTTGTGTAAATATTAGAAACCATTCTTATCATCGCACAGAATATCTCCCCATCCAAAACAGACATTATAATTTAATTTTCCGATTTGTTAATAAGGGAGAAAGCGTAAACGGAGGCGCGAGAGTCGCGAAACTCGAAGAAAAATTAAATCGGTGTACGAAGGAACGTTCGACCGAGTAAAAGTGAAATTCTAATTAACTTGAATCACGATGACGAGCAAACGATGCCGCTTAATTCGCTGAGGTAAAAGGGTGCACTCCGACTTGTCCTTTGCATTATAATTTCATAGTAAGTCGAGCCCGGAATAAATGCATTACTTTCCTGCCGACTTTCCCGCTAATTCATAATTCCGGAAGTTTTTCCGGAAACGAACGAAACGTTTAGCCCGCCGTTGCGACCAAGGGCTCCAAGCTGAACAAACTGGTCAAATTAAGAGCGGCAGTTTATGCTAAACTTTTTTCGTTATTTCACTTAAGCGATTCTACTTTGCGCTTCCGACCAAAGCAACCAGAATCGGGAAAAATTATAAGAACGCTGGTAACCGGACTTGAATATATTTGTAAGGGAGTCGCAGCCGTTGGGGAAAAATCTGGGAGATTTAATGTCTCCTTCCTTCCAACTGGGTTAAACAAGAGAAAAACAATAGGGTTTATGCGTTACTGCACGCGGAATTTTTAACCTTTAGGATAGATAGGGTAATTTGGGATTCGGAAATTGGTAGGGTTGGAGTTTTGAGATTTGAAAATTTGGAAATTTAGGAAGTTGAGGAGCTGGGAATTTAGGAACTTCAGGGTCAGAAATTTTGTAATTTGAGAATTCGAGTATTGAGTTGAAAATCGAGGGTTTGGGAATATGCGGCGTTGGAAATTTGGGAATTTTGAAGCTGAAAATTTAGGAACTCTGCAGATATTTGAGAATTGGAAAATTTAGTAATTTGAAGGTGCAGGAATGTAGTGGTTCAAAAATTTAAGAATTTTAGATGTTGAAGATTTTGCAATTTAAGGAATTAGAAATGTGGGAGATTTGAAGTTGGAAGTATCGGAATTTTAAGGTTAATAAGTGTGACTATTTGAGAATTAGGAGATTTGAGAATTTGAAGATGTAGAAATTTGAGAATTTAGGGTGTTAAGGATTAGTTAATTAGAAGATTTAACAATTTGGAAATTTTTGAAGTTGAGGATGTGGAAATTGGGAAATTTGGAAATAAAATAATTTTTAATTATTTTGTTTAAGTCCATAGGAAATTCTCAATCTTCCAAAGCTCAAATACTCAATGTCCCACAGTCCAATATTCTCAAAGTCTCAAATTCTCAAAATCTCGCATTCTTAATTTCCCAAAGTCCAAGAACGTATGAATCACAAATACGAAAAAGTATACATGAACGTATGTATCAGTATCAAATTCACCAAATTTTTGCATATATCACATTTACTAAAATACTTCAATTTTCTACAAACAACCATAAGGTATCCTACCAATTCTTATTTCATGTAATAATAATGTACACTGTAGAGAGTACGGTACAATGTATCATTATGTATGTAATTTATATTAACACATTATAATCGGACTGGTTGCTTTTAATCTATTTGAATGTACTTACTTCAAAAGCGAGGCAAGGTACTTTTATTCTATCGGTGTACATACTAACTGGAAGAGTTAGCTCGTACTCTTTGTTTAGGTTCAACAATTTTACTTTTTTACAACTTTATTATATCAGTTTACTCTGTTTGGCTACCCGCTCAAAATGTTGTTAAAAATGACCGTAATATGATGTGGCTGTGTTCGCAACGACGTTATTCCTAACTTTCGCTTTTGCCTGAGTATTGCTAAGCACTTCCTGCCTATTCTTCAATTTCCTAATTTTTCCAGGATCTCGTGCAACCCTGGTCTTTGTCAGATTGTACATTTGGCAGCCAGATTTGTGCGATCCTAAGTTTCCGTTGACTTTCCTTTACAACTTTCTTCAATTTTTTACAACTTTCCCATCGTTATCGGAAAAGTGATAAGGTCATTTTTTGTTCCTTGGAAGACACTCTAAAAGATCCTGTATGAGATTTTCATGTCCAGGCGATGCCAGAAATGGGCATTTTTTAACACCCTCCTTTCAGATCCTCGTTTGCGTTTAAAATGCTTAAATTCCGTAAAAGGGTGCAAGAAGCTAGCCACGAATATCGGCGAAAGAGAAAGGGGTATGTGGTAAGGCAGTGTGAGGCTAAAGGCGTCGCGAAGTGGTAATAGTTTTAATCCGGTGTCTTGAAGTCGGGATTTGGTGGCGCAGCAGTTACCGACTGCCGGTAAGTCCGAGCGAACCCACTTCGCTCTCTGATATCATAATCCGAATAATCACTATTATTGCCACCATTTGCTTAATCCAAAGCTCGGTTACTCGCTTTCCGCGCTTCGAAGCTTGGAATTTGTTGGTCGATGAGGACGCTGAATATTGTATCGAATTGCGTTAGAACCTGAAACACTAAATGCATCTGGCCACCGCAATACCGAATCATAACTTTTAATGCCTATTGCTATTTTTCAGCATCGTCGAAATTGTAAACGACGTGATCGTAACATCAAATTATGTGTCGCAACTTTAGCATCTTGACTGCCACACTGAAGGAGTTGAAAATTTGATTACATTTTAATTTTAATAAAGCCTGTCAGTCATTTACATAGTATTTTTATGTGATTGTTATTCGTAGTTCCAGTTACGTAATACGAGTATTTGCAACTGGGTAAGTGAAAGATTCTTACTAAGAGATTTGTGTGGGAATTTAAGCATCGTCCATATGTAGATCACATGGCAGTCACCGTGTTAATAGTTCAATAGTAAATTAAACATTTTCATGGTCTATTGTTTAACAAATATTGCAATTTTGAAATCTACAAATTTATTCAAAGTATTTGAACTCAGACCATACCAAAAAATTCACAAGTTTCTTATTCTGGATTAAAAAGTTTGTAAAGATGCTTTTCTTGAAATGTTCATTGATTTTCATGGATATGTAGAATTAGTGTGTGTATTCAATTATATTTTATCATTTGTTTCTCCATTTTTGTATTATATTTTTAATTGTTGTACACCCTCGTACTAACGCCTTGACTTAAAAAATTCGGATTTCTTTCGTAGGATTATGAATGTATAAAATTTGATGTATTTGATTAGGTCTAGATTAGATTTGCAACGGTTATCTATGGAATATCACGCATTTTCTATTCCACAGTGAAAATTTACATATATGGTCAGACATACTCTACTGCAGATTACCAAGAACGCAAACAGCTAATTTTTCAGTTTCATTTTTTTATTTAGGAATGTGTATGATTCAATATTGAAAGCCCCAGAAGGATTTTTCCTCGTATTTATTTTTTAAATAATTACTTTGACACTTTCGTTATGAAGCAGCCACATACATGACATCCTAAAAACTATACAAAATCTATCTTCACATATTCGTAGGCAGCGTATTTCGAAAATACATTTCGTGTGTCAATATTTAACAACGCTGCAACTTTGCAATCGTCTATTTGTCCATGATTTAATACCGAATTTATCATCGGTCCTCATATGTGTATAGTCAACAGTGTAATAGAAGCAGTAATGAAATTTGGTAACAGCTATAAACAAGCTATGATTTGTATAAAAACTGTTTTCCATCTTTGCAAATCATTTAAAGTATATTAGTTGCATGAATATACAAAGTGCATAAATATATTAGTAATTTAGCAATGTTAATACATCAGTAACTTAATAACTACATTAACACTAGAAGTACCGGCTTTAAATACACGCCTACTTCAAAACTGAAAATAAAGTAGAAAAATAAATAAATATATATTGCAGCATCGCCTAACATATATGTTACAACCACTCATTGGCTCAATAAAACATGACGGACATTTTGACAAAAGGACGGCAATAAAATTTTGTAACAAAAAGCGCCGAACCCGAAACCAGTCATTTTGACTGGTTGGTAGTTCTAGTGTTAAACTACAGATACTTAAGATCAGAATTATACTCCCAAGGACACCACAAATTTTGAGATATGAGAATTTATGAGATATTTGGGGATTTAATGATATAGGAATGGAGGACTTAGATACTTAAAAGTAAAGGAATTTGGTAAGCTTGAGATTTGTACGTTTTGGGATTTGAGGATTTATGGATATTGAATATTCAGAGATTTAGCAATTTAGGAACTTGATGACCTTGAAGTTTGAGAACAAAGGGATTTGAAGGTGTTGGTATTTGTAGCACAGAAGTTTGAAATATAGGTATTTGAAAAAAGGGATTTGGAAATTTGGAGATTTGAGACATGGAAATTTAAGATATGATATAGGAATTTAGAGACCTAGACATTTGCGAATATATAAAACCAGGGGTCTAAAAATTTGGAGATGTACACTGCCGCTCAAAAATATAAGGACATTTACTTAATGCTTGTAACTACCCGAAAAAGTTATGATGTCTTCGGTAAACTTGATTCGGTAAAAATTTATATTATATACCACAAATGTCACGAACATTGTAGATGTCCACATACACTAGTGTACACAGCCGTTCAAAAATATGTGGTCACTTCCTTAATTCTTCTAACTACCTGAAAAAGTTATGGTGTCTACGGTAAAAAAATACATTATATGTCATAAATTACATGAACATGGCAGGTGTCCACATACATTTGAGCGACAGTGTAGGTATTTGGTAGTGTGAGACTTTGAGGACAGAGAGTTCCGGGAGTCTAGAAATGTAGGAATCTAGGTATTTGGAATATATGAATATGAAAATCTAGGAATTTGGAGATCTAGAAATCTGAAGACCTAGGAACTCGAAGATCAGAATTATATTCCCAAAAACACCACAAATTTTGATGAAGATCAAAAATCGAATTACGACCATGATCGGGCACCAACCGATTCGCCACACGAATCAGTGATGGTTTCCCGGACTCGCAGTAAGACGCGAACCCCGCCATAACAGTTTACCCGTCCTTAGAGCGTTATACCGGATAATCGTTATAGGAAGAAGGTGCAGTTTCAACGGTATAAAGTTGGATCGGAGTAGGTAAGTCGTGGTGTCGCGGAATCATGGTATTAATTCGGCAACGGACTACGAAACCAACGTTATTTCCTGCACCGCCGGAAGATCGTCGCCTCTCTTGGTTGGCTCTCGCGGCTAATTATTGTTTTAAGGATTACCGTTATGTGTTTATTATGCGGTCTGGGGAGGACCTTTCCTGCCTTAATATTCGGTAGATTTCAGCTTCGGTCTCGTTGTATGAGGCACCATCAGAGAGCCCCCCTCCTCACCCCTGAGAGTCGCAAGCCGGCCTACGTTTATGAATAATTTTCACCTCTCGTGCTACCTAACCCCATACCACACGACCACTCCACTTCCAACAAACGTTCCTTCCGAATCGTCCCTCGAGTATTCACCTCGTAAAACCCCCCTGCGCTGTGTCCTCGTTCGAGGGGGTTGATTCCAGTTTTCTGATCCTCGCCACTCGTTGAGACGCTCTCGCGAAAAATCCTGATACAAATGCTGGCTGTGGTCGTGCAACCGGGGATCATCTCGCTGTAATTTGGTCGGTATTAAAACACGGCAGTTGGACGCAAAATTAGTTGGATTATTTTTTTAAGGGAGGTATAGGGAAACGGAATGGAGAAGTTTCAAAGAATATTTCGGTTCGAAGTGTTTATATTAAATTCATGGTATTTTTTGAGCGGTGAAAACAATTCTTTTCTTTGTTTTGTCGCAATTTGTTTGGAGAAGTTGTTCATTTCTTCACTAAACACAAATGGGACGGAATATTTAATAGATTCGTAACTTTTATTTTTGAATTAGTATATTTATTTTTGTATAAAAGGAAATATGTATAAGCGGTTGTAGTACAGAGTCTTATGCTATAACACTTACAAACGAAGATGTAATAATATACGTAACATTGATAACGTTTAGAAATTTTTGTAGATCTCCGAAAATATTAATTTCAGAGTAAAATGTTTTAAACAAAGCATAAAGTTTTTAAAATACTCTATAAAATGTATTATATACATCTTTCGCGTGAATTTATTATTTCTGCTGTTATAACCCAAAACTAGAACAAATTTTTAAAAATTGATATTTTTTTAATCATATATAATTTCGGTATACTTTTTTCTCATGACATTTAATAAGGCAAAAATAAAACAGAAATACGTAAAAATTTACTTCGAGCAATAATACTGCTATAACAGTAAAAATAATAGTTTTACGTAAGAAGTGTATATAACTCATTCATAGACATTTTCAAGAGGTTTATTTTTTGTTTGCAACTTTTTTTCTCCAAAATCAACACTTTCGAAGACATACGGTAAGAGTTTTCTAAACTTTGTTCAATTAAATTTCTTTATTTTTTTGTGCAAAAAGTATGAACTCACTACGGGCTATAACAGTTAACATAATACATTTATGGCAAAAGGATACATAAGTTTCATTGTAGACCTTTGCAAGGGCTTTATTTTTTGCTTCAACGTTTTTTTCTCCAAAATCAATACTTTCGGAGACATATAAAAATTTTCTGAACTTGTTTAAATTTCTTTCTAAATGTTGAACTTAAAAATCCTCTTACGCAATTTCTCTCCTTAGTAAGCTCAAGCTGTCGCTAAAAATGTTTACGTTATACAAAATTATTTTATATATATTCCATTACTATTGCAATAAAATTGATGTATCACACGTGGTGAGCATAAGCAACGAACCTATTTTCCCAATAACATCAACGTACGATCAAATATCAATAAAGCATCAATAACTGATAGCAGTATCTGTATCAGAAACGTATGTACGTGCTACAGAATATTTCACCGTTGCCCGCGAGAAGTCCTCGTCCTGAGGGGCAGTGTTGCGGCTCTCCTATCTATTCCGGCGCCGGCCACCGGTGAAAGGGGATAGGATACGTTTATTTAAAAAATGATTTAACCTAATGGTTTTACATATGTAATCCCGATATAAACCCGAGGCTAATCTCGGTGAACCACACGCGGTCCACTCGTACATTCGTGAGGCCGGTAATCCACATACTCGCGCGTGTCTCCACACAACTTCCGCATCACCACCCACCCGTTGGTCGGCCCCGTTTCCCGACCTGTTCGTACTCCTTTTTTTTCCAACTTTTTTTCGATGAGCAAGCACTAACGAAAATCACCCAACAGCCCGCATTTTCGAGGGTGCCGCCGGGCCAGAAAGAGAGGGACATGTTTGCGGAACGCACCAAATGATTTAGATGGTCCCTGATGATATCCGCGCCTTTTGAAAAATGTCGCCGTGGAGAAAAATATATAGGAAACCCGCGTGGCAACCCTTTATCAGCGAACGGCTAAACTTTATTGCCGGCTGAACCGTTTCTCGTTGAATCAGCGGTTAACAAAGGAGCTGAAATACGAGCGACGATTAGTGGAATTAGAGAATCGACGTAGCTTAATTGCGGACAGAGTGATTCGACCGACAGGAATGCTCTGGCATACCTAAGTATGTTACTCCGTGTAATGACTGTGACAGCCACGATATACTCCCGCTGCGGGATTTCGGAATTGATACGTGTTGGATTTTTGCATAAATCCTGAGAAATATTTTGGAAATAAGTTTTTATATACTTCTGCGAATGGTTGCTTTTATTCGCAAGCAAAGAACTGCGTTCAACGACGTTCGAGTATAGCTAAGGGCAATAAAAAATGGTCAGCTCGAATCATGCGACGAGGTCGTAGCTGACCTTTGAGGGAAAGCACGAATTTCTCTTCTAGGGGGTGCATGATTAGACTTCCCCTTTTTTGTTTAAAAAAGCCTTCTGCACCACGTCACGTGCAGTTAGTTCGGTACCAGCACTTAATAAGAACAGTCACTGAGTTTGCAACGCGATCAGAACTGAACAGCTGTACAAAGCTTTTCTAACTTTCACTCGTGTATTATTATAATAAATATTCGTTCCGTTGTTGGAAGCAAATTCTTTGTTAATTATTCAACAATACGATTCCGCTGTTCCTTGTCAATTTTCTCAGGAATGTTGAGAAGGAAAAGGAAAATAGTATTAGTTGAGAGAATAAAGAATGCTCATCTGCAGGTCTGACTATTACCTTATAGCTGCATCAGTAGTCTTATTATAGCAGTCTTATAGCTACAGGTCTGACTATTAGCTTATGTCATTTCCTGTAATAAGCTCTAGTAAACTGCTATAACTAACTATAATACTGCTATTCCTCTAATAAATTTCCGTTCGCATTCCCTACCGTTTCCACACTGCTTCCGAAGTTCATATATTTCGCTCTTCTCTCATTCTTTTATACGCTTCCCCTAACGCTCATCATTCATTCGTCATCCCATTTTATAAATGCACTCTTATTATTCCCATATATTTACAAAGCTAGCGGCGGTATGTGACTTAACTTTTGATGCACCCGTATGTGAAACCACCAGATATGATACGGCTTTATATGAAACCGCCGTGTATACGCACCATTATGTAAAATTGTAGATACGTATACCGTATGTGTCGCACCATATATGAAATTTTATACACACGTGTATAGTCAATAGAGCAATATACGCACTGTAGGCACGTACGAATGAGTAACAGGATCGAGTTGAAAGAACAGTGTTTCGTTGTTGTAATTATGTAAGTATTATTGCTTAGCTTATATTATATAAGTATTATAGACAAGTATTGTATAGCTCAAGAACAAATGTGGTTCTTTATATGAACAGTGAGGCAATGAAGAGGTATCAACACACTCACTTGTTGATTTTTAGAAATTTTTGTGGATCTGAAAATCTGAGAATGGGTTGACAATTTGTCGGGATGTGAAAACTTTGGGATTTTTGGGATTTTGAGATATGAGAATTTAGGAGATATCTGGGGATTAACGATGTAGGAATGGAGGACTTAGATACTTAGGAGTAAAGGAATTTGGTAAACTTGAGATTTGTACGCTTTGGGATTTGAGGATTTATGGATATTGAATATTCAGAGATTTAGCAATTTAGGAACTTGATGGCCTTGAAGTTTGAGAACAAAGGGATTTGAAGGATTTGGTATTTGTAGCGCAGAAGTTTCAAATATAGGTATTTGAAAAAAGGGATTTGGAAATTTGGAGATTTGATACATGGAAATTTAAGATATGATTTAGGAATTTAGAGATCTAGACATTTGCGAATATACAAAACTTGGGGTCTAAAAATTTGGAGATGTAGGTATTTGGTAGTGTGAGACTTTGAGAATAGAGTGTTCCGAGAGTCTAGCAATGTAGGAATCTAGGTATCTGGGATATGAATATGAAAATCGAGGAATTTAGAGATCTAGAAATTTGAAGTTCTAGGAACCCGGTAGCCTAGGAATTTGGCGATTTACAATGTGAAGTGAATGACTTTGGCGATTTACAAACTTGGGAAATTTGGGAAGCTTGAGAATTAGAAATTTGGTTACTATAAAATTTGGAAGTACAGAACCTCCATCACTTTTTGTAGATGATATGGTAGTAGACTAGTATTCAAACTTAACACTTATTTATTAAACAATAATGTTGTTAAAAACAGTCGTTACAAGGTGATGTTTGAGAGTGTAATAGTTTGTCGTGTGATGTTTGAATGCGAACTTGGTGTATACTTCTTGGTGATTGAAATTAGTCTTAGTGTGTACTAGGTGGTGGTTTAAATTATTCTTAGTGTACTTGGTGGTGATTGAACTTGTTCTGCCGTTGCTTGTCTGAGTTGCGGAAAAGGTAAATGTTTTGTGGTAGGAGTCGATGGTGGATTAGTGGGAGTGTAGGAAGGAACTTGGTAGAAAGAGGGAAATATTGATCTGTCATTGTAATCGGATTTTTGGAAGGTGGAAAGTTGGAGAAACGAGGTGGTGGAAAGGAGTTGGCAGTAGGGATGGCGAGAGAAACAGTGCTTTTCGGATTTTCTATATGTTTTACAAGGAGCCTCCAACAGACCACGGACTTGGGGTGCGTTCGAAGTTTCTATTTATGAACGATTGGAATTTTAATTATGGTTCCATGGCTGTCCTTACCCTGAGGGTTTACAGGCTCGCAGGTATATTGACATGTGCTGTACGGTGCATTGTAAAACCATACAAGTATAAAATAATTTCGCCAACTTACAGACTTCAGGGTAGGCTAAATTGCGTATACTTAAGCATCTGTAAATGGTCAATGTTATTCCCTTCGACCCACGTGCCGCTATAATCCCCATGATCCTCCTCTCAGCGAAACGAATCTACGCGGAACAAGTTGCCAATTCTTCCGACGCGACGTAAATCATGCAAACGAGCCAGATCTGATAGAGTATGAACGAACCGACGCGACGTGAGTCCGACGAAAAAGCGTGCAACAAAAGGGCAGCATCGTCGACGAGGAGACAGAGAGAGAGAGCGAGAGGGCCGTGAAGAGCAGATGGTTGCTGAAGGAGGAAGGAAAATGTAAGGTACATGGCGGTAGCCTCTAGCCCGGGCACACGTACCGCGGTAATTAAAAGAACCGACAGATGTCTCTCTTTTACCGTCGGGTTTTATTTCGTTACGACGACAACGACGTCCAGGACAATGACGACGCAGACGACCAGAATGCGTCTCGCGTATTTAAATTTTTCCTCCGGCGTTACGGCCGGAATTCTTTGATTAGAAGAACCGCTTGCTTGCTTGCTTGCTTGCTCGCCGGTGCTCACGGCTGTAGCGCGATTACCTAAGTGCGTGTTTTTTTTTTTTCATTTTTTTTTTAACGTAGACCTACATCAAGTGCCCTCTGTCTCCTGGTGCACGTTTGTACGCGCAGAATGCTGTCTCCCATGCGCGCCCCCAGACAAGAAAGGATGCCAGCCCGCCGGAAGGAAGTCGGGAAAAAGCCCATTCTGGCCCCATATTATTCACGCTCGTGATCTTCGATGCTGCTCCTTACGGGAAGCTGCTCTCGCGCTCTTTTCGCGAGGAACCGCCAGGATTAAATTGACCTTCTCTTTTTGCTTTGTGCGCGACGCTTGGTATCCTGTTGCGCGATTTCTTGCGGGCTTTTGGGTAACGAGCCAAAGGGTTGAAGGAAGTATTAGCTTTTAGCCGTGGCAGGACGACGTTGGACGCGGAATTTTTATTTCGGAAGTGTGCTCATTTGGTTGGAGCTTTGTTTGCGCGGGTACCATTGATGTTTGAATGGGGATCAAAGGCGCCTTACCCCCTCCAAATTGCGTGGTAGCGAGCGTACACTATGCGAGATATTTGCTATGGGTCTTGGGATAAGCATAACTACTGTACATTTGGAATTTAGAAATGTTCGAAAGTAGAGATTCTTGTCGGATTTGTATGGAGTTGACCACCCTGTGTACTCGACTTTATACGCATTTCACAGTATTAACCCTTTCGCTCCGACGGGCGTATATATACGCCCTCGAAGAATGACCATTCATATACGAAGAGCGTATATATACGCTCTCGAAAAGTGGTCGCGCGGATACGAAGAGCGTACATATACGTTCATACCGACCTGCGTCGTTGATTATAATACCAATATGGGAGCCGTTGACAAAATTTATTTGGTTTTAAAATCAGTCGAATGTATTCGTAAAAGTTTAAAATGGTACAAAAAATACTTTTTCCACATGCTACATGGTTGTGTGGAATGCATATCGTTTATTCCAATCAACAACTGCGACAAAATTACTGTTTGCCAAATTTCATTTAACTCTTATAAGAAAATTATTGCAAACATATGGGAAACAAAATATTGGGCTTTAAATACTTTAGTAATTTCGTTGTATTAAAAAATGTTATATCAACATTATAATATAATATTAAAAAAAATAAATTATGATTAAATTTTTATATTTTAAAAGGTAAGATGATATTACTGAATATAATAAATATCATTGTAAAATTTAGAGAACAATAAACGACTTCTAATTACTTCGTGGCATTCCGTACTTCAGTGTCAACTACTCAGTAATGCGCTCCGTCCACAGCGATCACATTTTGGCGCCAGCGCTCCGTAGCGAAAGGGTTAATCTACTATGAATCTGATAGCCAGTCGATATATTGGGATAACGCGTAATCATCCGCCGTTTATGTAGGCACATTTTGTCTTACTTTTTTTTGTTAAAATATTCTTGTATGTTTAGTTGATAAAAATGTATATCAAAATTATTTCCTTATTTGTCATATTACAATTAGGGGAGAAGATGAAAAGTAGCACCCTCGGTTCGCGATCACATCGAATTTCTTGTCGAAGAAGCAGGTGAAAAACAATATCCTTTACGAATAAAACAAAAAACATTCTTAACCAGTTAACTGCGGCGCTCCCTTTTGTAAGAATACTTGTCAATCACAGAATAAGTGTCGGTGTTAAAATATTAGGCCAAAAAGATGGGTCTACTTTATAAAATAGACAATTTTATTACTAATATTGACTTATTTGGTGAACCAGTTGGATGTGACTGAGGGGTATACTCGTTATGGCACAAAATCCTGCTACTTCTCATGACGAGTATACTCGTCAAACACAGCTAACTGGTTAACAAACTCGAAATCGGCAAAATGATGACTTAAACCCCCCCTAATTCCACACGGACTATAACGTATTTTCATTGAAACAGAGGTGAGGTCAAGATGTGATCAATTCATCGTGGGATGACCCAGACACGATATTTGAGCTTTCTTGCAACAGCGGATCAGCGCACCTGACAAACCCTACATAAAGGAGTTAAAGAATTTCGCAGTTAGCATTCAGATTCGGGGGAAAGGATTTACGATTCGAGTGCCACTGGCTGGCAGGGAATGCGCCAGGACGGGAAGATCGAGAAGCAAGGCACGCAGGACAAGGCTGCGAAGTAGCGGCAAGGAACGGCTTCTGTAAACCGATGGCCGCGATGAAAGCGCGACGCAACCTCGAGAATTAACGGGCTTAGTTGCCGACGCAGGTGTCGTCGAGAAGGCGAACGCAAGCGAGAGCCGGATGAATTACGACAGGAGCGTCAGCCAGCCCAGCAGAACGTTGCTCGTTATATTTTGCGTAACATCCCGATTTTATGGGCCACCCTCGCACCCTAGCTCGCGTATCCCCCTTCGCCCGCGGCTCATCCACAAGCCGCAGCCGAGATGCCAACTATCTTACGAGCCGCTTTCTTTGCCGGGTTTTAAATATTTTTGAAATCAGCGAGGGTGGTCGCGTGGCCTTTTTAGAACTGCCAACTCTCCATATTTGGTGTCATAACGACGATATTACCTGTTCGCACCTAACTTGCTGACGAATGAACTAGTACTGCACTCGCTCTGCGCAGTTACTGTTGGAATATTTATTCCGTAACGAAAAAATTTATTCGTGTTAAGCCTGCACAGTGATAGTACTACGTAAAATTGTTGATGTAAAATTATAATTAGGAAACTCCCCATTGACAAACTCTCGAGGCGCAATAAAACGGTTCGACTCTCGAAGACGTTTTTCGCCAAGTCGAATATACAGTCGTGGACAAAATTAAGTGGCCAAGAATCATAAATAACAAAAGGTTAATTTAATTTAACTAACAATGCCTATAAATCAAAACTTTATTGCACAATTATATACATTATATAAATGTTTTTTCAAGTCTACAAAAGCATTTCACGTTCTCAATTTGACCAGTTAGCTGTGCGCCCACTTTTGTGATATACTCGTCAATAACACAATAAGTGTCGCTGATAAAATATTGGGCCAAAAAGATGGGTCTATTTTATAAAATTGTCAATATTATTGCTAATATTTTCTTGTTTGGTTAACGAGGTACATGTGATCAAGGAGTATACTCAAAATCCCGCCACTTCTCCGTGACGAGTATAGTCGTCAAACACAGCTAACTGGTTAAAATTTATTTAAAAGATTGTAACAAGTCAAAAAATGGTGTATATTTCTGCAATGACCACTTAATTTTGTCCATGACTGTATGTATGCGAAAGGAACCTAAGATAATTTGCCCGGATGATGATTTGGTAAGATGATTTGCCGAAATCGTGTAACTTCAGTGTCGTGTAACACGACGCGTTTAATCTCCTGTCAAACAGGAAGCACCCTTGATTCCTGATACTTCGCCTGTCGTCGTAACCGTCGTACACAGCCGGTTTAACGAGTTATGTCTAATCTATGCATCCGCTTATCATAATGGCTCTCGTTATATCGTGAGCATAGCTTCCTAAGGTCGGTAAACCGCCCCCTCGACTACCGTTCTGTCGTTGGTGCCCCGACCACCCTCTTTTACGTGTCATGCTGCTGCGAGAACGTAATAAAAATACTCGGAGTAACTGAACGATATTACGTCGTTACGGGGTCACCGTGCGGAATTACAGTGGCTGACAAAATTATTATACCCGTGAGATTTCTCGTTACAAATATACGAACGCGGATTTAATTAGTTTAACAATGTATGTTGGTAACTGATATATCGTAGAATGAATGAAGAGAGTGAATTAGGGTGGCTCGCCAAGGTATATACCATACAATAACTTTTTAGAGGATGACGAAAAACTTTTTTGGAGCCTAGTATGGATAAGTGCATATCGACACTTAACTCATTTGCATCATAAACACATATACGGGGTGTCCCACAATTATGGTACGAGCCGAAAAGGGGTGGTAGGTGAGGCTATTCTGAACAACTTTTTCCTTTGCAAATATGTCGGATGAGGCTTCATTTTTAAATTATTAAGGAAAAACACCGACCAATCAGAACGCGAGAATCGCGCGCGCCGTATGTTGGATCGCGACCACGGCCAATTAAAACTCGGGCCTACACTTCTCCCTCCTAGCGCGCGCGATCCTCGCGATCTCATTGGTTGATGTTTTTCCTTAATAATTTAAAAATAAAGCCTCGTCCAATATTTTTGCACGGGAAAAAGTTGCTCAGAATAGCATCACCTACCACCCCTTTCCGGCTCGTACCATAATTGTGGGACACCCTGGACGTGCGCATTTTGCCTGGTAACTATCACCTGAGCGCGTTGTATGCGCTCATTCCACTTAGGTATATATCACCAAAGCGTATATTAGACCCATTTTGGTCGCAGTCAATGAAAAGAGGTGATCGCAAACAGTTTCAGGGTAAAATAATACAGAAAAATAAAAAAAATGGATGGCCTAAAATGAATACACCACAAAAAAAAGAACATTTACACCATGTCCATCATTACCACGAAGATTTACCGGTCAACATTTTCCAATCCTTATCGAAACGACTTCATTGAAGAAAGCTCGCAGACGCTGTATAGTTTGTTTATCAGAAAAAAAAGAAAAGATACATTTTATCAATGTGATAATTGACATGTGACATTATGCCTTGACCATTTCAAATATTATCATGTTGTGCAAAATAATTAGATTCCATTCCTCTCATAATTGTGGATGTATAATGAAGTTAAAATTCTTTATTTATGTAATATTGCTTTTATTTTTCATATTTTAACACATTTTCATTTAAATACAATCAACAAATATTTTTGTGATAAGAACGAATTTTTCACTTTTCTGTGTGATGCAAATGGGTTAACGGATGAATTGCGCAAATTTACGTTTTCCGACTTTGATCAACGATAATATTGGATTGTTCTGCAACAACACTTATTGTTGCAGAAAATAATGTTTAGTATGTATGATAATATGTAGTAAGTGATGGCTAAATAATTCTATTTAATAATTTTATTTAACGTTGGTATTCGACCGTTATAATTATAATAATTATTTTAATTACAACTGCCCTATCGCGATCTCGGTTATTCATTAAGAGTTGTCATGAACGCGAATGTTAGATAAGGTAAAGGAAGATTGGTGTTTGAAACTTGAAGGAAAAAATAAAGCACGCCGAAAAAGGCGTAGTCGATTATCCTAGGTGTTACGCCCCATTTACCTCTGACAACTCATATTTCTAATTACTTTCCGGCAAAAATTTTATTACCCTTCTCCAACGTAAATTACTTTTTCTGAAGCGTAGGTGTTATCGATGAGAAGAATCTTTCGATGCTCTGTGTCCGTGTTATTAATAAAGATAGAATTGTGATAATAAAAATTGTTTCTAACAACAAATTGTTTCTAATATGTACAAAAAATAAAACGTTTCAAAATTAGATATTTAATCTTCGCTGTTTTACGAATGAAAACGAGAAAATTGTATAATTTACACTTTTATAGAATGTATAGCTTGTGTAGGAATAAAATGTAATTCGGAGATACAAAGGAATGAAATTTTATTACGAAAATATAAAATTTGAAGGATGTAACAGATTCGAAATTGACATGTAATATTCGAACATTTAAATACTTCGAAAAATATGAATGGTTCGAGAAAATGTTTCAGATTGAAACTAGCAGATATCAAGAGATATATATTATACTTTTGTCAGTTGATCTTATAATGTCCATAATAACATTCCATTAAATAAATCTATTAATTGCAATGTTGTCTGATTTTTCAATTCTGACACAAACTACTTTTCGATAGTTTTTCAAAAAACAGACAAATTAATGATTAATAAGAAGTAAATACTTTATGTACCGATTGAATAAAAAGTAGATAAAAGCAAATATTTTAGTAAATAATTTAATTTAAGGTAATAAAAAAATGTTTTGCATGAGTTCTTGTTAGACTAGCGAAAAAAAGATAGATATAATGAAATTCAAGAATTGTAAACAATTTGACTGTGAATCTAATATAAATTAATAACAATTATCGTTAATATCGAGTGTCGGAATGCGAAGTTTTATTCGAGCAGTATATCGATCTATGGACCAGACTAACCGAAAGAGAAATCCGTTCGCGCGGATGAGCATTAATGGCTTTATAATCTAATGAATTTTTAGGTTAAGCGGCGAAAAGACCGGCGGGAGATTCGGATAGGTTTTTCCTCCGAAATTTATTGCCAAGAAGGAGAAGACAAAAGTGAGAGAGTTTGTTCGCTTATATCTTGTTCGCTTTCAGACCGCGATCTCATCGAGATAAACTATGATGTTATTTCACCAAAAAAAAATGGTGAGATCGCACGGAATTAGTAAAAACGTCTCCTTTCCCAGTCTATTATTCAACAATGAGATCCTGTGGTCAGGAGTAACTAGAATAGTATTCTGAACTTTTTAATACCCGAGTTACAAGATTAATCAATTTTTTAATTCTAATATTTTTAGATTTGTTGATTTAAAAGTTTGCAAATTTCTAAATTTAGGAATTGCTAGATCCAAATCTTCAAATGTTCAAACATTTGAGAATTTTGGAACTTTCTAGTTTGAGAATTTGTAAGTTTCTAAATCTAAAAATTCTTAAATATAGAAATATGCCAAATTGTAAATTTTAGAATTTGTAAGTTGCACATTTTTAAATTAAAAATGTTCTGCTTTGAAGTTTGAAAAAAAGCATCTAAAAATTCTTGAATTTACAACTTTGGGAATTGTAAATTTTTTAATTTGAAATCTTGTAAATTTCTAAATCTAAAAATTCTTAAATATAGAAATATGCCAAATTGTAAATTTTAGAATTTGTAAGTTGCACATTTTTAAATTAAAAATGTTCTGCTTTGAAGTTTGAAAAAAAGCATCTAAAAATTCTTGAATTTACAACTTTGGGAATTGTAAATTTTTAAATTTGAAATCTTGTAAGTTTGTAAATCTAAAAATTCTTAAATATGGAAATATGCGAAATTGTAAATTTCAGAGTTTGCAAGTTTGCACATATTTAAATAAAAAATGTTCAGCTTTGATAAATTGCTGGCTGACAAACACGAAAGTCTGAAAATTTGAAAAATGTAGAATTTCTGTGTTTTTAAATTTCTAAATTCTTACGTTTCAATCTTTACATGTCTCAAAATTTCTATCTTCATATTTGTCGAGATAACAGAAATTGTTTGTCATATTTTATTGAGATGAAAAATGGTTGTACATATAACCCGAGGCACTCATATTTACATACTTATTTTCCCGCTTTACTTTCAATTAAAAAATAAATGTTCATTTAACACGGATAATGTTAAAAGATGCGTACAACATACATACATCGGTAGAGTTTGCATTAACCGAGGGCAATTTTTTTTGTACAATTTTTCGCAACCTTTAAAAATGTGAAATTTTAGTTAGAATTTAAGGACAAATGTTAACACAATGGCAGAGAAGAAAGGCAAGGAAGTGAACAAACAAGCCGAGTAAATCATCGGGCAGCCCCGAGATTCAAACGGGTTGGTGAAAAGCCGCAATGGTAACTTAAGCACTGCGAGGAGAAATACGAGCGGAAAAGTTTCCTGGAACAAAATGATACGACACTCCGTAAGATCCGCTTTGAAGTCAGGTCCGCGCCATTCTTTGTACAAATTGGAAGAAAAGCGCGGCGTAAAAAGCCCCATTCCGCCCGGGGTTAATACGTTTACGTAGGAAAAAATTATTTTCAAGTTTTGTTTCCTTCTTCTTCTATTATTTTTCTCTTCCTAGACTGCCCCTGACGAGTAGTACAGAACCGCCGCGCAAGGGTGTGGCAGAATACGCGGCATTGCCGTGTAAGAATTTCTTAATTAGATTTAAGCAGTTGGCCTGCCCCCTCACTTCCTTTCGTTCCTTTCGTCAAAAATTTCCCATAACAGTATGCTGCTCTTTGTGTGCCTACCGTCGAAAACGTTCAACGTTTTTTTGATATTTTTCTGTTTTGAAATGGTGAAGCGTTTCGGATTTGTATTGGTTGCAGTCGGATTTGCATCAAGTTCGAAGACAAAGGTAACTTGTCTAGGTGAAATGTGGCAGATACAGGGTACATTTTTACTAAACATTATTATTGCTTATTGATTTGTAGAGATTTCTAGGGATTTGAATATATTTGGATGAGGTAGCTGTTTGGGGCTCTTGAGATTGCGGGACGTAGGAGTTTGCGGACCTTGGGACTTCTGGATGCGGGAATTCAGAGATATTGGAACTTCTGGATGTGGAAAGTACGAACCATGGGATTTCCAGGTTTAGGAATTTCGGGACATAGGAATTTCGGAACCTTAGGATTTCGAAATTTGCGAATTCGAAGACCATGGAATTTCGAGACCCAGAGATTCGGGGAATTTGGAATTTCGGAACCCAGGAATTTGGGGAAATCAGAATTTGGACACATAGGAATTTGGGAACCTTAGGATTTCGAAATTTGCGAATTCGAAGACCATGGAATTTCGAGACCCAGGGATTCGGGGAATTTGGAATTTCGGGACGCAGGAATTTTGGGAACTCAGAATTTCGACACATAGGAATTTGGAAACCTTAGGATTTCGAAATTTGCGAATTCGAAGACCATGGAATTTCGAGACCTTGGGATTCGGGGAATTTGGAATTTCGGGACGCAGGAATTTTGGGAACTCAGAATTTCGACACATAGGAATTTGGAAACCTTAGGATTTCAAAATTTGCGAATTCGAAGACCATGGAATTTCGAGACCCAGAGATTCGGGGAATTTGGAATTTCGGAACCCAGGAATTTGGGGAAATCAGAATTTGGACACATAGGAATTTGGGAACCTTAGGATTTCGAAATTTGCGAATTCGAAGACCATGGAATTTCGAGACCCAGGGATTCGGGGAATTTGGAATTTCGGGACGCAGGAATTTTGGGAAGTCAGAATTTCGACACATAGGAATTTGGAAACCTTAGGATTTCGAAATTTGCGAATTCGAAGACCATGGAATTTCGAGACCCTGGGATTCGGGGAATTTGGAATTTCGGAACCCAGGAATTTGGGGAACTCAGCATTTGGACACATAGGAATTTGGGAACCTTAGGATTTCGAAATTTGCGAATTCGAAGACCATGGAATTTCGAGACCCAGAGATTCGGGGAATTTGGAATTTCGGAACCCAGGAATTTGGGGAAATCAGAATTTGGACACATAGGAATTTGGGAACCTTAGGATTTCGAAATTTGCGAATTCGAAGACCATGGAATTTCGAGACTCAGGGATTCGGGGAATTTGGAATTTCGGAATGCAGGAAGTTGAGGAACTTAGAATTTCGACACATAAGAGTTGGAGAATCTTAAGATATCAGAATTTAGGAATTTGAAGGCCGGTATCTAGGAATATATTATTGTTCGTAACTAATCAAGATTGACATCGATCTTGCCTAATTCTTAAAAACTACCCAACATCACCCAAAACCACATTGTGTCAATAAAACATACATTACGTTCGCCCTGAAAATTTGGAAAATATTTTACAAACAGCGCGGACCAAGATTTACTAAACGAGTACGCATTGAGCAACTTCCCTCCTCCAAAAATAATATATTAGATTACCACCCGGAGGGGTTTCCTCTGAATTTAGACTGCCCTGTCAAAACGTTAAGCACCGACCGCGGCAAACGTTAGTGAAGCCCGTTGATGTCCCGCGACGAGCCTCAAGTGTCTTCTTTACAGTTACAAGAACAAGGCAAATGCGCGCGATGAAATTCCGTATCCGGAAAGCGCGTAAACCGGTTAGCCGGATGGGGATGTGTAGAGGGGTGGCGTATGGTCCGGCGAGTACGCGCATGGTTAGCCATAAATTTTGATAATACTAAAATTGTGACAGAACGAAGAAAAATCCCCGCGAGGCCGTGGTGCAAAGTGCGAATAAATCGTTGCGTGTGCCTTTGTCAACGAAGCATGAAAGGTTGGGCGTACAAGGGGTGAAAAGAGAGAAAATTCTGGACCGACGAGAACGGAAAAAAGGTGGGGGACGAAACTGGGCGCTGGGGTTGACCACGTCGTCTGGCTTTCGACCGAGTCCGTGCGTACGTGCGTGCCTGCGTACATTTTTATCAATTATTAAGAACTCCGGCGCGCTTTTGCAATGGGGTGCCGGTGATGGTAAAGTTGCTTTCGTCCTTGTCGTTGTGCCGGGTGTAACCAGTCGTTGCGATACCCTATATGCCCTGATCCTTTTTTTTTTCTTTCTCCGACTTCGCCTCTTTCTCTCTACCGCCACCCCCACTCGTCCCCTATTTGTGTCAGGTCCTTCGTCCCGCTTTTTCCATCCGGCCGTCTCTTTTCCGCTTCTTTCGCCTCCTCCCTTCGCGGACCACCGTGCCGTGGACATTAATAACGGCCACGGGCTAACCACCGTCAACCCCCTTTTGCCAACGTTACCGTGTCCAGCCACGGAAAGTGCGAGAGTAATAATAAAATATACGAAATGTAGACGACCAGCGTTCCGGCTCGTCCCGCGGAAAAACAAACACGACGCTTCGGTGCGTTCCTTCGTTGTACCAGCCGCTATGACGATCGTGAAAGATTACGGTAATTTGAGTTAAATAAAGGCCTCCTACGTAACCCGGATGATGATTCTCGACGCTTTGTCGGGATAATGACTTTTTCTGGGAATCGCGTGGGTTGCTTTGTTTGGAGAGATTGTTACGCGCTTCCGCTCGTTGATTTTTAGCCTGTTTTGGCGATTTGAGAATTTTAGTAAGTTAATTTGAGAGGGCAGCGAGGGAAATTGGGGTACTCCATTGCTTTCAATTACTTTTATGTGACGCCAAACTTACCGACGTACAATCAATACTTATCCTGAAATTGAAAACCAAGTAGAAAAATACATATACACAGTTAAATGTACAATGAAC
The DNA here is from genome assembly GCA_947623535.1 of Coelioxys conoideus. Lineage (NCBI taxonomy): Eukaryota > Metazoa > Arthropoda > Insecta > Hymenoptera > Megachilidae > Coelioxys > Coelioxys conoideus. Next base: position 9,982,959 of record OX392451.1, on the reverse strand, counting down.
GTACATTATATTAAATATGATATTCAATGACACATACACTCATGGACAAAATTCAGTGGACATTGCAGAAATGTAAACAAATTTGTTGTTTTATTACAATGTTTTAAATAAATTTTAAATTTAGAACGTCAAATGTTTTTGTAGATTTCAAAAAACATTTATTTAATATATATAATTGTGCAATAAAGTTTTGATTTATAGGCATTATTAGTTAAATTAAATTAACATTTTGTTATTTATGATACCTGTTCACTTAATTTCGGCCACGACTGTATGTGCGGTTATTGAGATTTGTAAGTCTCGAGATTTGGGAGACCAAAAGATTCAGCACATGAGTATGTGCAGATATTAAGATTTGTAAATCTAGGGATTTGGGAGATAACGAGTTTCGGAACATTGGTATTTGCAGATCTTGAGCTTTTGTGATTTAAGGATTTGGGAATTTTAAGATTTGCGGATTTAGTACTTTAATTTAATAATTTGGAAAAGAATTTATGGTTGTAGAGATACAATGTACTAGCAATTTGGATATATAGACGTTTGAGAATACGGGGATGTGAATATAGGGAATCTAGGGATTATTTATGCAAAAATTTGAAGACCTAGCAATACTAGTAATAACGAAATTTATGAATTTGTATGTGTAAACATTTAGAAATTTGGAAATCAACCAATTTTGTTTTACAGAATTTGAGGATTTTTTAAAATTTGGAAAGTAGAAAATTTAAAAATACAGAAATTTAATATTCTATAAATTCGAACTGTTTGAAAAGCAAAAATGTACGTTATAATTATGTTCAATTATTTTTCAACTTTAATTGGACATTTTTAGTGAAACCTAAAATCACTAAATAGCAGTCATTGAAATATTTCGAAAGATTAAATTAAAATCTTGATAAAAACGGGAAGGAAATGATCTATGATTTACAGAAATAGTATAACAGTTACTGAACTTGCAGATGGTAATTCATAAGCTATTATTTAAAACAGTTTGCAATTCTTTTATGTTTCCAGAGTGTACAAATTCGACCATTTTGATGCGACAGTGGAGATCCGGAAGGCAAGGTGGCACCCTGGATCTACGAACGACTCTCATCTACTGGTTCTAACATCTGAAAATACGTTCCGGTGCTTATAAAATATTTTTATCATGATATAATATATCAGAAATAATCCAGCTAACGTTAATAATAACAAAGATATTATATGTGCTTAATATTTTCATGAAACTTCTGCAAAACATTGAAATGATATATTAACAATTATAGTCGAATTTATGATATTGAAACGATACGTAAATGATAACTTAATATTAATACATAATAGAATATTGTTCTTGAAAGTAATACAAGTTGCACTTAGGAAAGAAACGAGTTAAAAATAATTTTAATTTCTATAGACCGATATTTTATTTTTATATTTACAATAAAAAAATTCATTTAAAGCACCCCCATATATTGATCAAAGTTTACTATAAATGTCATTGCAAACATTTTTCTTTTTAAATAAAATAAATTCATCTGTAATAGCAAATATAAGCAACGTTCTAATCGTATTAATTATTAATATTTAAAAATTAAATGCACAACTTCTTTATTGTCTTTAGAACTTTTAATGGTTTTGAAATCAAAATTAAAGTTGAAATAAAAGTGCCATCGCTCAGATATATCGCTCAGAAATTTCATTCTTCTCGTTCTGTTTACTTTCGCAAGATATAAGTGATCCTAAAAGGAATTTAAAGGGTTATATCTACTTGGGATCGGGAACAGTTACGTGATTTTCAAGAATTTTTTTGGCCATTTTAATAAATATTTTTAATAATTTTCAAAACACTATCAAAAAGTTCATATCTTAACGTGTATATATAAATTTTTGTATGAAAAAATATTAAAAAACAAATGAAATATAACTTTTCCCGATCCCAAGTAAATATAACCCCTTAAATAAGCTTCCAAGCATTAAAATTGACATCTTCGAATTAATATAAACTTCAACTTCTGATAGTTTGTACAAGTGCGAGGTCGGTAATGCACCCAAGCTTATCAAATCTTGGAAGGTCGGCCGTGTACCTTATGGGTCGCCATCAAAAATACCCGATTTTTCATCCCTCGGCGACACAGCAGTGGATTTCGACTTTGCAACGCCCACCTTACGCAAACCGGAAATTTTTGCTGGCAAAGACATGAATAAGGTACGACGTAAATAAGTCGCATACGAGCCACGAGATTTGTAATTGTACTACTTTCAGAATGTCGTGGTAGATTGGAATCAAATTGAGTGGCCGATTTTAATTCTTAGAGGAAACGGAGAGGTGCTGATGGTTAGGGGTAATTTTTTATACGACAGGTATGTCAATTTCAATTATCCTTTGAATGAGAAATTAATCTATCGTAAATCAAACTTATGAAATGATGCTTCGACCCAAACGATGTTATTGAAAATATAACATAAATCAATATTATTGAAAATATGTAAAGAGTAATCCAACGACAAGACTTGTTGAGGTACTCCGTGATTTTCTTAATTTTTATGTTTATTGTAACGCAATATCAGTTGCATTTTTATGTATATTGTATATTCGATGTAATGTAAATTTTTAATTATTATGGACGACTCGACAAGAAATGATCTTATTCAGAAATTATTATTAACGACTTATTGACCAATTTCTTGAAGCATTGAAGAGTTTGCATTTGAAAAAGTTACTCAACATTTGATGAATGTGTTATGTAGAAATTGTTATCCGCTAGTAAAGAATTACTGTTTTTACATGAGATTATTAGTGAAATCAGCGTTCAATATTTAACATCTTCCAATGTTGATAATACAACTAAATAATAGACACATCTTGTCATAAGCTCGTCAGAAAAAGTTTTATCAAAATAAACTGCGATGTCTCGTATGAATTCACTCTACGAAAATTTTGCAATAATTTGTTTATAATTTTTAAAAGTTCGTAATAGGCGTGAACAGTCTTTACACTTCACATGCTCGATACAGAAGTACATAATTGTCTACTTATGATATCCTTTTGACAACACAATATTATATAAATGTTTTGATTTCTTGTTCACAGAAAATTATAGACATAATTTTCAACATTTCCATTCGGATCATAACTAACTTTGTTTTTTGCATATACTTGTTTCTGTTAAGCCATGAAGTACCAATAGTATCGTCATCACTCTCCATGTATCCTCCAGCGGATGACAATTATGGAGTAGATTCGTGTTCCATCATGTGCATACAAACTACCCCTCCGATAGTGGTTATCGCCATGTGTACAGGAAAAATTTATCATGCTATTCTGTTAAAAGAGGAATTGAATGACGACGATGATAATGATAGAAAAGTAAGTTCTTTAACTGCGGAGTAAAAGTTTCAGTATTACAAGTGATTCAAGGTAATAGAATCACAAATAGATTATATTCAAATGTGATATGTTAGAAATGTAATATGCACAGTTCAGGTGAAGGATAAATACTCTCCAAAAGCATATAAAGATATTAACTAAATAATATTCTAAATGCTGTTTACATTTAATCTTATGATTTTAAAGTTAAATTCACTGGAATTAATTAATCTGCATATGTATTCCGTTGGAATTAATTAATATGCAAGTGCATTTCGTTGTAATTAATTAATGTGCAAGTGTATTTCGTTGAAATTAATTAATGTGCAAGTGTATTTCGTTGGACCTAATTAATGTGCAAGTGCATTTCGTTGAAATTAATCTGTGTGTTTATTTGAAATTAATAACTTTCAGACTTGGTCGCAATATGGTTCCACTTACGATCTTCACACACCGGAAGAGGCACTGTACGTCTACGAATGTGTTGAAATTGAATTGGGTCTGTTTTTCGCAGATAAAGATGAGAAGTATAATTGTCCTATACACCTTCAGTGGGACAAAGGCAATAAGTCCAGGTAAATTTCTGCAATCACTATAAACTACAAGAGCAAAATAGGATTGAACGTGTTTTGTTCATTAGGTACTTCTGTTCCCATAACGCTGGCATTCACATGGTCACTTTACCAATGGTCTCTCAATTGGAAGAATACATCAACTCGTCAGAAGGTAAAAGATACATACATTTTTGTAGAACGAGCATTAAATTTGTTGAAAGTTAAATAGATGTAAAAAATAATAAATTAAGGTCCGAAGATCTTTGCGGATTAAGATCCAATAACTTTTGCAAATCAAGATCCAATGATCTCTCTAGTAAATTTATTATTACAAATTAAGAGACAATCAAGTTCTCTGATACTCTAACAGAATTTCCGAAATAAATGTTCTCAGAAATTTTCAAACGGAAAAATGTTATTCCTTTTTTCTACTTATTTTCACGCGTAACATCTTCTTTCCTGAGATTTTGTCTTCCAACTTGTCCACCGTAATAACTAGATATTTTTACGTACAAATTTTTCCAGATAATGATTCCAGCTGTCTACCATCACTCTTGAATCAGTCCAATTCGCAGTATCTGATTTGTAGAAGAACTAAACATACAGAAGCAAACGAAGCAACACCTATTCTTGGGTTTGGACTACTGCAAGAGCCTTGTGTCCTTGTAGCTCTTTTACATACGGGCGATGTGGTTGCTCGTTCCATAATCGATCTTCATTACTTCCCGAAGATTGAACCTCCTGAACCCGTAATTAACAAAAAAGAAAAAGTATGTAGACCTCATACTAGACATTCCTTAACACTAGATTTACGTGAAAATGACGGGTCTTAGATATCGTATTTTGAATTACGAAAATTAATAAGAAGCTGCAATCAAAATGTAAGTGATCCTTCGTCGAAATAAAAAATCATTGCATGCATTAGTTTACATATTGTTCATTATTTATTTATTTTTATACTGTAGTTTCAATTTAAATGTAAATGGTTATTAATCGTCCGTAAATCTAGTGTTAATATTGCAGAATCTCAATAGATTCCTACTATTTGAAATCTCTGTTTCCTGGTTGAAATTTTACGTCCATCTTGTATACTGAGTAATTGTATATTTTCGGAAATGACTCTGAATACTCGGTTATTATGTGTATGAAATTACTCTCAATTTACCGCATTAAATTACATACAAATTAAATACAAATTACAGGTTAATAAAGAGGAATTTGATATGTACGTAAAGAAAATACTTAAACGCGAAACATCACAGCCACTTATAAAAATTGGATCGAAGACCATGTCGCCGCGAGAATGCTTGCAGGTTGTAAAAGCGAATTAAAATATAAATCGTCAGTTACAGAAAAGTGAATGGAGATATTTGTTGTTCATAGCTTTTGTACCACGCGACGGACATCTTCCGCAAAGAACACTTTACTAAACATAATAATGTGAGAGAAGAGATTGGTAAAAAGGTGCGGGCTTTGAAAGTGATGAAAGCTCATTTACTGAAGGAGCTGGACACTTTGATGAAAACGAAGAAAGAATTGCAACAAACTGCTGAACGTTTGGCTGAAAGATACGAAGACATTAAAGACGAACAAGAGAAACTGGCACAGAGGTAACAATCTTATATTGAATTTACAAGACAACTATTACTCATTATCAGTGTTTGCTATTGAAATTTACATTATATAATCTAAATGGAAGAACTGATCTATGTCTTTTATGTTTATAAAAACTAATTGTAAATGTCTCGCAATTTAAGTATTGTATATTTCAACAATAACATTACACTGTCCAGAATTGCATTTGACATAAGATTATAGAACAAAAGTAAACATTAATGTACAAAGTATTTCAATCATTTGTCAGTAAAATAAATGCCATAATTTATTTTTGTACCAAATAACTATATACTGAATATACTAAAAATTTATTTTGCAGAGCAAAAGAAGTACTGCGATTAGTAAACTACAAAGAGCCTTCAATGACTCCTGTTGAAAAAGCAGAAGCTGAAGAATTAAAAAAAATGGAAGTAAAAATAGGAGAAATGAAAATCAGGCTATTAGAATTAAAGAAAAAATCAGAACAGCAGGCTGGTTATGTAGAAAATAATGAATATAATGAAAAGAAGAAAGAAATTTTTTTTAAAGGTGATCAAGAAAAAACTATTAAAAACAACCTTGGACACATGTACGTACATGCATTATTTTGTAAAAAAGTAAATACACTTAATGAATTATACATTAAAAATGTTACCTTTTACAGGGCAAAAGATATAAAAGAATTAATAACGGAAGTAAAAAAGTTGGAAGAGGAGGTGAGTATTTAAATTGGAGAACGAAGTATTATTAGCAACGTTTGTAAATTTGATTTACTTTCATACGTGAGATTTATATACAATAAAAAAGGTTTTCATTTGCAAAATAATTTATTATACTAACTATACAACTGTCCTATCGCGATATTCGCTTAAAGAATACTTAGAACAACTTCTCCCATTGAATGTACCTTTTTAAACATAAATTCGATAGTAGCTAAAAGTACGTACGTGTCGGTTTCAAATAAAGTACATTGATCATAAATAATCGCACAGTAACTATTAAAAATTGTTAAATTAGTTTTTGAGTAATGATAATGGCATTACTCCGATTTAAAATAATTCGATCAAATATGTACAAGAATAAGAAAAACATCAGTATAAATTACAAACTGTGATAGCTCTGTTCAATAAAACTAAGTAAACAAACAACTTTACTTTGTTACACCGTTATACGTATAATAAAAATTAAATTATCGTTTTGAGCATAATTTAATAATTTAATAAAAAAAGCTATTACAATTCGTTCACGCGACGCTTGTGTTTTACAATTGTTCGTTTCTTGCCACACTGTGTCGCTCAAGGCACAAAAATATAATGAGAAACATCGTTAGAATCTTCCATAACTTTCGACTGCAACAATTTAATTTCAAGTCTAAGTTTCTCCTTCTCCATTTCTTGCTTCCGTATTTCATTGGAGTAACAGTTCATCTGTAACTTCAATTTATCCTTTTTAAGTTTTAACATTTCAGTTTCGTGATATAATTTTCCTTTTTCTGCTCGAAGCACAGCTAATTGTTCCTGAAGCAATTGATGACTTGCTTCATCCGGCAATATTACTTCAGATGCTTCAATGTCCGTTTTTGTAGACGTCTCCAAATTTGACCGATTCACTTCATTTTCAGGTCCATTATCAGTGTCTGTCTCTGGATTTGTAGCTTCCTTCATAATCCAAATTCTAGAATCTGTAGTTTCATCGAAAGCACTCGGTGATTTTACAGACTGTTGCGATTGTGGTGTAATGGGTCTATGTTGATGTTTTGGAGAAGTTGCAGTTCCTTTCATCTTTTCTATATCAGTGGCAGGTGCCATTGTTTCGATATCTAAAACTAACATACAATCGCATAAAGTTTCTGTTCCTTGTATAAATGAAAAAAAAAATGTCATTAAAGTCGATTAAAATTACCTCTAGTATTAGGAGATTGGCTGCCATCTACTGAATGCGACAAGTGATTGTTACAGTAATTATTGAATTCTCTGTCATCTACAAAAACAGAACCATCCGCATTTACGATGGATTCAACGATTACGGATGGATCTCCGTCTTGCATTACTAATTCTCCTACAATTTCACCATTTGCTGCTATAATATCACCATCATTATTGGTTCTCAATAGTTCACCTTCGGTTGTGTCAATTTCATCTACTACTTCTTCTTGAGTTAATTGACCACTGTAAGAATCGTCACCATCATTTCCTTCGCTTACTTCTAATTCAGTAGGTAGTTCCTAAAATACAACTTTTATATTAAAATGTACTGCTAAATGAACCATTATAATAATAAGTGTATTACATCTTGACCCCAAGGAGACTCCTGTTCTTTTTTCATCCTTTTTATTGTCTGTGCAATTTCATCTTCAGATTCAGAATGTATCTTTCTATCATTATCTCTGCCTTGCATTTTTTCTATATCATGAATTTTTTTAAATAACTGATAGGCTCTTTCGGGTGTTATATTCCTTTTCTGTTTGTTAGCTGCTGCTATATTAAATAAATCTTTGGATCTGAGTATTTTGTTTGTTCGCAGTCGTACATATTCTTTCAGCCTCTTACGATCAATATGTAATTGCATGAGATCCTGTACCTCCTGCTTAATTTCACCACATAATTTCCTTTCTTGTGGAAGGTTTTTAAATAATTCCTAATGTGGGAATGAAAACAAAATCAAATTAAGTATAAATTTTGCCTAATGTTACTTTTTTGTTGATATTTACCTCTGAGATTTCATGATTATGTTCATTATTGACACTAGTTACCTCTAATTTTGTACCATCTTTTGATGCTCTTAACATGATATGAGCAGGACAATTTGTTCTTATTGATCTGAGTTGAAAAAAAATGTGTATAAAATATTATGCTCACAGATACATTTTACTATATTTATTTCAGAATATTTTATGTAACAATCTAGTATTAACAATTTATAATCTTATGAACTAACTGGGACTGTCTCCTGCCAGCTCCACGTGGTAAAAACTTCTGACCACCATAGATACAAGCATATTTCACAGAATAATACTTTAAACGCTCGCTAATTGGACGAGCAGTTTTCATATGAGCACCACTAACTGTCCTGCTATCTCTTCTCCAATAGTGAACAAGACTACGCTTTGAGAATTTTTCCAATTTATGTTCCAATTCTTCGTAACTGTCAAACATTTCCCCCAAGTGGAAGGATATATCTTCATCTTCCAGAGTATTTACATCCATTATAAAAGTTATAGCTAGTAATCTATTTCATAATTAAATGCATATTATTTATTAATTGGGTAAAAATGCCACAAATGTATAAAAACTGCAATATGTACAAATAGTTTCTGTTTCATTTTGTCAAAAACAGGAATAGTAAAAACAAATATAAATTCGGATTTAGGGTCGATAATGGCAGTGTTTATTATCTCTGATATTGCATATCCAAACATTTAAATGTAAAATATTTATGAGAACATGTCGGGAAGAATGAAATGACATCATTGTAATTATGTTTCGCATTGTTATTTAATTTGATATCTACTAGCAAACAAATTTCCCGGGAATGAGTAAATTCAGAAAAAGACATTGTTTTCGTAGATCTCAAATTTAAGGTTAGATTTTAGTTTGATTGGCGTGGTAGAAGCCAGGACGATGAAACCGTGAACACAGCCAGATAGAATTACTCAAGTCAGACGGGATTTTATGTTCGCTATTAATTTTCCAATCCTTACAACATAACTTACGTCCTATCATGTTTTTCATAGAGTTCCTTCTTTTTGGTGACGTTTTATTACATCAAAAAGTTGAGAAAATGTGCACCATGATTTTGCGCCATTTCTAAAACAGCACAAATCTATGAACTACAGCGCAATTGATGTAATTTGTCTTAAATTCATTTTTAAATTCTATAATAATTGAAAAAATATTGCAATAATAAATTAATGTGTTCACATAAATAAATTCACGAGTTCCTCCATGTATATAATAAACCTCATTAGTATATTTTAATCGTAAAGTTGTAAGAAATAGAAATAACCTATAATTCACATATAAGGTACATTAAGTAAATGTTCACTATTATCAAAATATCATTTATTAACAAATTTACATAAAAATATGTACATTAGCATTAAAGAATTTTTTAAAATCTTTGGATATTAAAAAATGTCTATTTTATATAAAAGATTATTATTAAATATTGGATCATAGAATTATTTTGCTTAAATTATAAAATTTAATTACAATTTGTAATATGCAGTTATCACTGTAACCAGTCATTGTGATCTGTAATATCAACAGGGGGAATAGGTGGTGGTTCATTTTGTAGGACAGATATCTGTAAAAAGAAAGTCATAAGCTGTAATATATATAAAATAAAATATGTGTAAAGTATGTTACATGAATCTTAAAAGTTTCTACCTCTGTATTGTTAATTTTTAAAACATCAGTTTCTGTCATTTTAGCAGAAACTGATTCTGGTTCTCTGTCATTCTTTTCATGATCATTAGACAAAACTTGAAGTGTTGTGTTCTAAAATTATTTTTACATTACAAAGTAATAGATAAATAATGATTTAGAAATGGTTTACCTTTATTGTATTTGCTATTACTGTTTTTATGTAGTTTGTAGAATATGATTCATCTGTAAATTTATCTAATAAAGTATGATAAATTATATTCATTATATGTTTGATTTCCTTATGTTTATCGCTCTGAAACATAATTACCAATAACAATGTGTACATAGGACTTAGAATTAAGTTGAAAATAGAGAATAAAAGAAATTACTTCTTTTATTTCAGCAGAACCTAAAGCTTCAGAAAGTTTAAGCACTTTATTTTCTAACACTAATGTTTGTGCTTTATGTTGGCTATTAAGTTCTTCAGTTCCTTCTAACTCCTTTTTTGCTTTTAGAAGTGCAATATTTGTATCATTTAATGACATTTCTAAGTCTTTAATACTTTTAGATAAAGTTTCATTACTTAGAGTTAAAGATTCTTTTTGATTTTCAAGATTGCTAATATATTCTGTGTTAACAATTAAACATAAATACATACATTAAAATGTTTTTTATCTATAATTAGTACAAAACATATAGAAGTAATATTACCTTTTGATTCCTTCAGTTCTTTTTCTAAAGCACTCACTCTATCTCTGATTTCATTTAACTGTGTATTTGTTTGTATCTGTTCATACTTCTCTTCAGTTTGAGATGCGGTTGTAGTTAGTAACGTTTTTAAAGCAGCCAAATCTGTTTTGTCTTTTATAGGAGTCATAGCATTTTGAAGTTCAAGGACATGAAACTGTATATGATACATAATGACATCATTTTAAATGATATATAATTTCCTCAGTATGTAACTACCTTATCAAGTAATTTCTGCACATTATCACCTATTTTAGACATTCCCATCCTGAGCTCTGAATTTGTCATTCTAGTTTCTGATAACAACATGTTTACACCTGGATCAATCATTGTTGATACCGTCGGAGTTACAATTTGTGGTTGTAATGAATATAGTTGACCATCCATAGTAACGAAATTCGGCTATAGTATATATTTCAACATACAAACAGTAAATTTCAAATATAGTTACAGTGAAACCTACATTTATTGTGTTTGAAATGACTCACTAAACTAAACAATAAATGCAGGAAGACCATAAATGTCGGAACGTAAAATTCAAAACCGAATTATTTCAAACTGAATGAAATGAATATACATATGGAAAAATAGTTATTTTGTGAACGTGAATCAAGATTTCACTATCTATTTTATAATATATTTACATTTATTTACCTGTATTTGTGTAGGAGACCATTGAGGCGTGACTGTTGATGCAATATATGGTTTACAAGCAGCATTTGATACAGATGTATCACTTTTAGTTTTCAACACTTTGTGTACACTTTTTGATATTTCTTCTTTAGATTCTTGTGTAAAACGTTTCTTTTGATATTCTCCTTCTGATAGTTCTATCTATAATATAAATAATTATATATTCTTGAATTTTCTTTAGTTTTGTGAAAATAATTTACCTTTTTTTGGTGAAGTGTTTTGCATGGCACGTCATCCTACATACATAAAAAATTTGATATTTTTTTTTTTCATTCATGACATAATCATTCAAGTATCTATACTAATACCTCAGTATCTTCAGAATCTGTGGTAGTAGATGCATGAAGTTTTGGTACAAACATTGACTGTCCCATTTTTGCCATACGTGATATTATGGATGCTTTACCACTTGTAATCTGATGCAAATTAGTAGTTTCCGGTGGTTTTTGTATGTCTATTATTTCTATTTCTAATATAATATCCTTGTTTTTAGGAAAGCCAGGTCCTAAACTGATCTATAAAACAATTATATTTAACATATTTATGCCTGTTACATAAATAAACGTGTTAAGATTGCATATACACCTGTTTACTAGGAGGCAAAAATAAAATTCTTTTTAATCCTTTACTACTTCCTAATAGTGTTTTCTCCCAATTATTGTCCGTAGATATTTCTACTGTCATTGTTTGAAATGTAATAACATTACTTCTAAAAGGTTGTGTTATTTCTGTGTTGATAAAATATTTTATAGATACACAATCTTCTTCTTTAGCAATTACATCTTTGCTAATTGGTGATAAATCTTGATAGAGAACATTTTCTATTTTTCCATTTTTTGAAAAATATCGAGCTAATGCTACTTCTCTTGCAAACTCGATGCAAACATCATTGCTTTCAAATAAAATTGACCAATTTTCCTTATTGCTATCATAATAACTTGAGTAATTATTTGGTTGTATTACATATAAGAAATCCTGTGTCAATGTAACTATTGATATGTGTTCTTGCTTACTTTTGTATAAAATAATTTGATATACTTTTGTTGATGCATTTCCTGTAAGGGCCATACCAATTTTACCAATCGATGTGTAAACCCCATTTTGCCTATAAACAATATTAGCCATTATATGCAAATAAGAACAATCCAAAATAACTAGTAAGTTAAACAATGAAACTTACAACTTAAATGCGTGTATAGCTTTGGCTATAATTACTTCTGGTTTATTTTGAGCAGTTTGAGTTATAGTACGAGATATTACATTTGGTTTCTGAGATACTTGTTTTGATGAAGAACCATCCAATGTTTTTATTTGCATTCCAAAGATAGCAGCTAAATTAGATCTAAACAGCATTTATAAATTTAAATCAATTGTTGCCCTGAAACTACTTTAACTAACACAGAACCATAAATATTTATAAATAATTTTATAGCAGAAAAATGTTATTTTTGACATTAGCAATACAGTAATGTGTTGTACATACACAGTTTTAGTTTTAGCAATATAAGTTTTGTATTATTTTCATTAACATTTGCGTTTATTACTTATGATTTAAATGAGTATAGAATATTTCTTTTTGTTAATAATCCTGTAAAAAACAACAATTAATAATTTATTAAAAAGCAAACATACCCTGCTGATGGTAAAAAATCAGATTCGTCATCTTCTCGTAATATTTTATCAAGATCCGGCAACTGATTTCCTGAATTCATAATTATGGATTAAATGTTTACTACAAAAAGATTTAATTGACAGGAAAACAACGAAGAAAGCATCAACCTATACTGCCTGAATATAGCAAATAACATCAGTGACTAGAAAGCAGTTAATGATAACTCTAACGTAATAAAATTACTAATAGATGGCGCGGCATTTTTTTACATTTGTGAAACATATATTACACATCAAATATCTATTATATACGTATATTTAATATGTATTATTACGTAATAATCCTTAAAACATAATTTAAATATACTTTGTGAGAACAAGTTTATTACAGCTATTTATTTTTACCAATAAATAAAACTGTTCTTTCCACATTTAAACTAATTTTTTTAATGAAATGGGAGAAATATATATACAACATATGTATTTCAATTAATATAAAACATACACAAGGCATTTACGTAGTTTTATATTGTGATGTTGAAGCTGTTAACATTACAAGATAGCTTTAACATCAACCATAGATTATAAATAAAAGTTGTAAAGAAACAGATAAATAATTTACTTTTTTAACGTACTGCACAAATTAGTTTTCCCTTTTATTGTTTTTTAATTTATTCAGACGTTTTTAGAATATACATTAAAATATCTTATGTTTAATATAACTGTAATAACAGTCAAATGTAATTAATATCAACTGCTTTATTTATTATGACTATTTATAACTGTACATTCTATTGCTATACAATTAATTAGCTGGTTCAAAGGTATAATGAACTCCATCTCTTGAATATTGCTTTTCCATCTAAAACAGAAAAATGATATTTTAATGATTACATATGAAAATTACAATATGAAATGGAATACTTACTCTTGGAATGCTTGTCTGTGAAGTAAGTTCATGCATAAGGAGAAGTAAACCTATTGTACCAAGAAACATAAGGGCACCTTTGCCGTCACTAATGAGTTTTCTGACACCATAATCATAACGATCGTCTCCCATTATATCTTGGTTTAGATGTACCTATAATAATGTTTAGTATAAAAGTATTGAACAGTAATATATGACATTGAAATTAATGACGTATTTAACAATGTCAAATACCCACAGGATCTTCAAAATTTCTTCTTAAACTAGGATAATCCCAAGGATAATAAGGATCTCTAGCTTCAACACCTATCCATGGTAAATCTGGATAATCTCCTTGGTGTCTATGATCATTGGGATATGGTTTATAATCATGCGGATGTAATCCATATTTTTCTGCAGCTTTAAGTCTCTCCTCTTCCGTTTCCGGAAACCATCCTGGCATCATATCTCTAATTCCATAAGCTAGAACATGAAGTAAATATCTAAAAAACCTGTTTCACACTTATTAACCTTGCTTTATTAATTAAATGCATTTAACACATTTGCAATGATAATCATTTCACACACATAGACTCAAATCTTAGATACGAGAGAGAATATAACAACAGCATTTGCATTATAAACTATAACAGACTATTACAATGCTTTCAAGTAATAAGCTTTCCTTAAATTAAATAATAACTGCATCTTTTATATTGTATTATGAATATGTTTTCAACTATCAATGTTGATTACATTTTCAATACATCAATGTGTCATTTATGCTTATATGACTAGTCCAACTTTGATATATTGGTATGTGATATATTGCAAATGGGTTAATTCCAATAAAAAAATCATATTTAATTAAAATTATATAATAAACATCTTAAATTTTCAGAGGATAACGATAATTATCACATAAACAACGTTTTCATACAAATAAATTACTCACGTTTCACAGAGTCCCAATATTTTTTATACTCTTTGTCATCTGTTACGCTTCGAGTACTGTAAATAAGAGGTATATTGTTCCGAAGTAATTTATTGGACAATACTCCGATTGTTCTTACGACCGCCATGTTTGGAAATCAATTGTAAAACTCTGTGAAGTACAACGAAGAAACCATGGATTTATGTAAAGAAAATTCCTATTTTCTCTTCCAACAGAGCGTGGACTTCTGTTCCAGATAACGAGTTTGCGTTCTTCCTATCCTCTTACTAGTCTATAATCTATGACGAATCGAATGCATTTTCATGACGATTGTGCTTCTGAATTTATATATCCAGCGTATTCTTTGTATTCTTTCAGTTATCATGTAATAATCAGTACTCGTTGTACTACCGTGTATATGACCACGAAGGTAGAAGTAATCAGAAGAGCATTATGTTTGTAACTCAGAAATCTCCTTAGAATGTCAATCTGAACGAACTCTTTGTGCGCGAATTTTATAGGAAAATCTGAGTTGGTGCCCATGGAATACTGAATGGCGCACAAGATAAATTGAAAATACAACTTTGAACAAATATTTTACAACTTATTTCGTATTGTGACAATAAAATCAGTAGCTACTGATCGATTTTAACATCGACAAGTTTCTGATTCTCTGCAAGATTTCTTTTTCGGTTTCCAAATTCGGCCACCTTATCAGATACTTGAAGATCTTTTTCGAGTTTTATCTGGACCTATTGGGGATTTCCCGTCCACCGTATTGTCTGATATGATGACAATAATGCTAAAGTCACGGCGCAATAATTCAGTTATAAAAATGGATCCACGTGATGGTAAAACAAATTCGAGACATGTTCAAAAGCAAGTAGATGTAATTTGATGTTGTACATACAACAGTAAATCTGGTTTCCCTAGGAAAATGCAGCCAAGGAAGGCAGGTAAATTATCGTTCTTTATAATTAAATTTCGAGCACATAATCTCACTCTAAAAAAATAGGAATAAAAACCTCATTCTTATATGAATTTAAAAGTTTATATTTTCGCGCGCTGTGTTTAATAACTGTGACGTGTTAATTCGTTAATTCCTAATTAACTTTTTATTATTAACATTTAGTTTGAAGTTTATATTGGTTGAATTAACTTTCTAATAACACAATTTTATAACTTTAAATTAAATTTATAAATAAATTAATTTTGTTATTACAAGACCACAAATATATTTATATGTTTTCTGTACCTTTACTCGTTACTAACAGACTATTTGCAAAATGAAAATCCAATTAAACAACGAAAAAGTTTGATACTGAAGTTGTACAATTAATTAGAAATTGTTTTTGATTAAAGGTTATTAAGGTAGGAATTGACATCACTGTCAAATCATCTACATTTATTCTAAGTAATCGACGGCGCTATCTAGCGGATTACTATGTTAAATAATAAATAAAGCATTATTACGTTCTGTTGAGGTCTGCAAACTGTTATACAACGACAATGTCAGGAAAATTTGTTCACAATGGGCTCAGAGCGTTACATACGCAAATTTATAAGGATGGGAACTAATGGAACTGAATTTTAAATTTTGCAATTTTCTATTTTTGTAGCACCACCGTTCACCACACGATGGCGCTTATTGTACGTTTTTTATATAGATTGCGCGCGTAAATATGAATTTTGATATATACAATGTGTATAAAAATTAGGATTCAAATATTCTTCCATTCTTTAAATTATTTGCTTTATAATATACCATCGTCTTGTGTACTTTCCATAAAAATTACATCTTTTAAAAATACTTTTATTTAGGGATGTAAACTTAATGTAGGTGAAAATTAAATTTTAGTTATAAAAAACTTCAACTTCTATTATTGTTATGTATAATATTATAAATTGTAATTGTAGTATATATTAGTGCCAATATGAAATAATATATAGGCTTATGTCATCATAGAATAATGAAGGTACCACTATGTGTGTATCAGTTTTAAGAAATTTGCAATTATGTGACAATATTGAGAAGTGATAACAATGAAACAAAACCAAGAATTTTCTTTTTAAATTTGTAGTCTCATATTTAAGTTCAATTACTTTTACTTATACACGTTCACAAATAATTGTCATTTACAAATATTTGAGGTAAATTTTGTTCTCGGTTGTTTAAACTTTAATGTAATGTCTAAATTGTATTGCTTCGTAGTTTTAAGTGCTTGACAACACACCGTTCTTTATCAACGTAGTTTTAACTCATCAGTTTTTTCGTTCGCTCCCATGTTGAACTATTCGCTAGTTGCGACACAGTAGGAATTACTTTCATTCATTTTACCCAATTAATATTCTCGATTACTTCATTTTTCTTTCATCTCTAACGACTGCGAAACTAATTCAATCTCTTCTGCAACGTCTTCTGATTTCGTCGTACAATTGCGAATTTCAATATTATTTTGGCTGTCGTTACTACACGTAAATGTGACACCGTCTGTCATGTTTTCTAGAAGTTTCTCCTTTCCTTCTTCTTTGTTACTAATTAGAATACCATCTGAAAAGTATTGTAAACATGTACATGTTATGAATAAACCGAAGAACTTATAGAGAAAAGAAATTCAAAATTAAAATTGAAGCATATAAATTAACCTTTAAGTATTATGATAAGATCAAATTTAATACTATTAGACTTAAGTAAAAAAAACTGTCCATTGTTTTTTAATATAATATTCTAATATTGATCTATGATAGTTAACGCGTAAATAAACAGAAATGTTAGTTTTAATGTCATACCGTAAAAGATGGACGATATTCTATCGTCTTCATCAATGAAGTAAAAGTATTTCGTGTTAGCAAATACTTGAATACTTTCGTACAATTTTGAATTGACATGTAGGAACCATAATTTCCTTTTCTCAGCGTTTATATTTGTTAGTAACAACTCGATACTCTGAAATTGAACTGAACGTAATCATTTACGATAATACAAAATTTGTTAGGTGACATGAAAATGTGGAGAAAGAAACATTCGGTATAAAAATATTAAACATTTAAACAGACGAATCGCTTTACAAAATAAATATGTTTAATATGTAAGTGAAAAATATTAAAAATAAAGTTATAAGATAAAAATGTAATATATAAGAAAAAGATGTAAAGAACAAAGCTTAATATACATATAACCAAAAAATATTAATAATAAAATAAATATTGAGTCAAATATTTTTGAGTAAGTATTTGCAAGTAAAACTTTCTGTACTGCATTTTTTTTTAGGGAACGCTAATCGTGTTTTGCATTGTAAATAACTTAAAAAAATACTAAGTGTTTGTACCTTTATTGCTGTATAATCGATATTTCGAATTCTTTCACAGTCAATAATAAATGCAACATTACTTTCGTCGTTCTCCCTAATTATCTCCGTTATTTTATTACAGAAATAATTTGTAGCGGGATAAAATAACCCGGTATCTGGCTTAAGTATTATATATTTGCTTCCAAATTCTGCCTAAAAAATAAAAAAAGTACGTAAGATTTTAATACGTTGCATACGAAAGAATTCATTTAGGATGTTTAAGGGAGAAGAAAGATCATAAAATTGATTTCAAAGGATTGATTACCAAAATTAATCTGCGAAAATGATGAATAACGAAAAGAATACTGGAACAATAAAAGTAAGAACAATACTGGAAAAATAACAATAAAAAGAATGCTGGAACAATAAAAGTAAAAACAATACTGGAAAAATAAAAAGAATACAGGAAAAATAGAAACGTATCATTGTAGAACGAATGCAAAAGAGATGAGAAAAATATAAGACTGTTTGTTAATGTTACGATTGTTTATTATAATCTCGTGTAAAAACACTACCTGTTACCTTGTACTGAACCACTTCAATCTTTGGTCTCGCTGATGGTCGAAGGAAAAAGATTAAATTAAAGAGAGCACCCACTAAAAGCCCTAACTCAACACCACCAACTATACAAACCAGGAACGTAACTATTGCTGCAACAGCGTCTCTTTCTGCAATTAAGATTGTTTTTGATCGATTACATATGCATATACAGCGTACGCTCGTAAAGTTAGCAGAAATACAATAAAACCTCGATATAAGCGAATCTTTCAGGCTTCAACTATCGCTTATATCGTGTGATTCATATATTCAACGTCCAAATCGAACGTAAAACGGTGACATATCGGTGGGACGACCCTAATGTAAGAATAAAACATTTTGGTCTTTCATTTTTTGTTATGAAACTTCTACCGACATATTTCTCAATTAAAATGAGATCCAACACAACGTCCTTTGGAATATATTTGCTGGTAACTTCAAGCGTTTCACTTGTATCTAGGGCTTTACTCCAATAAGTAAATATGTTCCGAATTACATCGTGTTTGATCCCGTTTTAATCAGGGAAAACAAAGCTTTTGATCTTTGTTGACTGCCATAGTCATAGCGTTTCTTTCTTTTTCGCTACCCTTTTCTACGTTTGAAAATTATTATCAATTAACACTATTTCCACCACGATTTTGTGTAAACCTATTTCAACCAAAATGTGTCTTTTGACGCCTTTTGAATACAAATCATTGCCGAAACTGGTTGGGATTTCAAATTATGAGTTAAACGTAGATAATTTGAGGAATATATTTATTGATACACTGATGTGTATTGATTGGAGATTATTTAATCCATCAAGCTACAAAATATTAGGGTCACACAAGTTTCTTCCTTTTTGTAATATGACACAAAATGGGGTAGAGGGATAGAGAAGGTTGATACAGCTGAACAATTAATGCAACGAATCATCTTTCAACTATAAACATTGTGAATGAATATCTATCAAAAAAGGAAAGAACTTATGGGATACTCTAATATACAATCAATGCAGTGGTGTACACTAAAATGCAACAAGGGAAATTAGCTGGAGAAAAATGATATCGCTGAATTAATTTAACAAACATTGTATGAAAAGTAAAAAAATTAATTGTGGAGAAACGATTCAACATAGAGAATAATTTTATGTTAAAATTTGAAAGGTTTCATTTGACACGTCTTGGTAGAAATAGTGTTAAGCCACTGAATACAGTCCAAACTATTGCAAAATGTTTATTTATCCAAGTTATTGCGAAACGTTGCAAAATCTTTTGGTAAAAGTTTCATAAGAAAAAATAAAAAATAAACTTTTATGTTCTATATTGTTTAGACATTGCGAAGATCATTTTCGCTTATAGCAAAGCTTTACTGTATATTGAACGGAAAAAATCGTAACACTTACTGCATCCTTTCCAGAGTAGTCGTATTATTTTTAAGTCGATAATGAATATTACAGCGCTTATTAATACTGCTGAAAGCGTTGCGCGTGGAATGTAATAAAAGTATGGCGTCAGGAAACTTAACGCTAATAAAGTCATTGTTCCTGTAACATTAAGAATATTTTACACGAAATATCCTGAGCGAAGTAAAGCCATCGCGTATGTCGCATAAATGTTCGACATATCATTTGTATAAATAGACGAACGTTATATAATATATGATGTAGCAACAGGTGAAATTCGCAACCTTTGGAATCTTATGCAGACGTATATGAATTTTCGAATCTATGAGAAGATAAGTTTCCACGGTTTTCCCAAATTTCAAGTTATACAGGGTGTCCCATAAATGGTGAAGGAGCCGAAAATGGGAGGTAGGCGGGGTCATTCTGAACAACTTTTTCATTTGCAAAAATGTCGTACGAGGCTTCATTTTTAAATTATTCAGGAAAAGCACCGACCAATCAGAGCGCGAGAATCGCGTGTGCTCGGAGGCCGAAGTGTAGGCCCGAGCCATAGTTGGCCGTTGTCGAGATCGAATCGCGTGGCGCGCAATTCTCGCGTTCTGATTGGCCGGTGTTTTTCGTTAATAATTTAAAAATGAAGCCCCATATTAATTTTTCCAAATGAACAGGTTGTTCAGAATGACCCCGCCTACCTCCCATTTTCGGCTCCTTCACCATTTATGGGACACCCTGTATAATGGACAGTTTCGCTATCGCAGATATGAATACGAGTTCTACGAAACAAGTTGTTGGTTGAAACTAGTTATATCGTCGAATAAAGTAGTTTTCAGATCAAGAAAAAGAAGAAAATTATAACTCTTTAAGAACTAAAAAATGTTGGGATTTAGAAACTCGAGGATTGTGGAAATAGGAAATCAGGAATGGTAGACATGGAAAATTTTGAGTTTGAAAATACGGAAATATAGATATTAAGGGTGTTTTGAAAATTAAGCATTTGGAAATACTTGGAAGTAATGAAACCTTGGCATTTGGATGTATGAGTATTAGGAAAAAGGAATTTGAAAATTTGAGAATGGAAGATTTGGGAACGTGGATGTTTAAGGATTTTAGATTTGGTAATTTGAGAATTTTGGGGTTTGGTAGTTTAACAATTTGAGAAATTGGAGACTCGGTAGGTTGAGAATTTGCAACTTCAAAAATTTAGAAATTTTTTAATGTCAAGATTTCATAATGCCATAGGTTGTATATTTCCAGATTTCAGAATTTGCAGAATCATAATATTTTTGGGATTTGGTAGTTTAAGAATTTTGCCATGCAGAAATTCTTCATTTTTTAAATTTCGTTTAGGGAGTTTGAGGATTTGGGGATATGGGGATGTGATGGTTTGAGGATTTGGGGATTCAGCAATTTGAAGATTTGGTAATTTGTGGACTTGGCGATTTGAGAATTGTAGACTTGGTAATTTGAGAATTTTGAGGGTTGGTAGTTAAACAATTTGAGAAAATAGAGGCTCGGTAGGCTGAGAATTTGTAAATTCAAAAATTTAGAAATTTTTTAATGTCAAGATTTCAGAATGTCATAGGTGACAAATTTAGAGATTTAAGAATTTGAAAAATCATAATATTTTGGGGATTTGGTAGTTTGAGAATTTGTAGATGCAGAAATTTGAGAATTTAGAAACCCTTAAGTTTGTAAATTTGGTTTAGAGAGTTTGATGATTTGGGGATATGGGGATGTGATGGTTTGAGGATTTGGGGATTCAACAATTTGGAGATTTGTGGACTTGGAGATATGAGGGTATTAGACTTGGTCAACTTAACAATTTAAAAATCTGCGGATTCAATCAGTAGATTAATTACCAAATTAACTAAAATGCATATTACCGACGTATACACCATTCATAGGTGTCCGCACGCCGCTCGCAGAAAGTACGGCGCTTCTGGTGAATGCTCCTGCAGCTGGCATAGCTGAAACAAAGCTTCCCAGTATATTGCTCAAACCCAAGGTCAACATTTCTTGGGTCGCATTCACGTTACTGCCGGTAGCTAAAATTATAAACACGTGTTAATGATTCATTGATACGTCAATGCTACTATGACCCAATATCCAAAATACATTAATAAACACGTGAATATATGCGTACAATGTGTTTCGATGCGAACAATGAACACTTCAGGAAATGGTTGTTCAGAATAGCCCCACCTACCACCCCTTTCCGGCTCCAACAGTAATTATGGGACACCTTGTATATTAAAGCTTATCGAATAAACCAGGATAGAATATTATGAAAATTGTCTATAAAATTTATCGAAAATAAATTTACTATTTATTTTGCTATTCTCAGCAACCTTTCCGGCTCCGACAGTAATTATGGGACACCCTGTATTTACACAAAATTTGTGTACTTTATTATGTTAACACTATTTCTACCAAGAGGTGTCAAAAGACACCTTTCAAATTTCAACTTAAAATTATTCTCTATGTCGAATCAATTTCTACAATTAATTTTTTGACTTTTCACACAATAGATGTTAAATAAATTAAGCGATATCATTTTCCTCCAGCTCATCGTGGATCTAAAAATGCGTATTCAAACGAAAATTCGTCAAAAGACACCTTTTGATTGAAACAGGTATACACAAAATCGTGATAGAAATAGTATTAAAGGGATAGTAGGTGGGGCTATTCCGAACAACTTTTCCGGCTACGACAGTAATTATGGGACACCCTGCATATTAAAGCTTATCGAATAAACCAGGGTAGAATATTATGAAAATTGTCTATAAAATTTATCGAAAATAAATTTACTTCCTAAAAGAAATAAAAACTGTATTAGGGTGGCATGCATGGTATTAAAGTATTTGCTATGATTTTTGAAACATCATGCATTATGATCGTGTCTTTTTCGGGATGGTTTTAAAACGAGTCGCTTTTGATCAAGAAAATTACGCGTTGCCAATATTCATTTACGTACATTTACACCTTTTTAATGTACTTTTAGATGTTCGATGTTTTGAATTCACGTTTTTGGATATTTGCACTTTTTCAACGCACATTTTTGCACATTATCTCATTTTGCACGCACGTTTTTGTATATTTGCACATTTTAAATGCATGTTTTTGAATATTTTCACACTTTAAATCCCCGTTTTTGGGCATTTTCACATTTTAAATGCACGTTTGTGGACATTTACACGTGTTAAGTGCACATTTTCGAGCATTTGCTTTCTAATCCGTACTTACGGAAATATAAAACGTACGTGCGAAATATTGTGCCGTTTTTTCCTATTCGGTAAATGCGCAATGTTGCAAAAGGGGTGATGATGAGTGTAAAATTATTCAAATTTGAATACGATCAATTTAGGTGATTTTGAATGATTAAATGATATGTAAAATTCTAACTAAGGAATTTTTACACTATAGTATATAAAAGTATAGTGTATGAAGTGTATGAAGCGTAAAAAACATTAATAATAAATATCACGTATGCAAATAATTTTTTATGATTCAGGTAAGTACGTCTAATTTAGCAAACAGACATCTACGTATTTTATGTTCCTCAAATATTTAGTCGAGGCCGTATTTTGAGTACACGGACTTATGATGCTCATAATTACACGGATTGAGAATGATTGAAAAAACGACCGTGATTTTTCAGCGTTTGCTATGCTCAACATCAGTCTATCTTTGGTTTTCGCGAAAACACGTGTCGAAAATCGTTGCAAATCCTCTTTATTACTCCGATGAAACGTAGTTCTTAGATATTTTAGACAGCTTGGAAAGTCTCATCAAAGAACGAAAATTAAACTTCACCCCATGCATCTCAATTAGGCAATTAATATCTCATTGTTGTATCGTGACGTATATTCTCGTCATAAAAAGATTTTACCTATATTATATCTCCGTTAATAATTCGAATAACATCAAAATTCATATAAGACGAAATTTAATGAATAATAAATAAAATCTGAAAAATTACTTTCAAATATTTTTAAATTATTTTTTAAATTGTTCTCAAATATTTCAAAAGTGTTGTTAAGTATTTTCAATTTATTTACATAGATTTTAAAATTGATTTTAATTAATAATTTATTGTTTTTTTGTATTTCAACAGTGTTCAGTATAATCCAAGTTTGTTTTTAATGGTAAACAAAATATATATAATATTTATGAATAAATTTATAAAATTTATAAATATACAAGTGTACAAACAATACGTGAACGTATTATAATTGATACAATGCAAAACTTATAACAAGTAGAAATTGCAACAATTAAAAGAACGTGACGATTATACTGTTCAAAGAGGTTTTTAATTCCAAAGCATGCGATTAGGTAAGTTACACAACTCAGGTAGCTAAATATATTTCACGTGCTTATTGTGATCTTTTGGATATGGGTCGTTTACCTTGATATAAATCATTTTTACCAAAAGACTTAGCAATCGCTACGTTCGCCAATACGGCCACAAGAGGAAGTATTATAATCCCTGTCCCATAATTGTAACACATATCCATGAACGTGTACGTTTGATTCCCCACTTGCGATGAGAATGGAGGCAACGAGAACTTGGGAAGTCCAGACTCTATTTTTCCTTTAAATCAAATTATATCCATAATATAAAAATGTAATTCTAGCAAGCCATTTATGTTTTAAATATATTGGTGTTATTTTATTTTTTGATTTTGTTTCTGATACTTTGATATTAAAAATAATACAAATTAAAATATTGTAAATCAGAGTATATCTAAAATATTATAAATTAAAACATTGTTAAAATATTGCAAATTGAGATATTGTTCAAGTATTTTTAACTAAAGTATTATTAAAATAATAGGAATATTGTTGAAATATTATAAATCAGAGTATTGCTATAATGTTATAAAATAAAACATTATACAACTGTTGCAATTTGAGATAATGTTTAGGAATTATAAATTAAGGCATTATTAAAATAATAAAAATATTGTTAAAATATTACAGATTAAAACATTGTCAAAATATTGCAAATTAAGATGTTGTTACAGCGTTCTAAATTAATTATCAACATAATTAAAAGTTAAAGTTTTATTAAAATGTTAAAATTGTAATATTGTTAAAATATTAAAAACCTATTAAAATTGTAATATTTTGAAAATATTACATAAAATTTGACTATTTCTTTCTTGCTGTTTATTCAGAAAAAATGAAATTGTCCGATTTTATCCAAGTCTCTTAATAAAATACGCTGGCCATGAATTAAAAAATGAAATCATAATAACCTGAGAGAATAAACGGTGCTGGTCCTGATTTCTCCAGATAAAATGATATTACGGCAGTTATTAGTATCACTAACGCATTACGGCAGATAGAGAGAAACCACAATGTCTTTTTTATAATTTTCTTTTTGTTACGTGCCTTTGTATCATTCTTGCTATCCAGAAAAGCGCAATCGATATCTTTCATTTTCTGCATTAAAAATTCACAGTGGTTATTATAACATGCTACCGTATAACAAATTAGTATCTTAGGTACATAAAAAGCAAATATAAAAATTTATTAGGTAAATCTAAAACTTTGTAAAACAAAACTAAAAGTTTGACATATTAATTTGCTCATTCCGTTTTTGTTATTTAAATATTTACAAATTTGTCCAGATAGTTATATCTCGCAGCGGCCTCGGTTATTTTCATAACACAATGCATAAATTATTTGGCAAACCTACTCTGAAAAACAGAAGAAAGGCTATGCTGCTAACTCCAAGAATGAAATCCGGTATTCGAATATTTCGAATATTCTGAACTATTTTACTAATATTATCGGCAGCGGTGTGTGATTTCACTCTTATTCCTAATAATCCTGGTATTTGGGATACGATTATGATAATGGAGGTCGCCGAAGTGAAACTTGATGTGACAGGCATCGATATGAAGTCTACTAAAAATCCTGTACAATAAATTTCATTATCAACATAAAGAAAACCATCAAATTATACAGGGTGTCCCAAAAGTGTTGAAGGAGCCGGAAATGGGAGGTAGGTGGGGTCATTCTGAACAACTTTTTCATTTGCAAAAATGTCGTATGTGGCTTCATTTTTAAATTAGTAACGAAAAACACCCGACCAATCAGAACGCGAGAATCGCGCGCCATGCGATTCGATCGCGACCGCGGCCAATTATAACTCGGGCCTACGCATCTGCCTCTGAGCGCGCGCAATTCTCGCGCTCTGATTGGTCGGTGTTTTTCGTTAATAATTTAAAAATGAAGCCCCATACGACATTATTGCAAATGAAAAAGTTGTTCAAAATGACCCCACCTACCTCCCATTTCCGGCTCCTTCAACACTTTTGGGACACCCTGTAGATCTTTAATCAGAGTCACAAAATAATGGTATCCATTTCGAACGTTGTCACCATTTCTAGCGAAACTGTACGACAAAATTCGATTCATTAAAAAATCAATTTTTGAGCTCAAATTTTGAGAGGATTTTTTTAAAACCATATACTAAGTGCTTAGAAACCGGGAACCAAAGAAAACGATTTGTTTAAACCATCTTAATGTAAATATTAGAACACGAATAACTCTTCGATTTGATCAGTGACCTAATAAATTATAAAATTCTTCGATCTTCGTATGTGTAAAGTGTAACTTTGTATTTAATTACAATCATAATTTAAGAATCATTATACATTTGTTATTTTTAATGCCAGATCACGTGTGTCATATGCAGAAAGAAAGGAAACAGTTTTGATAATGAAACGAATACTGCAGAATATGTGAGAAATGAACAAAAATTATTTATGCAATTGGTATCTTTTAAAGTAATCCATTTTTCAGAAATTAAATTATCCATCAGACTTCGCTGAAAAATAGCGTAAGTGACACAACCTTCACTATTTCACGACTCTGATCGAAGTGTTCTTATATTAAATATAATAACTTAGAAACAATTGTATTAAAGCTGTACCAAACAATTAATACAAAGCACATAAAAGCTATATTAAATAAATGAATACAACCAACAGTTGTATTACAAGCTATATTAAATAAATTAAAAGCGTCAAACTATAAGTCATTAAATTAAACTACATAAATCTTAACACCTTATTCAACGATTGCAGATAAAAACAACAAACGTAATATTAAAATATAAACGTAATCTCTTTTACTCTTTTCATAATAATGTGATTAATCCTTCGTTTTGATATGAACTGTCTACAAAAGTTCTGTCGATAAAAGATTGGAAAGGTATTAAGATTATTATTATTATTGAGAACAATTGATTAAATACACGCCTAAACGCAATACACCCATGAGTAGTTCCACGCATCCAGCGAGAAAACTGAAGAGTACAACAAAATCCACTGGTAAGTTCCTTGTATACTCCAAGGTTAGTAGTGACATCAACGATGATGGTCCAATTGATACTTCTTTGATGGTCCCAAATATTAGGTATACAAAGCCGCCCATTAAACAAGTGTAGAGACCGTACTGTAACAGAATGGGTCCCAGGTTTAGGATTACAGGTTTGGGGATTTGAAAATGATAAAAACTGATTCTGGGAATTTGAGAATTATGAAAATCGATGGTTCTAGTGATTTGAGATTTAAAAATTGGGGAACTAAAATAATTTTAGCAATTTACAAATTTATAAATGTGGAAATCTTCAAACTTGCAAGTTTTATCAGTCAAGGGCCTGGAATTTTGAAAGTATGATGATTCGAGAATTAGAGAATTAAAGAATTTGGGAATTTGGCAATTCGATTATTCCACAATTTGCCCTTCTTACAATTTTACAAGTTGGGACATTAATTTGAGAACCTTAAGGCTTCGATAGTTTAAGAACTGGAAGATTCACAAATCTGTGAATACTAATCTATCTCTCCTATAAAATACTTTCTCCAGAATTATATTCCCGTTCTATAGAAAAAAGAATTGTTTATAGCCCGCGTTAAGTTAAAAATATCTCGTTATTGTAGATAAAAGATTATAAAATACTTTCTCCGGAATTATATTCCCGTTCTATAGAAAAAAGAATTGTTTACAGCCCGCGTTAAGTTAAAAATATCTCGTAATTGTAGATAAAAGATTATAACACGTTTAAGTCCGCTACGGATTTGGAAAATTTTATTATAATTTGTCCCATTGTCAGACAGATAAAGAACGAAATCGTGCTTTTATTAAGCCAGATATTAATTCATCGAAAGTGATTTCTTTGAGATAAGATAAGTAATATTATGTTTACAATTACTTAGTCGCGCGTTCGTGTATTATATTACGAATTACAATGCAGTAAATAATTGGTAATCAATTGTTGTGTATCAATAACATCGATATTTCCTATCTGTTACGTACTCGTTCTTTCTTATTTCAGGCTGCAATCAATTTCCGCGGAATTACGTTATCTACAATTCTAAACGTGTACTCTTTATATTCGCAATCAATCTTAAGTCATCGGAGTATACAGATCTTAGCATTTATTGCATGCCTGTAATTCCATTTGAAATCATAAAAACGATGAAATGATGTACATGTAAAAAAGCATAACTACACTCGAGGTCATGTGAGCCATTTATTTTGAAAATGGGGCCAGTCCATTTTTTTTATTGCGAGATATTTAAGGATTTGCATTTTAACAAATTTAAACATATTCTTTTAATATATTTACGCACCAATAGAAATTTAAATTGGTACGCACTAACAGACAAATTTTTTATATTTTCTGGCGTTAGATAATGTATGTTTATTATTCAATCGTGTTTAATGTTCTTATTCAAAGAAATAAAGGTTTCATTATACTCAGAATCAAATTTGCCTAGCTTTCAAAATTAATGAATCATAATTAAATTGAAGTTGTCAGTTGTTCAGTTATTCTTATTCTTAATTTCTTTCAATCGTTTTGGTCCGTATTATATTTATATTCAGATAATGACATCAAGATTCTTTCATTAACAATTCGCATGTGTCATAATTGCATAAACATAATAAAAATAATAAGATTCTTTTGAAATGAGTACTTTATTAGAGTCGCGTTATTTTCCAGAAAAATATTTTGATTCTCTTATTATTAGATGTCAGCTTCATTTTCCGATGCATTACACTTGTAATTTTCTTTGAAATCAATCTGAGCCATATTTTTTTTAATAAAATAAACCACAATTCGTGATTAATTTTCAAACAACAACGGAATGTGAAGGGGTTTTATGCACCAAAATTAAAACGAGAATGGTGTTGATTTTGTTGAGCATTTGTTAGAAATTAACTATACATTACTTGCAAGCTGACTAATTACTAATTTTACTTAATTACTAATTACCTATAAAACCAATTTTTTTACAATTCGTAATTTTTCACAATATTATCGATATTACTAAAATTTACTGACACTAAACTGTATCGTAACATATTCGGCTAAAAATAATTTCAATCCAATGTGGACTTCCACCACTTTTAAAATAAATACCTTTCTAATACCGTTAATGACA
The DNA here is from genome assembly GCA_947623535.1 of Coelioxys conoideus. Classification (NCBI taxonomy): domain Eukaryota; kingdom Metazoa; phylum Arthropoda; class Insecta; order Hymenoptera; family Megachilidae; genus Coelioxys; species Coelioxys conoideus. Next base: position 9,953,463 of record OX392451.1, on the reverse strand, counting down.
AAAACTTCCATTGCTCAAAAATTAAGTAGTTTGAATTATCTTCACTGCGGATTGTTTACAGATAAAGATATCGTATTAATTTCTATCTATTGTTATCATTATTTTCACTTTTTATTAAAATGGTCTTCTCCCACTTTCAAAGCAAACGACTCAAATTTCTAATAATGTAAAATCCGAAAGATAATTGTTACATAATCTTAAATAACATTTATTTTTTAAGTGGATACTTGATATTTTCGAATATTTATCACATCATCAATGTTTCATCTGTCTTTTTAATTACGTGTAGTTTGTACACAACAAAAACAAAGCGATGAAACGTTGTTTGAATGATTGGTAGTATTTTTTCCCGTTATATTAGTTCATCCAAAACTTCATGTCGTTCTCGATATCTTCGATTAGGTCGTAATTCTGAGAATGACTATGAGAAAATAATCACTATGTCAATAACTACATCTAAATTTGTAAATATTGGAATCTCAATGTTCCAAATCGTCTTGTTTGATGATTTAAAAATTTGGAAATGTCCGAATTCCTGAATTTCTAATTTTATTTGGTTGTGCGGAAAATAATTTCGTTTTATTTTTTTTTTTATGAAAATGAAAGACGATTTTCATTGCATACTTTTTTCTTACTTGAACAGCATTTTTAAAAAAGTAAAATATTCACTTTCCATATTTGATAAGGTGCCAACCATAAACCACTGCGTAGAATCGATCGATTTTTTTCATAAATAAGCCGGTGGGGAAAAACGAAATCACTTTCCGAACAAGCCAATAGTAATTTGTAAAATAGTTAATCTTTCAAATTTCGAAGTTCTTAAATTTCCAAGTACAAAAATTCCTAAATTTGGAGTTTTCGAATCTTTTTAAACTGTACAAAATAAGAAAGTGTGCATTCGTTTAAATCATTATATGTAGGAATAAACAGGAGTAAACTCGTGATCGGATAAAAATATTTGGACAAGAATATATAAATTATGAAAACAAAGTTATACTCGTGATCAGTCTGCAGAGTGTCAATTAACACATTATTTATTGCTCGAAAATGAATGGGATACACTTCATTACTTAATTAAATATTATTAAACGAGCAATTCTGGAATATTTGCACATTTGTAAATATTGTCTTGAAAACAGACCTATGGACTTTGATCAAATCTATCATTTGCCAGTGCCAAAAAAATTTACTTAAATCTTGACTTTTAAAAAGGTTATTCAGAAAATTATAATGGACAAGCAAATTCATTTTTACGAATCAAGATTTAAATATTTGTTACCTTTCCTATTAATAATAATTAAACAACTTGGTTATAATTAATACTTGGATATTTTGTATTGGGAACGGAAATTATTCTATATTACGACTCATGGTTCAATGATCTCTGACCGTAATGGAGAGTTAAAGCTTATTTTGTAATTAAGATATATCAGATTAAATATTAAAGTTAATTTAAATCGAAGATTGCTCCGCTTAACAATTAACTTTCAATCATTAAGTAAGTCATTTTCCTCTTGAAGTTAAGTTTTTAATTAAGCCTTGTGCAAATGAAACAAATTATTTTTTAATTTGCATTAAACTGGTAATTTAGACAAATTTATACTTATACTGGACACGAGGTTATAAATAAATACTAAACATTATTGTTTCAAATTACCAAATGATAGCAAATATTAAATATTGTTAACAGAACTTTCAATCAAAGATTAAATGTTAATTAATAATTCGAGGAGTTTAAAATAAATTCTATTATTAAATTAAGGAACTTAAAGTCAGGAATTAAAATTGATTTTTATTGATACAAGTTTATGTTTTATTATTTTGTACAAGTTTAATTGTACAACATTGAATTAAAGATTAAATTTTTATTCTTAATTAGAACAACATGCAATTAACAACCGTAACTTAATGCTTACCAAAAAACGTTCTTAATTAATTTAACCGTACAATTTCTGTTTTGACAAAATTAAAAAACTGAACTTTCATTTTCAACTACAAATCACTTAATTAACACTTATAGTTTAATCCTCCATTCCATGACTTTTAATTATCCAATAAACATTAAATGCAAATTATTTTCAATTCTAACACAACTTAATAATCTAAATACCAATCATAAAATAAATCTAAGACATATGTGTTACTTTTAAATGAAATAATACATAAATAAATGTATATTTAATTTTAAAATAATGTTTAACAATAAAGACCCTCGAGCATGATACACGTGCCTTTTTAAATTACCTAAACGTCTTGCAAGGAAGTGAGTTTATTAGCGCCTTCCTCTTAGAAGATAATATAAAAATAACAAGTTGAAAATAAGCTATTTAATTATTACACACGAAATTCTTCCCACATCATACAATGTTTAATTTTTCAATTTCATATAAACAATTATAAAAATTAAAGGGAGTAATTTTCACTTTCAATTTTCTCAATCGCAGCACATCGATCTTTTATTAAACTTAGCTTCAAGTTGATTACTATCCAAAGGTTATTATAATAATTAATTTTCAGTGTTCAGTTGTATCGAAGAGGCTATTTATAGTAACTTTATGGTGAGTAAAATATTCCAAATAAGAATGTCCATTTCGCGCTGAAGCAAGTGTCTTCGCTCTAGTGTCGACGTAACGATCAAAACAGTAATTTCACCATCGCCAGAGTAATTCACTATGTTATTCACGAGTTGAATAAATTGGACTCTATTGGAGTTATTTTCCCCATTAGGGGACATTCGTATTTAGAACGTAATAAAAAGATGTGACGGTGTAATCGAAAGACAAGGAGTTGTCATAGGTTCAACGTAACGTACAAAAGAAGGTTACACTTTGTGAAGTTGTGTAGCTATAACAGAAAGTGAGGTGGGGTTGATTGGTTTTATTTAGAAAAAGATTTATTAAAATTTTCATACTTTCCTTCTTACGAGGAAACGAAATATGTATGTCGCGTTTTAGTTTTCAAATTTTATAATTAAAGTATCAAAATTCAAATTCCGAAATTCGAATTTTTATAATTCCCAAATTTCTGAAGTTTCAAACTGTAAAATCTACAAATTTCTAAATTTCTAAATTATGAAATCCCCAAATTCTAAAATTCCTAAGTCATCAAATTTCTAAATTCCAAACATCCTCAATCTTTTAAATTCCCAAATTTCCGAATTCTTAAGTTGAAAAATTTCAATACTCCGAAGTTACTAAATTGTTAAATTCATAAACTCTTACAATCTTACATTCTTGACTTCCTAAATTTCAACATACCAAAACTCTTAAATTCCTAAAGTCTCAGATTCTTAAATTCCTAAATTACCAAATATTCAAATTTCGAAACACCTAAAGCTCCAAATTCCCATATTAAAAAGATTTTTTAATTCTAAATTCTCAAAAGCTCAAATTTTCAAATCCCTTATACTATATAATTTCCGAATATTGTGTTGTCAAATTATCAAGTTACTTGAATTTCCACATTTCAAATATCAAATTTCTCAAACTTCTAAATTTTTTAAATCCTCAATTTCTACTATACCAATTCCCAAATTTTATAATTTCGTAGTATAATATGCTCACACTATTACTGAAGCTAGGATCTTGCTCTATTGTGCACAAAAATCCTACGTAATACTACTTAATACTACAAGATAATTGAAAATAAGTATGAGGAAAATTATTGCGCGATAACAATGTATACTCAAAATCGAACAAAATATGATAATTATCTGTATACACGTCCTCAATCAACGATACCTATCTATATCGTACCATTCATGTTCCCGGTATTTGACTAAACTTTTATCGTCACGTGCGCTTCAAAATGTACCAGATATATCAGTTTACCAAAAACATCTACCGTCTCTTTAAACAAATAATAAAATATCTTGTATGATCTCCACAAAACATGAGAGCGTGCGGTTCAGTTGGATGTTAGAAAAGAAAATGAAGTACCTGTGCCGTTAAGCCCGCGAGCGCGGCGTACGCGATGCTCTGCGGGATCAGGGTCAATCCTAGGGAGAAACCAGCCACTAGATCCGAAAGCGCGTCGAAACGGGAGTATTTCGGTAACCAGTTCGCTAGTATAACGTACGTAGAAATAGAACAGTTCGATTTGTCCTTTTTGTCTTTCGGCGCGTGTTCCTCCATCCCGGAAACCACTTCTTTCGCCGGTGCAGACATCTTTTGGAAAAACTCCTTGAATCTACCCGCAATCACCTTACGATCGGCTATCGTTTGAACTCGAGACGATAAAAAAAAAGGAGACAACGGCTGTCGAGAAGTTTGTTACGCACTGACATGTACGCGTAGCAGCACTATGTCCATCCACCGCAAACATAAACGTCGATCTACCTTTCCATCAGTATAGTTTCACAGCTTCCATATCGTTATCATTTGTTTTCCGATAAAGCTGCGGGTAAACATTTGGCGCCGGCGAGAGTGTGCCGGGATCACTTGATTCTATGATTAATTATTTGGGCAACGTGCTCGCTCGTTTTGCCCCGCGATATCCCGACAAACAGCCGCGAAACAAGACAGGAGATCTTGGTTCATAACCAATCCTAATTTTCTACTATAGCGTCGCTCTATGTTTAACTTCAGACATTTCAAGTTGACACGCGGCCGCTGGCTGATTTGAATCGCGCGCCTACGTACGTTTGCTGGAGACACCCGAACAATCGAGGCCGAACGGTTCACTGCCAATGTCTTATTGCGCTGCTACTTAATAAATTTGCCACACGGATTAAGATACTGCCACTGTACCACCTCCGTCGTGCACACGCAATTGATAACGGAGCTGACTACCTTTTATTTCAACGACGAACGAACGTGAAATCGTGCGTTTACCGATACACTTACTTCCTCCACGATGTTTTCGAATAAACAAACATTTACTTTGTTATTTTTACTTATTTTCGCACGAGAATAACGTAAAAAATGTATAAAAGCGTATTTTAACATTGTTGAAACGTGATCGTAAATGTACACGCAGATGTGTACATAACTAGCCGCTAGATAATTTGCCGCCAAATAACTGTGTGTTAGTATCATGATCATATAATTGCTTGTTCAGAATACTTCAAGAATGACTTGTACAATAATTAAACGAGTTTTGAAGAATACATGTAGTGACACTCGATAATTTCGATGTTGTTAAAAAGATTTCTCCACAGCCCCAAAATAGGGAGTTATGAAATAATACCGTTGTACTGCGTATAAAATGGACGTACACCGATGAAAATTCAAGATTCGTCGCAAAACTGAAATCGTAGTTCAAGAATGTTTATTGTATGATTGAGACTTATTTTTGTATCAAGTGCCATTTTCTTGTTTGTATATTGCCAAGTACGTTAAGTCCGCCTAAAGATAATCATGTGGAAAAGGAAGACGCCATCACTCGCTATAATATATCAGTTACAATGCATTATATCTACTTCGTATCTTAGTAATATAGCAAGAGTCTAATAGGCAATGTATTAGTGTTCTTAATACTAAATTAATGTATGCATATAAACATTAGTGTACCTAACCTTAGTTAGTATACAATAACAATATTAGTGTACTGATCTTAAATTCGTGCATCTACAAAAATAGTAATTTACCGAATCTTAACTAGTATTTTTACATAAACATTACCTTACCCAAAATTCAACTAGTGAATCCATAAAAATATTAATGTACCTAACACTAATTGGTGTACTTATAGAAATATTAGTGTAATTAACCCTTAACTATCATGGCCCAAAATACACCACACAGTTTATATTAGTTTTCAATATAGCATTATTTTCTCGCTTTTATTTTCACAAACACGTAAAAGTGTTTAAATAAATTTAACAACTTAAATGATAAATTTCACCTTCGCAAGTTCAAATTTGATCCCGAACCGATACTTAAGGGTTACGAACATCACTAAACTTAACATAGGACATTATTGGGCGAAAAAAAAGAATGGTATAATTTTCAATAACATCAATATAATTGTACTAATCATAATAGTAATAATGATGATGACGATGATAATAACAACGTTAAGTGATAACAATAACTAATAACCGTAATAATGCGTTATATGCAAATAGCTTCAATAAAATCTTTATGTAAAAACTCAGTTACAATACAATAATAACGTTTCGCATCGTATTTGAAATTTAGGACTTTTTCCGTTTTGTTTTTTAATACGATTACAATCATGTTAAGTCGGATTAACGCAATTTCTTATTGACCTGATCAATTTGTTCGTCGATCCGTTCGGACATCCCCCGAAATTTGTTTGGTTCCGGTCCAATCATTTGTATAAGTTGAGGCACATCTTGGCCACTGATCTGCGTGAAACGTGCCAATGACTTCATACAAGCGTACAGCTGTTCTTCGGCTGGGTTGCCGTTGAAGTATTGCAACAACGCCATCGTCAATTCTACGGCGACATCGTCAAACACCTACAGATTTTTGGAAACAAACAATTAAAAGATATTCACAACTTTCATATAACCATTGGCGTAGCTAGTTTTATATGGGCTGGGCCAGGTATGCTGGTTTTACTTGTGCTTGTATAATACATTGGGCATGAATTAACAACTTCTAAAAATTTCGAAATTTAAGATTAGGAAGCTTGGATATCGAGTATTTGAGAATTTATATAATGGGAAGATTTGCAAATCTGGAAACTTGGGAAATTGAGATCAGGAAATTTGAATGCTGTGAATCTGGAAACTGGAGTGTTTGGGTATTCAGAGGTATGAGAATTTGGAAATTTGGACAATTGGACATTTGGGAATTTGGTTGTTGGAATTTTGGAAATTTGGGAATTTGAGGATTAGGGGTTTTGAACTTAAGAATTAAGGAAATTAGGGATTTGAAGATTTAGGAATTTGAAAATTTTATCACTGCAAATCTGAATATTTTGGAAATCTGTAACTTTCACAATATAGTATATGAAGTACCCTACATCCTATCTCATTTTAAACGGGTGTGAGCCAATCCGCGTTTGAGGGAGGGGCCAATCCCACCGTGAGCCAAACCTAACCTAGTTACGCCAATGAATCTTTTACTATAAAAGCCATGAGATGCTCGTTTAAAAAAAAAACTAAACCAAATTGAGTCGCTTTCTTCCCCGATGATTCAATGCATGATACAAGATTAAATCATTGATAACGTCTAAAACGAAGTTAATGATAGAGATTCGTTACGTCTATGAACTTACCACGACTCAATGAGATATGTATACAATTTCGGACAAGTACCTTAGAAATGCTGCCTTTTGGTAAAAGTCGCCGCAGATTTTTGCTTTTGTTCATTTTCTGAAAAAACAGTAGCCGATCTCTCGAGAGATATCCATTCTTTGAATTTCAACGTAGAACGTCGTATACATGTATACAGAGATACGCACAAACAAGCAACAACAAGCGTATATTTGTATATTTTCTGAGTCAGAGCAATTAATTATAAACAGGTTCTTTATAATGTTTCGTTGCTCGTTCGTGAATTGATCACCAAATCCGATACAAGGTCAAGAACCTCGTTTTAGGTTACAAGTATAGCTGATTTATTAATAAAGGCAGCACTTCTGTTTTGCTAGAAATAATGAAAGCGTCACGTTCGCTGCTGCATCGTTTAACCACCGATGGTGTAAGCGTTTGTTAATCCATGTTACAAAATGGAATACTAGTTATTATAAGATTTGTCATGGTATTGAATTAAATGCTTTATAACATAATTGCTGGTGCGATTTTAGACAAAACCAGAAGAAAAGAAGGGTGATTGTTAATCGGATAGGAAGGATACAGACCACAGTTTTTACCTCCTTGCAGGCGAGGTTATGAATAATGGCAGCACCGCGGATCTGCAGGTCGTCAGAATTTGAAAGCAACGAATGCACCGCAACCTTGGTTGTCACCCTTATGTTACTGATATTTTGGTTTTGATGTTGCCATTCCGATATGTATAGCAGCCATTCGGAGCTACTCAGGTTCTCAAACATGTTCGCCAACTGTAATTCGTAACGAAGATGATCATTAATTTTATTTATACAAAGATTTGAAAAAAACAATTCGACATTTATATGATGTATATAACACTATATTGGCAAGGAGACATTACACATATGTTATTTACTTTCATCAAACGTTTTCTGATGAATCTAGAAAAAAAATAAGGAGATCGTTTGGTCATTCTCGTTGACTACAAAAAGAATGTCTATGACTATTAATCCAAATATTATTGTGGTATTAATACAACGACAACATATAAAATTGAATTATATTTTAAACATACAAAAAGTTGTCGATAAAATGAACCTGGATATATATAATATTAATGAAATGAAAATGAATAATAAAAAAATTGCATGTTTAAAATTTTATAAAATTGGCATTATTGGGTATTAGTACCACAATTCACCACATAGTGTCCTCGAAGAAATGTACATGTGTAGCTCTATGTGAAGTCTCCTTATCCCTATGGTCAGTTACTTTGACTACGTACAAACTGTGCAAGGGGGAGTTGTTCTTCCGGCGGATGACGGTCAATGTCGTAAGCATAATTCATAATAATATGCTCCCTTCTATCCTGATGCAACAAAAGTATCACGTCGTCCTTCAACGCAGCAACCGAGAGTACGTTCAGTAATGTTACCCTTGCGTCGCTCGATAAGGATTTATCGTACAGGATTCGCCCTAAACATACATGAACGCTATTTAGAAGAAGTCCATCATTTTATTAATAAGAAGATAACGGGTTATTTGACACGACGACGGACGATTGGTGATCGATCAATCTGATTTTACATTGCATAAAAATACGCACATCTGCATTGTTAGCACTCGCGGTTCATCTCACATGATAATCTACCTTCTCAATGTACTAAATGAAGAACATAGTTATTGGCAACGTACCCACGAAGTTTAAGAAGTTATCACCAAGCGCCCAAGATCCTTCATTTTCTAGAACGTACTGCCGGAGTTCGTCCATGCATATTCGTTCATCCTCGTTCAATTTTCCTTCAAGTACTTTGCACAACGACTCGTACTCCGTTTTCACGTCTACCATGTCTTTGAACACTATCGGTGGATCTCGATAACGTTTCCTCTCTTCTTGTTCCAGCTTCTCCTCCTCCTCCATCTGCATCACTCTGTCCGATGGTAACATCTCGGCGCTGTCGCCATTGGTAGCCTTCATTTCGTTCACGCTGACCGCACCTGGATTCGCATTAAAACAATCAACTTAGCAAGAAGTATTAATGGAAATAAAACAAGGTGTACATTGATAAAAGTAAATTTAGTAAATACAATGTATTTACTTTCACTTTCCGCCATGTCTGTACAATTGCTAGGTCCGGTGCTGTTACTATCGCTGGCACCTCTATCTTTGCTTCCTTTCTGCTTTTTCTCCTTCTTCTTCTTTTTTTTCTTCCTGTCCTTCTTGGCTAATTTCTCGTTGATTTCGTTTCTTCTTTCTTCTAGCGCGATCGAATTTAATCTGCAATCAATAACGTTACATCAAAACATTTATCGAATACAAAACCCCCATATTTTCGATATTTCATTAAAGCTAACCTACGTTTGAAAATAATGTGCGAGGGTAAAATTAGTTCATAACTGGGTAGTTATTTAGCAGGAAAATGTCGAGGTTCTGTGCAGTAGGCTGCAACATAGATTTCTTTTATACAGAAACGAGTTTAGGAAGAAGAATATCTACATTTTAAGGTTCTTCTTGTCAATATTTCCCTACACTCTTACAGTCTTCCAAGACACTTGTTAAGACTCTTCTTAAAATCTTCCTGGCTCCTTCTTATATTGTCCTTACAGTCTTCCCAGAATATTTTTCCTAGAACTTTCTTAGTATTTCGTTAGGTTCAAGGGGGGACCTCCATGTAGATGGAGTCAAAAAAGTCGTTTTTTTTTATTTAAAAAATTACTTTAAAGCCTATAGAATACGAAACGCATTGGTATTTGGAGTAAAGTGCAAAGCTATAGTTTTCTTAGAAAATATGTTTATGGGTCTTTATTCCCTATACATCGAAGAGTTCAAATAAACTTTTCATGAAGACATTAAAAAGAAAATGGCGGGCCAAGAACTGCGGGTTGCCTAGCTTCTTTTGCTGCATCAGACGACGATGTACGTCGGCTTCGGTACAGAAATTGTAGCAATTTGCTCCGATTTTGATTCCTAATGTTTGCATCATTTCCATTATCGGTGACATGCCATCATTCTACGCGCAAACAGTAATGTGGGTCACAATATGAAAAATTGTCTTGCCACTCGGCGTTGTTTTCGGAGCCATGGGCCACACTGTTAAGTTGAAACTTTCGTTGTTATTTTGTGTACAGCCATCTCTACACCGAGTGCTTAAATCTTTGTATATCGGTGTTATAGCGTTGAATATATCTTGCCAAAGTAGTGGTTTTTTATGATGTTGCTACGAGCACAACGAATCTTTTACTGGACCGACATGTCCGCTGCTTTGTTTGGTTCCTTTTCGATCACTATTCACTTTGTTTTCACTCATTTATGTAAATTTGTATTTATGCACTTAAAAAAGTACTGACAAAAAATCACAGGGTTGCACTACATGCAGAGTAGACAGACAGGTGTCAAAATTCTGTCTCAAAATCTATGTGCCTAAAACTTTGTATGAGATCTTATTAGAGCTTTTTTAAAACTTCTTTCTACGTTGTTACTAGAAACTTTTCAGCTTTTCTTTACAGTTCATCTCGAATCTTCCTAGATTTTTCTTGGGACAAGGATCTCTATACAGCCCTAAATCTCCTTGCAGAATCTCCACATATACCTAGATCTCCTGTAAGATTCCCTATGTACGTCGGATGTGTATGGAATTCCCATATGTTCGTAGATATTCTGTAGAATCTTCGTATGTTTCTGTATAGAATCTCCATATGTTCCTAGAACTCCTGTAACATCTCTATAGTTTTGTAACTTCTGTGGTATGTCCCTAGATCCTCTCTAGATTCTCTATTTGAACTCCCGATGCATTCCTTAGGATTTTCCAAATCTTCTTGGACCGAAAACTCCCTTTCATCTCTTTTTACATATTTCATAGAATCCCCCTAGATTCCCTTTAGGAACTATCTAACCTGTCCATAAGGTCCTCCATAGATTTCCCGAAATTGAAAACGTATAGTGGGTAGTTTGTTCTTAATTGAAAATGACATGCACTCCACATGCACTCAAGTGTATAAATATTTTCTCGCAACATTTAATGTCACGTGACCCCGCATCATTTTCTCCCGCAAAAATCTAAATCTTACAGTCAATATGACCCGTTTAAGTGAGTTAAAAAGAAAAATGTGAAAATGTTTCACTAACTGGCCGAGACGCTCGTCGATGGCCGATAAACAAGCAAAAAAATGGCGGCGACGTTACCTTGCTTCCTCGATAGCTTCATTTAAAAGTTGAAACTCCGGCGAAACTTCTCTACGATTTCTTGGTTCAAGGACTATCTGGCGGCCAGTTAACAACGATCCGCAGATACATAAACCATCTATGATAGTCCTCAGCTCCCGTACGACCCGCCTGAACGCAAATGCAAACGCGTCACAACAACATCGTCGACCAACGCAATTACATTTTTCGAGCAACACGTAATACACAGATCTTACGATTGAAGTATCTCTTCCGGCAAATCGAGGATGTATTTCGGGATACTTTTCCCCGCCAAGAAATTACTAACTTCGTCCGTGAAGGAGTTGCAATTGTGCTTGAGCAGATGGTAGGTGTTTGGGCTGGAATCAAAAGAAATTTCGCTCAAAATACGACGATATTTCGATGCGGACCGCGTCGAATTACGAGCAGAAAATGATCATAAACAACTTACGCGAATGTCGATGTTCCTAGACCGCTGATGTACTCGAAGAACACAGAGTAGGGCAAATAAGTCTCGCCGATTTCTTCCACCTTGAGAGGCTCCCCTAATACGGAGCCACCCTGAAACGGCAAATTAATCTCACTGGATGATGATTCCGTCGAGGAAGCGTTAGTGTCAGTTTTACGACAGCTACTTTAGTATTACCACCCCCGCTAGTATTAGTAACACGCACGTAATTTTAGAACTATGACAAACTTGCGCTTCCCTGTAAGATACGCTCGAAATAACCGGCGAGAGGCGAACGTATCGGAATCCTTCACTCTTTCTCTTTCTCTCCGTAAACGAAACAAAAAAATCACAAATAAATTTTGCAATAAAAAAGTCCCCGTAACGTTCGACGAACACGGCTCCCGAACAATAAATCGGCAAAATGTTTATAACGATAAAAGTTGATCGCGGGGTTGAAAAATTACCGAGGAAGTGCAAGTTTGTAAAATTGCGGAAAGGATAATTACGTTTGTCACGAACGAACGACACTAGTCACGTACAATTAATTCGCGTCCCGACGAAAGAACAAACGTGGAGTCGAATCGGTTAGCACCGGCCCGTTTCTTGTTTCGTCAAGGAACCACTCGAATAAGAACTGGCGTCGCGACGCTTTGAGATTCAACGCCACGCAGCCGGCAAGCGTAACTCAAGATAAACGACATTCGTATTCGCGCGCACGCTCTTCGTAGACGCTTTGGGTTTGCTTCTTCGATGACGTCGTACCTTATGCACGTCGAATTACACGTTTCGTTTAACACTAAAGTACCAAACCGATCAAATCACCATTTTTTAACGTTAGGATCGACAAACGATCAAGATGACGGGTTTCAGGTTTCACGATTTACGTAAAAAAAACTTTGTTGCGTCGCTTTTGTGGAGATGTCGATCATATTTGTTTGAGATAAAGAATTATTTTATGCTCCGGTACTTGCTTATTTGTTTTTCCACTTTATTCTCGAATTTAACAGTAAGCGTGTATTTAACGCGGATACTTGTTCGAATGTTTCTTGTTTCAAGTTGTAAAATTTGTAGAGATTGTGTTCTTGAAATCCGTGTTGATCTTTTTCGAAATAAAGAATTAATATGTATATTAAGTTATTTATTTATTTGTTCACAATATTTTTAACTTTGTATCTGTGTGCATTATATGCTGGAAGGTTTAATGTTAATTTTTGGAGCAGATATGCTACTTCTTGGGGAAAATGGGGTAAAGGGACGCATCAAGGTTGTGAATCGGAGTGAGGGAAGTTTAGTTCGATGTACATTTTAGTGTATGTGTTAAATAGATCTTGGATTTGTATTTGAGGAAATGTAAGGTGTGAGTTAATATTATTGAGATCTCATGGATTCTACGTTGTGGTATGCGTTCATAGCAAGAGGTTCTTGAAAAATTTGTCATCTGAGATCTGGGATTTTCTTATTTGGGGATTTGGAAAATAGAGACTTGGAAACTTGGAAATTTTGGGAGTTTCGCAATTTGGGAATTTTGTTAATTTGGCATAAGGAAATTGGGATTTAAGAATTGAGGTTTAAAAATTTGGAAACTGGGGTAGTAGAACATTGAATATTTACAGATTTGAGAGTTGAGGGTTGAAAATTTGGAAACTGGAAAATTGAAGGTTTGAATATTTGATAATTGGTAGTTTGGAAATTTGAGAATTGAAGATTTGAGAATTGGGTACTTGAAAATTGGGATAATTGAGAATTTGGAAATTTTTAGATTTGGATACCCTAATTGTATATATGTGTTCTCTATCTTCATAAATTACCAAATTTTTACCTCTATAAATGACTAAACTTTTAGTTCTATACATACCTAAATTTTTACCTTTATAAATAACTAAATTTCTGCCATTATAAATAATAAAATCCCTTCCTCTATAAATTACCAAATTTTTACTATTATAAATGTCCAAATTCCTATCTCTACGAATGACCAACACCATCTTTATAAATAACTAACATTTTACTTCTATGAGTGACCAAATTTCTGTCACCCATAATGGAAAATCACCTTTCAAATTTTCTCGTCATCTCGTAATAGAAGCGGGGATTTGATATCAGTATGTGTTCTAATTTTCGAACACCGCGGATTCACGTCACAGTCAATTAGTGTTATGAATATTAACATTATTTTTAGATAGTTATTTCATTCACCCGACGAATATCTACGACTCTCGACAGCAACGAATGCATCAAGTCTCGGATGTTGGAGCCAACATTGCTAATCCAACGTGCAATTTAAAATTCACATTTCATTGGAAATTCATATTCATTCCAGTTTTCACATTTTTGTGTTATCATATTTTCTTTGGGCCCTTTCATGGGTTTTGAACCGATTTTTAATACTACTTCGAAAGTGAAAAGCTTTTGGGCTTTTAGGACTGTGGAATTATAAAATTTTTAAAGTTTAATATTTCTGGATTAAGAAATTTTTAAATTTTTTAAATTCGGAATTTCTGGATTTGAAAAACTAGGAATATTGGAACTTCGATATTTTCGGGATAGTGAAATTTTGGGACAATGAAGATGCAGGGCATTTAAATTTTGGATATTTGGAAATTGCTTTAAAACTTCTTGCTTTTCGATTATGGTATTTTGAAATTATGAAATTTTGCGATTTTTAAAGTTTAAGTGTGTAAAATATTGAGCTTTTGAAATTTTTAGACTTCGGGCTTTGGGATTTTGAGGCTTTAGATACTTTTGTATTTCGATATTGGATTCCAGAATTTTTGAACCCTGAAACTTTGAGAAATAATTCGTCGTAAACGAATGGGATATTAAAAATAACATAAAAATACGAAACAAAATTTAAATACCGCATTCAAATTCCAAAAACTTAATTCTAAATCTTCAAAATTTATAGTAAGTACATATTCATATCAATAATATGTAATCATATTACTGTAATAATGACGAATATAAATGCTATATATATAAATATAATAAAATTAAATGTTAATAAAATACAGTGTCATCTGAATATTTAATATAATAATAGAATATTATATACGCATACTAAAATACAGACAGCATGTACAATAAAAATAAATAAAAAAATACAAATCAAAACTGAGAGCTTAATATACACATTACATTCGTGGATCTGAAATATTTGATACACCATATTTACTCTAATAAACACAAAAATATTCAGATATGTACAGATGCCAGTACATCCTGTCTAGTTCTTTGGGACAAGATGGGCGGTAACATTTATCAACGATGTAATTTGCACGAAAATATTTAGCATTCGTCTAAAATATAAAACCTGGACGATGAAACACAGTGGAAGAAGCCACGAGGAAGAGACACAGGAGAAAGAGAATGGAGTAAAGCATGAATTATTTTTGGATTCAACCGGACCAAATTTAGTACCCACTCGTATCTAGCGTATCGTATGGCCAGAATGACTCTTCGCTACGACTAGTACGTCGAATCGGTCACATTTTCCGTGGCAGGGATGCATTTTCAACGACACGATATATCGTCGAGAACGTTGTTTTTCGTTCGGTGGCGAACGAGTTAAACCGCGATGGATTCGGCAATTTCGATTAAAAATACTCACGGGTTGGCAGCACTGGATTCCAGATGGACCGAAAAAGTATTCGGATCCGTATACAACGATTGCCGTGTGCCATATTCCTTCCACGTGTCGACCTGTACACGGAAAAATGACAATTTAGGATACGAAGAAATAGGCTAAATACAAGCTTGAGTGTAAATATGGGTCAGTTGAAGCATAATTGGTGCTTTCGTCGTAAGGAGAATAGTATGAAATGATCTGGGGGGGAAGTGATGTGTATAGGCAGTCTTACAGTCGTGGACAAAATTAAGTGGACAGGTGTCATAAATAACAAAAGATTAATTTAATTTAACTAATAACGCCTATAAATCAAAACTTTATTGCACAATTATATGCACTCATGGACAAAATTAAGTGGACATAGCAGAAATGTAAAAAAATGTTTTGTTTTATTACAATGCTATAATAAATTTTAAATTTAGAACGTGAAATATTTTTGTAGACTTCAAAAAACATTTATTTAACGTATATAATTGTGTAATAAATTTTTGATTTATAGGCGTTATTAGTTAAATTAAATTAACCTTTTGTTATTTATGACACCTCCCCACTTCATTTTGTCCATGACTGTACGTTAAATAAATGTTTTTTCAAGTCTACAAAAATATTTCACGTTCTAAATTTAAAATTTATTTAAAACATTGTAATAAAACTTTTGTACATTTCTGCAATGTCCACTTAATTTTGTCCACGAGTATATATTAGTTATTATTAATATGTTATCTTCAGAACATATGTTATCTACCGTTTTTCTCGTTTCAACGTCTTGAAAGGCTTTATCGATGTGTTTATTTTATTTCTTCAACGATCTGTTGAATTAAGAACTAACACAATTGTATTGCCAACATTAAGATCTTATTATAAGTTATATAACGAAATCCATCAGTATGTCCTGAAATAAAAGTTTCTTCCTATGTAATACGAATGTCTTCTAATGTAATATAAAAAGTAGCGATCGTACTTAAAATATAATTGTTCAATTAAAAATGACGATCGTAGTAACAAAAATGGAAAATAGCATTTCAGCAATATTGTCGAAAAAAGGAGATAAAAACTGATAAGTTCTTAGTGTATATTCGCCATGAACCAATACAATACAATAGATGCAATTCCGAACAGCTTGGTTGTCTTCCAAAACACGAGCGATCATGATCAAGGTTATTTCGAAACTTCATCATCGATCGCGATCAATGAACTACTATGATCTACATATATCTAGTTTGACGCCTACGTATCGTCCAAGTTGACTAACGTAAATGATATTCCACATTTTACAATCAAAATGATCGATTTTCTTTTCATACTTTTTTGTGAATTCGTCAAAAATTGCTTTAACGGTGAATGATTTAATTTTATCTACCGTTCACGTAAATTTTTGTATGTTTTGTTTTTTAATAATTAATATGTGTTACGATTTTAATATTTAATGTTTTGTAATACTAGTAATTAATATTTGTTATGATACTAATAATTAATATTCATTGTAATTTTGATAGTTACAATACTGATGAATAAAATTTGTTGTAATTCTAATAAACAGTACATATTGTAATTTTTATAATTAATATTTATCATCAAAAATATTTACTGAACCCGAATTTTACTCTAATATGTCGTTTGCTATGTCTCACAATCAACCATTCTGTATTAATAATAGTAATTCACAGTGAAATTTCCATTTCGATAGTTTTCATTCAATTTTAAGCTTCAAATGAGTGTGATATAAGCAGGTGCCATTTTGCAATGCGTTTATGCCACAAAATGGTGTCAACCTGTTCATATTTCGAGGTATGGCATTCAATACGCAACTAACATTACATAACGATATCTCGAGCATAACATTGAAATATCTCAAGAAACTGTTGTAACACCACAAAAAATTGTATTAATGTATAATAATGAAAATTTCAAACGGATTAGAATTCGACATAATGGGGGAACCAATGTAACTACGTCGTAACGTAGCGTCAAACCATAAAGCAAACTTCACAAAATTTAAATTAACTTCCACAAGTTAATTTCAAAATTAATTTCCATGATTTGATAAATTTATCAGTAGAAGCATGGTTCATTTTGCCTGTATTTTCGGCGACCAGGTATCATACGACGAGTGGCCAATGCCGATACATCGAGGGGCACAAAAGCGTGCCCGAAGCCAAGAAAATTCAAACAGTCGCAATAAATTTTGTCGGAAGACCAACGAACTCCTGCAACGACACGAAGGACTCAGTCGCACATATTGTTTTGCTCTTTTGCCTGTAAAATGCAATTTGGGTTTGGTCGGGCCAATCTCGGGTTCGTAACTGTCGGTTTCGGTCTCCTTCGACCTAGTTTCTCATCGCGGGAATAGCTATGCGCATTCGTGATTTTCTTATTGCAACGCGTTTCTTGGAGGACCGTTGTGGTGAAATAACCGCGAGAAATAGCCGCTGCGGCCATCCAACTCGACGGTTCACCATTTTCAGCTGTTACGCAACATTTTGCGGGCATTCTACTTTATTAACACTAGGTTTATGGTACCCGTCAAATTGACGGATCTTAGGTTTTTTTAATAATTTTCGTAATGGAGAATAAAAAATCTATGACAAAATGCATGCGAACATTCATCGAGGCAATGAATCTTTCTATAAACTGATATACGTATTGTCCATTATTTACTTATTTCTATAGTTCATTCTCAACTTAAACATAAGTGGTCATTAAACGTCCGTAACATCTAGTGTTAATCATTCAAACTGAACTTAAGGATTGGAGAACAATTTATAATAATTACTCGTGTTACTATTTTAGGGTTTTTAACCCTTTGCGGTCCTATGTCGAGTGTGGCTCGACATGGTGTTTCTCTTTGATTGCGGAAATAATTCGGATAAATAGGTTGATTTAAGAGATTTTCATTTCTTTGCCATTTGATACAAATCAGAAAAATATTTGTTACGCAATCTGCATTATTAGAATATATTTTAATGTAAATCCACTTCTTCATATATTTTGTAATTTAATTAAGGAGCTGTAGGTAAAAGAAATTAAGGACCGCAAAGAGTTAATTTGTAATGGATGATTTTTGGAATAACATCGCACAATAGTTTGTGATAATGTCGTACAATATTCTCATACAATAATTTTCAATAATGTCTTGTAATTATATTATACAATTTACATTAATAAATAATTAATAATTGCTATTATAATAACTGAAAAAATCCATACTTTAGTCGAATGAATTAAATAGACAATTAAACAATTTAAAGATAAAAATGTATGACTATAAATCAAATGATTCCAATAAATTTTTTTAACATAATCGTAATCGATATATTAATTATTTATATATTGATATCACATCTATAATTAAAATAACTAGTTACAATTAAAGTATCTTTAATTTATAATTAATTAATTGATCACTTTTAATAAAAACAATACAACCATTAATTAGTATCAATTAATTAATTATTACCTTTAATTAATACTTATTACATATGTATATTTAAAAATAACAGTAGTAAAATTGAAATTCTCAATTATAATTTTATTATTTTCTGCAATACAAACAATTCATTAAAATGATAATACGAACAAAGTATTCATTGTATGAGGTACGCCACATCTCCGTCTGGCTCGAAGGGTTAATTCTAAATTTGATTCGATTCCTATTTTAGGAGAAAAGTAAAACCGCGAGGAGCAGCTTTCGTGGCCATACAAATCGACGCAACACTATTTTTAAATGTTACGCAATATTCTGTAGATATTTTACATACTTACTGTTCATTTTTCGACCTTCTAATATTACAGATTCAGCAGATTCTCATTATATTGCCGCTTTTATACGAACTTTCACGCTTACTCGCGTGAACCATAGGAATTATACGAATAGATCGCAATTAGAGGAAAACCTGCCATTTGTTGGGCTTTGATTTACGAATTTAAAAATTCATAATTTTTAAAATTTGTACATTGTGAAATATACAAAATTTGAAAATTTGTAAATTGAAAAATTAAGAAGTTTAGAAGTTTGAAAATTTGAGAATTTTACAAATTTGGTGATTAGAAAACTTGGGAATTTGAAAATTTGTAACTTTAATGATTTGAGAATTTTAGAATTTGTGAAATTTGAGAAATTCGAAATTTTGAACCTTGGAAATATGAAAATTTGAACTTTTGAATGTTTGGAAATTTAGGAATTTGAGAACTCGAAAACTTGAAAGGTTTATCAAACTGAAAATCTGTAAATATTCAAATTTGCAAAGTTACAAATTTTCAAATGTATACATATTCGATACTATCAAAAAGAACTTTTGGACCAACTTATTACAGAGCCAATTCCAAGAAACATCGCTACAACGGCGTTTGCAGCAGTCTAACAATAATCCACTATAATAAAAATGTCATGTAAAAACGTAAACTTAAAAATAAACAAAAAATAGTGTTCTTTTTATCATCCAACTATTCTTCTCGATTCTGTAAACAAATTCCTGCTCCTTTCATTCCGCTACGTTTACAATACATTTAACCACGAAATATTCAACTTCCGTTGATCTACGTTTCTGGATTAACTTTCAGCGCAGAACGATTGCACGCAGTGTTCTACGCAGCCCACATAATTTACCGATTTGTTTGTTTATTTGTAAGAAGAATTGCATGCAGCGCGAAATACCAAGCGCGCGAACAATTTACAAGTACATAGTGTCTTCTGAAAATAGACCTGCAAGCTCGACAACTGTTCGTAAGTGGCAAACGAACCTTGGACACACGACCCGAAAGCTTCGCGAAGAAGACTCGTGTACGTCGATTGTATTTCACATTTTTACCATTTTTTTTTCAATCATCAAATTTTTCTCAATTACATTTGCATTATCTTGTTCAAATTCTTTCGAACTATTAGCCTCACTAGATTCCTGTATAAAATATTAATCAACTATTTCTTATCATGAATCTCATTTATTGACGCTTATTTTCCCGCATTTTTTATTTTATTTGTCATGTGTATGTAATGCCATATTGCACTTTAATTTTAATGCATGAATCTGTGAGAAAATATTGGTGGCAAAAAGGGAAAATAAATGAAATATATGAAAAATGTTTATTACATTATGAGGTGGGCAATCTGTGATAATTAATGGTTTATTATAGTGTTAGTTAGTAGCTGTTAATTATTATTGTGTAGTTAATAATTAGTTATTACTAGTTAACTGCTAGTTGAAAGACACTGGACTACATAATACTATATTTGCTAATATTTAAGTATTTAAAATAATAATATATTATAATTATTATTATTATTATAATAATTATTTATTATTATTATTATTATTATAATAATTTATAATTATTATTATAATTATTATTATAATTATAATATTATAATTATTATTATAATAATAATATATTATAATTAAAATATTAAATATTATTAAAATAATAATATATTATCATTATTATTTTATAATTATTATATTATAATTATTATTTTAATATTTAAAAAATAGATAATATATTTTTCAAATGAGTGCCAAATAGATCAATTATCAATCAAATTAATAAATAAATAAGAAATTTAGAAAAATTTGTATAACATACAAATAATGCCATTTGATGTTAACTACAATTTACAATTAATAAATAAATGTATGTATATGTGTGATATCATACGTATGCAATATATGAGTACATTAGGAACAGTTTACTTTATGGCATACACGCAATACTAATACTTTCATTGAATTCAATCTTTGTATCTGAAAAAGAAGATTCAATTCATTTAATTTACTAACTCTCGAGGTATAATTCATATTAAATGCCCTCGTTTATATATTGAAAATGATTTATTTATATAATAACTTCTGAAATATCTGTTATTAAGAAAACTTTGCAACAACAGTACGATAAAGTATATAAAATAATACTAACAATAATTTATTATTATTATTAGCATAGTACTTGATACTTTATTTTCGTCCTTGTTGCATTCCTGTTTCTTAACATAAAACAAATTGCATCCCAAATTTAGAATGAATTAAGACGATACGAAACGACAAATCAACTGAATCTAAGGACGAACGCGTTCGTGCCAAGATACTTTTGTCCTGTCGTGTTTCATTTCTACGATGTTTTTATATTTTCGTTATGTTATTCCAAGAATTATTCATACGATAATAATCATAAATAATTCATGAAGGAATATTAATAACACATGTAATTTTAAAACGATTAAAATTTTATATAACATTTGTTTGCTAACTCCCTTTTTGTGTTTAATTTTGATGCAACGCAAGAAATATAAAAATTTAAGGACAAAGCGATTTAAAGAATCACGAATATAAAGAATATAAGAATATATAAGAATCTAGAGATATAAGGACCTGAGAATGTAGAAATCTAGAAATGTAGAAATTTCGGGATCTAGAGATATAGAGATTAAGAAATCTATGGATCTGAAGATATACAGATCTAGAAATATAAAAATCTGGTGATCTAAAGGTGTAGAGATCTATAAATATAGAAATCTAGAGATTTAAAGATGCGCATCTAAAAATATAGAAATCTAGGGATCTAAAGATATAGAGATCTATAAATATAGAAATCTAAGGATCTACAGATATAGTGATCTAGAAATATTGAAATTTAGGGATTTAAAGATGAAGATCTACAAATGTAGACATCTAGAGATCTAAAAATATACAGAGTTAGCGATATAGAAATCTAGGGATCTATAGATATAGATATCTATAAATCTACAAATATATGTAGAAATATGGAGATTTAAAGATGTAGTTCTAGAAATGTAGACATCTAGAGATCTAAAGATATACAGAGTTAGCAATACAGAAATCTTGGGATCTACAGATATAGAGATCCAGAAACATAGAAATCTAGAGATTTAAAAATATACAGATCTTGAAATACAGAAATCTAGAGATCTGGTAATCTAGGGATATAGAAATTTGAAAATATAGCAATCTAGGAATCTAGAAATATACGTCTCAATATAACTGTATACAAAATTATTTATATAAATCATTCATGCGTGGTGATTTAATATTAACCGCTTTCAATCGTATTAGAAATCAATTTTTTAATCTTGCATACTTCAATGTGACAACATATAACCAAAACGTGTGACGACCATTAATTTTATGAATTACGTTAATACATCTACGATCTTAATTTTATATCATTTATACGCGTCAAAACTAATTTTATTTGTTAAAAAAAAAATTCCTTGTATCTTCCAACGTAAAATACGTTTTTTAAATTTCCAATTTTTTTCAATCAGCCGTCATGAACCAAAAACAAACGATTTATAAATATCATTAACTTACCTATAACAAATCTGGACATCGTAGCAGCTATGCCCTTTGATAGGTCATAGATGTACACTTCGACAGTTGTTTTCACGTCTTCTGCGTTTTCCATCTTGCCTAACTGTAACAGAAAAAAAATTACACTCTAAGATGAATGAAGTTTTATTTAAAAAACAAAAAAGCGCCTGCGCGAGAACGCAAATGAAATATAAATACACTGCTCGAAATAATTATAGGATCGAGTTATTCGTCGATTTATACTATAATAGTAAAAACAGAGAGACATGAATAAACCAATAAAAATTGGCAACATTAATAAATTGTTGTTACTACAACTAACAATGCTTGAAGTATTAAAAATAGATAAACTTTATCAAAATTAAACTTCTTTAATCAATTTGAACGATCCTTCTGCATTTCCCGCGTGAACTATCGCATTCGATAAATGGAAGCCGATTGGCTGCATCGAAATCGACCAATCGACGATTTAAATCGATCCATCGATTTTTATCTTAGTTAACTGGGGACTTACTAACTGACATATTACGGAATGCTAATTGACTTTATTTCTATAGACAGAAGAATTTCCAAACCTCTTTACGTCAAGTATACTGAATGTGACGAGCAGAGGACATAAATATACTTATTTTAGGTTAACCTGCGCGCCAACATGCTCGCTTTCAGTTTCTAATGGTGCGTTCACAATAAGCGGGCAAGAACGTGAAAAGTAAGAGTATTCATTTATGCAGGTTCATTAAAAATCATTATATATCCAGAAAATTTATTACGTCAAACATAAATTTTAAATTGAAAGAGAAATTTGTAGAATTTTAAATTTAACTATTTTAGACATTTAGATACAACCTAAACAGTAGAAACAAGTGTAGATTCGAATTATACCAATTTGAACTGTGGTAAACTGAGTCACATCGAACTCAATCGCGTCGAATCGAATCGATCGGTATCGAATTAAATTGAACCGTATCAACTTAAATAACATCGAATTAGATAACATTAAATATAGTTGCATCGTGAATCACGTGGAATTGAATCATGTCGAATTGATTCACACTGAGTCGAACTGTATCGAATTTAATCGCGCCAAATTTAAGTGACACATCAAACTTATATGTATAAAGCAATCGTTCACATTAAGCATTCGATGCAGTAAAAAGATGCTCGTTCACGTCTGAATTTCATCGGTGGTGTAAAAGCGAGTGCTCACTGGTTTAATCTAATCTAAAAAACTGATACGTTTCTTCAGTAACGGAAATAATACATAATAACGCATATATACAATACATAGAAAAATGTTATACAGCAGATATATACATACACCTTATCCTTCGCAAACAATTAATCGATCGATCGATTAATCGAAGCGATACATCGAACGTTGATATAAATTTGATCGTTATAATTCGTAGACGTCAGAATTCCTATTGCGACTGATACTTTTGCACTCGTGTATTAGTTTCAACGTATTTACAATTTACTCCCACGCTTTTGGACAAAAATAGGAGATCATCTGATCTTGTTATATTTTACAGCAAACAATACAATTGAGCACGTGTCGACGATATAAACGCTGTATCAATTTGAACAGAAAATTTGGCAATTGTTCGACGTCAAATTCTACAAATTCTATAAATCAAAAAATACAGGTATGTAAATTTTCGTCCCACCTTGCTTTAAATCACAAGTAGTTCTGATTAGTAAGCAAATAAACGTTCCCGTTCCTACGTCTGAAAGATCACAGATAAGAAAACCGATTCATTAAGTTTCGCAATCCTCGTTGAACGATAATTTATACACTTTTCAGATACGATGATCATACTCGTGCTTTTCCGTGTCATGAATTTCATTGCATCACTTTAAAAAATGAATTCACACCCACTGTGCACGGCTACATACAACTGCAACGTCACGTTCAAACTAGATAGTTACACGGTTTTTATAAACGCGACGCTCTATTGCACGTTTCGACTGCAGTAAACTATGCGTTATACAAACACGGTACTACAAATATTATAACACAAAGGTGTTTGAACTTTCTGAACGTAAATGACGTTATTTATGGGTGTTAGTTTCTATCGAAACACGAGTACATTCGAATAAAAAAAAATGAATGATATATCTATAAATTGCAAAGCTGCGAACCGATAATTGGGAATTGAAAAATAAAAAGCAAAGGGTTTGACAATTCCACGCACCTACCTTTTTGTTTTCATCGACGATAACCTATTAACAGGTGGATGAATTATTAGGTTATGGCGATGGGCAATTAAACGGTTGCAGAACGGTTTAGGGAACAATTTGACGTTATCGCACCAATACGATTGAACGATATTCAATAATAGGCGATGATACAGCGCGTATGAGATGTACACTCTTCTCGCTTGATGGCTACTGGATAGCAAATGCAACTGATCGCTCCGAAATCTTCGCCAGAGTCGGAGACCAATGCGGAGACACGGCGCACCAGTCGTTCTTGCCAGGAAGAAATGGTAAAGAGGTAAGAGGGTCGTCCCGCGAAGACAGCGCCTGCCTACTGGCATCACGATCAATAACGTGATACAGTAACCCTTTATTGAACGAATTCGCTTTTTTTTTCACAAATTTTTAACCCACCCGCTGGTCGGTCACTTGCAGTGGCGGCTAAACACACATGATATTTGCACATTCGTATACAGGTAGCCCTCCTACAACACGGAATCTTATAGCGCGGTTTCGCTATAACACGATTCATAAATTGCGGGAAGCCTCCTACAACACGGCATCCTATAACACGGTTTCGCTCTGACACTATAAGAAAATTGCAAAAACCTTTGTACAACGCTGTACTTCTTCGGCCGCGGCGATGTTTGCCGTCTTAAACATTCACTGTTGGAACAGTCCAGACTATTAAGACAAATGATAAAGAAATAAGAAATGCAGTTGCTGCAGGATCTTTGACATCCGCATACATTTATATTTTTATTAAATTTAAGTTGTTCATGTAGAATTAAAAAAAAAAATATTTGTTTTTAATAAGTTTTCGGAATGTAACCCCCCTTTTTGTACTGGCTCTGGGTCTCATACAACACGGTTTCACACAAAACGGCATTTTCTAGGAACCTAACTAACTGTATTTACAAATACGTATTGGTACAGTACAGATTTTCATATGAAATCCTCAATCCTTTTGTTAATCGGAGGTTTGAGTGAATAGTTTCACTGTACATTATGTCCTCCAATGAACCTCGAGTTGAGTAATAAAGATAACAATAGTAAAACTGTAATCATAAATGGAAAAGAAAATATACGCGCAGCGCCGTTTTCAGTAAAACATAGTACTAACACTAAATATGTACATATTTGCAGTGGTGTTACACGTGTTGAGTCGCGGGAAGCCCCGATTCAAACTGATCTTCGTTGGAGTTAGCATATAAACAGATTTTGTAAACGGGAAGAAAACGGACTTCGAAAAATGATTACAGTTTTATAGGAAAAGGATCTGTTTGGTTCTAGAGAAAATTCGTAGCGAAAGTTGTTCAGTGATTATTATCAAAAAATCTAAATTGCAACCAAGAAAACCTAAACAAAATAGCTACTTTTTGTACATGTGACAATTGCTGCAGAAATTAGAATACTCGTTTCTTTTCTCTTTATTAATTATTTATCATATATCTTCTAATTGAAAATAAACAGTGAATTCGATGAACGACAACAAAAGACTAATTGAAGAATTCCAGCCGTGCGGTAATTTTTGAAACGCACAATTAATTTTTATTATTTATTTAAGAATAATATCTATTTCTTCTATTTAGTGCAATTTAGAGCATAAATTATAATTTACTCGAATCGAAAACACGTTTTGTAGCAATACCTTCAAATATTAAAGATATTTGCCTCTATTTTTGGTGTGCACTATAAACTTGATAAAGTAATAGTGATAAGAATTAGTTTTCCTAACCACACGCAGATAGTAACTAACAATTAGTTTCATAACGTATCTTACTATTTATAATCCAAATATTGAAAATTAAAGATTAGAAATAAAATTATAAACTGTATATTTCAATCGAGTATTATTTGGTGATGTTCAAAAGAAATCTGTACATATAAGTGAAAATGTTGACAGATAAATGCAAGTGAGCCAATGTTACGGCACAAAATAGTTCAAATAACACGAGATTACTCAGCGAATACGGGATGATTCAAAAAGCATAAAGGAACGTTTATCTTTACCACATAAAAATTTGGAAGTTCGAAAAAATAGGGTAATGGAAGAAAATAAAATAAAATCACAATACAGGCCGTTAAATTAATGTTTACACAAATTAAAAATTGATAATTGGCAGGCGTATTACTCGTGTTCATTTGTGTGGGGAAAAAGGGTACAATTTGTACAAGTTGGAAAACGGGTGACAATTTTCTTATTTTAATCAGAAACTTACCCCTTTTGTATTTGTGACCGCGTGTTCGTTAATTTGCCGTTTCATAATAATAAAATGTTAATGTTCAGTCTTTAAAGTTTTTTTTTCAATTTTTTGACGTGCAATAACGACAGAGCGCGACTTTCGTGTAGAAATAAATGTTACGAGCACTGCCACTAATTTCGTGTTGTAAATTTTAAAGCGGAAAGTAAATAATTTGTAAGTCACAGCGAGAAAGGAATATCACACTTAACTTATTTTCAATACTTGTTGTATGTATTCGCAAAGAGGTTAGAGTACAAGACGTTGACTCAACAATTTTCGTACGTTTACTAGGGATTTTTGCGATACGACGTTACGGACAAGCAAGTTGAACAGAGATTGAACAGCTGATGCTTCGTCGACACCGGCGAAATGTCAAAGTCTAGGCAAATTGTAAGTTACCTGCTATTAAATGATTAATGTTATTTGACCAGTGTATATAGTTTGTTTGATTAATGTTGAACATTGTTTCATTAAAAAAACAATTTGTTCTTTTTAGAAATCAACAAAATTTTGTAGTTCATGTGGTGTCATTAACGTGACTTGTTAAAAGTTTCCAAATAATGTTTCTTAATTGTTCTGCTTTAGCATTTTGTTGTACATTTTCTATAATAACATTTTAAACAATATAAATAATACATTAAAAGTATTATGTAAATATATTATTAATGTTTGCTTCTATTTTATTTCATATGTACCACTTTACACATATGACTTACTCATTGTGTAATACTTTTACACATGTATCTATTTATATGATGTTATTAAAAGAAATATAGCCTGTCACCGTGATTGATAAGAACTGGTTTACAAGAATCTTAAACAGCATTAAACATAATTTTTAATTTTGTTGATATGTTTGTATTTGCAGACTGTGCGTGTGCAATCTTCAGAGGGAACAAAACGTATAGATGTACATCCTTCCGACACAATTTCACAATTATATGAAAAGGTTTATATTTTAATTCTTGACAAACATTAAACAGTTTATGATCCAAATAAGAATAGTGTTTAATTCATAATAATTTTAGGTTTTTGATGCTTTTGAATTAAATAGCTTTGGATTTGGACTCTATAGACAACGAAATCATAAAGATGAACTTATATCTACTCGTAGCAAAACAGTTGCAGGGGTAGGACTTTCTCACGGAGATATGTTATATTTTGCACCCCTCAATGGTACACAACTCTGCAGTACTCCATCAACTAGTAATGCTTTTGCAGAAGTTTCTCAAGGTAAATATCATATTTTCGTATTATATTCTTTTACTACTTCACAGCATTAATATAATATTTTCATATTGATTATTAGAACCAGGACCAATGGATACAACTGAAACTACAAGTCGCAATACCATCACATCGCGATCCTTACCAAATGTAAACGTAACTGAGGATGAAGTTGATGAACAATTACGGAAAGTTGATGGTAAAATACAGAGAAAACGTGATGAAAAGCTGTAAGTAAATGAAAATATATGTATGTATAGTCTTTTATACAAAACTGTGTTGTGAATATTAGAATTTCTTTACTAGATGTAGACATGGTCCAAATGGGTGCTGTGTTCATTGTTCTCCCTTAGAACCTTTTGATGAAGTTTATCTCAAAGAACAAAATATCAAACATTTATCCTTTCAATCGTATCTCAAGAAGCTCACTGCTGGTGCTGATAGGTATGTCGTGAATTTCTATGTTGAGTAATGTCTTTCCGAGTATGATTTTTATGGGAAGTAACTTTTATAGAGGGAAGTTTATACAATTAGATGACATAAGCTGCCGCGTAAAGACTGGTTGTAAAGATCATCCGCCTTGGCCTCGAGGTATCTGTAGTAAATGTCAACCAAGTTCCATTACTTTAAATCGTCAAACTTATCGACACGTAGACAACGTAATGTTTGAGAATCCGAGTTTAGTCGAACGTTTTTTAAATTACTGGCGCAACACTGGTCACCAACGTATCGGATATTTGTATGGAAGATATGAAGTACATACAGATGTTCCATTAGGGATCAGAGCCGTTGTTGCAGCTATTTACGAGCCTCCACAGGTAAGTTGATAAAGCAAAAAGTAACAATAATCTATAGCAAAACATAGGTATATACAGCTGTAACTATTTTAGGAAAGTACAAAAGACACTATACGACTTTTACCGGATGAAAAGAAAACTTTAGTCGATGAATTGGCTCGTTTACTTAATCTAACAAAAGTTGGATGGATTTTTACTGATCTTATAGCTGATGATATCAAGAAAGGAACGGTAAATTTATCTAGAATCTGTAATTCATTTTGTTTACGAATTGAAATCACTAGCACGAATTTAACTTATTCAGGTGAAACACGTGCGAAATATAGAAAGTCACTTTTTATCTGCTCAAGAATGCATTATGGCTGGATATTTTCAAAACGAATATCCAAATCCCTGTCGTTTCTCTCCTAGTAATTATTTTGGCTCAAAGTTTGTTACTGTTTGTGTTACTGGTAAGTTGTTTACACCGTATTATTGTAGAATCGTGTCGTTATATGAACCGTGATATAAGTATTTTTTATTAAATAACACGCATTGGCGATTACAGGGGACAATAAAAATCAAGTTCACATGGAAGGTTATCAAGTATCTAATCAATGTATGGCATTAGTGCGAGATGGCTGTTTGGTTCCTACAAAGGATGCACCAGAATTGGGATATGTAATCGAATCAACAGATAAACAGTATGTTCCGGATGTTTTTTATAAGGTAAGTACAATTGACTTTATCCCAATACATTCAGCTACTTTTCTACATCAAGTTAAGCGATGTAGTCTCGAAATTCATTGGGTAAACGGATATTTCGCACCAATAATGCGAAGGGAGGTGAAAAGGTATGCACAAAATAGACGCAGATGAAAGAGAAATAGTTTATAACCCAAAATCGATAGATTACATTTAAATTGGGCAACGAACTTCATTTCGTACATGTATAAATGAAAAAATAAAACTGTTTATGCAAGTGCACTACGGATGTTCGCTACCGTAGGCCACGTAAACAAAAACGATCTCAATTTTCCGTATAATAACGATGATTACACCCTTAACTTAAAAAGTGGTGAACAAGAAATAGAAAAAAAATAATGAAAGCTGAAACAAAAGAGATACGAGGAAAAAAACTTATCCATAATTATAGCCGCTCAACCGTTTAATTCGAACGCGAGGGGCAAGGTAAACCGTCGGTTGTTAGAATCGATATTACAAGCTATGCGTTGTTACCTCATCACGTTCATAAAAATATATGTAGTATATATATAATACGCGCGCGCGTGAATATTTTTATGTATACAGGTGGGCTTCTAGCTTCGCTCGCTTCAGTAAACAGAAATTTATATACGCAGGACCGGTGCGAACATTTGCGGGACCAGGTCCCAACATTCTGCAGGGACTAATGTATGTGTATGTATCAAGCTTGGAACGCTTGGAACTTGAATCGCTTCAAATATGAAATTTCAAATCTGGAACGCTTCAAACTCGAAATGGTTAAATCTTGGAACGTTTCAAGGTTGGAACTTATAAATCGTATAAGTATCCATACACATATAATACGATACATATGACTCTGCAAAATTTACGCCTAACCTTCTATGGGCCGTGGAGTCTTTTAAAATGTTATGACCGGAGATCGTACATCTACTCCCTGTGAGACAAGTCGTAAGTTCCGACGACGTATATTCACCCCCCAGATTTCATGCTTTTAAATGCAGTCTAATCGCGTCAAGTATCCACGGACCATGAAGGTAATTCTGGATTAAGTGGGACCGGGTTCCGGGGAATGTTCTGAACCCGCTTCGCGCCAGTCCTGTATATGTATATACATATATGCGAGAACATACACACACACACGCACACGCATAGCATCCACGAAAGTATAGACTGACATTTTTTTTTCGATTGTTTCATCGTAAGACCGAAACGAGTGAAATTCATTCAAGCTCGACCACCCTTCGATCGTCAAACGTAATTTCTTTTTTTCTTTTATTACGCAGTGTTACGTTCTAAACGGCGATTATTTAGATCGACGTGATGCGACGCATTTGCGTAGCAACACGCGACATCAGCTAATTAACAAGTGTTAAAACTTTCAAGTTCAACATCGAACGAGGCTTTCTTCGAAAAAAGGCATTCGCGACGTCGAGGGCGTGCATTTTTTCTACAGTACGTGAGTGCGTTTCGTTTATACGCTCCGACATTACAGAACACTTTTTTTTGCGACGCATTTATCGTTTTCTTTCCGCAAACGAGCACATAGTAATACGATACATAACGATGGGATTTACAAAGACTCAGACGAATAGCATCAACGATATTACATTATCGTAATATTTTTCGATATACAGCATCGAGGAATGATTCGTTTTTTTTTGTTTTTTTTTTCTTTCTAATATGTATTCGTTCGTTCGTTCGTTCGTTCTCGGATTAGACGACGAGGCTTAAAAATCTACTTAGTAGTAGTTAGGCCTTGTATACATTTTCATGTTGAGATCTAATCTTAAATACAGTTAATTTACGACGGTATACTAGACCAGAAAGAGCGAAAAGGGAAGAAGTATCCGTCGAGTCGTTCGATAGGAACCGCAATTTTCCTTTGACTCGTTTTGTCGTGTCATCTACCGATTCCCTTTTAGCTCCTTTTCTCTCATTTAAAACGGAACAACGCGCGACCGTTAAACCGGACGAAATAGAATTGGCCCTAGACGCATCTTTCGGTTTACGTTTCCAAACGACCTGCGTATTACGGAATCACGGTATTTGTTTTTTTTTTATTTTTTTGACTTTTCACGAAGTCACGCATTTTGGTTATAAAACGAAGAAAAAAAGAAATGAAAAAAGAAAAGAACGTTCCCGCTTCTGTGTGATTTTTTTTTGTTCCTTTTTACAAATATACGAATGTGTATATCGAATATACACACACGTGTGTACCAGTTTGCCCCTAAATATTCTTCCGTACGTATTCCCCTTCAATCTACACGCATTATTATTTTCGTCTGCTTATTTTTCTCGCTATCTAATTTTATCTAAAACATTAGCAACGCTCGCCGGGGCGACGACGTTATCGCGCACGGTACTTCCCCCGAATCCCGTCCGTTATCCCTTCTATATCAACTATATACGTAGCAATACGCCAATAGCCAAAATAAACGTCCAACTTTTTCTAAAACAAATATGTCGTACAGCTAGAAGTCGTATCGATATCACGATCGATCTGAGGTACGTATTCATCGATCATCGTCGTTATTGTAGATACACAGAATCTTACTGATTCTCAATCAGTAGCAAAATATGGATCTTTATTTCTTCTTTCTTCTCTTATGTGCCCACGTTTTAAAAATAGATTCAACATCTTTAGAATTCTGTTGTCAATAGTTAATTAAATTCTGTCGACTCGTATTGGAGAGCATCGCACGATTCACGGATCGCTAAACAGTCACGACGGTGTCTCGACTCGTAACAACAATGATTTCGCCGGGCAACCAATTTCTTTCGCTTCGTAACGCTAGAACGCGCGCGCTCAAGTCGTAGACACTGTCGTGACGATCGTAAAATTTTCGTTATCTAGAGCGGGAGAGAACGTAAAGCGTAATACGGGTAGTACCTTAATACCTTTTCGGTATACTAACCGCAACAGCATCGTCGTTACAACTTACCGCATTTCGTGATTAAAATATTTTTCGTCGGTTTGCCGGTTTGATCACCGAACGTGGATATCTTCTCGACTAATTCTAAACCCTCGACGACATGGCCAAAAATCCCCGTGAAACCGCGCATCTCTTGCAGTATTATACGAAACTGCGAACCGACCATACCCAGATTATCGTGCCGCTTTTGCGTTCTTCGCATCCCGACTGCGCCCCTCACTGCAGGGAACTTGGTGTCGTCGGGCATAAAATAGCCATCCTCGAATATGCTTCTTCCTCCGCGGCCATTGTTCAATTCGAAGTCACCAGTGATCACCGATTCACCCTCCCAACACTGAAAGATCGTGCAACCCTTATAACCGACTCCCACTTCACCGGTTGCGAGCACGCTAAAATTCTTCGCCATTTTCGGTGCTGCATCCGGCCTCACTTCTATCACGATACGACCGTGTGGGGATCCGTTTACTTCGATATTAAAATAATACAGGGGATAAGGGTTCGTGGGTCCTCGTAGAGACGCTGCTATCCCGCTGGACGGCGGTTGAGAAGACGAGTGGACGGTTACCAAACCTCCGCCACCGGTACCAACTCCATCCGGTATAAAGGTCGATTGCTGTTGCGGGTGTAGTATTGTGTTCTGTGGTGCGGGCGGAACGGGTTTAACGGACGGCGAACCAGGTGGGATGAGCAGTTGCTGAGGGGTTGCCGATGCTGGTGGACCCTGGTGTACGTGAACGGAACCCGGCGGAGCTGGTTGCGGCTGCATCATGCTCGAGTGATACTCTATAGAACCGTTTTGCATGTGTTGCTTACTAACTACGTGCCTCGAATATAGCTGCGACATGCAATAATTAGCGAGGAACAGTATCGGGTTTTGCGAAGCAGCCAAGTGATTCTGTAGCCTGCCGCCGTTGCTCGCTCCTTGAGAGATTATCGGTTCTCCCGTGTGGATCCCGGCTAACGCTTGTTTCAGTAACGCGAAATCGAACACCACTCCCGAGTTCCCTATCAAATCATCCAGTTGGCATTGCAACATCATCTCCTGATGCTTCGATTGCAATCGTTGCTTCTCTATCATGAGCTGAGAATGCAAACTGTACACGTCGCTGGGATTGTCGATCATCTGTAGACTAGCTTTTGCTTTTCCAAGCGTTTCACGGGCATCCGTGATCTCCGGAAAGTGACTCCAACCGTTCTGAAGATCAGTCTCAACGTGTGTTTTCAATGTCACACACGCCTCCAGTACTTTTATCAAGAACTCCCGTTGTTGCATAGCCAACCTCTGTATTTCCGTCGACAACTTTCCCATAGCAACTAGCTCCAGCTGAACCTATCGAATAAACATGCAACTTAGTATCTATTTGACATATACCGCCAAGTCAAAATTATACGTTCGTAAAATGTGTAAGCAGAACTTACATCGGATATGAGTTGTTCTTTGGCATCGGTTTGCGATTTAATCTGGTGACCCGGGTGTTCCTGCGGTGTGGCACAGGCTCTACAGAGTGCCGCGCAACACGTCGCACACCATAATGCCAAAGGCATTCCGTGCGTATGACAATTTTCACTCTGCAACAATATCACTATAATTGTTTTAGATGCAAAACAGTTGTAAATACAAAATATTCTTCATTTTGAAAGAAAACTATCGTGTACTATATATAATAGTGATGAGCTGATTATATCTTTGCATTACATGCTTAGGGACCTGGGGGAGACCAGAGAGAATCTGGAAAATGACTAGGAAGAACTTGAATGATCTTTCAGGGAAACCTAAATATGGACTTTGGAAAAATCTAGAGAGGAGGCGGGAAAGAGTCTAAGAAGAACCTCAGGACAATTAAGGAGAGCCTAGGGAGGTTAGAGAGAATCTAGGGTGGGAATAGGAGAAATATAAGAATTAGAAGAGAGAATAGAGAGAGAACTAAAGAGAGCCTCTAAAGGGGGAGCTAGGAAGAGTCTGACGGGATTTTAGGGAGATTTTGGGACTTTCCCTGCTTCTAACAACTAAGCCAACTCAGCGCTAATAAGCTACTATTTATCGATGCTCCCGAATGCATATTGCTTGCACTTCGGTGCATCGTGCCTTCACGGGGGCAGTTGTCCATCACTGGTACATAACATAATCCTATTACTATCAGAATTTAACTGAATATGGCTTCTTAACCACATGCTACCTTTGTCATTTACGCATGGACTAGCGTAATGTGAATAAGTAGGATTTTCATTTTTCTCATTACCTTTCTTTCCTTATCGTTGCCTTTCCCCGATGTGTTATTCATCGTAATTTTTAAGTGAGACAAATTGTTCGTTAGAGCAAGGAGAGAAGAATGCGTCGGTAGAGCGTCCGGTCCTTGATCGCCCAGGTCCGTCCTCTTCCAGCAATGTGTGCAAAACAACTCGCGTCCCTTTAACAAATTGTTTTCTATGCAACGCAGGCAAAAGTAATGTTTGCAACTAAGATATTTCGGGCATTGTTCCGCGTCGTTATATTTCTGCTTGCAATAATTGCAAAGCGTCAGTTCCTCTAAATCCGTCAGTACGCTCGGATCCAGCATCTGAAATACGATAAAAGAGAGTTGTTTACCGATACATCGTACCCTTACACCCAAGGACACGAGACACGAGTGTACAAGTACTATTTACGTTTTAACTATTTCAATCCCATAGAAATTCATTAAAACAACGACAAAGGTTAAGCTTTGTTTAGAAGGTGAATGCTCATTACATTCGCAAAGAAAATGTAAAGTTTCTATTAAATAATTTACTTATAACGGTAAAAAAAGAATTGAATTTAATATATGTACCTATTTCGTAACAGTAAACGATTCAACGTTTGTACATTTCTCTTTTTTCGTTTTTCTTTCTGTCTTCTTGACTCTTCCTTTCTATCATTATATTATATCTTTCATGCATGTAAAAATGTTCATTTTTATATTGCACTTTAACGCGTATAATTTATCAGTATCAGTTCGCATCGATTCAAGCAACATAACATTTGAATTCCCTCCGATTTTATTTGATTTTTCTTTTCTTTCTGTGAGAAAACCGTTCTGTAATTTGCAATGTAAATTTAATTGTAGGTTTCATGACATTGGTTCTGTGCGCTTATTTCCAAAGGTTAGCTTCGTATCTGACACTTTGATATAACGTTAAACTTATTATGCAACAATTTCGTTAACGCTGCTAACCATAAAAAAATGACATTTCATATCCGATCGCGCATGCGTGCACAGTCCCGCCAAAACCTAGCAATGTCGGCAGTTGAAATATCTTCGTTTACCATTTTCGCCAGTGAATACAAATTTTAGATGAGGAGAGGATAGGTAACACGAGGTAAACGTATACAGTTAGACCACATCTCTTTGCAAAAGCATTTCAGACACCGATACGCGCGACCGACAGAACCCTCGTTTGTATAATCTATGGATTCTTGCAGATTATCGCCAACTTTTCTACGCGATATTACGTTGTCACTATTCATGACAAGCCTAGTTCGAGTGAAAACTGCTTGCGAACTTTATGTGCCAAGCAAATTGGGCGAGAGTATTTGCACATTGTTCCTCGCTCGTACCATTTTTAATGTTTGCGCGCGGACACTTTCCTTTTTTTTACCGTACTCGTTTGTCAGTTCTCTACCTTTCTTTTACAGCTTTTTTTTCAATTATACCTATATACCAAGTATATGCACACGCATGCATACTTCTTTTATTCTTTTCTTATGTCACAATTGTATACAATACGCGCGGGCGCGCGCGCGGCAACTACTTTTTCCTTATCACGTATACAAACATGCACGCACACACATTCACATACGTTATGTATATACATGCGTATATACGAACAGACACATATGTATGCATATGTACATTGTGTATCGGCAAGTACATACACATGTATACAGTGTATATATAGCCACACTTTCCTCTTTCTTTCGTTCGACCGTAGAACCGTAAATGTTTTCGTACCGTGTATACGATTCGTGATCGTCTCCTTGCCGCGTGATGGAGGCTGATCGTTGGCACTCGTCACTCCTAACGTGTGTACCGTGACGATGATTACCCCGTAACGTTTGCTCGAATCTATAATTTAACTTTAATTTACATCGGGATTGACGTAGTGTTGTGCGGTTCCGCACGCAGTAATCGAGCACCCCCGACGTTTTCGTCGTCGCTGTCGCTTTAGAGCTTTTATCAAGCTTTTTTTTGTACTGTTTTCACGTTACGTGTTTACGGTTATCGAACGTTGTGAATTATTATGGATAACATAACGACGGCGCGCCGGTAACGCGGCGTTACTTCAGTCTTAGCTCGTGCGAACGTTTTGCCACATCATGATGTTTGGTTCACTAAACTAACCACTAGCATGGCGGCGACGACCGACCGACCGACCGACCGACACACACCACAGCGCGCGCTGCTCGCTTTACGCTGTTGCTCTCCTCTCCTCGTCCCGTATCTTTCTCACTCTCGATGATTCTAACGCTCTATCTCTCTCTTTCTCTCTCTCACTCTCTCCCGCTCTCCGTTCCTCTCCTTCCTTTTTCTTATGCACTTTCAGTTCGACTCGTGGCAAACAGTGCCGGTTGTCGTCTGCGGCTTCTACATTTGCGCGCGCATTTCTCGAATGGCTACGTCCGAACGTTAGGTCCAATTTACATCAGCGTACTTACGATTTTGCCATGAGATAGGAACATTATTATCCTGTACTTTCTTGTTTGCTACGCCCCCTATTACTAAATTCACCAAAGGATATAGGGACAAAGCATATCTTCAGGGGAAATCATTACGAAACAGGGCGCCAAATTTAAAAAGTTTGAACTTTTACTATTAAAGATGTAATTCACTACTGATATAATGGAAATAACACTAAAAAATTCAAAAATTAATTTGTTCTGTTGCCATTAGGAAAAAGACTCATATGGAAATGAAGTGCCAAGGCTAGCAAGACCTCTGCCAGTAGAATATTTATTGGTAGATGTACCTGCATCCACACCACTCACTCCACAATTTACCTTTTACGTTAGTGATACTATTACTCCATTTCCAATTGAAAATAGGTATGTATTTAAAATATAACAATACAATATACTATGAATGAGGTTTCAATAATTTAAACTTTATTCTCAGGCTCGTTGATGGACAAGTTCAAGAATTTAGTTCACTTTGTTCATACATGCAACAATTTAATCAAGATGAATTTTTAGAAGCAGTTTCTGACTTCCACTTGCTTCTTTTTATTGCAACAATGGATATGTTACCTATGAAGGTATTTTTTTATATTACATTTCCGTACTTTTTAAAAAATTATATATTTTGTAGCATTACTATACATGTGTATGTTTTTTAACACAGGACCATATGGCACCATTGTTAGAAGCAGTTCGCAATAAAGATAAAGAAAAAGCAATAGAATGGGCACGGTCCGAACATTGGGCAACAGTGGAACAACTTATATCTGCAACTTCTGCAACTACATTGCACTCATCTCGATCATCTCTTGACAGTAACTCGAGAATGTCATCTCCTGCACTTGTGGGAGAAAGCGGAATAGGGGTTGGTACTGAACCAATGGCAAACCCACCTCCTGACCAAGCGCTTTGGACTTGTTCTCATTGCACTTTTCTCAATGCAGCAGATTTTGCAATGTGTGAGATATGTGGTTTGCCAAGGTATACATAACAAACTGTCAATATTATATTGTTTTTGTATGCATTTAAGGGTATTATCCTTAAATTGCTACTTTGCTTCCGCAGGATTTGACGCGTACTGTGTCCTTGCGGATATAACAATTGTTTTCTACACATCTTTGGCCTTATTTATGAGTGAATAAAAAAGAAAAAAGTACTTTTGATCGAAGTATTCTAATTTTCCTTTTCATTAGACCCTTTTTTGTGTTCTTTGTATCAATACTATATTCAAATATAATTCATTTCATATAAAGACAAAGTAAATTGTGTTCACATCAATGTTAACATTAATGTTAAGAACACTATGTGCTAAATAGCGAACAACAATATAGTTTTTAAGTTGTTGTAAGATTTATAATATCGAATGTTTTAAAAACAAATAAAGTAATAAATACGGATTGGTAACACATCATTTTTATATGAATGATACAAAATATTTATTTAAAAAAAACTTGCCCAAACTTATCCAAAATACAATAATTTATTTCGTTTAAGTATTAATAATTTAACAATCTTAATTTCATCTCAGTAATATAAAATCTTTACTACTAATTCTAGATACAACAGAATTAATTAAGGTAGAAACATTCAGTTCTTCTTTATCAATCTTGTACATCTTCTTTACTGACTCAAGATTTGTGTATTCCGACAGTTTCGATATCGATATTCTTTCTCCTTTTATTGTTTTTTCAAGTATATCTAACATTGGTTTTTCGTCTGATTTGTGTACTATCGCTATTAATATATTTTTATCACTATCATTAATGCCAAAATCGGTTAAAGAACGAGATATATTTTTTGACATCGACAAATTAAATAAAATTTCAGTATGTACATTTTTTGTAGTAAGTTGATTTATCTTTGCATTAATTGCAGCTTTGTTTGCGCTTATTAATACTTGAAACGGGTCCACTATAAGCGATGCTTTCATAATAGTACAAGGAAGTTCACCATTTATAACCTTTTTACATACTTCGTTACAATTTTGCACATTTATAAATAAATATAATGTGCAAAACAATTCTGTTTCAGTATCTAATGGCACTGTGTAGTCATTCATTTTCTATTACTTTTTTTAAATAAATAGGTTATAAGCTTCAATTATTAAATATAATAGAGTGTACATTTGAGTGCAAACCTGGCTTTCCTAGGGAAAATGGTTCTTAAAAGGCACAGGTCCCTAGCAATTCCATCTTGCATTAGCATACTTTATGCCTAATTTACAATTACTGCCTACTTAGACATCTACTGATACAAAGTAGAAACTAATAATTTAATTCATTCTTCTGACTTCCAAACATTTGTAAAACGTTCTCAAACTATTGCACGTTACTATGTTTAAGCTATTATAGTGTAATAAGTTAAGAAAATAAATGTTTTTTTAAGTAAAGTAAAACGCAGTATTTTGTATTTCCTTTTCTAGCAGTATTAGCGACTTATGTTGATAACGTAGTATATTATATTTGTTACAAACTTACGTAAATGTCGCTAATTTAAAAGTAAAACACAATTTTTTATTTTACTAGTATCACTGTTGGTCGCTCGATGGCGTCAGCTGCACCGTTTTTATAAAGTATGCGAAAGAATATAGATTTCAAAATGCAAAAGTCAGATTTTCTGACTGTTCCCAACTTTTTCGATGAAGTACTTAATAACAAACTATTATTCTTGTAACTTTCTGTATTATTAAATAACTACAATACTTCAATTAAAATTGTATACTCGGAACAATAAAAGTATGATTACATTAAAATTGATTGTGCCTAACACGGGTTTCATTCGCAATATTAAACACGGACTATAATCAGTTCCATAAATATATAACATTGAAAAAAACAATCGAATGCCAATTAAAGCATAAATGTGGTTTTTAGTTTTAAATTCACATTTATGATTTTGGTTAAGAACATTTAAAATTGATCCATCGAAATGGTGAAGTTTTTACAATCGTATGGTATTCATTAAGATTTAGAAATTATTATTCCAGAATATCTTGTAAACTATTAAAATTATGGGCGATAGCGAGCCATGCAAGACGGTGTTCGATAAAATTTTCGACTGTGGTATTTTTGTAAAATTAAATTTATACGTGAATAATATTATCCAGCTTTGCGATTAATAAATTTTTTATTAGTAAACTCTGGATTTAACTGGACGACTTTACAAATAAAGTCTGCATGTCCCCACAAAAGAAAAAAAAGCTTAGAGGAAGACGGCGAAAGGGGAAAAATTCGAGACGACACGAGCGAAATTCCAACTGATGCTCCAAAATCATCTGAAACTCCGGGAGTGCATCCAAAATCTCCATACGAACCTCCCGATAAAATTTGCCCGTGTGTTAAACCTCATTGCTACATAAAAATGCAGGTAATTAATTACAGATGTACGTACTGGACATAAGAACTAATATTTATGCAAAGCAATGTTTTCACGATTTTTAAAATAACATCAATATGTCAACCTTGAAACACAAGAGAGTTTCAAGAATTGCAAAGCACATTTTTTATGTTTATTTTTGAGGATCCATACTGAGAACCCCTAATAATTCGGTTCCATATCTACTGACAATCGTAATCAATGTTCGTACAATAAAAAATATAGGATCCTTGCGCACCCTGTTGTTGCGAAACAAAACCGAAATCTGCGCCTTGTCCTCCCAGCCATGGTCCTAGAGAACAACGTGAACCAATCTGTGGATGCGATCTTTGTCAGAGAAATCCGAACCATGAAAAATGTTGCGATAAAAGTAAAACACTACGTGGTATAACCATTGATCGGGGATATTTTGAGAAAGCATAATATTATGTTTACGAAAAGCTATATGCAAAGTTAGGACCTTAAGTAAACTATGTTATTCCATTTTGTATTTAAACGGATGGCTACTGAATATACGTATGAGTAACGATAAATATTTTTCATGCAGTTGCGCTTGAAGGTTCGGAAAACATTTTATTGAACGTGGTATGAGAATACTCTTACACGGTTCAGTTGTATCTAGGAAATTTTGAAATCAATCTTATCGATTACGATATCTTCGTTTACGTGGGCGGTTTGTATGATAGAACAGTTCAGATCTGCAATCAGCCGCGCCCAGTAACACCGCTTAGGTGAGCTACAAAATATTGAACGTCCGTCATCAGGTAATATGTTTTAATACATTTGAAAAAGGTTTAAATTACAAAATTTGTAGATCCTAATTTTAGATCTGCAATAAATCTATTTAAAAATAATGTATCATCACATGTCATAATTGCAATTTATCTAAACTTCGAAGTGGAGTTAAATAAAAATCCGATCTTTGGTGGGTTAAGTAAAAACTTTTAAACGAAGTACGTTGAAGTTATTCTACATAAAAGTTCCTCAAATAATTGTAAATTTTTATTTTATTGAATATTTATTAAATATTCTTAAATACGTTCTAAATTCATTTTATTGATATTTCTATAAAATGAAGCGGTATAACCAACAAAAGACTTCGACGTAATTGTCGCATTAACAACAGAATGATTATAGAAATATTTCATAAGACATCAAAATTTATAAAAGATGTTAAAAATTTCTATTTTAAATAATAGGTTTAAGGAAATATTGTGTTTATTTTGACAAATTTAACAAATCGGTAAATACTGAATTATTCCGTTAGATATTCGAAGACAACTTCACGTGATTACGTTTCAGCTAAATCTGGACTCATCGATCTATGGGAAGTTTGATTAATCGAATTGTTTGTTATACTTTCTCCATGAGGTGGGGGAATACCGGTAAATG
Organism: Coelioxys conoideus; assembly: GCA_947623535.1. Lineage (NCBI taxonomy): Eukaryota > Metazoa > Arthropoda > Insecta > Hymenoptera > Megachilidae > Coelioxys > Coelioxys conoideus. The sequence goes on along the minus strand of OX392451.1, from coordinate 9,911,138 downwards.
GCCATTTTATTGCGCCGCAATTCCAGCTGTCTGATTGGTTGGATCGCTGACCAGTACAGTAAGCCAGAGGCGAAAGAAATCGCGCGTACTTTTAAATGCACTTTCACAAATTTTACATAACAAACAAATTGCAAGTTTAACGCGCATATATTTATAACTCTATCACATAATAAACTCATACGTACAGTGTGATCAATCAGAAAAGCTAAATTGTATAAAAGATCTTATTTTTGTGTCGATACACGTACAGTATTGTGCGCGACTTCATTTATTTCTGATTCCTCGCAGAACCAACCAGCGAATTCACCAATTGCAAAGCTAAAATTTCATGTAAATAATATGGCTATTTATATTCTTGCCCCACCTTTTCTTTCGTTCCTTCCGTTAGAATTTTGCGACTTTCGGTTCCGTTCGTGAATTCGTAAATCCGTGGCTATTCGTGAAAGGCGTGGCGAATAGTTAGCGTCGAGCAGTTAAATAGCATTGGTATACACAAATACATACATGTTTATGTGTAAGTGGAGAAAGAATCTTGCATCACCTTGAAGTATCTGTCTGTACATAGATACATAATCTACTGGATAACTTCTTGATCAACTGCGCGGGAGGCCCGTAACTCTTTATTATATTCAAAATTCAGTAAGCATATTTACATAATGTAATGTTAGATCCGGTTAAGTTCACAGTGAAAATTTCGGATGACTCATACGTGAGTCATAGGTAAATACTACAGTATGATACGTGTTGATTAAAATGCAAAGATAGAGAAATATTTACTGTACATCGTCGCGATATAAAATAAGAAGAATGGTGTTAGTAAGAATGTCAACGTCATTTTTCCATTAATCCATTTTTGAACCTGATGTGTTTTTTTTTTATTAGTATACTTTCAATTTTTGTAATAAACAATTCTATAATACCAATTCCATGCAATGCGATATTTTGAAATTTTACATAAAATTATTTATTTACAATGGTAGGATAATAACGATTGGTACGATTATTCAACATTTTTATTACACATTGTTTGAACATATAACTTAATCTCTTTTTTTCAAATATTGTTATTGTATTGCCATTGTTAGTTATTTGTATTAATTTGCTGTACATCTACAAATACATGGGCGAAGTCAGAAGGTAACAGGATGGGGAACCCCCAAGATAATAATTGATAATTCATTTTCAAAAATAAATTTAAGATCTAATTAAAGTAATATGATGAACTTTGCTTTAACACAAATAATGCAGTCTTTATCAACTTGATTGCATTTATGTAGATGTAATTTAAATTTAAATTTAATGCTAGTAAAATTACTAATTCTTGCTAATTTCAAAAATTATAATTCGTGTCATTACGCATGTTCAAAAATACAATTTTTAACGTTTTCATTATAATGCAATTCGTGACAAGGCATAAAATATAATCTTAAGTTTACGGTATGCACAAATATCTAATTGATTTATTAACAAATTTTTCCTCGTTCGTGCATATGCATTTATTTATGACAAAATCAAGTAAATACTTCTGAGAAGTAACAAAGACGTAAATTGATAACCGATAAGTGAAAGAAAAATATGAAAACAGAAGTATTTCGCATAATACACGTACTTATCCGAATCTTATTGAGTAACTGAGTTATTCCGAGTAATTGAGAAGACTGCGAAATCATCGATTTTCGTAGAAAATTAAACGAAAGTACCTAGCGGTAGTTGAACCGTCTCTTCTATTTATGTTTATCTTTTTTCTGTTTATTAATGGAGAACCAATTAGATTTAAAATGAACGATAATCGGTTCTTGCGGTCGTACAAACAATCGAATGCGCGTTTCGTGATTGGTTATTCACTTATTACCAATCCTTGGTAGGCTCGTTCTTCCTCTGCTAGGATTTCCCTGAAGCTCTTTATCAAGGTTTTATATTCAGTTGGCCGGTTCTTCTTGCAGTCTACGTTTGACTGTTGAAGAGGATTAAGTGGTCCAGGAGGACGATTATAATATGCGTATATGTAAGTACATTCACGCGTGTATTACTGGTATGACAGCTGATTGTAGGATCAACCTCTACTTGTAGCACATTTCTTCGTTTGACCACGTGAAACACCATTTCAAACAATTTTTTTTGCCGTTTTCCCTATAAACGTTGAAATAGATATATAAATTGTATATAGTTTTCATTATATTTAAATACATGAGTTAATTGTACTTTCATTTAAATTTGATGATTTACTTCAATCATAAGTAACTTGTTAACTATTTTAATTTTATTAACTGTCTTAATCTATTTGTTTTTTTGGTAATGTTTTTATTTAATTATTATGGTTATTCCCGATATCGAATTTTAAAATTGATGAGAGATTTTAGTGTTCTTGTAAAGGAATTAAAACATTTTTTCACGAGGAAGCAAACCAATTTAAACATAAAATAAAAAAAAATAAATGTTCAAATTTCTATGGTTATTTTTAATGAGAAGTGTGCGTACAGTTTCTGATTACATAAATTGCAATAAATAATAAACGTGCGCGCATTTATCACGTCGACAAAAACAAACGTGATCATAATTCAAGGATGTAAATGAGAAATTTGTGGTTGAAAGTTATGCGGCATTGTATATAGGAAGTAAACGGCACATCATGGTATTTCCAGTCGATCGCGTCATAAGACGAAAGAAAAATAACAGGACTAATTATGTACACTCCATTCGTTCCAAGTTGGATTATGTAGTAAATGCTATGTACCTATGTACTCATATACTTCAAATATTAGTTGTACCAATAACAGGTTGAGAAAAGTTTAGCAGATACGACAAAACTAATTCCTATTCCAATTTAATCAGAACGACGTTATCATAACCACATAATTATAGAGTTAGGAGTTTAAATATAAAGTTAGAGTAACGAAATGTTAGGATATGAAGTTCTTTTTAAGGAAAAATTGTTGAAAGAATTAAAGTAATCGTTGTTTTCTTAAGAGACGAGAGCGCCCCACCGCGCCACCTTTTTGTATCCGCTACTGATTCAATGGGTTTTCCCCGAAGACTTTGAGGAAATACTATAAAATGCTATACTGGTCGAGGTTTTCCTTCGTTCCCTTATTCGATCGTTTGGAGATTTATTTCTTTTTTCCTTAATCGACATTTTTATATATAATACACAGTATTTATACACAGAATATCACAGTAGATGCTAACTGAATTTACCATATAGCATGCAATATTTTCCCCTGCAATGTATACATTATGTACACATAAACCAATCTTGGGCATTATTGAAATATCATATTACATTTGAAAAATAATTAATTGTGTATTATTAAAACTGATTATTCTATGTTATTTTATTTGAATATGAAAATGATTTTTTTCAAAATTATTTCTTTTAAATTTATGTTAACAAAATAACAAACTTATTATATCTTCAGTGTCAGATTATTTGCTATTTTATTTAAATGATTTAATGAATTGAAATAAAATATTGTTTAAAAATGGTTTACTTGCATGTTACACAAAGTAAAGTAACTCTTTTTATGTTTTTTTTTAAAATTACTGTTTCTTTTATTCTGAATATAATGTGCTCAAGTTTGGTACAGATTAAAGTACATGCACATGTATGCTGTGAACCAAAAATATTTTTGTAGGATTATGTTATTATTAGATCATAAATGTTTATATGTATGTATAATATAGTGAACTCTGAAAAATATTAATAAGTCATATAATCTGTGTGATACAGAATCCCTTGATTACATAGTTTATGATTACTTTCCAGACTTTGATATGCCATAAATGTGTGAACATCCACAGTCCAGTTATTATATTGACATTAATTATTTACCTTTCACAGTTATATATCTTAAAGGTTTAAGAACTAGGTGTTTTGTGTACCATTTTTTAAGAATATTTGAAAATTTGTTTACTAAAATATTGTGTTTACCTGTACTATTTTCTCTTTTAATATTATAAATAAAATCTCAATACAAAGACTATAATGCCATATTCAAGAATAAAATTATATTTGAGTAATTCGTATTATTTAAATTATTTAATATTAATCATATTTGAAAAATGTATATGTTTCATATTAATGTGTAATTATAAATAACTAGTCTCTATTTATTAAAATTTAATAATTTATGATAGTGATTTGATATTATTATAGTATGATTGTGTTTGTCCAACAAATAAAAAGTGCACAAATTATTTTAGAAGATAAGATTTTGTGTACACGTATTTATAATTTGTTTTATTTTAGGGTTAAATATCATACTTGCTTTATGCTTTATCTGTTTATAGTTATCAAATGTCAACATTCTTTACTTCTAATCTAACTTCATTGACATATTACATAACATAAATAAAATAATTATGCTTAATTAAGTTACATAATATTCATGCCACGAAGTAGTAATTGTAATAGTAATAATAATATTTGAATACATACAACTATTTTTGGATAGCTTGTCACAACAAGTTAATGCATTTTAATGCTTTTAAAATATTAAAATGTTTAATCATTTGAGGTCATAAGTTTTATCAGATGTATATTTTATAATGTGTCTATTTAAAAGTTTAATATGTGAAATATTTATATTATTAATTCATTTAAATGATTGTTTACAGTAAAGGAAAGTTTTTTGGCCGTGCTCCTTGTTTTAATAGCAATGGCAAAAGCAGAAAATGTTAGCCAAGCACTTAGTGCTGTTTCGCAAGGAACGAATCAATTTTCATCAGCACTATTTCAGGTAGAAGGATGCATTACAATATTTTAAAATTGTATTTCAATTTAAACACGTTATTTATATACATATATAAGGAGATTTATATATATATATATATATACATATATCTTTTTTAGACTGTGGCAGAGGAGAATTCTGGTAATCTTATAATGTCTCCACTTAGTGCAGCTGTTGTTCTTGCTATGGCAGCATATGGAGCTCGTGGTGAAACAGAAAACCAATTCAGAAAAGTACTCCATCTTCCATCACCAGATAGTCTTGGTACATCTGGTTATCAAGCGCTTATTGATAATCTCAATGTATGTATCAATAATAGTTATTGCTTGAAATAATCAATTTATCTTTACTTGTATTATATATCTTACAGTTATTTTATTACAGAGTGTTAAAGAAAATAAACTTCACCTTGCTAATAAAGTTTTTGCAGCTCAGCAATTCTCTGTTAACCCAGAGTACCAAAAGTTAACAGAATCTTACTTTCGTTCGATTACTCAGCTTGTAAATTTTATGAATTCTCCTGAAGCTGCAGGCACCATTAATTCATGGGTTGAACAAAATACAAATAATCGTATCAAAAACATTATTACTCCTGGTTAGTAATTTTAGATATATCGTTTGTAGTAATATGTTAAAAAGTTATCATTTTTTATGGAACTACAAGCAGTGCAAAATAGTTCACAGTTATATATTTCAATATGTCACTCATAAAAATAAGAGAGGAATGTCTGAAATAACTTTAAATTTCATAATAGTATTTACTTTTGGATAGGTGATGTGGATGCAAGTACAGCTATGGTACTTGTCAATGCAGTATATTTTAAAGGCCAATGGAAAAAGAAATTTGACCCTGAAAACACCCAAGATAGGCCATTTCACGTTGATGCAAAAACAGAAAAGAATGTACCAACAATGTTTGTAGAAGGTAGTTTTAAATATGGGGAACTTCCAAATTTGCAGGCTAGATTCATTGTATTACCGTACAAGGTAATTTAGTGACAAAATAATGTATTAAAATCATTAATGCGCTACTACTGTAATTATAAAAATGAACGATTTAATTTTTTAGGGAGATGAGCTGAGTATGGTGATAATACTTCCTAATGAAATCAATGGTTTAGCAGAGGTTGAAAAAAAATTACAAAATACGAATATCAAGGATATTCTAAATGAGGGATATCCACGTGATGTACATTTATACTTACCAAAGTTTAAAGTTGAAAGTAAAATAAACCTGAATGGTCCTTTAGGCAAGGTAGGTTATATGTTTATGTACAAATAACAATAGTGTTTTATTGCGATCATAACAAATTCAACTTTCTTAATATTGGTTTCTGTTAATGACATCTTTGATTTCTGTCTTTTATAGTTGGGTTTAACGGATATGTTTACCTCAAGTGCTAACTTCTCTGGTATTGCCGCAGAACCGCTGAAGGTTAGTAAGGTTGTACAAAAAGCCTTTATCGAAGTGAACGAAGAAGGAAGCGAAGCAGCTGCTGCTACCGGTAAGTCAGTTTTTTAATTTTGTGCGACGATGAAGCAAATTATTTTTTTAAACATGAAGATATTACATACAAAAATTAAGATTCTATGTTTTTATACATTATAAATTGTTCGAAAATAGTATTTTAAAGTTCTTAAAAGCCTCATAGTTCATGTTCCATATTTTTATAATCAGTGTTCATGGTAATGAACATTTACTATTGTCTGTAGAGTAAACGTTGGATTAAGATCATTAATTATGATATCTATGTCTTTAAAATGATATAAATGACTGCCTGGGGCTTTTGAATTGTCTAAGCAAGATAACTAGAAAGTAGCTCTTATAAGAATATTTTAATAGCTTTAGTTTCTCTTGAAATATTCCAATATGTACAGTTAAAAATAAGTTATGGCAGTTATAACAGTTTATTTTGAGATTGCAACTATCCTGTTAATTTTTCATTTTATTAATTGTTAATAACCAATGTTTAAAATTATATTTTGCACAAATTCATTGCACGGCTTGATCTATATTATTTCTCTGCTTTTAAATACTTTGGAGGAGTAACTTATTTGTAAATAAATACTACTTATTTACAATAATTGAGAATAGTGCATTAATGTTTCAATTGGATTGTCACTTTATGAATGTTCTTTGTACATTTTTTCTGTTACATGTATCCATGTACATATATGTTACATGTATTCATATGTATATTTGATGTAAATGTCCTGCAATGTGTGGTTTTGTATTGCTTCTCTTAAGGTGTTTTGTTTATTTCTCTTTTATAATATATTAAGTTACTTTCTTTACTTATAAGGAAATTTTACTATGAGATGCTTATAAATTTCTTCCATTTTTGTATTCCCGAGTATATTGTAGAATTGGATTTTCGATATAACTTTACTTTTTGTGGACTAATACTCCATTGTCAATAAGTAATTTATAATTAAAAATTACCGATTTTTAAATTCATAGTACGTACCTTTCTGGCACAAAATGAACGAACGGCATAGCGCTGTATTGGAAATTACGAATCTACAAATGTACCTAAGGTTATAGAAATCAAACAATTAGCTAATACTTTAGTAAATTAAATTAAAAGTGAATATAAATCAGAATACTGAAATTACTCGCAAGAAAAAAATTAATTAACAATCTCTTAGCTTGTCATGACAGTTTGTTACGATCTTTGTTTGTCAAGAAAGACACATGACATGAACATAAAAATTGATGATTTTTAATTACAAATTATCGTTTAACGACGGAATATACTTAGCACATAAAATTTGCATTATGTCGAAACATTCTCTTTTTATGTATATAAAAATGGAAGAAGTCAATGGCTATCTCGTAACAAGGTCCTCTTGTCTTTTTACATATACAAGAACATTAAATTATACAAGCAGTTTACATAACGCATTAGCTTGAAAATAAAGTTATGTAAGAACTCACTGCAACTACTATAGTGAATTGAAGTGTATATAAATGTATGTATATAATATCTTATACTTAGGTATGTATGTAAAACACGTTTCGTATCGCACACGTTTTCGATGCCCCATTGTGTTTATCAGCGCTACGATTTTAATTAATTAAAATACTGAATATTCATAGGCATAATGTTGAACGAAAATAATGCATGAATGATATATTGAAAGCACAACTAATTTAGTTATACCATTGCAATGGACTGTTGATTTGCAACGCAGGTTTACTTTAAATAGGGGAAAGGTAAGTTGTATGAATTGGGGAGCTGAACTTAGGGAAAATCTAAGGAGGGCATAAGAAATTTTCCTATCGACCTATGAGATCCTGGAGGAAATTTAGGGAAAGTCTAGGTGAACCTAAATATAGGTTCATAACTTCTTGCCATCACATGTGAAGAGTATGGACAAATATACCTTCTTTGACAAATAATAAGGCTCTCTGATAAGGCTCCCTTCAGATCCTCACTAGATTTTCCCAAAGTTGAAGGCAAATGATGACAGCGCCATCATTCTGCAACATTCGTAATGAAGAGAAGTATATGTCGCATTCGAATATACATTTTGCATGATGCGGAACGTGTTGATTAGGCAACTCAATTTTGTTCAATTACAAGAACTTAGTAAAGAATTAGATACGTTTTAACTAACAATAAACATCTATATTAACGACCAAGATATAATAATTATTGAATCTCTATATTTAATGAAACCGAATAACGAAGAGAATTGAAAGAGATAGTGGAAGAACAAAACGAGTTTAAGGACTAATGATGTATAAAAAGAAACACTATTATCTTCTCAGCGGCTAATTTTTTGTAGTGAGGTTATGCTCTTCTCGTCCCTGTTGTCGAAAGAGTAATGGTTCATTTGTTTATTCGACCACAAAGAATGATAACACTTATTATTATTATACCATTTTTTTTCTCTAAATTTAATTTACTTCTTCGCTTTTTTCCTTTTTTCATATTCACATTGGTACAGTTACTTCTTTTCGTTTGCCTGATACTATATTCTAGTATTTTCACTAAAAATGGACATCAAATTTTCCCCATTTTGTTTGCGCTTACAGCTCAAGTATAATTCAATATTAATTGCTTGTGGCAGGTATCAATGTAAGGCCTCTTTCGAGCTTTTGGTCACCTCCGAAGCCTATTGAGTTCCACGTCAATCGACCATTCCTGTCGATCGTTTTATACCACGATATGATTGTATTTATAGCAAGAGCTATGTACTGATATTTGTTCTTTTTTATGTTAAACTAAGACAATATTTTAATGCGACATATTCGCGTTCTTGCGGCTCCTGGACTCTAATGTTCAGACATCATGGTCTACGTTTCGTTAAATCCCGCGGTACCAGATCGAGCCAGGAATGATAATATATCTCGTATTGTGCATTATCTTGCCAACCGTCCTCTAGTTTTAAAATAAGCTGTTTTCGACTGATTGGAATAAATGATTTTTTATATATAAACAAAGTTTGTCGTCACTCATACACTTCACTAAAATATTTTAAGATACGTGTACCGATATCGTTATGAATATTTTTTTTGTTAAGTTGATGGGCATCAGGTACCGAATTCATAAGGGAATAAAAATGAACCGCTAAATTGAATTCATGGAACTAATAATTACGCTAACACTTAATATCTTTCCGTTTCTTAAAAGTATTACCTATTTATAGAAGCCCCGGAAGCGGGGAATTATCTGGAAGTTAAAATATTGTATTCTGTTTTTAACGCCGCTGTAGAGGATTCCTCAGTCTTTATCTTTGTGTCGTAATGTCACTGCGAGCTCGTACATATTGTGCTTAGGAAAATATCACCTTGCAATTTATTATCCTTTTTATCATCTTTTTCCTCGTATCGCAATTATTTTATTCCTGAAAGTGGAAACAACTTTGATTAATAGTATCCGTGACTGTATTATGTAATGACAAGGAGGACGTTTATAGTTATTGCGGAAAAGATACAAAAATAACTTATGATGAACCGATGATTTTTGTTTCATAATTTGTTACAAGTTCGGTAGTAAATATGTAATCCTTATTGAGGTAATATTGAAAATAAGATAGGAATTTTTAGCACGAATTTTTTTGATTATTTATACTTTAATGTGCCTAAATGTGTCATTTTTTCTAGGCATGAGGCTAAATTCGATTGCTCCAGGTCTTCCGATTTCACCTATGGTGTTTAAAGTCGATAAACCGTTTTACTTCACAATTCAACACAGTAACATACCCTCCCTTTTCACTGGTGTGATAAAGCGACTTGGTTAAGGACTAATTCGTTTTGAGCGAATCCGCTTCAAATAATTGTAATTTTACGCTCTTTTTAGAAATTATTTTATCTGATAATACAATAAAATAGAATTTATATCGATTTTGAGGACGAGTTTTGTACAACACCCCCGATAGTTTAAGGTTCTATTTTTTTATATTTCACGTTTAGAAACTTTTGGGTACCCAAATTTTCAATTTTACAAAGTATAAAAAATTAACAAATTGTCAGTTATAAAGTTTTGAAATTTGCAAATTCTATGATTATTAGATTTAAGAATTTATTCAAATTTATTAAGCTTAACAGATTTAAACATTTAAGTTGAGGAATTTCGAAATTTTTGATTTTACAAATTTACAAATTTCAAAATTTACGAATTCACAAATTTGGCAATTAACAAATTGACAGAATTAAAAATCTAAAATGTTGCAAGTTAGTAAATTTTGTAATTATTAAAGTTAGAAATTTAAGTTTTTTAATATTAGTTTACAACTTGAAAACGTTCATAATTTGCAAATTTTTAAATTAAGATATTGATTTGTCAAACTTAAACGTATATTTTTTCTTTATTTTTACGTTTACACTTCCTTTAAAATTTTCTGTTCGATGAACATGTACAAATGTTCACTACTTTATCGATAAATAATATATATTTTTTATATTTATTGATAAAACAACAATGACAACATAAATGTCATTAGTAAATTTGATGCTGTTTTATAAGAAAAGGTATTCTTTTCTTGAAAGAGTTGAACGGAATCAAGCTAATTCATATATTTGCACGTTAAACTGTTATTAACATGTGTTGAAAAATTATGTCAAATACTTAATTCTTGTTTAATCATTGCATGATAATTTATAGTACAGATAATCTTCAAGGAATTTTTTTGTCTAAAATCATCTTAAAGTACTAAATAATAAATGTATATAATTTTTTTATATATCTTTTATTAGCTTGAAGTTTCAGTCTCAATTCAGTATTGAATATAAGATTAATTTTTAACACAAGATAAATTACTTATAATGTATATATAAAGCATATATATTTTTATATATCATAAACAACTTATTAAACTATTCACCAATGAAATGAAACATGAAATTAATATACAAGTCTTAATACATGCACACTTGTTGAATTCATGCATTTGAAAATCCCGCGCATTTCCCCTTAAAATGGTGGTTCACCGTCACTCTAGTAAACTTTTAACCTATGTACATAATTAATGCGAATCTATCTATATTATAGATAGTTCTCATAAAAATGATCTGAACTTAAAAAGTGCTAAAATAGTAAATCCAAAATAAATATTTTATATTTTCAATCCAGCTATGGGTATCAAACATCATAACGCTGGGCTTGATCAGTTTCCGTGTCTGTCTTTTCCATATTTTCTCACAAAATTTGATCATAATGTTCGCTGCTATCGTATCATAACAGCTTGGTGGAATGCGAAAAATCATTTCACGAATAGCGTTATCCCAGTTTCATTGTCACGGATATTATTATAATTTGTTCCAGAAATACTTATTGAAGAACGCTGTTTTATACTTCAGACGGATGAGATGATAATTGATCGTCCCTTCGTATATAACATCGTCAAATTTACAAACGAACAAACATCTATTTCTATATTTGCTGGACACATTTTTGATCCACGTGTTAATTAATTATTAATGGTTTTTATTTTGTGTGTTCCCTTGCAAATTTTTTTGTTTCAAAATAATTTCGTTCATCCTTTACTGAAGATCTACATTTTTGTACAATTTTACAAAATTTTGTGCAATCTTTGTTGAAGGATGACATACACATATGGGTTTATATCTTGACAAATAATAAAATGGGGTCTAGTCTGCAGTAACCAAAGACTTAGAGTAGTTATAAAAAATATTTTTATGAGAATAATGAAGCTTTCTACTTACGAAATTGTTGCATGATGTACCAGGGATGTATTATATAGAAATAAATTGTTGTGCATTAAATATTGAGTTGATATTTATGAACGAAGGCTTCCTATCGGGTCATTCAGTTAAAGTGGCCTCACATTGAAATTTTCAAGTTTTCCAATTAAAAAATTGAGAAATTTACAAATTTTTTAATTGAAAAATTAACAAATCTGCAAAATAAGATATTTTCAAATTTCAAGGATCTTTAATCAGAACTACAAAGTAATGGTATTGATTTTGATCCATGCCATTTTTTAGCAAATTCGATACGAAGTATAATTTGTAAGTGTTGTTATGTAAATAACACATGCATGCAATACATATATACTTACTGTATGAACGCGTTTTTTCCTCAAAATGACAGTTTACAAAATGGCAGTATTCGGACTTAGCTTGCCATTTTTCCAATTTTTATTGCATTTAACATTTTTCTTTCATGTATCTGTGTCTTGTTTGTTTCGTTAAATAACACTATTTTTATATATATGTTCATTCTTTGTTTGCAATGATGACTGTTGCTTGATTAATGATCGATAACTCTGTAATTTGGTGTAGGTTTGCTTTCGAATCACGTTTGCAAATTTCAGTTTAATTTTTCAGGTAGGTGGAAGATTATAAAATGTTAGCTCTATTTGCTTATTGTATATTTATAATGCTTTGAATACTTTATACTATTGCTTCAAGAATGTAAAATATTGTATAGCGTTTTAAATACTTAAGTGTGTAATGCTTCGCAAAAAATTGCATAGATTCTGTAGTGGGAAACTTAGAGCCGATAGAAGTTTTAAGTTTTTATACTTAAAAATTTTTTAATTTAGGACTTTATTATATGCCTGAATTTCCAGATTCTCAAATTAAATTCACAATCTCGATATTTGAGAACTGCACAATTCTCAAATTCCTCAAATTCTTATTTAGCAAAACTCCAAATTCTGCAACTTTTCAGTTCAACAATCCCCAAATCTTACAATTTCTTACTACTGCAGATCCTTAAATTGTGTAATTTTTTTAATTCACAAATCCCCAAATCGTATAATATCTTATTTTTCTTATTCTCAAATATCTACATTTTTCCATTTTCATATTCTCAAATTTTTAGATTTATAATTTCCCAAATTTCCATCTCGAAATCCTGAACCTCATCAAATTCAAAAATTCAGAATATTTCTAAATTCCTAAAGTTATAACTGTAAAAATTCGTAAGTTCAAAAATTCCTAAATTTTGAAGTTTTCTATCTTGATAAATTAGCCCATCGGAAGCGAATAATTGCGGGCGCTTCCTCTCCTTATATCGCCATTTTCCTAGCGAAACTGCGTTTACGATAGTACGACTCAGAAGTTTCAGGATCTTTACTGAATATACAATGAATCTGCAAAAGATAATAAAATCATATACAATTGTAAAGTAAATTTTTTATTGTTTAATACCATACTTCACTATAATAATCTCAATAAAACTTACACCCTTGTAATAAATGACTAAAATGTTATTAAAAAATCACAAAAAATTTTCGTACTGTTCAATTATTTTCCACGGTTAGAGTTAGCAGTTAGTGTTTTTATAACTTAAAAAATTATTATTGCTTTATAACTTCAGAAAAATGTATTGCTTTATAACCCGAAGGACGAGTATTACTTTACAACTTTAAAAATGAATATTATTATACAATATTAAAAATTTATATTTTTTATATCGTTTTTAATGTAAATAAAAACTGCACCTGCGTTTCGAAAATTTTAATGTTACTTTGTTCGTTTGTTTGTCTAATTATTTATTGTTGGTAATTTTCCTTTACAAGTCTCAGCTTATATTTAATTAGCAGAAGAAATAATTAATCACTCTACCTGTTATCGCATTTGCGATCTTTTAAATGTAAAATCTTTAATTTATTTGTTCATTTTGCAAAAAAGATGCAATACATGAAAAGACGTTAAATTCCATGCGATTCGTTACTTTGTTTCAGGTGTCATTATGATGAAACTGTCTTTGGATATTCCTATGGATTTTACTGTTAACCGTCCATTTTTCTATAGTATCATAAAAGACACAAAAGACAATGGAAACAAAGTGTCCTCCGTCGAAACATTATTCAGCGGTCACGTTACCGAACCAAAATTATAAAAACTGTATTACTATTTTTTAAGGAACAGTAGACTCTCGTTATATTGCTACATTTGCACGCACATGCATGCTAGTGGGATATCATCGTAAAGAAGAAAGCTTCTTGGCCAGTAATGTCAGTATTCATTTCATTATTCGCTTATCTACAACGGCCATATAACGAGAGTCTACTATAATAACGTTGCCATATGTTTTACTTAAATTATTAACGGTTACAAGTATTATGTATATGTTTGTTTAATGTAAAATGATATAACTCAGGTTTTATTACGTATGTATTATGTTTTATTACGTTAACGTAATTCGTAGTTCGCATTTAAGTTAAATACCTCAGTTAGAAAATTGAACGGTCGACTTATACAAGATGTTTTGTAAAAAGGTGTTGGAAAAATATAAATATATGTGTTATATACAGAAATGAAAGAAGAAAGTGTTCTCGATTAAACGGAGAGTGAAGTGAATCTGTACAGGTTAGATATTTTGTATCGTCCTCTTTGTCGAAGATAATCCTAATAGTGGTGGTTTATTTCGATACAAATTTATTTTTCTTTTGATTTATCACCATTTCGCGGTTTATTATCGAATCAATTTTATCGAATTTCAGTGAGAGGGGGTTTGTATTAAATATAGCTGCAATGTTCAGTGAGTACAATGAACTCTCACTATATTACCACGGATGGGGATCAAGAAACCGAGAATTCTGTGAAGCTCTTGAAACTTTTCAAATTTCTGAACTCCCAGTTCCTCAGTATCCTATTTTTTTATTTTTTAAGTTTCTGAATTTCTAAGTGCATATATCCAAATCTCTAAATCTCTAAATCTCTAAATCGCTAAATCTCTATATCTCTATATCTCTAAATCTCTATATCTCTATATCTCTATATCTCTATATCTCTACATCTCTGAATCTATAAATCTCTACAATCTTGAATCTTTGAAATTCTAAAACAATAAAATTATAAAACGGTAAATCTGTGACATTATAAAACTCTAATTTACTTTATTTCTACATTTAAATTTCTACATTAAATTTTAAACATTTTACTAGTTATAATTAATAATAATCAATTAGGTAGGACTAACACTGGCTTTTGCATCTTCAATTATTTTATACATATAGACCCAAATATTTTAGACAGGTTTAATCATTTTTTTTAAATTAATTACAGCTAAGTATATTAAATCATTATTTAATGAACAAAGCTTATGCTGTTCCATCATCATTATTATCGAATATATCGATCATCTAAAGACTTGGAATGATCAAATGCAAACACACGTTTTTATTAACAGGAAATGTTTAAGTTTACTAATTACGCCGTATTAATAATGGTTTTTTTTTTACCAAATATTTATAGGTTTATTCCCAACATCATAAGAATTATTGTTTCGACGAAAAAGGAGGGACTCATTAATAAAATTCACGTTTTTGTAAAATATTTGTTTGTTCATTTCAAGTCATTTAGTAATGTAACACGAAAACAATGAAATTTAATGTAAGGATTGAATAATATTTTTTTTAGGTGCTATTCTCGTCGGTCGTAGCTTTTCCGCTCCGCCATTGATCGTGACGATGTGTGTTGACCGGCCATTCTTGTTCTCTTTATACAGAGGGTATAAAAACCAAGATGGACAAGTTCAAGATGTTATAACATTATTTTCTGGACATGTTACCAATTTTTGAGTCATAGTTAATTCTTACGCAGTTCATGTGCTACTAGTCATATGTACAATCTGTTATGTGTTATAATTTTAGTTCTATTTGTAGTAAGAAGTTGTACTTGTAAAATAGTATTGTATATTGAAACATAGTCAAGTTCGTAGATGAAGAAAATAATGATTTTATGTTTACAAATTTCTATTGTGACGTTCCAGGACTTAAAACTTCCAACATTGCAAAATTCAAAATTCAGTACTTCCAACATCCCAAAATTCAAAACTTCTAAATTTTACACATTCCAAAAGCTAATGTTTCAGATTGTCAGAACCTAAAATTTCCAACATTCCAAAATCCAAAATCTCCAAATTCGGAAATACCGAAATTTCTGAATGTTCAAAATCAAAAATTTCTAATTTTTCATTCTATAGTTTCGTTCCCTTTAAGCCATCGTGTCTTTCATTTTTTATTGTTTAATGTATTTCCATCGTATGTCTACATTACACATCAATTTCAGCGACTTTTTTCTTGCACATTTTTACTGCCATAATGAGACTGTTACGTCTTTCTGAAGTATTTTACTTCACCTAAAATGTGGATTCGGTTAGGTCCACCTGGAGTAATATTTTATCTTTTATGTTAAATCACTACATACATCTCATGTTAACAATGCACATTTTGTATTATATTAACAACAGTGACTATTTTAGCAACTCATTTCAGCAACAAAATAAGTTTTTATTAACCAGTTAACTGTGGCGCACACTTTTTAGAGTATACTGGTCAATCACAGAATAAGCGTCACTGTTAAAATATTGGATCAAAAAGATGGGCCTATTTTATAAAATAGACAATTTCATTACTAATATTTACTTATTTGGTGAACCAGATAGCTATGACTGAGGAATATACCCGTCATGACACAAAATCCTGCCACTTCTCCATGACGACTATACTCGTCAAACACAGCTAACTAGTTAATAACAAAGCTCCTTTGCGTATTTCTGCCTTGAGTAGTTTGTATTTCTGCCTTTTTAATTAGTTAATGCAAACGAAACAAACATTTAATTCTGGGATTAAATTAAATTTGCTTTCAGTTGTTATGATAGTGGCAACGAGTTCGTGGGGTCACATCCGTCAACCACCTCCTGTGATGCGCGTAGATCGACCATGGTTGTGCTTTATAAGTCATTTGCGTACAAACCAATATGGAAGAGTTGAAGATGTTGTAAATTTGTTCGAAGGACATATTACTAATCCTGAATTATAATTTGTATGTAACTATGTATGTACATATATATTTTGTTAACAGTCACATAGATGCTTGATGAACAAATGCTTTTTGAAGTCGGTTAAAATCGTAGCGAAACAAGATTAAACATTGAATTTCTTTTACTGTATTAAATAAATACTCGTATAGTAATTATCGTACGTATGTGATAAAAATCTAAAAAATTTTCTAAATTCTATAAGTGACAAATTAAAAAGTTCAAAATTTCTAAGGATCTTCTGTAATTTCCAAATTTTCAAATCCTCTTAATACATAAAATAACTGTGTGAGAACGTTCAAATATTAGTATTTATGTAGACATGTAAATTAATCAAAGATAATTACAGAGGAGAAAGCTTTTGGTACTTTCGAACGTGTAAATTTAATTGAACCAGTTCTGTAGTGTTAAAACGTTGCAAGAAGTAAATAATAGCAATTAAGTGCCTGAGGTATTTCCATATGGAATTCTAATAAGCCGGTGTTACTCCATTTTGGCAATCTTTCGCTCCTTCAGCAAATGGCGTCCCATAATAAAATAAATTCTCTGGGTATTCATCAATATAATTCATTGATACATTTGTACTTCTCTCAAATATTTCACCCCGTTATTTAAATCACTTTAGTAATCTGATGTATGTACCATTGACACTTAACTTTGGATTAAATTATACCTTTTTCCAAATTTCTAGATGTCATGTTCAGCTATCACGCATTTGGCTCGTCTCCTCAACCTGTGATAATGCGCATCGATCGACCGTGGTCATTAATTTTATGCAGTACTCGCAAAAACCAATACGGACTAATTCAAGATCTCATAACGTTATTTAGAGGACACATCATCAATTTCGAAACATAATTTCTATTATACAGGGTGTCCCAAAAGTGTTGAAGGAGCTGGAAATGAGAGGTAGGTGGGGTCATTCTGAACAACTTTTTCATTTGCAAAAATGTCGTATGGGGCTTCTTTTTTAAATTATTAACGAAAAACACCGACCAATCGCGCGTCACGCGATTCGATCGAGACCACAGCCAATTATAACTCGGGCCTACACTTCTGCCTCCAAGCGCGCGCGATTCTCGCGCTCTGATTGGTCGGTGCTTTTCGTTAATAATTTAAAAATGAAGCCCTATACGACATTTTTGCAAATGAAAAAGTTGTTCAGAATGACCCCACCTACCTCCCATTTCGGGCTCCTTCAACACTTTTGGGACACCCTGTATATTTAATTATATATTTACATACATTCCACCCATATTACATTATAATCCTGTAATCATGTAATTATGTATGTAATCATTAAATCATGTAATCGACGAAACAAATATTGTGTGCTCATGTTTAGTGCTTTAAAGGAAACATATCTCAGGAGTATATAATATCTTATATTATACAATAAAATAAACATTTATTGCATTTATTGTGTTACTTAATCCAATCGTAAGTTACGTAGTATAGTGTGTAAGAAGAGTCAAGAGAACTATGGTGTGGCTATACATCATTGGACATTTTTCGACAAAAATTTATTTGAATCTGCATTTTGAATGTCAAGATCAAGGTCAAGGTGGAGGATATTCTTGCAAGAATTTACAGTTCGTCAAATCATGCTCCAGTCTATACATACCATTTATACATTCTGTATTAACTGCACACATTAAATGTTTTCAAGCAAGTGATTATGAACAACAGTAATTATTCGACACTTAGACATTTCGTTCTGTGAGCATGATTACTCCATTTTGTGCAACTCTTGGTGTTCGTATGGTTCTCGAATGTTTTACATTGTCTTTCAAATAGTTGGAGTATTCTGTGAAAATAGTTTTAGTAATCCAGGTGTTGTGTTGTTTAATTCAAGGAGGAAATTTATTTTCTTTTTCAACTTTAATCCTCGACATGTAGCGATGCACATCGATCGACCATGGTTACTCTTTATATACAAAATGGAGACATCGAAGATGTTATAACGTTATTTACAGGACATGTCACCAACTTCGAATCATAAGCACAAGCATATGTATTTTTATCTATATTCATTAATAAATTCATGACTCCGTAAACTTTTTAACGCTTCCCTTTGAACAGCTTCAATATTATAGTTTAATATAAATAAAAGTAACTCAATGAGCAAATTATATCTTTTTCAGCTGTGGCGATATCATTTATGTCCAGCTTGTTTGAATCCCCTGAACGCGTGATGATGCGTATCAATCGACCATGGACATTCTTTTTATGCAGCATGATCAAAAACCAATACGGGGGAGTTGAAGATGTGATAACTTTGTTTAGTGGACACGTTACTAACGTTTAACAATCATTTTTATCAACAAGTATATTATATTTCAATGCATTAACCCTAATTTATGATGAAAACACACAGTTTTGTTGTCGCTACGTATTAAAATAATATAAGCGTATTATTATATAAAACTTATATTAATTCTTATGTAATTCTATATTAATCCTATTAATAAATAAATGTGCCGAGTATAAAACACCCGGTATATATTGTTACACCAGCTGCGCATTTCGTACAGCGTATTTAAAAAATACGAGGACCACGATGTTGTTTCATACATTCGTATCACTTATTGTCCATACAAGAAAGTTGTCCAATATTCAATATCAGGATACAAAATTTCCAACAAACTACCGGTGGGAACTCAATCGGTTTCTTGAAACACGATGTTAAATTTTGACATTATTTAGTTAAGATTTGCAACAACCTGTTTAACACTTACTTTGATACGCCATATACATACATAAAAATTAATTATATACACTCAGATACAACGCAGGCGTTAATTAATTAGGGGAAGAATTCTCTTATTTCCTAAGAAAAACAAAATCCATTATTCGTTAGATTTAATTTAAATTCAATTTTAAGTTAAGTTAAATTTAATTCAAGCTAAAGTTTATAAAATTTAATAATCCTTTCGCTTGTGAGTAAGCAGTGATGTAACTTCGTGCTGTAACATTGTGTGATACTAATGGTTGTCACGAATAGTTAATTCGTTGCGTGGCGATTAATAAATTAGTGTTTATTAACCGCATCAGTAATTTATAAATAAATATTATATCGAATGTAAAGTATAAACTGCATTTTTTCAGCTGGTTTTATTGCAAAACGGAAGTACTCAAAGAGGCCTCGTGCACCAGTGATGATGCACATTGATCGACCATGGTTATTCTATTTATGCAGAATGCGATTAGAAGATGCCATCATTTTGTTTTCTGGACACGTGATTAACATAACTCCCGCATAATCATCTCTGTCCTGTTGGTACTCACGCGTGTAATACGCCATGTATCTTTGTTTTGTTGCTTTTGTATACTGTATTTGCAATGTTTAACGTAAAAAGCTGCAATGATCGAGTTTTACTAACATAATTTTATATTATATGACGCCTTCTTAGTTTACAATACAAACTGCCTAGCCGTACGCGACACTTACGAAAAATTATTTAATTTCGCTGTCGAGTAAAAAGTGCCTTCGAAAGTTATTAGCTTTATCCAAAAAAAGATTCACTTAAATCAGGCGAAGAATATAATAATAACAAATTATATGATAATACAAATTGATTAGTTTGCAAGTACTTTTTCGTTCCCTTATGTATACATGGCAAGTGTAAGGGGCGTAATGATGAAATATTTTGATAACTTTTGAATATTTCAAATATTTTGATAACTTTCGAATATTGAAATCCCTTTTTGTATATTAATTTACACTGTTGACTATTCATTATATTATACAATTTTTTTGCAGCCGTGGTTTTTGTTGCTTATTCGTTGCCATCATTTCCACGATACCAAGAGGTTGTGGTAGATCGTCCATTCTTTTACAGCATTGTTACAACTCAGAATGATACTGATACTCTCACCGCAACAATATTATTCGCCGGACACGTTATTGACCCAAAGATGTAAATAAGCACGAATATCTGAAAATCTGTAACCCCGAATGTAACAAGTGGTTACGTACACAAATATTGTATAAATATAAAGCTTTATAAATTAGTACAAGTATGTATAATATAAAATTTGTTGAGAATATTATTAAAGCTATGGATGTAAGCAAAATGTATTGTAAATAAACATTTATTGTTGCATAATTCTTGTGTACCCACTTATGCCTTTCACGACATAATCAAGTTAGTATCGTTTCATTCAAAATTGAAATTCAGACATAAAAGAAATTTTTAACACAGTCGCGAAAAAAAGATAAATGTTTACATTATATCCGCATAGATATACGTTTATTGTATACAGTTCCTTTGAATAAGTATGTATTTTGATAACGATATAGTTGATATTCAATAATTGCATAACAATTTCCCTGAATATATTTAAAGCAAGTTAATAATTCAAAATGGTAAAATAGTAACATCAAATTCAAATGCTTGAAATATTTATAAAAAGAAATGAATAAACTTGAGAAAATTAAACATATTTCATAACATTCTTATAATATTTACTATTAGTCGTAAAAGGATTAAATTAAAAAATAAATTAACTTTTAATTAGATTACAGTTAATTGAACTGTAAATGTAAAACGGATGAACAATATTGTCATCAGTTCCAAGTTTCAGAAATTTAGTCTTAAGCGTTTCGACAAAGTTTGTTAACGTTTACATTCACTCAGTGGTACACATAATAGTTGTATTGTTCATCCGTTTATACATTTATGATCTTGAATAACCTTGAATGCCTATAGTCGTTGAAATTGTCTCGAGGAGAGCTAGAATTCTATTTCGAGTTCAGAAATATGCCATTTAAAAAAAACTAAGTTGACCTTCGAATCTCCTAAGCACCTCCATCTGAAAAAATGTTATGTGAACTACATAAATGGGCCCCTCGAAACCAAATAACTATTGTCCTAAACATTTCTTCCTATCTCTAATAATGCAGAAATTATTCAGGAAGCTTTTCTTAGGCGACTCAACCCGTATAATTACATTACGTAAATTTTAACATTTTTCATAAATAAATATCGAAAGTTGTAGCAGACATAATTTTTTCCCGCTCGTATTACCTCATATTTAATCAAACATTCACTGTTATTGCGCTCAGTACTAATTTAGGTTACTCAACTTGCGAAGAGTGATGAAAGACGCAAAAATCGATTTTTTTTTCAATCACATCGTGATGCATTGCTATACCTGCTGCATCATTATTTAATTTAACACACCTTCGCCAGTAATTACAAAATAATGATACATTAAAAATGTATACGTTTCTATAGGACGTTTCGAGTTGTTAATCAATATTTTATTGGCAAATTTTAGAAACTTTAGAAACTAAATTAATTAGTTTAATTTTAGAAACTATTAAACGAAGGCTTCGGATCCGAGAGGTCGAGTTGCATTTTGGTCTTGCCATTCCCAAAGGGTTAAGAGGTTAATTAAAATCCAATAGAATTTAAAAATCACGCTTGCAGGTTCCCAGAGACAATCGAATACGCGTTTCCCCATTGGTTCGTTATTCATTATCGATCCATGGTGGGCTTGTTCTTTTTGCCACTGGGATATTCTTAAAGATTTTCATCAAGGTTTTATATGTCCTGCTGGCTCGTTCTTCTTGCAGTTTAAATTTGCCCGTTGAAGAGTGACCCGGCGAAATTGCAGTATGCGTTCATGTAAGTACATTTACGCGAAGAGAACAGTATGATCGCAGGATTTAGAAGCTTGTATTCAGTCAAAACATTTCCTGCACATATTTAACTCATTGCACTTGAAAACAGTTTTACTGTTGGCAAATAGCAAGTACGAAACTTTCTAGTTGAAAAGTTTCTTGAATTTTTTTGAAATTATAATTTTTTTATTATTGATCGGCAACATTATCTGTTTCACTGTATTCAAACATCCGTGTATAATACTATAAATTTAGTTAACAATTATACATTTAAAGTCGTTTACGGATTAATAATTTGTTAATATTAAAAAGTTTAATTGTCTCGAGCTATTTGTTTTCGTCAGATGCTGTTAGAGCTTCAATATACATATGTATAATATTAAAATTGTATAGTTATGAAATATAATCGAAGAATGAAATTAAAATTCCGTTTTATTATGTTATAATAAATGGTGTAAATGTTATAACGAAAGTGTTGATCTACTTATAAATGTACAACAGTCAGATTATCAATGAACGTTTACAGCAAACAAAGGTTTCATCGGAGTGTTCTTTGCTTTGATAGCAATAGCGTCAGCGGAAAACGACAGTCAAATACTTTGTGCTGCTCAACAATCAGTAAATCAATTTTCATCGGCACTATATTCGGTAAAAGCACACAATTTCAAATTATTAAATTTCGTTTTTACCAAAAATAGGGACAGTCGTTCGAAAGCAGGGACTTCTCATCGATTTTGTTGAGTTTCAAACAGTTAAAGTTAATATTTTAAGTAATTTTGTTTGCATGTACAACCTCCTGTCATAATATCAGAAGAGAATAGATTAAGATGTTCTGGAACAAAATTTGTGTAATCAAAATGATATGAAACATCCATTGCAGAAGTTGTATACCCTTACGCAAGTGATTGTTTTAAACTTTCTTTCATCCACCATATGCAGTGCAAAGTTGCTTACGATGTTGTTTCTGATAATATACACTAGTGGAATTAATTCTGGACACTTTCAAATCTTTCCTTAAATTTCGCACATAATCAAATTATTTAATATATAATTGTTTATATTTTATATTCTAATCAATGTTTTCTAATTTTGGGGCGTGACTATAAACATTATAGTTTACAATAAAAATAATACGGTATCAATTTAGCGCAGCGGAATGTACATATTCTCCAAAAACATGAAATATAAAATATTATTATTCAAAGTGTGCAGAATTAATTCCACTAGTGTATATGGAGGTCAACGGAGTCAGAGAAGAATAATTATCAATTATTGAATAACAAATAGAATAATTATTAAATAGCAAATAATTATCCATTACGAATAAGGAAAATGTTATTTATCAGAATACAAAACCATTTCTAGATAGTGGTAGATGATATTCCTGGTGACCTTGTATTATCGTCACTTAGCGCATCTACTGTTCTTGCTAATACAGCTTACGGAGCTAGTGGTGATACAAAAAATCAGTTTAGAAATGTACTTCATCTTTTATCACCGGATAGTTTGGGCACATCTGGTTATCAAGCACTCATCGATGACCTCAATGTAAGTATATTATTTGCAACATACAATATATTTTATTTTACATTTTCCACTGCAATGTAGTTTTATAATTTAATGTTTTCTGTAGTCTAATGTAATGTTGTCATTGTATCATGTAATCATATAGTTTACTGTGTTAATTTATTTTTTATTAATTTTTCTCTATAACGTAATTTAATTGCATACAGTCGTGGACAACATTAAGTGGACAAGTATCATAAATAATAAAAGGTTAATTTAATTTAACTAATAATGCCTATAAATCAAAACTTTATTGCACAATTATATACGTTAAATAAATGTTTTTTCAAGTCTATAAAAGCATTTCACGTTCTAAATTTAACATTTATTTACAACTTAACATTTATTTATTTTTGTAACAAAACAAAAAGTTTTTTACATTTCTGCAATGTCCACTTAATTTTGTCCTAGACTGTACATAATCAATGTGTATTGTAGGATATTCAAGAGAATAAACTCTTTCTTGCTGGCAGCGTTTTCATCGACGAGAAATTAGTTGTCAAACCAAATTATCGAAGATTGATAGAGGATTACTTCCGTTCTGTTTTCAAGACTGTACGGTTTGCCGAATCGGAAGAAACTGTTAACACCGTTAACGCGTGGGTTCAACGAAATACGAATAATCGTATTGGAGACATTGCTGGTTCTAGTTAGCAATTTAAAGTATCATGAGTTCCCTAGCAAGTTAAAGCAATTATTACTTTAATACTTTAATAGATATGAAGCATTCGTTAATTTATATATCGTTGTAATTTAAGTAATTGTGATAATTGTTCTAACATGATATTGATAAGAATAATGCAGGGATTGATGTTTATGAAGAATATTTTCTTCCAAATAGATGGTTTCGATAGGAAGACGGGCATGTTAACTTTAAACACAGTACATTTGAGGGGCCTGTGGGAAAAACAATTCAATCCCGAGTATACCAAAGAAATGTTATTTAAGCTCGACGAGGATACAGACAAATTTGTTTCTATGATGTCTAGTTCTGGTGTTTATACATACGGAGAATTACCAAGTAGAGAGGCTAAATTCGTCGTTGTTCCGTACAAGGTAATTTAACGATAACGCATTATTGCAGCTATAAAAATAGACCGTTCAATGTTTTAGGCAAATGAGTTGGACATGGTAATAATACTTCCGGACAAAACGAGTAGCTTACCGGAGATCGAAAAGCAATTACAAAACGTAAACATTACAGACATCATAAAATTGGGAAGCAAACGTTCTGTGCAGTTGTATCTACCAAAATTTAGAATCAAAAGTAGTTTACACCTAAATGGTGCCCTAAGCAACGTATGTGCTACGTACAAAAGTTTGTACTGTAATAGTTACAAAACGTTTCACATATTTCCTTTGTGTATTCGACTTTTTTACTTTTATAGTTGGGTTTAATCGACATGATCACCTCGAGAGCTAACTTTTATAGTTTGTCCGATGATCGGTTGGCTGTTAGCAAAGTTGTGCAAAAAAACTTCATCGATGTAAACGACGAAGGTATCGAGGCTGTTAGTGTTACTAGTAAGTTTCTCTTTTTCTCATTTATGCGATAATTAAGCGAAACATTTGTTTAGACATGTAGATTGTATACTGAGTGTGACAATTGAAGTGTTATGCTATACTTTCAGTATTATAACATTAATTCATATTTACAGTCGTGGACAAAATTAAGTGGACAGGTATCATAAGTAGCAAAAGGTTAATTTAATTTAACTAATCATGCCTATAAATCAAAACTTTATTGCACAATTATATATAATACATAAATAAATTGTATATCAAATAAATGTTTCTTCAAGTCTACAAAATGCTTTCACGTTCAAAATTTAAAATTTATTTAAAGCATTGTAATAAAACAAAAAATTTTTTTACATTTCTGCAATGTCCACGAGTGTATATTTGTATTTATAATTCGTATTTATATTTAAACTGATATATACATACATGTTAATAATTGTTATGAAACATTTTTCCAAATAATATAAAAATCTAACCGTTCGTGTCCTATTTTCTTAAAATATCTGTATCAATGCAGTACATGATGTCTTTGTTTCAGGTGACGTTAAAATGTTATTATCTGTGGATAGTTTCGTCAATTTCACTGTTAATCGTCCATTTTATTACAATATTATAAAAACTACGAAGAGGGCAGGGAGCGCCGTAACATTATTCAGTGGTCATGTTACGGAGCCTAAGACATAAAAATTGTAACACGTCAGACTCCCGTTATATTGCCGTATTCATATTCATCTTAATAGTTTTGGTACTTGATTATAAAGAAGAAAATCTGAAATAATAAAACCTGTTGCATCTCAAATAATACTGACTGCAATTTTAATTTTATTTTTCCTTCCCCTAACCTCGTTATTGGAGTATAACGAAAGTGTATACGCTCACCACTACTATTGTATACTATAATAATATTTATCATTTCTACAACGCCCGAAAGAAATGTATTTTACTTACATTGCAAGTAAAACAACTTCCGTGCATTATGTATACATTTAAGAAAGATGAACATGTTTGATCGCCACACATGTATTTTGTACATATTTTGTATTTAAGAAAAGATCGATTCGGTATTGAAATATA
The DNA here is from genome assembly GCA_947623535.1 of Coelioxys conoideus. NCBI lineage: Eukaryota > Metazoa > Arthropoda > Insecta > Hymenoptera > Megachilidae > Coelioxys > Coelioxys conoideus. Next base: position 9,884,373 of record OX392451.1, on the reverse strand, counting down.
AAACCATGTATGATACCTCGTAGGATAATAATGGTGAAATTCCGGAATATACACAAAAACAAAAGGTTAAAGTAAGCTTTTGATTGAACAGAGGTAAGGGTAAATCTGTATAAACCAGATTCTAGTATTATCCTTTCAAGAGATAATCCTAATGCAAAGCATTGTTTATTTTAATCTCCTTTATGCAAACGAGTTAATGCTTAACCTCGAATATATCTAGAAACTCAAAATAAAGCTTGCATTATTCAAATTACGGTTTAAACAACACATGTTTAATTATTTTTATACGTAACAGATAGTGAAGTATTTTTATATCTATTAAGAGTTCAAAAAGCTGAAGTTCACGTCTTTTATATAAGTTGATATACGATTTAAAAACTATTGATAAATGTATAAGGCACTGGTATTGTACGTAATTTATTCGAAGACATTTATAAGTACATTATGCCTTTAATTCCGAAACATAAGGCAACTAATTCTCAATAACAATAAAATCCATGATAGAAAATCATTTTTCGCAAGCAATTGAATTTTCGAACTATAGTATTTGATAATGTAGCTTCTATAAACGGAGTAAGCCTCTATTGTTACTATTTGATATGAATAAAATAGCAAAAAACGCTCAAATGATATGATGAACCTCAGTTATGCGAACGTCGACCGCCGTTATACAACTAATAAAAATCATGTGGCGAGGATAGCTGGTAAACCTGTATCATCGGAACTGGCTTGTATCCCAACCTGTTCCGATGTACAAGGTTTTATTGTTCCAAAGTTTTGTTGCAATGCGAAGTTATATTCATTTTAAGAAATGCTCGCGTTACTTTTTAATTATTCCTATTATGCGACTGAGGTTAAATCGTTGGTTCCGTGATAGAACAACGCGTACATTGAATGCATGGGTTATGGTGAACTTAATGTCCGCGAGGGTGCATTGTGTGTCCAACGGTCATAGTCTGTTCGCACCGACGAATAGGCTAACATAACGCTGTAATTTTATTAAAAAGATCAGCTCATATGGTTTTGTTAATGAGATATCAGAATGTATAACTGTTTCTGACCTTGTAGCACATAAATATCGTAACAAATACTGTTTAACCCGTAAAGGAGAATATAGTACTTTAACATTACTTTATTCATGTACATTATACATGTACAAAATATAATACTTACTCTCCCTGACCAGGATTAACAAGATAAACTGTAGCACATAAAGTTCTCTTTTTGGCAGAATCAAAGTAAGTTATTTGAGGCAGTTTTAACTTTTGGCACAATCTGTACTATTGAAAGTAAGTTATAAGTATCCTCTTTGAATATAATGTTGAAGAACAAAAATTTAGTTTCCCAACTTTAACGAAATAAAAATTTGTCTCATTTAATCTTGCATCTTTAGGGTTTGAAGATAACTTTTTAGTTAACTTTAATATAATTACAGGCATATCGAAAAAGTTACAGAAACAAATGAAAGTAGTTTCCATCATGCTAAAATACATTTTTAGTCTTTATTCTCGAACGATTAAATATGCATTCAAATTTTAAATATAAATATCTTCTTTACTGCAAGGAGTTGCGTTTTAGGATTAAAAATGGTTATTACTTTCAATTTTCGTTACAGTTATGCGAACTTTGATCGAAGTTAGTGTTTCAATGATGGTATTCTACTCCTGCGATAAATAACCAAGCTATTAATTAATAACTGATAAGTCCGAAAAACATTAAGCATTTCTGTATCACGTAAGGTGTACAATTATGGTATTTTTAGATTCAGAGCAATATAAACCGGTAAGGAAACATTTTGTTTTGTAAAAAGAAGGGAAATGTTACCTCTTAGTATATTGGTGGTTGCATCTCCTCTTCTGCTTACACTTTTTGTTTTTATTAATCAAGATGCAATCGGATTTTGAATTTACGATAGTCGACTCGTTCGACCGTGCAAAAAGTTGAGAACGTGTTTCATGACTGGTTCTTCCCTCGTTATCCACCCTTGGTTTACTCGTTCCTTTTGCCATTAGGGTTTTCTTAAAGTTGTTTATCAAGGTTCTATAAATATCCAGTTGGTTCGTTCTTCTTGCAGTTTGCGTTTGACTGCTGAAGAAGAGCACGTGCACCAGCAGAAAGATTTCAACATGCGTGCACGTAAGTATATCCGTGATTATTACTATGATAACATCAATATGACAGTAGGACCTGCTGTAGCAAAATATACATTCCCGTTATTTGAACAATTTGAACGACGTGATAAACTCATTTTTAACTTAATTATAATATTTGAAGAATTATTAATTGAAATAACGATTCTTTTGCAAATAACGCATAAACGCAATGAACTTTTACCGTATCATGGCCAAGCATGGGGTCAAATACGAAAACTAGAAAAGTTTCGAACCTTATTCGTCACCTTTAGGTCTCAAACAACTTCTTTAGTTGTCTTCTTTAGTTGAAACCACATCTTTATTTTATATTGAAAATTACACAGCACTATGTTGTGTTTAAATATGTAGGCTGCTATGTCTTTATTTAAATTTGATCATATCATTGAATTAGCATTGCTATAGCGTGATGGATCATATCATATTAATTAATGGTCTTAAGTCCCTTAATCTTCAAGGATTCTTTGATAATATTTTTATTACTATCATTGATATTCTAAGACGATGAACCTAAATTGAGAAGTATTTCTGTACTTTGTGAACAACTAATAAAAATATAAAAATTTCACTTTTCATTAATGTCCTATGGTAATATCTGAATATATATAGTTATACGTTTGTATGATTATTTATCAACGAATGTTTTCAGTAAAGGAAAGTGTCGTGGTCCTGTGCCTTGTTCTAATAACAATGGCGGACCCGGTGAAGGATATCCAAGCGTTCACCTCAATCGAAGACGGAATAAATCAGTTTGCATCGGCATTATATCAGGTAGAACATCTTTGGAAAACCGATACACTTTATTGATACAGAAATATTTCACTTGCAGACATGTAAATATCATTTTCTAGCTTGTGGCAGATGGTAACAGCGATAATCTTGCAATATCTCCGCTCAACGCAGCTATTCTTCTTGCCATGCCTGCATATGGAGCTGGTGGTGACACGAAAACTCATTTTATACAGGTGCTTCATCTTCCGACACCAGACAGTACTGGTTTGCTAGGATATCAACAGCTTATCGAGGATCTAAATGTACGTGCTAATGTTTGTCTTCCAATTTATTTTTATTATATTCTTAGTATATTTGAACATAATATATTATTATTATTTGGAGCACAAATTAGTTCGGTCCGTTTTTTTGTGGCCAAAAATGCATTTATTACAGAACAATCTGTAGGAACAGATTACTGAAAGTATTGTCCATCGCAGGTTACTATTTTTTTCCACTCCTCAGGCAATTTTCGAATTCCATCTCGAAAAAATAGCACGTTTTTTGAGGCGACCCAAGTTTGTAGCCAATTTTCGATTTCTGCGAAAGAAGTGAACCTGTGACCTGCTAAATCCTGCTGCATCCGTCGGAACAACCAGTAGTCAGAAGGAACAATGTCCGGAGAATACGGCGGGTGCGGTAAAATATCCCACTTGATCGTTTCCAAATATGTTTTCACGACTTTTGCGACACGTGGCCGAACGTTGTCATGCAGAAGAATAATCGTATCATGTCTTTGCTCGTATTCCGGCCGTTTTTCTCGTAATGCACGACTCAAACGAAGTAATTGTAACCCATATCTATTACCCGTATTGGAATCGCCAGGTTGTAGTAATTCATAGTATATGACACCCTTTTGGTTCCACCAGATGCTCCTCATTTCGAACGCATTCAGTGTCTTCGAACTTCTTTGGCTGTTCAGAGCGAGGCTTGTCTTCAACGCTGAAGTCACCATTTTTAAAAACGTCGAAACCATTCCCCACCTGATTTGTCAGTTGGAGCATTGTCACCATAAACTTCCACAAGGATTCGATGCGTTTTAGCTGCACTTTTATTCCAATTAAAGTAAAAAACTAAAACCTCCCGCAAATGCTGCTTAGTTAACACAAAATTTGACATATTGAACACAGTAAAAAACAAGATTTCTGAATGAAACTCAAAGCGATATGAATTGAATATTATTGGCAGATGCCTAACGTCTCTGAAACAATAGAAATTCGCTGGTGCTATGAAACATTTATAACAGCCAGAGATACCTTTTGAAAACGGACCGAACTAATTTGTACTCCCAATATATTCAAAGTTATTCTTATTATATAAAAGTGTATTTCGTTACAGAATTTACAAGATAATCAGTTTTTGTTGGCTAATAAAATTTTCATCGAGAAGCATCTTGCTGTTAATCCAAACTTCGAATTCTTGACAAAAAGTTATTTCCGTTCTTCTGTCGAGAAAGTGAACCTTGCCGAATCTGACGAAGCTGCAAGCTATATTAACGAATGGATTCAGAACAGCACAGAGAAACGTGTCCAACAGCTTGTTACCCCTGGTTAGAGATTTAAGATGTTAAACTGTTAAAGAGTCGAAAGCGATTACATTATTTTTCCTGCTGTGAAAGAAGAGACGCGGAGTTAACATTCCCATAATTATAATTGTTAATAATTTAGGGATAACTGACACAACTCCAAACATATTAATAGTATTTTTTGTCAAATAGCTGATTTCAATGGATGTACAGGATTGGTACTTGCGAGTACAATATACTTTAAGAGTTATTGGAAAAATAAATTTAATCCTGTCGATACCAGAAAGATGTTGTTCTACATTAACGGAGGCGCAACACAAAGACCTGTCGCCACAATGAGTAGAGAAGCCAGGTATCTACACGGAGATATACTAGAGGGAAAGGCTAGCTTCATTGTATTGCCGTACCAGGTGCATTAAATAAATAATCATACGTTGTGATTATTAACGCGCTGTTAATGAAATTATAAAGATAAACGTGCCAATGTTTCAGAACAACGAGTTGAGTATGATGATAATAATTCCGAAAGAAATCAATGGTTTAGCAGAACTTGAAAAAGCCTTACAATATATCAGCGTCGCTGATATTCTTAATGAGGGATGTGACCGTAGAGTGAAAGTGTACCTACCAAAATTCAGAATCGACTGTACAACAGATCTGAAAGAACCGCTAACAAACGTAAGATACGACAGAGAACAATAATTGTATTTGTATAAAAATCTCGACATATTTTTCATTTTTATAGCTGGGCTTAGCTGATATGTTTACCACAAACGCTAATTTCGCGGGTATCACCGACGCACGCCTAATTGCTAGCAAGGTCGTGCAAAACGTCTTCATTCAGGTGGATGAAGATGGAAGCCAAGGTGGAACTGCCGTTGGTAAGATTTTTTACGATATTTATGTGTCCATCGAACAAAGTAATCACGAATATACCAAACATTTCAACTTTATAGATTATTCATTAGTGTTATTAATTTTTAAGTAATGCTTTCGGAGACAAATCGAAGATCCCGAAGCTCAAATTTTTATGCGAATAATCAACATTTCGGTCAGTGAACATTCGCTGTTGACTGCAGGTTAAACTTTTGACAGACGCCGTCAGTTATGATGTCATAAATCATTAACCTCTTCCCGTGCCATTTACTTGTCAAGTGCGTCAGATAGAACTAATTATTCATAGCTATAATATTAAAACGAACAAAGGAAATTTAATTGCTATGAGTATTTTATATTCAGCGATCCTTGACTACATGAATTATAATCGGACCTAAACTTCAAGTTGAGGATTATTAAAAATTTGAGCAAAGTTTGTAACATTTAGGCTGTGAGTGCGTCACGAGGCAGGCTCGTCAAAGTACGGCAAGGAATTAAAGAAAATTGCAAGCATAATTGTATCGAACTGCATAAGCGAAAATTTGGTGTGTACTTTTAATTGGAAACGGTAGAATATTTTGTAAAGAACTGACGCTATCGAAGAAATGTTCTTACGGGACTTGTTTAGTATGATAGAGGACAGAATATGGTATAAATAGTTTTTTCGTGGGTGAGTAGTGTGGGGCGATTCGGAGGCTCAGTTAATTCCTCTAAATGGGACACTACGTTTTACTTTTTCATAATGTGACAATTTTCGGAAAAGCCATTTTTTCGATACAGTACATAGTTTAGCTGTAATTATTGATAATTGAAATGATCGGTAGATTAGCGTGAAGTTATGTGAGATAGGTGTATAAGCCCTAGAAAGTAGCGAGACCTTGATAAATTATAAAATAACTGCTTTGCGGTTTCATACTTTTCTACAATGATTCTAATGGTACCTACAGTCATGCAGCAACACATTAAAATAATATCAAAACGATAACTATTGACGAACTAACTAACATTACTAACATTAGTAACATTACTTACTAACATTAACGAAATTGTATATTTATATTGAATAGGATGTACTAAACATACTAACATTTAGCACATCCTAGAGTTATTTTAGTTGTTAAACAAATGTATACACCTTTTCTATGGACGTCCAGATATATTTTTGCCATTGTTTTTCTAATTATTTATCATCAATAGCTTCTCCATAAGGTTATGTTTATGCTGGATTATATATCGCGTTGGTGTTGAACTATAAATAATTGCAATATTCTTTAATTCCTCATGAAAACTGAAAAGTACTTGTTACGTTTATGGCGTTTTGTATGCCTAGTATTTAACCAGTTAACTGTAGTTTCAAAAATAAACTTACTAGAATTATTAAAATCAACAAATGCTCCTATTATTGGGTGCACGAAAAAAGCGAAGAAAAACAAGGAGAAGTTATACTTTGTTCGATAAACAATTAATAATTTATTAATGTGAATAGCATTGAAATGAAGTTTTGGACTGACGTGTATACACGTCGAACATAATTAACTGGTTAAATCGCTTCGTTTCTCTTTACACGTTGTTGAAAATGCTATATATCATGCTTTCAGATGATGTGGTAGTGAGATCATTACAGCAGGTTCGTCCCGTTCAGAATTTTACAATCGACCGTCCGTTCTACTACAGCATTTTGAAAGTAAAGCAGGATCCAGAGAACGAAGAATTCTCCGCCCTAACCATACTTAGCGGTCATATAACCAATCCAGGGATATGAAACTTGTATTATTTTCACAAATCCGGTAGTCTCTCGTCATATCGCCATCTTTAGACGCACTTCATTCACACTGATTGCATGTACACGCAAAAAATAAAACTGTTTACTTCACTGTTCGCTTCTATGTGTAACATGCAATATAACGAGAGGATACAACAGGAATAACCTTTACAGACCATTTACACCGCAAATTTTTTATGTATACTAATACTTGTACGATTACAAAGGTACTCACGTTAAATCTGTATATGTATATGCTAATATATTTCGTACTTCATGTTTTTATTTTATATTTCGTACTTCATGGAAAAAGGAACATCAGTTTTGCATCGAAATATGTAGTTATACAAGATATTTTGCAAAATAACGATGAAGAAATTTTGATATATAAAGAAATGGAGAAAATGATGTAAAAATGATGTTCAAGTTTAAAAGGAGACAAAAATAAATCTTTACCAATCAAATGGTAATTTTACATTTTTTTTTTGTAAAAAAATGATTCTAATACGTATTCTGTATCAAACCTTTTCTAACCAAGAATGAATTCCGAAAAACAAAACTTTCCTAGTGAAGAAGGAGTGTTATTACGTCCAGATTTAGTTATTAACTGTGAATTTAATTCGAAAAGCACACCTTGTAAATGAATATAATATCGGACTTGTAAGTTATTGCCTTATCAATATTCATCTACATATTGATCTCTGTCAATCCCGATTAAAGTAAATATTAGGCTCTATATATAAAAATTAGAATTATAGTACTACATTCTCCTTTACGGATCAAAAAGTTACAGAGTTTGTTACAATTTTTATGAGACACAAAGTAATAAACAGTTATACAGTCGTGAACGAAATTAAGTGGACAGGTATCATAAATAACAAAATGTTAATTTAATTTAACTAATAATGCCTGTCTTAAATAAATGTTTTTTCAAGTCCACAAAAACATTTTACGTTATAAATTTAAAATTTATTTAAAACATTGTAATACAACAAAAAATTTTGTTACATCTCTACAGTGTCCACTTAATTTTGTCCATGACTGTATATTCTAAAATCTCATTAAGAAATCATATTAGCTAATCTTCACAATAAAATTACGAATTCAGCGTTGCGTTATGCTATCCATCGTGTAATTATTTAACCTAAGTCCCATAATGGAAGGAAAAAGACGAGCATTTGTTGTAACAAAAGCTTGCTCATCGAACCAGGTTGAGGACAAAGCAGTTGCGATAGTACAGGCTCACCAGCTATCCTTGCCACATGGTTTTTATTAGTTTGTATAACGGCGGTCGATGTTCGCATAACTGCGGTTCATCATGCCATTTATGTTTCTCACTATTTTATTCACAGCAAGTAGCGATAGAGACGACGTCCACCGCTTATGCAAATCGCATTATCAAATAATATCGTTCGAAAATCCAATTGCTTGCGGAAATTGGTTTTGTATCATGAATTTTATTATTGTTAAGAATTAGTCATCTTATGTTTAGGAAGTAAGGGTATTATGTACTCATAAACGTTTTCGAATAAATTACGTACAGTGCCTTATATATTTATTAATCATTTTTCAATCAATTTATATAACAGACGAAACGTTGTCGACTTCAGCTTTCTGAAGTCTAAAGCTACAGTCGTGGACAAAATTAAGTGGACAGGTGTCATAAATAACAAAAGGTTAATTTAATTTAACTAATAACGTCTATAATTCAAAACTTTATTACACAATTATATACGTTAAATAAATGTTTTTTCAAGTCTACAAAAATATTTCACGTTCTAAATTTAAAATTTATTATAACATTGTAATAAAACAAAAAAGTTTTTTACATTTCTGCAATGTCCACTTAATTTTGTCCATGAGTGTATCTGGTCTTTAATACATATAAAAATAATTAAAGATGTGCACTCTAGATCGTAGTTCGAAAGAAATAATACATACTTAATTTTGAGTTTATATTTCTAAGGTTAAGCATTGCTCGTTCGCGAAGACAAGGTCAGGGTAAATGATGTTCTGTAACAAGATTATTCATAGAAAGAAAGAATACAGGAATCTAGTTTGTGAATATGTACTGAGTTTCTGCTTAATAGAGAATTTATGTTAATATCTTTTCTTTCACACATTTGAAAATTCCATTATTACCATTTTGCGAAGCGTTTCGTATAACAACATTGTTTAACGACAAAAATAGTACGTATTTACTGAAATATGGAGAAAGTACAAAATACGTTAACATGTGCATATAACGTGTAAACATAATTTATTTCCATTTAAAAATGAACGAGTACATAATATACATAACAAATTCAGAGTAGTAGTAAAACAGCCGGTAGTATCATTATAGTAAATTCTCACTATATTGCGTAATACTCGTTATTTTATTGCATTTTAAAAATTGGAGCTGTTAGTCTTTGGTTCACAGAGATGGTATCCTCATTGTCAGAAAGTTCTGTCGATGTGACAATATAATGAGCGTCTACTATACTGCGAAAAATAATATCACTTTTAAAACTTAGGTTCGATAATACGGCCAGTGTATAATATTAGTCTATTAGCTTGCTTCGAATTGGGCTTATTGTTTCTGATAATGAAAATGTGGAATGGATGGTTGACATCGAACTTCACCGGATTCGGCAGAGCCAATCTCGATTCAATGTTACCTGAAAAAAAGCGATCGTGAATTATATGAAACAAAACCTTTTTATATATCGCATTTTCTGCGAGACAAGAAAACAGAAACGTAAAATTGTAATAACATATAATCTCTCGCAATTTGAACTTATAAATAATACTATATAAACTTATAGTAAACTTGTAGTAAAGGTACGGGGAAATTATTGACGATAAATAAGTAGAGAAACAATGAGAAAGAGATGTGACGTCCAAAGTCAAGGTGCAGACATTCGTCAGAAGATTAAAATAACGCTACCGTGTTCTAAATATACCAATAGTTAGAAAAAAGTATACCAATTTCGTTAATGTTAGTAGTAATCTTTCCAATAGTTATGGTTTTGATGCTATTTTAATGTATTGTTGCAGGACTGTTGGTTCTCTTAGAATCATTGTAGAAAAGTATAAAACGGTAAAACAGTTGTTTTATAATTTTTCATGGTTTCGCTACTTTCTCGGGTTTGTACGTCTGTGTCATAATTTCACGCTAATCTACCGATTACTTCAATTATCAATAATTAATAACAGCTAAACTATGCACAGTATCGGAAAATGGTATTGGACCTTTTCCGAAGGCTATCACGTCATGAAAAAGAAAGACACAGTGTCCCATTTAAAGGAATTAACTGAGCCTCCGAATCGCCCCACACAACTCACCCACGAAAAAACTATTTATACCATATTCTTGTCTCCATCATACTGAACAAGTCCCTCAAGAACATTCGTTCGATATCGTCAGTTCCTTACGAGATGTTCTACCGTTTCCAGTTAAAAGCACACACTCTATTTTCTCTTATGCAGTTCGATATACTTCGTACAATTATGTTCACAATTTTCTTTAACGATTTATGAAGTCATAGCTGACATTCCTTGCCCAAAGTTTAACCCACGAACAACGACGAATGTTCACTAACCGAAATGTTAATTAGCGTTCAAAATTTATATGCATAAATCCGAATTACGTGTATAGAAATTTGAATCTTGAGATTTCAATACGCCCTTGAAAGTATTACTTAAATATTAATAATACAGATGTATAATTTAGAAAGCTGAAATATGTATTTGGTATTTTCGTGTTTGGAATGATACTTTGATTCGAAAAATTGACTTACTAGTGCCAGCATCTATATCGCCTCCTTCTTCGTCCACTTCAACATGTGTGTTTTGTACAATCTTACTAATTGACAGCCTGCTATTACTAATGCCGCTAAAGTTCGCGTGTCTGCCAAACGCATCGGTCAAACCAGCCTGTGAAAGTCAGACATCAAATATATGAGAATGGTATATGCAGATTTTGTAATTAGATTGCAATTCTTTTTGTCTGTTGACATATGTGTATACCACGTACAGATTTTAGAGGAATCTCCAGGTCGATTTTGTTGTTAAACTTGAATTTCGGTAGATGCAGTTCTACGTTGCGGTTATGTGCATTTTTTAACAGTGACGAGATACTTGTTCTTTGCAACTCTTTTTCAATCTCCGCCAGGCCATCAACGGCATTCGGCAGTATTATTATCATACTCAGCTCGTTTCCCTAAAAAATAATTGCCTTTATAATAAAATTGCCTTTGCAATAAAAAGAAATTGACAAGAACCACACATTAAAAATCAATTTACTTTGAGTGGCAATACGACGAAGCTGGCTTTATTACTTGGAATTAGTCCATATTTGAAAACACCTGTTTTAGACATTGTGGCGACTTGTCTTTCTGTCTTCTGATTTACTTTAAATGGTCTCTGTTGAGTTTTCTTAGCATCAAATCCGTTCTTCCAATTACCTCTGAAGTATATTGGGTCCACAATCACCATTCTCGTTTTCGGACCCAATTCGCCTGTTCGGAAGAAAGTACTATTACGAAATTTCATGTTACTTTATACGTTGCTAAATTATTGTTACCCGTGACGTAGTTTGTATCTCTTATTATATCGTAGAAAGTAATTCAACATGCCAATCCAAATGTTAGAACCTACTAACCAGGTAGAACAGTTTGCTTGATATGACCGGGATGATCCTTCGCAACATTTTGAACCCATTTATTAATGATATTTGCTGCCTCGGTAGATTTATTAAAGTTTATAGACTGCGCTCCGGCATCGAAGTAAGTTCTTAATAAGGTTTTGTAGCTGGTCTTCACGGGAGATTGGGAGTTAATAAAAATTCTGCTAGCAAATTTAACTTCATTTTGTTTTAGATCCTGTAATGAAATGTACGAAAAATGAGCTCGAATAGAATTCGTTCGTGAAAAACTTAGTGAATCATTTTCAGAAAAGTCGAACGTTAAAAGGTACCTGCAGACTCTTGATAATTGCTCGATAACCGGAAGCACCCGCGGCATCCGAAGATGGCAGATCAAGCAGTTTCTTGAATTGAGATTTTGTATTGCCACCAGATCCGTATGCAAGCATTGCAAGTGCAATGGCTGCGCCAGTAGGCGACACCAAAATATTACCAGAAGTACCTTTCGATACAGACTAGAAAAAAGATTTATGTAAATTATATACTTTTATTTGAACAAAGTTCTGAGATCATTTGCACTTGTAACACTGTTTTACCCCGTATAATGTCGGTGCAAATTGGTTTACTCCTTTTTCCACAGACACAGATCCTTGCCCGTTAATTTGCGCAATCACCAGTGCCATTAAGACAAGGCACCCGCACATGATACAATTGTTTGCTGTCAACATTTATTAATTATTGATCATAGCATATATAAGTACATCGATACTACAGATATTTCCTGATAACGAAAAACAGAACCACGCTATGAAATTTTCGTAGTGAATTTGTATAAAGTATACGTATAGACATATGATTTGTAAAAACATACTGAACTAATAAAAATATGTAGTACGAAATATGGAATACTTTAAAGTGTAATATGGTTTAAGTAAGTTATTGGAACGTAATTATGTATTTAATTATTAGTGCTCCACTAGTATTATTATATTGTATGAATATTATCTTAAAATAACTCAATTATTTTCTTTATATTATATGTATGTACATCTACATATGATCCTTCATCCTTGTGCACTATGGTATGTAGAAGTTGGAAAATGATAAGCCATGGTAGTCAAGTTTGGGAATTGAATTCTTAATCATAAAATATTTCTATTTATTGCAGTAGGCGAAATTGACTTTGTAATTCAGTAATACGTCGTATAAATTATTTTCCAATGCATTTATTCCAGTCTTACATTTGCCTATCTGCCACAACTTCATTACATGTTCTACTTCACGCAACTTTAAGTGATAAATTTCTAAATTACTTATTACAATCTTAGTGACAGAAAATGGAACGAAAATGTTCAGCTGAAAATAGCGATCGAAGTTTGGAAATAATAAAATTGTTATTACTCTTTAAAACAATTTCAATTTATGTTCAATAAAAATTCTCGTTTAATTATGACAAATATTTTAACCACAAGTGTCTTGTCAATTTAAGAATCCACTACCGCGGTGGATCAGCGACAATTAAATGAAAATATCCAAATATGAAGATCGTTGCTAGAGAACAGAATGATTTAAAATGTGTTCATATATTTTCTTATGTTAAATCATCAAATCTTAATACAGGCACAACTCCAATAATTTATGTACTCAAGTATAGTGTTACACCGTTCAAATTTCAGTATGAATAATAATCGTTAGCACTTAAATTCGTACAACAAAATCGGAAGTAGCAACAGTATACGATTTCAAAGTTTCTTTATTTCATACAGAACACGTGTAACAACTCCAAGAACATAAAAATATCCTGTTTCAACGACAAAACGTCTTTAACACTAGATTTACGGACGATTAATAACCATTTACATTTAAATTGAAACTAAGGTTTAAAAATAAGTAAATAATGAACAACACGTAAACTAACGAATGCAATGATTCTTTATTTGGACGAAGGATAACTTACATTTTGATAGCAGTTTCTTATTAATTTTCGTAATTTAAAATACGAAATCTAAGATCCGTCATTTTGACGGGTGCCGTAAATCTAGTGTTAAAACAAAGATATTGGAAGCAAAATATACGAACACGTAAGCATTTTCCGTTCTTTGAAATTTATCCCATGATCATATATTACACTAATAATTTAGCAAATGTACTTACCTGGACCCATATTGAAATATATTTTCTAGACCACTAATTCCGCTTCAATGGTCAAACGCAAACTACAAAAAGCGTTTGTCCTCTGAGTTTATATAGGAACCTGGTAAACAAATTACGGAAAACTACAGCAATATTTGTGTAAATATTAATGAAACGCGTTCTTTATTGTGCATGTATTTATAAAAGCTGTATATTGTGCATTTTACGTCCGCTTGGTTTTTAATTAATGAAGAAAATATCAACGGGAACGAAAATGGTACAGCCATCGAAAAGTGATCACTTCCTAATTACCTTTTTTTTGGAGAAATAGTGATTTATTGATAGGATCAATGTCACAGAAAACAATAACAAGGTTGAAGTATGTGTTTTATGATGTATTCATTTTTTGTCGTTTTCCTTATACTTATCGGATAATTATTTCTGTCCTTGTCAAATTTGACTAACATATTCTTAACCTTGTATGAGATACGCGTGATTGTATTAGTAAATGTAATACGGGTATTTTTTATTTTTAACTTCACGACTTGAGGGGTGAAATCAGCCCCTCGAAAATACAAAACTTTGTTTTTGGTGAAAGATCGTAACAGCGGCTGAAGATGCTGGAAGAAGATTAAAACAAACGTTACAACTACAAAACTTGGAATTTAATATTTAATTGCCCGACACAGTTTGAAAGACGATTTAAACGATAAGTTAAAATGTGGAGCAAATATGATAATACAAAGTTATCGATAATTTTCATTAGTATCAGTGCTTCCTTTGATTATTTACACAATACTTGGTTTGCATAGTTGTTCCTCTTTTGAACTATGATTTTTTTTAAGGCGATAGTTAACCTCTTTAACGTTAAGTAACCCTGGTAAGAACTGATTTTATTGACGTTGATAAGACCCGAGTCTTCCTCCCTCTTTCATTTGAACGTAATCGTATTCATTAAATGTATTGTTGAAAACTCGCTTACACATTCGTACATATGTTTGTTCATAACATTTGTATACTGTACATTTTACATTTACATTTAACATTGTATAATTTGCAAAATTGTGACAATCTGAAATGTACAATAAATAATTTATGACATCGTATTAATTTACAATTTAAAAAATGCGGTTAATTTGCAGCTCACATTATATGATTTACACCATCGTAATAACTTAGTTCGCGCTACATAATTTACAAAAATATAATAATGTACGATCTACGTTACACAATTTACAAAATTATATCAACTTGCAGGACATGTTATGTAATGTTCATAATTACATTAATTTATGAATAATGAGATTGGGAAATAAAGGATTTAATTTAATATGAAGGTATTGGAATGAAAATGTTTACTATTTAATCATTGAAAATATTAATCTGTGCTTCAATTTTAATGACAAGTAGAAACAGATAAAATGAATCAAATAGAAACAGAGGAAAGTAACCTTGCACCTTCGGTACTTTGCTTACGATAAATTTTTGTTTTTTATGTTGAAATGATGTGACTATAAAAAAGTTCAAAGCGTTGCTTCCATGTTTTGAAAAGTTACGGTTAACAAATGTTATAATTTTCAGTGGCCTTCATAATCATGCAAACAACACTTTGCGAACAACAAAGACATAAATTGATATCTAATAAGTAGGTCATAGGAGTGACTATTCGTAAAAAGTTTCTAGCAAGCATTTAACTAATAAAACATATTTTCATGTAATAAATAAAGTATAATGTAATTAGTAAAATATTTCACAAACTTCTGATACATTCGATATTATACTTCAACATTTTTCTACGCAGAAGATATGCCATATCATTCAAAAATTTGTATGTGACCTTGACAAGACATTTCAGTGTTATCATAAGGTCAAACAGATAGATGTATCGCATAACTATTGTCCGAAATATTGTTGTGTATCATCTATGCTTGTTGAGATATTTGAGTGATTTTAGGTGAAGCAGACACGATGTATGATACACGCGTTTACATACATATATGTATACACGTGTACACACACGTGCACATATTTTGTTAGAAACAGTTTCGTCAATACAACTTGAGTATCAAAAGACGGGTGTTTCTGAAACCCTAGTTTCATTAACTTTAACACTAGATTTACGGACGTGTAATGACCATTTATTTTTAGATTAAAACTAAATTAGAAAAGAAAATAAGTAAAGTATGATATTTAAACGGGCTTATACAATGATCCTTTATCTCGTCAACAGTTATCATAAACTTTGATAAAAGCTTCTTCGTAGTGTTTGTAATTTAAAATAAAAAATGTGTTATGAGTCATTTTGGCTCGTTCCGTAAATCTAGTGTTAAGTCATCGTAATTTTTATAGCATTGGTAGTTGCAATCCATGCTCATAATTTTTTTTATCGGTGCTACCTAAATTGCAAGATATTTGTAAATTTCAGCGAATTTAACGAGGACGGGTTTATGTAAATAAAATGTGCGTATCCCTTGCAAATATTAACGTTCTATTTGCTAATAAGGCAACATTACTTCTCAGGTAAAGTGCGAATTCTCTGATTTTATTACTGAGCGATAATTGATCGTGGAAGTTTTAAGCTGAATATAAAGTTATGATACGCAATGTACGCAAACCTAGGTTCGTATAACGGAAGATATTCTGAACCGTAATTCATGCGTTCACAGCTGAACATTAAACACATTCCGATAAGCGGTCAGCGAGCAATTATACTTCCACTATTTTTAGTCATAGTTCTATTGTATATGCGAGCAGTTCTACCACACAAGAGTATATCCAAAGCTCAACATAAGAATCCGTTTTGTAAAGATTTGCTCATTCCCCTAATTAATCGAGAACGTCCGCAAATGATCGTTCCTTCAACTTAGTATTTATTCCGAAATTCCTCCACCACAATTTTATAAAGAACGAAACACAAGTCCATCGTTGAATGGCAAAGCAGAGGTGTCTTTATTTAAGTACAGAATAAGAGTAGAGTACGTTAACATATGCATACAACGGTTAAACATGAGTTATACCATTTTTAAACGAACAGATATGTAATGCACGTAGAAGTGCATCGTGTCAGTGAAACAAATGGCGATGTTATATAGCACACTCTCGTTATACTTCCATGTTGTAGAAGCGAACAATGAAATAAGAATTAAGAACTAAGATCGGCGATATCCCCAGTTCGACGTAAGTTTTGTTCATCCGTGGGAATGTGCCACGCGTGTTTGAAAATGCTCGTGTAGTCGGCAATATAAGGAAAGTGTACTGTACACGGAAAAGTAATGACACAGTCTTTACATCTTAGGTTCGACAACTTGGCCACTGTGCAATGCAACGTAGGAGTTTTTGTTTCCTGAGCCTTCCAAGCTTCTTATAATAGTGTAGTAGAATGGATGATCAACATTGAAGTCCTTGGATTTACCTTGGACAGCCTGTACTCTCGTTACGACACCTGAAACAACGTAGTTGTGATCATTATTTCTTCGTTGTACTGTGTTATAAATATGAAAATACAATATAATTTAAATAATACGATTTCTCATAAGTCAGCTGTTATGAACCACGATATCATGAGATTAAAGCGCGCGAAATTCAAAATGTGTAACTCGAATTGATCGATAAACCGTTTAATTCTCAATAACTTGTAATGTTATGAACAAATTAATAATCAAAAATAATTATTATGCGCTGTAGTTAATATGAATCAACAGATTACATCGTTGGTCTTTTTTTTGAACATTTAAATACGAAAGTAAAATATTATACAGGGTGTCCCAAAAGTGTTGAAGGAGCTGGAAATGAGAGGTAGGTGGGGTCATTCTGAACAACTTTTTCATTTGCAAAAATGTCGTATGGGGCTTCTTTTTTAAATTATTAACGAAAAACACCGACCAATCGCGCGCCACGCGATTCGATCGAGACCACAGCCAATTATAACTCGGGCCTACACTTCTGCCTCCGAGCGCGCGCGATTCTCGCGCTCTGATTGGTCGGTGCTTTTCGTTAATAATTTAAAAATAAAGTCCCATACGACATTTTTGCAAATGAAAAAGTTGTTCAGAATGACCCCACCTACCTCCCATTTCCGGCTTCTCCAATACTTTTTGGACACCCTGTATATCATATCAGATGGTTGTATCGAATGAGTCAAGTATAAGAACGCGAATTTTCTTGATTAACTTTGAAATACGATAATTTAGAATGAACGATAGAATTTTCACACATGATCAGATATTATAATGAACAAAATTTATTTACCTCCGGCAGAATCATCATCTGATCCATTCTCGTCAATTTCAACATAGTTACTTTGTACAATCTTGTTAATCAGAAGTTTGCCATTGCTGATACCTTTGAAGTTAGCTTCCGTGGTGAACATGTCAGTAAGACCCAACTGCAAAAACAAAAGATCAGCAATGTTAAGTAGAAATATCAGACAGCAAGAAGCACACGAAGAACGGGCCTAATTGTGGTATAATTTCTTCTTCTTCTTCATTAGAGTTTTACGTCGCGTCGACTACAAGGTCATTGGCGACGGCTGTATGATTGGGTACTATATTTTATTGTACATGTTGGTTTCTTTCAGGAAATTTATAGTTCTTCTAATATGGTCCTTAACTGTGAGGGCTGTGTTCGGTTTTATGATATACTTTTGTCTTTGAGGTTCAGTTTTTGGGCATTGGTGGTATAATTTCTGTTTCTTTTACGAATCTGAAACAAACATGTTACTTACTTTGTAGAGAACATCATCCAGGGTGGTTTTGTATCGCAGTCTCAATTTTGGTAAATACAATTGCACTTGATTGTCAGATCCTTTGTCTAAGATTTCTGCGATGGTCAGTTTCTTTATATCTTCTTCAAGCTGACTTAAACCATCAACTTCATTTGGAAGCATAATCAACATACTCAATTCGCTTTTCTAAACCAGACATTCATTTATTATTACAGTAATAGTTGTACTAACAACTACGTATAAAATCATACTACGCATTAGTATACAATAACAAATTTTAGTATACAATAGTATACAATTGTGAAACACAGTATACAATAGTAAATCAACGTTTTAACAGTAATTTAATAACGTCGCATTATTTTGTTATCAATTACCTGGAATGGCAGAACAATGAATCGACCATTGTTGCCTGGGACAAATCCATATTTGTAGATACCTGATCTGTACATTATGGGAACCGTTTTGTTGCTAGTTTTACTAACTCTGAACGGTCTCTGTTGTGTATCATCAGGATTGAATGCATTATCCCAAGTGCCCTTGAAATATATTGCGTTTACGAGTACCAGTCCTGTGTTTGCATCCAAGTCAGCTATTCGGGAGAAAACGCTGTTAATGAATCTGATGTAGTTTTAATTCATCTTAAACATGTTCTCTACTCCTTTCATCGTCAATAAAATCTTAACGATTATCTAGAAAGCCAACTCCATCATTTGAGGCAGTTTTAAATATGTTATAAAATTCAACGTTTTGAAATGTTTTCTTCTGCATAGAACCGTCTGCGGGTCTGAGTTTTCCAAATATTTTCGGAAACCATTTGGTACTATTTCATGCTGTTCGCGTTTGGGTCTGCATAGGTATCAATCATTTATCTCCTTTTTCTATAAATATACCGCGATGAGCGAAAACCCGTAAACATGAAGGGTGAACTTAGAAATTTAACTCAACATTGCAATGACCTTAGCATGACCCATTAAATTTGGTTAGGACACAAATATTCACAAAAGTGGCAAAAGTCGAAATTCAAGATAATCAGTTAAATTTGGCATTTCTCAAATATACGAAACGCTATAAAATATACTGCTGTTTTTAGCACGCCACTTAATTCCTTGTTTTAGTGACTAGGAAAATTCACTGAATTGTAAATTTACTTCATCTTATTAATTAGTACCCAAGTGTAAACTACTATAGTTTATGTTAACGTTATTCTGTTTTAAATTATGCTATCTAACTTATCCTAACTTGTAGCTTAAATTTTAATCTGGAGTTATATTCTAGCTTCTGATAGAGAGCCGATGCCACCTTTAATTTTAAACTACTAGACCTAGATGATATTAGTATAATATACTTGTTCATTAGATACGGATGAGTACGTGAAATTTAACTAGTACCAAGAGTTTTCGTAGACTATATTTGTCATTATAACCAACGAAATGCATAGAAAAGGTTAAAAACATTAAATTCTACAAAATGTGAGAGCAACAGTGCCTTCTAAGGCAACGATTGCACTTTTGTGCACGTGTGCTAAGTGCACAATTAGCGATAAAACTTCTATGTAAACGCTAGATAATAGTCGCTTTTTGTTATAACATTTAACCTGTTGAAGAGAACGTAATATTTCAAATTACTAACAAGGACTAATGATGTCCTTGATGTGGCCAGGATGATCCTTAGTAAGATCTCGGATCCAGCTGTTAATGGCTTCTGCAGCGTCATTAGGTTCATGGAAGTTTATGTTATCGGCAGCAGAACGGTAATAAATTTCTGTCACATTACGGTATGAACTTTTAATGGGAAACTCCCGATCGATGAAAAGTTTGTTGGCAAGAATAAGATTACTGTTTTGAATATTCTGTAACGAAACACACGGAACAAGATCAATGGGTATGAATGTAGATTAAATCGTTCGTAGAGACCGATAATTAACACGTACGCTTAAATCGTCGATCAGTGATTGATAACCCTCTAATGTCTGCTTGTCCGTTAACGGAAGGTTTAATACCTGCTTGAACTGACTTTTGGTGTTACCACCAGATCCAGCTGCAGCCATGGAAAGTCCAATGGCCGCGCTTAGCGGGGACAACAAAAGATTGTCGGACGCGGATTGCAATTCGGCCTGGAAAAAGAGACTTGTATTCCTGTAAACGATCTGCCCGCATTGAAATGAACGTTTAACACCTCTCCAGGTTGTAACGTTTGTTTACCTCAAATAGTGCCGTCGAAAATTTATTTATTCCGTCCGCAACGGGATCGATTAATGCAGCTAGCTGGCTGGTAGGCGTCGCCATCGTCATCGCTATTAGAATTAGGCACAAGCCTAAGCCCACGAAACATCCTTTTACTGTAAATATTTATTAATCAGTTAATTGCGGCGCTCTCTTTTATAAGTATACTCGTCAATCACAGAGTAAGGGTCGATGTTAAAATATTGGACCAAAAAGATGGGTCTATTTTATAAAATATACAATTTTATTAGGAATAATGATTTATTTGGTGAACCAGTTGGCTGTGATTTAAGAGTATAATCGTCGTGACACAAAATCCTGACACTTCTCCATGATGACTATACTCGTTAAACACAGTTAACTGGTTAATAAGTAATCAATGAATAGTCATTTATCAACAGGACAAATCGATCGCGTGGTTGTTTGATAATACAAAACGGACTTCAGTATGAAATTTGAATGTTACGTACTGAACCTTTATAAACGTGTAATGTAAGATATATATCCAGTGTGGTTTAGCTTTTAGGAAGCATTAGAATGTGGTAATTTTGTGGTAAGTTTTTAAATGTTTATGTAGAATCGAGAAATAGCTATTTGGAGAACGTTGAAATTGTAGAATTTGAGAAGTTTGGGGATTGTTGAAATTTGACGGCTTGAAAGTTTGTGGAGTTTCGGAACTTGAGCACCTGGAAATTAGGCGAGTCCAGGGATTCAGAATTTTGAGATCTCGGAATTTGAAGTGTTTAGAAATTTTAGAATTTTGGAATTAGGAGAGCTTAGAAATTTGGGGATTTGGGAATTTGAGAGTCGTACTACTTCGCGTATTTGAATATTCAGGGACTGGAGAGTCAACAAATTTATCTAGGGATTTCGTAGCTAGAATTTAGGAACTTGGAAATTTGTAAATTTAGATATTTGAGAAGTTGGAAAGTGCCGAACTAAGAAATTTTGGAGTTTGTAAAATTTGTGGCATTTGAGAATCTTAAATTTTATAGCAGGAAAATTTAACAAACTGGTGATTTGTAAAATTTGGAGTATAGCAATTTGTATATCTGACAACTTACAAACTTGGAAATTCAGAAATTTGATAACTTTTTAATCGACAAATTTTTGGATTTTGATCATTTGAATCTTGATAATTTAAAAACGTTGGAATTCAGAAAAGTGAGCTACAGTAAAGAAACACAAAAGAAATTAAACTAATGAGAAACCAGTAAGGTTAACAGCACACCGTCGAAAAAATGTACAAGGTCCAACTTGTTAGCAGTTTCGTGTCATGCGATGAGAGAGCTTTAAAGTTTGAGTATTTGGAAACCCGTGCATTCTTTGTAGCTCTAAACAGCAACTGTTGCTTATATTTCCAAATTTTCTAGCTTACTTACTTATTACATTATTACATGTAAAAATATCAACTAGGTATTTTACCAATTTCAAAATCTGATAGTATTAAATATCTATGAAGACAATCAGTAACGAAAACTATGCATTGTAATTGACAATTAGAAATGTATTGAATTAAATTGAATCATAAAATTTTAATAAAAAAACATCTTTGTCACCGTACATACACTAGTGGAATTAATTCTGGACACTTTCAAATCTTTCCTTAAATTTCGCACTTAATCAAATTATTTAATATATAATTGTTTATATTTATATTCTAATCAATGTTTTCTAATTTTAGGGCGTAACTATTAATATTATAGCTTGCAATAAAAATATTATGGCATAAATTTAGCGTAGCAGTATATACATATTCTTCCCAAACATGAAACAGAGAATATTTTTATTCAAAGTGTCCAGAATTAATTCCACTAGTGTATTTAAATAGAATCTACTGTTCGATTCATAAAGCGAATAAAAATTATAGTTATCATATTTCTTACTAGCTCAAATGCAAATACCGAAGGAAACAGTAAAATACCAATTAAAAATTTATCTAATATTACATATTTCACATCTAACCACCTTGTCCGTAAAATAAAAACAATATTAAACACCTAAGCATTCTACACTTTTGGTGCAAATCTCGATTATAATGTTCCATAGATAAAAATTTGCAATAAACATTCGAATGACTGATATTTCAGGCGCACAAAATATAAGAAACGTATGAACTTTCAGCTAGCAACAGTCTAACTTGTGTACAAGTAAGTATACTCACAGGTACGCATATTGGAATCTCTCGACAGGATCTGGTACTCCTCTTCAACAGCCGAACGCAAACTGCAAGAAGGACCGACCAACTGGGAATATATAGGACCTTAGTAAACAAGTTCAAAGAAATCTTAGTGGTAAAAGGAACCAGTCTACCAAGGGTAGGTAATAAGGGAACATCCAGCCAAGAAACTCGTTTTCGATTTTTTCTGCGGTCCGAGAACCGAGCATCGTGAATTTTAAAACCGACTGGACCTTGATTAATAAAAAAAATATAAATGCAAGCAGTGGAGATGGTTCAGTCACCTGTACTATCAGCGGTCACTTTACGCTTCGCGTCTTTCCTCGCGGAGGAAATATTCTTCTCTGCTTTTTTATTGCTCGAGATTCAGCGATAGGATAGGTGCATGTCCTATGAAATATGCTATCTTTCGGTATTATACCTCGTATTTATTAATTAACAGCTCGATTAATTCGTACAGCGAGAGTATACGGTTTTTCAAACGCCGATTTTGTTCAAATTTTGTATAATTATGGATGGCGGCGAAAGCAATAATCTTTTTTCACGGTAATTTGCATCTTTTTACAGCGGGGAAGAAATTTATATTTAAATGTTGTAAGGTAAATTTAACCGTTCGAGGATGAAACTAGTAATGCATTTTAGTTTGTTGGAAAAACGCCTGGTTTCAGAGTCGAGTATTCTAATTTGTTTCTGTACGCTTTTATTTACTCTTAAAATTTTATTAAAATGTTAATATCCTCCAACCCAAAGGAGTTACAATTAAATGCGATATATTTCATCTGATTAAATTTTCTGTGACGCTCCATTTTTCGTTCTGCATCTTATCTTCAAAGTAGTATATTGGAAATTTACAATAAGTTTGCAATGAAGGCGATATACAGGGTGTATTAAAAGTTTGAACTTTCTCAGACAATTCACTTTGTATGAAAAGACGTTTTAAAGCGGTAAAGTTATTAGGCATAGAAATGTAACCTTCTTTTTGTTCCAGAAGAAAAATTAATGGTAGATTCGTGGTTAACCAAAAAATTTCAAATGTATTCTACTCTTGATATCTCAAGAACGAAAAATAGAATATTCATATGTATTACATTATTGTATCAAATTGACTTAAATGGACATTACTCAACCACTTTGTATTTCAACTATTTCTGTATAATTCTTATTACAGAAAATTTTATTGCAAAATTAGTTTGCCCTTGAAAAATATCATAGCGATTGATTACTCCACGGCGTTACGTTTCTAGGATCAAAAGTATAGTCTTAAATTGATATAATAGTTTATAATATTGACAATAATATAGACTGTTATAAGTCAATGGAAATGGGAGGTAGGAGAGGTCATTCTGAACAACTTTTTCATTTGCAAAAATGTCGTATGGGGCTTCATTTTTAAATTATTAACGAAAAACACCGACCAATCAGAACGCAAGAATCGCGCGCCACGCGATTCGGTCGCGACCACGGCCAATTATAACTCGGGCCTATACTTCTGCCTCCGAGCGCGCACGATTCTCGCGCTCTGATTGGTCGATGTTTTTCGTTAATAATTTAAAAATGAAGCCCCATACGACATTTTTGCAAATGAAAAAGTTGTTCAGAATCATCCCACCTACCTCCCATTTCCGGCTCCATCAACACTTTTGGGACACCTTGTATAGTCTTGATTTGAAGATTCCAAGTTGATCTTAAAATGATCTAAAAATTGAACTTTTATATCAGAGTAAAGATTCTCAAGCGCCTTCCCTTAAACAGAACAATTTTTGTAAAATGGTCTTCCCGTAAAATACTTACAAAAGTTTTTCTATAAAACCATTTAAAAGTTTCTATATAAAGGCAACGAGTTACTCGAGATAGTTCACACTTTTAGGACACTCTGTATGCAAGAGCATTCGAAACATAAATGCAACGTCGCATAAATTTCCTTTATCCATTTTTTTCGATGAAGGTTTGTAAGTGTTCTTGTTTTAATCAGTTTTAATAAAAGATAAAAGTCGGCGGAAGAAGGAGAAGGAAGACAAGGACATCATGAATGGAGAAAACATCGATGCAGTCGGAATTTTGTTGTTTTTTCAAATCGTTGAACATTACAAGGATTTTTAATTGTATATTTTTTCGTCGTTTCGAAGTGGCGCGACTTGGGATTTTTCAAAATTGTTACTCTTGTTGTTTACTGTAGTTATGCATACTCTGAGCGAATCCTGTGTTTCCAAGGTCACGCACTCGACTTGATATTAATATGTCGTCGATCTTGCAATAAATAAATGCATATGTAAGGACATACGTGTCCATACTTGGCAAATAAATGTTACCACTTTTTTATACTGATTTTAAAATGTACAGTCATGGACAAAATTAAGTGGACATTGCAGAAATGTAAAAAATTTTTTGTTTTGTTACAATGTTTTAAATAAATTTAAAATGTAGAACGTGAAATGCTTTTGTAGCCTTCAAAAAACATTTATTTAATGTATATAATTGTGCAATAAAGTTTTGATTTATACGTATTGTTAGTTAAAGTAAATTAACCTTTTGTTATTTATGATACCTGTCCACTTAATTTTGTCCACCACTGTATATAACACGATTAATTTAGCGAGTAGTAGAATTACAGAAATACGCTTCTCGCGTTAAGGCGAACCATTTGCTATTATCTTCTATGTCCTTGTGGGTTGCAACGAAACCTTGTTTAATTATCTTCTTATCACATTCACATAATGCGACGTTCAGTTTAGATACATTTAATTATTAGCAAAATTACAGTAACGCAATTAAAGAAGTTTCATAGAATTCATGAACAATGCATCTTGAATTATAATATATTGATTAGGTGTCCAATGCTGTTATAGAATTATTTTGCAATCTTATGTACGAGATATTTCATGGAAATAATTAATACTATAATCAAAATTAATAACTGCAGTTTCTATTAATATAAATCTTGAGGAACGTGTGCTAAATTTCGACACTTCGTTAAAAAGCGAAGCGATATTGTTACGAAAAAATGTTGTTAAAGCTGCAAGTAGAAAATGAAATTTTCATACTGATCCAGAGTTAACATTTATCTCATAAATACTTATAAAGTATTTAACAACATTTACTTACTTGACATATGTATACATTATCATTTCATGAGTACTTTCAACTATGTTACGACTTTCCCTGAACAGAATCGGTAATTGTCTGAAACAGCTATAGTAACTTATTTGTGATCTGCAATGCAAAAATTATTTGAGAAAATAATTTATATTTTACTTTATCTGTAGGTTCGAAAATGTATTTTTTTTGTTTTCTCCGCTAACAGACAACAGTTACCTGACAACAGCACTTTATTTCCTCCTATCATAAGAAATATAATTGTCAATAATTTTGTTAGTACGTTATATAACGTAAAAGAAATAGTTAGGACATAATTACTATTCGTCGACATACTTGAACCACGTACTACACTTCAAATTTTGTTACAATTGAGAAGGTGAATTGTTTAAAACCTTTTTACTCCAATGATTGTATCAGGTGTACATTTCGAGTATGTACTTCTGTGAATTCAGTATTTAATTCCATAGTGCGTTCTACCTTTTGTTAGGATAAAATATGAGTGGTATCAATTTACTTATGAATATCATTTCCTAATGAATATTAACACCAAGGAAAGATTTTCTCGTTCTTGTGTCTTATCATGATGGCAATGGAGGCAGTAATACAAATTAACAGGTAAGGAACTTTTCAAAGTGGAATAAGTCGGGTTTTATGGACACTGTTTAGTATAAAATGAAGCAAAAGCTTTGGAAGGTTGTAAAATTTTATTCAAATTCGAACAGGTGATTTTAAAGAATATAATTCTTTTCTTCGTGCTCATGGCACAGTATAATTTTAACAACATTATGATGGTGCCTGTTTCTCTTGCAACAATTACTTATAAATTTGTTGATTACTAAAAATGAATTGTCAAAACATCATAATTATACCGTTTTTAAACCAACAGATACGTAATACACATAGAAATGCAAGTGTCTGACACAAATGGCAATGTTATATACCTCACTCTCGTTATATTGCCAGGGGCAAATTATGTAAATACACAGAATGTCTACGTAAAAACAATAAAATACGAATTACGTATGACAATTTCCCCAGTTGGCAATATAAAAACAGTTTCCTATATATGAAAAAGTAATGACACAGTTTTTACATTGCAGGTTCGATAACATGGCCGCTGAGTAACGTTACGAGACTCCAATCGTATACCGTGCGCTTTACCACTTTGAGAACAGCGTAGAAGAATGGACGATTAACATCGAGCATCTTGGGTTTACCAATCACGCTAAGTCTTAGCTCCACATCTAAAAAGGAGTAATTGATACCATTAATTCGTCAATGCATTTGTGTTATAAATGTGAAAATACAAAATTAAGTAGTTAATACGATTTATCATTTCCCATAAGTTTTCATGTCATCCATTGAACACTATTTGTAGCAACGTTACAGCCCCTGAGATGAAAGCGCGCGAAATTCAAAATGTGTAACTTGAATTGATCGGTAAATCGTTTAGTTCTCAATGGCTTGCAATATTATGAATAAATTAATAATTAACATTAATTATTATATACTATAATTAACATGAATTAATAATTTACATCGTTGGTCTCATTAACCATCATTTGGAGCAATGTTACAGCCTCTGAGATTAAAGCGCGCGAAATTTGAAATGTGTAACTTGAATTGATCGGTGAATCGTTTAGTCCTCAATAGCTTGCAATATTATGAATAAATTAATAATTAACATTAATTATTATATACTATAATTAACATGAATTAACAATTTACATGGTTGGTCTCATTAACCATCATTTGTAGCAATGTTATAGTGCCCTGGGATTAAAGTGCGCGAAATTCGAAATGTGTAACTCGAATTGTTCGATAAATCGTTTAATTCTCAATAACTTATGAATAAATTCATAATAAATATTAATTATTATGTACTATAGATAATACGAATCAACGATTTACATCTTTGGTCCCTTTTTGAACATTCAAATACGAAAGTAAAATATTATATACCCTGTCAGGTGAATGTATCAAATAAGTTAGGTACAAAAACGAATACTATTTTGAATAACTATGTGATGACATAACTTTCTTAATCGTCACAAACAATGAAGATACATATTTACCAACACCAGTTTCAACATCTGTTCCATTTTCGTCCACTGTGATAGAGGCAGAATGTTGAACACGATTAACCCTAAGTTTGTCATCGGTGATAGTGCTGAAATCAGCATTTGATTCAAACATATCTTTCACTCCAATCTGTCAAAATACGATGCAATATGAAGCAATGACAATATAAAGAAGTAGCATAGCAACGGAATAATTTTTGTTGCTTCGATATACAGGGTGTCCCAAAAGTGTTGAAGGAACCGGAAATGGGAGGTAGATGGGGTCATTCTGAACAACTTTTTCATTTGCAAAAATGTCGTATGAGGCTTCATTTTTAAATTATTAACGAAAAACAGCGACCAATTAGAGCGCGAGAATCGCGCGCGCTCGGAGGCAGAAGTGTAGGCCCGAGTTATAATTGGCCGTGGTCGTGATCGAATCGCGTGGCGCGCGATACTCGCGTTCTGATTGGTCGGTGTTTTTCGTTAATAATTTAAAAATTAAGCCCCGTTCGACATTTTTGTAAATGAAAAAGTTGTTCAGAATGACCCTACCTACCTTCCATTTCCGGTTCCTTCAACACTTTTGAGACACTCTGTATAATAAGTAAACACGTTACGAACGTCGAAGAGAGCAGCATTGAGTTCCAGTTTGCTTTGGATCTTGAATTTTGGTAAATACAATTCTATGGCATCTATGGATGCCGTCTTAAAGATATCTGAGATATTCGTTTTCGTTAAATCTTGTTCCAGCTGAGGCAAACCATCGACTTTTTGCGGAATCACAATCAGCATGAACGTGTAATCTCCCTAAACAATTTATTTATTTATTCCTATAATAATAGTTGCATTAACAACTAAGTTTATAATAAAAGAGTATAGCAGACAACAGTATATAATAATATATAATACTATACAATAGTTGGAAATTACAGTATACAATGGTGAACCACAGCCTAATACAGTGTACAACAATAAATCATAGTTTTAGCAGTACATTAATGACGACAACGATACATACCTTGTATGGTAGAATAATGAATTCTGCATTATTTTTGCTTTCGATGTAACCGTATCTGCAGGGGCAAATTATGCGCATTGTGGAGACTGATTTAGTACTACTTTTATTAATCCAGAATAGTCTTTGTTGAGTGAACTTAGGATTGAATTTAAATTTCCACTCGCCCTTGAAATGCATTCCACTTGCAAGTATCATGCCTACTTTTTCCTCCAAATCAGCTAGTCGAAAAAAAAAATACTGTACACGAATCTGAAATAGCTTTATTTCACCTTAAATATATTCTCCAACTCTTTCATCATCAATAAAATCTTAATGATTATTTAGAAAGTAAACTGCATCATTAGAAGGATTTTTAAATATGTTATCAAATTTAACGTTTTGAAATGTGTTCTTCTACATAGAACCGACTGCGTGTCTTAATTTTATAAATATTTTTGTAAAACCTTTAATACTATTTAATTTTGCGCATGTCCATGCTGTTTGCGTTTGCTGCATCAGTATCCACCATTTATCTCTTTTTTCTATAAATATATCGCTATGACCAAAATCCGTAAATATGGAGGGCGATCTTAAAGATCAAATATAACTCAACATTGCAATGACCGGTCGCCGAAATATTAGTACATCCTGAAGTATCCTAAAGGCAGTCGAAACATTAGTACATTCTAAAACAATAATTACATTAAGTTTGATGAGGTTAGAGCACACGAATATTCACAAAAGTTACAAAAGTCGAATTTCGAGACCATAAATGGGTTAAACTTGACATTTCACAAATATACAAAACTGTTTTAAATTATGCTATTATTATATAACCTACTCTAACTTGTACAATAGATTAGAGTTATATCTCAGCCTCCAGTAGAGAGCCGACCACATTAACTTGAATTACAAATTACTGAAATTCATTATGGTCGATTTTTAAGTTCACACGTTTTTATACTATTTTTATGACCTCGCAATTTATAGACTAGATGATATTAGTATAATATACTTGTTTATTACAAACGGACGCGTTCGTCAAATTCAATTTAATAGCACCAAGAATTTTCGTCGAATATATCCAACATTATAACCAAAAAAGTGTATAGAAGATATTAAAAATGTTAAATTCTACAACATGTGAGAGCAATGATGCCGTCTGCTTAGTTCATAATTAACGATAAACCTTCCATGTAAACTTTCGATAATAACTAAAATGTTATAATATTTCAAATTACTAACATGGGCTAATAATGTCCTCAACGTGACCAGGAGGATCCTTAGCGAGATCTTGAACCGATGTGTTAATAATATTTGCTGCATCCTTAGGATTATGGAAATCTACACTGGTAAGATTAGTTCCAAAGTAATCTAGTAAAAACTGATAGTAGGCCGTTTTAACAGTAACATTCCGGTTGATAAAAATACTGCTGATAATATTAAAATAAATAGTATTCTGCAACGAAATGCACGAGTTACCATTAATGTTTGTAAAAGTCAGTTGAGTCTTTTGGAGGGGCAGACATCAATACGTACATTTAAATCAGCGACAAAAGCTGCATAACCTATTGCAAGATCAGAATCTAGTGGCGGAATGTGCAGTGCACGTTCTAACTGACTTTTGGTCTCACCTGCGGATCCAAACGCAGCCATTGCAAGAGTAATATCCGCAACAGTCGGAGACCACACAAGATTTTGAGCCTTATATTTTAGTAAGGGCTAGAAAATGAAGATTTATTTTCCTGTAAGCAATCTATTCATATAGAAGCAAAGATTTCAGATTTCCCAAAGTTGTTGCGACGTTCTTTTACCTGAAACAGTGCCGTTGCGAAGTGATTTATTCCACTTGAAACGAGCTCCACATGCGGTGGACCTATTTGGCCCTCAGGCGTTGAATCCGCCATAACTGCCAGAATTAGGCACAATCCCACGATGCTTACCTTCACTGTATTATTTGTCAACGAATAATCAATTATCGACATGGCAGTACTGATATTTGATCAAAATACAGAATAAACTTCGAAGGTTCAATGTCACTTGCTATGCTTTTATAAACGTGTCATGTAAAATTTACATGCACCGTTTTTCAGTTTTTCGAAAGTATTCGAGTGCAGTACTTTTCTGGCACAGTTTTAAAATGCTTACGTAGAATCAAGATTTAGCAATTTGGGGAGTCGAGATTTGAGGACTTGGGAATTTCGGGGATCGGTGCAATTTGAATAATTGAAAACTTGTGGAACTCAGGAACTTGAGGCTTTGGAAATTAGGGAGCTAAGAAATTCGAGGGATGCTTAGAAATTTGTAAATATTGCGATTTTAAGTATTTAAATATTGGGAATTGAAGATTTTATAAATTTTGAGATTTGGGAATTTTGAAACATTAAGAATTCAGGAATTTGCAGATTCTAGAAATTTAAAATTTGGGAATTTTGGAAATTAGAAATCAGGAAATTTAAAATTCCGAAATTCTGAAAATTTTGAAATCTGCGAATTTGGGAATTTGAGAATTAAAAAATCTAAAAATTTAGAAATTTCCGAATTCAGAAATCTTAGAGATTCTGAAATGAATGACGTATGAGACACTTTAGAGCTTTAGAGGAAAATTGAAGACTTTGGGGATTTGTAAACTTAGTGTTATAGCAATCTTATAAATATATTTGAGTGTTTACAAACTCAAAAAATCGGAAATTTAACTTTGTAATTGGCAAACTGATGGATTTTGAAAATTACAAAAATAATAACCTGAGAAGTTAGAAATTTATGAGTTCAGGAACATAAGTAACAATAAGAAAACGCAAGAAAGATTAAAATCATACAGAACAAGGAAGATTTATAGTTTGGAGTTGTAAAGAATGCACACAGTCTAACTGGTTGTAAATGCTCGGAGTAGGAGATCACAAGGATTTCCTGTTAGGCTGTTTATTACCTCAATGAAGTAAAATTTTTATGAGTCATTTGATGAGACAGCTTTAAAGTTAGAGTAGGTGAACTCACATCTATTCCTTCCAGTTTCAAACAGTAATTTATGTTCAAATTTATAAATTTTCTGACATACTTCATTACATTATTATATACAGATATATCACCGAAGTATTTCACCACATTCAAAATCTATCAGTATGGAATATTATCAAATGTAAAAATAAAATGTCAATTGTAATAATGAATCTCGTAAACTGTCCACTGTCATTAGCTATCAGCAGTGCATATCGATAATTAAATTACATCATCAAATTTTAATAAAAACATAGATCATTATTGTACGTTTAAAAATAATCTGCTGTTCTATACCCAAAATTAACACTAGAAGTACCGGTATTAAATACATGCTTACTTCAAAACTGAAAATAAAGTAGAAAAATAAATAAATAAATATTGCAGTATCACATAACATATACAACCATTCATTAGCTCAATAAAACGTGACCGACATTTTGACAAAAGGACGGCAATCAAATTTTGTAATAAAAAATACCAAACCCGAAACCAGTCATTTTGACTGGTTGGTAGTTCTAGTGTTAATAAATATAATGGTTCTCAAATTTTTTCTTAGCACAGATGCAAACACTGAAGGTAACAGTGAAATAAAAACAATATTAAACATTTTAGCATTTCATCTGCACTTTCAGTACAAATTTCTGTTTGAATGTTCAGGTGTTAAAAGTTTGCAAGAAATTTAACACTAGATTTACGGAACCCGTCAAAATGACGGATCTTAGATTTCTTATTTTTAATTGCGAAAATTATTATAAAGTTTATGTCAAGGTGCATGTTAAGCTTCGTCGAGATAACGAATCGTTCTATAAACTGATATAGGTTAAATCCATTATTTCCTTATTTTTATGGTTCATCTTCAATTTAGACATAAGTCGTCATTAAACGTCCGTAAATGTAGTGTTAAAAATGAATGATATATCAGGTGAACAATATATTGGAGACGTATAAAGTTTCAGGTAGCAACAGGCTCCTTGCCGGTGTTCGCCTGTGTAGAGGTAAATATACTTACAGGTACGCATATTGGTATGTCCCGACAGGATCTGGTATCCTTCTTCAATGGTCATACACAAGTTATATGAGGAACCGACCAACTGGGTATATATAGGACCATGGCAAACAAGTTCAGGAAAATCTTAGCGCTAAAAGGAACCAGTCTACCAAGGGTACGTAATAAGGGAATAACCCGGCAAGAAACTCGTTTCCGATTTTTTTCTGCGATCCGTGACTCGAGCATCGTGAATTTTAAATCCGATTGGTCCTTGATTAATAAAAAGAATATAAACGCAAGCAGCGGAGATCGTTCAGCCTCTTCTACAGTATAGTCAACGATCACTTTCCTCTTCGCTTCTCTCCTTGCACAAGCAACATCCTCGCGTTCCTTTTTATTACTCGGGATTTAACGCCGGGATAAATGTATGACCCGTGAAATAGGCTACTATATTTCATATTTATTAATTACTAATTAACAACTCGATTATTTGTTACAGTGGCAGTATACGACCTTCGAGACACCGATTTCGTTCAAAAACTGAAATGACTACAATCTGAAATACTAAGAACAGTAGTTGTGGTAATTCAGAAACGACGACATACGCAAGGATCTAAAAATCCCAACAGTTATGGACGAAATAAACAGATATGCTAAGAAATATAAAGAAAGAGTCAAACTAATCAACTAGCTGCGGAATTGCACATAATCCGTGCTAGAAGAAGATTAAGAAGGCTACATCCAGTTGATATTTAAATTAATACCACATAATACAATAAACACGTTGCGGTGGCACTTCAATGGAATCTGTCACCTACATGCTATGTAACCCGCACCCTATATATTAATTTACCAAATGTCCAATGGACAAATTGTAAAGGAACATTTAAAATAAAAAAAAAAAATGATTTCGTTCAAACCTTGTGTGATTATGGAGGTTCAAAGTAAAAATCCTCTTCGACCGGAAATCCGTAAGTTCGGTATGTTATATTAAGGGGTAACGCCGCTGTAGAATTTTGAAAAAATCGAATTTCTTTTTTGCTTAAATGATGCTATATTATGTGTAGAATATGTGAAAAATGTTCTGCAATCATTTGCAGTGTGCTGTTCATGCAGGATAAAATTTTAAACGCGTTTCTCTCGGAACCACTTTTTTTCGAACTGGCCGAACCAATAACTCGAACAGTTTTCAACTAATCGACTTGAAATTTTGTGGAGAGGTGTAAAATAACATAACTCAGTGAACATCTTACGGATTTTTTGATTAATCAACCACTTCATTTTTTATTAACAATTTAATGCTCAATTCTCTGACATTTTTCCCAAATTTTCCTTCATATCGACACCAAATTAACAATTCTTAATATTTTTTAATTTCCGTACGATGTTCCGTAGACAAGGATATATAATAACAGAAACTTTTGGATTTTTTATTTTAGTACCATTTGTTAATGAGAAAAAGGTTCGGCCAGCAGCCCACTAAAGAAAAGATGTTATTACTTGCTAGCACTTGCAGCCGCCATTTTTAATTCCATTTATTTGAAAAAATTCTCAAACCATCTTCAAAACATATGTAATAAAGCTCTTTTGTCCCTGACTTCATACCTTGTATGGTTTTTACTTAAAAAATTCCCGAAAATCACCTTTCTTTCTGTCCTCTGGAGTGGCGTTACCCCTTATAATGTCATAGTGCATTATACTTTTTACGAAATGTACGAATATACTGTTTGTTGTGGCTGTTTCTGTTAATACTAAGCACCAGTTGAAACGAGTACGTGATCGTCCACCATCAGAGGGTGCAACTGGTCATCAAACACTTATCGGTGATCTTGTTGCGATGGAGCGTGGAGGGGTACCAGACAGGAACCAGTTCGTCGCACTTCCGTTCAAGGTAATTTAACAAAGGAATAATATGCAACATAGATATAATTACATCAATTTTTTAGGTGGACGAATTAAGTATGGTAAGATCGATGCCAAATAACCTCAATGATATATGCCAACTCAATGAAATTTGCCAAACATAAGCTGCATTATGGATATCATAAACATGGCGTCTACTTGTGGTCTATAACTTTATTCACCAAATTACAAATTCCAAAAGAAAATCAACCAAGAACATGTGTTATGCGTTTACAAATTTCGAAGCGAACATCACAGGACGGTTCAAGGTCATCAAAACAATTAGAAGTATAATACGTTACCTTAAGTTATAGTACATTATCTCATAAGTTTCGTTGAAACCACTTTTATCTATCGTCAACACTCGTTGAATTATTCAAGTAGACATAGGTGAAACAGCCACTCTATATGTATAACGCATACATATATTCGCATACATGCACTCACATGTACACACACGTCCACGTATTAAGTATATATATTTTTTCAAAATATTTCTTCCACATAATAACTTGCACAAATTATTCGGAGATGCAAATTTTTGGAAAACCAGTTTAGCTTATTTTAGGACGTCGTGTTTTTTTGCAGTTTAGGCTGTTGGGGTGTCTGCGGGTTTTTTATTCGCGCCACTTAGACTGCAATGCATCTAAATTTTATTTAATTCGACAGGGACCGGTTTTTGCGCGTATAAGGCGTGCAGGATTCTTCAAAAATTTGGGAGTTTGTACAATGGAGGATACGAAAAATCCGGAAATTTATACAGCTCACGCAGCGAATATTTACGATTCTCTTACATCGCGATGAACGAGTGGTAGAACCTGTTTCTCTATGCATATCGTCATTTTCTTTATGGAAATCTAGCAAGCTGGTCAGTGTACTGTTGTCGGTGCATTGCGATCAGTTAACCGTGCAGTTCATAGATGGCTACAGCGTTTTCAGGAGCGTACATTAATGAATAAGTAAAATTCTCGAAACGAAGGAACGAAAACGATCATCGTTAATCTGGATAACAATTTCGCGTAGCGTTAGCCAATCATGGGTTCAAACCAATCGTCGCGGGTTTCTTTTGAATTTTATTCACACGTGTACAATTTCGAGCTTCGTTTGCGTACGATACATTATAATTTTAAGTAAATCTTTTTTTATCGAGCCATTACCAAGGTCAAACGATACTTTATTTTTATTATAACCGTGTAGTACGTTCGAGCTACTATATATTGTCGCTAAGGGACGAAAATAACCACGGTTAGTCCCAGAACGGTACGGAAAGGCGGTAGCTAAACAAGAATTAAAGTACCGTATGAAGGTGGGACAAGAACAAGCAAAAGGAAAGGAACGAGGGTGGTGGTCTGCCGGAACCTGGAATGAAATTAGTCTCTGGCAATAGAGATTATGTAACCTCTCTTCAAGGTGTACTTCAAAACAGTCGCTGCTTTTTGCGCCGGGAATGGACAAGAATATAATCTAACGATGTTGCTGTTCTTTCTGCCATCATCTTCCTTTTTTGTCATCAGCAGGTTTTCGTTTTATGTAATATTTTTTTATGGCTTATTATTGTAGGTATATGTATTTTTACAGCTTATAATAATAGTTATTATTATTCCACTGTAGTTTGTGTATTTTACTTAGTAATTTTTTACTATATTTTACCTGTGTATTCTACGAGTAAAATATATCATATGATTCGTTTATGGCTTACAATTGTACATATATGTATTTTTACAGCTTACTATAATAATAGTTATTATTACTCCACTGTAGTTTGTGTATTTTACTTAGTAATTTTTACTATATTTTATCTGTGTATTCTACGAGTAAAAGATATTATAAGATTTGTTTATGGCTTAGAAGTGTACGTATATGCATCTCTAGAGCTTATTATATTAATAGTTTATTATTCCACTGTAGTTTGTCTGTGTATTTTACTTGGAAATGCATCCACTGATGTAACAAACGCGAGACAAACAAAAATAAAGGGTTATGTTAATTCGATACTTCAGAAATTTAATTTGATGATTTATTATAGGTTTTTCCTGTTTGCAATTTCAGTTATTTTTTACTGATCATAACCACGTTTAGATCATTTAATTCTTATACTTCATTTTTAAGTTTGCTATTTTGCTATTTTGCTATTTTGCTATATTGCTATTTTGCTATTTTGCTATTTTGCTATTTTGCTCTTGCTTTGTATTGCTTTGTATTGCTATTTTAAAGTGTTGTTTGTTATCTTACAAGGCTCAATTAAAGTATTACTTTAATTTAAATTGGTTAATATATAACATTATAACAATTCAGTTTCATCTCCCATTTTGTCATGTTAAGTTGTTATCTTAGATTGTAATGTAACCATTTAAACTATCATTTTACATTGTTATTTACTACTTTAAATTGTAATTTCAAATTGTAATTTGCTATTTTAAATTGTAATTTTAAATTATTACTTAAAATTTACTGCATGTCACATTTAAAGATTTGCACATTTAATCTGTTAGTTGCAAGTATAATTTACTATCTCAAACGATTAAATTAAATTATTATTTTATATTATTAAAATATCACAGTGGGTTAAATTAGATCTCATATTTTATATTTCAATTTGGTATTTTTAATTATTAGTTTAAGTAGCTTCTCATTATTCCAGATTATTATTTTACTCCCTTAATATGTGACATTATATTTGTGTAATATTTCTATTTCACCGTTAAATCCGTTAATGTAAATTGCAATTTGAATCTATACTCATATATCGTAAATGATATTTAATTTTTTATTTCATCTTTCAATTTGCTGTCTTTATCACTTTAAATTGCTAGTTCAAACTATCAGTACACCACATCATGATAAATGAGTTTCTATTTCATCTTAAAAGATGTCTTATGTTATCTTAAATTGCAATTACATATTTAAAATTGTCATAGACTCTTTCGAGTGATTTAAGACCATTAATACATCACATTACGATAATATAATGTTTCCATATCAGCCTCAAGTATATTCGTTACTCAATCAAACAACTGTTAATTCAAACTTGGTTACGTACAATGTACGTGAGCATCTACGAAAATGCCCATACGTTTAGCATCATTGAAATATGTATACTTCAATCGAATCGTTCTTAAAACTTCCGAGCACACATTTCGTAAATATACGTTTACCAAAGATTAAACGATTTGAAATCCAACGTGAGGATAAAACACGCATACACAATTACGAAATAGAACACCATCTGTAACGAAGATGCGCAGTCATATTAGGAGAGGCGTACATATTAATTTTACCATATAATTCTATTCTTATCCGTTCTTCCTTTCTTTCTACGGAAGACGTGTACGTTCTTTTATTTATAAAAAAAAATTTCGAAACAATGGATCACGGAGCATTGGCTGCAAGGTATCGGAACAAGTGGGTCGGCACTGGTGGTTGGCGCTCGTTCCCTTTCGACGAGATGTAATGCAACACCAGTGTTCCTCTTGTCTCTTAGCCAAATTGTTTTTCGTTTTGCGGTAACTCAAGTTCCTTGCTCGTACGTGCACACTATGAACTCGCTTTCGTTCCTTCGATGTTTAACTTTTCTACGACCTTGTAGAATATCACTCGTTCGCTAATGTATTCATTCGTCACGTCCCGTACACGTGGGTGGCGATGACCTTCTAACAACGCTTCCTTTAAAATTTCTTCGATTTCAACTATGCGCGAACGTCGTTCGGAGACTGTATCCTAATTTCGGTACACGGGTGAAATTTTTATCAATCGAGAGTCTGGTGAGTCGAGCGGATTAATAGATCCACATTCCAATCGGCTGCCAACTTACCGGGTACGTGCACGGGAACATATCTTCAAGGTTTACTTGTACTTATTATATTAACAAATATTTTATATCTCGCTGAGAACTGCTTTCCGATATTTTAAGTTTCTCTGACAACTACTTCTGAACCTTCTAAATCACCCCGAGAACTAATTCTGAATCTTTTAAATCTCTCTGAGAATCACTTTTGAATTATTTGGAGTCGTAAATTTTGAACGTTGTCTAATGTTATTTCATTTAATATTATTCATACGTTGTTTTTATTTCTAATGTTAGATATAAGTTATTCTAAATATTCCTTGATGCTGTGTTAAATAGTTGCTTACTGTGACTTAATATATTCTCTATCTGCTTTCTTCAAAAAAATAAACTGTGTTTCATATCATTTCTCGTGAAAAATTGAATGTTTCTATTACAGAGAAGATTACCATATAATTTGACTACGAAGTAGAGGTACAGTGGCTATGGAGTAGATCTACATATGACTTAACTGTGGAGTACATATACAGATGATTTGGCTGTGGAGTAGATGTACAGATCATTTGGCTGTGTAGTGGATGTACATATGATTTGACTGAGAAGTAGATCTACAAATGATTTGACTATGAAGTAGATGTACACATTATATGGGGTAGATCTACCCCAATAAGAGTATGGAGTAGAGTATGGAGTAGATCTACACATGATTTGACTATGGAGTAGATCTACATATAACTACAGAACAGATCCATAGATGATTTAACAGTGGAATGGGCCTACGAAAGCAGATCATTTGACTATGAAACAGCTTTATGAAAGTAGATATTTAGATGTATCTACTCATGAAATAGCCCTGTGAAAGCAGATAATTTGACTATAAAATAAATCTACGAAGCACATGCTTTGTCTAGAGTATATCTCTACGAAAGTTTGACTACGAAGTAACTTCATCAAAGCAGAAAAGACTAAGTGACTCCACGGCAGATGATTTACCTACGAAATAGCTTTATGAATGCAGATGATCTTCGAAATAGATCTATGCAAGCAGATGATTTTCCTACGGATTATCCCGACGGAAGCAGACGATTTGACACTCGAGTAAACCTACACAGCAGATGATTCGTCAGAGTACCGGGTGCATCGGACATATTACGAAATGGCAAACACTAATTGCTCATAGATACAGTTTAGTGGTACAGACCGTGCAGCAGATGTTTTTGCTACCA
The DNA here is from genome assembly GCA_947623535.1 of Coelioxys conoideus. Taxonomy (NCBI): domain Eukaryota; kingdom Metazoa; phylum Arthropoda; class Insecta; order Hymenoptera; family Megachilidae; genus Coelioxys; species Coelioxys conoideus. The sequence goes on along the minus strand of OX392451.1, from coordinate 9,844,346 downwards.
AACTTGAAGAGGATTGTCAAAGAAGCTGATGTAACAGAGCGGGGAAAGGTGGATCTGAACGTCGAAATATTTCGTTATTATGTTGTGTTGTGCGTAATTCAGCGAGCGAGCCAAATCTCGAGTCCAGAGAGATGAGTCAAACCTCAAGGCTCCGTTCGTTCCGTTCGCTTCGTTTCGCTTTGCTTCGTTGGGTCGATGTTGGCCCGGTTTATCTCCGGCCAATCCCGAAATAATCTTAGATTCGGTCTCTCCTACTCTTACTTCGGCGTCTGTCTTCTAAGGCCTCGCCGCCTCTTTCTTGTCCTGTCTTCTTCTTCTTCTTCTTCTTCTTCTTCGGCGTCGTTTGTCCGCAATCGTACGACCGACTTTAACGAAATAATACGTACGCGGTGGAATTTTGATAATATGAATCACGTGCCTTCTTTCGAGCAACCGTCGACAGCCATTTTTCTTCGGATCGTTTGCGCGGATCGAATGATTCATGCTTTTCGAGACGCAACGTGCACACCTGCAAACCCTTTCTAAGTAATTATATGGAGCAGACATTGAAACGTGTAAATTACCAATATCGAATGCAAATTGTAGAATTATTCCTGTTTGCCGGTGTTTATATGTTTTATACGATTCGTGAGGAGAGATGATTAGGGATCTCAGTTTTTATGTGGCCATATTTTGGGAGACGTGGTTGAATGCACCAGTTCTTCAGGGTTTGCCAACTAAGTTTATGACATAACTTAATGTGCAATTATGTAATTTGTAAGGCATTCAAATTACGGAAAAGTTTTCCGTGAAACGATACTAATTTTGTTGAATCGGTTTGTTGCAGTTTGCCTTTCAGTGTAGGAGAATGATTTATTAACGTTGCATTTGTGTCGGTTATGTTCGTAAAGAATCAAGTGTATTATATTTATAAATGAATCAAATGTATGGAATTTATAAATGAGTCGCTTGTATAATATTTATAACCAAATTAAATATAGGATGCTTATAATTGAAATAAATATGTAGTACTTGTAATTTAACTAACTGTATATTTATGATTAAATCAAATGCACGTATGAGTAATTGTAGCAAATGTTTTATGTTCATTCACGTATGTAATATTTATGATTTAATAAAATTTACAACATTCATAATCATTAAAAAATAAATAAGAATTAAATGTGTATTATTTATAACTGAATTAAATAAATAATATTTATACTTGAATTGGACACAGAATATTTATGATTTCATAAAATTTATATTATTTATAATAGAATTAAATGTATAATATGTATAATTGAATTATATGCATTATTCAATAAAATGTATAATATTTGTAATCGAATGAAATGTATAATGTTTATAAATGAAACAAATATATACTGTTTATAAATTAAATAAATTTATTATGTTTATAAAAATGTCAGATATACAATATTTATATTGAACTTAAATATACAACATATATAGTATTTCTAATTGATTTGTACTGCAAGGCACTTGTCATAAAAAAATGATTTACAATGGACAAATTGCATTGAGTTTGATAATACAACTAATTACAACAGTTTTCTTCTTTTAATTAAAACAACGTCCTTAATATAAAAATATGTTTACCAAATTTTATATAAATTGTAATTGCATACAAATTTTGAGTGACCCCATTAAAAATATTTTGTAGCATGATGAAATACTTAGAAACAAAAGTTATGAAAACTAATTGCGTACAAAAGCTATTAAGAATTATAATAATATTTTTATTTACATTTACTAACATTAACTCCTGTAAAAACAATTTGTTAATACATAAAAGGCAATCTTTTAAGAAATGGCACTTATAGCATTATGTCCACTTTTTCAATTAAAATAAAGTAGGTGAATGAAGTATTAAAGAATAAAAATCTACTAGTTCCTTTTCGTTTCTTACTGTGCAGAAAAAAGGAAAAATGATTAAATTATGGTTAAGTTTACAAACTTTAATAAGAAAATGAAAGTAAGTTAAGTTAGTGACCATTAGTATTATTAGTGCTATTAGTATAATACCCACTAGTGACCAATATTACTTAATTTAATTAAAGATGATAAAATGATATGTTAATCACAGACGTATTGCACAAAATACAATTTTAATAAGTTTTTTTTTAGTATTTAAATGATTATTATATCACAGGGTATCTGGTGGCAAATTATGTGGATGTGCGGAGAAAGAGTAAACATGAATCAGGAAAAACTGTAGCATACCTAAAGAGGTTATGTCTCCTTTGAAGCTTAAAATACACATTTCACATTCAGAATTTCTTGCGACGCAGTAAGGTTAATGTTCCCATTAGTTACCAATGTTTCATTTTATTAAGAATGATACCGTAATGTGTATTTGTTAAAGCTAATTATAATTATATTATTTAACATTTCATTGTTTTCTTACTACAGTGCTTGTTAGCAAGTACAATTATTAATTTTTACTAGCTAAGCAAACACATATGTATTTCTAACGTCATCAATTTCACAAAGAAAATGTATAAATCCATACAATAATTTGTTAAACACAATATAATATATAATTAACAGTATAATATCGATTAAAATATATTTACTCAGATACATTCAAATAAATCAGAAAAGTGCACAAACAGAGGATAAAATCAAAAGTAAAAGCACACGTTCTCCACCCCGATAAAAAACAACACAGGTTTCGAGATAAATATCTCAATAAATTTTTGAATTAAAAAAAAAAACTTGTGAATCGGCCAAATGATCTGTTCAGTTTTTCAGATCCTCCAATTTGTTTTTACAATATCATACGATTTCATGATGTTCCATAAGGGCGACATCGAACCAACATTAACTTTTTTAAATATTCATTATTATGCCTAACAATTTTTTTAACCGATTCGAAAATTTAAGAGGGCAACATTGAACGACAAAAACGAAAACAATCTACAATATTTATGATCGTACCCAAAAACATGTCTAACTGGCTAAAAAGTTAGAGAGACCAAGATTGAATGAGGAAACCGAGAAAAAAATCGGCACACGTTGATAAAAAACGACTATTTTTAAATGACTATATTTTTACGTGTCCACCAACGGGATCATTTACCTTAACAGTTGGAACGGGAAACCGAGCTAAAATTGATCTGTCACGAAAAAAATATTAATCGATTATGTTTTAAACGCTTATTTGCATAGGCACGCGTTGTCTTAAATCTCGCAATAAACATCGGTATGGCATCCGGCCGCGTCAGAATCTTAATTTACCAAGCAGGTTGCGCAACTGGTCTATTTCCATGCATTCCGAATCCCACTACTGTCTACGTATTCATAGTATTTCCTATCTGGTCTAAAACAATGCCATTGCAATACTTGTGCCTAATAAATGCAAACTGACGTTACGCCTTCGCACGCGAAATTCTATGAGGACCATTGAGGGCACCATTTATTATTACGCTTCGCTTTTTATGGGAAACGTAACCTTGCTTTTGACGGTCGAGTCTTCGGATGATCTAGAAACTTCCGTTTGATAATGATTTTATACTTGATGATTTTATTTAGTACGTTTTTAATAGAGATTATGTCTGTGTATAAATTTTGTACAATATGATAAACGAATTCTTGTTACGAGTTTGTGGATTTGATACGATCTTTTGAAAGGGGGTCTGTGATCTCTGACATTATGATATGGTTTGAATTTGGTACAATTATGGTAGAACCTAGAAATTACGAAATTATAGAATTTGTGTATATTCTTTGTGAAATTACAGAACTAATTTAAGTAGATTCTTTCAAAAATTCTTTCGCTTATCACGGTATTTCATTTTCTTTACCAATTTTCCATGTTACGAAATTAATAAATTAATAAATTATTGAATTATTAAATTATTGAATTATTGAATTATTGAATTATTGAATTATTGAATTATTGAATTATTGAATTATTGAATTATTGAATTATTGAATTATTGAATTATTAAATTACTAACTTGTCAAATAACTATATCGCTGAATTATGAAATTATCAAATTACCAAATCAACAAAATCCCAAATTAGCTAATTACCAAATTATCAATTTAATAAATGACCAAATCAGTACATTATCAGACTTGAAAATTACCAAGTTACTAAATTATCGAATACCAAAATGACCAAATCAGTAAATTATCAGATTTGAAAATTACCAAGTTACTAAATTATCGAATTCCAAAATGACCAAATGATTAAATTACCAAATCATCAAATGTCAAAGTTGCGAAGATACAAAATCATGAAACCTTAAAATTATTAAATTTCCAGATTACCATGATGACCATAATCATGGAATTTCAAAATTTCCGAGTTACTAAATCACTAATTCCCAAAATTACTAGTTTACTAAATTAACAAATCACTAAATTACGAAATTTACAAATTTAAAAATTGTCAAATTACTGCACTATTTCAATTTTAATAATTGCATGCTTAAGCACACATAAAAATATTAGTCGACTTTATTCACAAATTTTGTCCACAACATAAAATATTATATTTTATCAAGACGAAATTTATAAACAAACTTATTATTTCCTGCCTGTCGAATCAACATGCTCCAAGTTTCGTTGTATGAAATCAATTTACGTTGTACATGTGTGTATAATGCAATACATCCGTAATGCAACGTTTGCACTAAAATTGATGAATCATTGGATCTAAAAGAGTAATTAAGTAATTGCGCAATGAACTTGTAAACTTCCTATTGCTTCTTATCTTTATTTATAACGTTGGTACTTAGCCAGAAAAATAACTTGTTGGTTAATGACACTTTAATTGAGTTTATATCGGTCGAAATTTTCGTTTCACTATTCTACTAATACGTTTACCACGTTACCATATCGTAATTTTGAACACTATCATTATTTACATCGTTATATGATACTCCTGAATAAGCGACAGCGAAAGAAACAAATATAAAATTAATGAAATCATGAAACAACAAACAGAAGTTAACCTTGGACAACGGCTGGACCAATCGTGACCCAGTTCTATCAAATCCATGCAAGAATGCTTCGACTAAAATTAGGCACGCCAATTTTTCAACGAATGACGTTCATAGCTTATTGTACAGTACAGCAACTGCTCGTTTTATTGTTACAATTGCAAGTTATAAGAATTTCTCAAAGATTCTTATACATATCAGTGATATAACACACACCCACTTACACGCACATTTAAATAAAATTTCTATGTTATAAAAAAATTTAGTATCAACACAAGAAATGCATTTGCGTAGCTTTGTTATTTTATGGCAATATAGGTAGAGTTTAGTATATTGAAACAGCATCGAGCAAGGTTTGTAAAGTTTCAAACTTTATAATTCTTAAAACTGAAGTTTTTCGAATTTAATGTTCCAAATTTTTTAAATTCTTAAGTTAGAAGGTCCGAAAATTCAAAAGTTTTTAAGTTTCAAAAGTTCTAAAATTCGAAAATTCCAAAGCTGTAAAGATTCAAGAACTCTAAAGGGTTAAAGTTACATATTGTTCAAACCCAGAACTTGCAATTTCAAAATTTTCTAGCTTCAAAATTCCATAGTTCGAGAGATTAAAGTTTCACAAATTCAAAGATTCTGAAGTAATACACTGTAAAAGTCATAAAGATTTAAATCCCCAAATTTTCAATCTTATAAGATTCGAAAACATTAAAATCCCAAATTGTCAATGTTTAAAAAATCCAGAGTTCCATAATTCCAATTTTCTAAAATCCTCATATTCCAATAGTCTAAAATTCTAATATCCCTAAATCATAAGTTTCCAACGTTCCAAAATTCCAAAATCCTACAATCTTAGGAGTCTCAACTTTTAAAAATTACAAAATTCAGCTTTTAAAAGTCAAAAAGTAAGATATAAGTCTTTATATTTCATTAAAAATAAACAAGATACAATCTAAAGAATATCATTCAACAATTTAAGAGCTGTATACACTTTAATATTTGTGTCGATTTATGTAACATCATAATTCATTAATAATTTTATACATGTAGATTGCTACATTCTGATCATTTCTGATCTGACGATCCAGTATTTCGTTGCTTCGTAAATGGAAATGAAAAAGAAAAAGAGATAACATTAAATAAAGAAATTAAATAAGCATTAAGGTTAAATAGAGAATAAATAAAGTGAAATTGAAATTGTCAAGTATCTCAGCTGTCTATCGTCCCAGAGCGGCCATTAAGAAATATTTCGAAGCTGACCAGATGGCAGACGTTCATTCATCTATAGTACTCCGCCAAAATAGTAGATCACTAATCAAATTTTCAATGTATATATCAACTTCAAAGGGAAATGCATTAATTGAGATCTCCAGAAAACGTGTACTTCCATTCACTTTCCTTATTCATTAGATTCTGTACTAAGATAAATGTACTCGTTATCGATCATGTTTCACTTTGTTATAACCGATAATTGAAATGATATATTGATCAAAGTATTAAAACGTCTCTGTTTTGAATATTTTATTTACAACTTTAAAGATTGTTCTGTTACTATGGTGTTCGTTAGCAGACGTTACTATAGATTTTTGTGAGATATATTACTAAATGCATGTATTTTTAAGGTTATCAATTTCGTTGAGATGTATGAATCTACATATATAACAATTTACTAAAATTATTGTATAACGCGTCGTTGATGTATGGTAATAGGAAAATTTTAATATTCATTCGCGTAATTGTAAAGTATCGTGGTGGTAAATAAAGGAGATAAAGAAGATTATTTTTTATTAGTAATTTTTAATTATTATTTTCTAATGATTTTTTATTATTATTAATCTTTAATTATTTTTAAACTGTTATATTTGATTATTTTTAAATATTCAGTTTCATATATCTTATTTAATTATTTTTACATATTTAATGTTACAAGTGAAAGCTTACTGAAAAACTCACAAGGAACAATGTTAAGTGACTACGATTTTATACAAAACTGTTAAAAATGACTATTATTAACCTGCTACATGTTTCCAATAATAGGCTCATTTATCTTATGAAAAAGAGCTATAAATAACATCTAATCTTAACTATTCTATTTTCGTCGGTAAAATCACAATTCTTAATCACCTGTCATAGAGTTTAGAATTCTAGCTGCTCTTGACGAATTTTGTTCAAAAAGAAGGACTATAGTTTAACTCAAAAATAAAGTCTCACTCATACTTAACTTTATCTTCCTTTAACTGCGCAAAATAATTAAAAAAATGTTTTGCGAATGACGGTCAAAAGTTGTGACGCTTTTCGCTACATTAATTTCGCAGGAGTGACGCACTGAAAATGGCATTTTCAAGAAATGCCGTTTCACACACCAGATGGCGTACAGAAACAACAAAATGTATCCAAATTTACTTCGGAGAATTCCGTGCAATTACTTTTGCCGCCTGAATGAACTGCAACGAAGAGAAACATCGATTAAGTATAATATATACCGTTTAGTTATAAAAAAATATTGTAATATTAAATAATAATTCTACCTTTACAATTATCCTACTGGTATTTTCCCGTCACTGTCAACACGACTATTACATATCGACACACATGAATACATACATACACTCATGGACAAAATTAAGTGGAGATAGCAGAAATGTAACAAAAAATTTTGTTTTATTACAATGTTATAATAAATTTTAAATTTAGAACGTGAAATATTTTTGTAAACTTGAAAAGACATTTATTTAACGTATATATGTATAAAGTTTTGATTTATAGGCGTTATTAGTTAAATTAAATTAACATTTTCTTATTTATGACATTTGTCCACTTAATTTTGTTCACGACTGTATATATTGAATAATACGTATATCAATAATATTTCATTATTATGACTTGTTCATACAGAATTAAATTTTCAAAGTAAAGACAGGAAATAGAAATGAACAAATGGAGAACAAAAATTTGTGTAAAATATCATTGTAATTTTCTGTTGAATAATTTAATGTTTAATTTGTATGTTATTTAATTTTCGTACGCTTTCTTCCTCTTTTTTTCGGTCTATTATTCAGAGATGCTAATGATTATAATAAATTACCGAGACGACGTTCTGGCCCTGATTCAATTAACCACCTGTAACCTCTTGGAATTCGAAAATTCTATTATATTGTTATTCTGGCGCCAGCTTTTAACTTTTCTCGCTTCTGTTACGTAATCCGCGATAAACGGTGCCAATTATTCTTCATTGATCATGCGAATTTTTGGTGATACAAAAGTATCAGGTCATTTTATATATCTCTGCAAATCTTTGTGCTCGTTTTTATAGATATTCTATTTTACTTTTAATGTTATTTATAAATAATTATAATAATGTTGAATAATATAACTAAATACATATTATTCGAATGTAATGTTTAAGAATATCCCAAGACAAACTCTGTTATTATTTTAACTATTTATAGAATATTCTATGTTATCCACGGTTTGAAAAAATGAATATTGTTGTGATAATAATAAATATAATAATTTTAATTAGATATATTTACAAATTTTCGATAATACCGTTGGTGGTAATTAATAATATAGTAATAGTGTTGAATGTACTAATTTTAATTAAATAACTGAACGAATGTTTAATATCAGCAATAATAATCAATACAATAATTTTATTTAGACGAATGGAAGAATTTTTTGTAGTGTCTCTAATGATAATCAACAGTGTTGTATTCATATTATTGATACCAATTTTAATTATACTGACAGTCAATCATATTGTAATAATATTAAATAATTAATTTTGATTACTTAAATGAGAAAATTTTTCATAATTCATAATAGTAATCACTTATGCTATTGCAATATTAAATATATATAATATATATAATTTATCGAATTAAGATATCTTAATAATATCAGTAATAATAATAAATAATCTTAATTAATGGAATGAGAGAATTTTTCATAATGCCACTAATAATAATCGATATCATTGTAATGATATTAAATATTTTAATTTGAATTAGAAAATTGATAGAATTTCTAATAATATCAGTAACCATAATCGATACTAACACAATATTATTGAATATAATAAATCTAATTATTTAATCTATCGGCTATAAATGTGTCTAGTGAAGTCAATGATGATAACCAATACTAATATATTAATAATAAATATAGTAATTGTAATTGACTGAAACTTCTAATAATATCAGTGATGGATATCAATAGAAATTCAGACACAATCCATGTATAGCTTAATCGACAGTCAACGTATTTAATTAATTGTTTGAACAGTCGATGTTTAATAAGATCTGCATTGATTTTTTGTAATTGAAACCATCTAAATATCATACAGATAATATTTCACAGTATAGCAATAGATCGCTGTTTAAAGTTGTCACAGCTACGTACTAGAACTAATAATGTCAGCTAAATGGAGCGCAGAAAGTCGTTAATTTCTCTTTGCTACCGACAAGAAGGTCTAGATATGTTGTTCAAATAAATTTGATCTCATTTATAGTTATGAGACTACCGTTTCTAACCAAATTCAAAATTTCAGTATATTCAAAAGCGGCGTTGGCGTTTTACGGCGAGAGCAGCCTGCCACTACTTTAAATTTTAGTACTAAATTTTCAAGTTTTCAAATTTGTTAATTTTCAATTTCTTAAATTTTCAGATACGTACATTTTTTAATTTTTTAATTGTTGATTTATTAAAATGTAGTAGTTTACAATTTCTAAAGATCCCAAACTTTCAAATTTGCAAATTCTCAAGTTCCTACATTCTTAAATTTCGAAACAGTAATATTTCGAAATTTTTTAATTTTCAAATTCTCAAATCTACACTTTCCTTAATTGTGGTATCTTTCAACATTAAATTCTTAGATTTCTAAATCGTCAAACACTAAACTCTCGAAGGCCCAAATTTTCCAACCTCAAATTCTTAAATTTCCAAACTCTCAAATTTACAAGTCCTTAAATCATCAGTTATCCCAATTTTCGGATCTTCAAACTTCAATTTCTGAAATTTCTAAATCTTCAAATCCTAAATACTTAAATTTCCAACTTTCCTAATTCCACTATCTTAAATCTTCAAATATTTGAACTACAAATTTTAATGGTGATATATAGCGAGACTATACAAATACTTGATTATACATAATGTGAAAATAAAACGCGTGATCATACAATGGATGATGATATAACGGGAGACTGTCCAATGTCTGGCTATATAAAGGAAATATAACATCCGGCTGCGAAATAAATGGTGTTATATCGCGATTCTTCATAACACAAGATTATACAATGTGTGACGATGTAACTTGCAATTATACAACAGTGTATAATTTGTCATATACTTGGGGGCATAACGTTGACTGTTGTACCAGGGAGATATAGCAACTTAACGACGCGCTGTGATATAATGCGAGCTTATACAACGTGTGATGATACAATAACAATAATTATGATGATATAGTAGTAATTGCAGACTGTGTAAGTGCTATAATAGCGAAATTGTACAAAGCATGGCAATATAACGCGATAAATTCTCGCAAGGCTATACAGCACATAGCATTATAGTTATAACATGCAATCATATAGTATATAGTATTGTACAACCGTACATAATATATTATAATTCAAGATTATGCAAATAGCAATATAGAGAGGGTACATTACGTGTGATGATATAACGTGCAATTATACAACAGAATGTAATTCATAATATATTATAACTTGAGCAAAGGGGTGATATAGCGAGGGTACATAACACATTATGATAAAACGTGCAATTATACAATAGTATTGTGTAGTTAATAATTATTAGAGACGATACGAGGGTGAATGTAGCAATGTTATTAAACGCACGGTAATATAAGAAGGTTGTATGAGTGGCGATATAACGCGAGTTTAGTATATTAATGTTGTTATTACTTATTGATCCGGCGAATTCCTACGAGATCCACAGCGAACATGTTAAGGAGAAAAGGAAGCCTACGTTGCACCTGAGTGTACATGACTGGTGGTGCTATTATCGAGCACGTGCGCGTTCCACGTGTACCACTGATCTTGATGCACATCGGAAACTCGGTGTCTCCGTTTAACGTGATATCACAGTGTTCGAGGCGTGTGTATTTTTCGTAACGGTGTCATCCATTGTGGAGGAGGTTAGGTATCTCCGTGGTGAGTATCCAGGATCTACTGAACGGGGCGAAGGAAGCAGGGTTGAGGGTGCCCGCGCTAGGATCGCAGTGAAAAACGGATGTGCCAGAAAACGAGCCCGCCAAAGGTAAGCTCCCTGTCTCCCTTCGACATCTATTTTCATCTCACTCGACCGATCGAGGCGGTTGTAGCTTTCCGCGGCCACCCCTTGTCACACTTTTGGTATCATCTCCACCTAAAAAGGTAGATTGGCCGACGAACTAACGCGATCTTTTATTGGCCGAGCTGGCCGACCAATCGTGACGCTCGTTACATTCTAGGATCACGTTGCACGCGCTTATATTGGGAGCCCCCGCTCGTTTCCCCGACAGAACGGCTCTCTAACGTAAGTGCATCACATATCGTCGGTGTTCAACTGATCGTCGATCTTCTTTCTCTTTTTTTTTCTCGTTTTTCATCACCCGTTATTTCCTCGCTTTTCTTTGCCTCCGCCGACAACACGCGGGCTATACCGCCGACGATCCGCCCCGGCGATAAAGGGAGACTAATAATACGGTACCTTAAACGAGCTGACAGAAAAAGAGAAGTGCATCGTCGAAAAAGGGGAGAAACGAAAATCTCGCGCGAAAAAAAAAAAAGAACGAACAAGTAGACCGTCGAGAGACGGTGGTTGTGACTGGAAGCCCTAGGGAATTTCATCTACGTGACTCGTTGTTCCGCAGCCTGTGCCTAGTGACCCGGGGCCCATTCTCTTCCTCTTTAAGGAGGATTTGTTCTCGGGTAACGAAGGAAAGTGTCGATTGGTAAATTGTCTTCTCTCGATCGAGGTGAGAACGAAAAGAGAGAGGGAGAGAGAAAGAGAGAGCGATAGAAGCGGCCATTGTGAAATAAATAAGTACGGTTCCGATCTCGATGCTAGTGATTTTTCGAGTACCAGCCTCGAACGTGCGACTGACATCGGTCTCGAGGTGTAGTCCTTGTTTTATTACTAAGGAACTAGTACCTAGGAGAGACAATTTTGGTGCGTGGTCCTCCATTTTATTTTTGGTGAACGGGACACAGTGAATTTTCCCCTTCGTTTCCTACCGATCTTTCTCCATTTCGAATTCTTTCTTTCTCCTTTTTCTCCGGACGTGATACCACCTACGTAACAGTGGTAATATTACTTCATCGGGCGTGAGTTCCAACCGGATGCTCATTGGTGATGGATACTCGGGATCAGTGCAACATAGAGGTGTTCTTTGGATGGTAACCCTGTTACCGATTCACACAGGGAAACAGTGCGACGTGTTCAAGTTTTCGCGCTAGAAGAAATCCCCGGTGGAAGTTTGATGTTTTCTTTCCTCTTTTCTTTCGAACCCCGCCGTTCTATCATTTTCCGCGATACTTTCTTTTGCTCCGAATTGCAAGATAAAAACTTGTCTCTTCCTTTTAATATTCTTTGCCTGTCTTTTTGCATCAGTGCGCGAATGTTTCGAACGCGTGAGGACGTTAAGGTGTAGAGTGTGCGGCCATCTTGTTTCCGCCGTGTGGTTCCCGAAGCGTGTTGCTTTTTCTGGACGCAGCTAGAAATACGGTGTCCCGTATCAACCATTGGATGGATTTCCTATTTCAGCCGACACTTTTCGATTACCTGCTTCGTTCTATTTTCACTCGCCACGTAGTTTCCTTGTGTATATATTTTTATTTTCTTCATTTCGAACCCCCGAGCGATTCCTCGTTATCGCTTTTATTTTTAGTGCGTTTATTTTAGGTTAACTTGATCGTTAAGTCCTCCTCGTTCCTCTTTCTTAAGTATTTTTCATTGATAGAAGAGTAGAGGGGATACGGGAATAACGACGAATATTCTCTTCTTCTGTTTGTTCGTTTAATTTGTTTAAAATAAACTGAAATAAATAGAGCGTTTCTGGATTTAATTAACTTGGATGATGGTTGGGTCGGTTTAGGCCCTTGCGTTTATTGTTAGGGAATCAATTTTTTGTTCCATACTCGTGGGCCCTGGTGGGTAGTCGATTTTTTATTTTGGAAATTTGAAATTTCTATCTTTCTTCATTTTAATACGCGATTTTACAAGCTTTCGCTTTTGCAAATTTATGGAGATTTAAGTTCCTTGAATAAGAATTTTATTGCTTCTATACTTTAATTCCTAACTTAATTTGATGTATTTAAAATTGTTTGAACTTCGACATATATAAACTTTAAAATGTAAAAGATCTAATATCTCTAAACTACAAAACGTTCAAGGTTTCAAATTTTTATGCTGTAGCTATTCTGAATTTCAAGTTTTCTAACTTTTCAACTTGTCAAATGAGTAAAGTTATAAATTAAAAAATTTAATATTCCCAAATTTTTAGTTCTTTTGCTCATCAATTCTTATATTAGTAAAATTAAAAATTTGTATATTTCTAAGACTAATTTCAATGCTTGTAAATATGTAAACTTGCACATTAACAAATTTATTTGTGAATTTTTAGTTTAGAAATGTATGAATTTTAAAACTTCCAAATTACTAAATCTGAATCTTTAAAACTTTAAATTTTCATTCTCACGGATGCCCGTGACTCCTTTTGGTCATTTAATTTGCCCACTACATGTTATATAGGGGTCTAAACAGACCCTGATACTAATCTACGAGTCTGGTAACTTGGCACATAAAGACGTGGAATACAAACACCTTCCAGTCACAAATTTACCAGATACACTTACTTAGACTCTGTCATCTTACTATTAAATAATAATTAATAAATTACATCGTCCCCTTTTTTTCGCCTTCGTCACATTTACTTTAAAAATAATAGTAACACAAAAATAATTACAGCCCACATATAAACCCTTTTCTTTTAACATTTTTAAATACACTTAAGCTGTAACAATACAACTACAATTGCATATATCGCCATTCTAGGCAATGATGCAACTGCAAAATTGTTGCCATTTCAAAACGGAGGAAACTAAGTTTACTCGATACAGTTTGGAATTCAGTAATGAAGGAGATACTTTTAACTTCGGCAAACCATTATTTGTATTTGCTACATATTTCCAAATCTCTTTTTTCACAATTTGCGACTTACCTGAGAATTGTGTATACAAGATATGTAGAATGTAATCATTGCTATAAAATGCAACAGTCAATAACAATTCTCTAAAAATTTCGAAGTTAAAGTATTTACCAAAATAGTTACAAATTTGCAGTTACATAACTGTTGCGCTGAAACGGTGATACACTAAAAAGGAAAGGACCTGTATATCCTACAACTTGTGCCCGATTTATCTGAAATTTTGCAAACTGAAATAACAATCACGAGAATGGATAAATAAAAAAAACTACCATTTTAATGTCATATCCTATTTTCTGTCACAACATAGAGTAATATTACAGCATTCAAAATATTTTAGATATTACAACCCAATTTCGGCAGTACTATCGTTTTCCCCTACTGCATAGTATTATCATAATAATTTCGCCTATTATATTATACTATTTATAAACAATAAGATACTCTATAGTCTGCTACCGAGTATCGTTTAAAAAAAGTACCGAGATTTTTTACAAAAAATATATTTGTGCATACTATGCTAGAAAATATGATTAAAGAAACACATATTACATACACGATTTCTTCAACAGAAATGTTGTTACATTTCACTGCCCAAATTATGCAATAATACTAAAAATATTTCAAATACTGCAATAGCACTTTATGCTCTGCCGATAAAGTAGGGCGTGATATTAGGGTCTAAATATTTTGGTTCATTTCGTTGAAAATCCTTCTCGCAAACTTCGCTCCTACCCAAAACAGAACCGCGCGCAAGATTTCGGCTAAATAGCGCGAAAAAAGTATTCGGAAGTATCAAAAGGAAAATAAAAACGCAGAGAAGAAAATAGTTGAGCGCGTATCGGAGTGCGCGCAGGGGTGGGCGTGAGTGGCATCCTAATAATAACGGTGGCTGATTGTTTGTAAAATAGGGCCGCCCAGAACGTGCCGCCAGAAGTAGTCCGTCCGCCGCCGAATTCTCCGAGGAACAAGAATAAGAGCAGAGAAAAACGACAAGCAACAAGGAAGTTCCCCACCTTTCGACACGTGGGAAAACGACGACGTAGAAGGCACGCAGACCTTCCCAGGGAACGAGAGGATCATTTAAATATTCTGGAACAGAGGAAGCATCGTAGAGTCGATCCAAGATGCCGAAGCCAGTGAAACAGGAAGGAGAGGATCCCGATCCAACCCCATACCTCTTCGTCTCCCTTGAGCAGAAGAGAATCGATCAGACGAAACCGTACGATGCGAAAAAGGCCTGTTGGGTACCCGACGAGAAGGAGGGATATCTTCTTGGTGAAATCAAGGCTACCAAGGGTGATGTCGTCAGCGTCGGATTGCCTGGCGGCGAGGTAAACTTACCTATTTCTGACCCTTTCATTTTCTTACATACTTTCCGTTCGAACCGAAATCTGAACTCGCGAAATTCTGAATTTGAGAAGATCCGATTCATCGACGACACGCGAAAAATCAGCCGGCAGAAACGCGAACTTCGTTGTCCTGGGTCACATATCATTTAGGTCGAAAGACACAGAAAGTTAGCAAGTATATTAAACGAATGATTCCTTGTTAGCCTTTCTGTCGTCCATGGTTCTCGCGTGTCGAGGTGCAATCCGTTGAGGAAATATCGAGTTGGTCCTTGCTAAAAGTTACCGAATTGAAAGGATAGTGTACGGACGCCGGGTTTCTATTTGCCGGGAGAGAAAAAGGGGAAACACGAGAACGGAGCTCCATCAGACCGTTCGAACTCTATTTTGGGAGTAGTCGAAAACCGTTCTCGAGCTCGTAATGTTTGCCATCACCCTGCGTTCCGTCGTTCGATTAACTTGCTTCTCTTTTTACTCGATACAAAAATAAACAGCGCGATGGATCGGGCAGACTGTGTTCACAGAAGGGTATTGGCAATATTACAAACTCCGGTGCCTATATCCGGTTACAGAAATGATTGACAATTAATTTGCCATTTGAGACTCCCGAGTCCGAAATTGTTATGATCGGAGTTTGGATCAACTTGAGATTTCCGGTGAACGATTGTCTAATTTCGTTGCGATTAAGAGGGATCTTGTTGCGATCGGAAAGAAATAGAACGGCGTATCAGGAAACGAAATTGGCACAGGGAAACGCGAGAGGTCGGGATTACGTGAAATTTCGAAGAAAGATGGCGGCGTGCTACATTCTCTCCCCGATTCTTTCTCCGTCTGGCGTTGGGGGGCGCACGCGCGCGTTATTTTTCGCGATTTAGTTGGCAGCGGTTATTTTCGTTCCGGAGCGGGACATAATACCCCACGAAATGCCACGGTTCTACGCGCTGGATTACATAATGGTTCAGCAAACCCTGCCATCGCTTCGACAACCGACGCTGAAACGCTATTGTTAGCTTCGTCGCTAACATCGGTAATAATAAATTGAAACGCTACTTCACGAAACTTCACGGGTCAACGTATTTTTAGATGGCCGAGAGCGAAAGGGAGGAGCATATGAAAATGTGCATTGGAATCGGGGAATGAAAATTTTAAACGAATGATAAAACATGCTCGCGATTCGTTGATCCTCTATTGTAGTTTTCGGCCATTTTATGCACGCACATTATCCGAATCCTCGAAGATAAATAATGACAGCAGTTCGAGAGCAAAAGCAAAATTTTTGTTACTGCTTTTAGGGGATCTTGTCAATAATACGAAGTTAGATACATAATCTAAAACGAAGTGTTGATTTGAATCATCTAAATAATGTTTTTATTTTTAGTATAAATTAGTCTGCAGCTTTTAGAATAGTTAAGAAAATTTAAGATCAATAAAAATTCTGTTTGTAAAAATTATTTAAAAGATTTGCATACCAATGTTTTATGTTAGGTTGGGTATCCACTTATCCTAACCTAACCATTTTTAATAGGGATGGAACTTTATAATATCAACTTGTAGTATGTATTATAAGTTTCACGGAGAGCTCTTTACACAATTTCAAAATCTCTTGAAAAATATCTTTACTTTTTATTTAAATAATCTGTACTTATTCACATAAATGTTTATATAAATATGTCTCTTCTCAACCGTTGTTTAGATTAGTATCCAAATTTTGAGTTGTAGTTCTGCTATTTCTTGACAAATATCATTTGTTAACGAATTATAAATAGAATGATTTTTTAATAATAAGATATATTTACAATACCAGTTCAGAAATTTTATAGCGAAATATAAATTTAATGATAATTTCACATCGAGGTTTCATATTCCTGTTAATTTAATTGAAATTGATTATTTTATATGAAAAACAACATATGCACAAAAATCCGACACTCTTATATATCTCATAATTTAACAAATAACGTTGTCAGAGGGTAGGTTGTTATTATTTTGGTTATCTGAAATAATTATTTATTTTGCACAAAAGGCAATATACAAGAAATTTCATGAAGTTTATTCACACGTTAATGCCTCATAATTTACTTAATTAATAAAATGAACAGAGATGAGGTCGATGTTATAGTTAGCCTAAAACTACAGGTGTTTAAAATAATTACTAAAATATCCACGACATCGAGAATTTTTATCATTGGTATGCTTGATTCATACTTACAATGTGTATATATTTTATTACATGTATATTGTCTACCACAAGATGAGTTCAAGAAAAATATTAAAAGTTTTACACTTTCATATTAATTGGGAAGTCACGTTAATGTCTAGAACTCATTTTGTGGGTAATACCTGATTATAACGACCCTCTATTCGCTCTATAATTGTGGCCTTAGTTAATTAATTATTAGTACCATCGCCAAAATGAACAACAGAAATGTTGAAATGGACACCAATGAAAATGTCAAAAAGACAACCTCGTTATTTTCAAAAAGAAAAATAGAATGTGTATTTTGATAAGTACCTAGAGAGCACCTTAGGAGGTTAGTATATCATAGTGAAAGGAGAAAGAACAACGTATGAAAGATAGTGTGATCGTACAGACGAAACAGTTCCGCAAGGACCAGCTGTCCCAAGTGAATCCGCCAAAGTTCGAGAAATCCGAGGACATGGCCGATCTGACATTCCTGAACGAGGCGTCCGTGTTGCACAACTTGAAGCAACGTTACTACAGCAAATTGATTTACGTAAGTGCAATTTATTCTAACGATTCTTAACGAGGGTCTCTTTCTTTCTTGGACTAGACTAAGGACTTCAAAAAGGATCAGCTGCAGCAGGTGAACCCTCCAAAGTATGAGAAATGCGAGGATATGTCAAATTTGACCTACCTCAACGATGCTTCTGTACTGCACAATCTGAAGCAACGTTACTACGCCAAGCTCATCTACGTAAGACCGTTTCCCGATAAACAGGATTGTTTTCTGTGGTGATCCCCGTATCGTCATCTTGTAGTTCTTGTTCCCCGTGAACGGACTCCGATGATCCCAGAGAAGAAACGTTGGATAAAGCACCTGGACGTGCCACCACGTTTTCCTTGTATTGTTCTCTTCTTTTATTGCAGGCATGGGCACGAAATCGATTCATTCGTCGGTCTTTTGTGTGCAGTTCGCGTACAGCGGTGCACGTTCGTTAGAGTAGCTCATTAAGAGATTTAAAAATCTCGAATTTTCCACTATTTCAAGTTTTCCGGTATATAAATTCCGAATTTGGAGATTAAAAAATTTCGATTTACACATTTTGACATTCTTAAGTTTAGATACTTCTGATTTTCGAATTTTGTGAACTTAGGAATTTAGAAATTTCAAGTATTCAGATTTGTGAACTTGGAAATTTCGAAATTTCAAGTATTCAAATTTGTGAACTTAGGAATTCAGAAATTTCGAGTATTCAAGTTTGTGAACTTGGGAATTTAGAAATTCCAAGTATTAAAATTTGTGAACTTAGGAATTTAGAAATTTCGAGTATTCCAGTTTGTGAACTTGGGAATTTAGGAATTTCAAATATTCAAATTTTTGAACTTAGGAATTCAGAAATTTCGAGTATTGAAATTTGTGAATTTAAAAATGAAAAAATCCAAGTACTCAAATTTGTGAACTTAAGAATTCAGAAATTTCGAGTATTCCAGTTTGTGAACTTGGGAATTTAGGAATTTCAAATATTCAAATTTTTGAACTTAGGAATTCAGAAATTTCGAGTATTCAAATTTGTGAACTTAAAAATTAAAAATCCAAGTACTCAAATTTGTGAATTTAGGAATTCAGAAATTTCGAGTATTCCAGTTTGTGAACTTGGGAATTTAGAAATTTCAAATATTAAAATTTATAAACTTAGGAATTTAGAAATTTCATGTTTGCGAATTTAGAAACGTAGAAATTTCAAATATTAACATTTTTAGACCTAGAAATTTCGAAATTCTAAATTTTCAAATTTTAATTTTTTTGCCAAAAATTTCACAGTCAACCACACGTTAGATTCACCCACGGCAATTGCACAATCTCGCTACATAGCCCTTTTCACAATCTCGTTTCTACGATCTCGTCCAAAGAGATCGGTCATATATCAAGACTACCGTATTTATTGCCCATGCCTCTCCAATTGGACCTCAAACTGTATACATATACAGTACATACGCCACACATAAACGTACTTCGAACGTACGTGCATGACAGTCACCATAGACATCGTATCAAAGTATTACCTTAACCGTATGGTTGATGTCTTCTTCCGACAAGGTTCGTTTCGTTCTCCATACTTCGAACGAACATCATATTTTCCCAGCTAACTGAAAACACACATTTTTTTATCTCCAATCGAAGAAACCACAAAGTTGAAACAATCAGTTTGATCCCCCTTCCATATGTTTTTCGTTATTGGTTCGAGTGAAAAAGAGAAAATTCTCGTCTCAGGACACGAGTTGCTTTCTCATAAAAATGACCATTTTTGTTTATTTTTCAATATGTACGTTACGTACGCTCTGACACATGTATGTACGTACATCGTATACTTCAGCGCCAAAATGAGTTCTTATATTTTTCATTTTTTTAGCGTGCAATATACAATATGTCAGGTAGTGGATGCTATAATCTTATTTTCGCGAAGAAATACTGCGAAAATGAAGAGTAACATTTTTTCGTACGGGGCTTTGTTTCCGAGAACACCTTCGGTGCCGACCCTGTTTTAAAACACATTTGCGTTTTTTTGGGACACGTTTATGTCCGTAATGTTTACACCACCTCACACCTTGTAAATTGTCAATTTGTTGCACGATTTTTTTATGATAGGTACATATTGGTTGTGCGGTGCCAATAAAAGGAACGACAACCGCAAATATTGTTTGTTACGGTTTTTCTGATTGAATCATGGAGTTTGTTTAACCTGTTTTCTGTCCTCTTTGCAGACTTACTCTGGCCTCTTCTGCGTAGCGATTAACCCCTACAAAAGATTCCCCGTATATACCCAAAGGTGCGCTAAACTTTACCGAGGTAAAAGACGTAATGAAGTGCCACCACACATTTTCGCCATTTCCGACGGTGCATACGTCAACATGCTTACCAGTGAGTATAATTCTTACTATATTTTTTATCACATAATATTAGATCTACTGAAGAGTTCTGTTCGCTTTATGGTCGATGTTTGATCAAAAATCGCATAAATAATTACTTTGTTGTTATTAAAATTTTAAAGGAATAGAATGGATAATTTCATTTAAACTAATTTGTTTAATAAACGGAATTAAATATTCGCGAATTCAAATCGGAAGTAATTTCTGAAAGGGGTAACTTTCACCCCTGAAAGTAACCTTTCACCGGCACTGCGTACAGTAGAGGTTGTCAATGGTTCGTGTCGTACTTGTGAACAGATCTTTTTAGCGGACGCGATAGAACTATCTTATTTCGCGATGTTTCAAGGCAAAAATTTCACGTTCGTTTGTCAATTTTTCCTTCACAGACAGCGAAAATCAATCTATGTTGATCACCGGTGAGTCTGGAGCCGGAAAGACTGAGAACACGAAGAAGGTAATTGCGTACTTCGCCACCGTCGGTGCCTCGACCAAAAAGGTTGATGAGTCGGCCCAGAAGAAGGGATCCCTGGAAGACCAGGTCGTACAGACCAACCCTGTCCTGGAAGCGTTCGGTAATGCCAAGACCGTCCGTAACGATAACTCCTCCCGTTTCGTAAGTTCTTACATTTTTCCTTCGATTACATTTTAAAAACTTCGAAATTAACGCTTAAGAGTCGAATCAGTCCCCAATAATTACGACACTTAATATGAACAGTATTAAAACTCGTATGAATCTATTATTTGTATTAGATAACACGATATAAGAACAGTGACGCCCTTTCGAGGTGCACCCATTTGAAGCCAGAAATATTCGTTTTAGTTTTGTTTACAGTCTTTCATCAATTTCTCGTATTAACATCGAATCATACGATTTTTATGTCAAATTGATCCTTTTAGATGTTTTAAATTATCAGCCCATGAAATATTAATCAGACTCAGGTCAAAAGAATATTTATGCCATTTGCACAAAATCTTGGACAGTCACAGCTCCAGTTTGAAGCAATATTGTTTATTATATTATTGTACTAATACTTCTCGGTATTAAGAAGAAAATTGTAATAATACATTGAGAAAAAAATGATCGACAATTAAGGGTTAATTTGAGCTTGTTCCTTGTAGCGTTTAGGTAGCTTAATTATTAACAAAAGCGTAGAACTTCGGTGAAATTTATCCGTGTGTTGGTTCGAGTACTGAATTAATTCATAACAGTGTATACACATTTAGAATGTATTATTATTCTCGCATGAATACGTGAATAAGTTACATATGTTAAGAACGACTGTTGGTTGCGTCACGTCGGTAACACCGATTTCTACGTACCGACGCAGTTTCGTTAGTAGAACCTTTTATATGTCATAGTGAATTTTTGAATGTGTATGCAAAATTAATTTCCGTAGAAGAGTTTGAGAGATTGATGAAATAAAAATTTCTAATGTTAATATATTGTTTCTCCTTGTTGAATAGGGTAAATTCATCCGTATTCACTTTGGTCCTTCTGGAAAACTGGCTGGTGCCGATATCGAGACCTGTAAGTTTTCTTTTTATTAAATAGAAATTGTTATGATAGTATACGATGATTCTCGAAATAAATGCTTTGATCAATTTTTCCTGCGTGCAAGGATTTATTTAGGAGCGTCTGTTTATTCGCAGTTGGCTTCGATTCTATCAATGTATTTTTTCTTTGAGCTGCACACGTTGTACTTACGTTTCGTTTCATTCTGCTTTCATTTGCGTCATACATTCCACGATTGCTTCACGAGAATTATTTCAAAATGAACGTAGTTACTATTCGCGTAGAATGGCTAGGCCACAAAGACTTACTTTTTTTGGGAAAATAGGGATGTGAGAAAAACACGTTTCACGTGCATAAATATCTGTATAGAAAATTTGATTTATATTTTTTAACATATGTGGAGTCTAATAATAATTTATAGCTGCAAATAATTCCAATATTTTGTGAATTACTCCTTTTATAAATTTCGTAACTTTATAACTGTTTCAATAAATTAGGAAAAAGAGACTGCATTGCGTGTAAACTATTTAACAAAATTTTGTTTGATATCTTTAGTATGATTCTAGTCATTGAATTTAATAACATTTGATTATTAAAAATGGTATTAACTGGAAACAAAGCAAAATAAATTACACTTATCTTTTCCAAGTTAATCGTATAATACTAAAATTATAAATTCTTTTTGAAAGTTTGAGTCTTACAATCTGAAAATTCACAAGTTGCTTTACTAAAAAATTTTCTGCGAAAGTTTGTGAATTTAAAGATTTGTAAATGTTAAAATTCCGAAATTTTCAAATTTCCAAATCTTTTCATTTCTATATTACTTCGTTTTGAAATTTCAACATTGGAGAGTTTTAAAATTCATTCAAGTGACTCTACAAATGTTTGCATTCCTTAGCTAGTAATAAGCGTGTTATATGGGCGATAGAGTTCTCTATCTATATAGCTATTTTCTTTTAAGAGACGTACCAAGCTTCTCACTACACAATTTCGAGAACATCGTTGCAAACTATCATGTTATTATACTCATTCTCTCTCCTTATATAACCAATTTTTAAACTAAATTTCTCTCGTTACAGATCTACTGGAGAAGGCTCGTGTAATCTCTCAGCAAGCTCTGGAGCGTTCATACCACATCTTCTACCAAATGATGTCTGGTTCCGTTCCTGGTCTGAAGGGTAAGACTATCGATTTCACCATGTATCTTCGTAAAGAAATTTTATTTTTCAAAGAAAAAACAAATATCATCAATAGTCCGTCGATTCTTCAAATTTTCTTTTCTCGTACCAGTGAATAGGACTATATTTAAGAATTAGCAAAAGCTTCGAGAGATACGAATAGGTTTCTAACCTAGCCTAAAAAAAAACTTTGTCACCTTTCGATCTAGCAAAATCGTTTTAGGTTATCTACAGATTTCCACAACCTCTCCCTCCATGTTTCTCTCTTTATTTTCCTTTTTTTCCTATGAATCACGAAACTGTTAAGACTAGGAACCAGAGGAAGTATCTGGATGAAGCAGAAAACGTCCAAGTATTTGTTGCGTACAATTTAATCGATCATGGAAGAACC
Organism: Coelioxys conoideus; assembly: GCA_947623535.1. Classification (NCBI taxonomy): domain Eukaryota; kingdom Metazoa; phylum Arthropoda; class Insecta; order Hymenoptera; family Megachilidae; genus Coelioxys; species Coelioxys conoideus. The sequence goes on along the minus strand of OX392451.1, from coordinate 9,820,651 downwards.
TTTTCCGTTTCTGTCAAACGTCTCACTCGTTTGATCCTGATTCCATGTAGAAATGTGCTGCCTGTCGAACAACATCCAAGATTACTACTTCGTCTCTCAGGGCAAGACCACGATCCCAAATGTTGACGACGGCGAGGAATGTCTACTGACGGACGTAAGAACCTGACGATCAAAATGCCAGGGCTACGCAACTATCACTTTGTTCCCCCTATTGTTGTTGCCTTTGTTGTCTTCCAATCGATACCCTTGTTGTTCTCACGGCAAACATCACTTTGTTGCTTCTTTTATTCTACCCACCTTTTTTTCGGTTTTCCATTTGCCCGCTTCCTTCGAGTTACTTTGGTTGGACACCCTGTTTTGTAGAAGTAGGACGACAGTGTTTGGTGTTAACCTTGTTGACGAAGAAGTACCAAGGTCTTGTTTCTGACTTCATTTTCATGTTCGGGAGTGCAATTTTCTTTACTTCTTTTTATGAAGAATAACTCTGATGAGAATTAAAAAATTGTTTCACTTGTGAATTCAAAATTTTACTATTGGTATAGTTATACATTTGGAAATTTGTTATTTAGAAATCTTTATTTTGTAACTTTGGGATTTTTCGAATTTTGTATTTCTATATTTTACAGTTTCAGAATTTGCGAATTCTAAATTAAATTTCTGTTTTTAGATTTACACATTATTAAATTTTTAAGTTATCGATTTTCCATGTTAATTATGTTTTTAAACTTGAAAGTTCGAAAGTTTGGAAATTTTAACACTTAAAAATTTCTAAATTTGGAATCCTTAAAATCTGTATTATTTGAAGTAAAACATTTCTATTAGAATGTTATTTTTCGATAGGAAATTTTCGCTATTGGAAAATATGAAACCTTAACGTTTATATGTATACATATCCAAGTATATTTGCAAATGACCTTTGTATTTCTCTGAAACATTCGGTCCTTTAGAATCCCAACAGACGCCCTACAAAGTTCCTTTAAAGTACAGGGCCATCCCAAATGAACCTTCTTTATAGGTGAAGGAGGAGGTGTTATCGAAGGAGCGGTACTTCAGAGAACTATACCGTTATTACCCTTTGATTAATTGTTATTAATTATAAAAATCCTTGTCAGAACTACGATTCTAAATTGTGAAAGGTCGCCATCTTAATTAGTAGTCATTAATGCATTTTTTCATTATTACTTTTTATTATTATTCATTTGTTCTTACGTGTGTATTGTGGAGACAAACTAATTAATTGGTAGACTCCCGTTATATTACCGTCTATACATTCGAAGGAATAGAGTTCTTGGTAATGGAAATATGTTGTGTTATTAAAATATTTGTACATTTTGTCATTTTTACACTGTTAAGCTTGAGAATTCAAGTAATAGTAAGTATAAAAATTTTGCAACGTTCTAATATTTTCGAATTTTCACAAATTTTTCAATTCTTCCAGTTTCCTCAATTTCTTTTAATTTTCTCGATTTTCCAAATTTGTTCGACTTTAAAATTTGTTTAAATATTCCAAGTTCTCTAAATTTTCAAAGTATTCTAAAATGTCTAAATTCTCTAAAATATCTAATTCCATACCGAGACTCTCGTACGTCATCCAGAGCATGTCATCGAAGGATAAAAAAATATTTATATGCAATTTAGAATACGAGTTCTGCGACAAAATACCTGATTTAACATTGTATCAATCAACCAGGCGATGTTCTTGACGAAATCGTCGCTCCAGTAGCAGTCCACGAACGAACTAGCCACTTTGTAGATAAAATCCGAAGGAAAACCACCAGGAAACATGGTGCCCTTGTTTGTAGTAAATACCTGCATGTTCTTTTTTTGTTTTCTTTTTGGCCGTCTTTAGAGATGTTACTGCTGTCCAACAACATCCACGACTACTACTTTGTGTCGCAAGGCAAGACGACAATTCCTGGCCTCGATGACGGGGAGGAACTTTTGATTACCGATGTAAGTGCTTCCCTTTGACCGGTCAAGCACTATTCTAAACAATATTCCGGATCAAATAATTCACATTTCGTGTATGTCATATTTTCGACAAGCTCTCTTCACAATGTTCAATTCTCATTTATTTATTTTCAATCTCCTATTTATTAATTTAATTTAATTTATTTAATTTTATTGAATTTAAATGCGTGTATACCAGTAGCAATTAACTGTCATATACAGAGAGTTTGTATAAACATACGCAGAGAAAGTGCGAACATCTTACAAGTTTGAAATACTGTACAGTGACCAGGGGCGGTTTTATGTTTCAATGCGCCCTAGGCTGTAATGGAACCCATAACTCGCTGGTCTGAGACTGTTGTTTTTTTTTTATTCGTTTATTCTAAATTAACGAATTGAGGGATTTGTTAACAGCTTCAAAAACACGGCACTCAGACCTTTAAGCTAGAGAAGCAATACTGGAGATAATACTAACTATAAATATGTGAGTGCTAAGAAGTACTACCACTGCAAAATATTTTACGTTTATAGACAGAAATTTATGGTCTGGGTTATATTTTATTTAAGTAGGACCTAATGGATGGGTCCTGGGGTTCAGCCTAACAGTAAATACGCTCCTGGTTGACACTGTCAGTGCACATATGGCTGGAAGTGAATTGTTCGATTTTGAATGTTGGTATAGACTTCCTGTAACATTTCTACGATTTTATATGTTTCCTTAATAGCACCTTGTTGTATTTAGAGAAGTGAGACACTCTCTGAGTGACGCTATCTTTGGATGTGATAATACTTTGCCGATACTTGTGCTGAGATGTATCACTGTTTGCCCTATATTCTTTCTCTATCTATCTATCTATCTGTCTATCTATCTATCTGTCTATCTATCTATCTGTCTATCTATCTATCTATCTATCTGTCTGTGTGTCTATCTATCTATTCTAGCTCATCGATTCATCAATTTCAACCAGTGTATAACCAATTCATATTCTTTTTAACAGCTATCAAGAACAAGAGCTGAAGACTCGTCGTTTTCGCTTCTACTTCTTCCATTTTGTACTCTCTCTATCTCTATTTATCTTCCTTCTTTTTCTTCTTCTTTCTCTTCTTCTTCTTCTCTCTTAGCCTTTACTTGTTGCAAATTGCCACCCATGTCCACTTTTACACTTCTTGTTGTGCATTTTGCAATCGCTCACGATTTTCATTTATTCCTGTGGTAAATTTGTAGTGTATCTCATTAGTTCACGAGTTGTCCATTAGTGTCGCATATCAAATTTATGAGCAACACTCAATGCTAGCTTTGAAATAGTAGTTTAAACTTAATTTGTATCATTCATCCGTTTAATTTGTATGTCAGTTCAAGATTTAAACTCTGGTCATTATTTACTTTACTGTTATTCAATATTAGATTCAATTTAAACCTTAGTTTAAATTATTTAAAGTTAATTATTTAACTCGAAATTATTAATATTTCACCCGTTGTTACTATTTTTGCAAAACTTTCCATGAAGATTAAACTTTGCAAATCTACCAAACGAATTTTCGAGAAGGGCAAATATAAAATTTTTATTATTATTGTTCGAACAAAGTACAAAATGAACGAGCAGATGAGAAAATCGGGGGCAATCGCAGGCAGTAGAATAAACAATGTACACAAATACACACGTACAAACACACATACAGTCGCTCGTTAAGCAGAGCCAGCTTGAACCAATCCAAATAATGCAGAATTAACCCTGTTGAGCAACCGGATTGGGGACTATGTGTACATTAGCCAGGGTAAGACCAGAATTCCGGGAGTCAACGACGCCGCGGACATGGAAGATACGGACGTAAGTCCAACCCCCAAGGTTAGGTGCTTTTAAACTTTCGGCAAACTTCTCCACCATCTTGTTAACGGAACCATTCCCGACATTACTTTTTCCCCTTGTAAAAATTTTTGATTTTTGAGATCAGTCATCCGCCATTACATTGTCGCCATAGTCAAAATCGAGTATGTGGTTAAGTTAGATTATACTCAAGGGGACTCATAGCTGCAATATATTAAACATAAATTAACTTTAACAAAAAAAAAGATTAACTTTAATAAAATATAATAGAAGGAAATAAATTTCTTTCATTAAAAGAAATTAAAATAAAATAGAAAGAAATAAGTTCTTATAATTAAATGAAATTAAAGGTTCATTTATTTAAACTGCATTCAGTATATCAATTGGAAAAAGTATAAATTAAGTCCATCATCCATTTTTCAACTAGATATTACAACTGATACGATATGTGAAAGGAATCATCTGAGGTTACACGAAATTTACGAATTATGTTTTGAAGAACACTTTCGGACCCGACTGTGTCATACGACGCATGTCGAGAGACACATCGAACGTATTAAGTTACACCATATATTGATAACCACATCAAGAATAAGAAATAATGGCAACTGATATATTTTCGGAGATATATGGCAAAGAATATGGCTGGTGATAAAAAGCAAGATGGTAGAAATGTTGGGCCGAGGTTTTCATCACCCTCCTCGCGCCCCGCCTGCGAACGCTTGCTGCAGCCGCAATCGGGGTGCGGGGAAATTGGGGGAGCATAGGAAGAAGAAATTTCCTATATTCGGATGAAAATGTTAAACCAGCGGAAATCGAGCCCCCCCGGGATACCCGCTCCCCGATTATCCTCGATTCACCTTGCCTCCCTAATTGCGCCTGTTTGTCGCTCGTTCGCGCCATGGGATCATAGTTGTTTCAATAGGGAATGTTTCGCGAACATCCTGCGGACGAAGGATGGAAATGATTCAGAGGATAATTTGCATCCTGGATGTAATCGGAGAATTAGGTAGCCGCGAACACGGGTAATCGACGTATGTCCACATACGATGCGCAGGGATCATCGGATTTGATTAAAGAATCGGAATAATAACAAATCGAGGAATTGATTTGAAGTATAATTAAGCGTGTGTGTTCGAAATGATTCACAGATATGTGTTTGTTGTCCAACAACATATACGACTATACCAACGTGTCTCAAGGAAAAATCACAATCCCCAACGTCGACGACGGCGAGGAATGTCAACTTACGGACGTAAGTCCTTCAACAATGGAGTCGTGAACCCATGTTTTTTTCTTTTTAGAGACCTTGAACTATCTTCGTTTTACCCCTTGTACCTATCTTCTGTTCCTAGAAGGGGACTTTGTATACCCCAGACAATACGACACCACCTGAATGCGAATTTCTTTAGTTCAAACCTTCTTTTCTTAGCGTCGAGTAAATGGTAACGATCAGATTGTTTATTGTTAATATTCGATTAAAATGTTATATAGTCATAATTTAGGAATTAGTTTTTTAGATTCTGTTTAATGTTAAGGATTCAACGGGTGGACGCAGGTGAATTATCATTTGGGTTAGCCTTTTCGTTATTATTTTTGCAATTAAAAGTCATTCATTTTTTGTTTCTATGGTTTACTTCTAAATTGACCATTAAATTAGCAGGAATACTGTTGACAATTTTTGCATATATAACATTTTCTCAAGTTTATTCAGATTTGTCATATTTTCAAATTTATTCAAATTAGTGATATTTAGTTAATTTTACTTGAAGTTCGTACGTTTTCAAACTATTTCAAATTCATCACACTGTTACTTTATTCAAATTTGTCTCATTATCAATTTTATCACATTTTCAAGTATGGACACTCAAGGAATTAAGTCTTAAACTGTGAATATTTCAAACAATATATCGTGCAATATGGTATGAATAAATTAATTTTTACCGAAATAATATATTTTTAATCTGTCGTTACTATTTCTACTGGGACTCCATGTACATAAATATAGAATCCGAAATTATCCAATTATACCAACCTACTTTATATTCACTTTACTTGAATCCACTTCTTAGCCTGTATGTACATAAGTACTTACGCATGTACAGAATGTATTTTACCGAAACCAATCGACTGTCATATTTTTCTGAAAATTCAATCACATCTAATAAATATTCATAAGTTATAGCTACAAGTTAAACCAAGGCTCGTCATCGGTACAGGAACAAGGTACATTTGAAAATCAAAATAAACCAATTCCACTTTTATATCTGGTGTCCAAGAAGTTAGATTCCCGCAATTAAGAAAAGTTTTACTATACATATTATTTGTACTAAATCAGGAGGTTCTAACTGAAATTATTCCTAAATATTTTCTCGATTCTACTAAAATATCCTAAAATCTCCTAGAATTTATTGCCCAGTGAAGCTCTGGCTCGCTGCTTCATATTTTTTCCAATCATGTTACACGAGAACTCTTCAGTTCCATACCTCAAAAGATTTATTAAGAAATTAATAAATCAGAATTATTAACAATAAATTAGAACACTGACATAGAACCTCCTATCATAAGTCCAACTTGCACTTTCAATTGAACGTCTTGTTCCTGCCATGATACATCTTGGACCAAAAAATGCGTTAACAAATAAAGTAGATCAGTCGAATGGTGCAGATGGGTCGAAAATTTCGAATACACGATAAAACTTCCCCTGATCGTTTGTTGACCCTTGGTAGATTTAACCCATGTGTCTCCGTTTATGGTCTGCCTCGAGATGGAAATTCTCGATGGTCTGACGAAAGTTCAAAGTGGGTAAAAGGACGTTGAACCTGATGGACGTAAATCTTCGAGAACCTTCTTCAAGGAATGCGGCAAAAAAAAAGAACTACACTTGATCCTTGTTTTTGATCAACGAAGGAGGTAATTCGCATCAACGAGCGATCGATAAAGCGAGAGAAACATCGATCCTCCTTCGTCTTCTTCTTCGAATGTTTTCCTCTACCCTTCTCGATTGTCGGTAGACACGGTTTCTGTCTCTTATATAGCAAATAATATTATTATTCCTGGGTAGAAGCGGTCATACAGTACGAGCTCTGCTTCTTGAGTTCTTTATTTCGTTTTTGTTTATAGAAACAGCTTACTTTACGACGCTTTTGTCCCGTACAATTAGCTTCGCCATTGCAAACACGCGCTTACGGAATGACGCTGTTGCACCGACAAAATGGCGAATAAAGAAACGTCGCTTTCTCGCTGCGTTGTCGATATACGTTTGCAGAAATCGCAAATATATTGCCCACTTTCTAGCTTTCTTTCTTTGTGCTTTTATCTGTGCCGTCCTCTTGTGATGTTCTACTAACCGCAATACAGCGTCTCTCTTCACCAAGCAACTGTATCAAAAGTTTCGGTATTGGTAGCGAAAGTAGTAAGCATCGTTTTTACACGATCTCGATGAAACTTTTGATACGAAAGTGTGCGCGATGATGATCGTAATCGAGTGATTTCGATAACAGCAAGCCTTCGACGTGCTGGGCTTCACGCAAGAGGAGAAGAACGATATCTACAAGATCACCGCAGCCGTCATGCACATGGGTGGCATGAAATTCAAACAGAGGGGTCGTGAAGAACAGGCTGAGGCTGACGGTACCGAGGTATTTATCTTGTTTCGTTTCTTCATGTAAAAATATTTACGTATTTATTTACGAAAGTTCACGCATTCATTTCCATCAAATGTCTTTCAATTTATTTTATTAACGTTGTTTAATGTAAAAACGAGCGCAGGATTTGATAAGATTCGACCATGTCCCTAAAAATGTAAAAATATTCATGTAAAAATATTTACTTATTTATTTACGAAAGTTCATTTCTATCAAATGTCTTTCAATTTATTTTATTAACGTTGTTTAATGTAAAAACGAGTGCAGGATTTGATAAGATTCGATCATGTCCCTAAAAATGTAAAAATATTCATGTAAAAATATTTACATATTTATTTACGAAAGTTCACGTATTCATTTCTATCAAATGTCTTTCAATTTATTTTATTAACGTTGTTTAATGTAAAAACGAGCGCAGGATTTGATAAGATTCGATCATGTCCCTAAAAATGTAAAAATATTCATGTAAAAATATTTACATATTTATTTACGAAAGTTCATTTCTATCAAATGTCTTTCAATTTATTTTATTAACGTTGTTTAATGTAAAAACGAGTGCAGAATTTGATAAGATTCGACCATGACACTAAAAATGTAAAAATATTCATGTAAAAATATTTACATATTTATTTACGAAAGTTCACGCATTCATTTCTATCAAATGTCTTTCAATTTATTTTATTAACGTTGTTTAATGTAAAAACGAGTGCAGGATTTGATTAGATTCGACCATGTCCCTAAAGAACCTTAGTATACCGAATACTATTCGAACTCCATCTGCTAATCAACGATTTTTCTTGAAATCATCTACAATCTGTAGAACTCACCCTGTATATGCACTCGGCAACAAGAAATTGAACCATTTTTAAAAGAACCCGTTTCCCGCTACAGGAAGGTGAACGTGTCGCTAAACTGCTTGCTTGCGACTGCGCCGATCTCTACAAGAACCTGTTGAAACCAAGGATCAAGGTCGGTAACGAGTTCGTCACCCAAGGTCGTAACAAGGATCAGGTAGCCTACTCCGTCGGTGCCATGTCGAAGGCCATGTTCGACAGGCTGTTCAAATGGCTGGTGAAAAAATGTAACGAAACTTTGGACACCAAACAGAAGAGACAGCACTTTATTGGTGTACTGGATATTGCCGGTTTTGAGATCTTCGACGTAAGTTTCCTCCACCTTTTCTCAAACTATACACACATATATTGTATACCTACATATACACACATGTGTATGTTCTCTACCACTATGACAAGAACAAGTATCAACGTTGGCGATTTCTTCCATTTTATGATATAAGAAAGTTTCTTGATAATTAACTGGTCCACGAATTGAATATTTAAAAAAATATTTGTTCATTTATTCATTGTTATACTATTTATTATTTATTTATTGTTGTATAATATTCGTTCAAATTTATCTACTTTGAAGAAATTGATGTCTGAAAATCCCCAACGGAGTTCAAGTTCAAAACAGAGATAAACCTATATCAGATTCTAAATTATTATACCAGAATATTGACAACAAGTAACTACAAGCAGATAATATTTAAAAACTGGTCTGTTAATCCAGTATAACATTAACCTTTTTAGTATTACGTTGCAATTTTTATGTATTTAATGGTAGATGTCTGCATTACCGACGGGCGTTCATGTTCATATAACATTATAAATTAGAATTAAAAGAATTGGTTATGCATTTATCGATGAATTTCATACTTTATGCGATTGAGTTGTTGAAGTTGACACAAGAAAGTAGTCTGACCAGAACGTACAACAACTACTTGGCACAGTCGGGCCATATACAGAGACATCTACTGTTAGGGACATTGCCATTTTGTACGAAAACTGTTAAGGTTAATTGTACAATATAATGTTAAATGTGTAACGTAGGTCCTAGAACCTTCCTAACTTTTCTATAAGTTCCTCGATTCTTTCTAAGTTCTCCATAAATTGTTTTGAAGTGTTCCTTAGGCCTTATCCTATTTCTCTCAAAATTCTTCCTATATTCTGTTCTTTTTCTCTACTACACTTGTTCTCCATGAAAGATCCAAAAACATAAAAGTAGCCTTTCCCCATTTTCTAGGTTGCACATTTAACAAGATCAAGATAGTTACTCGTTGTTAATTCAACTTATATCTCCACATTACAGCTTGACACACGTTCCACATTCGTTGTACTCGGTCTCTCGAGTGCAACGAACGTCATAATTACACTATATGAGACAGACAATTCGTTTTCAGCAATTATATCCCCGGACACTTGACACACACACACACATATACAGACTTTCGCCCTAAAAAGAAAACAAGACTTCCGTGTCGATCGTCCAGAATCTAGAACCTTCGTAGTTCGTTAAACCCTGAGGAACCGTATACTTATCTCTATTCGTTCTTCAGTATAACGGTTTCGAGCAACTTTGCATCAACTTCACCAACGAGAAACTGCAACAGTTCTTCAACCATCACATGTTTGTCCTCGAGCAAGAGGAATATAAGAAAGAGGGTATTGTCTGGCAGTTCATTGACTTTGGAATGGACTTGGCTGCCTGTATCGAACTGATCGAGAAGGTAGCCCCATGACGAATCATGGTCCCCCCATTAATTCTGTCAAGAATTGTCCCCGTTGTATTGTTTTGTCTAGGAGATTGCCCATGCGATTTTGTCTCACCAAGAGACTCGTCCCTTGATGTCTATGAAGTGATCCTAGTATTCCCCCTGAAACGTTCAGACGTCCATCTTTGTTCTCGAATGTTATGTTTCATACGATTTTCTCCCCGTTCTTCGTTTTGTGCCCTGTTTTTCCGAGCATCTATGCTCGTCGTTTTTTCATAGTTCTTGCCCTTAGGGCAGCGTGCAATTGCCCTACGAATGTTGTCCATTAGAATGTGGAATGTTCCCCGAAACGATAATGTTCTCCACTTCCTGTGATTTCGTCCCGGATGGACCTACTCGTGTTCTCTCGAGATTTCAGCGTTTGAACCTCCCCGGCGTTTCCAGAATGCGCATGAATATTGGAAACGGGTTTCACCATGTTAGAATAAATCGTTACGTATTAAGCATGACACCGTTACGCGTAACTTGGCATTCCTGTCAGGATACGAATGAAGAACTTCAGAGAAGAATGACGCTCGAGAAACGGTAAAAGGTAATTCGGAACCGAACTCCATCATCGTCGTCGTTACTTTTCAAGTACAGAACAAAACAGTGGACTTCACGCTGAGTAGATTGTATTTGATAGTAGACGATTAACCTGTTGTTGTTGAATGTATGAACACTGTCATACTGTTTTCAACTGTCCATAGAGGAACAGGACGGTGTACCAAACAAGATGGTTTATTCATACTCGTTGAGAAGTAGACTAATACGTTGAAACTATAGTTGTCGAAACGTTGGACCAAGGCCAATTACGCGATTCATGCTCGTTTTTCGTTAGATCATAGTCGAATTGGCAAATTTTACAACTTTGTCCAGCGCAGTCGAATAGTTTGCATACACTACAAGAACTACTCCTTGTAGGTCTCTGGAGAATCAACCGAGACAAACTGTCCTTAATTTCTCGTATCGACTGGTCAATCGATTAACACATGTGAACCCAAGCTGGTAATAGTGCGCATCGCAGAAACTTGGTGATGTATTATTACCCTGGGATCCATTTGCACAGTCTTCTTTTTTTCGCACTGAACATTTCTCAGATTTCGAGATTTTCTCTTTGAGTCCAGAATTTTTAAGGAATAAAATTTCACACGAATGTTTCGGGAAATAAAGTTATCTTAACGAGTAATTTCTGGAGTTGGATCATTAACGTAGCAAGTGGAAAAACACTGACATGTGATATTTGACAAAAAGGTGTTAATGAAATGGTACGAAGAGTTAATTTCTGTCTGTCCATTGACCAATCGAAGTTCTGATTAGTAGTTGACACTGTAGAGATTTCTTTCATTCCCTATCCCAAAAACAGTAGAATTACGAAGCAACCGGTAGATAAATAGCTACTCGTGTAAGAGTAGACCGATGCCAAGTAACCGAACAACGAAAGATTTTTGTCACATTGACATAAAAGCATGCATGATTCTTGCTCGAACAGTTCAACAGCTTCGAGCAGTTGTGCATCAACTTCACCAATGAGAAGCTTCAACAGTTCTTCAATCACCATATGTTCGTCCTCGAACAAGAAGAATATACGAAGGAGGGCATTCAGTGGGAGTTCATAGACTTTGGCATGGATCTCCTCGCGTGTATTGAACTGATCGAGAAGGTACAAAATGACGATTGAATCGATCATGGCAAAGGACCAATTGACCGATCCAGCCATAAAACAAAAAATACGAAAGGAAACAGACACGAAAACGCAGCACGAGGATCTCTCAAAGGGCCAGCTGGATCCTTACACGCATAAACCTAACGCTTAGTTACAGCAAAACGCAATAGTGATCGTCCACTGTTTTCTTGGGTTGGTCGCAAACACTTTTCGTAATCGTTCTCTTTTTTTACCCCTTGTTCACATTTTTGTATTGTCCTTTTACGCAGGTGTGTGATTTCGCGTTTCAGTGACCAGCAAGCAGTCTTATATTCGCTTAGGCACTATAATTCGATTTACGATTGATTTCACCCGATTTCCGTAACATATCGATCGTTTCATCATGTTCATACCCCACCCTCCTTGATATTGGACTATCGGAGTACCTCAGTAATTTCGAATACCTCGGTAACGTTTTATATGGACCTTGGTAACAATTTATAAGTGCATTGACAATTTTTTATTATTTCGAACAACGTGAAATAGATTCTGTTCACATACTCTTATACCCTTATGAACAATCGAACACATCCATGTTGTTATAGACTTTCTTTTTTTTATGCACTCTGTCCGGAATCATAGTTCGTCTAATTGGAATTCGTTAATTACAATTGGAATATATTCATTCTCTTATTTGGATGATCTGTTTTCAAATTTGAGTCTGCGAACGTTGGGTACAAAATTTGAACAAACCTGCAATGAACAATTTATCTGAAATTTTGCAGATTGCTATATTTTGTATGGAAATAAGATTTACAAGAAGGATTTTTGCTAATTCGAACCAAAATTTTAGTGTAGCAATGTTTTTCCTTTCTTCACTGATACAACCAACTAATTCGAGTTATTTTTAGTATTGCTGTATATTTTAGGTTACCTTGTCGATTTTTGTTAAGTATACGGTGTAGAAAAACATCACTGGGGAAGGTATAACTGAAAACAAATCAAATTTAAAATATATTGAATGAACATATTGTGTTATTTCGTTTATTACTTCGTTCAACAAGTTTTATTATATTTTTCTGCTCAAATCGCGGAGTAATATCCAAAATAATTCAAACACTATTGTAACGATAGTCGACATTGGGTTGGTAAATTAGGGAATGACATTAATAGGAAGAAATTTTTACTGAATCGCTAAAAATCCTTTTTGCTAATATTCTCTACACAAAATAGTGTTATTTATAAAGTTTCAGCTGAATCGGGTATCACTCGTTTTCGGAAGTTGTGCCCAAATTTTTTAATGTAAAATTTGTCTATAAAATGTTTTTAAATAATTTTTCAAATCTTTCAGACTTACTTAGTATCATATTTTGTACAGAGACATAATTAGCCGAGGTTGGAATGCAGCCAAGATTAATGCAAATATAAATGACATAGCTAAAGTCAAAATACCGAACAATAATAATCATTACGATTAGTAACTTCGTGTTTTCCGATTGCGAATATTTTTATGCAGTACAGTGATGTTTGCACATGTTTCTATATACTGGAATAACATTTGAAAATACTTATATATAAAGTAATTCCAAATTTATAGAAGGAACATTGTGTACTACGATAGTGTTCAATTTTTCAGTTATTACGTACAGTTTCTACAATATGAAACAAAAAATTAACATTGATTGCACTATGACAGCTATTTGCAAACAAAGTAACAAATCAAAATTGAATTCACAGTTTCAGAGTTTTATTGCCTTGGCTAATTATACAAGCAAAGAAAGAAAAGAAAGAACAAAGCAGATCTCCAAAACAGATCACAACGAAGTAAACGACGAATTTGACTTACTTATCGTTCTTTTCCCTTCTGTTTTTGTTTTCTGTCCCCCCTACCCCCTGTATCTGTCTCTCGGTCCTATCTCATTCGCCACGCTGTCACCCGCGTTGTGCTGTGACCGCAACAGTACAACGGCTTTGAACAGCTCTGCATCAACTTCACCAACGAGAAACTGCAACAATTCTTCAATCACCACATGTTCGTACTCGAACAAGAGGAGTACAAGAAGGAGGGCATCGATTGGGAGTTCATTGACTTCGGCATGGACTTGGCCGCTTGTATCGAACTGATCGAGAAGGTATTCCCAAAAGTTTTTACAGAGAGAGAGAGAGAGACAACGAAATGAACAAACTGAACGTTGAGGAAACCAGCAACGATCTGAGCTGATCGATGGAAACGAGTCTGGCTTTTTACCGAAACAAAAAGGGATCAGAACCTCTTCGATTGGTTTTGTCGGTGTTATGTAGATCACAGAGACGTATCATTCTTTTTTTTTGTTCATGCTACTCGACGGTTGAACGCTTGTTCCATTACCTCCACGATTTATTTCTCGCTGCGCGCGTTTCACAAGATGGCGCGCGGCGAGATTCGCAGCTGCCTTATCGAACGCGTGCATTTTCATACGTACCGTTGTGTCGTCGTTCGTCCTTGGAAAAAGGTACTCGATACGTGTACCTGGTTGCGTCTTCTATCTTTCGTCACCTTGCTTCATTTTTTTCTGCCCTTCGAACCTTAACGGCACTAGCGTCGTGCACGTTCTCACGATTCTACCCCCCCCCCCCCCCTCTCACTTCGTATCGACTCATTCAAAATCGCCTAAAGCGAACAATGTGATGCGTCCGATACCTCTTGCAACTCACTTTTGCCGTGAAAAAATGTCCCTTGACTTCGACGACTGTTGACAAATCCAGATTTGAACTGGAGATGGTTTTACCAATCTACTTTACGTTTACGGAACCGATCTGACAATTGTTGCGGGAAATTCTTGTTGTATTGCCGAGTGTGGGGAGTTTTTTGGAATTTTTGATATAGGGAAATGTAGTTTGGTATAGATGATACGGATAAATTGGTAAACTTGCGAATTTGTTTTGATCATTTGGATCTTTTTGTTTCGGAGTTTTTCAATCTTTGAATTTTTAACTTTTCACATTTCTTATATGTTGAATTACTAAATTTTCCAGTTTCTGAATTCATACATTTCTAGATTTTCTAACTTTTATCATTTGTGGATTCGTTGATTACTAAATTTTTTAATTTGAAAATTGGAGAAATTTGAACTTGAGGAACTTTAAGCTTGAAACATTTGGAAATTTAGAACACGGTGAACTTGAAAATTAGAAAAATAGAAAATTAAGAAACTAGAGAACTAGAAAAGTTAGAAAATTGAAAATTGAAAATCAGAATATTGGATAATTAGAACACCTGGAAACACAACAATTTGAATACTTAAGATTTCCAAATCTCCGAAACAAAACTAATGATATTCGTACAATTTCGTATAAAGTAGAAATTGCACCGGCAATATAGTAAGTGTCACTGCACCTACCCTAATTAACCCACGACTTACAATCCGTTTATTTTCAATAGTCAACTTTGTGACTAAAAAGTTGACTATTACAGAAAAACAATTTCTTATTATGTTATAAAAATGTTTTCATCTATAACTCGAGTAAAAATCGATGTTACCAGATGAAAATTTAACTCGAAGTCAAAGTGTATCGAAATCCTATACATACTATGGATACATCTTGACTTTGTTAATACAATAATTATCTACTATATTAATCTATTATTACATACATGTGAATGTTTTTCCCTTCCATGTCTCTTTATATTGCTTCGAAATTGGAACTCGTTGATTTTTCTCGTTAACCCTTTGGTTACCTTTTGGTGAAATAATCATATTTAAAATGGTCATTACGCACCGATTAAGTACATAAATTACTATAATTATCTAACGTCTATTTAGATAAAATAGACTCTTGATATATTACCATTTTCATATTTGGATTTTTATGCACAATAATGATGTTTAGTCATAATTGTGATTGTCTATTTTTTTTTTTTATTTTTTAATTTAATAATATAGAAATATAACGATTCTTCACATTTCTGATGAATGCAATACATTACCAATTTCAATCAATTTTATTCATGCCAGGGGCAATATAACAAGATACAGCAAAACTATAAAATAGTTGTAAATAATGGAAACGTTAGTATGACTATTACAAACGAAAAATTTCTCATTGCCAATAAATTTCAAATAAAATAACAAATATATTTACATTTGGCCAATGTTGTGGTGTAAGAAATATACAAGGTTAATTTTCGGAAGTAATTATAAAGAAAGGGTTAATGAATGACGATGACACTGATAATAGTGATAACGATAATAAATTCGAAGCAAACTAACGAGACGAAAGTTCCAATGAAACAAACACATGACGTTTGTGCCGCCATTTAAAACATGTTCTCCACCCCGTGTTTTGTTCTCCCTAACGAGAAAAAGATACAAGAACGAAATTAAAGCCCCGTCCGTGGAAACTAATGAAAGCAGCATTAATGACGGCTGTCAATCGCCTTTTTCTGTTTCGTTGCTTTCCCCTTCCTTGGTATCGAGCAGTTCAACAGCTTCGAGCAGCTGTGCATCAACTTCACCAATGAAAAGCTTCAACAGTTCTTCAATCATCACATGTTCATTCTCGAACAAGAAGAATACAAACGCGAAGGAATCGAGTGGACATTCATTGACTTTGGCATGGACCTTCAACAAACGATTGATCTGATCGAAAAGGTATTATTACGTCGCAGCATGATAAACCACCTGGATGAACCAGGTCGACGGCTTCCATGATAGAATCGAGAGATCAAAATGGCGGCCGCGAAGCCAACAGCCAAGGATCAGCATGCAACTATCGATTGCTCTCTATTTAGTTTATTGATTTATCGTATAATTTAACTAATTCGTTCAGCAGGTTCGCTCGCTCCATATTCGTTCTCACTGTTCCCTTTATATTCCCATTTTTTTTTAATCATTTTCGTGAATCACTTCTTTTGTTTAGACCTTGGATGTTTGAACATAAATCAGTCATGTATTATCTGTGGAGTAAAATCATGTAATTTGTGTATTGTGGATCTCATGAATTACATTTACATGATTTATTTCTACTTTGCAGATGTATATAATGTAAATACGTAAACATCCATGGTACAGTTATTGCAATATATAATATTTAGATGTACAATTACGTTCATTGAGTTGCATTTAATTTGCAAGTAATTTTCATGATTAAGCATTCTTTATTGGATATTTGCATTTTCGACGGCTCCAATTGTTAGATTTATAATTGCAATTTTTAACAATTGAAATTGTTAAATTGAACGTCGTTGAATCAGTTGTATTTGTGATATTAGTTACGTGATTCCATAATTCAAGGTTAATTATGATATTTTAGCAAGTTTTTATGATTTTTAACGAAAAAGTTCATTGGTATTAAGTGGTGATTTCCTAAGCATAGAAAATAGTATTACATTTTTTTTATAGAAATAATTATTCACAATTGTATTCCTTAAATAATATACTACATTATAAATACCATAATTTGAGAATGTGTACTTTCAGAAATTCGCAAATTTGATAATTTAAGAATTCGGAGTTTCAGAAATTTTGAAACTGAAAAATTTGAAATTGTAACAATTTTGAAATTTAAAAATTAAAGAATATTTTCAAAAGTTTAATTAACTTACAAACAGAAGAGAATATTTTCAAAAATATCTACTCTTCTTATTCATCACTTAATATCAATGAAAGAAATATATTGCAAAAACTGCTAAACAAAATGGCGCGCAGATCAAACATATCTCAGAACCATTTCCATTCTCCTTGCCCCAACAGCATGAAACATTGTCAAAGACGATATCCAATATTTCAAACGGCTTCGCACTTCAATGTTCGATGCAAGGCGAATTACTTGAATAATTATGGATTTTAGCATAAACTCGCAGTCAGCTCTGAAACGAGTAAAGAAGGTAAAAGCTAAGGCGAGCGATCGATGTTACCGATCGGGAACAACAAGCAGCCAACTGTTAACTAGATGTTTCACGCTTGCAAATTTGCCTTGTTTTGTGTGTTGCTCCAGCATGTTCGTGTGTGTTCGTGTTTGTTCATTTTCATCGGTGAGTAAAGAAATAATAAATTGTTGATACGAAATTCTTGAGAGATGAACGACCATTTTCACGATGCATTAAAGAGTTCCAATAATAATAACATTATTATTAATAATATAGTAATAACATTATTATTGAATCGTCGGAAAAATGATATGTTATAATATTGTTTTTATTGCAATATCGTGTTTATTTTTAACATTGATCAAATTGTTTAATAAAACGTAAAATATTATTAGGTGACAGTGTATTATGTTCGATAAAATGAAGTAATTTTTGATAAATGGTTTAAATTGTAGTGTAAAATACTTGTAATAATAACAGTATTGATATTTATAATTGTCCGAGATCCTCTTAAATTACAACATTTCGCAATTATAGAATCTTTCAAGTAATTTCTATCATCATGTATTTTAAACATTTTTCACTATGCACAAATCATTGCATATATCTAAACATTTGCAATGGTATTTTCAAAATAATTATTGGAAGGTGGTAATTCAAATAGTTGCCTTCCTTTATTAAATAATTAAAAAAATGTCGAGAGTAGCGTTTCGTTCTCATCACGGCCGTACCTACGTTGTTTATCAGCCAGTTGCAAAATCAATAGTAATTTTTAAATAAGTTTCAATTACTACTTTTATCAATCAATCAATTTCTGCAGCTCCTCGGAACGGTTCTCACGGTAATAAAAGTTAAGTTTGTTAAAAAATTTCGAAACTTGAACCTGGGAAATGTAGACTTTCGAAAATTTGTAATTTCGGGGATTTGTAATTTTGGAAATCTGGAATTTGAAAATTTAGGAACTGGGGTATTCAGAAATTTGATCTTTTCGAAATTGAGGAACTTCAAAATGTAGAATCTAGGTCTTTAGAAAATTTGTAAACTTAGCAATTTGGAGATCTAAGATGTTTGAAGATGTAAGAATTTTTTATGCTGAGAATATAGAAATTTGAATTCGAAGATTTGGAAAATATGAGAGTTCGGTAACTTGGAAACTGCAGATTTAAGAATTTGGCTAATTCAAGGATTTGGGAAAGAATGGGCAGAATTTTGGGTATTTAAAAAAGTGAAAATTTCGAAATGAAATATTTGCTGGCATAAAAGCGTGAAGACTCGAAAATTTCAACATCAAATTAACGAATTATTGCAAAATGCTGCTCTCGAGAACAAAATTACTTTTTCTTATTACAATCGTTAACACATTGCTTTGTTTTCCTTTACATAGCCTATGGGTATCTTGTCCATCCTGGAAGAAGAATCTATGTTCCCGAAAGCCACTGACAAGACTTTCGAGGAGAAATTGAACAACAACCATCTTGGAAAGAGTCCTAACTTCTTGAAGCCCAAACCGCCTAAACCCGGCCAACAAGCCGCTCACTTCGCCATTGGCCATTATGCCGGAAACGTATGTATTCGATTCAACTTCACCCTATCAATCACATAATTCTTTATTTAATCTTCGTCATCTGAAAGTTTCAAGTTATAACTACAAACACAAATTACTTTCATCCTTGTACAATATTACAACCGGGTCCCACAAATTCTTGAACCGATCGTCAAAATTCTAAATCATCAACGCACAACTCAAAGTAACAATTTCTGATTTCAACGAAACTTTAGTCCCTTGTAATTCTTCAATACCCGATTCCTATTCTTTTATATACGAATATTCATATTACTGAGCTGAAAATAACTTCTAAGATGGAGATGATAAATCTATTTGATCGAATATCCTTTTAGAAATTCCTTGGAGGGTATATAATTTCTATCCTAAGTACGTAGCCCCAAAAGTTTCCAAGGTATTCGATCAAACACACTTGTCATCTCAACTTGAGGACTATTTTGACCCTGTTAACATAAGTACCAGATAAACGTGTCGAATAATTACTTAAGTTTCATATCAATTACAGTTTCATATAAATTCATAAAAATGACATTTTTTCGGGCGTTACATACAAAATGTTGAGATTTCTAAACGTGTATTTTGGTAAACAGGTACCATACAACATCACCGGCTGGCTAGAGAAGAACAAGGACCCGTTGAACGACACCGTTGTAGATCAGTTCAAGAAATCTACTAACAAACTGCTGGTGGAGATCTTTGCTGACCATCCAGGACAGTCCGGTGATGCCGGCGGTGGCGGTGGTGGCAAAGGTGGACGTGGTAAGAAGGGAGGTGGTTTCTCCACGGTATCATCCTCCTACAGGGAACAGTTGAACAACTTGATGACCACATTAAGAGCCACCCAACCCCACTTCGTCCGTTGCATTATCCCCAACGAGATGAAGCAACCGGGTGTCATCGACTCTCACCTTGTTATGCACCAGCTCACCTGTAACGGTGTACTTGAAGGCATCCGTATCTGTCGTAAAGGATTCCCCAACAGAATGGTGTACCCCGACTTCAAACTACGGTAAGAATTCACATTCTTCACCCACCCACACTCCTCCTTTTTCACGACTCATGTTTCTGCAAGCCTGCAGACAATAAGTCTGGAGCTGGGTAGGCGGCTGGTGACATTGATTCCAATGTAATTAGAATTTTCTTAATTTTCTTAAACGCATATGTAAAGATACACCCAGTTCCCCAAAGCAAACGATATTATATTATAATATAGTAAAGCAATGAACTAAAACTAGTAACAGAATATAATACCATGAGCTATTTCTATTGTTCATCCACCAACTTCTCAGCTCACGGCAGAATACAGATGTACACTATTTATTGTGAGGAGAGTCATTTAACTGTACCCAAATAATTGAATTAATGAATATGGAGATTTGGAAGTAGTAAAATAATTTATTGGAATATTTGGGAACAAAATGAGGGTGCTCGGTGGCGCCACCTGTGATCCCAGTTCTCGAAGCAGAGACTGTTTATTCGAAAATTTCAAGTTTCAAAACTTTTCAATGTATCGAGAACATACATCTTTGGGAAAGTGTTTAATAAATATACTCACGGTTAAATGATTCATCCTAAATAATTTTCAGTTATTTTTAGTTTATCATTAATTTTTGGTAATTCGAGTAGATTTACCTATCGTTTTTCATAGTAATCACGATGGAAAATGTCATAAATATCGTTAAACGTAATATTTTTTGTAATCGAAAGTGTTTGATGATTTCAAAGTGATTGAGAACCACTGTAGTTGGCTTTCGTTATATTGCCACTGATAGAACTATTACTGTAGAAAACATAATTGAAATTGAAATTTGCAATATATTCGGTTGTGTAAGAATCTTAATATATCGACAGCATATTCCTTTAATTAAAAATATTCACGTATTATCATAAATACATAACTATCTATTATCATGAAGACAATACATCGCATTCTATAAAATATATAATATTAAATATATAATACAGATATATTGGATTGATTCAAAATGAAGAGTTCTTTATAAAGATTTATATATTTCCAAATTTCGAAAATTAGAAACATTGTGAATCTGAAAATTCCTACTTTCAAAAATTTTTTTAATTTGAAAACTCTTAAGTTTGCAAATTTAAAAATATTTAAACACGAAAAATTGATAGTTTATTTAGTCTTGAAGCAAATTTCGAAATTGCCAAATTAGTAAATTTCAAATTTCTAAACTTTTCAAATTGACGAACTCATAACTTTCATAAACAAATATAAACTTTCATGACCAACTTGAAAATATGCAAGTTGGAAAAGGTAACAAACCATAAATTCCACAGTACAAAGTTCATTAAATCTTTACATTTCCGAACGTGAAAGCTTCAGAACTTATAACTTCAAAAATCTGTAAATGTCTAAACTAAGACATAATGTCTAAACTAAACCCCTAACTAGGCGTTACTAATGCACCGAAAAGCCGTCGTAAATATGGCAATATAACGGAAGTCCATTTACGCTGATACATTCAACAATCGATTAGGGACGCACCGAGCATAAACATCGCAACTTATCACAAAATGATTCATCTTTATATTGTGGTCGTGCAGTTACATGATCTTAGCGCCGGCTGCCATGGCTAATGAGACGGACCCAAAGAAGGCCGCTCAAAAATGTTTCGATGAAGTCGGCCTTGATCCGGACATGTACAGGATTGGTCATACTAAGGCTAGTTGCTCACCCCCCGAAAAATCTGGATTTGAACACTCTTTTGCATTTTGGTTCCCCATATTTGATCCACCGTAGAATTTTGTCTTCTGGTCCAAAACAAATTTTTGATCATGCCCCCATCCAAATATAACGACGAATCTATCCTGAAATCGCTCTCGCGCGTCGATAACGACGTTAATTATTATTTTATACTCTTTTTGCATTTTTCTACTTGATTTTTGTGGCTGTGCCAACTTTATAGGTTAGGCGACGACGCCATCGACAAGCAGTTAGATAGAACTGAACAAAATATATCTGTAGGAAACGTTAGGATTTTTTACAAGTTATTTTCTTGTCTTTCGTTTGTTTATTTCTTTCATTAATTTTCCTTTTTTATATTTATTTAATTTTGATATTTATTTATTTTCCTCGTTCTCGATGTCGAACGTTTGCAGAGTCTTTTCAGGATGAAATATTAAAACACCCTCATGCAACCCTTTGGCTACTAAAACCGGGTCACCCGGTTGGCCACATGTAAATATGTACATTGAAACATAAAAATTAGCTGAAGGGTTACCCCATGCAACTAGTGAAAACTCGTAGTACTATTTTTGGCCCCGTCCGTTGTATTTTCATAGTTGTGCATGTCCCGATTGAGTTATTCGAAGAAACCCCCTGTATTGCCCCTTTTTCGTCCATTTAGAAATTGTACAAGTTCGTAGGTTATGTAAGTACACCCGTAAATACGTAGACTTTGTGTGACCCCCTTTGGAAACCAATTGTACGATAAACCACGAGTAGAAAAAGCACCACGTGTAGAAGCGGAAGCAGAAAAATGACCGGAAGAAGGAGAAATACTCCCCCCCCTGAAAATACCCCCATCGACCCTTTATCTTTTTCATCTATCGACACAAACACATGCGAGAAAATGTTCGTTCACGAATACTTTGCGGTAACCCTGTACTAATAGCGTCCGATCACCTGTTTTTCCGTTGTGCCCCCCAAAACCTTTAGGTACAAGATCCTGGCACCACAGGCTGTGGAGAAGGTGGGTTCTGATCCGAAGAAGGCCGCAGCGGCTATATTGGAAGCGTCTGGTCTCGATTCCGACCAATATCGTCTTGGACACACCAAGGCACGTTTTCATTCGCGCACGCGGACTCCTCGTTCAACGCGAGGACCTCGTTGATTATGTTCACAGCGAGCTTTTGGAAGTTTGGTCGATTGATCGAATTACTGTTCCAGTATTCGCAGGCTACGGAGTATTGAACCGAACTGTGTAACTCGAGATTTTCTGGCCACCCGATTAGGTGATCTTCGCGTGATTTGAGCATGGGTTCTGGAGAAAATAATCCTATTTCGAACAGGGTGGTTTTTAGCTTCAAAGTTTGAAGATTCGAAACTCAACTTAAAACCCGAAGTCCCGAGATTCCACGAACTTGATGTCTCACAGTTCCACTGTTAGGAAGTTACGGAGTTCCAAAATTCTGAAAACCTCGCGTTTGAAATTATGTGAAATTTAGGAAGTTCTAAGAATCTTTCAATCTCAAAGTCACTAGGTTCTAAAGTACCTAATACTCTAAGTACTGAAATTCCCAGTTCCCTAAGTTTTCTCGTTAAACGTTTTAAAAGTTCCTGAGCTCTGGAGTTGGAAAAAGTTCCAAGATTCCGAGATTCTAAAGACCCTAGATTTCAAAGTTTTCATTCTTCTAAATTAAAGTATTCCTAATTAGAAACAATTATAAAATCCGTAAATCTTTAATTTCCTAAGTTCAAAAATTAGCAATAATCTTAAACTGCTGAAATTCCAAAATCCCAAATATTCAAAATGCTAAAATTATCACTATGTGCTCATATCCCAAAATCAACTTTAAGAATCTATGTACCCGCATATCTTAAAATGCCCAAATCCTAACATCCCTATATTCCCTACAATTCTCAGAACCCAAAAGGCAAAAAGTTCCAAATCTATAAAAAAAAATGTACACAGTTAGTTCAATTTTCGTTCGCCTCGTACGTGAAATTTTTCACTGGACAGTGATTTGAATAATCGACGCTGCCTAGCATAAATTTTTCTCGCAAACGCAAACGTGCCTAACCAACGAATGTTACAGGGCTCCTTAAGACCGAGTCACATCATCATCGCCTAATTTTCCCACACATGTTACCCGATTTAGAATATGGTATTTCTACTAACAACGAATCGTCGAAGAAACTAGACTATCAGACGATCGTTTCATACAATATACATATGCACATACACTGTATGTTTCTAACAAGTTGATATGCGACTTTCATGTGTCTTCTTCTTAGACACGTGCAGCATAATGGTTGGCTCTTAAATTCTGTCATGAAGTGAACTTATTTTTTTAAGGTTTTTGAGATTAATTTTTCAACCTATTTCAAATTTATACCATATATTTGTTTTTGAGTAATTTATACGAAGTACTTGAATAGTTTATATAAAATACTTGTTCTTATATGATTTACACAGAATACATGTTCTTGTTTAATTTATACTTGAAATACCAATTTTTGAATGGTTTATACTTGATATAAACCATGATCCAGAATTTTCATTTGTGGATGCTGTTATTTGTGACAGAATTTATTGTCCGATTATGTTACTCCATCCTAAAAATCGCTAGATGTATTCGGAGATCGAACACCAGAATGATCTCCCGGATCATCTCAATTTTTAGCATTACGTATAACAATTAAACCATGAACCGATGATTAACCAAGCGCGTGATCATTTCTGTTTGTTTTGCGAACCCCAACCATAAAACGAACCAACGCAGATACAAAATTCTGTGCGCCAATGCCATCAAAGAACCTTGCGACCCACAAAAGGCGACCCAGCTGATCATGGATGCGATCAATCTGGAACCAGACCAATACCGTATGGGTCGTACCAAGGTATCAGACACCTTTGGTTTGCCAATAAATATAAACTATGCTTTCATTTAACAAAATCCTTCAATCTTTTCCCTTTTCTTCTATGTAGCATTCACAAAATTCCCTAAATATCTCGCACAATCGGTTTTAGATATTCGAGGCAGATTAAATTTTTGGAGAGATTCATTCTGTTTCTGTAGTGATTAAAGAAGGAGGAAGGACCTCAAATTTTAGTTCTACATTCAGAGTTTATTGCACTTTTTGAAAATTTGTTCAGTTAACATTTGTATCTTTTTCATCTACCATTTACATGATTCATGTATTAAAAAATATACCGAAGTTTGGACGATGATTGAAAAATATGGGGATATATTGAATAGTCTGCTATTTTACATTACATAATTACAGATTATATTTTAGCTTTATGTTTTAATTTGTATGAAGTTAATTCAACGTCGCAGTAGCTTAATTGAACAATACAGTAACGTTAAAATTATATTTGGGTTAGATTTTGGTAAAATTATTTAGTGCAATGTAACGTCCAAAAGTACATATGTATTTTATATATAAGTCTATTTAGTATTTAATAGCAATTTTCCGTGCCCCACAAACTGTATCGCCAGCCCTAAAAAGGTTGATTACGAAATATTTGGTATCATTTTATTTCTACTGTATCAACGAATGCTACATGTGAGAAAAGTATAAATTTAACGTATCATGATTCATAGCACCTAACCTCTCTTAACACAACGGCCGAAATTAAAAATACTTTCTTCTAGCGTATCTACGGTAATTTCTGCTTCGCTTAGTAATGTTACAGATTAATTAATGTGTCTTTGCTCCTTGACAGCTCGTCAGTTGCTTGCATGGTAACTTCTGCACCTGTAAAATTGTAGTCCTCGTTTTATTACTTTGATTATCTCGATTGAATATTATTTGATACACTTAGATAATGGACAACCATTTTGTGGATTATGGACTGATTTACAAATCTTCAAGGACACAATATCACTTTGAACACCATTTTGAAGTGTTGCAAAACTGTAAAGATCTGATCAGTAATAAAATGTACATAATTAATTGATCAAAAGTAGATAATTATTTATCAAATGTAGATGATCAGTGATCAGATATAAATGATCAGTGATCAAATGTAGATGATCAGTGATCAGATGTAGATGATCAGTGATCGACATTATATAGTTAATGATCGAACGTTCATAATTCCATAAAATGGTATTTAAACAGAATAATTGTCCCAAAAATCCATCTATCCGAATAATAGTTGTTATAAATGTTATGCAATGGGATAAATACAGTGTAAATTGAAAAAAAAGTGTCATTGAAAATTGTAAAGAGCCGAAAGAAATAACAATTTGAGGGAAAAAAAATTTGTAACTGGAGATAATCAAAGTACTCCAAGCTAGAATACCGAAAAGAGATATTGATCGAGATTTTCTTGGATTTCCACTTAAAAAACAACAGGTATTCTTCCGTGCCGGAGTTCTGGGTCAGATGGAAGAGTTCCGTGATGAACGATTGAGCAAGATCGTATCTTGGATGCAAGCCTACATCAGAGGTTACTTGGCCAGAAAAGATTACAAGAAACTACAAGAGCAACGTTTGGCCCTGGTGATCGTACAGAGAAATTTGAGGAAATACTTGCAACTTCGCACATGGCAATGGTGGAAACTGTGGCAGAAAGTCAAGCCCCTCCTCAACGTCACTCGTATCGAGGACGAGCTTGCCGTAAGTATTCAAACGTTTTATTTTTATTTCTTATATGAACTAGGGTGGTTTCAAAGGTTGGAACATGGAAATCGTTTAGGTGGGAAATTATTTAATACTTTCAGTTTTTAAGTTATCGCGATTATTAATTATTAAGTTATCTAGATTATTAATTTTTGTATTTTTTGAGTCTTTAGCTTTTTGGTGTTCTAGTTGTCTAGTTCTCAAGTTTTACAGCCTTATAGTTTTCTAGTTCTCAACTTATCACTTTTTAAAATGTTGAAGTTTTCTAGTTTTCTAGTTTTCTAGTTTTCTAGTTTTCTAGTTTTTTAGTTTTATAGTTTTGTACTTTTCTACATTCCAAATTCTTAGATACTGAAATATTCAAATTTTCAAATTTCCAAGTGTAATTAACTTGCTCAAATTTTCCAACTACATATTTCAAATTTCTAGGTTAGGAAGTATGAAGGTTTGGAAATTTGAAAATTTGAGAATGTGAATTTGAAAATGAAACATTTAGTAATTTGACAAGATAGGAATTCAAAACTTGTTGAATCTAGAAATCGTGAAAACTGAAAATCTAGTCATGTAGAAACCTAGAAAGCTAAAAATCTGAAAATTTAGAAATTGAATAATTTGAGGAATTGAATATTTGAAAATATCAAAATTTAAAAACTGATGAAGATTTTCTGCCTCCAATTTTTGAAACGCCCTAATAAATATATCGACATAATTTACATTTTCTCTTTACTACATCAAATCGAACGATATCATATATTCGATGTTAGCTTTTTTTTATTGCGCTTCATAATACAATATGGTTTATTTTTCCTACATCGCTACAAAAACCGGTATTCGTACTCGAGGAAGCAAATAAATAATCGTTTCAAGAAATTCGTGGCGGTACTATCCTTAACCAGTTGATTAAATACACTGCTCGAAGAACACAGATAATTTCCAGATAATTTACGTGAGGCAAAACATGGCGGCCAGATTTCGTGGGAAAATTTATTTCTTCGTACACCATCACTAGGAATCTTTTCGATCTCTAAACGCTTCTGTTTCCGACACCCCGTTTATTTTTCCAGCCTCGCCATCTTCTATCACTAACCATCCTTTTTTTCTCTCTTCCCGTTGCAAAAGGCAAAAATTTTGCTATTTCACGTTTTAAAATAGCTCTTGAAACGTTGCTAATAATAGTTCAGTCGAAAAAATACTGTATTTCTGGTTTTTTTCTTTGTACGTTCCTCGTAAATATTTTCTCTTTTAAACATGTAACATAATCTTTATAACTCGAGACGATAACTTCGAATTTGTAAATCTTAACACGTTTCACATTAAATTATCAATTTATTTGCAAATTCTGAATGTCCACAATTCCGTTCGATTTATAAATCTTGGAATGTCACAGATTTTACACTCTGGATTAACTATGTGGTAAATTTTGTCTCAGCCTTGACTCGTTTCTGATATAAACAACAATCAGATACTGAACATCTTCTTTCGTGTTTATGTATATAAATATCAATTAATCTATCAATGAAAGCTTCTGGACGTACCTTATGACCACGATGCTTGAAATACTGTGACCGACACCTACAATCGTGTTCTATTAATTGTAGGAATGAAAACACGTTGTGTAAACATAGATCTAGAGTTTCAAAACAACAAGCGTTCCAAGTCAAGGTGGAAACAAACTTATGAATCAAAAGTCTCGAAATGTCAGCAAATATTCTTAAACTAAAAAGAATTTACATATTCGCCGGTTTATTAATCTCTACAAATACAACTGCATGTATCCCTAATTTTAGGTTAGAAAATTATTTACGAAATCAGTTACTTGACGTTATCGTTTAAATATAAGAGCTACAAACTTAATTTAGTGTCCGTGGGACTTAATTTATGCAGCCGTAACATTCTTACGAAATTGTACGGATTCCAGAGTTTTACAAGACATTTTATTAATAGAATCTCTAACATGTGCCTCTCCAACGTGATTCATTTCCGCCATCTTTCTTTTTCATCTTCCCCATTTTCTATCTCATTTAATCGTAACTCTTTCCTACATCATCTTATACGATTTGATCGCGTATTAAGTGGCTACTTTAACACGATTCAGTTTTTGAATATGGATAGAAAATATATTACAGCTGCAATAAACGTAATGTGTTATAAAAAAAGAGGGACATTCCGAAGTCTTGATTGCATACGTTGTGTCAGCGATTATTCACGTTATCTAATTTGATCTCGAAGATGAAAAGATCTCCCTTTGGTATATTTAGTATAGTTTTATTTTTGGACAGTATTTTTAGATGCGCAGTAGCGAAAGCATTACATCCTACTTGAACTCTTTCTTTTTACTATTAATAACTTGGCTCGGTTAGTTGAAATTACTTAATAGTATCCATAATTCAATTTTTGATTGTTTAATATCGATAACTTCGTTTGAAATAGAACGACTGGAAAATTATACTTACAATTATATCCTTTCTGAGAAATTTGTATGAATTAAATTATTCTCGTAATTTAATTGCAAGTTAAAATTATAATATACGAGTTTCAGGTTAGAATTATGATACAAGTTTTAAAGAAAAATTATAATTTAATTGAAACATGTTAACTATATTATTTATACAGATACGAAACATTTTACGTAGGAGATGTAAATTATTCACTAAAAATGATGACATAATTTGTCACAAAAATAGAATCATATTTATCATTGTATATAATTATAATTTTTGTAGAAACAATTAGTTTGAACAGATTAATTCAAATTTAAACAATTGATTATTATTTATGTTTAAAATAATAATACCATTTTGGAAGTTTTAAATAATATAAGAATAAAAGGATGAGGTTAGGTTAGCTCATTACATATAGTTCATTATTCATACTCTAAAATTACTAATGAGTCAGAACATTGCAAGAAGAGGAATATTACTTTAAACAAATTATTTTTGAACGACAATTTGCAGCTTCCATTATTTAATATCAGATTGAAACAGTAAAAACACATATTATTCTATCGAATTTTACATAAGATAACACTTTATTTTAATTTGACACTTCGTTTATTGCAGCAACAGTATCACTTTTTTATAATTCACGTATCTACTGTTAGTTATGCAAGCAGACATGGGTAAAACATTGTATAATAATTTTTAAACAACACTATTTTTAAATTTACCTATATTACAATCTTTACATACAAAATTTCATTTGTGTAAATTTACAAATTTTTCTTAGATGATTATTATTGACGTGCTTCGTTATTTTAACACGATGGCCATCACAGTGAAATACAACGTACATAGTCAGACATATTGCCACACAGATCGCTACAAGCACATGTACACAGTTAACATCACAATTTCATATTTTAGTTCATAGTTCATTTTTCCTATAATTATTTTATATAATTAACCCAGAAACGGCATAATAGCTTCATTTTGCATAGAAACAACTTTTGCGGCAGTATTTTTCAAGAATCGAAACTGTTTTATCATTTGAATGTCATTTTCTATCTTATCAGCATATGATTTCAGCAACATTCGAAATATTTTCGACATTTTCTACACAATTATTACTTGTTATTACGTATATAAATAGGACTGTACTTGGTTATACTGTAGTAGTACATACAGCCCAAAAAAGGAAACAAATTTTAGGTATACTGAGTGAATTGTACTCGGGTGTAAAGAAAACCTGGTGCATACCGAATGTATCGAGTCACTTTGATAGTTATCTTTTTCAACGTATTTTATTACATCTTCCAAAGATTAATCCAATCGATGTTATTACATCTTACTTCATTTTAAACTCACACACGTCGCGTTGGTAAGGTAGAGAATGACATTGTAAATCATCGAATCTCCAAGAATGCTTCTCGCGAACGTCGTCTCTACGGAAAACGAGCCTATCCACAAAATTTCGGCTAAATCCATCGTGACAGATTTACTCGGGCGAAATCGTTGACTCATGAATTGATGTTCCCATACCAGTCACCCGAAAATGTTCCCGTTTCGAGGCGTAACAGCGGATCGACACGAAACGACCTGATCGTCGTGTGGTCGGTACACGTCTAATCGCTCGAATATTCCACGAAGGCAACGAAAATAAAGTTGCCCGCGATCAGGTCCAATCGAAAATAGTATCGGCCGCCATATAAATGATATTACCACGGTATAAATCTCTCCGCGTCGACGCAGTAAAACGATCTAAGCCATTCCCCGCCTCGTTCCCAATTACGGCCGTTCGTATATGGCCGTTCCCGCGGGAATACGAACGTGCAGGTCCTTACCGTTCTTCTGGAGCGTAAAAGGAGACTGGAGATTCGCGTCGAATGGCGTCAGCCCGATCATACGGAAACCCCTGGAACGTCTTCTAATTTCGTCTTTCCCTCTCCTCGTTCGATTACGCCTTCGCCCTACAGCTCTTTCTGGTTGCTCGCGTTATACACAGGTCCCTCCCTCGTCATCGGGATCGGTTATAAATATTTTTCTACGATGAGCATCGCTGGAGGGGCGGGGAGGACACGTCGGGGGCCGATCCCGTCGCGAAGAGGGACTTTGGGTAGAAAAGTTGAGTCCCTGGTTAACCGGAGACCAGTTGGACTCGCGACCTCGTGTCGACCCCTTCGAACTTACCCCCCCTTCTTTTTTTTTTCATCGAAACGAAACCGTATGCTTTCTGTTTTCTATCCGTCTCGGTTATTATACACCGCACCACGAACACGACCAAGAGCGATACACCTGCCCGTGTATCCCTAATCGAACAACGAACGTATCGAGATTGTTTTATTGCTTCTTCGAGTCGGAAACGGTTCACACGCGTTTGGTGAAAAACACCTGAAGAGAAAATGGGTGACACCTTGGTCGAGGGCGCGAACGGCCGGAAAATGAACGGTGACGTGGAATCGCAATTGCAGGCGCTCGAGGAGAAGGCAAGGAAGGCCCAGGAAGCGTTCGAGAGGGAAGAGAAGCTGCGCAAGGAGCTTGAAGAACAGAACGGCAAACTTCTCACGGAAAGGAACGCGTTGCAGAAACAACTTGATGGAGAAAAGGGATCGCTGTCCGAGTACATGGAGAAGTCGCTGAAATTGGCGGCGCAGAAGGCGGACCTCGAGTCACAACTTCAGGTAAGTTCTTGGTTATTATTTTCAACGTTACGTGCGGAATGGAAATTCCTTCGGTGTTCGAACGCGAAGTTCGACTTCTCGCGGGTAAGAGACTTCTGCGACTTCGGGGATGAAAGTAGAATTCGTTGAGATGTGATCAGAAAATTCGGAAAATTCGAATCTATCGGGGCGCAGTTGGAAAGTTAGTGTTGTAGAAAATTTGTGCCCCGGAGCTTGGCAAATTTATGATATTGCTGCTCTGGAACATTTGACAAATTTTAACCCTTCGTTGAGGAATTTAGAGTTTTAAAAAATGCGTTTGTGAAATACCTCAAGTGATATGAATAAAAAAAAAAAGAAAATTTAGACGAAAGTGGAACTGTATTCTTTAAAGAAGTCTGATTTTCTATGATTTTTAAGTTTGTATCGCATAAAACTAAGGAAGATTGCAAATACAGTTTTCTTATAAAATGGCTGCCTCACATTCGTTGTGAGCAGCTCAAATATATTCTGTGAACAAATTTGTGTAACAAAAAATGTCGTACTGCAAATTTGTGATGATATTAAAAGGTGTAAAAAGCAGTAGTCACAATTTTAATTAAAAGTAATTCGTTTTTTAGTACTATAGTTTGTGATAAAAATTGGTATCATAATTTAAATGTGTGGAACAGTTTTATTAATTAAAAAATTTGCAGATTATTTGTGTTCAACAAAATGCATAAATTTGGTAGTACATTTGATAGAATATAGTATTTGAAAATATGTTTTTGAGCAGCATAATTGATAAAAGGGTTGAAATGAAAATTAAAACGAAGAATGGAATAGTTAAAATATAAAGTGCAACGGTTACAATTCCAAGTTAAAATGAGAAATTAAATAATTACAATTGAAAGCTAAATTAGAAAAGCAACTATTGCAATTTCGCGTTAAAATGAAAAGCGAAAGATAATATTTAAAACTAATGATTAAAATGGAACAACGAATCAATTACTATTAAAAGTTAAATCAGCAAGCCAGGCAGATATAATTAAAAATTAAATTAAGGCATGAAGCAGGTACACATAAAAATTAAATATAAAAAAAATTGCAGTTGGAAGTAAAATTGAAAATAATTTTAACTTGATATAAAAAATATAAAATAGTGTATTACATAAAAGTGTAGCAATAATATATGCATAGAATTTTTCTTAAAACGGACAATTACAAGTTAAAGTAAAATATGTTAATTTTTTTTCCCATTTAGCATAAAATTTGTTGTCAAGAACTGCTCGTACTAATTAAACTTTGCATTCGTCTTCCTATTCAAATTAAAATTAATTCGGTAACAGTATTAATTCGATTGCAAAAAAATTTACTCGATCGTGAGAGAATTAGTGTGACAGGAAAAGACATTAATTGAGTTATGGGAATCATTAACTTTAAATGGAAAGGTTAAATCGATATTGAAGAATTAATTTGACACAGAAAAATTAAATCGGAATGAAAGAAAGAAACTTGTAATCTCGAATTAGATAGCAAAGGGTGGTAAAATTGGTAAAAGTTCATAGACCAGAAAGTGGTTCAATTGGCACCGTTTATCGATAACGAAACCTGTCGGTCGACGATGAATATATGTCCT
The DNA here is from genome assembly GCA_947623535.1 of Coelioxys conoideus. Lineage (NCBI taxonomy): Eukaryota > Metazoa > Arthropoda > Insecta > Hymenoptera > Megachilidae > Coelioxys > Coelioxys conoideus. The sequence continues at coordinate 9,787,550 of OX392451.1, read as the reverse complement.
CCAAAAATCGAATCATGAATCAGCCAGTCGATAATTATACCTCCCAGACGAATATCTAGATGTTGAAACAAAAGGGAATGGGGTTATTAATGTCTCCTTAACATTCCCAAAATCGACGATGGTTGCTGCATGCGATTGGGAAAGAATCAGAAATCGTGGCCGGTTCTAGCAAAACATAAGATCGATTGTTTAAAAATATCTACAGAAACAATAGCAAACGATGATTGTAATTATTCGTTTGCATTTTGTTCTCAAAATAAATTTTAACTTCATCGATCGTGTATTTTTATTTGAAAACGTTCGTTTATTGGAATCGGGATTGCTTACCTATCCAGACTTTTTATTTATTGAAATTCGAATATATTATTTGTTGGAATCAGTATCTTTCATTTTCTGGAGTTTGGATTTTTTTATTAGGATTATTGTTATAGTATTTGTTAATTTGACAACATGGTGCGGCGAAATAGCAGCTAAAAATTTATGACAAAATCTCCCTTTTATAATTCATCAATATATTTCTCTAAAACAAAAAATATTACACATTCGCATTTTTTACAAATAAGATTTATACTTTGGTACACTAGATAAAGAAAATAATTTTCTTTAGATCAAAAAGTCATTTGCTGGCGGTCTAAAGTTGTTCAATTATTTTAATTTTTTTTCATCAATTTTCATTTAAAATATCTAATAGAAATCATAGAAAATATACGTACAATAAATATTTAATAAAAAAAAATCTTGAAAGATATAATCTTCGTCGAAGAAATAGGAACAGAAAATAATTCTGAGAAAACCATATTACAATTTGTTAGAATAAATTAATAGAATCGATAAAAACGAATATATAGATCATATAATAATTCTTTGAAATATTCTAATATTCAGAATACACGATGTTTTTTCAGAACATTCCAACATTCAGAACATAATTCTTTTCTAAAATATTCTAATATTTACAGTACGCGTTCCTCCGAAATATTCCAATATACAAAATATGTAATATTCCACAGAATATTCTAATATTAGCATACATATTCTTCTAGCTCGGGATACAGCTACTTTTCACAAATTCCTTCCGAATCTTCGAAGCAGTTTTAAAATATCAGAACATATTCAAGTTCTCCCTCGAGCCTCGACAGTTTCCCAAAATCTTCCACGATGTCTATTACGAGAGAACTTTCTTCATCCCGCTTCATAAAGTTTCGTCTCTTATTATAGTGCGTGTCGAAAGCGATTATTAACACGTTGACTGCCACACGAAAGCGATAGGAAATTGTGTTAGTTAGTATTTTCATTTTTAACAAATTTTATTAGTAGTTTCTACCCATCAGTAGTTTCAACCCATCAGTAGTTTCAACCCATCAGTAGTTTGAAGTAACTGATGAGAATATTTCCAGATGGAAAAGTGAATAAATTTCGAGCGATATAGCTATGAAATCTGTGTAGAAATTCGTGTGTCACCCATATATGGCTGACATGGCAGTCAAAGCGTTAAATCCGGAAAGCAGGCTCGCAGGATCGTTCTACTTGGAGTTCGGTCAAAGATCGTTGAATGAACGTAACCGGGCGAGTGATTTTCTCGGTTAAAATCGCGAAATCCGAGCCGATCATAATTTAAACGAAGCTGGCTCGAATTACCGGGAATGATGCAGCTGTCATGAGTTGATACATCGCCGTTTCGTAAGCGGGCACCGGGCCGGCCCTAAGTAGAAGAGGCGTGTCATTAGTCAGACGCGTCTGACTTCACCGCTCATCGCGCGCTATTTTTCTTCCACGACGAATCATCCGGTATCATTTCGGTCGTTTCTAGATTCCTTCTAAAATTACAGACCCAACGTAGGTGGCTCTTCCATAAACGACGGAAGAATCTGCTCGTGCTCTTCCTTCACGTTTTTTTCTTCTCCTCCGTTCTATTTTCTGACGCTTTCTTTGTTACGCTCGCTCCGGACGAACCATCATTTACTTCTTCGTTTCGTCGCTTTCTGCTCCATCGCTTCCGTCCTCGGATCATTTCGTTACTGTTCCTTCATAGTTAACAATGACTTCTTGATTGTTAATGATTTTTTTGTTAGTTAATGATTTTTCGATAGTTAATAATGATTTTCCTGATAGTTAATGATATTTTTATAGTTAATAACAGTTCTTCGATAATTGATTTCGATTTTCTGATATTAACAATTGATGATTTATTGATGTTCGATGATATTTTGATAGTTAATGACAGTTCTTGGATAATTGATATCGATTTCCTGATATTAATAATAATAATTATGTGATAGTTAATAATGATTTCTTGATAGTCAATGATATTTCGATAATAATGTACGATTCCCTGATAGTTAATAATGATTTCTTGATAATCAATGATAGTTCGATAGTCAAAAACAATTCTCTGATACCTAATAACGATTCTCCGATAGCTAATAATGATTTCTCGATAGTCAATGATGTATCGATAGTTATAAACGATTCTATGATACTTAATAATGATTCTCCGATAGTTAATAATGATTTCTTGATAATTAATAATTGTTTGATAGTTAATGATATTTTGATAATTAATAACAGTTCTTCGATAATTGATTTAGATTTTCTGATATTAACAATAATGATTTTTTGATATTCAATGATATTCTGATAGTTAATGACAGTTCTTGGATAATTGATATCGAATTTCTGATATTAACAATAATGATTATATGATGTTAATAATGATTTCTTGATAGTCAATGATATTTCGATAATAAAGAACAATTTCCTGATAGTTAATAATGATTTCTTGATAATCAATGATAGTTCGATAGTCAAAAACAATTCTCTGATACTTAATAATGATTCTCCGATAGTTAATAATGATTTCTTGATAGTTAATAATGATTTTCCTGATAGTTAATGATATTTTGATAGTTAATAACAGTTCTTCGATAATTGATATCTAGTTTCTGACATTAACAATAATGATTATGTGATAGTTGATAATTTTTTGGTGGTTAACGTAAGGAGTGAAACCGAATACGCGATTTATGAAAATATCGGTGAGAAGAAGCCGTGAATCGCGTAACTCGAGGAGCGTAAGAATTCCATGGAGAACCGAGAAGCGTTCCAGAATAACGGACTATTTTTAACCCCGTTGCCTTTTAAACGACCCGACGACCACTTCGTGTTTTCTGTCAACTCCAGCCACGTTTTTAAATTCGATTTAGCACCCTCCAGAATATCTTGGCGTCGACAGTTCAATAACTTGAATCACGCGACCGTGTCCGTCGACAGACTTACGAGTTTCCAAAAATTCAGGGACTCTCTCGTGTCTAAAAATTACACGTAATCGCCGCATAGGCTACGTGACTCCTTGTCTGACTCGCTCATCGGATGAAATCATCGATTTTATAACCTACTGTATGAAACACTTGGGAAGTTTAAATTTTTTTATAGAATCGTTTAAACAAAGATTGTAAACGAATTAAAAATCGCGATTAAACGGTAGAAGAAATACGGGACTTTATATTGTTTCGTTTTTGCGAATATATCGTGATAAACTGGTTGAACAACGAGATTGTACGATAAAAAAATCGTAGAACATTAAATTATTAAATATTGCAATATGCAAAGAAAGATAAAATTTATTCCTTGTAATATTAAACAGTTTTATATATTATTTATGTATTATTACTGCTAATTAAGTTTAATCGGTATAGTATTTGCATAAATATAACATTAAATCGATTTGAGTGATAGAATTATTTGTTAATTAAAAATTAATATAAATTTTATGATAAAGCCTTATTAAGTTGATATAAAATTAATCTAAAGAATGATGTTAATATCTCATTGCATTCTATTGCAAGTATATTGCAAAAAGTATTACAAATAGTATGTAGTAATTATATGGTAAAGTAAATAAATTCCATAGTATTAAAGTAATACATATTTTAAATTTTGTTAAATATAAGTAAGTACTTGGTACTTGACAAATTATGTGAAACATCTTTTATTGTTTGCAAATACAGTTTTTTTATCTTGCGTTCCTACAATATTTTAAATTTGCAATATTATATTATTTTCGATTAAACAAACTTTCATGATAAGGAATATATATTTATCCTCATTCTCTTGTCGATATTACTTGTCAGAATTCTTTTAATCTTTTCTGTTAAAAACTGAAACACTCGTGCAATGAAAGGTTAAATTAATACAAAATTAATATAAATCTTATTATAATTATTAATATAAAGTTTCTTATAATTATTAATATAAATGTCAGACAAAATTGTTATCAATTATTATTCTAATATAGGTATCATTAGGCCACCTATTAATTAAGAAAGATCTCTGAATATTGCATAAATTATAGTTGCACCAAAAAGAACATATTCAACATCTTCATAACCGTCCATATCACGTAAACAAATCAATTTCAGAGAACCCAATTAAATCTAGTAAAGTCCCAAAACTGTCGAACTAAATTAAACCTGCCAAACTGAACGTAGTAATATATTAGAACTGCCGAATTAAAGGTAGTGATAGATTGAAACTGTCAAACAAAATGCAGTAACAGGTTAGTGGTGCCAACCGAAATATGGTAATAGATTGAAACTATCAAATGAAATGTAGTAATATATCAACTGACTGTGGTAATAGATCAAAGCTACGAACCTACATCGATCAAAATTGGTATAAAAGTGAAACGATAGGGTGCCCTATTAAAAGCTAACCCGGGCCGATTTTATCACCGGTTGCAGACAAACTCGGCCAAGATATTCGCGATTACAGCAACTTCGTACGAAATTAAGTGACTCCATATTCGGACAGGGAGTACGAAAAGAAGGATGGAAGGAAAAGAACTAAAAAATGTGTGTAAATCAGCGTAAGACGGTCTGGCTCGTAGGGGAGAGCGCACCGAATAGTTTTCCCCTCCCTATAACGCCGCCAAATTTAGCCGCCGTCGATCCGAGATTCCAGGTTATTAAAAGTAGGCGTGGTTATGTGCTGGAATAGCCGAGAAAACGAAGGAGGTAACAGGTGTATGATGTATTTATACGTTGGTACACTTACGGCCGCGTCATCGCCATAACTCTTTGATCTTCTGGGATTTCCATTTTTTTGCGACTCACTGAAACGTTTCGTAGTCATGACTCTCAGTGAAATTCGATGTGATAATAATTCTACTTGTCGAATAAACGAGTCTGTAACTTCAACTTCATACGAGTAGTTACTTTGCAGAGGAATATATTCGAAGATTGATTACATCACATCGTTATGCAGATATTAGAATTAACCCCTTGCCATACTTTAAGGAGTCTCACTGGTGACGCGCACGCAACTTATACGTAATAAATAATTCTCAACATTTTGTATACGATTATATGTAACATTAATGTACAATTATAATTTACATAATCAAGGATCATCGGATATGAAGTGCGCATAACATTTCAACTTTCTTTGTTCGTATTAATATTATAGTTGTGAATAGTTGCTTCTGATTGACGCACCAGAAAAATAAATTGCATGGCAAGGGGTTAATTGTTGAATTATGAGAGTGGGAAACGTGATGGACATTGAATCTTTTTCACTTCGGGGAAAATTTTTTTTTTATGAATAATAATACAATGTTGTAATTAGGGTACTTTGAAGTATTTCATACGCACTTTTGTATGAACATACTACTTTTTATTTATCTTTTACTTATTATTAGTTGGACAGTTTATTTTTTAGTATGTGTATGTTTAGATTGCTGCTAATGAAAGTGTTTTGTTTGAATTGTGTCTCTATGACTATGGAAATATTTAGTAGTATTTAATCATATTTAGTAATATTTACTAGTATTTGGGAATATTCAACAATGAATAAATTTAATTAATAGGCAATTTTTGGAGAAAAATAAATGAATATAAGTTTCTTTGATTACAAATTAATTTTTATGGGTTTTTATTATAGAATATAAACTTATTAAACAAATTTAACGTTTTGATATATGATGTTAGGTTGCAGTCAATCATTGCATACTTCACACTATGTTTGTAATACTTTTACATTCTCTCTATATGTTCAATATTGAGTTTCTTACATTTATAGTTTTTCGTTTCAAGCTTTTATTTAATGAGACTTGTAAGTTCAATGAGGTAATTCATTTGTTTATATAATTCGATATAGAAAATCCTCTATAACGCATAAATGAAAGTAATTAATAAGAGAAATCTACAAAATATCTAAAGTCTAAAAAATTATACATAATGTTCAAAAAAAAAATCTTTAATTACTGAGGTGGAGGATGCCTCAGTAAAATGTGTACGAATTTCAATATTAATACTAAATATCACGACAGAATTATTAAATGGCATTCATTTTGATAATAGCCATTTTACACTTTTGCAATTTAAAAATAATTTACATAATGTCATCTCGATCTCAATTTGTTTTATTTATTGAGTTGTGTAACAATAAAATATGTATATATCTTATTTAAATACTCGGTATATTCCATAGACATACAGAAAATTGCTTTATATGGAAGTACAATATGAAACAAATAAATATTTAAATTAAAGATATTAAATAATTAAATAATTGTATTTTTGCAAACTAAATATTAATCTCAACAAAAGCATTACAAATTTATTATTGTCTTCAAAGCTGTTTAATAGTAATAAAAACGGACAATGATATACAGAAAGTAATAATAATAATTGACAACAATAATAAGAATGTAGTTAATGACATTAATTTGAAAGAATTATTAAAAAGGACAAAACAAATACAAGCAAATACGAATTGCAATAAACTTGATAACGAAACGTACCCCAACAGAAGTCTCGTACCGCAGAAGAGAAGTTGAACCACTGAAAAAGGAATAATTAAGTAATTACGATTGAAAATAACAATCGACAAAATATTTAACTATAAATCACAAAAATAATCGAACAATTCTTCCGGTATCCTAGGATCTCAATGACAGATTCAAAGAAGAGGAAGACTCAAGGAACAACCTATTCCAAAACAAGAAGAAACTCGAACAAGAGGTAGCCGGCCTGAAGAAGGATATCGAAGACCTCGAATTGAACCTGCAGAAATCAGAACAAGACAAAGCGACCAAGGATCACCAGATACGCAACTTGAACGACGAAATTGCTCACCAAGACGAACTGATCAACAAATTGAACAAAGAGAAGAAGAACCAAGGAGAAGTTAACCAGAAGACTGCCGAAGAACTCCAAGCTGCTGAGGACAAGGTCAACCACTTGAACAAGGTTAAAGTGAAACTCGAACATACCCTCGACGAACTCGAAGACTCCCTCGAACGTGAAAAGAAATCACGGTATGTATTTCATTTGAGCATAGTAATTTGCAACTTTTAACTTTTTTAGTTTTTAAGGTTTCAGTTACTCGAGTTTTCAATTTTTCAATTTTTCAATTTTTCAATTTTTCAATTATTCAAGTTTTCAACTACTCAAATTTTCGAGTTTTTAGTTATTCAAGATTTGAGTTACCTTTTTATTTAAGTGTTCAATTTTTCAATTACGCGAGGTTTCGATTATCCCAACTTTTAATTATTCAAGTTTCCTGATATCCCAATTTTCAATTCAGCAAATTTTTTATTATTCCAGTTTTCAATTATCCCAACTTTCAATTATTCTATTTTTCAATTATACTAGCTTTCAATTATACAAACTTTCAATGAATCAAATTTTCAATTATTTAATTATTCATGTTTCCACATTTTTAAATCCACATTTTCTTACATCTTTGACTTTTCTAGTTTAAATTCACAAGTTTCCAAATTTGTAAATTTACAAATTCTTAAATTTGCAAATCCCAACACTTCTACATTCCTAATTTCCTATATTTACCAAATTCTTAGTTTCCCAAATGTCCAAATCCAAAAAATTCTTGCATTTCTAATTTATAATTTCCAATAATTTTTAACATTCCAATTCACAAATCCGAAAAGTTCAGAAGTTTCCAATTTTCAAAATTACCCAATTCTCAAACCACACCTCTATCGAATTCCCCATTTTCAAAATTCCAATTTTGTTATATTACGGAATCCAAAAATTACAAAAAGCCACTTGAACGCACCTACCATCCATACAACTATTGTAACAGACAGTAAAACAAATCTTTTCGACTGCTATAAAAAAGAATCAAGTTACACCTAGTCACTTTATCTCCTTACAAATCTCCTCAAACTCACAGTGATTATGTGTATCTTATGAAGTTATCACTATACCCATACATGTATGTGGTGACGAGTACATCCATGCACCCATAGTGACTATGGAACCTTATCAAATCTATAGTAACTTTTCCGAACTAAAACATCGTAACTGCATTAGAAGTAATAGTAATAAAATGATTGTACTAAAATTTGTCACAGTGCTGACGTAGAGAAGGCTAAGAGGAAGGTGGAGGGTGACTTGAAACTCACCCAGGAAGCCGTTGCAGACCTCGAAAGAAACAAGAAGGAACTCGAACAGACCATCCAACGCAAGGACAAGGAACTCTCGTCACTCACTGCCAAACTTGAAGACGAACAGTCGTTGGTGGGCAAATTGCAGAAACAGATCAAGGAACTGCAAGCTCGCATCGAAGAACTTGAAGAAGAGGTAAGTTCCCGAAATCCTACATTACTCTATCGTAAGAATCCCTCTTTGCTGCGTTACGACGAAGAGATAAGTTAGCAAAATACACTATTCGACTAAATACAATAAATACGAATTCGCTTCTGCCAAATATTCGAAATAGAAATACGTTCTTGGAAAATTTGCTCAAAACAAAAACGCGTTCGTGAATATTGCATAAAATACTGGTGAAATAGAGCAAAATTCACGAATGAAAGAGGAATTTGCACAAAATGTATGAAGCAAGGATGCATTCTTGCACATTACATAGAATACGAATTAATTCATGCGAGACACCCAAAATAAGAACGCATCCATGTAGAATTCACAAAATAAGAACGCATTCGTATAGGATGACGACGGTTTTTATAATCTGCGTGTGTGTTTATTCAAGATCGAAGCCGAACGTGGATCCCGCGTGAAAGCTGAGAAACAGCGCAGTGACCTCGCCAGAGAACTTGAGGAACTTGGTGAACGCCTGGAGGAAGCCGGTGGCGCGACCTCAGCACAAATCGAACTCAACAAGAAGAGAGAAGCTGAACTCAGCAAGCTCCGCAGGGATCTTGAAGAGGCTAACATTCAACACGAAGCTACTCTTGCCAGCTTACGCAAGAAGCACAACGATGCCGTCGCCGAAATGGGAGAACAAATCGACACTCTCAACAAACTTAAGGCTAGGTAAGGTTACAAGATTAAGTTAGGCTCTGAAATGATTCAAATATAGAACTCATAATATAAGCTCTACGTTTGTATATCTCTAAGCACCATGTGCAGTAAACTCTACGTTAATATTAGCTTAGAATGTGAGCTCTATGTTAATATTAGCTTAGATTATGGGATCTATGTTAATATTAGCTTATAATGTGAGTTCTATCATAATATTAGCTTGCAATGTAAGCTCTATCTTAATGAAAGTTTATGATACAAGCCCCTTGAATGCAAACATAATTATAGGATCTTTCAAATGTGACGGTCTTTCAAAACAGATAATTTTCAACAATTTAAAAGGAAAATTCTTTAGATTTTCTAGTACTTCATTTGTAAATTTATTTTTTATATACTTTAGTAACATTACAAAATAGAAAATATTGATTAGATCTTGTCAGAGTGCCAAAAAAATATCCATCATAGTTGGCACAGTGGCGATTGGTGCACTTACCCGAACTAATGATAAAACTAAACAACTTAATAGCCAATTAGCTATTCAACAATTAACTGTAAACGGAGTAAAGGAAAATTGAATTTTTCGAAGGTGTCATAGAGAGCTCTTGGTTTCATGAACTGTTTTTAAATCAAAAGATTAAATTGTGCGTCATATAACGGATTAGTACGGTTTAATCTTTTAATTTCGACATGAAGTGATAAGTAGAGAAAAGATATAACGAAATGTTTTCAATAGGGCCGAAAAAGGCCGTCATGACATCCACGCCGAGCTGAACAATTCTCGCGCTACGACGGATCAAGTTGGCAGGGAGAAGGTACATTAAAATCGTGGGGAATGTCGGAATTTATGTTATCCTGGTTTACTTTTGAGATTTACGTATATTTATGGTAGACTTTCGTGGTATTGTCACCTGTGCAAGGACCATTGCATGGATTAGTGGCGCCACCTCATCAAAATGGCGTACGGAAAGCCATGGAACCGCTTTTTCAACATTAAAGACTATGCTTAAATGTACAATTTTCAAATTTAGAAAATATGAGTTGAGAAATGTGAAAAACCGTAGAGATCGAAAAATGTAGAAATTTTCAAATTTCCAAATTCAGGAATGTAGAAATCGAAAGACATGAAATTTTATACCTTTTTAAATGTTAAAAATTTGTCCAATTTTTCAAATTTAAAAATTCAATATTTCAAAATTGAGAAATCGGCCGACGACATAGCCAACTGCAAAAATTCTGCACCCCTACTGCTCTCACCCCACAATGGCAATATAACAGGAGTCTACCATACTTGTTTGTCTGAGTTCCAAAGTCCGTCACCCTGAATCGGCACGACACTAAAATTCTTCGAACGATGATTCTAATTGTCTTGACTATTCCCCGACCATGTAACGTCACGGGTCATGTTCAGCCCGTTTCCGTTGGACTTCATTCCCCGAACGAGCACGACATCCCATAGCAGCAGTATTATTTATTTTCAGGCTGACATCACAATATATCATCTAAACAATACGTTTAATTATGTCCAAAATGTCGATCTCCTAATTGTCCCACTTGTGCTCATTGTCCACTTTGAATCTGTTTTCATGTGAACTAGGGTTGAAAAGGATAAGGTTCAGTACTTCAGCGAATTGAACGACATGCGCGCATCCGTTGATCATCTGAGCAACGAGAAGGTAAGAGATCCTTGTACGGAAAATCAACAAGAACCAGCAAACTAACGCGATTAACAGCTTCATCAAGTTGCAGCCGTGTCGGAGACAAGAACAGGAGACCTTTCAATGTCCCACGAATGTTTTTACACGTGACTTGCGTCGTTGAAGAGTGTGACCAGCTTGCAATGCTTGCTCCTCGTTTGTACCTTGTCTTTTCGTTTCTGGACGATCGCAGCTTCGCGTATCTTCTTTTTAATAAATCGCTAGGAAACCTAATCCGTGTAAATACGCAAGGATAGGAATACCCGAGGTCACCCAATCTGCAGACGCCATCCGCTTGAACTTTTAACTCGCAATCTTCTAACCCCAGCAATCTTCCAGAAACGAATTCAAGTTTGTAACGCAGATTCGATCAGTCCATCTAACGTTTCCAAATGTTTCCCGATACGTAGGCTGCCCAAGAAAAGATCGTGAAGCAACTGCAACACCAGCTGAACGAGACCCAGGGCAAACTCGAAGAGGTGAACCGCACATTGAACGACTTCGATGCCGCCAAGAAGAAGCTGTCGATCGAAAACAGCGACTTGCTGCGCCAGCTGGAGGAGGCCGAATCCCAGGTCAGCCAGCTCTCGAAGATCAAGATCTCGTTGACGACGCAACTGGAGGACACGAAACGATTGGCCGACGAGGAATCGAGGGAACGCGCCACGCTCCTCGGCAAATTCCGCAACCTGGAACACGACTTGGACAACATTCGGGAACAAGTGGAAGAGGAAGCGGAAGGCAAGGCGGATCTACAGAGGCAGTTGAGCAAGGCGAACGCGGAGGCACAATTATGGCGCACGAAATACGAGTCGGAAGGAGTTGCCAGAGCGGAAGAACTGGAGGAAGCCAAGAGGAAACTGCAAGCCCGGTTGGCGGAAGCGGAAGAAACGATCGAATCCCTCAACCAGAAGGTCATCGCGCTCGAGAAAACGAAACAGAGGCTATCCACCGAAGTGGAGGACCTGCAGATCGAAGTGGACCGAGCTACAGCCATCGCAAATGCCGCAGAGAAGAAACAAAAGGCATTCGACAAAATTATCGGGGAATGGAAGCTCAAGGTGGATGACCTTGCAGCCGAATTGGACGCCAGCCAGAAGGAATGCCGCAACTACAGCACGGAACTGTTCAGACTCAGAGGTAATTTCTTGCATTTTTTATACTTACTATAATTGTGCCAGTTCCAGCCTTAAACCTTATGTCTTCTGTTTGAACCAGGTGCATACGAAGAAGGCCAGGAACAACTGGAAGCAGTACGTCGCGAGAACAAGAACCTCGCCGACGAGGTGAAAGACCTCCTCGACCAGATTGGCGAAGGTGGACGCAACATCCACGAGATCGAGAAGGCCAGGAAGCGCCTGGAGGCTGAGAAGGACGAACTCCAAGCCGCCCTCGAGGAAGCCGAAGCTGCTCTAGAACAGGAAGAGAACAAGGTGCTGCGTAGCCAGCTTGAACTCAGCCAGGTCAGACAAGAGATCGACCGAAGAATCCAGGAGAAGGAAGAGGAATTCGAAAACACCAGGAAGAACCACCAACGCGCTCTCGACTCCATGCAGGCGTCGCTCGAGGCGGAAGCTAAGGTCGGTCGAAGGTCACCTTGCAACCTTGTAAACCTTCCTCGAAACGAAATTACGAGTTTATTGAATTTTACAGGGCAAAGCTGAAGCACTGCGCATGAAGAAGAAGTTGGAGGCTGACATCAACGAGCTCGAGATCGCTCTGGATCACGCCAACAAAGCCAACGCCGAGGCCCAGAAGAACATCAAGAGATACCAGCAACAACTGAAGGACGTGCAAACCGCCCTCGAAGAGGAACAACGAGCTCGCGACGAGGCGAGAGAATTACTCGGAATCTCCGAGCGCAGAGCAAACGCTCTCCAGAATGAACTCGAAGAGAGCCGCACTCTTCTGGAACAGGCCGACCGCGGTCGTCGCCAGGCTGAACAGGAATTGGCCGACTGCCACGAACAACTCAACGAACTTGGTGCACAGAACGCCTCCATCTCCGCTGCCAAGAGGAAACTCGAAGCCGAACTCCAGACTCTTCACGTGAGTATCCACCTGCTAAAATTCGCGTAAAGTTTCAAAAGAACCTTTACGGAACCTTGTATAACCTTCACGAATCTTTGCAGTCTGATCTGGACGAACTGTTGAACGAAGCGAAGAACTCAGAAGAGAAGGCGAAGAAGGCGATGGTAGACGCCGCTAGACTGGCTGATGAACTCAGAGCCGAACAAGACCATGCTCAGACCCAGGAGAAACTGCGCAAGGCCCTCGAGACTCAAATCAAGGAGCTCCAGGTGCGTCTGGACGAAGCTGAAGCGAACGCTCTGAAGGGTGGCAAGAAGGCTATCCAGAAACTGGAACAACGCGTGCGTGAATTGGAGAACGAACTCGACGGAGAACAGAGGAGACACGCCGACGCCCAGAAGAACCTCCGCAAATCTGAACGCCGCATCAAGGAGCTCAGCTTCCAGGTACGTGGTCCAACATTCGCAAATACGAGTTCAAATTCGTTATCTTGTTATACTACTGCGTGTGCGTGTATATCGCTGCACTTTCATTGTTAATATTTGGTCATAAAATTGTTTAGGCGGACGAAGACCGCAAGAACCACGAGCGCATGCAAGACCTCGTTGACAAGCTCCAGCAGAAGATCAAGACGTACAAGAGACAGATCGAGGAGGCTGAAGAGATCGCTGCTCTGAACCTCGCCAAATTCCGCAAAGCTCAACAAGAACTCGAGGAAGCGGAAGAAAGGGCAGACCTTGCTGAACAGGCCATCACCAAGTTCCGCACCAAGGGACGCGGAGGAAGTGCCGCGCGTGGATTGAGCCCAGCGGTAAGCATCCAACTTGATCCACCTTGATTTATTGCAGGTTCGGGTCTAATCTTCGGCGCAATTCTTTTCTTCTTTTTTTTTCGATCGTACATGCTCATAGAAGGATCCAGACGAACGTTTCGTATCGGACCAAGTTTCACAAAACTTGCGAGTAACGTTTATGAACAGAGTTTATTTGCGAATTTGATCAAACCCATAGATTTCATGGATGCCGCTAGAGCATAGGATGTTAGAAAATGGCGCGGCATCGTTATCGCACTCGAAGATCGAAGCGTTTGCTTCGATGAAACAGGGTGCGAACAAAAAATGATCGTGACATTAAAGCATTTCTAATTCTGAATCTGTATGTCCCTGTATAGCCCCAACAGAAGCGTAAGGCGCCCTCCGCAATGGAGTAAACAGCATCGCGCCGGTCCATGTAAGTTTCAGCACGTGTTCAGAAGCACGTGTGTGTTTGTCGAGAGAGATAACAGAGTCACAATAATCGCAACAGAACAATTTCAAACGAACAGAATTGTTCCATGTACAGAGTGTTCAGAAAGTATTTGCAATTTACGGAGACGTGCTTCGCTAAACTGACAATAGGTACATCCTCGGTGTATGTCGAAAAATTGTCTTCGATTATTCGGCGAACTTTTCCTAGGAACGTATCTTGAATCACTTTAGCGAATAAATTCGTCCGGATAATTCCGAATCATTCTTTCTTGACACCCTGAACACCACAAACCCCCCACTGATCATCGGTGTCATTTTTGAACCCGTGTGAGCTGATAACACTTCAGGGGGCACACCTTACACGAGTATGAGCTTGGTCCTCGTCATGAATTAACGTTGTGATCACCCATCCCAGTTATGTACTCACGTTAGTTCACGATAGTTCACGAATAGATCACTGTAGATCCCTCTAGATTGATCTCATTAGATCGGCGATTGCTTGTACGATTAGTGATTAGACTCGTGTACGACTTTCTTTATGTATGTGTATTTTTTATTCGAACGATAGAGCGGCCGCTGTTAGAGTGTTAATGATCTCGATTTAACTCGTCATACGTTTACACACGGCATCTTCCAGTTCGGTTTCCTTTTGTGAAGCTGAAGTGTTAAACTCCGTTAGAGAGGTACCACGACCCTCCGTTACCTGTCTCTTTCCAACAGCAACGCCGTCTATGGCGACGCCATCAAACGTATAAATGCGAATGGAGTACAAACGACACAGAGAACGTGTCTCGATTCCCAATGTTTTTGTTTATGGGATGCTGGATCCTTTTCGTGGACGGGATTAAGAATCTGTGACGATTTTCCTTGTGGTTGTAGCGTTTTAAACAGAAACACTTGTTAAATTCAAACTCGATCCCATCGCTAACAAATATGTATCTTCCTCGTTCCATCATGCTGCTCCTCGTTATGGTTCAGATGTACTATTTCTTCAATTGTTTTACCCACACGTGTAAATCAAAAGAAAATGGAGAGATTACTTGACCTCTTTATAGCCTCGCAGATGCCTCAGATTGCGAGAATATACACAGGTCGGACTGTATTCTAAATGTTATACACTAGTCCGCAATGTAATAGTAGCATAAGGAGATCCTGGGGGTATCCTAGGGAGAACCTAAGCAAGACTTATCCTGCTCAAGCAAGACTCGATCTCGGGAGCTCCAAAGGGGAAAATTCGAAAAGAATCAAGGAAAAATTAAATGTAGAACGTTCGATCTTTTCAAACGTTGTGGACAAATAAAGCGAGGGGTAGGACATCCCCTTCCCACACGTTTCCTGAATCAAATGGGGTCAAAGTTGCACGGGACCGCGCAACTTGGTTCCCGAGCATCCAGAACGTTGCGAGTATTTAAAATAACGGTGTCTCGTTCGTTTTTCAGCCACATCGACCTGCGTTCAAACCCCTATTGGATGGTTCCGCATTCCCGCCACGCTTCGACCTGCAGCCCGATGGTGATCTGTAAAAATCTCTGACGACCACCGTAAACCCGTTTAGAAACTTGATCGTTACAGCTTGACAAAACGAACGAATCGATCGCAACACCGGCGACAACTTTCATCGTGTCATCTCATCGAACAAAGCTCATCCCTTTCATCATCGTATCTACACGCACACACGTACACATGTCTATACATACACAACACAGAGGATACACACCATCGCGTTGAAGTGAAATCGTTGTCGCGCCAACCATACGACACGAGATACATACATATGTCCGTGCTTGGTCACATTTGCCAGTTACCGTAATAAAACGAGAGTATAAGAGAATAGTGGCGGAACATAATCGTTGAAAATTTCATTGTCGTCAGTCGCAAGCGTCAGTGTAACATCGTAACAAATTCATGGGGAAAGGGATGCAATTATTTAAGAAAAAAAAAAAAAAGAAAATGTAAAATCTTCACCACTCGCGCTGACGGTCGAGGAAAGAGAGAGTGATAGATAGAATGATAGTGGGAGAGCAAGAGAGAAAGCGAGAGAAAAGATGCGAGCGGTCGAGAGGGCAGGAGCCAGCAGAGAAATTTTCAAACGTATTTTATTGAATCGCGTGGCTGATAGGAATAAATATGTGCATACTGGCATACGCGCGTATCAAGCGGACGAATCGATAAACGTTACGAGAAAAATGTCGAAAACGAACACTAAAAAAAAAAACATGCAAAAAAAAAAAAGATGAAACGATAACACACGTTACTAAAGAAAACACAGAACGAAAATAATAGAACGAGATTACACGCAAACATGACGAGAAATTGATTTAAGAAAATGATAGTAGTCGTGGATTTGAACGGCGGCGCGCATTATTATGTATGTCATCCAAATGATAATCCTACCCTATAAACTTAATTGTAATTTATAAAGTAATATGTATTTATTAAAATAAATAAGCAATAAATAAAATTAAGAACTAAACGTGGCGTTTGTTATTTCGTGTTACCTCGAATCTAAATGAATTATGCAAAATTTAAAGATTTTTCTATCTAGTTTTCTTTCGAATAATTAGATACATGTTGTTTCCAAATAATTATGAATGACTTCGCATTGATGATTATTGAATTTTTAGCTTCGTTGTGGAAGTTAATAGTGTAGTCTTGTATTTATGAATAAATTGGCAGTTTTTATAACATTTTGTCATTAGATGTTGGAAAATGAAATGACAATAACAATAGCGATCACTAAAATTTTATAATCTGTTTGAAAATGCAACTAAATGGAAATGATTACGGGATAATTTTATTCAACATGAAAATAACAAGTGAATCGGTGCCATCTGTCGAATAATTCCCAAAGGAATAATTTCATTCCATAATCAACAGTTACCCAAAATATATAAAAAAATATTGAATAATCTTGATTTATTCATTTCTCAAATTAATATAGGTAATTACTCAAATTTTCCAATTTGAAATTTTCGAACAATTAACATTTAAATTTCAAACTTTCCGTCTTTGGCTTTTCAAACATTAAAAAAATTAGGAAATAAAAAATGCTGATTACTTAAATCGAACAATTTGTCTATTTTATTTTTATTAACTTTCACTTAAACCGTAACATACATATTCTATAACCTATTGAATATATTATAGTTACCCTTTTTAACAACACTCAGTCTTATATTTATTTCAGATCGTTCAAAACAGGTCACTCAAAGGAAACTATCAAATACCCGAACATCTATCTGTCTTCTTATCTGACATTCTTTTTAACTTCTTTACGTAATAATTGTTTGAACTGTCCCTTTATTAGCTCCCATTGGGTGAACTTCTCTGTACTGATTCCAAATTCCTTGCAAGTCTGCTCGAAAGCTGGTATACAGAGAGATAAATAAGAGTGGTCCACAGTTGGCAGAAGATGATGCAGACCGTGTAAACCGAAATTTGTTAGCACCAAGAAATCCGAATCGTCGATCACTTTGCGTTCTCTTACAGCGTCCAATTCCAATAAACCCCAATCGAGATTGTCCCTGCAAAATATTACATAATAATTTACATTATTTCTACTACTAACTCGTATTTTGACTCCACGATTATATCTTCCATAGGACATCTTTCCAGTTACGCACACTACGGCCTTGTTAAGTATCTGGATTTTAGATCGATTTAATTTTAAATATCATTGTGGGGTCAAATTTAACCTTTTTAATATTGTGTACTTGCAGTTGTATATTTGAAGTAGTATATCTAATTGTACATGTGGTGCACTATATTTAAAATAATTTATTTAACTTTATATTTAAAGCAGTACAAACGATATCTGTTTCGTGTTTTACTATGTTCATTCGTTAAATTTAATTGGCATATACAATACTGTTTTCTATTTTCATAAACTCGTTAAAATGTATTAATTTTTCAATCAACAATAATATTTGACGAACCTGTAAATATCGCCGTCATGGAAAATGCTTGGATGATGATGCGCGGCGTTAAAACCGATCATACCAAACACAAAGCTTCCCGTCCACATGATCAGAAGCCAGAATTTTATGACTGTCGAAACGTTGGGTGTGAAGAATAACATCAATGTCGGAAGGAAAAATGGTACAACGTCCCGAAATTCGAATTGTTTGTATTCGTAGAAAACTGTATAATATCTGCAACAAACATAGCCACGTTATCGTGTGAGACAGTAAAATAACTAATTACCTTAAAAGAACCTGTCCATACATAATTATGAACCATCAAACTCAATTGAGCAAATTTGCAAAGCTTATGAATGTTAATCATGTACCTTGAAAACATATGTAGAAAAGAAAGTCATACATGTCTATATGCAAATTACAGTGTAGCAACATTAATTTACTATTCTTAATTATTTTTTAAACTGTTAGCAAGATATTTAAAGTGAAATTTTTGCTATATATTATTTACTCTTTATAACTAATACTATAAATTAAAAACGTAATACGAAACCTTTTAATTCCCTCCATGAAGAACATAAGGGACCACACTATGGGACTTATGAGTTGACTCAAAAAGCCACGAAACACGGATTTCTTTTCATCCGGCAACCATTGAAGAAACGGTTCAAGCGTATAAATTTCATAGTCCCAAAGAGTATTGGGATAAGTATGATGGCTCATCACGTGTGAAATCCGCCAGTCCTTCGAGGACATAGCGCTTAGATCAAAATAGTACATTCGGAAGCTATCTCGCATATGAAAATAGTTGTGAGCTATTATTACGGTCCATGCCAAGAAGATCCCTGAATAAATATTAAAACATCAATTAAAATCTCAATTATTGTATAATTATCGGTAATGGAGCAGAATATTTGCGATGGAACATGAAATGATCAAAATAATAATTACTGCATACACAATAATGTAATGCGACACAATATGTGGCGTTACAACTCGTGGTAATTTAAATTGTAGCGATACAACGTGTTGTAGAATGAAACAATGATATTACGTATACCCAGTCACCCAGGAGTTGGCGCATCGACTCACACGTATTTTCAGTGGTAGTATCTTATTGGTTAAAAAATCAATTGATTCAAAAAACATAAACAATTGGTAGTGGGCGATAATCGACCGACATCAAGCTCGGAGGATTTACAGTGAGGATAGACGTGCTTCTTATGTTTCATTTCAACGTCCTCGCGCGCCAATTCCTGGGTAACGCGCGATATTGTACCGTAACTCATGGTAGGACAACGCATTACAGTACAACGTATAGTAGTATGGTAAATACTACGCATGGATACTGTTCTATGCAAAGTGGTGCCACACATGGTAATACTAGGCACGGCGATATGTACAGCGGCAATACACATGGCACTATTACGCAGTGTAGTACTAAAGCTGGTGGTACTGCGCATAGTAGTACCATACATGCATATTGCACATAAAAATATTATATAATGCGTGAAATAGAATAGTCTTACAAAACAACAGATAAAATGAACTGACATAGCTCGCAATAAAACAACGCATGCTAATACAAATCGAATTGATACTCGTACTAAAACAACGCGACATAAATCGAGAAATGACAAAATAACGCATATTAAAATGACCCGTGACAATACAATACGTAGTAGTTAAATGTGTTCCTTCTAAAATAAAGTTCGTGAAATGATACTATAATGAGAATTTATTATAACTGAAACATTCGGTTAATAAATTTAAATGATGTTGTCTCATACAAACCGGCAAAAACAACCATTAGATATGATTGCATCGTAACCGCTGCAAGACTTAGAGTAATTGTGGTCGTGAGAAGTAGGTCCGCGATAAAGTTTGATTTTCTCGATGAACGATGAAAATCGACGTTCTTCAACGCTTCTAGAGCGCGTTTTTTGAAAGTGTTGAAAAAACCATTGGGTTCGAACGTTAATGGTATTGTTCGTGGAGTCTCTGCCTCCTTCACGAAATATTTGGGAAGCAGCTTAGAGGCCCTTTCTGTCAGATGATGCGACTGTGAAAGTAAATTTGTTTAGCTCAATAGACAATTATAAAATTGTAAGATTGTAGAACTGTAGAAATATACAATTGTGGAATTGCGGAATTGTAGAATTGTAGAATTGTAGAATTGTAGAATTGTAGAATTGTAGAATTGTAGAATTGTAGAATTGTAGAATTGTAGAATTGTAGAAATATACAATTGTAGAATTGCAGAATTGTAGGATTGTAGAATTGTAGAATTGTAGAATTGTAGAATTGTAGAATTGTAGAATTGTAGAATTGTAGAATTGTAGAATTGTAGAAATATACAATTGTAGAATTGCAGAATTGTAGGATTGTAGAATTATGGAATTGTTGATATTGACAACTTAATACCAGAATAAATTTTTTAAACGATCTTGCACTGAATAAGCGATTAATTGCTTAATGATAAATACTAATTAAATATTTAGTCATGAATAACTGATTAATCATCTTGTGATCAATAAAGGATTGATTATCGAGTGATAGTTAAATAAATAATTAATAATAAATATGGTTTAATTACCTCGAAAAGTTCTGTAATATCGGTGCCTTTCGTTATACGAATCCATTCCTCTCCTCCTGGATGATTTTTTGCAAAACCTTCCAAATCATACAAATTATTTCGAATTCTCCATAAATCTTCCGCTCCGTCTCTCTCTCGTCTTCCTTGGATGAAAGAGTAGGGAGTTTTAAATCTTTTGTTTCTTGCAGGAAATGATCCAAGACCAGGTATTGTGCTCTCCATTTTTGCTATGATTTTGCTATTACTTTGTATCTGGAATTCAGTATGGTCTTGAAAAAATTTTGTAGTCTTCGATTATATCATGAAGTAATAACTTCTTATTTAAAAAGAATTTTAGGCAGACAATTGAGAAACACTTTTAAATGTTTAATTTGCGTAGAAACGCTTTGTAATTGCCTTTATTAAGTAAATTATGTATAAGTAATCTTAGTTATAAATTATTCAAGATTGAATAGTAAGTGCAATTATATCTGCGCGGAATAATGACACAATGTCTTTTGGTATCAGAGGTTCTGTCAGCTCCATTAATTATTTATACGCAGAAAGAAGAAGATTGTTTAAGTAATTTTTTAGTTCACAAATCGTGTACTTTATAACCTTTCATGGCTGTGAATTTTCGGAATTTCGAATTTTTATAGTTTTAAATTAAAGATTTTTGTATTTACAAACTACTACATTTAGAAACTCAAACTTTGGACGTTTCAAAATCTCAATTTTTTTATTTTTACATTTCAAATACAGAAATTTCCGAATTTTAAGAACTAGACATTTAGTAATTTTGAAATTTGCAAATAATGAAATTTGGAAATTGAGAAATTTAGAAATTTAGGAATGTAGAAATGTAGAAATGTAGAAATTTTGAAATTTTGAAATTTAGGAATTTAGAAATGTAGAAATGTAGAAATGTAGAAATGTAGAAATGTAGAAATGTAGAGATGTAGAAATGTGGAAATGTAGAAATTTAGAAATTTAGAAGCTTAGAAATCTAGAAATTTAGAAATTTAAAAATTCGGAAATGTGCACATTGAAAACTTTATAAATACCTTTTTTTAATTTATAGACTTACAAACTTTTAAACTTTCAATCTTCCAACCTTAAAAATTTACATGTACATATTTACATTTTTTTTAAGTTTATGAGCTTAAAAAGACTGCAATTTCCAGAGTTTAAAAATTTGCACATTACCAAATTGTTAGCCTTATAAACACCGAAATTAAATTCCCAGATCTTCAAAGTTGCAAATTTTAAAATTCGCAAACTTCAATTCTATACATTTTCCACCCTGACAAGAGTCAACTACAATAGTTAATAGTAAGTTAACGCATTAACTTACATCAAAATTATTTATATCATTATACAATTACTTTATTTAAATCAAATAATTCTATACCAAATTAAAAACAAACTACAATCAAATTATTAAGACAGTTAAATAATAATCATGACAATTGTACATAATAATTGTAAATATACACTTGTAAATAATAATCATCACGACATGTACAATATTTAAACTACACATCACACGATCATAATTATTAAACTTTTACAAAAAGTATATAAAATATTTAATCGAATATCGTATTATCTCAAAAAAGTGTTATACATTATAACAATAATGTAATAACATAGTTCATACCAAGAAGAAGGGTGTCCACGTTTAAATCTTCTTCCCAGAAAAAAGATCGATTAAACGCGCAATTTGTTTACTTTCCTTGTGTCTATCACTGCATGTTACAGCAGCCAACTAATACTTTTGATTTACTATATGTGTTTAGAATCCAATCAGCGAAGAAAAGTGGTCAATAGAGACCGTGTCCGACTTTGATCGTCAAACAAACTGACTGACGAAAATACGGCTAGTACAGCAATTTCTCGCTCTTATGTTCTTTCACGTATGTACACGTATGTGTGTGTAAGTGTACAACAATCACTTACTACCATTCTGAATCGTCGTCTGAACTTTAACCCGAAAAATGATATCTAATTCCAGTTACCGATAACTCGCTAACGCATTCGCACAGGAGCAAGCGAATACAATCTTTTAAACGAGGATAAATGTACAGAATGTATAATAAGTACGGTAATAGTGGAATATCTCGAATGGGAAGTATTTTTTGTTGAAACGTCGAATAAATTTGATAAAAAAAAAAAAGAGTTAAATGTCTCAAGATTTCACGAAAAGGTATCAAGTAAAGCGATACTTGAGTGATAAGAAATCAGATCCTGAGTCCAAGATTATTTTGGGCCTTATCTGGTTCAATCTTCATTTTTTCGTACGAAAATTATTGTCCTTTGTCGTGGATTTATATTTCTCAAATTTTTACATTCAGACGAATATTTTTGGGACCAAGGCCCATTTTGAGTATTGTGGCTCAAACACAATTTTTACAAACGAAAACCATTGTTTTTCATTGGAGATTTATAGTCAGTGCGAATTTATATTATTAGGTAAGCTATTTGCAATAATATATCTGTGGTTAAGACTCGTTTGTGTCTTACCTGATGTAAACTCCATTTTTTCAAACAAAAATCATCGTTTGTTATGATACATTTTTAAGAAGTGTGAATTTTTGTAATCACATAAGTCATTTCCTAGAATAATTATGGTCGAAGTACCATTTTGAATGCTGTTTAAACCAATTTCTATTGTATCGTACCAAAAAGTGGTCGTATTTCATAAAATATTCATGTTAAAGGCGAAATTTTATGTTCCCATAGTACTGCAACATTTTCATTATTTTCTACAATATTTTTAACCCGAAATTCATTTTGTGTTTTGCCTGACCCATTTTTCCTATAATATCTTTGAAAAATTATTTAGTGTGCTCCAATTTTCCTTACTTCTTATGTTGATTTGATGTATCATTAATTATTTTAACTACATTGTTCTATCAACACTATTTTTTTAAGAGCATACCTATTTCATAGTGATACGGATTGAAAATAAGGGTCTATAAGTCCCAAAAAATTTTAAAGTCCGCAAACTTAAGTTGCTTGATTGAAAAGTTCGATTCCATTTTGAATACAGCGTTATAAATTATATGATTTAAAGAAAAATGAATTCTATTATAAAAATTAAAGTAGAATTAAAGAATGATTTGAACCTCAGGATTTTATTCACAATCTGCTTCATTAAAGAGTGAAAATTTCTCCTAAAAACAAGCTGATAATAAAAGCAATTGGAGTTTGTCATAAAAGAATTAAAATTAATTAAAATCATTTGGTCCAAAAAGGGCCCACAAGAGATCCAAAAATATTTACAACAAACGACGTACTTTAAGATAAAATTTCAAATTTAGTAAAATTCAACAATCATGATGAGTTTCATTGTAAAGAGTGGACGTTGTCCACTTTTTATCCTTGATACTGGCGCAAAAACGTGTTCAGAACGAGAAATGCTTATCCGAATGATTTAACGCAACTGCATTACGATTTATACACATGATCAAAATAATTGTTGTTCTGTTGAACATGACACGTTACTGTAATATTCCTTTGACTCTGAAGGATATGAAAATATAGAAAATTTTAATTTTAATAACTGAAAATTTGATGATTTTGTATTGCAATTTTTAAATTCAGGAATTTGGGAATTAAAAAGAATGAAAATTTGAGAATTTCGAAATGGAAATTTTGGAATTAGAAAGAATGGAAGTTTAAGAATTTCGATATGGAAATTTTTGAATTAGAAAGAATGGAAATTTAAGAATTTCGATATGGAAATGTAAGAGTTTAGAACAATAGCAATTTGGAATTTCGAAAAAATGGAAATTTAAAAGTTTGGAACAATAGGAATTTGGAATTTCGAAAAAATGGAAATTTAAAAGTTTGGAACATAGGTATTTTCAATTTCGAAAAAGTGGAAATTTAAAAGTTTGGAACAATAGGAATTTTTGAATTATTAGAAATAAAAATTTGAAGATTTGGAATGATAGGAATTGTGAAATTAGAAAAAATCTTAAAATTTGTAGTAGTGGGAATATCAGAATTTGGAAATTGTAAAAATTTAAGAGTTGTCAATTTAAAAATTATAAATTTGAAAATTTGGAAATGTGCGAATTTAAAAATCTAACTTACAATTAGATGTGGGAAATTGAAAATTAGAAAACTTGAATATTTGCGAATTTGAAATTCGGCAATTTGGAATTAGAAGATTTTATATTTTAGATGCAGAGAGAGTTCCGAACTTTTGTAAAAATATTAAATTAAAAAACCAGCGAATTCTAAAATTGCCAAATTTATAAGTTTATAAATTTGAAAATTTTCCAAACACCAACAATATTTTATCTTTTTTCTAAGTCGTTATTTTCCTTTGTAAACATCAAGTTCGCCAGTGCGTTAATTTCATTGCGACATACGTATCGTAAACCGGAAGCAATGCAGGTACTTCAATTTTAACGACACGTAAACATCCCTTACCTAACCTAACTCGGCCCAATAACTCTCAAACAGATGTTCGAAGAATTCTTCGGAAATTTCGAAGAAAACAGAGTAGATTAATAAAAAATCAGTAAAATTACTGTCTATCTCTTCTGATAGCGTGTAAAGATATATGTTACGAAAAGATGCTATTATGTTTGATTACGAATATTAATAATTACTCGATTGGACAAATATTCTGCCATAAGTTCATCGCTACGAGCGAGAATCTTAAAATGAGCATGTAATATTCGTATTTCTGTTGATATTTCGCAAACATCGCTATCGATCTTCTGTAACGTAAACAACATTTAACGCGATCCGAAAAATTTATGAAACATTTCCGTGATAAAGAATGTGGAGAAATCTACAGAAGAAATTATATGACTGATATTTCTAAAAGTTGATTTCAAGCCTAAGTAATTGATACTTTTGTATACAAGTAAGGTTATGCAACGTACTGCACTCAGTTTATGGAACACGTTATGCAATAATTATTGGAAATGTCATTTATTATTCATAAATACTTCGACGTTTGTTATTTACTTGGTTACTTGAGAATTTTCTATGCGCATCAAATCTTAACATTAATACTTGTAGAAAGAATTTTTTAAAACGTTCCAATTTTCCGATGTTACAATTGTTAATTTATATTATAATTTTATTTGTATTTTAATTTGTATTAAAATAAATTTGTAGTTTAATTTGTATTAAATAAATTTGTATCTTAGTTTGGATTAAATAAATTTGTACTAAAATTATTAGTTTAAAATTATTTATTTATATTGAAATTCTTTCTAATGATATCAAAATTATTAGTTCATATAAGAATTGATTGAATGTATAATAAAATTACGAATTCATATTGAAATTAAGTAAAATTATGTTAAAGTCGTTATTTTTATACTTAATCATCAATTAATATTGAAATTAATTAAAACTGTTCCAAAACCATTAACTCATATGAATTTCAAAAATTATTAAATTCTGGTGAACCTTATACGTATATTGAAAAGAAATTGTGAAATGAGAATATATATAGACTGTCGGACTGTCCATGGTTTTGTTATGTTTACATTAAAAGTTCTATCGTGTTATTTAAAATAAGTCGCCATGACAAGCAGAAAAGTAATCAGGAACGATGTAATAGTTTTTACTGGGTATTTGGATGGGATTCACCGCCTCGTTGCTTTTATATTATGAGATACCACGCATGTTACACAATTTAAAATCTAACTTCTCTGGGGAATCTGCATACAAGCAGAATATATCCCTAGAAATCGTAATTACATTCACGTAATTTCACGCATTATGTCTAACTTGCAAAATGCATTTTAGAAATCGATAAGCAATACAATTTTCGCAAGAATATACTTACTTTCAAATGCAAGTTGTTTTATTACACATTTTATGTTTCAAAATGGTGATTCGTAACTTAGAACATAAATTAGCATTCTTTGTAATGTAATTTTTCATTCAATGAAAAATGAAAAACTCAACGATTTAATATGTACGAAGGCAATAAAGCGATGTAAAATAATTAATTTAAAAAGTTTAAAGCATTTTGAAAGCCCCGTTCTTATATACGTTTTAAAATTTCATATTTTCGCGCACTGTGTATAGAAGTTACGGCACTTGTATCATCTAGCGATAAAGTATGAAAGTATCAGAATAAAAAATTGCGTTTTTTCGTGAAATGAAGTATTTTTACGAGTTGTCGATGCGCTTAATTAGCTCTACAGGCATGAGTAAGTAAAAATAATGCGTTTATAATGAGTTTGCAGCAATATATTCGAAAATTGAAGAGTATTGCATTTCATGGCATTTTGAAGCCTAGCCATCTAGCGGTGGAAGGTATGAACTAACTCAAATAAATTTCGAATAAAATATTTGTGTTTATTGACTCCTCTGACCTGTTTTTATGTTATGTTATATTATAATTAATTATATTATGTTATGTTACATATGTTACAAAATGATTGTAAATTACTATAGTTTTATGTAATATTAAGAGATAATTGTAAATTACAAATATTTTTAATATTGATGTTAATTTTGTAAACAAATGTTTTGTAACTATTACCGTATCTGCTGGTGTTTATATTCTTTTTTAACTTTTCAATTTATGCTCTGACGATTATTAATCTTTCAATGACATATAATATTTATCAAATTACTGTACTTTTTATAAAAATCGATTATTTAGATAATTTTTAACTTCCTTGCGTGTATATGGTACAAAATTGTTATTTATTACGCTAAAATTTATTTTGTCATCATCTTTAACGTTCCGATCAATCTTTTGTGAAATT
This sequence comes from Coelioxys conoideus, assembly GCA_947623535.1. NCBI lineage: Eukaryota > Metazoa > Arthropoda > Insecta > Hymenoptera > Megachilidae > Coelioxys > Coelioxys conoideus. The sequence continues at coordinate 9,760,048 of OX392451.1, read as the reverse complement.
ATTATTATAATAAACACGGTTTATCGTTTTTACTTTTAATGTTAGAATGTAAAGTTAGAAGATATTTGTGAATTGCAAATACTTTTTAATATGAATTATAATTTTTTAACAAACCTTCATCAAATAAAAATTTTATTCTTTTTATTGTTTCAAATAGCAAGAAATCGAATATGTGCTTCGGTAATTGTCGATAATTGTTGCTGAATCGCCGATAAGTAGAACTTCGTAAAAATTTCAATTTCATAGGGTGAAAGTACAGGTAAATTTCAAAGATCATGTGATAACAAGGTTTCAAGGTACTGCCAAATTTATTCAATGAACTATTTTACATTATATTATTGTTTTTTATAAATTTTTTCCATATTAAATTGACACGACACGTAGGATATGAATATAAAGTTGAATGTTACATTCAATCATGAGAAACCTTAACTTACATTCTGTTGCAAAATAATTTGCATTTACAGGTAAGTATATATATGCGAAAATTTTATTGTTTATCAACTTCTAAAATGTCTGTATAATGTGTATTAATGCATGAATTTTAATACTGGTGCACCTGTACCCTTAGACCCCATTGCCATTTCTCCATACAAACAGGATTTAAAAAGATCATGCGTACTTTCATACTTACACATACAAAATGAAAGAAATTAACAGTAAGTATCAAATATATATATTTAATTTAATTCAATGTGCTCAATAGATCATTGATGACATTACAATATGTACATAGAAATCTAATTAAATCTTTTCTCTCTACATAGGTACTCATATGCATACGATCCAAGCATATATCTAACAGTAAATACATACTAATTATAATCTATACAAAATACCTTAATTACTTTTCAATACTTTGTCTAATACTATCCATCCGATTAATATACAAACACACTCGACGTAAACGATTCAAGAACGACCTTTTACGTGACGATTACAGGGAACTGTTCAATTATACAAATAAATTGACAATCACTTAGTGAAAGTATTTGAATAAATTGTCAAATATTAAGCCAAAGCATTTGAACACATTGTCAAATATTTAGTGAAGTATTGGTCCAAGTTCGAAGTGACTGTAGGGGCCTCTCGCAGCGAAAAAGAGAAACTCTGCAAACTTATTATTTCCTGAGGTACAATACAACTGTACGAAGTCTGAACAAAATCAGTGTTCCCAAGGTCGCAAGGTCTCGTTACTTTTTATCGCAACCCGTTGAATCTAGAACAACCAATTACACACGGCGTTTATGGTAACCGGATCGTCGTGACCGGTACTCGATTTTGTTACTCTAAGGATCATCCGATATTTCTCGAGAGTCGGTTTGTCGGCTCTGCTCGTTTTCGCGATATCATTGCGTTGCTCTTAACAAATTCGCGTTTCGAGAAACGAAGCTTTAGCACGCTTTTATAACCTTCAGCCTGGAGAAGAATGCCAGGTCTCAGATGAACCTTCTCGCAAGGAGAACGCTGCCAATTACAGCGACTAAGTTCAATTCGGAATTTTTGAACGCGGCTGCCTTTGAGGCAATGGTGTTCAACTTCGGAGAAAAGTCTCGCGGGCTGCTGGTTGTTGAAGGTGGATTCATGGAGCATGCAGTGCCTCTTATAGCATTTTCCGTGGAACCTGTGAGAATCCGGAAGTTGTAGTCTTCGGGATCCAAGCGAGAGTACATGAACGTGGGCAGGCGGTCCGACAGCACCCATATACTGCCATTTTGATCAATCTAAAATGAAAAATGAAATGGTGATTGTTAGATCCTCGTATCTTAATCGATAGATGATCAAATATTAACTGACGGATGTACAAACGTTAATACTAAAATTATCAAAGGAGTCCGATTTGGAGCATTTAATATTTAAGGGATTTGGGATTCATGGAATTACGGTTTTTGGGAATTTAGAATGTAAAGAATTGGATATTTAAGAATTTAAAATTTTAGAATGCAGGTATTGGGGCTTTGCAAATTTAATAATTGGGGAATATAGAATTTAGAGAATTCAGAATATTGAGAAATTTAGGGTTTTGGGAATTTGGAGCTTGGGGAGTTTGGGATTTAAGGAATTTTTAATACAGAGTATTTGTTAGTTAGGGAATTGAACAAATTTGGAAAATTTAGAATTTAGAATTTAGAAAATTTGAAGCTTATAGAATTTGAAATTTGGGAACTACAATACAATTTAGGAAGTTTGAAACTTATATTATTGAGAATTTAGGGAATTAAAGATTTGAGGAACTCATAAATTACAAACCTACTAATTCAAAAATGTAAGAATTTGTAAAATTGTAAACTACAGTGATTTAATATTGTATATTTGTAACTTTAAAAATTCCACAAGTTTGAGATACGAAAATTGCGAAAATTTTAATAATTTGAATCGTTTAACCTTGAAACCTCACCTTCAAATCATTAGGAAAGATCATCGTAACATTGTCCATGTAAATCAAACCTTGTTGTTGTGTCATAAACGTGTTCTGAGGCCTCCAGCAAGCTATTGCGTTTTTATTGGTCAACGCATAAAATAGAACGCCTGTAATTGGGTCCAAAAAGCTGACGCTACTTTGACCGTTTAATCCCCTAGATCCGAGAGTGTGGAACTCATGGAAATTATCTGAAACCATAAACAATGACAAATGTATAATTACAGATTACTGGAAAATGAAACTGTTAGCGCTAGGAGGACGCCAGTACACAGCAAAAATATGGCGGACACTAGTGTATAAAACAAACTCTTAAATTTGAGGTCTCGATAGTAACACGTTAAATTTATATTTTCAATAGTAATCAAATTTATTATTCAACTAGTTAAACACCACACGTAATTATTTCTAGGAATTTTTATTCTATGGAATGCTTACTAGATATCTGAATCATGTAAGAAAATTATTACATATTCTTTACCTGAAGATGTAGCACGTTGAGGATCCCTGAGTAACTTTGTGCTAACTGAAAACTCCATGCTACTGGAAAGTGGATGGAAATACATGGTGCTGTATCCATCGCTTGTGGGTGCAAGACCCATACCGAACAATCCATCAGTCCATTGGAACGAGATTCCTGATACATTGAACTCTCCGCCCTTTAAAAATCGCGACAGAAAGGCAAAATTATATATCATTGCTTCATGAATCATGTGTTATATCTATATAATTTATATAATAATAGATAATAATATTATACAATAACAGATAAATGTAATATTACTACTTATCAATAGTAAATATTACTAACTTGAAGTCAATAATAGCAAATAATATTTATTAGAATAATTGTTATTTTGATGCTATGTCGATCAAGGTTCTGGGGTAAGTGCCAAGAGGTCAAGCTTAGTCCTCTTACCAGAAGGCATTCCTACCTTCCCCACTCCGTGGCCAGATCCTTAAAGAACAACACCCCTAAGCAATGCAACGTCGGGCTGCTTGCCTTTTCCAGAACTTCCCATACCTCTTTTTAAACAATCAACCCGGCGACACCCGATGGCTACGTGACTTCGTGTCACTGGCCATCGTCGACTGCCCAGGTTGCCATTCATACAAACACCCTATCATAAATGGTCCGAAAGCAAAATAGCGGCGGGCTAATTGCCTTCGTTGACCCTCAAAAATATGTTGCCGCTAACATATTAACACTTTAACGGCCGCATGTCTACGCAGTTAAACGTCGCCAGGGGCCGGCAATATTTTTGAAGAATTAATTTAAAGAAAGTTTATTAAATTCTCGAAAAAAATTAACATAAAACAAAAACAACAACAATTGTAGCAGCTTTAATTGTGGTAGCTAGTAGTAGCTTTGCACACAACACCAACATTTGTTCCATAATTTACGTGGTACACCACTGTAGTGTAAAGTCGAAAATTAAAAATAGGCAATAATTACCTAAAATCAAAGATATGGCGATGAAATACGAAGCCAATAGCAATATCCACGCTTGTTTACATTCATAAATGATCACACAGAGAGTGTGGTACTGGCCAACAACATTCGGCGGTAGCACCACACACATGTTGTGTGAGCGGCCGTTAACGGTTGTTCGGCTATCACACACATGTTGTGTGAGCGGTCGTTAAAGTGTTAATATATATGAGATTAATAATAATAAGCAATATTGATAGTTAGTGATAATAATATTAACCTGAGGATCAGGATGGAAGAAGTGGTGTTTCACGAGCCACGATTTGTCCATCTTCCACGAATAAACCACAAGTCCAGGCCCACCTAGATCACCCAGATAAGCATAAGCGTCCTCGCAAGAATAATCTTCGACTGCGATATTGGCGAAAAGCGAATCAGGTGTTCTTTGATCATCCGGGATAACGAATTTTCGCAACAGTTCGTCATTCTTTAAGTCGTATACGAGTAATGCAGGTGGTGATTGTTGTTCTGGACTATCTAAAATATCTGTGAATCCTGTATCTAACACCCATAATCTGTCGCAACGATCTGCACGAATTCGAAAGGTTGATATGATCTCTGGAACGCTTCCATCTTTGTATTGGTGAGCCTCCCATGAAGGATAAGGAATCAAAGTGGGAGATTCACGAGTGTCTGAAACAAAGGAGTAAATACGTAGACTGATCAAAATATAATATCATGTAATATTAACAAGTAACATGTCTCCTATATGTAATACGTCCCATTTTACGTACACTCGATGCGTTCCACACACGTGTTTCGGCAGGAAAATATTAATTATCCGAAGCAGAAAATAAATTTAATTGTAACTGCTCTTGAATATTAATACAATTATGAATCTTAAATATTAATACATACATTATCTATGAATCTTAAATATTAATACAATTTCTTGTTAACAACAAAGTATTTTACACGACTACTTATTTACTAAGATATTGCAATGTTTCATATAAGCTGGAGTATATTAGGTACAGTTACCACTTGTATAATTTTCTGTTTCACTTGGGATTCGAGAATTGAAGATTTAGGTGTTTTAATATGAGAGATTTGGAAGTTTGTTAATTTGGAAATTAAAGAATTTGAAATTTAGAAGTTAGAGAACTGGAAATTTGAAAAACGTATTTGGAAAGTAGGAAATTTGAAAAAAGTATTTGGAAAGTAGGAAATTTGAAAAAAGTATTTGGAATTTAGGAAATTTGAAAAAAGTATTTGGAAAGTAGGAAATTTGAAAAAAGTATTTGGAAAGTAGGAAATTTGAAAAAAGTATTTGGAAAGTAGGAAATTTGAAAAAAGTATTTGGAAAGTAGGCAATTTGAAAAAAGTATTTGGAAAGTAGGAAATTTGAAAAAAGTATTTGGAAAGTCGGAAATTTTTTAGTTTAGGGATTTGAAAATTTGGATACCTAAAAAAAAGAAGTCTGAAACTTGAGAATTAAGTATTTGAAAATTTAGAAGCACGAAATGTAGAAATTTCACGGTTTATAAATTTACTTATTCGAGAATAATAATTTTGTAACTTTAATATTTCAATAATAATAATTTCGTAAATAATTGTAAATTTTCAAATTCCTAAAAAGTTAATATGATTGTTTTTTGTTATTCACGAAATATTTTACACTGTCAGTGATAGTTTTTATTAGTTACTAAAACATTGCCACATTTTACATCAGATATGCTATTGCATATCTTGTGCGTCCTTCGATGATGATAGTAAAAGTACATATTTAGCAATGGAATTGAGTTTAATTTGATCTTACACGCGAATATTCATATAGCACGATAAAATATCGATAGATATAGACTTTACGTAATACGTTACTAGCTGTTAATCGACCATATCGTAAAGAGACTTTCGAAAGTTACGGAACTAATCGAGAGTGTAAAATCTAGTTTGAGAACAGGAAACCACAAAAGTTGTGGGTAGATATTAGATACGTGTTATTTACTGGAGAGAATAATAATAACTTTCAACCGGAAACAGTAATGAAAGAGATGCCGAGAAATATTTGATTATAGCAATATAGGAATGTACAATGAATAGAATTATATATGTACTATTTTAGAACTATTCTAGAATACTGTATTGAGACACACTTTTCAAGCAGCAAAGCAGAACACTGAACAATGTGATGACGCAAAAATTTGTGTCCTTGTAACTTTGGAACTATTTGAGATACATGGGCGTATACGTAATATCCTAACCACAGGTAAAAAATGTATCGTTTCTTATGGTTTGAAAGTGAAATCGAGTATTGGAGAGTGTTCTGTTTTCTGAAATGAATATTAAATTGGAATTGAAACTGTTTGGATTCAGTTTGAATCTGGAGGATTTCAGCTGGAAAAAAGATATAAATTTCGGTGAAATTGTGGGGATTTTCAAATGTGAGAATTTTTGAATTTAGAATTTGGGAATTAAGGGTTTAGAAACATGAAAAATTGACAATTTGAAGATTTGAAAGTGAGATGTAAATTTGTAGATGTTTCCAAATGTTGTAATTTGGGAATTTGAGCATTTGGTGATTTAAGAGTTTAGGAATTTCAGAATTAGGGAATTTGGAAATTGAAAAAGTCGAAAAGAAAGAAATTTGGAAATGTTGGAGTTTAAGGATTTGAGAATTTAGGAATGTATAAATTTAGAAAAGTAGAAAATCTGAAAATTAAGGAATTTGACAATGTGAGGATTCCAATATTTGTGAATTTAAAAATGTAGTCGTTCAAAAATTTACGAATTTAATCATTCGGAAAATTACGAATTTGAGATTTGCAAATGTGAACTTTAAGAAAATTTGAAATTTGCGAACATGGAAATTTGAAAATGTAAAAATTTACAGATTTGTATAAATCATTAACTTTATATGCAATCTAAAAAAAGATGCTCAAAAATACTCACCATTCATATAAAAATAATTTAAACTAGCAGCAACGCCGAGTCTCCATCTTGGAACAGTAACAAAGATTCTGTCACTGGTGATTTCAAGTCCAAGAGGAAGATTATCTTCTTGCTTATATCCTGGGAATAGTTGTTTAGTTTCATTGTTTGGCCACTCGTATTCGATCTGTTTCCATTGAAAAGCCACCCTGAGCTTGTCGTCAGCGACAATGATTCCCCAAAGACAAAACCAGAGATAAATACTCAATAAAAGTGAAGTCGACCTGGACTGCATTTTTGTTCAGTACTTTTCTGTATCTTGTTTTCGTCCTTAGCACGTTCTCACTGCAAAAATTAGTAGTTAATTGTTATTATTAAATGTATGTACAGAATTTTACATAAATCTTAATCCGAAATATAAAATTCCGATAAATATATTTAATAAACATGAGTGAAGTATAATCATGTAACTATAACTCACTATGCGTTTATATAGTCAAACGATAACGTTTATTATTTAAATTTTTACCATTTTCATTATTTATTATTTCAGCTGTTGTACTTTATAATATTCCGTAGTTAGACTTTTATCATTTTTATTATTTATCTTTAAATTTCGTATAATGTATATTATTTATTATTAAAATTTAATATTTTTGTCAAAAATTCCGATAATGCTTATTATGTGTCATTTAAATTTGTATATGCTATAATATTTATTTTTTAAATATTTAAACAATATTTAAAAGTATAAATGTACAGATTGAGTCATAAATGTGTATTAAAATCCACAAAGTGAAGAGAAAATAAACAGTTTTCTCCTAAATAATAATATTAAGCGATTTACTTCGTGTTTTATACTTTATGGCGATGTAGAAAATAATCGAAACATCCATAATCAACAACCATATTCGTAATGTCTCATGACTGCGTTTGCAATAGAATGCATAAATAAGCAGCTATAAAAATTTTCAATCTAATTTCACAATCATGCATTATAACAGTTCGATATCATTCACGTAAAGCTACATTCAAAGATAATGTAATTCGATCGATTTTCAGTCAGCCATTTATATCTAAAAGTCAGCTGCAATAAATCCTTCGGATACGTAGGATCATTCTGTGTATGCTACATGATATACGTTTTAAATAAAACGTCTTGTAGATGCGTGTGTACACACTTCTATTGTAATAACCAGTGAAGTATGAAGGTATGCAAATGATTTCCTTGATCGTTGCATTCGTTTACAAATGTAAGTACATTTCGATGCAGCGTCCTTGATGAAACTACGTAAATGATCAAGATTTATGCCGGTGCGAACTGAAATAAGACTTCCGTGTAACCGAGAATCGTGAATTCTTCAAAATTCTAAATAGTTCACTCTACGGAAACGTCTTATTTCCGGTATATGACTCATTTTCTTCGTAACGTGTCCTTAAACTATAGTATGGTTACCGTGAAGGGCATGTGCCGTATAGATATAAGTATAATATACTCAACTGATCTTAAAAATACTATGTTTATTTATTTACTTGAACAATTATAAATACAGAGCTTGAATTTTTTTAAAAATTGATTAGAGTATTATATCGACAATTGAAACAAAACTAGAAATGAAGGACAAAATGTTAGATAAAATGTCCAATTCTCAATATACGTGATAGAACGTAAATTTTATTTTTTACTGTGTTAGAATGAAGTTGATGAATTGAATCGAACAATTTTAAGTGTTGTTATAGTTGTAGATCAACAATTGTTGTTATAATTCATTTTATATACCATTTTTGTTGATTTTATCTGATGTACAATGTAGACAGTTGCTAAATAGTGTTTAAATTCAATTAAGTAATAAAAAAGTAAATTGAAGAAATTTATCGAACGTTACTTACTTTCTGAAGGTTTCGATTAAATACTAATAATTTTGTTTATCTATACATAGTAACTCTAGTCTATCAATTACAATATTATTAAATACTAATAAGTTTGTTTATTTATACACAGTGATTCTACTTTACTTCTTACTTTTATTAATTATAATATAAGAATGAAAATATCTTTATAAGAAAATACATACATTGAATTATATATTATAATGGTCGAAAATTACTGACATAAATGAAATTTAGTAACATCAGAAATTATTTTTCATAATAATAACAAATTAACTAATAATAAATTAGCAAAAGCAATAAGCTTGTAAATTATAGCAGAAGAAGCGTTAACTAACTTTTGGTTAATCTTTTTTGAACATTAAGCATTAATATGACGTGTATTCATTTTGTTGTGTTTCAACATTAATTTTATGACAAAGTAAACATGTTTCTACATATGGCAATCTTTTGAAATCACATTGTTCCATATTAGATACAATTGCACTACATTCAATCTTCACGTAAGATCGTTAAATGACCTTTTACAAATGAAATACTGTGTGACTCTTGCTTCAAAACAAATTTTCTTCGTTATTAAACTATCATACTTTCTTCTTCAGAAAAAAAATTATTTCTGTTTAATTCTGAATGACAGTTGTGCTATGGGACAATCGTACGTAAATAATTTGTATTCTGATATATGCATCAACTGCAAGAGCAATGTTTATTCGTTAATAGGTTAAGGATTAAAGATGGTGTACACAACGTGATATAATTATTTAATTGTCCGATAAGCGAGAAACTAGTCGTGCAAGATGACCTTGTTCGCATTGAGTATAAGCCTGCACGTTCAACACCTTAGAACTTCAGTAAAACTGAAGTAAATTAAAATCTACTACCGCATACTATAAAAATTACAATACTTGTTCATTTGTGTATTAAAGTTACTAATTTTGGCGAAAACTGTTCAACTTCTAAATGCTATTTGTTTAACTTCAACCAATAAAACATATAACAAAATAATATACCCCCGTTAATGAACGAAATACCTAAATACAAGGTGTCCCACAATTATGGTACGAGCCGAAAAGGGGTGGTAGGTGGAGCTATTCTGAACAATTTCTTCCTCTGCCAAAATGTCGGAAAAGGCTTCATTTTTAAATTATTAAGGAAAAACACCGACCAATCAGAACGCGAGAATCGCGCGCGCCGTATGTTCGATCGCGACCTCGCGCTCTCATTGGTCGGTTTTTTTCCGTAATAATTTAAAAATGAAGCCTCTTCCAATATTTTTGCAAAGGAAAAAGTTGTTCAGAATAGCATCACCTACCACCCCTTTCCGGCTCGTACCATAATTGTGGAACACCCTGTACATACCGATTAAATATCATCAACCATAATGAATGCAAAATAAAATTAATATTCTGATAATTATGTGTATGCGCACAAAAAATGAAATAGTGTTGGTTTACGTGATTTCGTTACATAAATGCGGTATCATGAATCAATGTTAAGTAGGAAGTATTTAAACGAAATTCGATGCGTGAGAGTTTTAAAATGGCAGGTCTTTGCTAATGCTCGGTCAACGGAGAAAGAAATCTTCCGTGAAATTTGATGCAACACACGGTGACGCAACGTCACACCAAAGGTGCAAGAGAATTTCTCAACCAATTGTTACAATCCGGTATCAGGTAAATCGGAATTGTAACCAGCACCTATGGACGAGCACAAATTAATTCGTTTTCACAACGGAATACAATGTTCAGCCTCAATTGCGAATTGAAGAAATTAATTGGTACATAATTAAGTATAATTACTTAAATGAATTGGTTGTTATACATATACAATGGTTGTTATACAAAATTGGATACACTTTATTATACACGTTTCTTCATTAAGACAGTTAATTTGTTAACCTTAATTACATACGTTAATTAATTAATATCTTTGATCAATGTATAATTAAATTTAATTATCGTGTGTAGTTGAGATTATTCAATGCACATTGATTAATTAATACATTTAGTAAATTTAATTCAATGAATGAACTTGATTTAATCAATTAATCATTTCACGTAAACAATTAAGTTAATTTAACTAATATATTGAATAAATATATTTAATCGATTTCAATTTATTAATCAACTTAATTTAATCGATCACTCAGTTAATTTATTTAACCAATTTAATTCAATTAATATATTTGTAAAACGTGTATAAATATGATTGTTTAGATTTTTTCATGTTCACCCACGATCGAACATGTACACTGTCAGCAAAACTGCCCTACACAAATGCACTATCGAAGTGGTATAATACGCATATGTTATTACGAACATATGCAGATAATGACAATAATAAATTGCAGATATAATGGGCAGTTACTTTAAACCGCTTTGCAATTACGGCAATAAACATTGACATTTATAACAGTTATTTCTTTTTACTAATACATAACTCTATCTTCAACTAATAACTTATAAATAATTTCGACTTTTTATTGTACATATACATGTATGATATACATATAATATATCAACCGATATATTAAGATATTAATACAAATACCGGGTACATATGTCGATAAATATTTTAATTGCAATAATAATGCAACATTTAAGGCTTAACAAGTTTTGTAAATTATTAGTCCAGAATGAAATTAAATTAGTATTGTATTACACAGCTTTCGTGTTGACACCCGATATGAACATTGTTACTTCTGTTACGATGTTTTGTAATTATCATATATTTTATGCTATCATCTGATTTAAAATATAGTATGATACTATAATGTAGTTAAAGAACAATGCATGTAATTACGTATTTAAAGAATATAACGTTTTCCTTGGTCTAGATACCATGTCCTATTATAATTGCAATTACTTTGAATCGCTAAAAATCAAACAATGTAACATTGTTCTGATATATGATTCTAAAAACATTATATTCACAATTATAGAGGATATAAATTTTAATTACTTGTTTAATTCGTCATTGATAACATTGTGCAATAAAACGTCATTATATTCAAAACCAGCGACGGTGAATTTCGGCTGTAAATCTTTTGATAAGTTAATGTACCATTTTTTCTCTGTAAGTATTTTACTATATTTATACTCTCACGGACCAAACGACACGATAAGCTATGGACCAAACGACGTAAACAATAGAAGTTTATATGAATGATAGAATATTGTATGGAAGATACATTTCGTTAATTTATAAACAAGAAAGTAATTACAATAAATTGTAGACAAAGTTACAGCTTCGTTCCTACTGAGTTGTGAAATGTTGTTATAGTATAGTTAATTTAATGCTATATAATTTATGTCATGATAGTAACTGCATTTTTCGTACTATAAATGGAAAAACAAAACAAATATTATAATTTTAACAACAATTTTGGATACTTAATGTAAGATTTAGTTAAATAAATTAACATTTCATATATTGTTTATATAAATTTCCTATAAAAATTATCAAATATTGATATTATTGCTTACATAAAATTTCATTAATTTTATAAAATACATATTCGTGATGTAATGTAAAATTAATTCGACAAAAAAGATTCTTTTAATACATAATATCTATACAATATTTATATCTTAACTTTGATTACATCTTCACAATCCATTTAAGTATTTGCAATATTGGCACATTAAATGTCGGCAAACCCTACAATTCAAATTCATAATTTATCAAATCTCAGACTAAACATATCTTAAAGATTTCACACATCGATGACATTTATTTTATTTCATTGATTCAATTAGTCATTGTACGATCATTTATTTATTTATTTACTTATCAAACGTATTCAATACCTTTTTCATAAATACAAAAAGATACTTCGAGAAGTACAACTACATAAACAATACTATAATTTGGATTTTAAACGCGTAACTTTAGGAAAATTAACATTTTTCCAAAAACACGAATATTGCAACTATTACTCACAACATACTAAATAATCTTTAACCTGCAGCACCTTGTAACTCAACAAAACTACTTCCCAATAATTTCATAAAAGAATTTGAGCGATAAAAACGCTAGAAAGAAACTATACTTAAATCGTCAGCGACTGTTACTGACGTAGATAAACCGATATACAAAATACAGTTAAAAAACAAATTTCCCATAAACGTATTGTAACGCCGTCCACATCAAGCGTCCATATTACTTATGCATCTGATACACGAATAAACAGTTCTACAAGACTTTTATCTCGAGAATTGCAAAGCGGTCAACACTAAACCTACCGGCGTACGTGCACTCCATTCAATATCGAAAACGACTGAACATAAAATCGTACACACGTTAATTTATCTCGACGAGGAACAAGAAAAGCGTCTGAACAAATTGTGCGACCGGTGACCTGACCGTCTCGAATAGATTCGGTGTTGAGTAACTGTCCGAAATAAACGAACGTGCAAATCACTGTATTTACCCGTGTGCCGAGAAGAGCCTCGGGAAATGACAGCGAGCTACCGTCTCGTATGAGAACACACGACAAACTGAGAATTCGTCGGAGAAACGAAAGACGTTCTCCTCTGGCGGTACCGTTTGGATACCGTTCAAGGCACCCCGAGTACCGATCCGCTCGGCAGACCAGTTAAAACACCGTGATTCGTCGCGTTCCCCGCTAACCGTGACGTTGTTACGTAGTGAAATGGAACGACAAAGGTAGTACAGCCACGCTGGATTGTTAAAAAAGTTCCAGGAATTCTTTACTCCGTGTTCGGGTCGTTACTCTTGCGCCGTATGCCATCGGCCACGGAATTTGCCCGCGCGAGTAAGCGAGTTTCATTGATCCCTGCGATCGATATTTCAGAATTTTTCGCACCACGTGCCGTGCATTCATAAACGAAACGGTATGAATCGAATACCGTGCTGGAAACTTATCCGTTGCACGCATCTGGTGAGATGGCGGATGGACACGGCGTGAATTACATTGGGACGCGTGCCAACTTGCCGGAGTACTCGTCAGAACCTTTGTATACAGACTTTTACGAGTTCATATAAATAATTTACGAGTTTATAGATAACTCTGTAATGTGTAATTGCTCAAGAAAATTTTATACGCGTTTCGAGTTTTCATTTTCATAGAAAATGTGGGCAATCAAGTTTTCCTGTAAGATGTTGGTTCACTCGTTATGAACGAAATTTTCGTTTTCGTTACGAGGTTCATTGGTTGTTTCTGTTGTGAATCTCATTTTTTTAACACGTTGGCTGCCACACGAGAGCAATTGAAAATTGCATCTGTATTAGAATTAAAATTGCATAGTATTTTCATTTTTAACAAGTCTTAGCAAATATCTTCACAATACTTTGTTACATTTGTTTTATATAGTTACAAGCAACTAATGCGAACTTTTCAGATAGAAAAATGAACAAATTTTGAATAATGCAACTGTTACATCTGTGTAGAACTTCGAGTGTCAACCATATATGGGTGACATGGCAGTTAAAGTATTAAGAATCTGTAAGGTCTGGTAAGATGGCGGACGGATGCAATGTGAATTGCATTCGTTCACATATCAACCTAAACATACACAGTACTTATTTCATGTTAAAACTGTACAACTTACACTTACCTGACTAATTACTTCACTTTTTCTTATGATCATCAAAAACAGAGTGTATACTTCTTTATTAACATCGAACTACAGTTATTACAGAGTTACATATCTTTGTTGTTCGGACAAATATAGAATAACCTATCTTCGTCGTCCTGATATAAAGTAACGTATCTTTGTTGTTCTAGTAAATACAGAGTAACCCATCTGAACTGTGCCGATAAGAAATCACAAACTAACCAAAAACAAATTGCAGTTTATTTTACTGTACTCTTCTCTATCAAGAAAGTTTATGTATTCGTGTTTGTACGTTCTAACGAACATAACTTTTACTCTTCAAAATATGTACTCGATTTTCTGCAATGAACATTTTTTAAATTCAAAAGTTGGAATATTGTTTTGGCAGTTGAATATAGTTCCAATTGTAACAGAAGTTCAGTATTTTCTTGGGGAGAACATTTCTGAAATACTTTTGTATCATAATTGCATCGTAACAGAAGTTACAATATTGTTTACAAGAGGTGACATTACATACAGGGTGTCCCAAAAGTGTTGAAGGAGCCGGAAGTGGGAGGTAGGTGGGGTCATTCTGAACAATTTTTTCATTTACAAAAAAGTTGTATGGAGCTTCATTTTTAAATTATTAACGAAAAACACCGACCAATCAGAGCCACGCGATTCGATCGCGACCACGGCCAATTATGACTCGGGCCTACACTTCTGCGTTCGTGCGCGCACGATTCTCGCGCTCTGATTGGTCGGTGTTTTTCGTTAATAATTTAAAAATGAAGCCCCATACGACATTTTTGCAAATGAAAAAGTTGTTCAGAATGACCCCACCTACCTCCCATTTCCGGCTCCTTCAACACTTTTGGGGCACCCTGTATATTTCGTAAATATTTTATAGATTTTTAAGAATATACTTTTTAGTCCCTTCTAATATGTAATACAATATAGACCGATAAAGAAATATGGTTATAAGGAAAATTGATGAACGTATGCTCACCCCGCAACAATAAGATGTTGCGAAACATGTCAGAAGACACGACGCGGTGGATTTCTCACGGTTAACGAACAGAATAAACAAGTAATATAAAACAGAGCACAAAGTGTGGAAGAAAATTTAATTGTAAACTGATTTATCTGTAAGTTGGTTCACTTCCCTTTGACGTAAATTTCAAGTGAAAGTTGTTAGAACGCTGCACCCAAGATTGTATGCAAAATGTCTACTGACGATTGTTCTTCTTCGTGAGATTCTCTGTTGTTTGTATCTCGGTCATACATTGATTTATGTTATAGGATGTCTCGTAGACATATTTGTGTAGGAAATTGTACGTAACTTAAATAAAACAATTTTGCAGTAATACATCACTATGCTTGTATCAATTTATTTCCCTTTATACAAATTTATTCCATCCAAACAGAACAAATTTTATTGCAATACTAAAAGGAGAACAAAATATGGAAAATATAATAATAAAAATTATTATTGTTTTACTGTAATGGTGTATAGATAACATAAGATCATTTGAATTGAAATCGTTTGCAAATTGTTTTAATAAGGCAATGGCAACTACTGTTATCAATTTACTATAATAATATAATTTCAAACAATTATAGTTAGAATTATGATATATCTTAATAAAATGAGTATAAACTAATATATATTAATGTAATTCGATACAAACAATATGAATATGTACCACATAACGTTGTTTGAGATTTTATTATTATAGTAAAAGTGCAATAGCAATTATATTATTATATTATTGTATCCTGTTATTATTTTCATTATACCTGATTTCAAAAATTGTTACCCAAAAATGATCAAAAGTTACTTTTTGCATAATCGTTACACCGACCTACATTTGTTGATTAAATTATGAATATTTATGCAAATATGTATCTGAATATGAAGTTTTATTTTCTACATCCTTATTATATAATCATTAGCGTAATTTGCATGAATTAAATTACCCGGGTTATTAATTTTGCAACGATCCAATCCATTTTGTGATTCCCTTCAAACTTTTCATTATACGATATGTCCACACAATAGAGTCAATGCTCGAAAATCACAGACTTCAGTTATTAATTAGAAATTATTGCATAGTAATCATGTAGAATATAAACAGAATTACATTCTTCCACTGATTAATGACATAAGCACTTAACTGTGACTTTCGAGCATATAATTTCGAGAATATTATTACAAGAAACAGTCTGTTTTAAACTTTTTAGTTTAACAGTATAATCATTATGCGAATAATTGTTTTGTAATTTAATAATTCGAATACTGAAATAAAAAATGTTTATAAAACTAGTCTGATAGTGCAATTATCGATAATATAATTTGTTTAATAGTTCAATAAATTAAGTACTAAAGATTCTAAAAATATCATTATAAAAAATAACTTTCTTGACAGTGTAATTATTTATTTACTAAGATAATTATTTACCGAACATCAAACGTATCATTAGATTAATAAAATGATCAAATACGTCATAAACTAATATATTACTCTCATAAAATATTTTCCGTACTGAATTTATCATTTACAATTGCAGATAAATTTTCGTAATTGCTGTATTTTGCATACATAATACTTTCCGTATAATTGAACATTTCACTTCGTTTCAAATCACTATAAACAGCTGGAAATGAGGTAACATTTGTCGAACAATAACACCGATGGTAGTAGGAGCATCAGATGGCTCTTCAGGCAGCGCAGATTTTTATAGCCTTTTCTATCATGCAATCGGCGTCTAGTAGAACCGCTCCTCTGTTTCTCTTTTAACAGGTTTGACTTTAACCATCGTGTCGAGCTAGCTGTTGCACGATTTCGAGGTCGATTGGATAGTCCGTATTATGCAGCCATACTTTCACTTTCATGATCGTGTGACGGTTTTGCATGAAAACGTGGAATGTGCGGTTGCACCGAGCTTTGGCTCCGTTAAGAGAACCTTTTGTTGCCATTACAATGATTACAGTCGTTGCACCGACCAAGGCTCGTTAAGCCGTAATTAATTTTCATCGCGACTGTGATTATAACGAAATTAAGTTCCGTTAGCCGCCAGGATTCCATTTTGTAGTCACTGTTTATTCCGACAGCTGCTAATCAATTTCGCGTGAAATTGATACATGAACTTATCCTTATTATGTAACTACAATAATCTAGACTTATTCTAATTCCGAAAATGTATTAACTAACTTTTTAGTTCGATATATTCTCCTGGTTCTACTTAACAGGCTTTGCGATAGAAATGTTGGACAAATTTTTTTGTGGCAGAAAATGATACCTGAATTTCGAATGGACAAAGTTTTACATTCAGAATGCATATCATAGTTAGGTAACCTGAGTGATATTTAGGTTTCATTTAGAATATAACACGTGATAATGTCAAAAGATCATGTCAGCCATGTAACTGGTCCTCCGCATCGACTTTTGACCAATCACCGAGAAAGTACTCCCTGTTACGCGCAAAACGAGGTAAAAACCCATCATATCGATAAACTTTCTGCTAAAAGCAATAATTCAGACATGGATCGGTAATATCCTAGCATCAAGGTAATATATTCACCAAAAAATGGAGACAGCACTCTAAAGTCGATTTAGAATTGACAAAACCAACGAGATTTCCAATAATGTCAGTTCAAACATTTAACACTAAACCTACCAAAGCGGTCAAACTGGCCATTTAACGAGTTTACAATTTTAAGTTACAAAGTATGTGACGTGACATTTTTGAAATTCGTGTCGATTTTCATCAAGATAAAGAATTAATGTGTACACTAATTTGTATTTTCTGGTTCGCTGATTTATTTTTCAACTTCATTTGTAATTTCAAAATAAACGTGCATTATACGCCGGTAGGTTTAGTGTTGATTTCTTCGAATAAATTCAGGATGGGTTCTCTTCTGACCGAACGTGATCATTATGGAAATTTATAATTCCATTTCGCGTGATCGCAGCTTCGTCGATAAATAAAATGCGAGATACGGAATTCGAGTTCGAAGCACGTTTTACCAGTGGCCAACGTGAAAATTTAATTCCTGCTTGATAATCGGCCTAAGCGAGTGTTTGCACTCGTTCGATTTGATAACTGCTCACGAAGTATTCTCCAGACAATTCTCCTTACGTTACTTCCAGGATTTTCCTCTACGATCCTCAAGATACGATTCTCCGAACTGCCGGAGTTTTGGATGACGAGTTCTAAAAGAACCTGATTCATACAAACGTTCGTGAAGATTTTGAAACGACGTGTAAGAGAGATTAGGAAATTTTTCCTCTCAAGATGTCGTACAGCTAAAGCATTAGCACGGCCATACGTGAAATGCATGTCCGTAATTTCTTTATTACAGTAAGTCGTTGACATTTTCAGCGTGATACTTTGCAACTGTGTAATACTAAATAGATCCATAAACTGATTGACTGCCATTAAATCTTCTGTCATGAAGTGTGTATAGAAATTGAATGAAAGCAGTAGGTTCATAAACAGTGAGTTATACGCACGATGATAGAAATCAGTAAGTCCACAATGATGGTAACAGGTAGAAATGTTTGACGAACGGTTGACCTTTTGACCTGGCATTTTTATTTGGTACTGTATGTTCTAAATATTGAGTCGTGTTTTTTTAACACTTTGTGTATTTTCTCGATTTTAAGAAATTTTCAAGTTTATTGCTCCGATCTGTCAAATGAATCGGATAAAATTGATTTTTCAATCTGAAATCAACGGATGGGCAATGTAATGTGTGATAGTACATGTGACAATGTAACACACGGCTGTAAAATGCTTGATAATAAAATACTAATTATATTATTTTTTGCTTACACTACAGATGGATGTTAATGTAAAAATATTAATATGTATGTAATTATATGTACATATTAAACATAGTAAAAATGTAAACGTGTGCCTGTCATAGATATATGAAAAACATTATGAAAGTATAAAAATATGTACATACTAATTACAAACACATACACATACATATACATATGTACATTAATGCATGCATATACAGTCATGGATAAAATTAAGTGGACGTTGCAGAAATGTAAACAAATTTTTTGTTTTATTACCATGTTTTAAATAAATTTTATATTTAGAACGTGAAATGTTTTTGTAGACTTGAAAAACCATTTATTTAATATACAATTTATATATTTAATAATTGTGCAATAAAGTTTTGATTTATAGGCATTATTAGTTAAATTAAATTAACTTTTTGTTATTTATGATACCTGTCCACTTAATTTTTCCACGATTGTATTATTATATTTAGCGTATGGCGATATAACGTATATGCATCACATAGCAATATTACATGTAGTTATATAACATGTGACAATACACTGCGTACACAAAATGATAGTATTACACATGGTCTTGCACAATAATATAATAATAGTGGCAATATAACGCACAAATATACAACGCGGATCAATATGTTACCTGTTTTTACAACTTATGACAGTATGACACATGATTATATAACATGTGACGGTACTGAGCGTTGCAATATAACATGTGACGGTAGAACGGGTTGCAGTACGTGTAACAGTATATTCAGTGATTATACAACGTAAACAATGTGTGACAACACATTGCATTGAAAACAACGCGTAGCAATGCATTAAATGATTAAACAACAATAAAACACATCATTTTTGCATTAGAGTATATTGCATGGCTATGCAATGAATAACAGTACTCGCGGCGATATAATATGTGGCTATGGAATGCTATTAATTTGAAAGTCAGAGAACTTATTCAACATTATGCAAACCTCGTAAATGTTCCCGTGCTAAATTATTGAACTACTTTTACTTAAAAGAAAATATTTAGTAGACCAGTTTTCTAATACATCCATGTATTTATCAACTATTTGTCAATATACATGGAGACATGGATTTCAATAATGCATTTTGCTACCAACTAGTCATTTCATGTAAACGGGTTAGTTGGCCGTTCGTTATGTTTTCACTTGGAGTTTCTTTTCAAAGTTCAACCATCGTTCCACTCACCTATTCACCTTTAGATCTGCGTTACTGATCCACCACAATTTTATCTACGTACTCACGTGAGTATTCCATAGCTTCTGGAAACTTTTCTCACAGCAGAAATTACCAACAGGTTAATGGTAGTATAAAGTCAAGTTAGAGAAAGATCAATCAATTCTGTTATCAACTGATTGTTCTTAAAGTAATTCTAATACCAAAATTTAAGAATGACAAAACTGTGGATATTTCTCTTTTATGAAAATATTTATTACTATATTTTTGTTGGGTTATATTCAATATAACGATATTTTTTCACTTTCCTTTTCCAAGATGTCCGCTGCGGCTCGCGCGAGGCTTAACATTATCTTGACGCATATGGTGCGTCGCGCCATGCTAGCACAGTAATTCCCAGACTTTTCAGATTCATCACTATTACATTTGAATTTGTTTATGGCGTAGAATAATCTACACTATATTTCTAACACGATAATATTACTATCATTTATTTAGCAGTTTTTAATTACATATTTAGCAGTATTAATTATATAACTCGGTAAGTAATTCATTTGCAATAAATACTTTTAGTTTCCATTTGGTTTATTCACTGTGCGAATATAAGAATTGAGAAGTAGGAATAAAAAGACTTGTCTTTTATCCATAAAAATGGTGTTCATGTGACAGATAAACGTTAGTAAATATGGATACAAGTATTATCACTATTATTCATAGTCTTTATTTAGATATATTGTAGGAATTGTAGAAAAAAAATTCACTTTGTCTGAAAATTAGTTTCTTAACACTCGCATTAGGCGTGTTGAGCAATCAGGATCTAAAATCGACGGGAAAATATGATGACTTAAAAACTAAAAATAAAGATTTGCGTCAGCGGAATCGAAATCATCGGCTCATAGAATTATCATCGGTCGAAGTTTATACTTTGTACATTAAGCTTGAAAAAGAAAAACTATTCACAAATATTGTTTTCCGAGAATATGACATTAAGGAAGGATGATGTCGATCACGATGTCCGCGTCAGATTTATTTTTATAAAACAACTGTCATTTATTGATCGTATTTTAACGAGATACAGGTGTAATTATCACCCCTTTCTCTCTATTTCTTTTGCTTTTCTTTTTTCTTTTTTGTTCTTCGACAATATTGTCCATTCTACTCGGGCGCAGTCGGCTGAAAACAACAATGCTATAGAAGAGTAGAGACTACTGCTAAGTTCTGGTAAGCGGTCCGCGCAGGAATAAAGTGCGACCTAAAAGCTCGATCCGATAAAGATTATTTTGTAACAAAAACAGAAAAAAAAAATCAACAAGAAATTTAATCGAACGACCTTACAACTTTTAATTAAAAAATGTGGTAAATACGCCGTTTAGGGAATTCACGTTCAATGACCCTGAACTTCATTTTGTCTTTGACTTTTACGTATTCTCTCAAGGTGATATAGGTGATAAAGTTTTAAAGGGAAATTCATCTACGCTGTAATGTATAGTTACACTATAGTGAAATACTCCATTTTGACAAATACTAAATGACATTCAGAATATTTTTAGTCCTGATTATTAACATATAAGACAAAAAATATATAGCGCAGTGTATAATCATATTGTAATAAAATACTACTTATTGAAAATAATGTTTAAAAAAACAGAAACAAACATTTGCTATAGTGGCTACATAATAGTCTAATTACCCCTATTATGGACAAGTTAGAATTAGGTCAGGTTGGGATTAGATTAGAGTTAGGATCAGTTGGATTAGATTACGTTATATTTAGGTTGGGTCGGAATTATATTGAGCTAAATTGGAATTGGATTAAATTATGTTTACGCTAGGTTTGAATTAAATTAGGTTAGGGTTAAGTTAAGATCAACTTATGTTACAGTTAAATTAATCTCTTAGGTCGCGTAGAAACTATACAGTTAGAACTATGTCATATAATAGATCTGTAAACTACTGTCAACTTGTGATATTGAAACAACGCGGTGCACGAAGATTAAAATCAGGTTAGGTTAGATTAGGTTAGAATTATCTATATTTTCTTAATATACTATACATATTTTTTTTCCTTTCCAAACACTGCCCGTAATAGTCGGTTCTCCGCTATACCACAACTTTGATTTTTTTCATAATTTTTTAATAAATAATGAAGGATATTTAAAAACTTCTGAAGATTGCTTAAAAGAGTAATTTTCATAACATGAAGAAGAGTACTTCACTATGATACAACCAACATACTGCTCAATAGGGGTAATATCATACCACAGAGTAAAAATTAAGAATTGATCACCTCAAAGAGAGTCCTTATACACAAAATAGAACATCAAGGTCATTCGAAACAGTTCCCCTAAACATAATTACCAGAGATGCTAAAAAAAAGAATCGACAGAACTCTACAAATAAAATAAATAAGAAAAAACAAAGGATCAACTATTTTATCTTTACGTATTCATCAAATTTATCAACCTCAAAAACTTGCGATGAAAAATTATACAACGTACGCGAGATTTATACGTACTTAAACGCGTCCGATGAGTTGGCGGCTGTATAGAACGCGGCACCTGACGGTTCGCGCGCCAACTCGCCGGACGCGTTGCACCGAGAGGAGAAGGTGCGAAATAAAACAGTGCGATAGAGTAAAATACACGAGATAATAAAACATGGAGTAATCGTTCGAAAGGTAGCACTTAATTTCCAATGCCTCGAGCCGCCACGGATATAAGGATATTAGAATGACAAAGAGCCACCGTGTTACCGGTTCCTCGAGCAAAGCGATCCCCACGAGCGAATATCGTGCATCCGCTGTCACCAAGTGGAAAGACATTATTAGCGTAAAAAGGAACAGGATAATGAAAGGTTCGTTGCGCAACGTAAGATACAGATGTATCGATATACACACAGAGAGCCAGCTAAGCATTCTACGAACGATCGAACTGCCGAACGAGAGAGAACACCTTGCACAAACAATACGATAACAATAAATCGAGAGTTCAACAACGGGAACGAATAAATATTAGCTGTAAAACGATATTATACATTCTCTCGTTCCAACGTTCCGAACGATCGAGTCGGTTAATACGATTTACCCGCGACTCATTACCGATTACGATTGATATATTGTTTCTCGGTCCAGCCACGCGTCCGTTCGGTCAAGTACCGTGCTGCTTCCCGATATATACTTTCCTCCTACGAAATGATCCTTTTATCGAAAGGGCTCGGTCGTGGACATTCGGGGCGAACAAACGAGTCCGAAATCAATTACGTATGTTAATAATCGGGAAGACGACAGGTACCTCGACCCTGGGACGGTAGGTCCAAACAATCGCCTGCCTTCAGGCAAGGGACCGATTAGGTCCAACAGCGATCAGAGCTGTGATTGGTTGAAACAATATGTGGCTGTCGCCCGTCATTCTGGGAGAAAGAAATTCATCAAAGTACAATTCTCTACTGATAAAGAAAAAACGCAAAATCAAAAGAATACAAGAAACAGCGCTGCCGCGAAAGATGACGCTGCATCCAAATGCCGGTCTATGCAGGAACGAATTAAAATGGGGCCATAATTGTTCTAGAGAGTTCAGAATACCCCTCGATTTCATAATTAAGTTTCTAGTAACATGGGTTTAGTTCGAGGGTACCAGTCTTCGGAGTAGGAGCACCACAAAACCTTAATTCATCCCTGCGTTTGACGCCTTTGTTGAATTTTATACAAGGCTCGAATGTTTTATGAAACTTGGGTATGCTAAATGGCGGTCATATTTTGAGGCAACACTGTAACACTAAGTTAACCCTGCAGCCACGTATAAATTTCTAGCGAATTTATGTGATCTTGTGAGCTGAGAAGCTGACAGTTGGCATAATCTTTGTGTTCGCGGTAATTCAACGTTTGATCAATTATGTAGATTAATTCGCTTTAGCTGTATTTTTAAAGACTTGTCGAATCCGATTGGAATATAATCTTTCGGATAGGTTTATTTTGCGTAAAAATAATGTTTGCGAAAAGGGTTTCTAGAAATTCGAAAAAGATTATGTTTTCATGTGAATTACTACTTTAGTTTAAATTGATCGAAATGATGGAGTACACTCGGTATATCTAAGGGTTGTTTCTATTTTCTTTTTAAAATATATTCCCTAGCATAGTAATAACCTAGTACGTCTTCGTTTAGTACAAACGAAAATGTACACATGATAATTTAATTTGCAAATTTTCATATTCTCAAATTTCTAGTTTGTTTCTGTTTTAACTTTTTCGAACTTGTAAATTTCCCAATTCCTAAATCCATATATTTCTACATTTTTACCACGTATCTCCAAATATCTAAATTTCCAGATCGTCAAATTAATTCATTTTAAAATCCCTAAATTCTGAACTTCTCGCATCTTCAAATTACCTTCCAATATTGTAAACTCCCCAAATTTCGATTTCTCAAAATTCTTATATTTCCAAATTCCTCAATTTTCCAAATTACCAAACCTCTACTTGCTAAACTTCCACATCCCCAAATTCTTAAAATTGTAAATACCCAAATTCTAAAATTTCTGCACCCCCCATAATCAAATCTCAAAAATAAGCTTAAAAACCAACAAAGTTCTTTTCCTCCCTAGTCACCGTATTGTCTCTATACAAACCAAATTCGCTGTAGATTGTACAAGTGTATCTAATATTTCATTTCTTTTAAAATTAAGTATAATGAAGTATATCATATTATGAACAAGTACAATCCATTTGCAATATGTGTTAAAAGCTACGGGTACTCCCTACATCGTGCAGTAACATCTAAATCTGAGTCGGTGAGGCAGAAAATGACAACACTCGAAAAATTTTGTTCGAATTTCAAAAACGGCTCTTCGCAAAAATTATTTTCACGCAAAACAGAGACACATGCAAAACTTCACTCCTATCAGATCAGAAAAGTTTGCGATATGATTATTCAAGAGGATTGCCCTGTTACCCAACTACCATTTTCTCACCTCCCAAACAGTTGTATCTATGTTTCGGTACATCGTACGAGCACGGTTGTGGCTACAGAGTTCAAATGAATATTACAGACAACAGTTTACTCGTGTACGATCACTACGTTTACGATTCCCTTCGGAGAAGTGCGACACCTCTTCGAACGAAAACGTGGTCCCAGAACGACAGACTCTGCCCAATCATTCGAGCTTTCCACAGAACGTCTTTATTCGGAACAAGTTGATAATGTGACACTCAATAAATAACAGAACTTCTACATGTCCAAATTCTGCGGCAAGATTGTCCTGCCGAATCGTGGAACGAGAAAGGACCACTTGCGTGTTTCTCCTGCAACGATTTGGAAGGTGAACGAATCGCGACGCAAACGATCAGCAGAGAGGCGCGATTCGGAAAGACAACCGTTCAAAATGAAGTGTACTCATAACAATGCGTAGTTTCCTTCATTTTTTTTTTGTTCTTCTTTTCTCTTAAGTTTTCTCTGTTCGTTTCTCTTTTTCTTTTAGGTACGTACACGTGTTGTACGGCGCGGTAATGATGTTTTCACACAGTTTTTTTTTTTTTTTGTTTTCTCGAAGTAGTGGTAGAAGTCGAGTGAAAGAATAGACAAACAGGGTGCCTACTGAGGTCGAGAGGTTCCCGCCGAGAGAACCGAAAGACTTCTCACGATTTTTCATAGTCTCGTTTGTTTTTTTTTTTTTGTATTTTTTTTTTTTTTTTTTTTTGACAACACTACGAGCAGAGAAGTCTCGTGGTTTATTTTTATTTAGATTTTTGCAGTCTCCTCTTGCACCGTCTTCGCCACACTTTCGCAACACTTTCGTTTGGCATGTGCCGACTTCCATTTTCGTCTGAAAGCATGAAACGTATGAAAAGTTCGAGAGCCTTGACGAGTGGAATCCCCGCAACGAAAGATTCGACATCACCGATGTAACCTAAGACGACACACAGACTCTAAGAGTATCGTCCCGCTCTTTAACCTTTCTTCTCTCTTTTTTCTTTTCTTTTGATTTTCGTATGCTTGTCGCAGACTATGGTTACCGAGAGACCGAGATACATTTACCCGATTTGTTTGTCTTTCTACGAAACGAGCTTGCACAGACTTTCTATTGCTGTCAATAGACACCCTGAGGAAAATTATGAAAGAACGATAGAGATAGAAAATAAGGGAGGAAGAACAAAAGATAGGGAAAGAAGGAAATATTTTTGAAAGATTCGTAAATCATTCGTCCGATCGTAGAGTTTTTAAAAGAAAATTTAGTCGATGACAGGTCTTTTTTCCGATCTGTGATGGGCAGTTTTGTAAATCAGTGGGGGGCAGATGTGCCCACAGAGCACGAGGGTGTATACAGCGTTGGCAACGATGCGTTTTCAAAGTATCGAATTCCCAAACTTGCAGCAATTTGAATTTTCTAGTTTTCGGACTTCAGTATTCAAATTTCCCGAATTGGCAAGTTTCCAATTCGTCAAGTTTTCAAATATCAGATTACAAAATTAACAAACTACCAAACTCCCAAAATTCTTGTAAATTACTAAATTATCAAATCACCATTTTCTGAAATTCCAAATGTTCAAATTTTTTAAATCTCAAGTTCTTTCAATCTTACAAAAATTCTGAATTTCCCAATTTTCAAATTCTCAAATCAACAAACTTCCAGGTTCTTAAACTATCAACTTTCGAACTTCAGTTCTGCCAACTACCAAGATCTCTACATTCTCAGATTTCAGTTTTCAAATTTTGAAATTTCCAAATTCTTTAGTGTTCAAATACTTAAAATAAGAAATTTTCTAATTCCTAGCTTATCAAATTTCCAGCTACATAAATTTTCATATTTTCAAATCCCTAAATTTATCAACCCTTAAATTTCCAAATCTCGAAATGTCTAAAACATTAAATTCTCAATGTTCAGTATTTTTAAATTTCTAGATTTCTAAATTCTCAAATTCATCTGAGAGATCATTTAAATATTTACCTTTATTGCATATGACTTTCTAAAACGTATAAAGTTTATTATCACATAAAAAGTCGTCTTATAACGCAATTACTTTCAAAGTACAGCTATATATATTCTTTGTATGTAAATCCGGTCAGAACTGTAAATTACATTCCAAGATAGTATTATGAAGAACAAGTCAATAAAACTGGCAGTTCGTATTATATTTGTAGTCTGACAATGAAATATTTTATAAAAAAATATGAACGGTCTCACGAATTGTTTTTTATTCTTGCAACATTGTACTTAAATATCGTTTAGGAGCAAATGTGTTACATTTACCTTGAAATAGTAATTTTATTCTGAAAAATTTGTTCATGCAGCAATAAACAAGATGTATATTTAAATGCCTTCTGTCATGTAAAACACCATGTAGCTCATAGGAAGATATAAAAAGACATAAAAATTCGTCATATTGATCTAAAGCGGATGCAACTTCGGGAGGCGGTAAAATTGAAATTAATTTATACGTAAACAAATTTTTATCGATTTAATATAAATACTAAAACTTATTCTGTTATAGCACTAATTTTTCGATGAAAATTTAATATTATTTTCAAATATTCGTATAAATCTCTCCCGTAGCACCAACAATTAACCTGAACTTTTATCAAATAGAAATTAAAACAATAACTTCTTTATGCATCAGAATAAAATTAACGCTATAATAGAACAAGTTTTATTATCTCCTATTAAATCAACAAAAATATGAATTTTTCTATCTTATAAAAATTCGTCTTCACACAAACACTAAAGTATTACGAAATTATACTACGATTAAAAATGCCCCTACAGTACATTAAATTCTAGCATATAAACCAAGAAAAACACTCGTTATATTATTTAATCATAAAAATTCCTTTTCATAGAAACACATTTGAATTTTCCCGCCATCCGAAATCACTATCTCTATCTTTTAATCAGATGATCTCCCTTTGTCTTCAGATTAGTTTTAATAATCCTTGTCCTCTTAGATTAGTATAACGGCAAACAAGAACACGTACACTATTTCCCACCATTCTAGAGGATCACTGCTCGTGACCGTCCATTGAATGTCTGTCACTTAACACGTTGACTGCCACATGAAAGCAATTAAAAATTGTATTAGTTAGTATTTTCATTTTGAACAAACCTTACCAAATATGTTCACGATACTTTATTATGTTTATTCTTCACCGTTTCAAGTAACTAATACGAGTATTTACGGTTACAAAGATGAACAAATTTTGAATAATATGGCTATTAAATCTGTATAGGAATTTGAGTGTCACCCTCATATGGGTGACATGGCAGTCAAAGTGTTAAGCATCCGTGCATTGTGTTCTTGTGAACGCAGTTGCCCATCACTATTTTAAGTCAAATTATCTAAGGAAATGAAAACTAGAAAAACTCTACGATCGGAATATCGACGACCGATTAAATTTTAGGAATAAAGTAAAGAGAACGGCGTGAGTCGAGTGTAGAGAGAGCCGATGTCGATTTTCGTGAGCACCCTCCGTACTTACCACTCACTCATGCGTCGCCAACATGTTCCTTGCAAAGGAAGAGGGCTTTCTCAGATCGAATCGACTTTTTCTTCACGATTCATAAACTGTAGTATTAATGACGGTGCTCGTTACAATTGCAATTACAATTGGGACTGATTATCTCACAATTTTGGCAACCGGATTAGCTACAACGTTTTTCCAAAGGAAAATTCCAATTTTTGTTATTCAGTTTTGATTTATCGATTATGTCTGTTGAAACAAGATTCACCCATGATCTCAATGTTATTTTATGTACAGGGCGTCTCAATGTTGAATGACCAAACTTCGCTAGCATATTTTATATGTGATTATATACACATAGCATGTTCTATAAATAAATGGGTATAAATTTATGTTGCAACGAAAATATAAGACTTATGTTATAGTGAATTTAATTGTAGCCTGCTTAATTTAAAAACTTTCATTTGTAAACTTTTAAGATTCAAAAATTCTTAAATTGTAATTTTTCAAATTTTTATACTTTAAAACTTGAAAATTTGCAAAAGACTAAATTTTGAGATTCCCAAATTCTCAAATTTATAAAAAAAAACCCAGTTTTTCACATCTCCAAAACCTGAAATCTCAGATTTCTTGAATCCATAAAATTCCCAAAATTCTCAAATCCTTAAATTTCATAATTTCCATTCTCTCAAATGCCCACATTTCTTATTTCTATTTATAGAACCTAATAGTGAATTTTTATCATTTAACTTTGAGAAGCCCCAAATTATATTCCTGCCCCTTCGCGTTCATTCTGTTCAACAATTGATGGCAACAATTCCTAACTAGAATTACCTACTTTTATGATAGATTTTAAATGAATTCATATTATGTTTCAAAATACAGGCAGCGATAATTATTTACAATGATTCTTCGAAAATATGTAGAAAGTAGTTTACTGCATTTTAAGGGCCTCGTCAAAAATATAAGGTTGGACGCTTTTAAAATAAAACATTGAATTGATTTATTGCATTTCTAAACATTGTCTTTAATATAAATTGTCTTGTACCTCTCAGAATATACTCCGCGAAATTTGTACTTATGCACTGGTTACAAAAATGTACGATCTTTCATTGTTTTGTATTTTATGCCTGATATGCTACCAACCTTACATTTTTTTAAATAGCTTTCAAAAAGTTGTATGATGCCAAATATGAAAATTACAATACAGGAATTTAAAACGGTAATTGTATGATAAAACGTTCTGATTTTAAAATAAATCATTGATGGTAACAAATATAAGAAATCAACACGAAAAGAAATAAATATCAATGTGTAAGAAAAATTAGCTACATATCTACACACACGTGTATATATATGTACATATGTATATACATATATAGAAAAATCAGAAAATTTTAAAAGGTTCACTCCTACTGTTCTTTTTATTTTCACTCAAGAAAATGTTGTAACCAGTGTCAGCTGCCAAAATAATTCTTTGTACACATATACAGGGTGAGATTCGAGATCATGCTTCTCTGAGCTTACAAATTAATAACATTATGTAAAAATAACACACGTTATTGTAGCTGATAAAAAAATAAATTTAAACAAGTATAATGTCTCATGAATGTCTTGTACTGTATAATGTGTTAAACTTCAAATTATCATTCTTATATGTATAATATAATACATTGTAATACATTAACAAACTATATAACGAACATTATAAATTACACTAAAATAAAAGTACTAAATCAGACCTTAACTAAGACGAATTCATTCTTACATATATATAAACGTAGGAAAATCTGATAATCTTCAGAAGATAAACATCATTTACATGAAATCTTCTAAGACTCTTCACTAATATATTATTCTTTTTCAGTTGTAAACACTGTAACAAAAATGATTGTAAAGCATATACAATTTGCATGATAGAGCAGAGGATGTCAAGATGATATTCCACTTTTTTCGATCATTTAGATGGTAACTTTATCTTTCTATCAGCTACAAATAATTAGTAATAGGAACATGTAACTCTTTTTAGGAAGTATTATACAACAATATGAAAAAAAAACCTTTGATAACAAGTTTCTTACAAGGAGAGATTGTAGCCTGATTACAGTTTCTTTAGTAACTCTTTTATTTTCAAATTTACAAATACTTGAGTCTCTAACCTACAAATCTCTGAGTTACTAAATACTTTACTTCCCAAATTTTTAAATTCACAAATCCTCGGTGTCCACGTTTCCTAATTTCTACATTTCCACAGTCTCAGTTTCCAAATTTTGCGAATCATATAATTCATAATTTCCCAAAATTTGGTAATCCTTATATTTTCTAACCTCTAAATTTGTATGGCACAAAATTATCAAATTCTCCTAATTTCTACAAACTGAGATCCCCAAGCCGTCCATTCGCCAAATTCAAAATTTCGAAACATCCAAATTCCTACATTAAGTTCCCCAAACTTTCAAGCTCCTAAATTTTTAAATCTCAAAATTTTCAATCTCAGATTACAACCTCTCCTAATTAGACCGAAATCAAACATCTGAAAACTAATTATCTTGCACAATTATCAATGGGAATATTCGAGATTTGCAGTACCCTGTATATACACACAAATCCTATACAAACACTGGTGCCTTATGGTATAAAAGTTCCAACATTCTCCGCGTTACACAATAAATCTCGATAAATTAATCAAGATATTCCCTAAGAATGCTCGAAAACGCTACACTGTGTTGCCCGAAAAGTAAATCGATTCGATCTGAAGCGTTAAAATAAAAGTTGTGACAAACTAACCTGAGGCAACATAATATTCACACTGCAGCTCGTGTTTAAATACAATGAATGACATTTTACAGAACTTATCGCAAATTGTGATCGCACGATCAATATAATACGTATATACAGACTATTAATAAGATGAGAAATAATAAAAGGCATTTGTTAAATAGAACAATATGTTTAAAATGGTGGATTAAAATAAGTTTCGTTAATGGGCTGCAGTGTGAAGGGTCACCTTTCCGCAATCGCGTCTCTCCAAGAGAACACTGGTGCAGAGGCTGAGAAACAGCGCGTGGAAACGGTCTACCGTGAAATGAAACAACGGCAAGGCCTTCATAGTAATTCCTTCTACACAAACCGAGCAGGTCGAAAGATCTACACCTTCCGGACCCGATCAAGTAATTCGATATCGACGAGCAACGGAAAGATTGCTTATGTATTACTCGGCCAACAATCAAATATGTGCAACGTTTTTTGGGAGTCTTCTACGCGAAAGCTTTCGTGCTCGTACAGCCATCAACAACAGTTTTTCTTTTTAGTAACTACAAATTTGAATACCAGGTACTCTTAGATGACAAGGACCCACAGAGCAGATCCAAAGGATTAAACTTTAGGTGAATACGATGACGTAACTGGGAACGGACTGGAGCGGATATAGCCTAACCCGAAATATACTGGCCTTCCACGAGTGGCATGAGGAATGGAGAATATAGCATACTTTGTACAGATCGTATTGGGAATTTGGAAATTTTTAAACTTAGAAATTAAAAAATTTCTAAGTTTTAAAACTTTCAACATCCCTATTTCTAAACTTTCAAGTCCCTATATATCCTCTTCGAATTACCTAAATCTTGAGTTGTCGAAATTTACGAATTTTCGCGTTCCAAAATTTCTGAACTTTAAAATCTCTACGCTAGTACAAAACAACCCAAATTATCAAATTGTCAAATTCTTAAAGTTTCCACATTCTTAAGGTTCTA
Source organism: Coelioxys conoideus (assembly GCA_947623535.1). Classification (NCBI taxonomy): domain Eukaryota; kingdom Metazoa; phylum Arthropoda; class Insecta; order Hymenoptera; family Megachilidae; genus Coelioxys; species Coelioxys conoideus. The sequence goes on along the minus strand of OX392451.1, from coordinate 9,727,596 downwards.
AAATTGTCACATATTCAAATGTACAACAAGTTCCTAAATTTCGAAATCGCTTTTTATTTCCAGATTCTCAAATGCCCCAACTTTACACATTTTCAAGTTTCCAAGTCCCTGAGCTTCAGAATCCTAAGATTTTCAAATTGCTACACTTAAAAATTTACACATTCTCAAGTTCGCTAAATCGTCACATTTTCAAGTTTACGTATGCCCGAATTTGCGAGTTTCCTAAATTTTCACATTTGCAAATTCGGAAATCCCTAAACTTTAATTCTCGTAGTACAAAATCTCTGAATTTTTACATTTTCAAATTTTCAAATCCCTAATTTCTAAATTTGTGAACTTCTAAACGTAAATTTTCTAATCCCCAAACTTTTAAATCCCGAAATTTCCAAATTCTCAGCCCTAGATTCTTAAATTCTCTTACTTTACAAACGCCCCACATTTTATAAATTTTTATACTCTTATACCTCTTATTCTCCAAATGTACAGATTCCTCGAATCTGAAGTTTCTTAAATTTTTCAAATTTACAAATTGTCAAACTCCCAAACTCTGCGAACCACCAGCACCTCAAATTCCCCAAACTTCACATCCCCAAATGCTCGATTCCCGAATCTCCAAAATCCATTTACTCGTGTCTAATGCAGATCGTTAACGCTATCGGTAAAAGTTAGGTACCCCGATCCAGCCCGGTTAGGAGTCCTCGTTACGCCAACGGAGAGGAGAATTGATTCGACAAAATAAAAGAAAACAAATAATAAACAAAAACCCGACTGATTTCGTAGCTCACCTGGCGTTCAAGCCTCTCCGAGAAGAGGCTACACACGCTGATCGCAGAGCACACGTACAAAATGTGAACGAGGACTGTTTTATTCGACACATTTACTGGCAGCGAAAACGAAGAGGCGTACGACCGACCGTTTCCACTGCACCTGGTAAACCCTCTCAGGCACTGACGTGACATGGTTTTCTTTTTGCAATGATATATAAGAGAGAGAGAAAAAAAAAACAAAGAGTTTGCTAACTTCGTGTAAGACTTCGTGGGAGAGGATGCGTCAAGTGCAGCCGCGGCCGATCAACGTAGTGTGTATCCACGCGAGCTAACATGTTTTACGCGTGCATGTTGCTTTCCTCTTCTCAGTCAGGTCCGAACCCTAATTTGAATTTAGGGGCGGGCCCAGAGCACGAAGTGCAGTGGCGGGGTGGGCCCGTCCATTGGAGGTGATCATCTGAAGCGTGGATGCATCATGGGCGCCAACATCGGTGCACCGGGGAATCCCATGGGAGCAGCGAATGCCGGGTGCATCGCTCCCGGTGGTAAAGCTCCGATCATTCCTGCAAACAACGAACAGCGTCAATTATACCCTGAACCATAATCCTCGTCTCTTATTTGCTCATTCGCAACATTTTTTTCTCTTGCAATCTTTTCGTATTTTAACGAGATAGTCTTCTTGTGTACTTACGTCGACAAAATATAATTTGTCAAGTATAAAAATTAACAGCCTATGACTTTGTGTATGCTTATGCGTACATGTGTCACATGTGCACACATTGCTCTCCTTTTTTTTATACACTCTCTCTTTCTCTCCCCTTCGAGGTGCTTCCAAGAGAATTTTTTGGAGACCGCGTACGTTCAGGAGACAAGTATGCCCGGCATAATAGTTACGGAATTTTGAAAGAAACTTTATTGCTAGAAGCATTGATTTATTAGTTCGGTGTATTGTGATTGTTCTTTATACGGAAACGAAGTTTGAGGTTAAGTAGAATTTGTAGGTGATGTTCTCTCAATGTATTCCGAACTAATCGAGAGTACTCTTACTCTTCTGAACGGGAAGTTGCCTGACAGCCGATCGATGGTATTTAATCGCATCAAATTCACGGAACGACCGTTTTTGATTGATTAATAAATCCGAGAAATAATTTAATAAGGTTCCTGATTAAGAAACTTAATGAAAGGAAAGAAAATAGAAAGAAACTGTGTAGTCTTGCTATATGACCTCCTTCTACGTGGCATTTTGACGGAGCGCTTTCATTGCAACAATTTATGGATTTTAAAGTTTTATAATGTTTTAACAATTTATAAAGTATGGTAATTTGCAAATTTAGAAATATCGGAAAACAGAGATTTAGCCATTTTTTAATTTCTAAGGTTTCAAATTAAAATGTTTAAGTTCAAAAACCTACAGGTTTTTCAATATTGAAGTGCACAAATTGGGAAATTTACAGTGTAAAAAGTTTCAAATTTCAATTGAATATTATAGCAACTTAAAAATTTTAAATTTTCAGAAGTATAATAATATACAAATATAGTAATCGTCGGATATTTTTTTCTTACCTTTTCGAGTTTTTTTTTAATTTTGAACTCAAACTTAAATATTTCTGAAATTTAGAATATAGAAATTTTTCAATTTTGAAATTTAAAATCATGAATCCCAATATAAAGTTATTTCGTAAGAAAGTCTCCATTTATATAGTCCTTTTCAGAGTGTTCTTCTTCTACATCACCATGTATGGCCATATAGCGAGACTCGACAATACTCGTTATAAAATTGATTTGAATCGTTAACGAAATAGACTTTGTATCAACTTCAATGACATGTTTCTTTGTGAATAAAATCGAAACGGAAAAACAAATACAAAGATTTGAGTTTTCTAGATCTACATTGTACACCCGTAGGGGGTTCCTTAGTGACAGCCCACCTACGTCTACCTAGCACTTGATCGATGCGAATTACCAAACTATACGAGGAGTTGAGCTCAGCATGCAATGTGCCGCATATGCAAATACAAGTCACAACAAACTGACAAAAGGTGATACCACACAAAACCTCACACCATACAAAGGAGAAAACTCATACGATATTTGATTCGTTACAAAATTTGTGCGAATCGCTCGACTGCCAGCCGATCTTCCGAGACACTGCTCCAAAAACATTTACATAAATCGAAATACAAAATGTCTCAAAATAATTCTACACTACGTATACTTCAAAATCTATACCCCAAAATTCATATCGAAAATATTTTATTTTTACTATTTTGTTCCCTAAATTTGTTTTTGAGATGTATACGATCAAAAAGTGAATATTTGTCTCCTTATGTTCGATTTAGAGTAATAGCTGCAGATGGCAATATGTGATGCAATATGTGTACTGTTACACAGTTGGGTTTAAATGTGTCACACGTTGGGTCAAATGTGTGATGGAATTTTGTATGCATATGCGTTAGTAATTTTTCTTTATATCTTGAAAAATTTTCAATTGTTTGGCATGTAGAGTTTGCAACGTTTTGTAGTGTAAAATCGTTGTGAGACACCCTGTACGAGTCACAAATACTTGTATTTTATTTTTAATTTGTATATGATCTCTGTTTAATAATCTCAATAGTGATATTCAATTTTGGTTTTGTATTATTTACAGTACACTTTCGTTATATTGCCACAGACGGAGTAAGAATAGAACATTATTAACAATATACTGGTTTGGTCAAAAATACGCAAATTTATACATTTTATAATTTGCAAATTTGTAAATTCGTAGATATGTAAATTAAAACGGTGAAAATATGTGAATTAAAAATTTGCAATACATAAATTTAAAAATATTTAAACTAGAAATTTGAAAATATGTAAGTTTAAAGACATTCTAGTTGCAGAATGCTTAAATTCAAAAATATGAAAGTTTATATGTATCTAAGATAATAAACTAACATGATAAACAGTTCATATAAAAACGGCAATATAACGAGAGTCTAGTGCAAATCTAAAGTTTGCGTTATTTCGTGTACCTCTGGTACTATTTACCCATATCTCAGAGTAAAAATCAACCAACATTTCCATCCCCTCGTTTAAAAATGTCAACTCAGACGCATTTATAGTTAAATATATATAAAACGACTGTAATTACTTGTATACAGTTATAATCATATATAAACTGAATAACGTGAAATCATTTACTTACTGTGGATTGATTCGACTTATCTAAATTCGTTTGTGTGACACAAAAGCTAGGCTATGGTGTGAGGGAGATACATTACGTTCGTTCTTGTTGCACGTTTCTTTGTCTGTTTCATGATACACACCGCATATTAGAAAAAAAGTGGCATTTACAAATGATCCCTTCCCTCTTTCTGTATCCTTCGGAGTTCATATTTTCAAAGAAATATTGCTAAAAGAAACAATCCACGATTGACTACTTGATATTTCATATATCAGAAACGAGAATTCAGTGGTATTAAGAATTCTTCAAATGATGCAAAGAAGGAAGGGACAATTATCACTGAAACTATGCACCAGTTCCCTTTCATTTTTTTTTTTCAGAATGACAACTTCGAACGACTGTCAGTACCGTGCCCAAAAAGCAGTTTCTTCACTACTATATCACAACACCAGGATTTCAAGCTATATAGTAATATGAAGAAATAGGATGATAACACGGTTGGCGAGGTAATGGCAAGTGAGTCGTAAGAAGAATATGATCAAGTCGAGATAGTGAATAAAGAAGCTAATGAAACGGAAAAGGAACGAAAAAAAATAATAATATACACGATGAAACAGCCGAGCGGCCGAAAATCGAATCAATTTCGCAACAGAGCGTTTTATAAACGTTCTAGGAAAGAAAAGTTGTCTGTGAATTAACAAATCGCGATTGTCTCTAATCGTAAATTTATAAAGCAGGCATATACCGAGTACATGTATATGTATACCGCGATTATAAAAATATAAATCTAGCGTAATCGTGCTTCCGGTACCGAGTACTCTAGTTTCAAGAAGAGGTATTTCACGTCCAAAGGGTCGTGATGTGTCCAAAATCAAAGTGTGGCTGTCCGGCGTTGAAGGAATCAGAACTGATGCAATATCGTTGGCCGCTCGACCCACCTGCCCAGTGACAATAATATAAATATACAGAAATATATATATATGTGTGTGTGTGTATATGTGTTTTTGTGTAACTGTATGTCAAAGTGACAATGATGACAATGATAATATTAATTAATAATTAATAAAAATAATAATAAATATAATGATGTACAGCGCAACCTCGCTACATGACACATTAAGTTTCTCTCTGCGTGGACTTTCACTGGCTGCTGCGTCTCTGTCATAGCAGAGTGAAGGATTTAAAAATGTTATTCTTGCAGATTTTCAAATTTTTATATTTAAAAAGGATATTCTCAAATTTAGAAATTTAGATATTATCCAACTTTGAACTTTCTACATTTAAAAACTTTCAAGTGTAGATATGAAAGAATTTTGGATTTACATCAAACTATCAAAGTACAACTTTTCGGATGCACAGACTCCAAATTGTTTAAAAAATTTTAAAAATTCTTTTAATTTTGAAGTTCCTCCTTTTGAAAATTTGTAGACTAACTTTAAAAATTTCTAAACTGTTCAGTTTAAAAATTACAGAATTTTTAAGCATGTAATTCCAAAATTTGGAAACCTGAGAACCACGAAATTTATAAATTTGAAAATATCTACAATTCCCAGTTTAATAATTTATAAACCTTCAGATTTCAAAGTTGAAAAATTCTTCAATGCAAGGAATTCTATGTGTGTCGCCCATTTTTTAATTTCCATTCCGTCAACCCCGTTTTGTGCCATATAGCGGAACTGCACAGTCTGTATATGCACATGGCTGTGTATGTGTTCGTGTATATATATATATATATATAGAGAGAGAGAGATAGATAGGCCATGTCACCGCATGCTAATTGCTAAGGACCAACCTTGTTGCGCTTGTATAAAACACAGTTTTAGTAACCAGACTGGGTTCGTTCAACACTCACCAAGGAGTGACTGGGCACCCTGCAAACGCACCGTTAAAACATAAACGTACAAAACACGCTGTCGTTGATTCTGGCATACGGATGAATCTTGAGCGTGCTAGTATCTGAACAGTCATACTTTATATTTCCCCTTTTTTTGTTTGAATACTCTTAAAACATTTCCCATGTTCCTAAGTCCCCCCAGAATCTAAGCTGTCTCTTCCTGTGTTTTTTCTTTGTTCATCTAATAACATATCTAGCCATCGGGCAAGTCTAGCTTGTCGAGGAGCGGAAAACAAGGGCTGTATAATGGTGAACGAAGTGCAAAGGTACATTATATTGTATATGTCAGATGGGACACACCTTTGTCTCTATAATTGATCTATATTTTTAAGAAATCGATGAGGTAAACTTTACCTTTAGCTTTTGGGTAAATGATTGTCCGAAGTTACCTCTCTAATTAAGAAACGTATAAACTTCCTCAGATTAGAACCAATATTTCTAATGGGATAAGTGAAGGTCACTTATTTTACAACTGACTAATAAAAATATGTTAATGGTGTATATTACCAAAATATTTTGTAGATATTCTATCAAATGTATAATGTATCACCTATTCTTGATACTTTCATTCTAAAATTTGTATGTATACATACATGTAAATGTGTATGAACTCTTATTAGAGAGACTGAACATGATATGTTTACTGTTCTCAAAGCAGAACTTTAAGTTATCGAAGAAATATCAGCGGATGAAAGTGGTACAATGTAGGATAAATTTCCTACCGAACATTTTCAACAGTTTCAACGCAAGATACTGAAAAGGGTACATATAAAAAAAAAGTAAAAAAAATTTGAGTGATCCAGATATTTACGTTGATCAATGGATACTGATGGGGTGCTCTCATTGATATAGAGTTGAGCATTTTTAATTATAGAGACTTACCTGGTGGAAGGCCCATGGGGGGCGGTCGCATCATGTTACCTCCATGAATCAGAGCTGGTGCAGCTAAAGTCATAGTAGGCCGCATAAGCGGTGCCATCAACGCAACGGAACTAACAGGCATCGCTGCCGATGCAGGAACCATTACTGCTTGTGGAGGTCTCTGAAATCTTTGTTGTTGCTGCTGAAGAGCATTCAACGCAGCTTGCTGCCTCTGTTGTTGATCCTGAAAAGCAGCAGCCGCATTAGCAGCAACAGCTTGCTGTTGTTGCTGGTGTTGCTGCTGCTGCTGTTGTTGTTGTTGTTGCTGCTGCTGCTGCTGCTGCTGTAATGCTGCAGCTTGTTGATTAACATCAGTCTGTGTGACTCTACTGTCATCACTCTGCCGTCTCTGATATTTTGGAAGTCTTGCCCTAATTTCCTCCTATGATACAATTAATAATTTTATTTTTAAGCTTTTATAGTTGATAAAAACCTATAAAAAAAATAAAACTATAAACTTACTAGGCTAAGATCTTCTGGTGGATGAATGATTTTAATGGCAGCACTGGTAGTTGCTATAAGATTTACTTTCTGATCACCTCCAACATTATTACTAGTAGTAGTATTACTGTCTGCATTACTATAAGCAGGGAATGTTGGTTTAACTGGCCCTATAGATCCACCAGCCACTGATGTAATTGGTTTAAAATCTGTGCCCAGAGGAGAAGTTACTGCTGTAGACGCAGCTGTTGAAACAGCTGCAGCACTTGGGAATAATGGTCGTGATGGTGGTATAGATGCACCTGACACAGGTGGTTGTATACCTGGAGGCATACCTGGCATTCCAGGCATCATACTAAAAAGAAAAATTAACTTTATTATGTTATTTGTATATTCCCATACCTCCTTCATAATACTCATAAATTTAAAAACTTTAGATTGTATTTACCTAACTTGCATTTAATTAATATCAGAAAAGTTATTCTTCTTTCACGTTGTCTGGTTTTAAAAGAATAAATTATACATACCCAGGTCCCATGAAAGGTGGACCTACAGGACCCATAGGTCCCATCATATGGTGCATGGGTGGTGGGAACTGTCCCATTGGTGGCATACCAGGATGACCTCCCATACCTGGCATTACGCCTGGCATCATATTTGAACCTGTAGGCATTGCTCCAGGTGCAGAACCAAGTAAACCTTCTGGTTTTGCCTTTTTTCTAACAGGTTCGTCTTCGCCAGAGCTTGGCGAACCAGGTCTGCCTCCATTTCTTTGCCTCTCATGCTCTTTTGCATCATTTGGTGGTATACCTTCCATACCATAAATTTCAATTTCAATATTGCTACGATTTGGCAAAGAATTAGGTACCTTATCTATTGCTTCTTTATGTACCTGAAAGATATTACAATAACAATAATTACTAGCAATAATTACTTAGTTTTTAACTTCCATATTACATTAACAATGTAATGATAATACCTGCATACAATGTATACTAAGCCCTGGTCCCGTGTATAGCTTTTTGTGACAAATGTGACATTTAAAGTGTTTTGCTTTTTGATGCTGAATGAGAATTTTCTCATCTTCAAATTCTCTATTGCAATACCTAAATTTACTTGTTAAGGAAAATTATATTTGTTTGTAATGGTATCGCAACCCAGATGTATATAATACAAAATTTTTAGATACCTAATACACTTATATACTTAAATAATATAAAGCATATATAACAGTAAATTCTATACATAAAAAAGTAACATTTAATACATTTCTATTGAGAGTGGTTCTGAGGAATTTGAATTCATAATAAATGCTTTACAGGCTTCTTGCTTAAACACAAGGTATCAGCTACTGTTTTGTGACCTAATATTGGGTCATGATCTATTCTAAAAACTAAATTAAATAACTCGGTGAATGCGTCCTCTAACAAATATGATATTGAATTAATAAAGAGACATAATTAATTGCCTGTGTTTCTTTATAACGTCTGTAAAGATTTTGTAATAACATAATGTTTAGATAATATCTAATAATGGACAGGTAGAAGATTTTTTATTTTTGCAATAGATTCCAACAAAATTAGTTTAAACAAGTATTATTATGCCAAAATAACTCAACAATTTGTAATTCTTAACTTAAATTTATTTTACATTAGTTCATTTATAAGTTTTTTCTTATATAGGAAATCAGTTTCAACTCAAAATTATGTTTTACGCCTTGGGAAAATGGTTGTTTGCTACAGATGACATTGATTTAAAAAACATAGAACGTATACAACTTTGTCTTTTTATCATTTTACTATGCCACTACAGAATAAGCCTAAATAACATTTTACATTACCAATTGAATATTTTTGTAGGAGCACATAATACTGAGGAATGCAGTAATTTACTTGGTGCAACATTTTGAGATATGTATCTTAAGTAAAATTTACTTTGTTAATAATGATATTCTTATAATAATTCTTGTATCTTATTTCGTAAGTAAATCTGTTTATGGTAATGCAAGAAATACAGAGGGATATAGTTACTAACGAAATATCGATTTCCCTCAGAATTGGTTACTTTAACCCGTCACACTCTTATTTAGCGCGTCAAAAAACTGTTCTATAGCATGCTAACGATTTTCAAATTAAAAAATGATACATTCATTATAGGATGCAGGCAAAGTTATTCTTAAAATATCGTTAATCTTGTAATTGTAAGCAGTAGAGATTGTAATCATAATTTATATTCTAAAAATACAGTTACGTAAAGTATCCCGTAATAAAGGGTATTTTGTAAAAGGATACCAACACCAGGGTCTGGACTGCTTCTTCTTTTTACGTCCCATTATTTCTTATTGACTTTCACCAATTAAAAATTAGTAAAAATATGTCAATTAATGCTTTGTGACTACGTAACAAGAACTTCAGTCCTGAATAAACTGCACTGCACACACACGTAAAAACCGATGACGGCAAAATGGCGACTGCATCTTTTCCGTATTTGACGGAAGAAATTGTAACCAATATTGTTAAATAAAAGTCACTAGCCTCTCGTTATATTTTCAAATCTTCAATGATATATTACTCTTATAATATTACAAGTATTATAATTATTTATGTGGTTAAAACGTTAAAATTTTTAGTAATACAAAGATTTATTTCAAGTGAATGTCTTACAGTTAAAAAAAACACTGCTTTTATATATATAACTATATTTTAATCCTAAATATGTATAATTCCTTCATTTGTATTGCACATACATTTTATAACTCTGATAATAGGATACACGTTAGTTAAATCAAATTACTTTTAATAAGAGGTAGAAGAACTAAAATTGCTCATGATATGTAATATAATAATATTATATACATATTTCTGTGTATTTGTAGATAGTATAAACTTTGTGATTTCAAAGTTTAATATAAGCTTTAATTACTTTATGTTATTCGCTATTCATTTGATTAAATGTGTTATATATGTAAAAAGATTAATTTATTATACACAAACATTTATAAAGGTACAAATCTATTTTTTGCACAACAGTATAAAAGCATTCTATGTAAGTGCAGTAATATATTTACAATAATGACTAAATAATACCACAGACAACAAAATATTTTCGGAAGGTAATAGTACGAAAATACTAACATTGAGTAGCGTAATGTAAAATTTGTAAGACAACTTTACAATAACATTTTGACACAGTTTTGATGTTTAAGAAATTATAAACATATTAGAAATACTTCATAAATAATGAAAGACCTCCGTTAGCTACAAATCCTTTGTTTTAATGGAAGATCACTTTCTGAATCACTAGATTCATTAGTAACATCTTCATCTGTAGAAGAATAATCTTCTCTTTCTTTTGCTTCTACTTTTGGGGCTTTTCTAGGCTACAAAATGAAGGTTTTATTAATCGTACAAAAAAGTTTATATTGCATGAACAGAGCATTGAATTTAATTAGCAAACCTTTGACCAATTTTTAGCAGGCCTTTTAGGTGTATTAGGTTTTGGAACATACTTGTCAGCAACTCCTTCAACCCGCCTAATGTCAAAATCTTGATCTACTTTAGTCACAGTTTGCAACCTTTGTTCTTCTGATGTTACATATAAATCATTTGGTGAATGATAACTATTATGTACTTCATAAGCTTTTTTACTGCAAAATAAAGCAGCGCAAACTGTACATTTTATTAAGTCCTCAGGAACAGCTTCTCTTTCTTCCTAATAAATAACAAAAACAGGATATATAAATACAGTTAAAATATAGTAATGTTTTCTTCTGTATTTACTTATATTATATTACTTGAGTATGAGCACGTTCTAAATGCTGCTGTAGGTTGAATTTTATAACATATTCAGCACCACACAAATGGCAGTAGTATACACTAAGAGCATCATTCATTGAATTCACTTTGATTTTATTGCTAGGAGGAGGCGTAGCAATTGGTTGAAATAGATGTACCATTCTGTAAATTCAATAATTAAATATAATTACTAATAAAAACATTAAGTAATCCGTTACTATTCACTAAAACTACTTTTTACCTCTTATGTATAGAACGATGATGATAATCTAAAGCTTTTTCATTATAAAATAATACATCACAGTCTTCACATTTTTTGTGTTGTTCTTTCCTTTCACTTTCAGATGAGTCATGTGATGCTTGATGATTGTCCCTATGTGTCTAATTAGTAACAAATAATGTAAAAAATTATAAAAAATGTACACAGATTATATAAATAAATGCATACTTTTAAAGGAAATTGCATTCCACAGTAATGACAATAAAATTTTGTTGGTGAATTTGGATGGACCTTAAACCTATGCCGTATTGTTGCAGTAATTGAATCAAATGTTTGTCCACACATATCACACCGAGTATCTGCATTTTTATTTGTTTTTACAGGTCTACCTCGAGTATCTATTTCCTTGTTAGCATGTTTCCTACATAAATATAAATATATTATTTATAATTTATTATACATATATATATACATATAATTAAGATACTAATTTGTTAAATAAACATCTTGAAAAGATAATCATTACTGTTTAAACAACTTTCTCAACTTTCTCTTCTTATTGCCAATTTATTTTTATCATTTAATGAATTAAAGTATTAGTACAAATTTTGTACTTAAATTTTTTATAACTATAAATGATTCCTGCAAGTTATGTCATTTGACATATTTAAATACAATAGAGTAAGAAACCTTGAAATATTAAATTAGTAACTCAACTTAAATATGATAAAATGCTTAACATTGTTAACATGTGATTTTTTTAATCTAAATAATAATGCACAAAAAATTCTTTCTTTAATTTCTATGACTTTGAAGAACTGCTATTAAATTTAACATTTGAGTATACTATTTATTTAATAAAAATATTTATTATAAACATTATAATTATAGGAATGTTATTCAATATTATTATTATAAAAATATTTTATGTATTTATTTAAATAGTAATTTTAAAGCATGTTGCTTTAATAGATAATAATCCGAATCAGCACTACTATTAATTCTTTTCTTACTTATTATTATTTTAATTACATAAAGTTCTAAATGTGTAAATTAAAAAGAAATTAACTTTTATATAAATTTGTAAACGAATACTTAATTCTCGAAAATATTTTAAAATTTGTTTCCAATGTAACATTATTTATAATAATAAAATTATTGCCAGAATTTTAATAGTTATTGTTTTATTAGAAATATGATTAACATAAGTATATTTTTAAAAATTAAAACGATCAAAGAAAACAGCGCGAAAAATCGCACTCTATCGGTAATATAGGGGAATATTATAACCGTAATATATGAATTAAAAATATATCTGTTTAATGCATACTTATTTCCTGTACATAGATATCGTAATAAAATGAAAATATGGATTGAAGATAGTAAAAATTCCTTATTTCACAAGAATGTTTGCTTGGTTATGGGTAAGATTAAAAGTAATAATTTCTTTTAATACCTAAAATGTGCCTGCAAGGCTTCCTTGGATTCTAATTTCGAGTCACACAAAACGCAATTGTGCTGCCCTTTAGCACTCATTTAGGCGCGAATTCTTATTTCGAAAAAACATTAGAAATTTAACAACCGCCTCTGCGCCAGATATTATGATGTACAGATTCTTCACGTTATACAAATCATCTGTAATAACTGTTCTTAAAATAAATCACAATCTTTATCAATTTAATTCTCGTTGTTCCAGAATATTACTGTTTATTAACATTTAATGCTGTTTATTCGTGAATAAACGTAAAAAACTTGACGGATCTCACGTCAGCGTAGAAAAATCAATTTTCGGCCATTTTATTATGTTGAAAGTCGCGCCACCTATCATATACCAATCCAAAAAGAATAAAACCTTATCATTACGTTTTCAATTATGTTTTCAATTTATAATAAAACTAAATACAAATATGAATTATGTAGATGATGTATTTTTACTATTCCTACTTTAGGATACATACAAACCTTAAACTATGTTAATATAATTCAAGCATTCTTCAGCTCTTAGAATGGAATGTGCGTGTATACATACAATTTGTTCTTCACATATATTATTATACAACTGATATTTCTCATATAAATGTATTGTACTTTCTTAGTCACAAAATAAAGAAAAGTAAAACAAAGTAATGTATACTCAAACATAATATAAACGTCATAAAATTCTATTTGCCAAACACAATTTATTATTTCTTCATTCGAAAATGTATACACTCAAAAAACTCAATCCGTCTTTTTTTAGTCTTGATAGACTCTAAGTTTTATATGGTACGTTTTCAATTAGTTATAAATTTAACTATTTGAAATAGAGAGAAATATGGAATATAATTTTAAATGTTGGACATTTTAAAAGTTAATAAAATTAACATTATTACTTTCATAATACATAACATAATAAGAAAATATAAAATAGTTATTTAAAAATAAAATTACATTTATGTACATATTATTTTTTTTTATTTCGGATATCTATAAACATTATGACTTAATTATATTTAAAAATATACTTTTAGTTATAAAAATTATGTTACATGATAGTATACATAACTTTATCTAACTTTAATTTCTTTTTCGTGTACTTTAAAAAATATTTCGACCAAGAAAAGCAACAAAAATAAAATTAAAAAATATAACTTACGTTTGGCACTTACATATTCAAAATTTTGTTTTTCATCATCTGTTTAGAAACAACTAAAAAATGTTAAAATAAGACACTGTGCATGTACAATATATTCATGTCAGCACATTATTGCTTGCGATATATTCAATGTAATGATTGATATAACGTAGTAGATAGTTGCCCGTCTGTTACACCTTGAGCCGCTAATTCAGCTAATGTTCTTTCGAGGTAACTTGTATCAGGATAACCGTGACCAGATGTCGATGGTCCTAATTCAGTCTTGTGGTGAATTTCATTCCACGTTACTACATCCTCCCGCCCAGTGGTTACTGATCGCCCAATTGTAAATATCAGTCTTCGCTCAAACGCGATTTGCAATAGTCTTAAAACTCTACGACCTAAATTATTGTCTGGGAGGTAACATACTCTAGGAAAACCTACAGCATAATAGGCTTGACCAGGATTAGGATGTTCATTTCCTTGAATTCCTGATGGAATGCTGAAAGTAGGTACATATTTGCTATAAGAGAGATTTGTACATAACTACTTACAGAAAACAATGATAATAATATTTATCGGTTAATCGCTTATAATTATAATATAAATGAATTCAAATAAACGAGGAAGGAAACATTTTCTAATACACTTACTCATAAGTTATTTGAATTGTATTTGTATTTGGAAAACCGGGAAGAGAACGCGGTATTCTTGTCCAATTCATAGTTCCAGGAGGTTGATTTCCTCGTTTCTCTCCATAAATTAAACGGCAAACTGGGCATTGTATGTACATAGGAGGTTGCTGACAACTTAACATAGCATTTAAACATGCTAAATGTAATCTATGTCTACAGCGAGTCAATTCTACTGTTAGTGGTTCAGGCATACCAAGACATACAGGACAAGAATCAGAATTATCACTTTCCACTACCTTCACATATTGAGAAATAACATCCGACTCTGTGTCTGTATGAAAATAAAATATGTTCATTTTAAATATACAATACCAAGTCATACAAAAATTAATAAAGAAATAGATTACCTAAAACAGAATCCTTAAATGCATCATCACTCCCTACACTACTATCCAGTAAATCTACTGGATTTTCATGGCTCAGGTATGTAGAAACAGTATCAACACTAGGCCTTCTACCACTTTTTGTGCTACTAGAATCTACATCCAATGCATTATCCCATGTTTTTCTTTTTTGCCCAGATTCAATAGCTGTGACTGAATTGCTACTTTCTATGCCATGTTTATTACTAAATATGTTAAAATTGCTCAAAATAACACGAGCTATGTTAGATGGACCAGTATCACCATTTTTACCCTAATCATATGTAATTCAAATTATAGAAATATATTCATATTCATTTTAAAATAAGCCCTCCACTCACCTTCTTACTATTCTTTTTTGCATTTCCTGCAGATGATTTCTTATGTGTTATTTTTGTAGTAGAACTTTTCACCGTAACACATGGGGTTTTCTTTCCAGAAATAATCTGTAACTCTTCTAAAGCAACTTTAACCAAAGGATAAGGTGCCTGCTGAATACGACGTATTGGTCTTACATATCCAGTACAGCAACGTACTTGAGTTAAATTACAAAAATTGATGATGTAAGGAAAACCTAAGTATGTCTTAGAAACATCAATAGTTTTCTCCCCCTAACAAAGATAAATCAAACAGTTATTATAATTTGAACTATTTCTAATAAAACTTGTGTATAATGCTTCTATGCTTACTCTTGCCCATGCTTCTTCTATGAGACATTGAACTTCCATATCATAGGTATGCCAATCATCTATATCACCAGCCCATTCCCATTTAGCCCCCTTTCCAGCTGGTGAGCTTGGAAGATAAAACTTCCTTCTAACATTATGTGTTTCATCTCCATTTTCGCTGCATTGTGTTTTAGTTTTTAAATTTATATAGTACCTATTTATTAACAATATAAATATGTATGTTTCTTTATCTTTAAACAATTATGCCTCTTATACTTATACATATACATAAACTGTAATAAAAAATATTTTTGTATTGTTACATAATTCTATTAAAATTATCAGTATTTACACGCAATATAGCTGTTACTGAAAATAAAATTTAAAGTATATTAGAAGTGTGAATCACACATCTAAATTAATCTAACTTTTTAAAGTATATTTATACTTTGAAAAAATGTTACATACTCATATGTATATTAATTTATTTAATTTTTTAGCGTTTTATTGTGTAAACAAAAGATTTATGGTCTAAAAACAAAAGGTATTCTAAGATATGTCAATATTTTTTGAATTTCTTGTTCCTCTCACAACCATTCACAATATTTTCAACAAATCAAGCTAAACTAAAATTGACCACATTCCTATCCAAATGCATTGTGTTCAGTTGTTCATTCTTGTATGTACATATAATTAATGTACAACTATAGTTTGAATAATAAGATCTGTGTTTGTATAGATAGAACTAAATACTAACTTCTTTGAATGAATCTTTTGTTATACCTTGGTTTCAAAGTTATTTGTAAGCTTCTTATACAAAAAGCGGTAAAAAATTACATATTTGGTAAAATAAAATAATCATAAGTATGATTAAAAGTACAATAAAAGCAAGTCACTATACAATCAGCAGTAAATTATAAATTCTTACTAACGTTAATGCATGAAATTCCCACATACGTAGTAATATGAATTATGGTTCCTCCCATATTACATATTTTCATTGCATCATTTTTTTCAGAAACATTCATTTAATGCATACATATTGTTAAATGTTTTGTTTATTCCTACTGATTGTCAGAGCATAGCTTGTGAAGGAAACCCGTTGCATGAACATGTACTATTTAAATTCGCACCTATCTAAATTCGGATCTGCATCATTAAGAAAAACTCGGGTAAGTTTTTTACAATGCGCCCTTTCGAGATGTTGCGATACCGCAGGGCTGTAAGGTCTCCATCGTCCGTGACGATTTTCCCACTCCCACACAACGACAGCATGACCGTGTTCTTGCCCCTGGGCGTTCATCTTCGTACTGAAGAATTTCACACGCACGCGCAACACACACTTGTGCAGCGGGAACGTGGGAACATTTTCAAGTTCCGCACGTTCCACCCTAACTTACTTTCTTGCACGGATTACTGTAATTACATGAACATCCTCAAAGTAAACTTGGTCCATCTAAGATGCTACTAATGCTCAACGAAAAACGTCAGTTTTCAATATCGTGTGTATAGCGACAAATATTAAGAAATTGCGGAGAGAAACACATCAGTAACACCGTCACACCAAATCGTTTGTTTGCAATGAAACACAAACGCGTACTGATTCATCTGAAGCATTCATCGTTCTAAACTTCGAGTAATCGAAATATCGATAATCAACTTCAAGCAAATGATTCAAACTGAAAGAGATCGTACTCAATTTGCGCAACTCGGTTTACTTCAGTAGCATCATCACCAGGTATTATTATCCCACTACCATAGGCTTTTGGCTGTATATATGGTGAATTAAAATACGCGAATATGAAGATCGAACGATGATACAGAATATAAGAAGTATATGTAACGAAAAGTCACTAGATATATAAGCTTGGCGCCGCAAAAATTGGAAATACGCATGTGCGTTCCTTTTCAGTACCAAACCAGCTCGACCAATCAAATACGACATGCGCAGAACGAGTAAAAACTCGTTGCAGTATGAGTATGGTCTTTTTTTCAACATATATTTAGGATTTGTTTAAAAAAATAATCAAATTATGCTAAAACTATTAAAACTTCTAGCTTGCTTTGCTAGTATTAGTATAATAGATAATTAGGTTTAACATGCATATTTGAAGGAAGCTTAATGGTTGAATGTACATTTTGATGATTACACGATGTAATTTTCTTTCTACAGTAAATGCATGATTTCTCGTTTATCAAGCTTTTAGTAATACATTATTGTAATAGGACATTATTTGTCAATAACATTTTTGCTATGAGAATGTTACAATTGTCTTCTGCTATCAACATTAACATAACCTAAATAAAAATCTATATATCTATATTTACGACGCTACACGGGTGTTTGGGCTCAAAGTACTACGTACATAAAATTGTGCTGTTGATTATTCATAAAATCGAAAACTTTTTCATAAAACACATTTTACTTGTAAACTAATTTGTTAGAAAGTATATACTAAAGTTAAGAATATTAAATTCATTGATACTTTGTGTTAGGGTGTAAAAGTTATATATACGAGATCAATCGAATTGTTCATAATAATTCGGTCTACAACCCGTTAATTTAAAATGAAGTACGAAATATAATAAAGATCTAGTTGTTCATGTTGCAAAAATAATAATTATAGGAGAAAAAACATGTATCTGTTCGTTAATGTATAAATTTGCTCTTCGAATTGACGTAAAGGTTAGCGTTTGCGATTCTTAAGAAAATTCCAGATTTTGGCGAATATTCTGAAAACATGGATGTCGAAAGAGTTGCTGTATTTGCTAGTGTAGGATTCGCGATAGCGGTTGCAGCATTTGTTTTATGGGGTCCATCTCCTAAGCCTAGAAAAAAAGGTAGAATATAGTGTGTCTCCAATTTGTAATGCTTTTATAAGAATAAACATTACATTGCATTGTAAATGTTTTTTTTCTAGGAAAAGTTATTGGCATCAATAATCTAGGATATACTTGTTTTTTGAATTCTCTTTTACAAGCTCTAGCTGCATGTCCAATTTTTATTGGATGGTTAAAAAAACAGAGCGAGAAAAATGGAAAAGTTAATTTCATTTCAACATTGCTCTGTGTTTTTGAAAGTATGTTATTGTTTTTACTATAATGTTAATTATTCTGCTAAAATTTGTTATTAGGAAAGCTAATAGTATTATATTGTTGTTGTAAATAACATGTTTATAAAATCAATGCGTTACAAGTTATAAACATGTTAAAGATACAATCATTACAATTCCTCTGATTCAAAAATATTGTTAACATGCAACAAAGTAAAATTGTTGAATGTATTTTGAATAACTGTAGCTAATGTATGCTATAACCATACTAAAAAAATAGTTGTCATTAAAATTTCAAGTAGAATGTAATTTTGGACACCTTTATTATTAGAAATTAATGGATATGCTGATGAATTATATGGTGATGTGACACCAATTGAAATAATTTCATCGCTTGGTAATCTATGGAAGTTTGCACCTGGGCATCAAGATGCACACGAACTATTTCATATTGTTCTTAGTGCATTACAAGCAGAAATTCAACCTGGAAGTAGGGTATGTTTGTTCATTGAAAATAAAGTAAAAAATAATAATATTACTGTATATATTTATGATATTTCTATAAATAACATTTGTTAATGAAAATTATTTCAGAAAGGTTGTTTGTCTGATGCTTTGCCACAAAGTCCAACAATAGCAACAGACGTACAAAAATTAAGTGATCCTTTAACATTTAGAAGCGTATCTTGTAACGATATTGTATCTGTTAATAAAAGTCCAAACATTCCAAATGGATTTGACAGAAATTGTAATAATCATGTAATGTCTTCAACGACATCTGTAGCAAATATTCCAATCGCATACAATAAACCAGGTATGATCCTTGCCAGATCTTCAGAATTACTTTCAAACAATATGGCAGTTGGAGATAATAAGGAATCATTTAAACAATGGAGCTCTTTATGTGCTATGCCTATTTTTAATGCTCCATTAATATCAGTAGAAGTGCATCCATTTTCAGGCTTATTAACTAGTCAATTACAATGCAGTAGTTGCAAATGGAAGGTCAGTTTTTTCTTATTTTGTTAGAAATACTTTATACATATTTAGTTGTACACACTGATCATGAGTATGTTTTTATAGTCTGCTGTTCGTTATGATAAACTTGAAACTGTTTCTTTGCCTTTACCTCCTTTGGGCCCACATACTAAATCACATCACACTTTGGAAGAGCTACTAACGCGTTTTGTAACCAGTGAGATTGTTCAGGATGTATTGTGCAATGGATGTGGAATACGTTGTTTAGCTACTAAAACTTTGACTTTAGGAAAGCTTCCAAAGTGCTTATGCTTACATATATCAAGAACTACGTGGAGTTCTTCAGGAGGACCAATTAAGAGAGATGATCCAGTAAAATTTCCTGTAATATTGTCATTGGATCCTTATACTTTTACAGAAACGAAAAAACGAAATGCACGGGTGAGATACTTGTATTTTATTTTCGTTATTGTACATTTATCTATGTTAA
Source organism: Coelioxys conoideus (assembly GCA_947623535.1). Taxonomy (NCBI): domain Eukaryota; kingdom Metazoa; phylum Arthropoda; class Insecta; order Hymenoptera; family Megachilidae; genus Coelioxys; species Coelioxys conoideus. The sequence goes on along the minus strand of OX392451.1, from coordinate 9,707,533 downwards.
GACTTAAGATTAAATATAAATTATATAGGGTGATCCTGAAGCAACGATGCTGCTCATTAATCAAACGTCGATGCAAGATAAACACAAATATCAGTTGCGTGCAATCGTAGAACATCGCGGGCCTGTTGATTCTGGACATTTCGTTTGCTATAGACGAGGAAATAAAGCTGATCAATGGTTGTACACTTCAGATAACGTAGTCGAGAGCATATCTTTGATTGAAGTTTTATGTGCCACACCATACCTTCTCTTTTACGAACGTATCAATAGTATATAAGAATAGGTAGTAATGAATTTTAGTAATGACAACAAACTTAGGAATTGCAGGCTCAGCACACTTGAATAATATATGATGGAATTGAAGAGACTGAGTTTTAAGAGTAGGTTTCATATATTTCTGTTGCAAGGCAACTGGAATAAATTCAAATAATTTGTTACATAAACTTGAATTTATATTAGATTCAGTGTCCCGTAGAATGTTATCAGTAAGTAATATTTTTATGAGAATGGTGTTTGAAGAACAAAAGTAAAATGTTTTCTGACTTACAAGCTTAACTTAATAATTTCCAGAATTCATTTAACGGTACATGACATCTACTTGCATACTTAAAGAAATCGCGTTTATTTAATTTGTACAATTTGGTAAAATAACTTACTTTCAAAGCTGACATGTCTTAGAACCCCGTAGTTTATAGTTTGTAGAGAATTGAATTAGTTACTTAACGAGTTTGTGGAAATGCAGCAGTAAAATGAAACGAAATTTGTGCCAAATTATTTAACCGTTTTTGTATATCGAGCAGACTATTAATTTGTGTATAACTAGAGCTTAGAAAATTTAAACATGTACTGATGCAATTACTTTGAATAAAATACACACATCTGCCGTTAAAAAGCAAATTAAAGTTAATTAGAATTGAAGATTTCATTAAAAACATTAGAATTTTAATAATTTCATGAAAAATTAATTACACATTAAAAACTTTGTCTAAGCTCCTAATTTTTATTTATTTATTATATCATTTGTTTTAGTCGTTTTTTCAATTTACGTGCATTATGTAAGACAGTATAATTGTAATACTACGTTGAAACAAATACAGGGTAGTAAGAATAACTTTATTCTTAATTTTTACAGTATTCTTTTAAGGAATTCTATGCTGCAGTAGTACTGAAATTGAACGAAATATATTGTATAAAATACCCATATGATTACTGTAAAATAACCACTATTCATACATTAATAAAGATACATACAAAATAAAAATATTTATTTCATGTTTTATGTTTGTTTAATTTTTTATTTTTATGTACATTTTTTCTGAAATTGGTATTAGAAAAAGCGCCCTCCGTCGAATCATCTAGTAAACTCGGTGAATCTTTACACACAGTATACACATATATTGTGTGTCCGTAGTGCATACATAAAATTGCATGTATGTTTAGTATTTGGTGGTTTTAGTATGATTGAGGAGTGAATGGTATGTTTGATAAAAGATTTCTGAATGCTGAATGAAATGTCAACATTCTAAGCTAAAATTCTTATAGGTTTTCTTATAATGTCAACATATAATATAATTTCTGGAATTGTTTGCATATGTATGAAATAGAAGTGAATATGCATATACATAGGTATAGGTTATAATTATACTTGTAAACTTTTGTAAATATCCAATCTTTCGAAATTTATTGCGTCATATTTTATTTTCTACGATATAATTATAAGGATGCCACATTTTGTCAGTATGAAGGAAGAAATCGTAAGTATAATTACTACGACAAAAATTGCTATTTATTCTTTACGTCTTTATAACGTTGTGTTCGGTTTTTGGCAGATGCAAAATACGAACGATATCACTTCTGATTTTGCTTGTCTCAAAGTGTCTGCTTTAAAAAAAGCTTCTCGCATATCAGGCGAGGTAGATAGAATTACAATTGGCCCTGATTCAATTGTCAATGGAAACGAATCTCATGAAAATTCGGAAAATATAGAAAATGAACAAAATTCTTGTAATATTACGCCTCCAAATAAATCTATTCAACCATCAAATAACAAAACCTCAATGCAGAGTGGCATTACATTTTCAGTCAAAAAAATTCTCTTAGAAAGTGAATATCAAAGGAAGGAAGAAGTTCGGGTAATATATTTTACTTGTAAAAATAGACACAATTTTGTGAAGAACATATAAATCTTTAAAATTTAATTTTTTTCCATTTAGAAAGAAATTGAGCGTCACTGGCAGCATATGAAAGAAAATGGGAAAGCTATAAAGGAGAATATGGCAAAATCACGTTCACATATGGCAAAAGAACGTGAAAGAAAAAGCAAAGAAAATTATGCATACATATTAGCAGAAGAAAGAATTGCAGAGCAGGAAGAAATACGTAGAAGGCATGAACAACAAAAAGAAGTTGAAGAATATAGAAAAAGAATGAAAGAAAAAGAAGAATTGACAAAAAGAATATCAAATTTAAAAAATGTATGTGTAATGAAGTATCATGATATTGACGTTCTCTACAAAAGTTGCAAAGACATAAATTCTGCCACAGTATTATTATCCTCTTATATTCCAAAATTAGAAGAGATACATCATCAGTTAGAGTTTATAGATGAAAAAATTAAGGTAAGATATAAAATAGGGTAAACTTATGCAATGTGAAAATATATATCTTTAATATACATATACATCTTATATAGATAGGGGAAGTGGCACTTACAGATTTTAATACTATAGAAAACATGATTTATCAAGTTGATGAAATATTATTAACATTCAAATCAGAGATAGGTGAGTAATTGTTTGTATCATTTTCTTTATATTTGATGGGAATATTATAACAATTTTCTATTTTTAATACTTTAGAAAGGATAAATATTCAATATGAAACAAATTTAACTAAATTGGAAAATACTGTGCAATCACATACACAGCCTAAAGATTTAGAAAAGCAAGAGTCTGAAGATACCCAAACAGTTTGTGAAACAGTTGTTTCTGAACAAATAAGTAGTAATATTGTACAGACTAATGAAGAAGAGAAACAAAATATAATTACTCCAAATTCCCTGGAAGTAACTCCAACCATTAGCACAGAAGAAAGTGTGCCACCAACTGAACAAGACAAAAGTAAAAACACGTTTCTGGTTGATAATTTTTACTGGCTTTTAATGAATCAGTAATATATATTTGTCATCATTTTTAGGTGGGTTGTACGAGTATATAGATAAAGATTCGTTACAAATATACGTAAATAGTCAGAAATTTCTGGATAATTATGTGAAAAATTATGGTGAGTTTTTACAGTCGCCAAACACAAAAAAATTTAGATTCGAATGTAAAAAAGCAATAAATATACCTGTAAATGCAATTTCTGGAATTAATGAGCAACATTTGAGAGATAAATACGAAAGTTTACATAATCTTCTTATTGGGAAATCTTTACCAAATGTTAATCAGTATGCAGAGGGAGCAGCATTTTGTAAAAATATTCTCGCTAAACAAATAGTGGTACGTAACTTCATGCACTTTTTATAATACTTATAGCAGATAATTACAAAATTGCTCGAATATTCAATACATGTTTACTCAAACAGAACCAGGGTGAAACGCTTGTTTCAAGTAAACCAAAAATGGCGTTTCCAATTGCTGCTGTAGTCGTAGCATTATGGAACGATCACCCGGATTTTGGTGATTTGCTTCTAGCACATTTTCATAACGTTTGTCCATTCACGGTTCCTATTTTTATGCCAAAAATGGTTGGGCAGTCGAACGAAAACTATTATAAACTTATGGGTTATAAATACGCGGAAGACGGTACAGTTGAAAAACACGATAAATATTTGAAAAGAATGTCTGGTGTAATGAGATTATACGCTTCGATTACGATTCAATCGCAAAGAAGAGGAGTCGTTAAGAGTAATCCACATGGACTCCAAAGCGCATGGCGGTGGTTAGCAGCTATTTTAAATGCAGGTAATAAAACTACAGAAATCTATGTATGCAAATTCGAGTAATATTCAATGATATAATATACATGCAATAATTATTTGACCTTGTTTAAGAACCACGGCATGATGTAGCAGATCTTTGCGCAACTCTTTTATTAGACATGCTCGAAGTGGCTGGAAATGCACTCTGGTCCGCTTATCCAAAACAATTTCGAAAATTATTAATTCTGTTGTTGGAAGAATATTATCCGCGTATGCAAAAGGCGGGATGTATCGGTGGTGGACCATTGGTGCGACTCGAAGAATTTTTAAGAAATATTTTGTTGAAAGGATCGATACCGCCGCCCGAAGGTCAACTTCCTCCAAATTTTTGGTGATTTTCATAAAACTCATATGCTATTTTTTCAATGTACATTAAATATTTCATCGATTTTTGACTTGTCATTCATGGATAATTATCACCTTATTTGTAAATTAAATTTTTATAAGACTTTACGGGCTGTACGAACTAATCACAGATCATTGTATGGTAGAAGGATCATTTGTGAAGATGCATCTTAAATTAATTTGTATATACAGAAACTCATTACTTATATTGTATTTATTAAATTTTTATCGCATGGGAAGTAAATGGAGTATAAAAATAATAGGTAATTTCTATATGCATATATGCTTCTGAATAATTCTGTTAAAAAACGGAAATGTAATAATTAGTAATATGGTACACTTGTGACGGCAGATTTTATATCGGCGAAATCATATAATTTTGAGGAATTTTTCACGAAACCTGTTACACTGAAGGGAGCGAATTTGTCTAGCCACTCTCTATCTTGATCTATATTTAGCAAATAAGTTGCGATTTTTTTGGTCAACACATCTGTAAATAAAATAAAAAGTGATTATGTACTTCATCGAATAAAGAAAAGATAAAATAAAGAGATCAAAATGTCAAAACGAAAATGTTAACGTTAGATTTACTGAATGAGTTAAAAAGACTCCAGACACATTTCATATTCAAAATTACAAAAATTGTCGACAAGCTTATATCAAACTGTGTGTTAACTTTTGTCCAGATGAAGAATCATTGTATAAGTTGGTGTATGCATCATACTTTGTTTAGTTTCTTTTTTTACTCTGGTCCGTAAATCCAGTGTTAAATGTCTTTTTTACTATACTCAACTTTCTTGTTACCTGAAAGTGATTTCCTAGCCATAATTCGGTAAGGTGGTAAGGGACCTAAACTTGTTAAAATGTGAAGTGAGTTAATTCCTGGTAATCTATTTTTGTGATATTTAATAACGGGAGATTCTAAGATTCCAATTTCCGCTTGTTTCCCTGCAACCATTTGCAAGGTTGCGATCTGTGTTTCGGCGTCTGAAAATTAAATTTATAACATGATAATTACATCTTTATAACGATAAAAAGTATGCAATTTTTAACAGCATAATACTAACCGAGAGTGTTACCAAAAAAGGCTGGACTTTCACCTCTGGTATACAAAAAATGAAATAACAATGCTGCTGCACCAATTTTCTTTTTCCGATCCGGAAGGGAACATCTGTGACCCCGGAGATCTGTGACGTCCTTGCAATTGAAAAATATCCGCGAATTAATAATAAATTAATTGATAGATTAATTATAGTCTGCGTGTATTTACTTTCACGTGTGGGGCACGATCCGTTGCTGCAACGACATCAGCATAAACGCACGGCGAGTTCTCTTTGTTCAGATGATGCTCGAAACAAAAACTTACAGGTAAAAGTTCACCATCTTCCCATTCTCCACTAGCTGGTAAAATAGCTACAAAATAGAGAGCTTTCGTATTTCTTAACTTCTACAGTAAGATTGTTTAGCTACTACGGACTCTCGTTATATTGCCACTTCTATTAATCATATTAATTAGTATACTCATTAGGTTAATTGATTGTACCGATGTCTACGACTTCTTTTGCAACTGGTCTATCGCTTCTAGGTTCGTATAAGAGCACCACAGGTTTTTCGGTGGCAACTTCGATTGCTTCGGCGAGTACTTGAAACAAGCTGATCGGCAACGAAGGTACCAGATGTGTTGCTAAAACTAGGGGACGTTCGTTAAGAACCGGCATCAGCAAAGGTGGAGATTTCCGTGGTACTGCCACATTTGAAGGCTTCTCACTATTCTAAAAATTTAGCGGTAAAAATGATAGACAAATTATTTAAATAAAAAATATGAACTGCGCGTAAAACTTTCGTTGTTCAAGCGCTTAATTTTTTTGAGTTTGGGAATCGATGATGGTAGAAACTTGGAAATTTAGTCATTTTTGAAAATTTGGAAATTTAGAAATTTAGACATTTTTGAAAACTTGGAAGTTTAGGAATTTTTGAAAATTTGGAAATGTAGGAATTTTTGAAAATTTGGAAGTTTAGGAATTTTTGAAAATTTGGAGGTTTGGAAACTTAAGAGTATTCGGGGAATTTCTCACTTTCACGATTTGAGAATTTAGGAAGTTTTGTAGACATCGGAAATTCGAGAAATTTTGGGAATCTTGGAAATTTTTAAATTCGGTACTTTCAAAATCCGAAGATTGTTTAATTAACAAATAAAAACTATCTATAGATTTTTAATTGTTGAAACTTACGGGCTTGGTGGTAATAGGAATTATTTTGAATTCCGGCACAACGGTTTGTGTCGCGGTGGAACTGCTAGATTTGGAAGCTTTAACTTCCGTTTTCAGTGTTTCCTTTTTCGTTTCTACGATTTTCGCATCGACGGTTTTGATTTTCGGACAATCGTGTATTACATCGATCAAACTTTCATTTTGTGGTTGCGTTTTGCTCTTTCGCGCCTCTTTTTCTCCCAGCTCCTTCTTCTCGGTCTTTAACTCTTTGCTTTCTTTCGTTTGACGATTTTCCAGGGAAACCGATGATGTTACAGTATTTATTGATTTTCTAACAATCATTGAAGAAGTCTTTGACTCCGACCGTACTTCTTCTTGTATCAATTTATCCTTTGGCATGTTTGGTGCGGATAACGACATATTGTTTTCTAGTTTTACTCCCCTTGTGGCTGGCAATACTTAAAGCTGGAAACAGTAATCTTACAAATGATATGGAAATTGATTCAGTTGAAAAGTAACCGAAATCAAAATTATAATTTTCTTCTTATTCATGAAGTGCTTATATTGGTCGATTGTATATTTTATTTTATTTCATACACTATAGCTAATTCGTTCTATTTCGAGTTCGAACGAAATGTCTCGATTAATTATAATCTTATCATCCCTAGACGGTCTTCTCTTAATTAGTGATGCAAAGCGAGACGAATAATTACATTCCATCGTAATTATTTTTATATAATTGAAGGATGAATATACTTTGATAATTTTTTGATAAATTACGTGAAATCGGTTCAATACTTATAGTTAATTAGTTGCTAAAAATATACAGTATGCCATTGCTCCTATATCTAATTATTCCATTTAATATGTTATGTACAGTTTTAAAATTATAATTTTATATGTAGTTATGTACAAAATAAAATTCTAATCTGTACATGTTGATTAAATTAATTAACTACAACAATTATGACTAATGAGTTTTTAATAAGCACTTACAGACTTGTTTAGTTGCTATGTATTTAAACGAGGATTCTTTTGGAGCTAAATATGTCTCGAATGGATATTGTTACGATCGATAATTCCGATCGATATGTACATGAAAGAGACTGAACGTAAAAAATTAATAAATGAAGTTAACTCATGAAATAAACATATACACTAGTATAAAAACGTGGGCAATATATTTTCGATATTATTTGTACGAACAATTAACTATTAATAACAATAATAATATAAATTCTAACATTGATATTATTGCAGGTGATTAAACTTGTCGGGCGATTACAAATATGATTCTTTTATATTAAATACATTTGAAAAAAACCAGTCTATAATTGATATTATAAAATAGAAATCGAAAAAGAACTGTCTCTTTAAAAAATCGCATAATATTCCCATTCGATAGCTAAATTACGAAATATCGACTACAAAGAAACGACTATTCGAGATATCGGCCATTGATGTATACGCGCCTGTATAAAAAAGAAAAACATCGCCGCCAACTGTATATTGCCATCATATTGTCTGTGTAAAATACTCTTACTGACACTTGTCACTTAATAAATTGCAAACATATTATCCCAGTAAGATACTAAAAGGAAAAACAATACGAAACCTAATAGCATCAATATAGAATCCGCAAATTTTTTCAAAAATATGTTCGATAATACTGAAGTTGATGTATGAAAGTTCGATAAATGTTGCAGAATATAGTACGAATAATCGAACTCGTTCGATATTAAGGGACTAATCAGTGTCAATTTCATGTAATAAGCAACAAAACACGTAAACGCGATCAAACGGTGCCATCGTTTCGCAAAGTCTTCTGTTAACCTCCTCGAAGTTCATCAATTCGACTCTGTACCCGTATCGATCAATCGTTTATGATCAGAAATTTCAACTCACTTTTCGCTGCGTTATTGGTCCAGTCTGGTTAACGAGACAACACTCAATGATCGAAACTGTCAAATGTCCGAGGATGGAATAACTAAAACGTCAGTTGAAACTAAGAGGTATATGCGACGGCTGATTGAGCCGGTACGAATCCATGAATAATCTTCAGTCGAATGCCGCGTGATGGCTGCGTGTTCCAGCGAAACGATGCCATTCCAATGCAGGTTCCAACGATACCGGTCAGAGCATGAAAACATTGCACTTTGTATTCTATACACACACACATGCGAACAATATAAAACATCAAGTGTGTCCAATGTTTCTATGAGAGCGTACTCGCATGCTAGTGTACTCTTACATGTAAGTGCGATAGTAACATTCAAAGTGGTACCAGCAGGAGGAAAAGAAAATGGTAATCGGATTACACTGGGATTTGTATAAGAAACGTTTTTAAATAATTCATTAATTTAAGAGCATTTTGGAGCAGTGAAGAGTGGATTGAGACAGTAATAATTTAATTTTATATTGTTTATTATCTTTCTTTTAGGGGATAACAAAGTTTTAGATTAGGAATGTGGGCGTTTATAAATCTGAAATTTAGAAACTAAAACATTTCGAAATTTTGGTACATAGAAATTTCAAATTTTCAAATTCTGGAACATAGAAATATGTTTTCAGAGTTTCGGCGGTGATTGAAAATCAATCGGTGTTGTCCAGTTTAAGACGACGAGATTTAAAGTGAATTACAATGAGGTTTATCTTCTACTTCCACAGTCCGGTCCAGTGCCATATAACGAGACTCCATGTTCGCAGTGAAATGTAATATGTTATTCGTATCCTTACAAATTAACAGTTGCCTGAAATACAAAGAGGAAAATATTCGAAATGATCACGCGTTGTTATATTGTGTCTTCCTGCTATCAAACTGTTTCAACAGTTCTTATATAATCGATTTCCAAGAACTCAAAATTTCCATTAACATAGGCGCATAATTCCGCTGGATTCATCGAGTCTTGCAAACGGACGAAAGTCCCACCGACCATAAAATATGCAGTCACGGTCGATGAAGACTTCATCCGGACACACTACTCGTGGCTGGATTCCGTATATCGTGAACATCAGCTTCACATCTGAAACTGCTTTCCGAGATAATACAGGAAATCTATAAAATAAGTACCTGTGTTAGACATAAATGTTATGAAACACCACATCCGTTTTAGTTTAACGTAACAATTATATAATTATTGTATCTTATCATAATAAGTAGACTACTTTTATTCTTTGAACCTCAGTTTAACATCAATTTTTAATTTTTCACGCTTTCGCATTACTCGTTGGCAATAATAGGACGCACGCAATTCACTGTCGTTTACTTTGGATCTATGACACTGTGACTGACAAGGTGCGTCAACCCATACACATGCTTTATAGATGATATAAGACGCACATGGTGCGTCATCATCTTCAATGTGTGGTTGTTATCGGGACGCACGTGGTGCGTCGTCATCTTCACTGTGTGGCTGTTATTGGGACGCACGTGGTGCGTCGTCATCTTCATTGTGTGGTTGTTATTGCGACGCACGTGGTGCGTTGTCATCTTCAATGTGGGATTGTTATTGCGACGCACGTGGTGCGTCGTCAATGACGTGACGCACAAAATGTATACATTATCCTGATACAAGAGGACACATACGGTGCGTCACTGTTCACATTTTATATCATATGGGTAGAATAGGACGGACATAGCGTTTTCACTGTGTGGATGACGTTGTGACGCACAAAATGTGTCAATATGTGCAGATGAAATAGGACACAAACGGTGCGTCACCGTCCATGCCTTAATATATAGAAATAGGACGCATACAGTATTTACATTATATAAGGTGTTATCAACTACCAATGTGTGGGTGGTGATGTAGTAATATATAGCTATATATATTTACCAAGATATAGTGAAGTTGTAAAATTATACTGTTATCAAGTAGTGTGTGCTAAAGTCAAAATTTTTAGGAACGTATATTGTGTTCTGCTTTAAGAGTTTGTTTAAGTATTCTATGTTGTACAATTATGCAGTTTCGTCAATACTTTCGCTATATTACTACGGATGAAACTACAAAAACGAGTTTCAGCTTTAAAAACTTTGCAAATTTGGATAATTGTAAATGTATAAAGTATATTATTTATGAATTTCTAAATTCGATAAATCGTAAACTTGGGAGAGTGGAAATTGGAAAAGTTGAGAATCTGCTAGTGTTTTGGATACTCGGATATTTGAAAATGTGAGATTTTCAAGATTTGAAAAATCAGGAAATTGGAGATTTGGAAATTTCTAAAATTAAGAAATTCGAAAGTTTGAAAACATTGGGATTTCTTAATTTAAAGATTTGGAAATGTGGAAATTTCAGCGTTTGAAGATTTGAAGATGTACGTAAGAATGGACTATCATAAAAGAATAACAAAACAAACATTATTATCGATTTAGTACGAAATACTATATCTTATTCTGTTGTATCAATTTTTTCTATTTATTCTAAGACGTAACAAAATTATTTTAGTTATAATCTATGTTCGATTAAAATAGTGGTTAAATACTGATACAAAAAAATTTAAACGAACATGCAAAAATTTTTCGCCAGAATATTCATACAATTGCAGATTAAATTTTAGTATTTCATATTAAATCAATCAGAAAGTTTTCGTTGCTTTATTGTTACAATTTTTCACACATACGGATTTGAATTTTACCGCCATCCAAGATCACGTCCGGTTTAGACCAGTATGGCGGATCATTTCGCGATCATTACTTGGAACGGTATTCAAGTAAACCACAGGGATAGATATTACGTGCGTGACGTCATTAGAATTCTTAACTGATTATAGGACATAAGGAATATCATTCTGAAACTGTCAATTCCGTGACTAATCTTTTGTCACGTTAATTCTCTTTTTGTTTTCTTTCATTTTTACTCACGATTCTTGCGTCTCGCATCACCTTGAGGAGGACCAGGACGATTTCAAATTTTGTCGATTATTAGCATTGAAATCGAGTCGTCTGATCGTGTTCCCGTCACCATTCGCGTTATCGTGGCTGACAAATTCGCGTGTTACGTAAATCTCGAAGAGATCCGCGCATCTTTGACCAATTAGCGAGCATCGTTTTTATCGTGCTGTCACGGTTCACGAAAGAGTCATTGACAAAAATTCGCCAGCGAGATTTCGTTTCGTTTTGTAGCCAACTCAGTGCTGGATTAATCAATTAGCAAAACGTGCACTCGCTGGGGGAATAATGGAAAAGAGAGGCGGCAACAAATTATCTGATCTTGCAAATCTTTCAGGAATTTTTGTTTACGATCTATGTTTTTGTAACTGTTTATTGTACAACTTGTGTTGATGTCAACTATAGTGATATGTAAACATAAATATTGATTGATTTCATGCCAGTAAAAAAATTGACACTCTGCCTTTAAAAAATGTCACCCTGATCTTGTATCGAGAAACGCTTTGATGATCAAGTATTGTAATTTGTAATTGATTGAAACTCAATAAAGATTTGTTCCAAATGTTTTTGTCATTTTGTTGAAAGTATAAGAGCGTGAGTGTACTGGAATACACGCGTTGTATGAAGACAATTCTAAAAACTTTTGGTGTTTAGGGCATCTGAAGATATACGACACTGAACCAGGGACGGTATCGCGGACGACGCAACAGGTGCATGGGGTTGGAAAATTTGTCGATGTAATATACAAATAAAATATAAAAATAGGAATATAATTAATTATAAAAAGAATATTATGCGATAAATCATAAAAAAGTATTTTATTACTGTTAAAAGTATATATCATGTTACTAGGTAATTAAGTAATCGAATAATCGAATACTAGAATAGTTGAATAGTTGAATAGTTGAATAGTTGAATAGTTGAATAGTTGAATAGTTGAATAGTTGAATAATGGAACAATTGTATAATTGGATAATCCAATGATTAAATAATCGAAGAATCGTCCAATCGAGTAATAAAAAAATTGAAAATTTGAAGCCGTGAAATACAGGAATTAGAAAATTTGAGAGTCTGACACCTTGAAGATTACAAAATTGCAGTATCGAAAATTCGGAGTGTTTCCCGTTAAAAAATTTCAAAATTCCGTGAATTCGATAAACGGAAAAATTGCAAAATGAATAAAATTGGAAAATTGAAATCTGAGCGATCAAACAACTGAACATTGCGAATGAGCAATTTGAAAATCTGAGATTGGTAAGTTTAAGATATAGAAATTAAAACTTATTGGAATGTGGTAATTCACGTTAGGCTATATCGCCCAGGGCGTTTAAATTCCTAGGCCCGTACATGTTTGCACTGTATAAATTTTCCAACGGAACGAAGGAGCAGCGGGAAGTCGAAGAATTACCATACAATCGCGATCAGAATTTGCCGTTGAAGAGCTCTCAGCGAACTCGAACGAAATCGGTGAACATCGACGACTGGCTAATTATCGCGCTCATATCGGTGAACCATCGCGTTTTATTTAAAGGACACAGAAATAAAAATTTCTTTCCGTAAAATAATTAGATGGCGTGACCAGCTAACTGACTCGCGTCGCGTTACGTAAGAGCAATATAATTTAACAATATTAACGCCGCGAGAAAGTGATTATTATTTGCTATCGTCGTTATCTATGAGTTTCTTTTCGAGCAATCGTCTTTACTGTTGAGTCATTCGCTGGCGATCACTGTGCTCCATTAAATAAGCGAACTTACGTGATTAGTATAAATTATACATTCTGTAGCGAAGAGTTGATTGACCTCGACAGAAAGAAATATATTGTTTTTATTGGATATTCGTGTTCATTTTTAAGTTTCCGTTTGCTAATCGAGGAAAAATACCAGTCAATATTATAATACGATTGATGCTGAAATTAACGACATAATTATACAGCTGTCGTGATTATTGATAATCTGCTAATAACATACAGAAAAATAATTAGAAATCAAGATGTTGGATTCCTTAAGAGTACAGAGCATACGACAGTATTTTTATCGTTAAAATTATGCGCATATTTGTTTGCTGTAGAGGTCCGTGTCTTTATAATTGGACGATTTTCAGTACTTGGTAAATTAAAGTTACTGTGTATTATATAAATGGATAGAGTTTGGCATAATTGATAACAACTGTTCTATATAATAATTGATAATCATATAATAATTAATAATCATATAACAGGAAATGACTTATGTACGTGAAGAGTTGTATGCAGGATATTTTCAGTGATGTAAGTGGTATTTTTGTGTAGCTAGGTCCCCTAATTATGCTAATAATGTCAGTGTGATATAAAAACTATTATCAAGTGTTTGCCGAATATTTGGGATTTTTGGATTTTGGAATTTGAGAATTTGAGAATTTCAGAATTTTAGAATTTTAGAATTAGAGAAGTAGGAAAGTTTGAAATTTGTAAATGGAATTTAAGAATTTTAGAACTAGAGACGTAGGAAAGTTTGAAATTTGTAATTGGAATTTAAGAATTTTCGAATTAGAGAAGTAGGAAAGTTTGAAATTTGTAAATAAAAATATAGAATTTTGAAACTTTTAGATGTAGGTGCTCAGAAATTTGTAACGTGAAAAAGAAATTATAAAATGTCGAATACTGAAGTTTCAAGTCTAATAATTTAAAAATTCTTGGAGATGGAAAGTTAAAGAATTAATCATTTGGTAATTGGGACACTTTGGAATGTAGAAATATAGTAATATAATATTTAAAAATTTTTTAATTTGTTAGATTCTAAGTTTAGAAATGTTGAAATTTGAAAATGTAGTAATTTAGAATTTTGATTTTCAAACTTGACGGCTTGAAAATGAAGAAATATTGAAATTTCGAAATACAGTAATTTAAAATTAAGAAATTTTTAAGTTTGATACTTTGAAAATATTAAAATGTACATTTTCAAACTTAAAAATTTGCGAAATTAGAAATTCAGATATAAACATATATTAAATTTTCAAATTTACACTTTTTCAGCTAACCAAAATTAAAAATTTCCAAATTTTTTAACTTTTAGATTTCCTAATGTTCAATTTTTCATTTACAAATTATCACATTTCCAATTTTCCTGAACTTTTAAGTTTTGTTTCTAAATTTTCAGAATTTTTAATTCAGTATTTGAAATTCTAATATCTCAAAAAGTATAGCAATTCAGAAATTTGCTTACATATATTTAAATTCTCAAATTAAGACATTAACAATTCATGAGAGTGTTCGGTTGCAGTAGCCAATTGTTTTTATACAATAACTTGTTTTCTAATAGACCACGCAGCATAATTGTCTAATCGATGCGATTACTAACAATCTAACAATAGCCACGTGTGTAATCTGCAATAATAGGCAAAATATTCCGAGAAAGGTAACGATGACGAGAGGACAGGTATACACAATTGTATTCCGATTATACATATGCGTGATCCTCTTGCTTTATCGAGCAAATCGCTCTCGAAACATCAGCTATATGACCGACTCGATCAAAGTTTCCGTGTTTCTGGATCGTACTCAATGCTTCTGCAACGAGATTAGAGAATGCTTCGCATGCCAAACATGATTTAATTTCTGTCCTTTTTCCGGTTTATTTTCTTCCCTTTCAAGAACAAATCGTGACAGAGGCAATATACGTAGAGATTTATAAAGAATGTATACATTTAGAAACTAGGATACCTAGACATTTGATTTTTTATAATGTTTGGATATTTGACGATTTGGGGATTTAGAAAGTGGATGATTTAGAAAATTTGAGAATTTGAAAATTCAGAAATTTTGGAATTAAGAAATTTAGCAATTTAGAAATGTGAGATTTTGAAAATGTTGGTAATTAAGATGGAGGAGGTTTACAAATGTAGAAACTTGGAAATATTAAAATTTAGAAATTTAGGAATCTGAGAATTTTCGAATTTGTAAATCTGAAGTTTTGGAAATTTGTAACAGGAACTTGTAAATTTTTAGATTTAGATTTGAAGATTTAGAAATTTCAAAGTATGATAATTTGGAGAAGTTGGCGAATTTTGGATTTTTTTAGAATTTTGTAATGCGAGTAATTTCTACTTAGTTTAAAAAGTGGAGATTGTAAAATTTGTGAATTTGAAAGTTCAATAATCTAGAAATGAACAAAATTGTAATTATTTTCACAATTACTTATTATTATTCAACAATTAAATGTCTAAACCGTACAATTTTTTCATTCCATACTTCCAAATTTTCGAATCCTTAATTCTTACATTTCAAGCTTACTAAATATCAAAATTTTCACATGACTAAACTCGTCAATTTCCAAATTCCCAACTCGTTTTTCAAATGTCCATTTCTGTGACTTCTAAATTTACAATTCTCTAATTTTTAAATTTCCAAACATCAAAATCCCTAATATTCAAATTTCGAAATCTTCAATTTCCAAATTTTAAGTGCAATGAAACAAAAAGTTTCACACACGGTACCTGATGTACTCCATCTAATATGAAACACCGCAATATTTCAACAAATAAGACGTAAAATCGGTGGCCGTGTAAACTACTTCATTGTTAATAAAAAATTATATTACTATCGAACTCGTGTTGCAAGTACGTCACCGAATGTGAAGTATCGTCGAATTTCATAGTGGTTAAAAGTTTCTAAACAGCGAGTTAAATAGTTCAACTTTTTAGCGAAGGTTAGTTATAAAATATCATTTTTGCACTATGTATCATTGAACGTGTTTTTTTTTCCGAGTGTCCAAAAGCAATTTACAAATAAATTAGTTCTCCTCTTAGGACAATTACTATTTTCCTGTCGAAATTCGAGTATACGCAATGTGGAACACGTTGAGTGTACGCAAACGGAAACGTGTTCCGTATTGGGCACATGCTTCTTGTTAATGTTACGTAGTATTATAAATTATATTTTTACGATTCCACATTATAGTGATAATAATGGAAAAAAATGGGTCCAATGTATTCACACGTGAGCAACGAACTCGACATGCACAGGACGAAGAAAAATAATATCACACAAGATAAATTAAAAAATGTGGTAGCATTTGTTTCATTTTTCATGATAACTGTGAAGTCCTCTCAGGTTTTTGGACAAATTTTCTACGTGTCTCGTATTGGGTACCATTTTGTCAACTCACCGCTCTTCATTTTGTTATATTTTTTACATTTTTCAATATTGTTTTATATTTTTATAATTTTACAAGTTTGCATTATCATATTTCTACGTTCTTACATTTTATACATTTTCTAAATGTTCTAATTTCTGAATTTTTTAATTTTACGAATTTTTATAAATATTCTATATTTTTTTCATTTTTCTACATTTTGTGAGATTTTTAGGTTTTGAGGTTTTTAAGCCTTTATAGTTTTATAAATTTTCTAGATCTTTTTTATCTTTATTGCAAGACATTTAAACAACACTTTATCATAATGAAAAGTCTCCTCTGTTTTCTTTATTTAAATATCCTAATTAGTCCATATGAAGTACTACATTTTATCAATTCATCGACTTCAATCTTTTTCACGCTTTATATTATAATTTTACGACTCTTGCACAATCAACCATCAGTGTATGTATATCCGTTAATTTTATTATATTTTGTCGTTATTTTCCTTGTACACAAAATGTGTATTTAATTTTAACGAGTTTTTAAAACCAGATATTCCATATTAGTTGTATACAGGTATCTCTTTTGGTTCTAAAGCTACAATGTTGTTATTCTTCTAATGTTTGAGAAGTATAATTTAATACACCATGTCATCAGTATCCTGATTTAAATCGTTGTTTAAATTTCAGAAGAAAAAAGTGAGTCAAGCATTAAAACGATCGCTATTTCTCATTCTCGTAGCCTTTACACTATTTCACTTCAAATTTAATTTGCATCGTTCACGATTACATAATGTAACATCATAGTTGCGTGCAGAAGTTCGTGTAATATTTACATAATATACACAGTGATTATCTGTTTAAGGAGTCGTATAATCTCTAACTAAAACATCTAATCAATTCCACGCTAAAAAACAATTCCTCTCTGTTTAACAATATTCTTCGTCAGTATTATAAATCACAAAGAACATTTTTAGATACAAATTGGAATCGGACTGTCACGTTACGATAAATCTTGGTGAAAAGGTTGAATGTAGAAGAATCTTTGCGAAGCACAGTGGCGTACTTTCGAGAGATTCGTTGAGGTTCTTTAGATGAGAAGAAATACGACAATCATTTTTTTAATTTTTCAGGTTGCAATTTGTATATTTTGATATTTTAATGTTTTATAGAGGGTCCAATTTTTCTTAATTTTCAATTTTCTTTGGATTTCTAAGGATTCAGTCTTTCAAATTTTCTAATCTATAAATTTAGAGATTTCAAAACCTACAAATTTTCAAATTTTTCAATTACAAAATACCAAAATTTCTAAACTTCCAACGTCCTAAATTCAAAAATTCCCAATTTCCCAAATTATGAACTTTAAAGATTCTCTAGTCTGCGAATCGCTAAATTGCTTCGTTCGCAAACTTACCTATTACTAAATTTCCAAATTCCAAAACGAATAAATTTCCACTATTCATAACATCTCAAGTTCTCAAATAAAAAAATTGTCAAATTTCCAACTGTCCAAATGCTCATTCTTACAAACTCTCCAGCTGCTCGATTCCCACTCATCCACGTCGCAAAATTAACAAATTTTCATAAGTCCAAAATCGACAACTTTCTAAATCCTCGAGTTTCAAAATTTTCCAAATTCTCGAATACCAAAATTGTTCGAATTCGCGCATTTCAAGACTTTAAGAATTAAATACAGTTCGCTGCAACTTTCGAATAAAATTGTTCACACCGTTCCTCGAACAAATCTCTGTGTTCCTAAAATCATTATACGACATTAATCACGAAAAAATACATGTACAAAGAATGTCCATAATCCATAGCCTACATTTTCGAACGAGAATGTTCGCATTTCTCGAATAACTCAGTATCTCCAAAATCTCTCACACGATATTAATCTTGCAAGAATGATCGTGCACAAATCTGCGATGCGAAGGTCCCCAGATTTTCGACCGAAAATGTTCACATTATTTTTCGAAGAATCCTCCGTGTCTCCGGAATTATTTGCGTGTCGATCTTGCAAAAATCATCGGGAAGGAATTTAGTACGGAGACCCTAATTCTTAACATAAACACGGAAATGTCGCAGAGGAATTGCTAATGCGATATCTATCTCTTAAAAATGACGATCAAAAATTCCATTCGAAGAACGAGTCCCTAATTCCTGGCCCAACGAGAATGTCCACATCGAACAGCTCCGAGTGTCTCCAAAATCATTTGGCGTATCGATCTGGCGCGAATGATCGTGGAAAAATTCTAGGAACGAGTCCCTAATTCGTAGCCCGGATACGGAAAGGATGCGGAAGAGCCCTAAGTAGAACGTGTCGACAGAAGCAACTGGCACGGCCGGTTCTCGATTACGTTGCAATACCACGGGATCGTTGGTGTGCATTGAAAACGATCGGAAAACACCGGCCAGTCGGTGTACACCGAGAACGAGTATCGTTTACCTACACGCACGGAACAGGCGTGCACGAGCCGCTTATAAATAACGTCGGTGTAAAAATTAGAATTACCGAGTGACGTAGACTTTATTGAAACAAGTGTTCACGCCAAATCTGGCGCGCGTTGATAACCGCAGCCAAGTGACAATCATCCGCCTATCGACAAAAACGGCTGGCTACCAGTCGCACCACGAACTACCACTGAGTACCGCTGGCACCAGGAAGACCCTGAGCCACCGATTATATTAGAATATCGTTCCGTTCAGAGTATCGTCCCGATCGGAGTGTTCCCGAGAGATCGGTTTGAACGGTATACTTATCTGGGAGCAGCACCACGTGCCCTGTCGACGAATTCCTTCGGGATCGAACACAGAGAGGATCACGCGGGGCAACACGTCGAGAGATTCGGAGAAGTCACCGGGCAACCGGGGTAACGGCAACTGGGTCACTGTCATTCCCAATGGATGATTTACGAGGAGGAAGTCGCGATCGGATACGGTGTCTCCATCTCTGGCACGATCGGCACGCTGACCGCGAGAAGTCGACGTTGCGAAGCGCTGGAAAGAACTGGCCAACCAGGAGGCCACGAAACGAGATTCCTGTTATTCCTTCCTACTCTTTAGTCCGCCGTTGCCTTGCCTTGCCTTGCCTTGACTTGCCCTGGCAACGTCATCGTACGCGATCATCGGCGTGGCTCGTCATCTGATTCCTCGCCGTGTCTGACGTCATGCGGAGGAACTTGAACCTACGCGGGTCCTGTAATTCACCGCGATCTCCACATCGTACCGCGGATTTTCTACCAGGAACATTTTCCGCTATGACGATTTTGTTTAAACTTTTCGACAACGTTGATCGTTCGGAAAAATTGCAGCGCGAAAATTTCGCGAAATATGGGAGGAATTTATTTTGGAAAATTTTGGAACTCGTTGTTGGTCGGTTTGTTAATTTTGACTTGAACGTTTCGATTATTGTATCTTTGTACTGTCTTAATCAGTTATGTGTGATTGTTGTACTTGACTGTTTAGTAAGTTGTATTTACATATTGCATTTAACTGTTTAAATAACTTGTATTTATTTATTGTATTTAACTATTCTGATAATTTGTGTGCGACTGTTGTATCATACTGTTGTAATAATTTGTAGGTAATTGTTGCATTTAATTGTCTTGAGAATAATTTGTGTTATTGTTGCATTTAACTGCCTTGGTAACTTCTACTCAATTATTGTACTTGATTGTTTAACAAATTTTTATTTAATTACAGTATGACTGTTTTAATTAACAATTTGTGTGTGGTTGTATTTAACTGCCTTAGTAATTTCTACTCTATTATTGTGTTTGATTGTTTTACAAATTTTGATTGAATTACAGTATGACTGTTTTAATACAAAATTTGTGTGTGGTCATTGTATTTAACTGCCTTGGTAATTTCTACTCAATTATTGAACTTGATTGTTTTACAAATTTTTATTTAATTACAGTATGACTGTTTAAATACAAAATTTGTGTGTGGTCGTTGTATTTAACTGCCTTGGTAATTTCTACTAAATTATTGTACTTGATTGTTTAACAAATTTTTAGTTAAATACAAATTTGTATTTCACTGTTTTAATGATAATTTGTGTGTAGATGTTGTATTTAGAGGTATTAGATATTTGTATTTAATTTGTTTCAATAATAATTTGTAAATGTAATCCTGCAAAAGTAATCCCTTGTAAATTCGAAAATTAGAGAATTCAAACTAAATTTGTCAGTATAAAAGTGGAAAACTTTAGATCTTTTAAAATTCGAAATTTGAAAGAGAGATTTAAAAATCTGAAACCTTAATAATTAATAATTTGTAAGTTAAAAACTCAAGGTCACTAAAATTTGGTAATAGTATTATACTAAAAACTAAATGACTTAAAAAAAGATAGCACAAGAAATATGTAAAATGTGTAGAATATGCCTGCAAAATGTTAAAAAGTGGACTTAATTTTTGTCTCAAATATTTTTATATTCGAATGTGATAATTGAACTTAACGTAAGCAATATGTTGAATACAAAGGAGATTCTTCGAACTTGAGTTGATATAAACGAATAAAAACCATGAACGATGTTGCAAGTATGTGCAGGTACAGTTTCACGACGAATATTATCAGGGATTTATAATAATCTGGCGAAATGTGAAGAGAGGTTAGTATACAGGAAACAATAACTGCTATTTGGCACAGTTTCGAGTACAGTTTTCTGTCGTTTCTCACTAGGTCATTGCATCCTTTTATCGACTTAGCAATGGTAATTCCTTTTCTCCAACGTACTTGCTTTTTCCCGCTATTCTTTGTTTGCGAATGAAACATTCCCTCGAGAAAGAACGTAAAATCGTCGCTTACGACCTTCTCAAGGTGAACTCGAAAATTTTCGCCAGCAAGATCGTAAACATGTAAGCTATATAATCCATTGAAGTATGAACGTATTTCGTATGAAAATATTAGCACGAATAAAGTTTAACCTTACACCAGTGTGAACATCGGCTTGCATCTTATCAAGCGGAAGTTTAAGAAACACATTCATGGTTTTATCAACGTATAGACTTTTGGTCAAAATACTTTTATTATACGAGAATTAATGTATTTGTACGGACATTAATATGAAGCATGTATATTTTGTAACTTTTAACAATTAGAGTGATTGCAGATAATATAACATTATAAGATAGTACTATCTGATAAAATTTTCAAAGATAAATTTTTAAATACGCAGTCCATAAATTCTTAATTTTCTGATCCCCAATTGTCAATTATACTTTCAAACCTCTACACCACTAATTCCCCGATTTCAAAATGTTTCAATACTCAAATTTAAATGTCCAAATTCTCAAATCCACGATCACAAATTTTTTGATTTCAAGATTCCCAAACTACCTAGTTCCCAAATTCTCAATTTTTGATTTCCCTAGACGCCACCCGCATAAACTCCCAATTCTCAAATTCCCAAGTATTCAACGTCTCAAACTCCCAAACCACTAAATCTCTAGTTTTCCAAACTCTTATGTCTTCAACTTTTCAAACTCCCCAATTTCGTGGTTCCATAATTTGTAAATATATTAGTTTCGAACTCCTTAAACACCTAAATCCCTAACTTTTCAAACTCTCAAATACTGAATTTCTAAATACCCTATTTCCTTTCAATAACACCTCTTGTCTTAAATGTTGAATCTCTATATTCACAAATTCTCAAGTATTCATTTTCTCAAACTTCCAAACTCTTAATTTCTAAATTTCCAAATTTTCATGTCTCTAACTTCTGAAACTCCCAAATTTCTAGATCCTTTAATTTATAAATATTTTAATCTCGAACTCCACAAACTCCCAAATCTCCAACTCTTCAAATTGAAAATTCCGAGAATATTGAATCTCTAAATTCCTAACTAATTCCTCATTTCTTAAATTTTTGATCTCAAAATTACCAAATTCTCAAGTCGCCAATTTCTCATCTACGAAATTCTGAAATTTCTAAATTCCCAAAACTGTCAGCTCTCCAACTCCTCCTTTCCCAAAGTCTGAATCTAAAAATTTCCAACCAATTCGTCAGCTCTCAAATTTTTAATCTCAACATTACCAAATTCTCAAGTCGCCAATTTCTCATCTACGAAATTCTGAAATTTTTAAATTCCCAAAACTGTCAGCTCTCCAACTCCTCCTTTCCCAAAGTCTGAATCTAAAAATTTCCAACCAATTCGTCAGCTCTCAAATTTTTAATCTCAACATTACCAAATTCTCAAGTCGCCAATTCATCATTTCCCAAATTCTGGATCTCGAAATTCTCGAATGCCCAATCTCCAACTCACCTTCTCTCAAATTCTGAATCTCGAAATTCCCAAATTTCCAACTGCACTCTACCGCATACCAATCTAACATGTTGTATCACAAAGCAGCGGTACTCATCCGCTTTATCTACCAGCGACAGCTACCCAACCTACTAAATTCCTATTGAGTCAAACTAACGGCAGCTGTAGTTTTGACGGTTGTGACGCTCGAACGTCATAAGAATAGTAACAGTGGCGAAGATTTGACCGATCCGAAAGTAGAGTTGTGTACGGGACTCGTTATCGGTTCGATTGTGTCCGGTTGTACGAACACTCGTATCAAGATGTGTCAACGTCACGGCCGGTGATGGTATTCCGGTCGGTGTTGGTAGCACTGCTAGGTCGATTAACCTGGCCCAGAAACTAAGCCGGAACTGCTCGAGGAATCAATGACCTTGGCACGAGTAATGCCAGGACATGCGATCGTTCGCAAGGAAGAAAGTTCCATTCGCATCTGTTGCGCTATGAAGCGGAATCAAAAATTCCACGCTCGCAGCTAGTCTTCTTCGTTCCCTCTCCTCCGAAATAAGAATAACGAGCCACAGGGGTGAATTATGGGAATCGGGACAGTGATCTCGAAGAAACGTGCATACCTCGTACTATGGCCGTTTTGCTTGATGCATTAATTTCGAATTTGTTGGGGAAGTTATTTGGCTACGAGCTTTCCGCGGAGAAAGCATCGCGATTTTTAGCTTAACAGTTATACAATTTTAAAGATGTTTGTATAAAGAGAGTGTTTAAAATTTTAATGTATTTGTTATGTAATAATTGCATTCTATATGTGATAAATTATAAACGTTTGTGGTCTGAGGTTTGAGGACTGTTTTAAGGTCCTCCTTAGGACTGTATTATAAATAGAATTATCCATATTGTAGATTACTTAATGAAATCATTAATGTAATTAGCACTGTAAGATGTAAAAATAGTCTTCACGTACAGTCTTCAAGTCTTGATACATTAAATTGTTTATAATTAACTAAATCTTTGTAGTGTCTGTTACATTATTTATAATTATTTGATAAATTTATTTAATAGTTAGATTTATTGACAAACGGCTTAATTCTATAGCTCTTCAAATTGAAGTGGTCCCATGATATGAAAAATATTTTTAAAAAATATATACAGTATGTTTACATTAATTTTATTTATGTGATATATAAATATTGATTTCTATGTCATTAAAGATAACGCACTTCACTGCGGGTCATGATAAGAATATGAACTCCGATAGTATAATAAATTTTTGTCGAAGGAACGGTAATAAGAATAGAAATAGTAGTTTTATTTATTCTTACACAAATTTCTGCAAATATATTTTCAATCATGTGTATAATATTTTTAGGTTTTTAATTATAAATAATATTCTGTGATGCTCTATATTTAAACTAATTCAAACTAATTGCTATTATGTAACAGTATAAAGTGAAAGATTTGTTTAAGAATTGTAAAAGTTCATAAAACTTAGGTAACAAAAGTTTCATATTATTTAAAATTTTATGAGAAACACATTATAATTGATACTAAATATAACTTTCCTTACACATTAATTTCATTATTTATTATAACATTTGTGAATAAAATGAGGTACATTAGATTAGATTTAAATTTAAATGTCAAAAAAGAGAATAATTTTACAATAATTTTATATTTAAAATAGTACGTTTTTGCCAACAGGTGGTGCTACTGTACGAATCACGTGGCGGTGGTTAAATATCGCAGTTGTGTACACCGCATGAAAGACACCGTTAAAAACTATCTGTTAAATCAATTAAATTGCAGTGAAATTGTTTTTGAAAACCTCATAATGAGTAAAATTTGTTGCATATGTTCAAAAACAGATTGTTCATATAAGTGTCCCACATGCAAAGTGTCCTAGTAGGTACTTTATAGGTTATATTTATAATTACAACATTGTCAGCAGCTAAGTTTGATTTATGACCACATTCATAAAACTCTTTTTAGACATTGAAATATTTATATAAAATATATGATACTTTATAATAAAATAAGTTCTATGTAGTACATATACAGAGAATGGTTTGGAATTCTGTTTAACATTTTTTAAATGACTTTTGTGTTAATATTCATAAACATTACTAAATATATGCTGTTTATGTATTAGTCATTTCATTAATATTCATATTGTTCATCTATTTTTTTGATGTAAATTTTACAATAAAGTCTTACCTTAATCATGTTCCACAGACTTATTTAATACATAACATTCATAAATATTTTTCATGTTTGTCAGTTGTTCGATAGGTTGCTACAAGGGGCACAAAGAAAGTAATTGTCAACCAGAGGATTGTAATCAAAGCAAAGTTGAAGATGATTCAGAGTGTATCACATATGAATTTCCTACAGAGGATACTGTTCCCATTGAGAAATTAGAACAATTGCGATACAGTGAAGATTTGAAAAATTGTTTAAAGAACCCTCATGTACGTGATATTATGCGTGCAATTTTGACAGACAAGAACCCAACAAAGGTCATTGCTTTAGCAATGACTGAACCCATATTTGTGGAAATGGCAGATGTGTGTTTAAAAGTTGTAGAACCTCCAGTTGATGATCAACCATGTTGATGTATATAGAACTGTGTAATGGTAGACCAAAGTTGGATTATTGTTATATACTTTAATGGTATTGCGAATGGGATGCTGTTAAACTAGGTACATAAATTATAAACAATATATTTTATAGTATTATATTATGATATCAATTTTAAGGCTACTATAGGGAGATACTGAATGAAAATACATTTTGGATAATGTTTTTTATCAAACATTTATTAAAAAATCGAATTCATTTTTGTGATTATTAAGTCTGAAAGCACATAGTGGTACACCAATGATAATTTGACATTTGAACACATACATGTGCAGATAGGTAATGAACACTGTTTTTAAAATTTGTTTACAAAAATTTGTAAGGTAGTTAAAGCATTGAGTCTTTTGAATGGCAAATTGAAATGTAATTTTCAAGATCTGTTGGCATTTCTGTCCCATGTAGCTCCTTTTGAAGGGAATGGTACCTTTTTCTAACATGAAATGCTGCCATTTTTGGTTGTCTTTCCCTTGTGAATATACCCTTCTTGTTTCCACCCACTCTTATGAATGCTATGAAATTATCTATGAAGTTATTGCCATTTGTTTCTAATTTCAAATTGTTTTCAATACTTACTTTGAGCTGTTCTAAAATCTGCAAAATTCCAAATAAATTCTCCAATGAAAAAACCTTCGGTTCTTAATTGGTCAAATGCTTCAAAATGCCTGGAGAAAACTTCTTTCTGATATTCTTCACTCCATACATACTCAGGTAACTTAAAAGTTATAATAATATTTCTTTTTAAATCATTGTTTTATGTCAGTATTTATTAATTAGAAAGGTACTATTAGTAAGTACTAAACAAATTGAAATATTTCAGGTTTAATTATCTAGTAGAAAAATAATCTGAGATTCATCATACATTTGAAAAATTGCGTTTAAAAAAATCGCGAGCTATTAGAAGAAAAACATTATTGATTCTATTTATGTTTAAAACATTGTAATTATCAAACAACTTACTTCATGTAATCCAGGCATAGTATCAGCACCATACTCGGACATAAGTACAGGCTTATTATATTTTTTGTGCCATGCTTGAGCTTCTCCTATAACTCGGTTTGTTATGGTGTCGAGTCTGCCCGGGTTATTGTACCAGGCATTATAGCGATTAAAGCTAATCACGTCAAGGTATTCGCCGGCTTTATCCTCCTACAAATGAATTGTACTGTATCTATATTGTAATGCGTGTACAGCTTGTTGTAGTTATAATACATTAATTGTATCGGATGCTTCACGTAATATTAATTTCTATAAATATTGTTTATTTCATTTTCGATGATGTAAACTTAAATAAAAGTAACCTGAACTGATCGTGCCATAGCAATGGTAACCGGCCTGGTAGGATCCAATTTCTTAGTGTGATGAGCCACCTGTTTAAAATATTCTCCAGCTTCTGGTAACTGCGTCCTGGGCTCGTTTGCTATTGACCACATGATCACCGAAGGACGATTCTTGTCTCTCCTTATAAGTTCAGATAACGAGTCCTTGTGACGCGAAAGGAGAATCGGCGTGAAGTTCTCTGTGTCCACGGATGGGCACTCGTCAATAATGAGGAAGCCTAACCTTTGAAGAAACGGACAAAGTAACTCTTTATACTAAACGATGATCCTTGTTATCGGATATGCAGGGTGTTCAAATAAAACCGTTCAATATTTGTATGGTACACATGACACACTACCAAGCGTGCAAACGCGACATAAGGGCAAAAAGGGCTCAGTAAATGTAGATCGGAAGATGGACCGAACATGTGAACATTTTTGTATGTCAGCATCATGATTAATTTTACTTCTGTCATCACATGCAATGTTCATTTCGGTGGTTATAAACTGTGCTTTGAATGACCTCATTCAATTTCTATACATGCTTCATGACAGAAGATTTCATCGGTAATAAGTCGCTTGTCATCAACCAGTAATTATGGATCTATTTAATACTACGCAGTTACCGTGCTGAAAATGTCGGCGTGTTACTTTAACGAAGAAATGACAGATATGCATTTTATGAATTATCATGCTGATGGAAGTGTTTAAGCTATACAACGTCTTTACATGAAAGAGTTCCCTAGTGGAAGAGTTCCTTACACGCTGTTACATACAGACATAAATATGTATGGGCGCATTTTATCTGTTAATCGCATTTTAAGGATTGTAGACGAAAATTCTGGAGGCAACGTAAGAAGAATATTCGATGTCGTAGAAATCTGCACCACTCTTGTCTGGAGAACGCTTCGTGAGCAGATATCCTGACAATACCATATCCAACAAGTGCAAACACTCGCTTTACTGGACTACCAAACCAGAATAAAATTTGTACAATGGCCACTCGTTAAACGTGTTTCGAATCCGAATTCCGTGTCTCGTATTTCGTTTATTGACGAAGCTGCATTCACCCGATATGGAATTTCAAATTTCCATAATGATCACGTTCAGACTGAATGTATAAATAAGTTGGGATTGTTTGATTGCGCTTATGGGGTGCATACTAACGAACGAAAATTTGCTACAGATTCAATACAAGTATCTTGTGCAACTTGGAGTGGCTCAAACTACAATTGTCATTTGTTTGCATACGATGTGCATGCAGAAAGGAAAATAATCTAACGTGCTTGGTAGTGTACCAAACATGACAAGTGTTGCAGATAATATGGGAAGCGCAGTGATACTGGAAGTACTATAATTTTCAAAGTATTGCGACCAGCTTCCAGTAAATGAAACTGATGGATTCGACTGTTTGCCAGGACCTTACCGATCAGCCACGTCGAGAACTTCCTCGCTGTAGGGATAGTGGCTAGTCCTGTAGGAATTTGCGCCGATCCATTGCAACAATTCGTGGTCCCTGGCCACGGTAACCAAGTCCAGGCCGCGTCCTCTTATGATCGAGTCCTCGTGCCTGCCGAATCCTCTCAGATACAGAGGTTTATCATTAAGTAACAAGCTGGTGTTCGTCCAAGTCAACGTTCTGATACCAATGGGCAGCCTGTAGATGTCTACCCCACTGTCGTTCAGCACTGTCAATGTGACCTAACATCGAAATTCTGTTACTCAAAACAAATCCGTGTTATGTAAGGTGAATATTTGACACTAAAGGTCAGTTCGATATATTCGCATGAAACACGCGTTCGAAGAAAGTAATGTTGTACCTCTAAGGTGTACAGATATCCAGGATCGGTGGACATACCCCTGGCCCACCACAGTTTAGCGTCCGGCACCTTCAGCGTGCCGGAGAATCCGTAAATCGGCTCCTTCACGGCTAAAGTCCCTTCAGCATCGAGCAAACTCACTCTGCAGATAGGAATTTCGTGTTCGTGTAAGCCGGCCGCTTCAACGGTGTATTTTACGATACCAACATCACCGACCACACCTGTCTTCACTGTAATGTCCTCGATGTAGATCCGCGGTTTAGTGTGCAACAGAACGGGCCTGCAATTCAACGATCGGTATCTAACATCGCGTTGTCGATGGAAAGCGCGAATCCTACTTTCGTTTCAGTGTAGGTAAATAAATTGTGATGCATCGGTAGCGGGACTTTGTTTGTCGCGTATTAACTGTGATCTCATCGTCGTCGCGGATGTTTTTATCGGTTAACGACATGGATTTTTCGAAAGTTGCACAGATGGGTCAGCGAGTTCATGATGCGCTGTATGTTCTGTTTGGTTAACATGTTAATTACCGAGGAAGCCGTTGGTGATTCACTTCAGAAATTTAAGTTAACCGGTGGAACGGCTCGTGCATGTACACGAGGCAAGTCATTCATTGAAATTAGAGACTTGTTAAATTTGTCCATCAATCAAACCTTTGTATTCAAGGATTCTATCGTATACTGTAGCTATTAATATTGTTTAATTATTACAAGCACATAAAGTTTATTGTTAATCTGAACTGTGACCTTGTGCATTAAATCTGTGTATTGATAACGTAAATTATTAAACATGTCCAGCGAAGTTCTGTCAATATACACTAGACTATAATAAAATAACTTCATTGCTCATTAATAACTACGCATATGTTTTATATTCAAGGCTATTTCACCTCAATGAAGACTTTGATCAATCCGAAGAAGGGTGAAAAAGCGTTGAACTTCTATCCCGTTAACAATGTATAACAACATAGCAAGTCAATAATTAATTTTGTAAGTGAAACTCACCTGTGTATACCAGCGTAGTTAAAGAAATCGAAAGTATAGGTTTGCATATGTACCGTTCCATTATCCACGGCAGTTTCAACAATTTTACCCTGTGGGATGCTCGTTTGTAGCAATGTATTATCCACAGCGACAGTTATGCTATTTTTACCGCCGTAAACCAAATACGAGGACACCTCGGCCTCGAATGGAAGGTGGCCCATTTCGTGATTGGTTACCAATCCCCCGTTTATCCACTGGCACACAAAAGAAAGAAACGTGAATTCAGTTTTTAACTGTGATTGGAGTGGATAGCAACTATGAATTGATTGTTCTATGAATGTGACAGTCGTTCGCTGGATAATTTTAACGAAAGAAAGAAGAAAATAGAGGCTCACCACTTGCGCTAGGTAATTGACGGATCCAAATCTAACGAAGACTCTTTGATCTCGCCAAGAAGATGGGGCGAAAAACGTTCGCTGGTACCAAACAGCCCCAACGTGGTCCCTGAGATTTCTCGAGGTCGTTATATCATTGTACGACGAAGGCACAGGCATTTTTATCACTTTTCCTACCTACATGAAGCGGTACATCTACATAAATGAATCCTCGTTGATAATCCGTAACTTGCACGCTTGGTATCAAGTTGGGGCAAATACATCTACGGTTTTTATCATTCACTCTACAATTACTAGTGTTTGCTGGTGCGGTCATGAGGAATTCTAGTGTTATCGAGGAAGATAATGATGATTAAATGGGAGGAGGTCTAGCAATCGTTGGTTTTGAGGGATTTCGAAGATTTAGGGATTATAGGGTGATTGTTGGAGATGGTAAGGAGATACAGGGATTAGAGGGATGGTCGATGATTAAGGAGATATAGGGATTTGGAGAACTAAGAACTTGAGGATTTAGGTATTTGGGGACATCGGCATTTGAGAGTATATGAATGAGGGAAGCAGGAATTTGGAAGAAGCGAGATTTGGAGATCGAAAAAGAGTAACTAGGAATTTGAGGACGTAAGAAACTAGAAATTTCGTGTATCTAGGACTATAGTGGAAGAAATTTGAGGACCTACAGGTTTGAGGACATAGTATTTTTAAAACATAGGTATCTGAGGACGCTGGTATTCAGCTGTCTAGGGATATGAGGACGTAGGTATTTGGAGATGTAGAAATTTGAAGACATACATTTGAGAATTTAGAGACTTGGGGACATAAAAATTTGGGGATATTGGAATTCTAAAATATAGGCATTTGAAGACACAGAA
Source organism: Coelioxys conoideus (assembly GCA_947623535.1). Lineage (NCBI taxonomy): Eukaryota > Metazoa > Arthropoda > Insecta > Hymenoptera > Megachilidae > Coelioxys > Coelioxys conoideus. Next base: position 9,676,714 of record OX392451.1, on the reverse strand, counting down.
ATTTTTGAATCTAGGAACTTTAGGACCAAGGAAATTAGGGGCGTAACTATTTCGAGAGCTTCAGATTTGTATATTTTAGGATTTGTGTATATTCTGTTTTGAGAATGTAGAAATAGAGGAATCAGGGGATTTGGGGACCTAGAAATTAAATACATGTTACCTGTTAAATAAAATATTACTACATTACTTGAAATTTATTTCACAATTAAAATTTGAACAGTTGAAACTAAGAAAAACTGCAGTTATTTTTGCAGTAACCTAATATTTATATCCACATTACACAAAATCTCGTGCGTTTGTGTAAGAAAACTTTGGAGGACTTCCAATTTGTAATAAATTAATTATTATTTAAATATGTAATGTTAAGTTCCAATTGGCACTCCCAAGTTATGATTCTAAATTAATATAATTTTGGATGAAATATTTTAAAAACTAATTAGTATCGAGTGTGTAAGTTATTTCAAATTTTATTAGGATACCTTCGATAATTCGTTGGAATACCATCCTTCTTTATAACCTTTCAATGTATCCTCCGATGGTGAAACTACGAAGTCCCACATGCCATCGAGAGATTTCACCTACAAAGAATAATAATTTACTGCAAAGTTGTATTGGAATATTATTATGTTGGACTGTTGTACACTAGATTCTCGTTACATTGTCACTTTTACATGCTTACTAGTGACACCCTTTGTGATTATTATGCTTATGAGGATTTATGGTGCTTGTAGCAATACCTAACGCCCCATTATTTTATTTTAAAATTATGAAATTGAGATCTTCATGTATTCAATGTTACAAATTTGTTCGTTTTTAGATTCAGAAATTAGAAAATACGCAAATTCCCATGTTCTCAGGTTCACAAATTTGAGAACTTCTTATTTTTATGTTCATGAGGAGTTAAATATAAAAAATTGCAATCTTACAATTTTACAAACTCAAAAATTTACAACGTTGTAAAGTTACAAGGTCGTAAAGCCGCAAGGTCACCATGTTAGAATGTCGTAGTGTTATAATGTTTAAAAATTGCAAAGTTATTAATTTACAAAGTCGCATAGTTCCACAGTCATAAACTCACGAAGTAACACAATCACTAAGTCACAAAGTTTCAAATTTTCAAACATACTTTCCAAAAAGACTGCTTTAATATTAAAAAATACAATTTCTTTCTGAATTCAATATATTAACAAATTACAATAATTTTCCGTCCCTACAATTCCGTCAGCGGCAATATAACGAGAGCGTGCTGCAGTCGAAGGAAAAATAGGAACACTGTACGTGATCAGTTCCTACATAAGTGCAGTTTGAAATAAAACGCATTTTGTCAACAGTAAAATGTAAAAGCGGAGAAATGATTACCTCTCGTGATTCGCTTTCTCGCGGATAAAGCATACCAGGAAGTGGCGATGGTGCAGGAAGATCTTCTTCGCGAGGTAAAGGCGAATATTCAATCGAAGTTTCAGGATATGTGATTTCGGGACCCGATTCTCCCGCCATTACTGCGCCAATTAGAAGGAAACTTAAACGCCACATTTTTCCGGTTTTTCTAAAAGACAAAAATGAATGTTCATAGAACTTTTCAAACGATATGCCATTTCTTCGTATGAGAAAATTTTCTAAAAAGCAATCTGTAAAACGTTTTACCTTTTGAATATACACAATATGTTTACAAAACCTTCAACAAATTTTTTATATTGTTATCGAAGATTTATTAAACATTTAGATATAGTAAGATTTATAATTTTGTTTAACACAGAGCACCTCTCGATACGCTTTTTTGTGAAATTAACTACTGCGATAATTATGTTCTATACAGGGTGTCCCAAAAGTGTTGAAGGAGCCGGAAGTGGGAGGTAGGTGGGGTCATTCTGAACAACTTTTTCATTTACAAAAATGTCGTATGGGGCTTCATTTTTAAATTATTAACGAAAAACACCGACCAATCAGAACGCGATAATCGCGCGCCACGCGATTCGATCGCGGCCACCGCCAATTATAACTCGGGTCTACACTTCTGCCGCCGAGCGCGCGCGATTCTCGCGCTCTGATTGGTCGGTGTTTTTCGTTAATAATTTAAAAATGAAGCCCCATACAACATTTTTGCAAATGAAAAAGTTGTTCAGAATGACCCCACCTACCTCCCATTTCCGGCTCCTTCAACACTTTTGGGACACCCTGTATAATTAATCTGCGACGTAACATCGTTTATTTATAAATTATACTTCTTCGTATTTAATCAGGAATGGAACAGCGAGTAAATTATTTAAGTTTATTTTATTGCATCAACAAAAATCGAATCCTTGAAATAATCATTGAAATCGGAGACACAGTGGCTGCGATCTGAGATATAATTTCAGCCATTTTGATTAGAAATTCTTGTATCAATTCATCCGACAAGATTGCTCGCTCGTTACTCGGATAATGAGCATTCTTTAGAATGTCAAGTCAAATGCTACGTTATCGTTTCTGTAACTGATAATGTGGTATCTAATGTACGCAATTGGAATTTGTAAACAATTAGGAAAACAATATACAGACGTTATGCTGAATGTAGATTGTAACACTCTATTACTGTTAGCGTAGTTATGTTAACATAGATATCTTAACAATAGGTCATGGTTAATGTGTTTATAAGTAGTAATTTATAAGTGTCTATAAGTATCTATATGTATTTAGAAATGTTCATGAAGTATTTACAAAGCGTTTATATGCGTGTAATTGTTCATAAGTTTATCATTTATGATACATTCCAATTTTATTTACTTCATCTGCATGTTGAATGTATTTAAATGACGAAGAAATGCAACATAAATGAAATTTAATTATTTCTATAACAAAATTTTTGTTCATACTTCTTTATAAATATGTACTTTAAAGAATATGAACGTGAAACAAGAGTTTATTTGTTCCTTGTAAAAGGGTTTCATATATTTAAAGTTTTAATCGAACTAACCACTAATTCATTCACTGATTTTGTAATTGAAAATTAAAGTTTACTTTTTAATTCTTATTAAGAGATTAAAGGTGAAAAATCAGTTTTGATCGAGAATTTTAACAAACGATTAATGTTAAATCGTTATTTAAAGTTTCTTAACAAGAACAAAAATTCTTAAGTTTTGAAGTTACATATGAATAAATTTTGTTTTACATGTTTGACTTGTTTTTTTCATTTAGCTTCACCCCCTCTTTATACCTCCATTTCTGAAATACCCTGTACGCTGTGAGTTTTAATCGAGGACTTCCATCAGTGATTAATATCCATTTTTTAATTAAAACTTCTGATCAAGTATAAAATTCTTCATTTTTAAAGCTATACATGAAAAAACTGTATTTTTGACCTAATTTTTCATTCAACTACCCTCTTTTTGTAACTTCATTTTTGAAACGCCCTTATACTCTGACTTTTAATCGGAGACTTTAATCAACGATTAATGTTAATTGAGGCTTTCAATCAAGAATAAAAACTCTTGACGTTTAAAGTCACGTATGAAGAAATTTTATTCAACTTCTTTTGCTTGTCTTTTCATTTAGATTCACCCTCTTTTTGTATCACCATTTAGAAAAGTATGTACACTAGTGGAATTAATTCTGGACACTTCTATGCTAAATTTATACCATAATATTTTTATTGTAAGCTATAATGTTTATAGTTACGCCCCAAAATTAGAAAACATTGATTAGAATATAAAATATAAACAATTATATATTAAACAATTTGATTAAGTGCGAAATTTAAGGAAAGATTTGAAAGTGTCCAGAATTAATTCAACTAGTGTATGTACGGTGACAAAGATGTTTTTTTTTTTAAATGTTATGATTTAATTTAATTCAATACATTTGTAATTTTCAATTACAATGCACAGTTTTCGTGACTGATTATCTTCATAGATATTTAATACTATCAGATTTTGAAATTGGTAAAATACCTAGTTGATGTTTTTACATGTAATAATGTAACAAGTAAGTAAGCTAGAAAATTTAGAAATATAAACACCAGTTGCTGTTTAGAGCTACAAAGAATGCACGTGTTTCCAAATACTCAAACTTTAAAGCTCTTTCATCGCATGCCACGAAACTGCTAACCAGTTGGACTTTGTACATTTTTTCGACTGTGTGCTGTAAACCTTACTGGTTCCTCATTAACTTAATTTCTTTTGTATTTCTTTATTGTAGCTCACTTTTCTGAATTCCTACATTTCTAAATTATCAAGGTTCAAATTATCAAAATCCAAAAATTGTTCGATTAAAAGGTCACCAAATTTCTGAATTTCCAAGTTTGTAAATTGTCAGATATACAGATTGCTATACTCCAAATTTTACAAATCCCCAGATTCTTAAATTTTCCTGAACAACATGTTTATGTTGTCATGTTCTTGTTATGTTTTTAAAAATTTGACAATATGCAGAATGACAATGGTTGGTCGAGTTAATGCAAACAGAGGTATGTGTGTCCCATAGGGTGTCGTTCATAGCAATATCGGCTTCCTGGCACGGTGCCCTCCTACGAGAGCAGACTTCCCTTCCCAAAGCATCAAATCGTTTCCTCGTACACAGTGTCGTCGCTGTCCTTAATTCTTCGAATAGATACTGAGAGAATGTAACAATTGATGCCGTCTATAGTGATGGGAACGATATGCTCGCGAATAGTGTCGAACCGTCCCATAAAAAAACTACGGACCCTTTAATTGGTATCCCGAAATGGTTAACCCTTTGTGATCTTTTTTACACTTTCTGTTAACAAGTATCAACTGCAAATTCTCTGAATTTCTAATTCGACGACCTAAGTACGTAAATATTGAACTATCAACTAACGTAGACAATTGTTCTTTGTCTCAAACAAATATGATAGATATTTCGACAAAGGCACGGTAACAAAGCGAGAAAACCAAAAATCATTTTGACTGGTTGATAGTTTTAATATTAAAAAAACAACATTAGGTATTAATAACAGTGAAATAACAATTTCTACAAAATTCATCAAGCTTCAGAAATCAGGGAATTTTCGCTTTCTTTTAATAACGAAGTTTCGTATTTTTGTAACTTGTCTCTCTTAGTTGAAGTATAACGATATTTGCAATTTGAATTTCGCGCCATGGATTGTACTGAAAATTGATAGGACAATAAAAAACTGTACCGTTATTTCGAGACTCTGAAGGAAACACGTGTCGGGCGAAAATTATTCGAGACGTGTTCGACTTACATTTTCTGTGCACCTCTTTAAAGATATCGATTTCTAATCGACGAATTTCATGATCGATTAAAACGATTCCTATTATTCTTTCAATGAAATTTGTACGAAGCGTTCCTTCTTTAAACGAACTGTGGAGAATCTGTTTTAAGGCAAAAAGTAAAATTTCCATTTCAATTATTATTGAAGTCTTTATTGAAATATTTTTTTCTAATTTGAAAATAAAAAGATATTCTTAATTGTCCACTCTATTTAAACAATTTAATTATAATTTTTTAAGGAAAATTATAAAATTTTCAATTCATTCATCAGTCTTCATTGATATATTAAAAAAATTATTTCCAATTTATAAATTAAATAATATCTTTAAATTTCCACTCCGTTAAACAGTTTTTTAATCTTTATAATCTATCTAAGACATGCAAAATTCAAAATTCTAAAATTTAGAAACTTTTCAATTTTCAGATAAAATTTCAAAGTTTTATATTTCTAGTACTTAAAAATTCAGAAATTGTGAAGTCTTAAGATTTCAAAATTCTGAAATTGCAAAATACCAAAATTTACAATTAAAAAGTTCCACAGTTTCAAACTTCTAATACTTAAAAATTCTAAAGTCGTAAAATTAAATAATTTGAAACAGTTTCAGAGTGCAGTAATCTCGAAAGTCAAAAGATTATTCAATTGATTTTCTCTTGCTTGTGATTCCTAAATAAGATATCTTTTATTTGATATGTTATTCTAGGCGAATATTGACAGATCAATCATGTTCAAATGTTTGTGTCATTTATTATCTAATCACGATTGGTATATTTATTATGCTTATAGAATTCGAAGAAAGCGATCGTAACTACGTTTGTATGAAAATTGCAGCGTTTGTGTAATTCTGAATTATCACTGTTCATCGATCGTCGCAAATGTATACTTAACCTAATTTTTTCCAACATTACTCATACGCAATCTGTAATCGGAGATTATTATTTTCATTATTTTTCAACATCTTACTTGATGACCAAATTAAAATTTGTTTGATGAAGTTTGATAATTGATAAATTATCGCTTCAAATGTGACTGTTGCAAATTTTGTATACTTCGTTAATGTAATTTTGTGTGGAATAATAAAAGTGTTAATAAATTGTTGCTTAAAAATTGATTATTACAAATTGTCAATACCTTTTGATGTATGCGACGAATAACACGTGATTTTTAAATTTCTACGCTCGATATTTGTCAATTTACAAATTTTAAAATCTCACTTTTGAACTTGACAATTGATCATTCTGAAAATGACTAAATATACAAACTTCTACGTTGATTAAACTTAACAACTTCCCATTTTGAAAATCTATAAACGCTGATCATTTCGATTATTAACAAATACACTTTGATTAAAAGCAATAAAATAATTGACTTGAGCACAAAAAAGTTACGGTACATCAAAACGTATGATTGTTTGCTTTCAACACCTGTATTATTTCAATAAATACAATCCACATTCAAATTTTGACGTCGACCAAAATTCAAACCGAAATTTCCAAACGACTTCGAATGTCTTAACACTAGATATGTCAACATTAAATGCATGCTTACTTTAGAATTGAAAATGAAGTAGAAAAATGAATAAACAAATATGGCAGCATCATCTAACATATGCAACCATTCATTAGCTCAATAAAACATGACAGATATTTTGAAACAGATCGGCAACAACATTTTATGACATAAATTGTCAACCCCGAAACCAGTCATTCTGACTGGTTGGTAGTTCTAGTGTTAATCATCACATATGAAAGCAATTACCTCGCAAACAAAATCGTTTCAAATATCTAATTCTTCCTAAAACGAATCCATTAATTTTCAACCTTATCGTTCGGCTTTCGTTAGGAACAAAAAAGATGTGTGCCAAGGTCCCTATTGACCCACTCAAAGCAATCATCGATCACTGTAGCTCACCAAATCCTCGACAAACTGCGTTTCCCACAAAAATTCCACCGACGAAACACGGCAGGAAGAAAACAACAACCGAATCCTGTTAATCCGCGTTGTCGTCGCGCCGAAATTCGAAGAAAGACTGGCACGTGTCGGCTAACACAGCGAGTTTTATTCTCGCTCGAACGCTACTTGCATTTCGCTCCAAAAAAAAAAACCCGACGAGGAAAACACTCGAGCGGGTGTCTGGAGGTCGAAAAGATTCCCCGAAACCGAGGACAAGATTCACTCACCTCTGCGGAGCCTCAAATCGGTCGAATTAATCGATAAGGTTGTCGCATCACAGTCGACCGGCAAATCGACAGGTTACGTCGCAGATAGAGTTCAAGGCTCGGGAAGAGGAAGAGTTACGGCGGTTTTCAACGTTTCCGGTCGCGGTCAACGCAACATCGTCGGAACTTGGCACGTTCTCTCCTGTCGAGATCTTACTCCCCACTAGAACAGAGAATCGGTTCTACCTATCTCATCCGACTGCACTGCGCCTCAACCGACTGGCCTGCTCTTATACGAGTATACCGGGTGACCCCGTTGCATCGCTGGATATCGCCAACAGACTGGATCCTACAGACACGCACGCCCGTCATTTTAACGCCGATTCACGGAATCCTTTTTAACACCGGATTTATGGAACCGTCAAAGTGATGGATCATACTCATTTTCATGTATAAAAATTATTCAGAAGCTTTTGTCAAAGTGTATGTTAACCTTTGTAGAAAAAATTCATTGTATAAGCCAGTTTACTTTCGTGTGACTTACTTAGTTTCAATTCAGGTCCGGTCATTGTCACGTGGACAGACAGGGTCCTTTTTAAACAGTTAGCTGTGTATGACGGGTATACTCGTCATGGAATAATGGCAGGATTTTGTGTCATGTCGAGTATACTCCTAAATCACAGCTAACTGGTTAACCAAATGAGTCAATATTAATAATAAAATTGTCTATTTTATAAAATAGACTCGCCTTTCCGATCCAATATTTTAACAGCCAGACTTATTCTGTGATTAACAAATATACACACAAAAGGGAGCGCCACAGTTAACTGGTTAACACCGGATTTACAGGAACCGTCAAAATAACGAATCATACTCATTTTCAATTATGAAAATTACTCAGAAGCTTTTGTCAAAGTGTATGTTAACCTTCGTAGAGAAAAGAAATCATTGTATAAGCCAGTTTACTTACGTATGACTTACTTAGTTTCAATTCAGGTTCGGTCATTGTAACGTGAACAGACAGGATCCTCATTAACACCGGATTTACAGGAACTGTCAAAATAACGGATCACACACATTTTCATTTATAAAAATTATTCAGAAGCTTTTGTCAAAGTGTATGTTAATCTTCGCCGAGATAAAAAATCATTGTATAAGCCAATTTACGTATTACTTATTTAGTTTCAATTCAGATCCAGTCATTATAACGCGGACAGACTGGGTTCACTTTAACACCAAATTTACAGGAACCGCCAAAGTGACGGATCATACTTATTTACAATTATGAAAATTACTCAGAAGCTTTTGTCAAAGTGTATGTTAATCTTCACCGAGAGAAAAAATCATTATACAAGCCAGTTTACGTATGACTTATTTAGTTTCAATTCAGATCCAGCCATTGTAACGCGGACAGACAGGGTTCACTTTAACACCAAATTTACAGGAACCGCCAAAATGACGGATCATACTTATTTACAATTATGAAAATTATTCAGAAGCTTTTGTCAAAGTGCATGTTAACCTTCGTCGAGATAAAGAATCATTGTATTAGTTGGTGCATATGAAATGTCGGATTTTCTGTACACGTGAACCTTTATCACCAAGTTTTCCTTATGCTTTCGTTTTTCGCATAACCTCTTTCATAGTCGTACTGTCCATTGTCACAGTCACATTTCAACAAAGAAGATTTTTTTAAAAGTGTTTCCTTTTGTTATTTGTTTTGTATTTTGTGCCGATATGAATTCAACCGGTATTCGTGTCATTTTTTCATAAGAGTATTTTGGCAATAACGCTGCAAGAGCAACCGGCAATATAAACCAAGCATTCAAGGAAAATACTGTCAGCGAACAATATGTGCGGTTGGTTTGAGAAGTGCATAAAAAAATTGCAAATTATACACCCGTCACTCATTAATCGCCATGATCCAATACTTCTCCGTGACAACGCTTGGCCGTTGCACAAAATGATCGCGAAATTAAATGAGTTGAAGTGTAAAATTCGTCAATACCCAGGTTATTTATCAGGTACTTCGACAACCGACTTTCATTATTTTTTAAACATTTAGAACTGTCTCAACGAGCTAAACGCTATGAAAATGAAGAGAGTCTGAAAAATTCAATATCAGAGTTTATTGATTCCAAAGATCAGAATTTCCTTAATACAGTCATTTATGCATTACAATCTCGTTGGGAAAAGTATACACAAGCAAATGGATCATATTTTGATTAAATAAGCGGCTTTTGAAAAAAGATATGCTGTTTTATATATTCACTTAATAATCCCACATTTCATATGCACCAACCTAATAAGCCAGTTTACGTATGACTTATTTAGTTTCAATTCAGGTTCGGTTTAAATGTGTAAGTAATCTTAAAAGTCTATAAATTTAGGGTTAACTTACGGCTATTCTGGGCAATTAATATTTAACGTCCACATTTTTTTGGAATTTGTTATTGAATTTTTGGATTTGAAAATTTGGAGACTTGAGAGTTTCTACCCTTTGCACTTCGAGCCATCCAGAAGTGACCTATCAGAACTTAAAAATTTGATTATTTGAAAATGATAGAATTTCAGGTTGTGAAAATTTAGAGAATTTTTAAATTTAAGAGTATGAGCATTTGGAAATTAGTAAAACTGGATACTTTGAAATCTGAGAATTTTAAAATTTGGAATTTTGACGCTATTGATTGGGCAGTTTGGGAATTTGGGTGATTTGGTATTTTGAGAGTTGCTTACTTGAGAATGTGAGAATTTTGAAATTAGCAATTCGAAAACTTGAGCATTTAAAAATTTCAGAACTTGAAATATTGAGAAGTTGAAAACTTTTGAAAGTTTTTTTTTTCGAAAGAAAAATTTGCCTAGTTTTCTACTTAAAGTATGAAACTTGGAGGCTTGGAAACATGAAAACTTGAAAATGTGATTTAGAAAATTATATTCAATATTGCCAAAATTTCCATAGAGCAATATGTATTGATCGTTTTCTATTTGTTACCGTTCCCCGGTTGGAGCTTGCAACACTATAAGGCTTCACTTGAATAGTGACACATACCGCACTCGCATACACTGTCATTAATAAGTTCTAATAATCGAGAAAAAGTAAAACCAATTTTCACGTAAATTCATTTCTAGTATTACCGTACGTCTCTTTTTTCAATGAGTTCACACGTATTCGCAACTGGTTAGAAGACTCCTCAGTCTGCAATGAAACAACACTATCAATCACATTTTTCCTTTAGGTATCGAAACATTAAAAACATTTACAGCTAACGAACCAATCTTTATGTAACTAAATGAGCACAAAAATGAGGCACATCACAGCTTTGTCTCCATTACTTACTTATCAGTTTGACATACTTTGTCATGAATGTAATCAGTTAAAAATTGCGGTATATACAGGGTGTCTCAAACTTCATTGACGTATTCTATTTATACAAACAAAGAATGAATGTTACATCAACTTAAAGTTTCACTTTATCAAAATGTTATACCAAAAATATCAAAAGACAACGGTCTGCTCTGTTCGATATCACAATTTTGTATAATTTTACTCGAATATTTCATAAATAAAAATAAAGAAAATTGTTTATACAAACATGGACGCTCGAACTCGACATTAAAAGTTATTAAACAAATGTATTATTGTATTGCAGGAAAGATGATATTTCTCATAGCCTTTCGCGAAATCATATAAGTGCCAATATAACATTTTTTCATCATTTTTATTTATAGAATACGCTGGCAAAGTTTCACGAACAAAGCTGGGGTACATTTTGTACCCATAAAGTATTTAAAGGTTTATGCTAATTATGTGATTATGATAGTAAATATAAATTTTACAAAATTGGAACACCCTGTACATACTTTCAAATTATTTCGGTTTTGCTCAAGACTGACAATTAACTTTGTTTCAAGATTAATATATGCTTTATGAACTTTTAGTAAGGTATTTAAAACTCTATGATATTATAGCAACCTATTTTTGCGTATGTACAGTCGTGGACAAAATTAAGTGGACAGGTATCATAAATAACAAAAGGTTAATTTAATTTAACTAACAATGCCTATAAATCAAAACTTTATTGCACAATTATATACATTAAATAAATGTTTTTTCAAGTCTACAAAAGCATTTCACGTTCTACATTTAAAATTTATTTAAAACATTGTAACAAAACAAAACATTTTTTACATTTCTGCAATGTCCACTTAATTTTGTCCATGACTGTATATGTCGATAAAGTTTAATGGCAAAAAATTGGGACACCTTGCATATATTCGTGTATAATCACACATGCTATTATTTTCTAGAGTTTAAATTCTAGACTTCTAATCAATACTGCAAACTTACGAAACTATGTATTGCGAAAAAATAATTATAACCGATGTTGTTGTATGTTTACCGGGTCACGAAGTATAGCGAATCTGAAACGCCAAGAGGTTATCAGTTACGCTGTTCTTCCGCAATGATTATGTTTTCCTTGCTCGTAAGTAGATGCGGAAGAAGTCGGCCATTTTCTGGTGCGATAACACTCAGGTGAAACACTGTTAAAAAAACACTGGGAACGAATGCTTGATCGACGATTCGATTCAACTTTTCTTTTTATACGTGATTGAGTTAGTTTAGATCTGTGTGATTCACAGTTTGAAATTTTTTAACCTTACATCAAAAATGATTTTTCATTTTGAATGGATTCAAAAGTTTTTACGTCTCAAAATTTCCTAAAACTCTTCGATCCCGAAGTTTGAATATTCTAAAATTCATAAGTCTCAAAGTTTCAACATTCTGAAAGTCTCAAATATTCGAAGTCCTGAAAGTCCCAATGCTGCATAAAGTTCCAAATAGCTAAAAAATTAGTCTCAAAATTAATTTCGAAACAATTTTCCACCAGAAGCCACATACGGACGATTCTCTTTACACAATGAAGAAGCCTTCGCATCCTAACTATACTTTAAGGAACATGTTTTAAATGATTACCAAGCGTGGAACGCAGTGTTTCAGCCACCTCAATTAATTTTAATTACCTACTTGAGATTCGTGCGGCACCAATGTGCACCTTTGTTTCGACAACATGAAAACGAAACACCTAGGGTGAGCCTACTAGGAGATTAGTTGACTTTATCTAAATCTTAAATTAGTATTCCATGTAAATAGGGTTTAGTTCGTTGACATTCGTGAGCATGGGTGTAGCTAGAGGGAGACAGGGAGGGGCACCTGGTCCCTTTGGGGAATAAAAATTCACCTTTGTCTCGATTCCAGGTAAAGAAATTGCATTTGGAAAGAAATTAAAAAGGAAATTACATTGCAACTGGTGACAATGATTAATTAATGTTTACAGTAAGTGTAATTGATATTTGTGATGAGTATAAGTATAATTAATATTTATAGTGAGCATAATAACAGTAGATACAATTATTATTTACAGTAGGTATAATATAAATAATTATAATATTTAAAATAAAAGTGATATTTATAATAATAAGTTGAAGTTTATGTAAATAGTATTCTCACTTTTGTTTGATAATCCTATATACTTGTTTAAACCTTTATCCTTACCAGGTTTCAAGACTGTATTATCTTGATAACATTATTTGCATGATTCCTTACTTAAACACTTTATCTGGTCGTATTAAAACATTTTTAAGTACTATCATTATGGTTGTTTACGCTAACATCATATCTACTTTGTCATACCCACACGAACATTTTTTTCGTAATATGTTTGCATATAGAAAATAATATGAAGAAAATAATTTTGAAGCTTCATGGAAATTTTTAATAAAAAGAGTTGGGTATCGATCGTACAAATAAATGGTGTAGAGAATTGTAAGTTATGTTGTGTATAATTATGTTACATATGCTATGTAATCTAATAGTTTTTATCATTTTCAAAGGACAAAGCTATTTTATAATAAATCTATAAAAGCACTTATGTTACAATAAGTCGATTCACCCCGATAAAAAATTTAAACTAATTATTATTATTAATATAAAAAATTATTCGTGTAAATAATAATGGTGTACCTAAGTAAATGCATAGTATACATCTACATTATAAATAATAATGTATTAAATTAGTAAAATTAATGAAAATGTGAGAAATTAAGTGTTGTACATTTCTATATTACCGACATCCGACAAGAACGATTTCTGTGCAAAGTTTATATTATTATTTCAATTGAAAAAGAGAATCTGTTTGGACCATAGCATTTTTTATAATGCAACATATTTATATTTATCCTATTGAACATTGATTAAATTTTAAGTAAAGGTTCTAATTATTGTTTTATTATCTTGATTTGAATTGAAAAGGTCTATACTAAATATATAAAATATTTTAAAGAAGTAAAGTCAGGTCGTAAAATTGAAATCTATAAAAAACTGATTTTATTCAAATAAATCTTCTTTTATTCAAATAAATTTTCTCTAGCTTTCTTCTGGTTTTAATCTAGTAATTCTAGTAATTATGGTGTTCTGAGTGTGCCATATTCTCGAAATCGGATTCACCTGCATCAAGAAAGTAGTTGATAGCATTATACAATAGATGGCACTGACCTAAGCTTTCAGTATAGCGATTTATTACGATTTATTTGTCCTTTTTTATTCAATTCCTTGAATAAATTATTATGGTCAAAAGTAACTCTTGCAGTAGATATATATTTATAAAATTTATCTGAGCTTTATTACATAGAAAATGATGAACATTTTTAAACAGTAAGCAGGAACGAGATCGAAATTATTAAAAACAAATTAATCGAATGACAAAAATGTTATATAAATAATGATGGAATTTAGTAATTTGTACATTTGAAAAGTAGAATATTTGGAAGCACAACAATGAAGCGATCCAACAATTTTTGGATTTGACAATTTTACAAATTAAATGAAATTTAAGAAATTTGAAAATGTAAAAATTAGAAAGCTTTGAAACTTAGCAACGTGGAAACCCGATAACTTGGAAATGATAAAATCCGAAAACTTGGAAACACTGAAATTTGTAAACTTGGAAATTCTGAAATCTGAACAATTAAAAAATTTCTACACGTACCTATGTACTTACACCTAATTCTCTTTTCACACGAATTTGATTTAACACGAGTTAAAAAGACAAAAAATTTCTCGTTTTACACGAATTGTTTTGTTTTAATACGATTTTCAATATTCTATAAATTTTTCTTGAATCTCGTGTACGAAGCGTAAACGTATGCGTTTATTGTCAGAAAGTGACAATGCATAAAATTTTATGTTTATATTATTTTAACTTTTTTTTATATTAAACAATTTCAAATATTATTTTCTTCTTCTCAAAGTATAATTTATTTTTTATAATATATTTAATGAATTAAAATGTGTAAGCACGAAATAAATTAAGTAAACTCTGCCAAGAATTTTTTAATATTGTTTACACCTAATTCTCTTTTTACACGAATTTTTTGGGTGTTCGTGTTTTTTACACGAACGTATCTATTGTGTAAAAAGAGAATTAGATGTACATGTTTATGTTTAAAGGATGTCGTCTGCTATGCAACCGAGTGAACGATCATTTCTAATTGTAGTATCTCGACGGCACGAATGTTAATAGATCAATAAAGTATTTTGAAGGAAACACGGGTAAGAAGTGCGAGCTCGTACGGATTATTTCGAGTTAGACAGTAATTGGACAGCAATCCCACTTAATTTACGAGGACAGAGGGATTCGGTTAATTGGCAAAAAGGCGATTGACCCGCTGCAGACAGAGGCACAGAGGTCACCATCCTTCGAAACAATCAGTGGCTTCCGGCGTACTGCGTCTGCATATGAATCATTTTGATACTTCTGTATCAATGTTTTTATTTGTCCCTTTATTCAGATAACATGCCAATTTTTATGCAAGCATGCCATTTTTTTTATAACCTTCAATTCTTAGCCGGAGTCTGGATTTCATTTTTTATTACTTATTCCAGTCATACGACTATTTTATTATTATCGTGTCATGATTCTGTTGCCAGAGAAACAAAAAAGGATTATATTCGTAGCAGAATTTTTATTACTACTTTATTATGTGTAACATAATTCAAAAATATAAATTAACTTAATGCAATCTTTTGAAAAAACGAATTTGTAATAAAATTTCTATGATTAATTTATTACAAGTAAGATAATGTTAGTTAACCTAATTTAGTCGTTTAAAATAATGAATCATACTCGCATCTGAATTACCACTGCTGGTTTATTATGAATAATTTACTGCCAGTTTATTATGGATAATCTAATATAATTGTACTTAACCTAATTCGTAGGTTAAAATAAAAGAGGAGGCTCGAAACAGAATTTCTATTATTAGTTTATTACGAATAACCTAACCTTACCGAACTTGGTTCAGTCGTTTAAAATAACGGACACATATCCAGACAGATGTAACATAATTAAGTGTAACAGTATTTAAAGAATTAAATAAATATTTGTATAACATTTTACATTTATGAATAGGCAATTTTGTAATCGATACAAACACAAATATTTAAAAATAGGCGTATACAAGTTATATTCAATGTACATTATTAACACTAGATTTACGAGCAATAAATGACCATTTAAATTTTAATCGAAACTAAGGCATAAAAATAAGTAAATAATGGACAACATGCAAACTAACTCACAGAATGATTCTTTCATGAACGACAACATTAATTTTGACAGAAAGTTCATACTAATTTTCGTAATTTAAAATAAGAAATCAAAGATCCGTCATTTTAATACTTTGTATGCCGTGTCACCCATATATGGATGACACTCAGATTTCTATACAAATTTAACAGCTGTATTAACAAAAATTTGGTTACTTTTCTATCTGAAAATACTCGTATTAGTTACATGGAACTATGGAAAATGAATATAGTAAAGAACCGTGGAAATATTTGTTAAAAATGAAATTACTGCCTAATGCAATTTCCGGTTGCTTCAGTGTGGCAGTTAACGTGTTAAAGGGTTCCGTAAATCTAGCATTAGATATGGGTAGTCCATAAACGTCGTAAAATCTAGTGAAACCGCGGAATACGCTGACATCGTTCGACGGGATAAAAATGGAGCATCCTGTAGAATTTCACGCAGCTCGTTGAACGAAGGACAGTTTTGTAATTGTCGCACAGTGGCACGATGATCCAGGAACGTGGTTCCGGCGTCGTATTTCCGGTAGAACACCCACCCATCTTAGGCAGGATGAATACATCGCGTATCTCTTTGCCTAACGCACTTTTATCTCGCGGGAAATGGCTGGTCGTTGGCCCACGTTACTCGTCTCAGATATTGATATTGATTCAACTGTCCCTTGCCTGTTGTGTCGACCGTTCGCCTTCATTTATTTGCCCGTTCATTTTTCTTCCTCGATAAAACGATCGTGTTTCCCCGTTGTTAGACATCGTCCATCGCTACGTTATTATTCTATTGGGTTCAGCGAAGAGAAATAACAAAATGGCGTTACTTGGTTCTTAATCTTTTTATGAATGATTGAAATCAAGTACAGCTTGGTCGTCAATCAGCTTTGTAACAGATTATTTGGCAATTCGGGAATTTGCTAATTTGACGACTCGGAAATTTAGAAAGTGGACGTTCCATTGTGATGTGGAGAGATAGGGTTTATTTTAGCTTGTGATATACCGGGTGAATACTATGTTGTGCTGATATTTCGCGGGAATTCTGGGATTGGAGAATTTTAGTATTTAGAGATTTGACAATTTTATTATTGGGGATTGGAAATGTGGGAACTTTGGACTTTGAGGGTTTGAGAATTTTAGAATTTGAGAATTTGAGGATTTGAGGATTTGAGGATTTGAGAATTTGAGAATATGAGAATTTGAGCAGGCAACTTGGTTCTTAATCTTTTTATGAATGATTGAAATCAAGTACAGCTTGGTCGTCAATGAGCTTTGTAACAGATTATTTGGCAATTCGGGAATTTGCTAATTTGACGACTCGGAAATTTAGAAAGTGGACGTTCCATTGTGATGTGGAGAGATAGGGTTTATTTTAGCTTGTGATATACCGGGTGAATACTATGTTGTGCTGATATTTCGCGGGAATTCTGGGATTGGAGAATTTTAGTATTTAGAGATTTGACAATTTTATTATTTGGGGATTGGAAATGTGGGAACTTTGGACTTTGAGGGTTTGAGAATTTTAGAATTTGAGAATTTGAGGATTTGAGGATTTGAGAATTTGAGCAGGCAACTTGGTTCTTAATCTTTTTATGAATGATTGAAATCAAGTGCAGTTAGGTCGTCAATTAGCTTTGTAACAGATTATTTATTGTTTATGTGCAACATCATTTATTGCTCTAAAATAGTTATTTGGAATTTTTGCGGTTTTATGATTTCTTAAGCGGATTTTTAGGTACTGGTGTAGTAGATTGTTATCTGTAGGGTACTTATTTGGAACTTCTGTTATTTTATAATTATATCTAAATAGTTTATGAACGATATATGAAGTAGATGAATTAATATATGTAGTTAATACATATGTATATAATTAATATGTGAATGATATACATATGTAGTTCATTAATTATCTTTAAAATATGTACTTGAACCTTCAGCAAGTTTATGATTTTTAAGTACATTATTAGTTACTTAGACAGTAGACTCACATTCAGAATATTATTAAACGGTAGAATTATTTTCAGAATATTTATCTGGACCTTCTGCAGATTCACAATTTAAGTAAATATATTTACATCGATCTTTTGTATCAATACAGTGTTTCTTTACAAAATACAGAAATATCCGGTAATTCAAAATGTTGACTCTAAAATTTTTCATTTTAAATTTATTAATACTAGAATTTATTGAAATTATAATCAAATGGAGCTTAATGCTTAACTTACTTTATATCGTAAAATACTTCATTGCTTTATTTTCAATTTAAAAATAAGTAATACATCATAAAATAATTTACTACTTCAATTTTAAATTAACACTAGATTTACGGAACCCATAAAAATGACGGATCTTAGATTTCTCATTTAAATTATGAAAATTAGTGATATGCTTCTGTCGAAGTGTAAGTTATCCTTCGTCGAAATAAAGAATCATTGCGTGAGTTAATTCATGTAATGTCCATTATGTATTTATTATTTCATCTTGGTTTCAATTTAAACATAACTTGTCATTAATCGTCCGTAAATCTAGCGTTAAATATATTATAAAATACAAAAGTAGCTTTATGTTAATTAAATCATGAACAGTTACAAATAATTGATAAACATTTCATGTACATTCACCAACGTACGTACGAAGATTTTGAAAGAAAAGAAGGGAAAGTAAATTCACATCACATCGATACACTGTACAGTCATCATTGACCTTAATTCATCTTTCATCTTACTATCGGTTTGGAAATCGCGCGTACATGAAGAAAAAACAGATTTTATAACTATCTATGTTATTTTCAATTATGTGGAGGCAGTCATTTATCAATGTAGCAGGTCCTTATTTCCATTTCTGCGAATGTTGCGATGTTGAATCTGGTATTTGAATACTCGTTCGCCGACGCACGAAGACGAATCCTACTTGTTTGTAGGACGATCGAACATTGATAGCTATAAATCTTGAAAAATCCTTGTCTAGACTAATGGAGACCGCAGAATACCAATTTAATATTTCAAGATATTCGATGTTTATTGACAACTTTGAAATATTCGTAATGTTGCGTTAATAGCATTGTACGATTTGCAATATTGCAAGTAATATCGACGAATGATCAGCTAAGAGATCGCATTTGAAAACTGTTATAGATATTTCCAATCTTGTTATTTACGCATTTTGGAAATTCTCAAATTTCCACATTTTCTAATTACCAAGTTGAAATTCGTATTTTGTTGAGCACCTAAATTCTTGATTTCCCAAATTAACAAATTCTCGAATCTCAAACTATTACTATACTCGTAAATTTTCGAACATTCAAATACAGAAATTTTGTGCTTCCTGAATCTTCAAATTTTCAAAGTTTTCTGACTCTCCACGTTCCCGAAGTTTTAGTTCTCCAGATTCCGAAAATTCATAGATTAATAGATTTCCGTATTTCCAAATTTTCTAATTTCTATGTTCCTAAACTGCCCAATTCCTTGATTTCGAAATACTGCCAATATCAAATTCTAAACATTTGTCGATTTATAAATTCCTGTACTTCGAAATTTCCAAAGTTCCCAAATTTTTACACTTCCAACTTTTTGCAACACTTAATCCCAACAATTCCTAAATCACTAAATTTATAGTTCCAAAACCTCTACTTTCCATATTTCTAAACTACCAAATACTTATATTTCTCGTTATTCACATTTTTGAACTTCCTCAACCCCAAATCGCAAAAGTGACTGAATCACTTAATTTCTGTATTTCCAAATATTCTAGTTCCTAAATTTCCAAACTCTCAAATACCTAAATTTGTAAATAACTTCATTCTTCAATTGTCCCAACTCAAAATCCTAAAATATTCTAAATTAATAGACTCCTGTATTTTAAAATTTTCTAGAATTACAAAATTTTTGCACATCCAAATTTCTAAATATTCTCAACTTTAAACCCCACAAATCTTTTTATTACCGAATTTCTGTATTTTCAAATTTTCCAATTTCCAAATTTCGAACAATCGAGCTCCTAAATTTCTAAATATACACACTCCTAGATTTTCTAACCCCGAATCCTAAAATCCCAATATACCACGTATCCGGAATTTGAAAGTCCTCAAAGGTCAACATCGAGGGTGGTCTCTTCCCATTTAGTCGTCGCATTTTCCCTAAGGATGCCAGATTTGCTCTTGACTGTACCCATCGTACATGCGTTTGTACTACGTGGAGGTAAGAAAGGAGGAAGTACATAAGTAAGTAGGTTTGCCTGCATTCTATTCCTCGAATTCCTGTGTTTTATCCGCTTCAAAATTCTTTCAGAGTCGTGCTTACGTCATCGAACCTCCATATCCGTAGGATACAGTAATCCCGTTGGGAACGTGAAGCACCTATAAAAATGAAACGGCAAATTCCCTGTCAGTTTTCAACAACCGAACGTTGGTATATACGTATTGGCTTTAAAAAGCAAACATCCAAAAATACAAATCCCATATTGCGGATCTGAATTATCATTCTGAGTTCATTACATTTTTAGATGTCTGGAGATTCTTGAAAATATACTCTACTCTTTTCGAAACACGGTGCAAAGATGAATGAAAAACAACACTATGATGATGGATTTTGCAAGTTTTACTTTCGCAACGGATTGGCGGTGTTTTTATCGAAAATGTTTCTATACATACAAGTTAGATAACAGAAACTACAATGCAAAATGATTGTTTATTTGTTATTAATTATGGTAGAAATTGGTTTTAGTCAATTGTTATTTCATTGTGATTAATTGAGGGGAAAGGTTTGGGTTTTGTTCGCAAGGTTTACAGTTTTTGATTAAGTATTATCAGATTTTCAACATAGTCATTTGTAATTAAATTCTTAAGTGTTTTGGTTACCTTTATGAATTCTATTTATTGATGTTTGTTGTATGATTGAAAACATTGATGAAAAACTAAATTTTCAGTCGTATTGGGGAGAATGTGTAATACAATTTTCTTAAACTTTTTACTTAGTGTACTTTCATAATTAACACCGAACGAATTCCATATAACATTGAAACAACAACCACTATCTAATGGTTCAATTCTGACAATATCGCAAAAATTTAATTGAATTAATTCAGTTTAAAATAATGTGTGAAATAACTGATAAACTCGTTTTTATTTTAAATTTTGACTTAGACCACTGGGCACATATGTGCCCATAATTATGAAAGTGGTCCAAGTCATATATTTCTTATTTCGAGATATTTAATGGATTACATTTGAATCGATTAAAAAATATTTTTATATCATGCATCATTTTACATCATCATTTTACTAGTCACGATCAATGAAAATTTATTATGAACGTGAAATTTTGTGTGATTCTAGTACTAAAAGGTTCTTTTTAAAGTTTGAATTGACTTGGGCCATTTTAAAAATTAGCTGGATGACCTATAAATGTCTTAAAGCGATAGAAAGCTACGAGTTTTATTAGAAAAAATCATTTCACTGTGGAGATTCATGAACATTTATTAATTATTTTTAAAAAGTAATCTGTTTTTATCATTATCTCGAACTCAATCTTTTTAAACGTTTGACTTAGATCATTTTCATAATTAACACTAAATAAATTCCATATAACGTTGAAATAAGAACCACTATCTAATGGTATATTTTGACAATATCGTAAAAATTTAATTGAATTAATTCAGTTTAAAATAATGTCGTGTGAAATAACTGATAAACTCGTTTTTTTTTTTAATTTTGACTTAGGCCACTTATAATTATGGGCACACATGTGTCATTCGGTGGAAGGCTACGTTGCACCCGAGTGTACGATCGACTCTCTGCGAGTTTCCCGCTAAAAGGAGAGGGCGAACGCGACGCGAAGGCAAGGGCGAAGGGTGGGGGTATATGGTGGGTCCTCAAAGGAAAGCATCGTCAGTCGCGCGGCATGCGGTGCACCGTACGCGTGGGTACTTTTTGTGTCGTCTTCAACGCGGTGCCAAAAGAAAAAGAACCTCTCCCTTCCGTTCTGTTCGCAACTGTTGCACAGCTGATCGTCGCCGGTGATCGGGATCAGTGTACATTCGGTAAGAACCCGTGCATTCGAAGGTATCATACTCCGTCGTCGATCATGCGGGCTCGTTCTTGTACCGGCGACGGTTTCAAGAACCTGTGTCCGAAACTTTGGTGTCCCGGATTATCGGAGTCTTTCGCTATGTTCTGTCCGCCGCTCGATCATGCGTGGTTGTGAGAAACTACTACAGTGTGTTCACGTGCACCCACTGAAACCGTACAAGGACTCACGGAGCCGTCGAGAAATTGTCGCTCGGACAAATGAACTTCTTCGAGTTGCGAAAGGTTTCTCCTTTTAATGGGATAGAACGTGTTCTTCGTGCGTTCGCTTATTCGCGGAATCATAGTCCGTTTAACCGCCGCGATTGTTCCACTTTGTTCGCTCTTTTGTGACGCACGTGCTTGCGTCCTGTACCTCACACGCCGTCGTTGGCGGTAATTTACGGGCCGTTCGAAAGTTTCGACGGTTTGTACACCGGATAGACGCCAGGAAGCTCGACTTCGTTTCGTGGCCACCGTGTAGCTAGCCGGGAGACGATAATTTTGTTATTGTTCGACGTTCTTGGGTACATGTGTCGAGCAGCCATTTCCGTTTGCATCGAGCTATCTCGTATCGATGTACAAAATTGGAGCTAATTACCGTGAATCATTTACGTTCGCGAACGGGGTGAAACTCTGTACGGTTTTATGCGCGTCTCGCTCTCGACGGCAGTTTAACGGTTTTGCAATTCTCAGACACGAAGTTAATTCTGTGTTCAACGTTGTTTTATCCGTTTCGCGTACGAGTGCTTGTTATTCGAGTTTGCTTTTGATTAACATAGCGAATGTCAGTTTTAATATTTTAGTTTCAGTTTTCGGGTACGGGGAGGTGATGCGGTTTTTTGTTTTCGATTAAGTCGTTTTGATAGATTATGACACACGTGGTGCGTCGTGCATTCGTATGTATTAAATATGACGCACGCGATGTGTCAAGTAAATTGCATCGATAAATACGGTTATATAATGTGTATAGTACGTGACGCACGTGATGTGTCAAGTAAACTACATTAATAGATGCGTCGTCGATTATATTACATGTACAGAACATAACGCACAGGGTGTGTCATACGTCCAATTGCTAAAGAGCATAATTCACGTAGTACATATTCTAGTAAATCATAATGATGGATCATGACACACGTGGTGTGTCGTGCATTCAATTATGTACATAAAGTGCGAGGCACGTGTGTGTCAAGTAAATTGTACCAGTAAATGTGTCCACAATTATATCATACGTACATAACATGATGCACGGCTTGTGTCGTATATCTAGTTGAATAAATACAGCATATTTCGTGAAGTACATAATTCAATGAATCACAATGGTACATTATGACACACGTGGTGCGTCGTGAATTAAATTATGTACATAGAGTATGACGCACGTGATGTGTCAAGCGAACTACATCAGTAGATAAGTTGTCAATTGTATCACATATATAGAACATGATGCACCAGGTACGTCGATCATTAAATTAAATACAACATAATTCATGCAGCGCACTGTCGATGAGATTATAATAATTGATACATATGATGTATCATAAATTCGATTGTACACGTGGTGTGTCAATTGCATTAATAAAATTATACGTGGTATGTCATTCATCAAGTTTCACTGCAACGACACACACGATGCGTTAATTTACATAGAATATGACGCATTTGGTGCGTCGTTCATCAAATTGCATAGTACATGACACGTGTGTCGTTGCCTAAATTTTGTAAATACAGTGTAATAATCGTTGATTAAATTGCTTGCATACAATATTCATATCTTCATATATTCATAAAATTACATACGATGAATATGACGTAGATGATGCGTCGTACAACAAATTCCATAGGTGGAATATAACAGTTGTCGATTAATTTGTGTTAATAGGTACATTGATATGATTCTTATATAGATAATGTGGCACACATGGTGCGTCAGTCACGAAATTACATAAATAGAATACAATAGTTATTGATTAACTTACATGCATATGTTATAACGCACACGGTACGCCTTTCATTAAATTGTGAATGTAGTATATGACATATCTGATGCGTTGTACCACGATTTCACTGATAGAATATAATAGTCGTCGATTAATTTGTATTAGCAAAATATGACGCAACCTGTGCGTCGTACAATGAATCCAATATACATAACACGTCGCACATGATGCGTCATCCATCAAATAACACAGATGGAATACAATAATCTTCGATTAACACTAAACCTACTAAAGCGGTCAAAATGACCATTTAACAATATCCTAATCTTAAGTTACAAGGTATGTTCAGGTGGCTTTTTCGAAATTCTTGTTGATTTTCATCGAGATAAAGAATTAACGTGGATATTAATTTCTGTTCCATCGTTCGTTTATTTGTTTTTCAACTTCATTTTCAGTTGCAAAATAAACATGCATTATAAGGCTGGTACGTTAAATTGCATTGATGCACTATGACGCGCCGAGTTCATTCCTGTACACATGTCACGACGCACCGGGTGCGTCGTCGCTTATGAAACGCGTTCGAAACACATCGTTTTTCCCGAAAATCCGATGCATTAAAAATAAACGATTATACGCCGGTTCTGCGAACTGACAGGGTATTGCACTATGACAAAAAAGCGTTGTCGTACCGGAGTTTAATTTTAGCCCTGTAGACTCAAAGAAAAATTGATCGCTGTGTCTGCGAACGGGCCTGCTCGATGAATTCCATCCTCATTCTCAACATCACGAACGCGTATCACGCAAAAACGTTTTCCTTATCGTGAATAATTAATTGATTTCGTTACGTCCCAGCGAAATAATGACGTGCACGATTTATCTGCATTGTTTAAGGTCACCGATGCAACTGTTGTTCGGAATATTTCCCCGTTTGATCGATCGTCGCGAGTCAATTATTGGCCAAGAATCCGATTAATCGTTACGTATCGGCGTTAAAATGAATCGGGAACACGAGCACGGTTCATTCATCCTTTTTTTTTTTTTAATCGTAATTTCCTGGCGGCGGGTTGCTTATATCGTTACCTCCCATCGAGTTCCGAGCAGAAACGCGTTCGCTAAACAAAGAATCTTTTCATAACGGACGACAATTTCTCGCGCCGCGATTACTCGGCGAAACTCGTTTTATTAATGGCGTTATATAGACATTCCTGTGTCTGGGTATTTCGGTTACGGACACAGAAATTACTATGTGGACCCGTCAGTTTCGTCCGCTGATAGACACAGGAATTTAGTTTTTTTTAGAAAATGAAAGTTCATTAGAAACATATATGAGCATATTCGTCACCACATTTTGACCTGAACTATTTTTGTGGCATACAATGTTTTGTGCAAAACTATATCGACAAATCAAAAACGTTGGTATCTACATATTGAAAGCTTCTCAAATTGTTTTTCGATGAAAAGTAAAGGTTATCTTGTTTGTACAATTGGTATCATGTATTTTGAAGTCTATACGATTATAACTGACATAATGACCAATTCAGCGACCTCGAGGTGACCCTGAAGTAAGAAGCTTACGTCCGATCGAAGCTTCAAAGCTTCGATCAAAGTTGGTATTGTTTCAAGCTTCATGATTCATTGTTGCAACGTGCTACATAAAGCAATATCATCTTTATCATTGAATTTGCTTAATAAACTTATTATACACCAGATGTTTATGCATTTATGATAAACTGAAGTCCATAAAATTCACACAAGCCGTACATTTCTGTAGACATTCATACTTTTTACTAAGATTTTGATACGTTATATGGATGTGTATAGAATGCTTGTGTGTATATTATATTTCAGATGGATGTATGCTTTGTACATTCATGTATGCTTCGTAGATGCATGGATACTTACAGGTTTTAATGTATAAACATCCACAGCCTTCTAGCTTGACTGATATACAATTAGTCTTATTTTGAATAACAATGTTATATCCCGACGTTGAGTTTAACGCCGGTCGGGTGAGAAAATAAATTAAAGTCTTTTCTCAACCCAATACAAGTAAATAAATGTATTTATAATTTTAAAGTATCAGAGACGGATCGGGATGTGACCGACAATGTTTTAATATTTCGATGTTTACTCTTTGCGAGTTAATGGAATTCTACTGGAGAGACAAAATAATGTTTCTCTCCAGAATAACATACATAGTGGGGGTTGGCATGTCGCTGGGGGTGGACAAACGAAGACGTCAAAATTAAAGTAATTTCATTGGTGATCGAAAATGACGAGAAGTGGGCAAGAACCGCCCTTACCAAATACTCAGCGCGAGGTCACTCTTTACCCGAATGACCTAAGTGAAAATATGACGTCGTTTGTCACCTAACGGTTCGACATTCATAAAATAATAAACCGCGCTGGCTCTCGGAAATCATGCGAAATTAAAATAAGTTAAGACGATAAATTGCACGTTATAAAGAGCAGCAAAGCAGTTATCGAATATTTCTGAATTTTCTAAAGTTAAAACTAAGCCCAATGGCTTTATGATTTTATGAA
Organism: Coelioxys conoideus; assembly: GCA_947623535.1. Lineage (NCBI taxonomy): Eukaryota > Metazoa > Arthropoda > Insecta > Hymenoptera > Megachilidae > Coelioxys > Coelioxys conoideus. The sequence continues at coordinate 9,650,148 of OX392451.1, read as the reverse complement.
TGCGCCGCGACAGAAAAACTTTACAAAATAATACTCAATGGGATTCAACAAACAATATTGATCGAAGTAAAAGAATTTTCGATATTAACATGTCCGTCGATCGATGCAAAACTTTCGAATTCAAGATCATCTTAAGGCCACAATAGGTCGTTGAATTGGTCTTGACGTCAGTTACAACCTTGCGAAGTCCAAAATGTACGGCGCCACTTAAAAAAGGTAACGCGACACATGTGACCGAAGCGAAAATGTTCGTTAAATAAAAGCAACGAACGACGACGGTTGCTACACGGTGATATAGTCTTCACAACAATTTAATCTTCGATAATTATCAGGGATGCAAATATCATATACATAACACACAAATCAAAATCTTGGTCTGATTATTGCTGACGACATGTGCCTCCCATATCTCCAACCACATATGTACAACCGTTGACATTAATCCTCGTAACGCACTCAACGAGCATTAACGTTGATATACAGGGTGATTCAGCAGCGATATTAAACGATTTACGAATGACAATAAATTTCGAGGAAAATTTTTCATATAAACACGTGTTCCATTATCAACGCGCCTGGAGCTACAGCTGGTCGAATCTTACTCATTAACACGTGGACTGCCATGTCACCCATATGTGGGTGACACTCAAATTTCTATACAGGTTTAATAGCCATATTATTCAAAATTCGTTCACTCTTTTAACTGTAATTACTCGTGTTAGTTACTTGGAACTGTGAAGAATAAATATAACAAAGTATCGTGAACATGTTTGGTAAGGTTTGATCAAAATGAAAATACTAAGTAATGCAATTTTCAATTGCTTTCGTGCGGCAGTCAACGTGTTAAGGTCTCAATAAATGTATTAAGGAGAAACAAATAATCGATCGCGTTTATCAAATGTTTAAACGACACAAAACACAACAATTTACAACGGTTCGAAGTAATCGTTTAATAATTCTATTAACTCTCTAACCCTTTTTAACTCTGTTCGTGATAGCGCGTGCAGATCTTCCAGGGTCATATTTGCGCTATTTTACGAGGACAGCGCCATTCATAACGCTCTCTTATTTATTTTATTAGGTGTACAAATGAATAATCCAATTTCTTCAGCTATACTCATGGTTAATTTCAAAGGGAACTAAATTAATTCGTTTAATCAAAGTATTCGCCATTTCTATTTATAACTTTGAGCCATCCTTCGGGCAGCTGATGAGGTCCATCTCGGAAAAATGTTATGACTTGGACGCGATAAAGTCGTCATTCCATTTTCGGGTCTCATCCACTGATCGGAGGTGCATATCGGATAAGGCGTGTCGCATCGACCGGAATAGGTGGTAATCGGATGGAGCAATGTCAGGTGAATACATCGGGTGTTGCAAGACGTCCCAGCCAACACACATTCTCGTGTCTTTTGTATCGGAAGAGATGTGAGGCCTACCGTTGTCATGTAACAGTTTCACTGGGCGTTCTTTACCAGTATACGGGTGCTTTCGACTGTACTAAATTAAATATTTTTGAGGGTCATGTTGGGCCTCCACGTTAACACGTTGAGCCCCGCATCGATCCGTGGGGATAGTATAAAAATTAAAAAATATCAGTCACATAATTTCGAAGACAATTGGTGAATGCATTCATACAACAATCAGATGAGGAAATTCCTGTACATGTTGAAAAAGGAAGTGTTCATCTATTACGAAAAAAGAAGGTGACGTTCTCAAAATCCGAAGATATTGTTCGCGATGTTATGACAAAAATTCAAGGCTATTCGGATGCGAGACAGCTAGAAATTTGACTAAAAAAGTCGTCACATTTTATAACACATGCAAAAACGAACCATATCTTTATTTAGAATGTTTCAATAAATTTCATTGAAATTACATTTATTTTTTAATTTTGACACTGTCGAGCTCCAGGGACCGACGTGGGGCTCAACGTGTTAAACTATCTGTTGCTTTTAACAGCTGAATATCAACATTGGAAAATCATAGAACACCGGGAAAATCTATTCAATTTAAAATTGATTTCGTAACAGTTTAACCCTCTGTCTACCAAGCGGGTCCACTGGACTCGACTGAATGTGGATACTGCGGTTATTTAAACTTACAATTCTTGGGATCTAAATTATGTACAGTCGTGGACAAAATTAAGTGGACAGATATCATAAATAACAAAAGGTTAATTTAATTTAACTAATAATGTCTATAAATCAAAACTCTATTGCACAACTATATACATTAAATATGTATATAAATTATACATTAAATAAATGTTTTTTCAAGTCGACAAAAACACTTCAGGTTCTAAATTTAAAATTTATTTAAAACATTGTAATAAAACGAACAATTTTTTACATATCTGCAATGTCCACTTAATTTTGTCCATGACTGTACCTACTCCAAAAATTCGTAATACAAAGATATTGTAAAATTATTAACTATATAAGTTCAAAGTGAATAAATATGCCGTATATTGTACACGGGTCCATTGGAACAAGTACGGTAGATAATGAAAGTTTTTTTACGGTAGGCAAGGGTTAAAGTAATTTGATTATTCATTTGTACACCTAATACTTTGCAAACTTCACTTTTCATCCACCCCACGTACAGAAATCTACAGGGTTCGGGTCTGGACCTCGGTGGTCAACGAATGTGGCCGTTGGTTATATGGCCGTGTCCCCACGATAATCGAACACGCATTTATACAGGGTGGCTGGAATGATCTGTTACTAAATAAATTCATACTGAAGCATCTGTCGATCCGCTCACGCAATCCATCTGAAAGTTGCCATATTTATAGTTCATTCGATTGTTTATATGCGTGCAGAAGCATTTTCGTATACTACATCTCAAAGTATGGTAATAGCGATGGATTTGAAGCGTAATTCTGTAATTGCTTTATATTTAGCTGGAACATCAGATCCAATTATCGTTCGTGAGCTGCAGCATTTGAATGTAATCTATTTAATGATTGAATGCAATGTATCAGGTCAGTCCAAAAGTTCATGCGCATTAGTAGGATGTATGGGATTCTGGGATTCTGCAGGTGGTGTATGTGAACAACTTTGCCGTTTAAATTCAGAATTGATGAAAAACACACCCGCGATTGGTGAATATGAAGAAAGTGTTGTTCCACCATGATAACGCTAGACCACATGCGGCTCGAACAACGCTGAAAAAAATTAATGAACTGAATTGGGAGCTTTCATCGCATCCTGCATACTCCACGGATATTGCCCCAAGTGATTTTCAGTTTATTCGTGCCTTACAAAACTTTTGCCAAGGCAAAAAGTTCAATTCTAAACAGGATATACAAAATGAACTCAGAAGTTTTTTTGCTTCAAAACCAGAATCTTTTTACACCAATGGAATAAAACAGCTACCAAAAAGATGGCGAGATATTGTAGATAGCAGAGGAAAATACATCATAGATTAAAATGTTAAATTGTGTTTTATTTACACCATTTAAAAATTTCGCCAAAATGCGCACGAACTTATGGACTGACTTGATATTTGGGCTATTTTGGAGGCCAAGGTCAATGGGAATGGAAGAAGATTCCACAATCTCACGTACGGGCAGCGTGCGATTCATTCTTTCACCGTTCGAATGAAATTATTCGTGCAAAGGGAGGTTATATCGAGCAATGAGCATTAAATCATTTTCTTGAATGTTTCTCAACTATTTTTTCCCTTGGATAAAAGAAAATATTTAAAAGCGTATCTGCTGCAGCGGTTTGAAGTTGTAACAGTTCATTCCAGCCAGCCTGTATAACAGTTTTTACTCGAAACGGTTCGTAGCGTAGTTTCCTGACGTATTTATTGTTTCCCTTGAATACATACCTGTATGGAAGTGCAGGAAGAATCGGTCAGTCAACGAGCATGGCCAGTATTCGTTACATGATCCAAATCGGTACACTGTCGGCTGGACTTCACGGTTCCTCGACTGTGTCGCGTTCGCTTTTATCTATCTCGTCAAGTCGTATTTACAAGTATGCCGCGTCAACGACCTGCCGCTTTGTGATTAACGAACGATTCGTTTGTACAACGCGTTTCCTCTTTTCCAGGGACTCGTTGCGAAAAAGTGTGGCCGTCGGAACGCCGTCCAATCGTCGGACGAGTAATCGGAAGGAAAGCAGCGACAGAAAGAAACCTCGGGGATTAATTTGCTCGAAGGGCCGGCGATAAAAGAGAATAAAGCGACGACTCGTGAAACGTGTTCATCGAACGAACCGGAAGCACGAACGTGCCCGAGATTCTTCGGCCGCCCTTGAATCCGACTGTCTCAGGATTACGGAGACATGATACATCGTGGAACCGTGTCATCCGCAGGCTACATTGAACCGGAAATGTGGCAAGCCTGTACCGCGAACTTTCAACTGTCCTACAGATCGCCGATTTGAACAGTAAGTGATTTTGGATTTGTGTACAAAATTACCGCACGTAAACTATTCAAAGTACAGGCCCTCGACATTCGCACATTCTACTGTCGTATATTTAAAAAAATTCAACTTTGTATTTAACTTTGAACGTCAAGATTTTGTCAATTAAAAATATGAATGAGGCCTTTATGCATCTAGACAAGTTTTTAACTATTACGGAAGAATGCGATCCCAATGGAGATTGCACATTATCTTAATTACGTAGGGCAATACAAAAAGACACTGCGTATTATAGAAATATTTATCAGGAAAAGAAAAAAAGTAGGTACTCAACTAACTCTTGACAAGTTTATGAAGAAAATACCCGAAAGCTAAATAAATAGATTTTTACATCCCTCTATTTTTGAATATTCAACATTGGCACACACTTTCAGGAATCAATTGTGTGCGAAAGTCAAGGGCCCACTGTAATTAAAATCCAATCTACCGATACAGAAAAATTGGAAAATTCGGAAAGTAAGGAAATATCGAAATACGAAAATTCTAAGACTTACATAAGTATTGTAATAAAATCTCTAATAGCCGAAGTTTTACAATACAAAAATTTTAAGATTCCACATATTCCAAAGCCCCAATGTTTAAAATTTTACAAAATACTTCAATTTTGGAGGTCTCAAATTCGAAATGTTTTAAAAGTCTCAAGATTCCAAATTTGCATAACCCTTGCAGTTTGGAGGTTTCAGTACTTTAATAAAATAATAAAGATAATAAAATTCCAAAATATACTAAACTTCAAAATTGCTGAGTCCCAAACTTTTAAAATTCCAAAACACCAAAAGATTCAATGATCCAAATTTTTATATTTGCAAAGTCACTTTAGGATAACCTGAGGTTCAGCAAATAAATGTCACTATAGTGACGGTCAACCTGTATATTTTATAAATACATTTTGAATGAAAGAAAATAATAACAAAAGCGTTAACAGGTAATAGTGACTAATTACTGTAACTTAGACTACACGATTATAAGCACGTTGTTAATCGTAGGAATGTCAGCTACGTTATGTCACGTTCTGCGATTTTTCAGGCCCTCTCTAACTATGGGGAAAACACATATGTCTAGACATCGACACTAGTGGGCAATACAAGGGCCCACGCAAAAACGTCCAAAGAAAACTGGCCCCTCAAGCACTTCAAATCTGTCGAAGTAAATTTATTACCTTAACCGTTACATTACAAAACATCAAAATTTTCAAAAGTTCCAATCTCTAAAACATCCAAAATGCCATAGTTCTATGATAGCAAAATTAAAAAATTCCAAATCCAAATACCCAAAGTCCCACACTTCCAAATTTCTAACGACTCAAAGTTCCAAAATACCGAAACGATCATATTATCAAAGTTCAAAGCCTCAAAATGTTAAGAGTTTCACACTTCTAAGCTTTCAAAGTCCTAAAGTTCGAAAATACTGAAATTGTAGTAGTTTTCATTTTGTCAAATTGTCAAAGTCGTAGCAGCCCTAAAATTGTAAGCTTACAAAATATAATAATTCTAAAGCTTTAAACTCTGAAAGTTCCAAAGTTTTATGATACCAAAGCTTCACACTTGCAAATTTCCAAAGCGACAAATATCAATGTTGCAGTAGTATCAAAGTTCAAAACTATCAACATTATACTAGTTCTAAAATTATAAAATACCAAAATTTCAAACTCTGAAAGTTCCAAAATGTCAAAAGCCTCGCACTTCCAAAGTCTCAAAGTTGCAAATTCTGAGAGACCCAGATTACCAATAACTTTCAAACTTTCTTAGTCCCAAAGTTTCGAAGTTCCAAATTTCCAATTACCAAAATATCAAAATTCCAGTAACCTTAAAATCTAAAAATTTCAAACTTAAATTGCAAATTCCAAAAGTCCTGAACTACCAAAATTATAGTATTCCCGAAATACCAAAATTGCTGCAGTTCCAAAATGTCAAAATTGCAGTATTCCCGAAGTACCAAAATAGCTGCAGTTACAAAATACCAAAATTCCAGTAACCTTAAAATCTAAAAATTTCAAACTTAAATTGCAAATTCCAAAAGTCCTGAACTACCAAAATTATAGTATTCCCGAAATACCAAAATTGCTGCAGTTCCAAAATGTCAAAATTGCAGTATTCCCGAAGTACCAAAATAGCTGCAGTTTCAAAAAATCAAAATTGCAGTATTCCCGAAGTACCAAAACCGCAGTAGTTTAATACCAAAAATGCAGTAATCTTAAAATTCCAAAATCCAAAAGCCCCGAAACTCTGAAACTATGGCCCCTCCAGCGTATATAAAAGCGTCTGCACCGAATACGCGTTCGAATTTTCCCAAACGAGAATCAGAGTCTCTGTTTTGACAACGGTTGCTTATGTATCTTCCATTATGTATAAAATTCGAACGAAAACAGCGACGAACTTTCGAATTAACCAGCCACGCGTTCGCAGCACGTTCCAGAATCACAAATCCAAACAGCACGAGTGGAGAAGTTATCGAGTGGTCCGTTTCGATCGAACAGAATCGCATCCGAAAGTTTTGATAGCAGAAGAGAACGGAAATTAGTGAATGGGTACACGGATAAAAGCAAGGAACGTAAACGCCTAGTAATTTCCGACTTCCTGCCTCGGTTTTTTTCTGAAACGTGACTAACGCTCGAACCGCAACGTAAAATCATTAGAAATGAACCGTGACGCGTTCGGCATTCGACAAATATTTCAAACTTTTTTTACGCGAAACTCGATTAAGTACTGAGTGGAAAAACACCTTATAATGAACAGTCGTTTTAAATTTCATGTTTTTGAAGTTGATGTTGCTTCAATTTTTAACTTGATAATTCCTCGAATAAACAGCTGTTAATATTTTTCATGCTTAATATTTCCTCTTAGGATGATAAAGATTTACGTTCTTAGGTGTTCCGGGAAAAACGTTGAATCATGACGAACTGAAAGTTCCCAATGACTTGTAATATTAAATAATAAACTGAACTACTTGTAAGTAGTAACAGGAATTTCGTATAGTGAGTTGCTGTTTTTATAGTGACTCAAACTTGTAATACCGAAAAATCGATTGCTTTTGACGAAGGTTGGGACGTTATGAATTGTAGCTATTGAACACTTGTTGAACATGTCGCTGATTTAATAAAAATACATAATGTACGACGCACATGTGGCGTCGTTGATTAAATTGCATAAGTAGTATGAAATTAACAGTTAGTATACACCTACATTTACTATACATATTAGTGTAGTAAATAATAGGATTATTTCGCTTATTCGAGTGTTAGGGATTCAGAGATGTACTTCATATTGTTAGGTACGCATGTGCAATATTTTTAAATAAATCAATTACAGTATGCATTACATATGTAGCTATGGAAATACTTTTATAAGGAATAATGGCTAATAATGTATTTTATGGGTATTAAGTATTTTTATATGTTCTATTATAATATTCACTGGTTATTAAAATAACGCGAAAGTTCTTAAAATGTTATCCTAATTGAAAAGAGATTTTCTTATGGTGAAGAACATTTCAATATAATTTCTTCAAAAATGAAGATAAATATGAAAACAAATTATTCCACTTTTTCGACTTATTTTTGTATATAGAATCATTATCTGATGTTTATTACACTACTTATGAGGTACGTTACAAGCGCCCAGTAAAGGACGCACCGGGTGTGTCATTCATTTTATACGACACACCTGGTGTGTCATATTCACAGTAAACGGTGTACACTGAATTATCGATAGTAAACGATACATACAGTGCGTCATATGCAAAGTGTACCAGGTATTGCCTACGTCATTTATGCATGTAGAAAAAGTAATATAGTATTTGTTATGGATAATATGCAACGCACCACGTGCGTCATATAAACGACATACGACAAATCTGATACGTTATATATTTAGTACACCATACAATGTACATTATACGCATACTATGTAGTGAACAATGTGTTATATGTACAATATACGTGCACAGCGTTCGACGCACCTGGTGTGTCATACGAATAATGCGCAACACATATGTCATATACTTAACGCACGAGACAATGTACATCATGCGCATATTGTATAATGAACAATATGTTATATGCACAATACACACTGCGTTATATGAATAGTGTGCGACGCACCTGGTGTGTCATACGAATAATGCCCAACACGCATGTTGCGTCATGAAGTTTAGCACACCATACGATGTAAATTATACGCATACTGTATAACGAACAGTGTGTTATACGTTAAATATATGATGTATAGTGCGATATATGTACGACGTACCTAGTGTGTCATACGAGTGATACGCGACGCACATGTTGCGTCACGAAATTAGCATACCACACGATGTGCATTATACACATACTGTATAACGAACAGTATGTTATACGTTAAGTATATGATGTATAATGCGTTATATGTACGACGTACCTAATGTGTCATACGAGTGATATGCGACGCACATGTTGCGTCATGTACTTAGCACACCACACAATGTATATTATACGAAAACTATGTAACGAACAGTATGTTATATGTTAAAGTATATGATGTATGGTGCGTGATATGTACGACGTATCTAGTGTGCCATGCGAGTAATACGCGACGCACATGTTGCGTCATGTACTTATCACATCATACAATGTGCATTATGCTGTATAACGAACAGTGTGTTATATGTAAAATGTACCACATATAGTGCATTACATGCATAGAGAATGACGCACCCGGCGTGTCATACGAACGATACGATACCTCATCGACGCACCATGTGCGTCATACGAATGTTAGAAAATGCACTTGTTGCGTTGGTCGCGTGAAACGTTTAGCGATTGATCGTGTTCAATCGATAACGGTTAATGATTGTTCCAGGTCGGCGGATGGACGTGGTAGCAGCCGGGAAGTCCGAACACGGAGGAAAGCACGAACCGGGAATCCGTCGTCATCGACGTCGACGTCGTAGGAACGGCAAGTTGACAGAGGTCGGCAGTAGGTTTGCGCGCAGGAAACGAGAACGGAAGAAGAGCGTGAGGGAGGGGGTTTGCACGATCAACCATAAGGAAAAAAGTGTGCACCGTGTGGCATTGAGTAAACCGTGGACCTCCTAGGAAGGCCGCTTCGGACGCGTCCTCTTTGTGTTCGACCGATCCTATCACTACCGTCGGTACTGTGATATTCCTTCGTCTTTTTCTTCGTCGCGTTCGCCCGTCATTTTGCTCCGCGTAGCGAAAGAAAGCGTGTCCCGCAAACCGGAAGCATGATGCCAGCCTCTGCGATCGCGTGTGCCGAGCTCTAACAGGGTGGTTCCGTTGTTTGTCAGAGATTTCGTGCGCGCTGGCAGACACGTGGTGCGTTCCGTGTAACGAGTGAGAATATCGGTGCTAGTTTTATTAGGAAGAGGAATCGTGCTCGCAAGATGATACTGCTTCGGTCTACGCTAATGGTGCTATGCTCTGTGTTGGCTGCCGGGGCACCCAGACCCTCCGTCATTTACGCGGACGAGAACGTGGTGAGTGAAGGAATTTTTTCATTTGTTCTGATTATTTTGGATGCTCGCGATGGGCGGAGGATAGCTCTCGGTACAGTAGATCCTGAAATTAAAATGTAAAAATATTTTCTGACACTCCACATAACCGAGATTAAAGTTCGAGATTATCTCTAATTTACGTTCAAAATTAAATTTCTAAATTTACTTGAAAATTACGCATTGAGATTTACTAATACAGTGAATAGATACAAATTCTTAAATTTTTAAAACTACAAACCCCGATCTTTAAACTTACGAATTCTCGAAGTTTAAAATTACAAATTTTACAATAATTCGTGAGATTGTGTGCTTTCTCGTGTCACGGTGTTCTTCAAGGTAACCACATGAATCATTCCGTGTTTCTAAAACAATCATTTGTTTTATAAAACAAATTATTTAGTTACACAACAGTAACTCGTTTCATAGAACCAAATACTGTATTATGGAACAATTAAAATCATACATATTTTACTCTGAAATTTCTATTCTCCCTAATTTATTATTACGAGGTAATATTAAATGGAATGGAGGGCTTAGCTGATACGGAAAGCTTCAAGTGACTCACGCGTGCCCTGTCCATTCAAATTGCTCTATATTTCCTGCGAGAAAATTATCCTCGGATTAGCTTCGAGAAATATGGAGGTCCAGAGCGTAATACTTCATCGTGTCTTCGTAATTCACCAACTATTCCGGATTAAGCGTAATAAAGGAAAGGTGATGCGGAGGGTAGGAGGGTGGAGTAGCGAGTCAACGTGCCATAATTTAAAGTCGGGTCACCGAACACGCTAATTGTTTCACGAATAATAGAATGGCCTCCACGATTTTCATGAAACAGCTAGGGAACTTGATCTTTTCATCCGAGTTTTATTCGGTAACGATGCTTTAATTGAAATTACCCTTATTGTATTTCCCAAAGTTTATTAACAATACTGCAGACGATTTTTATTGATAAATAAACATTAAACGCCATATTCTAATTATTAATAATAACATAAGTTGAGTTATAGTTTTACAATATTTTATTTAATTATCAGAGTCCTTTTTTCTTATTTCAAAGCAAAGTACCACATTTTTCTAATCAATTTTTAAATTGGATAATAAATTGTTCATAATTGTTATTTTTTTTGTTATATTGGAAATAAAATCAAGTGCTGATTTTTAAAAGATATAATGTAACGACATTTTAGTTTAGTTTCGCGATAGTGGCGCTCTCTGCGCTCATTTTTCCACCATTTTGGAATCTAAATCACTGTAAAATTTAGTGAATTCAAACATTTCTCGTGTCGTTTAAAAGTGAAACACTGTCAATATTTTAAATCTCACGGGGGGCAATGACTGAACGAGTACTTACATTATAATTTAATATTCCTGCTTTCGTTCAAAACTAACAAATCAACATTAAATTCTGTGACATACGATGTCTATGTTAATTGCTTTAAAACGTGCAACTAATTCAACTTATTATTTCAATTTTGAGTCGAGTGAAATGCAATGTAAATCTATGCGATTATAATTATAGATAACTTTATAAATATAGAGTCACTCTTATGATTCTTGTATAATTTTCAAACGAAGCTTCATTGTTAATGTTTGTTGCTCATCGAGGTTTAATGCCGATGCGAAGTTTTCCTTTTTTAGTAACGCTTCGCTTTCCTTTGTGCATCGATGAATACGCGACAGTGACTTCATTCTGTGCTTTTTACCGATAATAGAATATTGTATAGTTATCCCGTCATTTGAACGTGATTTATCAATTCTCAACTTTGTTTTCTTATTGAATATCGTTCGATTCGATAATTATTACTCACAGCAGAGTATGACTTAAATATCCATTGTCTAAAAGTTCTAGTCATAAGATTATAACAATGTATAATATGAGTAATATTTTTACTGTAAAAAATGTGCAATACGTTACTTTGTTTGCAACGTATGTGTAATATGCAATATATTTGTGTCACATGTGTGTAATATGTGCCATTTATTTACTGTGAAAGATATTCATGTTTTTATTTCAATTATTGTAATATATATGTTATATATGTAATATATTTATTGAGATATGTATATTATGTTTAATAGATGTAACAAATTTGGTGTAACATATGCATAATATATGCAATACGTTTATTGTAACACACATAATATATTCAGTATATTTAATGCAATACATATATCACATACATAATATATTTATCATAATATAATATATAATAATCGATAAATGAGCTGGTTCTTTTGAAAGTGGTATAAGTCCATGTGGAGCTAAAAAAATCGTTTATTTTTTCAAATAATTTTAGTAATTATTATTTCATAATAAAATTTAAAAGGTATATAGTGTAAAAAACGTCACTCGAATTGATTAAAGTTGGCCAATATTTTTAAATTGATTCAAACGCAAACCCTTAAATATCTCAATATATGAAAAAATGGACTTATACCACTTTCAAAAATACCAGCTCAAATATTATATTATATAAAAATAAAATATATCATAATATACATTGAAAAGAACCTTCCACCAATACGATTTCTACAACCATAACTATGATGAAAAAACAAAAATGTTAAAAAATATCTCTCTCTATAGAGCCGTCATATCCATTCTCTAAATGACAAAGTCGATCCAGTAATCATTCCATAAAATTTCCCCGCGTTTCCATTATGTTGTCCGTAGCCCGCAGCTTAAGCATTATGCGAGCAAGTTTAAACACGATTACCCTAAGTACAAATTAATGCCCGAGCCATGTACCAGCCTCCATATTTCACACTTACGCGTGATCCCCGTATCGCGTGTGTGGGTGTTTGCGGAGTTATTTCACGCGTGTGTCACAAACAGAGCTGTTCCTCGGATGTGTGCCGAGGATGACTAACAATAAGAAGCAGGGTCGATTCCGTGTGCGAAACTTTCGTATATCGACTTCGTGCTTTCGGCAGTGCTGGATTAATCCATAAACACATGCTTAGTACACCATCCGAATCAAAGACACCATAGAGATCGCACTGTCATTAATATTTTCTGTAAAATCAAGCAAATTTTACTTTACGAGCTACTTTTTTTTACTACATTATTGATTAACACTTTGTACTCGAAGGTGTTTTTACTGGTAGCAGATAGTATCTCTAAAATTTTTTGGGTTGAAAAGTTTGATGAATTCTTTCGAAGTTATTATCTTTCTGTTATTAATTGCCGCTAATAGCTGTTTCATTATGTTTATGCATCACATGCGCAACACTGTAGGTTTAAAAATACCTATTTTAAATTGCTGTGTTAAACGAGGTGGTAAGTGTGAGTCACCTTTCGAGTAGGGTTAATATCACTTTGTACTACATGATGAACTCAGCCTGGTATCAACTATAATTCTATAAAATTAAATACATATTATTTCATGTAGAGAAAATCAAGTTCCAGCTTTCGTCCAAAAAGAACACTCATTTTGTCCATTTCACACAATGCACTTTATAGGTGATTCAAAAGTAACCTAAGTTAGGTAACATATGGTAAAAATGTTACAGGATAGGTTATTGAAGTGTAGGAAACGTTGTACTACGTTGTAATGAATAATTAATACGACGAAACTACGGAACATTTTAACACTTACCATGAAATTAAAAACGTAGTTGAAAAATAAAAAAAATGAAATTTATTATAATTAATATACACATTAATTCGTCGTATTAATAAAGATCAAAATTTCAGGGAAATCACCTTTGACTTAAAAGAAGAAACTTGTAAAATGGTTGTTTGACCGCTTTGATAGTTTCAGTGTTAAATGATTAGGGTTCTTGGAGATGTTCATACGGCATTGGGATTCGAATATGGCGCCTGCGTCCTAGCAACCCTCTCTTTCCGGCGAAACGATTCGTTACTTTCCCCCTGGAGAGTTATCATTATCGAGCATCTTACAAACAAGTTACCCTCCGGCAGAGACCTTTGTATCAACTTCTTCCTTCAGGAACCATGCTATATAGCGTGCAGGAAGGAGAACGAGTCAGTGAATTGTCGTTGAATACCTTTGTCCTGGAATCGAAGGGAAATGATTTGTTTTCCTCCGTTTTGTATGATAATGGGGTACAAAGCCGTGTAACAAAGTCGTCGCGTTCAAGGGGTAATTTGTATGTTTGGATTACGTGGGAATTTGAAAGCTTGGGAATTTAGGATTTTAGAGAATTTTAGAATTTGAGAACTGGGAAGTTTGAGAGTTTGGGGTGTTTGGGAACTGGAGAGTCCGAGGGTTCGGAAGTTTGAGAATTTAGAAACTTAAGAATTTTAAGGTTTGGAAATTTGGAAATGTAGGAATGTGAAAATTTGGAAATTTGAAAATTGGGAAGTTAGGAATTTTGAAATTTTTGTTTTTGGAGAATTTACGAACTGGGGAATTTGAGAGTTGCGGAGATTCGGAACTGGAGAGATTGAGAATTTTGAAATTTGGGAATGTTAAAATTTAGGAATTTGGAAACATAGAAATGGGAAAATTTGGAATTTTGGAAATTTAGGAATGTAGGAACTTAGAAATTTGGGAATTTGGGAACTGGGGAATTCGGGAATTTTGGAGTTTGGAAATTTAGAAATTTAAGAATTTGAAAGATTAGGAATTTGGAAATTTCGGAATTTCAGAGCTTAGGAATTTGGAAATTTCGGAATTTGAAAATTTAGAAATTTAAGAATTTGGAAGTTTAGGACTTTGGAAATTTCAGAATTTGAAAGTTTAGGAATTTGGGAATTGGGGAATTTGGAAATTTAGAAATTCAAGAATTTAGTTGTTGGGGAGCTAGGAAGTTCGGAAGTGTGGAAGTCAGGACCTCTGAAGCTTAGGAAGTTAGGAACATAGAAACGTACAATATTATTTATCTATAAACCTAGTATCTTAACAAATTTAAAAATTGCATGTTTGAAATGTTTGATAATTTGCGAAGCTGAAAATCAGGAAATTTAAGAACTTAGAAATTTCGTGATTCATGGTGTCGGAAATTTAGAGGAATAAAAATGTTGTATGAAATAAATTGGATCGAAGTTCCCCGCGTCGTTTTAATCGTCGCTAACAATTGCTGATGCTGCGAAACGCACATCCAATATCTAGTAGATAAGCGATAGCTGGTGTGAAACGGCCTTAATAAGCATGGCGGGGCACAGTAGGAGAGAGTGGATTTTATCATTCGGGGCCTTCGGCCTTACTTCGAAACCATTAAGCCACGGGGCATTTATATGCAATCGAGGTCGTTCACTGCAGGAAGCGCCGGCGCGGACACAGAATGCCTCGTCTCTGTGTCAAGATGTGACACACGCGTTTCTGCTCTTAGACACACGCGTGGAAGAATAATGTCTCACAAGTCAGAGTCTCCTTAGAATAACTCGTGAATCGGTGGTCAGCTAACTTTTCGAGGAAAGGGGTTGAAATTTCGAAGAACGCGCGAACCAAAAATAATTTAGAGAAAATTCAAACATTTCTTCAACATTGCACGCGTAACGAGCGTAATTTATATTACAAGTTTTGTGGAAGAGTTTCAAGAAATTTATTATTTTGACGAATTGCTACTTTGTTATTTTATTGCTTTGCTATTTCATTATTTTATTATCCCATCATCTTTGTCGTGTTATCCACTATTTCACTGTTTTAACTTTTCACTATTTTGGTACTTCGTCGTTTTGGTATTTTATTGTTTTATTATTACGGCATTTTATTTACTATGTTAGTGTTGGCAGTTTTTATCATTTTAATCCCCACTAGAGCCATTTTTGTGGATTATTTTTTGTTTGTTTAATTGAGAGCTTAAGGTCACATGCACCTTTTTAGATTATTAGTGACCACATTAGGTTTGGAAGTGTCTCGTAACCTGTAGGTATTACATTTGATGATAGATTCCAATATCTCTTAGGAAGCTAAGAATTTTCCTGCACAAGTTTGTAGCATGTTTGTTACGTTTAATATGGTATATTTTGCTCTTTGGACGTAGCATTTAGGGCAATGCATTAAGATATGATCAATGGAGATTTGTATATTGCACACATTGCACATCATTGCACTCGATTTGGTAATAAGAAAGGAGTGTGTTAATTTGGTGTGGGTTATTCTTAATCTAGTTAGTATCACTTGATCTGTTCGGTTCATATACACTGCTGGACTAATATCGTATATATTATCACGAATTTTATGTAACGCTGTAGGTGATGAAGTTTTCCAATTTCTGTTCCTTTGTGGATTATTACTCCACTGTAACTATTATTTCGCTAGTTTGCTACTACAGGGTGGCTGGAATGAACTGTTACAACTTCAAACCGCTGCAGCAGATGCACTTTTAAATATTTTGTTTTATCCAAGGGAAAAAAATAGTCGAGAAACATTCAAGAAAATGATTTAATGCTTATTGCTCGATATAACCTCCCTTTGCACGAATAATTTCATTCGAACGGTGAAAGAATGAATCGCACGCTGCCCGTACGTGAGATTGTGGAATCTTCTTCCATTTCCGGACAAGTGCTGATTTTCGAGCGTCCAAACTTCGATGTTTCATTACATTGACCTTGGCCTCCAAAATAGCCCAAATACATTACATTCGATCATTAAATAGATTACATTCAAATGCTGGAGCTCACGAACGATAATTGGAACTGATGTTTCAGCTGAATATAAAGCAATTACACAATTACGCTTCAAATCCATCGCTATAACCTTACTTTGAGATCTAGTATACGAAAATGCTTCTGCACGCATATAAACAATTGAATGAACTATAAATATGGCAACTTTCAGATGAATTGCGTGAGCGGATCGACAGATGCATCAGTATGAATATATTTAGTAACAGATCATTTCAGCCACCCTGTATAATATACAGAAATAACCTATTATAACACTGTTGTATCACTTCTAGCATACATTCTATTGTATCATAGTGCAATGTACAATTTTGCATTTCATAATGCAGTTGTACAATTAACCCCTTACGCTGCGATAACGGGATACGCCCGAATTTTTAAACTAAATCTAATTATAATTCGCATATGCAAAGATCATTGAACATAAAATACACTGGAAATTTGTACTTTCTTCATTTGTTTTAAGATTGTTGCAGTAAAAAATTAGTTATTTTTTATGCATCTGCCGAGTAAATCGTAGAGCATGAGTCCACAGGATGGTTCGTACAAATGTATAATTTATATTGCGCCACCCGGTATAGTTCACAAAATTCTACGTTTTTTCGAAGTCTCACCCATGTAGTTCCCCATGTGTCGACAGATGATGAATAGATGACGAATATAACGTTCGAGAATGAAGAATAGGTAGAATACCCTGACTAATACCAGCACTACGTGAGATATGTACATGTGTCCAGAACTAATGTGTGGATTATAGGCGTTGAAATAAAATGCTGGGACGGATATTAAAATAAAAATGGAGTATCCGTCGTTTCTTATCATTTTGCCTCGTCTAGGTTTTTGAACATTGCGGAAACCATGTTCTTTTAACATTTTAATGATAAGGAGACACCATAATTTCTGCGTCATCGATCTTGATAAAACCTTTTCTGACGTAACTCGAACAAAAATAAGATGCCTTATATTTGATCGTTTCTGTTAGTACTTGTTATTTGGCAAAATACTTAACATTTGATTTTTCTGTTTCGAAAAATACTAAATTGTCTAATGGTGTTACGGTAAATATACTTATTAGTGCAGGTAGTAGTGTGACACATTGTTGCGATCAATAATATCAATCAATCAATAATATTCTTTCTGCTGTTATATATCCTTCTGTTTTTTATTCGTTTGTTATGGTCATACAATGTAACTTTACAGGTTTTACTATTTTGCAATGTTGTTACTTGTATTTATTATTAATCTACTCTTATATTTCACTTTTTCTAATTTTCTGTAGTTCTGTTTTATCATTTGCATATTATTTGTGTATTAATTGTGTTATACATATAATGTCATAAATGCAACATACGTTCAGAAAATTTTTGTACAGTAAATGATTTACGACGTATGTGAAGTAGACACGTTACAAGATCCACTTAATATAGATTTACATGAAACCAAAAATGCATCAAAAATAAACATTATAAATATAAGTTTTAAATGAATACGAATGATGGTCTTTGAATTTATTATTTTGAATGATTGAAATTATAAAATAAAACGATTAAATTAATTATTTGAAACTTAAGAGTTGGATAATTTTTTTTTTATTTTTGCTTACTTTATCTCATTTGCTTTTATTTATTTTTATACTTGTTTATATATTTATTTATTTTAATTTATTGGTATACTTTTTTCATATATTTAATTATATTTTATTTTCAATGTCGAAGTTATTGGACAGGAAACGTCTGTAGTTTAACTGTTAAATAAAACTAGATAAAGGAAAGTGGTATTCGTATTAACTCGATGAATTATTTAATTCTCTCTGCACTAAGAGCCGCTATAATCATGCATCATTAACCACCGGACGACGAACCACCGAGACAGGGACAATTGAAATTTAATTTCAGACCCCTCTTCATTTTCCTATTCTAAATTTTACGCCGTTCCTTTATCAAATTACTTGTGCACTGTACGACAATTTTTTGCTGAAAATTTAAGTAGGATTTTCTGGAGAAAACCACACAATTCTCATTATTGCAACGTACATAATAATAAATAAATTATTGGTTAAGTAGTGAATGTTCACCGAGCGCATCAAATAAATTTTCGAATTTAGGTATTCGTGGACTTTTTTATTCACAAAAAAAACTTTCTAATTAAGAAATTTGTAAATTTTTTACTTTATAAACATATGTTCAAATTTTAATATTTATAAACTTAGAAATATAGAAATTTGAAAATGCACAAATTTAAAAACGTAGAAATGTGAACAGGCATAAATTTGGATATTTAGAAAATACACGAAGTCGGAAACTGTCAAATTTTTTAGCTCATCGATTTCCAATTTTGATAACTTAGAAATGTGGATCTTTAAAAGGGAATTTCTCAAATTACAATTTTCCGTATCTTCAAACACAGCCATCTAGAACATGAAAACGTTGAAATTTGCATACGTGATTAAGCTAATAAAAAATGAATGATGATAAATGTTGCTAATTCAACGTGGTTTAAATATACAAGTCCGTGGATGTTCAGGCTTCTGTACGTAAGCAACGCGTCTAGACGGTAATAAACAGAGGGCACGTCGTTCATTTTGTTTCGTTCGCTTTGTGCTTGGTCAGCGATGGGAGAAGTTCCCAGAGTAGAGATGAAAGAAAAAATCAACTTGGATTAGCGGTTTTTTAATTATTGGCGGTAGTTATGACGAATTATTATTAATTGGAATTGGAAATTCAATTACATCGATTTAATTGGAGACTCGATATGTGGAAGCTAAATAAGTGGTAACTCGATAAATGAAAGCTTGATAAGTGGATAATCCATTTACGAAACGTCGGTAAGTAAGGAAATGAAATAAATGTCCATTGAAATGTTATAATACTTGTATATGATATACATATGTGGAAATCCAATGAGTGGTCACTCGATAAATGAAAGCTTGGTAAGTGGAAAATCCATTTACGAAATCTCGATAAGTAGAATCCTGATGAGTGGAAAATGAAAACTCTCTATGTTTCCATTGAATTTTTATAATGTACATGTACATATGATGTACGATTATATGGTACAATATATGCTACAGTGTGTAATATTATATGTTACAATTACGTGCTGTAAATTTCATATCGGTATAATATTCTAAATTATAATCTAAATTATTGATACGATAGAGACATAATACTGATGCAGTGTTTATACAGTTTTGATACAATATTGACGCGATATTGTTAAGGTATTGATACGTTACTGATATTGATACATTGGTATTGTCACCATATTGATACTACATTGATATAAAATTATAGTATGATTTATGAGTATTATAGTATGATTTATAATATGATGTGCTGCAAAAAGGATTATTATCTCAGTGTTGCATCTATTGCTTGAGCTGAGGATAAACGCGATTTCAACTGTAAATAAATACAGTAAATTAGCAATCGTGCTGTCTCTAATGAAACAAAGTTCTCTAGTAATTACGTCCGACCCTGAACGCTTAATATAATTTCCTCCACCGAGTATAATTCGCATAGTTTGCACGATGCTTTCGTTTTTCTACAATACAAACATAGTTGCGAAATTTGACTTCTTTAAATCTCTTCTCCGTATCTTCACAAGGCACAGGATCGATAATTAATATTTATTACCGACTTGGATCATCACGCTTGCAATTTTCAGAATGTTCTTTTCACGAATCTTTGAATACACCATGTCGAAAATTGCGGAAAAGTATCTCTCCATTTTCCTTGCTTTCAAGGTAAGCTTAACTTCAACCCCTTCATGAAACCCAACCTAAATCTGGCGGCTTCGCACGTAACATCGCCAAATAAGTCAAGTAGTAATACCTCTTCGCCTACCTCGTCTCTAAACCCAACACTAAATTATCCTGCAGTCTAAACCGTACGTTCTTCGCAACTTCTGTACATTTCCATCGGAAAATCGTCGAAGGGTCGGTACGTTGTCTTATCCGCTATTCCTCCGGCGTTTCTGTCCACAGGACAACGAAGAGGATCGTGTTTAAGATCAAGATAGAGTCGCACGTGACTGGATGACGAACAGAGCCAGAGCCAGAGAGTCAAAGAATAGCCCTGGATCTCTCTATGGGCATACATATATTCGATCCGTGCGAAACGAGCCGGCTCTGGCGTAATTAGTAACACATGTGGTGAGCGTCGAACGAACCCCACCCATCGATACACGCTTGCTGCCAACCGGAGAAAACTTTCACGCCGTGTAACGACACGAAATATAGGAGAATACGCAACCGAGCGATACGAGAATCGATCGTAAACGATTCAGCTTCGATTCGACGGGCGTTGTAATCTTCCCCGGGATTAGGTGCTCGAAACGTTTCTCAAATACTGCGATATATAGAGTGCCCGAAAGGACCAGTCAATATTTGCGTGCGTACGGTACAGTCAAGGGCAAATTTGATTTCTCTACGAAAAATAATGCAAACAGGGGTGAACACGTCAAGAACGCTTGCATTTTTGGGGACATTTGTGGATTCGAGAATTAGGGAGAGTTTTGGAGACACCCTAGCTCTTGGATTTCAGGATGCGGGAGTTTTTGGATGTGGGAATATCGGGATTGAGGGATCTTGAAATTTTTGAGCGTGGAGGTTTTGAGATCTTTGGAGCGAAATATTTTGAAATTTGAAATATGCAGAGTGTGGGATCTTTGGATCTAAGGATTTTTGGTTGTAGAGATTTTGGGTTTTAGGAGTTCAGGATTTTGGAGATGTAGAACTTTAGGGATCTAGGAATTTGGGGATGCAGAAATTTGAGGGTATAATGATCGGGGGACCTCAGAATGTGTGAATTTGAGACATAGGAATTCGGAAATATAGGTATTCGGTGATCTAGAGGTTTGATAATATATGAATTTGGAAATTTAGGGATTCCAGAATCTAGGTATTTGGAGATTTACGAGTTTACTTATCTACGTATTTGAGGATTTCGATGTTTGGGAATCTAGGTATTTGACGATTTAGGAATTTGGGGATCTAGATGTGGGAAGATCTTGAAATTTGAGGTTCTAAATAGGTGAAGATCGAGGAATTTGGAAATTCAGATATTTGTGGATCGAGTTATGTGGGAATTCAGCCACACGGAGGTCTTAGAATTTGGGAATTTAGGTATTTGAGGATCTAAGAATGCGAGGATTTAGATATATGGAGATGTAGGAATTTAGAATTTAAGAATTTAGAAATGTAGATATTTTGGGTATCGAGGTATATCTAAGCATATAGGAATGTACATAGGTATTGGAGGATATAGGAATTCTGGAATTTAGGGATCTTGGAATATGGGGACACTACAGGTTCAGAAATTTAATAATTTCAAAATTTGTTGCTGGACGAATTTTTGGATCTATAGATATGGAAAAATTAAATTTGGTTATTTGGAGGTTTAGAAATCTAGCAATATGATGGCGTCTCGTTTGAAAATTTGTAAACGTGGAAATTAAAAAACTGAAAATATTGAAATGTAAAACTTTGGAAAATTGAGAACTCAGAGCTTCAGATATTAAAAAATATAAGAATGTATGAACCCGTCAGTGTCATCATTTAATAATCTAAATATCTGACAACGTACAAGTGTACAAATTATAAAACTTTTCAAATGCTGTCGTGTAATTTTGATCTCAATTTTACTGTATAATAAAATTAACTTAACAATACTTAATTTGTCAAGATAAATGAAGCAGCGGTGCAGTGACAACGAATACTGAATCCATTCTAACAAGCAGTTTCAACTTATTTCTACACAGATAAAAAATGGACAGAATAACCTCGAATCTAAGATGTATTTCATAGCGTTATCGTTTAGAGATAACGTTCGAAGAATAAAATAGTACAACGGAAGCTACGCAGTTGCCACGATATCTCGTCAGCTTCTAGTTAGCCCATTTCCGCTAGAAACACTTACGTATAAAATTTTAGATACGTAATGTTACGCCCAGTCGTTATGTAAAACTCCAAATTCTTTTTCGTTTGTTGAAAAATTATGTTTTATTCCGTCCTCCAAATTTATTTTGGCAATTCTCAAAATTTGAGATTTGCTTATAAACTCACATCTATTTAAAGAAAAATTATTATTATTCAATGATCCTCAAAAAGTTTTTGAAATTATTTATTACTATTATTTTTGCATGTTTGCTTGACTTCAACAATTTTTATTCGTTCAATTTGCTTATCTTATACGTTCTTCTCATTTTCTTACAGAAGCTATACTTTTCCACTTATATCGCATTTCTAAATTACTTCTACATCAAAATTTCTATATTTTCGAATTCATTTGGTATTTTCGTTATTTTCAAATTTCCTAGTATGAAAATTTATAGATTTTCAAGATCCTGAATTAAAAAATTTTTTAATTATTAAACTTATAATTTTCCATCGAATTTCAATATTTGAAATTTTCTAAAGTAGAAATTTGTGGGTTCATAATATAAATTATGAAATGTTTGAAAAATTTGAAACTCTTATAGTTCAAAATTTCTTTATTAGCCAATTAACAAAGTACCAAATTACCAAATCACCAAATCACCAAATTACAAACTTATCACATAACCAAATAACCAGATCACTAAATTCCTAAATTTGAAACTTACAAACAAGAAACTTCTAAATTAAATAATTAGAAGCTTCGAAATTCCTACATTTCTAATTTTCCAAATCACCAAACACGAAAGCAGCATAAACCACAAACTGCTAAATTAAAGAATTCTAAAAACCAGCAAATCCTATACTTCCAAACTACTGAATTTGTGAACGCATAAAATTTAATTACAATCGCTCAGTTGAACTGCACCGACCCTTTTCACGCAACGAAACTAGACGCGAAAACATAGTCCATTCAAATTCGCTACAAATAAAAGAATATCTAACGCAACTTTTACCACTCGTTAAAGCACCCTGAAAGTTTCGAACGCCCGGTACAACGGTTTCAACTGCTTTCCGAATTCAAATCGAAGTAACATTTGTTTCCACGGATCGGTAGTTATCGAAGCTTTCTTTTTTTGCCTGGCATTCGACCAGTCCAGAAACCGAATTTTCTGGCAGTGAATTCAGCGTTCGGGAATACCGTGTACCGGTTGCTCATGTTGCAAGCAAATTTCTATGGAAATCAGCGTGCAAGCTCACGATACAAAGCTCCTGGCTCGTCGCTACGGAACCGAACGCGTTCCCAACTTTTACCTGGTCGAGCTTTTTCGGCTTGAAAAATTGTGTCCCGCCGCTTTATGGAAATTTCTGGGATCCCCTCATTGATTTCTATCCATCGAACGAGACTCGGTCGCCATTTTCGGCGGACGGAGGATCGAACAACTTCCGATCGCTTTCAAACTTGCATAAAGTTTTATCGATATATATTAATCATCCATTAACAATTTCAATTGTAATATTAAACAGTAGTTCTATTAATTTTGTGATCTTAATTTTGGTTGCTAACGTGGTATCAATAATACCATTACACAATAGGTCATGTTACTATTGCATAATAAATAATAAAGAAATGAATTATAAAATTGTGATTAAGAAATGAATTATAAAATTGTAATTAAAAAATGAATAATGAAACAGACGAATAAAATTGGAGTTAAGAATCAACCATGCTTTATCAATTTTAGTATTAATGTTAAATACCAATTTGATAATTTTTTGCAATTCGTAATTTTAGTGCTATTATTAATTATTAATTTTAATATCAATAGTGATATCAAATAATGAAATAAAACTTAGAATTGAACAGTGATTACCAATTTTGATAATATACTTAAAGTTATAAATTATAACAAGTATATTATAATTAATTTTAATGATTTTGGAGATGGGTATATTTTTGCTGGATTTGTTACGATTTAGACCTCGTTAATGAATCCATTGTTGACGCGACGATGATAATGGCGAACAATACAATAATAACGATGAAAGGAAATGAAACTGTAGCAAATTGCTTTTGTCCAGTGTAAGTGAAACTGCTTCTATTCTATCCCGATTTTCTCCCTCCTTCTTCGGACAATTAACGAGCACCCAGGGTGCGTTTTTTTTTTGGTGTCCGGTGACGTCATCTTCCTCTGCCGCCCTCCATGGCGCCACTAATACGCCTCGTCGCGATTCTATTGAGGATCTGTCCATTTACTAGACGAGAAGGCAAACAGGATACATACACAGTATGTACACAAATATGTATACAAAGAATTTACTGAACTCATCGATTGATTAATACCATGAAGTTCTTTTCCTGAAGTCAATTAATAACAAAAGCATATTATTAAAACTAAACTTACCGACAGTTCTTGTGTGTTTATTCCCATCGCTTAAATTGACCGGTGATATAAATTATCAATTTTTTGTTATTAAATGCAGATAATGATTAATTTATTACTGAATGTATATAAAATGAATTTTCATAAAATGTTGTCAAAATTTATTTTCATACAATTTTGATTATAAACTTAAAAAAAATTTTTCCTATATAACATATTTTTGAAAGACTAGTTTTCAATGTTAATTAATGAACCAATCTTAACATTATACACATTTAAAATTATTTAAGAGAAAATAAAATTAAAGTTTTATTTATGTAAATATAAATCTTATTCGTCTTCACTGCATTTTTTACAAATTATTTTATTCTCTATGTGTGCATTTGACGCACACACATTTTTCAAATTTCGAACGGGTTTTCGTTGTGCTGTAACCTTTATAATATTTTATTCCACAAGTTCTTCGTACTCTGTAATTTTGAAACGGCTTGACGTTTTTACTAAACTAATTAGATTATGTTAGGTTATGTAAATTTAGATGATGTCAAATTGAGGTTATGTTAGATTAAGTTGAAACTAACTTAGATTACGATATATTAAGTTAGGTTATATCCACTCGGGGTTAGGTTAGGTTAAGTTAGCCTTGGTGTTGGTTATGGTGGAATTAGAAGTAAGTTAGGTTAAGAAAAGGTGAGGTCAGGTTAGGATCAACTACGTTAAATTAACTTATGCCGTGTTAAATCAGGTGCACTGTGTACAAAATATAAAATTCACACTAAAGTTTTGTCACCATACTCTTTCTTTTCTCAAATAAGCATTTACAATAACATTGAACTGATTAGGACTGCGATGCTTCTTTCTTGAGTACTATCTTCTATTTATTATTAGTTTGTACTCATTGTATATGTTTAAAGACTACATAAAATAATAATACACTCCAAACATATCTTAGGAAAAAGAATGCCAAAGTAGAATCAAATATTGAAGAATACATTTTATGAATATTTTAAGAAAAGTCATAATTTGATGGCGATATGATAACGTGTAAATATATGTAAATTGTTCAAAAGGTCAAAAATGTTCAATTTTACCACAACTGGTACGTTTAGTGTCAAGTGATTATTAAATAATTCAATAACTAAAAATATTGACAGAAATTTAATGCGCCAATATTTGTTCCACTGCATAAATGGTTACTGTAAGAATAACTTTGTACATCGAAAATTGACTTTGAGCATCGTAACAAGGATTTTGATTATTTATTTCGCGCAATTATTGTACATTATGTGTCGTAAATGTTTCATACAATTTATTGTATAATAATAATAATTGTTATGTACCTCTTCTTATACATCAGTCGTTGAGTACCGCTTGCTGTACTGTCGCTAATGAGGTTGCAAGAGCAAAAAATTCTTTAAGTTGGCAATCACGCAGTAATCTGCGAGAAGTTGCGCAAAAACGTGATTTATCGTTTTTTGCGCTTTACCGCTTTCTTAATTGTGGTATAAACCTGAAAGTTGGCATAAATTGTTCTTTCTTCAGCATCGAACAACGCGTCGCAAGTGTCTTTGGTTCTGGGTCAATTATGCGAGTACGCTCTCTGCCCACAAATCCCTAGACCTCCAAATTCTGAAGTATCAATATCCCTAGGTCCTCAACGTTAAATCTATTTACCGTTTTCTGTTACATATCGAATTTATACATATATCGATGTATAATACACGCGTAATTTGAAACTGAAAATAAACAAACGTTAACAATAAACGGATAAATTAAAATACGCGTTAATTCCTTATTTCGACAAAACGAACATTCGTTTCGACAAACGAAGCAACACAGATTTCTAGAGAAGCATCTTAACAAATGTTGTAATTTAAAAACGAGAATTTGTGACTCGTTCGATTCCACAATGTTTGCGTCTCAGACACGAAATACCTCCTGATTCCTCCACCTAGAAATTACCCAGATTCGTGCACCTAGATGTGATAATCTTTGAAAATTTCTTAACCCTTTCCGGTTCTATGTCGGGTGTGACTCGACGTCGCGATTCTTGTGGATCGTAGAAACAATTCATATAAATAGGTTGGTTGCAAATGTTTTCGTTTCTTTGCCACTTGTAATAAATTGAAAATATGTTTGTCACGCACCCTGCATTATTGCAATACCTTTTATTGTAAATCCACTTCCTGATTTATCTTGTAAATTAATTAAGGACCTCTAGGTAAAAGAAATTGAGGACCGCAAAGGGTTAACCACCCTTAAACCCACTTAAATGACCCACATAATCTGAAAATCCACATAATCAAAAAATAGTCTTCCGTTGCAATATTTCCTCAAGGAAAGGTAAATTCGCTGTCGACCGTATACGAGCTTAGGATCCGAAATTAGTGTTTCTGTTTGAACCGGTGATACTTCGAACGTGGTCACCCCGTACATTAATTCACTGTTCGACTCGGTTCTTTGTGGCCAGCGAGGCGTTGCAACAAATATTTACATGGCGGCTAAACGTGACAATGAGCCGAGACGCGTTGTCGCAGCCGGCTTTTCAGAAAGAAATTCGTTTAACTTGCCCTTTCATGGAGATAACCGTGTGCCAGTAGAGAGAAGGTACCATCACCCGAGGGACTTTTCCAACGTGGCCGAAATACGGAGATGTTTACCGAATGGCAGCTGCGATCTCGCCGGTGGGTTTCATCTTGTTTACGAGCTCCACGAGTAGCCACGGCCAGAATCGTGCTCCCAAATTGTTATTTTATACCTTATAATAGTCTCATCCTCCGCAAATTCTTCCAAGAGCTTTGTTATAACATTCAGAATCCATTTCTGAACGCTGTAAAGCTTTCTGTCGTCTTCTTGGAAATCATAGAAACCTCTTCGTTTTTCAACCATCTTGCAATCTCAAAAGATCATCTCATGTGATCTAAAAAGTGTCAAATATATTAAAGGTGTGTTTCAGGGAACATGTTAAGTTCTATGAAATAAGGTATGGCAAAGTCATATGACAGAGTATGTAAAAATTATGTGACATTGAGTATGTACGACTTACATACTCAAGATTGAAGATTATACGACATAGAGTATGTCCAAATTATGTGACATTGAGTATGTATGACTTATATACTCAAGATTGAAGATTATACGACATGGAGTATGTCCAAATTATGTGAAATGGAGTATGTCCAAATTATGTGACATTGAGGATATACGACTTACATACTCAAGATTGAAGATTATACGACATGGAGTATGTCCAAATTATGTGACATTGAGTATGTATGACTTATATACTCAAGATTGAAGATTATACGACATGGAGTATGTCCAAATTATGTGAAATGGAGTATGTCCAAATTATGTGACATTGAGGATATACGACTTACATACTCAAGATTGAAGATTATACGACATGGAGTATGTCCAAATTATGTGACATTGAGTATGTATGACTTATATACTCAAGATTGAAGATTATACGACATGGAGTATGTCCAAATTATGTGAAATGGAGTATGTCCAAATTATGTGACATTGAGTATGTATGACTTACATACTCAAGATTGAAGATTGTACGACATGGTGTATGTCCAAATTATATGACATGGAGTATGTATGACTTACATACTCAAGATTGAAGATTATACGACATGGAGTATGTCCAAATTATGTGACATGGAGTATGTTCAAATTATGTGACATTGAGTATGTACGACTTGCATACTCAAGATTGAAGATTATACGACATGGAGTATGTCAAAATTATGCGACATGGATTATGTCAGAATTATGTGACCTACGATGTATGCCAATTAATTAACGAGACTGTGTTTTCCACCAGGCAACAATATGAAGGTTGTCATTAGTAGGTCGTTAACTGGAAATTTCTTCTGAAATTAAAAAATCGTCAACACAATGTTTGGAATTGTTAAAGGAGGTGTATGGTGGTAACAATAACGTCATGTGCATCCTGTGGCTCTCCCTGTTTGCAAAAGTCAAAAGTGTATTTAAGGGACCACATTTTCCGTTCGTTGAACATGTAAAAACAAAAATGGTAGGGTTGTTGAAGAAGCTAACAGTTGGTGAACTAGAGAATTTTTTTGAACAATGGCAGACACGTATGCAGCGGTGTATACATAGAGATGGAGAGTATGTTGAGAGGTATAAAAGTTAAATGCAACATTATTTGTTGTAAATCATATTTCTCGCATGAGTCTCGTTATTTAACTGCCGCAGCTCGTAGTAAAAGTTATGTCAAAATTATATTACTTAAGACATATAAAAATTATACCTATAGATATTATATTATGTAGACTATATTTCTGATGATTTTTAATTATATTAATTATCAAAATTACAGTCCATATAATATGTATATGTATAATTCTTATATTATATACACTAGTGGAATTAATTCTGGACACTTTGAATAATAATATTTTACATTTCATGTTTTTGGAGAATATGTATATTCTGCTACGTTAAATTGATACCGAAATATTTTTATCGTAAAGTATAATGTTTATAATTACGCTCTAAAATTAAAAAGCAGTGATTACAATATAAAATATAAATAATTACATATTAAATGCGAGATTTAAGTTAAAGTTTAAAGGTGTCCATAATTAATTCCACTGCTGTATATTAATATGTATAGGTATAACATTATCAAAATAATTCCTTAACCAGTTAACTGTGGCGCTCCCTTTCGTATGAATACTCGTCAATCATAGAATAACTATTAAAATATTGAGCCAAAAAGATGGGTCTATCTAATAAAATAGACAATTTTATTACTAATATTGACTTATTTGGTGAACCAGTTTGCTATGATTTAGGAATATACTTGTGACAAAAAATTCTGCCACATCCACATGACGGGTATAGTCGTCAAACACGCTTAACTGGTTAATGCTAACAGTTCATAATTGCTTTGATGATCTCTAAATTATGAGAACCACATTTCAAGCTTTGTGGAGGAGAAACCTAGGCCGATGATTGAACGTAATAATTTCTTCGATAGAATCATCGACCATAAGATATACGGCGTGAAAGATAGAAAAAGCTGTTAAAGCAAACGTTAATACGAGTCTCGTTCGATTTGTCATTCGGCAAGTAGAAGATTCAAGTGCTTCTGTATATAAGAGCCGAAGACAGGGTGCAGCGAGTCTATCGAGTAATCCGTCATTGTCGGTGCTCGTGGTTTCATAAAAACGGCCCGAAGAAGCTTGACACGCGTTTCGAGTGACAGAAAAGTCCACGTTCGTGAAAAGAAGCTGCCCAGGGAACAAGGGGCGCCCTTGTGCACGGGCCAGATAGTTCATCATATTTTTAAGTAACGCTCATAAAACTTGCGTGTCTCGTGGCTAATAAATGTACTTGACGTTTACGGCGGAAGACACTCGAGGAACAATCGGGACGTTTGTGTTCTAACTCGAGGAGACCTTTAGGAGAGGTGGGCGGTTTTCGTTTGAACGAGAAGCACTTTGGACGATGTCAAAGCGCGCTATTATTCGTTAGCACGAAGTATTAGATCCACCATTCGTTGATTTTAATTATTATTTGATATTAGATAACATTTCTTCCCTTCCTTGACGGTCAGAAATTTGTTAAGACTTCAGGCGAATAAGAATTCAATTATTTTCATTTGTATATTATTTCCTATTTTGATTTAACCCAGGGCTTCTTAAACTTTTGTCATTCACGACCCCATTTATGATTGCGAGTTTCTTGACGACCCCATACAAATATAAAAGAAAAATAAATTAATATTTTTTGATGATTTATTTATTAGGTAACAATATACATATATATATGAAAATATATAAGTTTAGAATTCGTTTTGACATTAAAATCTCTCGCGACCGCAGAATTTTGCTACGCGACCCCAAATGGGGTCGCGACCCATAGTTTAAGAAGCCCTGATTTAACCCCTTGCCATTTTTTAACGAGGCTGACACATGATGCACTTCGGCTGTGATAAATCTCACTCGAATTTTTAATACGTTTCCATTTATTGTTCAAGTCCAAACATTATGTACATAGCTAAGAATCGTTGAATACAGAATTGATATAACTTTCCAACTTTCTTTATCTGTTTCAAGATTGTAGATGTGATTAGGTAGTTCTGACTGACCTGATAAATAAATCATAAGACAAGGAGTTAATAAAGGATTACATATTATATAGATTATATAAATTATAATATGTAATCTTCAGTTATAATGTACAATGTATTATATGCAATTTTAGATAAAAGTTGTAATATGTATATTTACATAAAAGTTGCAATACAAAGTTTTAAATAAAAGTTACGATATCGTAACTTTTATACAAAATTTTACATATATACATAATTTTATACAAAACTGATAGAGATCATAAGGAAATATATTGAACAGAGATTTTAAGGAAAATATAATACAAAATTTGATAGAGAAGTTACAACATAGGATTTTAAATAAAAATTATAATACATAATTTTCTATAAAACTCATAAAGGTTATAATAAATGATATCTTACACACATACAATCCTAAAAAAAAACTATACATGAAACTTCATGGATATATGTATTATTAAAGTATGATAAATATAATTCTTAACATAACGCATTTAACCAACCCTAATAAAATATCTAAAGAACAACTTCCTACAAAATTTCTTATGGTTCAGTATTTCGCGGTAAATCTCGAAAAATGGAAAAGAGAATGTTGTTCCGAGGTTACGATAACCTATAACCTATAAGATCGAACGTGCACGTATATTTTCTATTAATATATATATATATAATTTTAGTTTTCTTTCGAAAACCTCTTAACACGGAACTTAAATGGAATTTCGTGGTAGTAAACCGTGTCGGATCTTGAAGTATTTTCCCACGATTCTTTCCGCAAGGATGCGGTCTAAAATAAGAAGCTTTCCTTCCCCAGAATGGATTCGATTCCACGTGAATCATCAGCTTTCCTTGTTTAACTCGAAGGCCTCGGGTGATGAAACATTTTTCTCTCGACCCGTTCGCTTCAACCGATTTCCCACTCGTTTCTTCTTCTTCTGTTTCTGCATATGCACGATTCTCTACAGCTTCCATCGAACTTAGGTTCAACAATGCCTTCCGGGTACCTTTGATGTTCGGTAATTTTGTAATTTAATTTTACTTCGTTATTTAAAGGCTCGCGCGAGCGGAAATTCGAATCAAGCGAGTTTAATTTCATGTCCACTCTATTAATTTCTATATTAAACTCCGGTAATCAGAAATCTATCGTAAATTTTCTGTATAATGCCAGAAATTCGAAGTATTTATACCGATTTCACAATGTTGGGCAGTTATAAAAGAAAGGCATATAAAACGACTATTATACGAAATTTAAAAAATTTAACTTACGGAGAAACTTTTTTTTTAATAAAGGGTTTAGAGTCGCATCAACTGCAATAGTTTTTAGTGACAGAACTATAAACTATAGGTACATTAAGGAAAGATGGGTGAGCTCTGCGCTTTAAGGATGAATTTCAAATTTTGTTGAGAAATATTGGGATTTGGGGATATAGTGTTTTAGAAATATTGGAATTTGGGGATATTGGGTTTTGACAATATTGGGATTTGGGAATGTAGGAATTCGGTGTATAGGGATTTGGAGACATTAAAATTTGTGGATATTGGGTTTTGCAAGTATTTATATTTGGGGATATAGGAATTTGGGAATATAGAGATTTGGGATATAGGAATTTCGGAATATAAGGATTGGGGAATATAGTGATTTGGAGATATAGCGGTTGGGGGTGTAGGGATTGAGCTATGTTAGCGTTTGGCGATGTAAGAATTTGGGGATATAGTGTTTTAGAAATATTGGGATATGGGGATATTGGGTTTTGATAATATTGGGATATGGGAATGTAGGAATTCGGTGTATAGGGATTTGGAGACATTAAAATTTGTGGATATTGTGTTTTGCAAGTATTTATATTTGGGGATATAGGAATTTGGGGGTATAAGAATTGGGGAATATAGTGATTTGGAGATATAGCGGTCGGGGGGTGTAGGGATTGAGCTATGTAAGCGTTTGGCGATGTAAGAATTTGGGGATATAGTGTTTTAGAAATATTGGGATTTGGGGATATTGGGTTTTGACAATATTGGGATTTGGGAATGTAGGAATTCGGTGTATAGGGATTTGGTGACATTAAAATTTGTGGATATTGGGTTTTGCAAGTATTTATATTTGGGGATGTAGGGATCTGGGGTGTAGATACTTGGGCGTGTAGGGATTTGGAAGCACAGAGTTCTGAAGATATTGCAATTTAGGGATACAGGTATTTGGTATCTAGGAATTCGAAAACGTAGGAATTTCTGAATGTAGGGATTCGGAAATCTAGGAATCTGTGTTACCTGTGAATTTCAAAACTTAGAAACTTGAGAACCTAAGTATTTTGAGATTTTATGCTTTAGGAATCTCCAGATAAAAAATCTAGGAATTCAAGAATACATGAATTTCAAATTTTGTTGAGTATGCCGATGGTGTCACAGAAATTGAGTACTGCCTCTTGGTGTGTTGTTGATGTAGTCACTCCTATAAGGTTGATTCCCATCTTTAACTTTTTCGTCGTTTGGATGTATCTTCTGCATTCCATGATGATGTGGTGTGTGGTTAGCTTTGTGTTGCATAGCTCACACATTCTAGGAAGAGTATTATTAAGTATGTGCGAATGTGATAATTTGCTATGTCCAGTTCTGATACACGTTATTGCCACTTGTTGTCGTCTGTTAAATTTGGGATTTGTAGTGATGTAAAAATTATTAATCTATTTATGGATTAAACTTGCTTTATACTTTTGCCATATCTGATTCCACAATTGTTTCCATAGGGACCCCATATGTCTATTGATGTCTATGGTTGTGTTGAATATGGGTTGATGATCATTATCAAGGGTTGCTGCAATTTTCGCTTCCAGATCAACTAGTTCATTTCCAAATATGTCCTTGTGAGAAGGAATCCACGCTATAGTTACTGTCTTGTTGGTTTTAGTCAGTTTATCATAGATCTCTTGAATCGCAATAAGCATTTCAGTGATTTGCTTCATATTCTAGGTGCTCAATATGGAGGAGAGAGTGTCAGAGAATATGATAAATTTTGATTCGGTGGAACTGTCAATGAGTTTAAGGGCTGAGAGGAGTGCATATGATTCAGCTGTGTGGATACTGTTGAAGTGGTTCATTCCATATCTAATTGTTTTATTCTGCAGCACAGAGAAACTTGACTTACAGAGAAACGATGAACTATTTATTGCAAGAAGATACGGATGAATGTGTTACAGGGAAGTGATCAAATTTTTATCACAAATGAATTACTGGCGTTACAGGGGAGAAGAAATATGCACTCGCATTTCTTTTATTTATCTTTGTAAATAAGTTAAAAATAAATGACAGATGAATGTACGGACATAAATCATTGTTTGCCAAACGCCATATTTGTACACTGAAAATTCACATTGTGGAATACCACGTTCTTTCGGAATAGCGCCTCGAAATCGTATTCACCTCGTTTCATTTGACATGGTCACTTAAATTGGTTGTATTAATTTATCTCCATCTAAAAGTAGTTCCTCTGTCAGAGTGTCGCCTCTTGATATACCTACCCTTTGGTTTCCAGCGTGTTTCAACGAAGGTGTTCGTGGAATGCGTTTATCAATCTGTCGGTAAGTAAATTCGCGACGTTCAATCTCTCAGTACCGAGAAATTCATTTGGAAAGTTATGCGGATTCGTTGAAGCATCGTGACGAGAAGACATTTTGCGCGCGTTTGTATTTCTTGTTTCTTCCTATTTTCCGATGTAGTTAATCGATGAGTAAAATTATAGAGAAACGCACGTGTTCGTAGAGACGTGCGCGTCCACGAAGAGATGGCACGCGAAGTAATTCGTATTACCTCCGCCTGTCTACTTACTAGATGAATACTATGTCAACTTGATGGATAAAATTTTGGAAGCATGTGTTTAGGAATTTAAGGTTTTGAAATTTAAGTATTTTGGAATTTTAGAAGTTATTTTCGAGATTTTAAACTTTGAAACTTGATTATTTGGGGATTTGTGGATTCGAAGATTTGGAATATAGAAATTTGGAGTTTGATTATTTTGGAATGGGTGGATTCGGAGATTTAAGACTTGGAAATTTAGAATTTGATAATTTAGGGATTTATGAATTAGAAGATTTAAGATGTAGAAATTTAGAATTTGATAATTTAGGGATTTGTGAATTTGGAGATTTAAGATGTAGAAATTTAGAATTTGATAATTTAGGGATTTGTGAATTTGGAGATTTAAGATGTTGAAATTTAGAATTTGATAATTTAGGGATTTGTGAATTAGAAGATTTAAGATGTGGAAATTTGGAATTTGATAATTTAGGGATTTGTGAATTAGAAGATTTAAGATGTGGTAATTTAGAATTTGATAATTTAGGGATTTATGAATTAGAAGATTTAAGATGTGGAAATATAGAATTTGATAATTTAGGGATTTGTGAGTTAGAAGATTTAAGATGTGGTAATTTAGAATTTGATAATTTAGGGATTTATGAATTAGAAGATTTAAGATGTGGAAATTTAGAATTTGATAATTTAGGGATTTGTGAGTTAGAAGATTTAAGATGTGGAAATTTAGAATTTGATAATTTAGGGATTTGTGAATTAGAAGATTTAAGATGTGGTAATTTAGAATTTGATAATTTAGGTATTTGTGAATTAGAAGATTTAAGATGTGGAAATTTGGAATTTGATAATTTAGGGATTTGTGAATTAGAAGATTTAAGATGTGGAAATTTGGAATTTGATAATTTAGGGATTTGTGAATTAGAAGATTTAAGATGTAGAACTTTAGAATTTGATAATTTAGGGATTTGTGAATTTGGAGATTTAAGACCTGAAAAGTTAGAATTTGATAATTTAGGTATTTGTGAATTTGGAGATTTAAGACCTGAAAATTTAGAATTTGATAATTTAGGGATTCGTGGATTCGGAGATTTAAGACTTGGAAATTTCGAATTTGATAATTTAGGGATTTGTGAATTAGAAGATTTAAGATGTGGAAATTTCGAATTTGATAATTTAGGGGTTTGTGAATGAGAAAGTTTAAGGTGTGGAAATTTAGAATTCAACAATTTGGACTTTTGAGAACTTGTAAATTCTACAATTTGGAACTTGAAAATTTGAAAACTTGAACCTATACATATGAAAACCTAAAATATTGTTACTCTGAAAAGTACTAAATATGAAAAATCTAATATATACTAACCAATCCCCGCCTTTCAATAATTTTAGTATTTTAAACAGAGCAGATCTAGTATCATTAATTCGGACTGAGCCATTTATAGGACATGTACACATTTATGTACTTCATTCAGTCTTCTCATACAAATGATTTGCATAAATATAGAAATGATAATTGGTACAAATATAGGTACATTATAGACATATGAGAGATGACGAACGTTGGATAATGGATGACTAGACAAGGAATTTGACTTGGTCGGTGACTCGATCAAGAGTAACAATTAGTCACCGAGTTCGACCGAACGATGAATTAAAAGGTCCAGGTCTTATTGACGGGAGTAATCATCTCGGCAAGAACGCATTTGACCCAGGAAGACGAGTTTAATTGTGTTGTCCGACGATGGTTAAAAGCTGGCAGGCTCCATCATTCTCGAACCGTATCTTTTCATTTCAAATATGGTCTTAAAATTACGCAAACTATTTTTACCAAGAAAAATAAAAAACTATAGACACTGTTCGAACTTGGATATAGATCTGTCTTCGTCTGAAAATATTATTTGTTCGGTTCGTAAATAAATAGTACGAAGAAGTACGAGGAGGAAATTGGTCAGATTAATTTAACCCCTGGCTTAGTTCGGAACTGCATACTTTTATCCGGCTCATTTCTTGCTGGAGCTAATAATATCGATGTGAATCAGTGTGGTTTGAATGCTTCATCCTACATAAAGTATGGAAGATATTGCCGTCTGATGCGTAACTTTGCGTCCACTGATATTCCAACGGGAGTATCGTAATAATTGTGTAATTCGGTGTTGTGGAGAGGGGAATTATAAGATGATTGATAATAAGGGAGATTATGTTCAAATAGGAACATTGAAAATGTATTTTGGATTCGTTTGCAATTTATAAATAAACAAGGTTATGTTCAGGTTCTTTAACCGCTTCGGGGACGAATTTCTTCGGTTACGACAAAGAAAATTACTTTTATTTGTTTTAAAATTGCGTTTACTTCTCTTATGGCAATGAGGATTTATTTTCTGGTTAACGAATTTAGAAAATATTACAAATTTGTTTTTTAACGGCTTCGGGAAATGATATATCTTTATATAGGTTATAAATTAACTGTCCACATATACAGTCGTGGCCAAAATTAAGTGAACAGGTATCGTAAATAACAAAAGGTAAATTTAATTAACTAATAATGCTTATAAATCAAAACTTCATTGCATTATTATATACATTAAATAACAGTTTTTTCAAGTCTGCAAGAATATCTCACGTTCTAAATTTAAAATTTATTTAAAACATTGTAATAAAACAAAACATTATTTACATTCCTGCAATGTCCACTTAATTTTGTCCATGAGTGTAATGTGGCCAAGGGCGTGAAGAGGTTAACTCTGCGATACGAGAATCGTGTAGATGGCGTTCCATAGTAATGTCGTTTAAAGGTCTTTTTGAATCGTGATAATGCAATAAATATATATTAAGGGAGAAAAATTAAAATGAAAGATTCGTAGATGTTTCTTTTGTATTATATCCATACATGTTACCTATTAATAGAATAATAGTCTCAATAATTAACTAACCTTAACTTACCTTAACCGAAAGGTTGCCATACTTATTTGAATAGAAAAATATTGTTCGTTTATTTTTTTTATTTATATGACGTTTGAACTAATTATTCAAAGCACGTATCGAAGATTCATAAAAAAGCACGTACACTGTACAATTACACACATTATGATATACCCTTGACTGCCATATTTATTTAAAAAAAAAATCGATGTAATTTAGCTAATCTAGCAATTATTCAAGCTACGTTTCGCAGATTCATCAGCAAAGTTATTAGATTTATTCTCTTAATACATTTATTTATCTTAGTGTATTTATTCTCCGTGCCGTATCTCCGCAAGTCTACTTTTTTCCACTAACTGTACACGCGTTTATTATTCAAGGCCACACTCAAGATTATTACTAAATCTGTTCACGTTCGTATAAACAACACAAATGATCATAACAGCATAAGCTATACAATAGTATAAGTGGTATACAATGAAACTTTTACATGAATTGAAGACATGTTCTTTATATTTCACCACCTTTCGTATAAGTATGATCCTCTAAATCGCCATGTGGGAATCCTTCAACATTTTTCACGTGTGCAGACGCGAAAATCTAAAGCGGAAGAGTTAGTTGTACGCGAGAGCAAGTTGTTTCACTAGCGTACGAGTAACGTTTAAAAAAATCACTAAAAGAATTACCAGCCTTCTCCGTGTAGCATCGAAAGCAGAACAGAGTGTGGTTGTCTTCGGGTTCGGCTGGATCGAGTGTATCGCATTGGTGAAACAGAAGTCCGGTGACCCGGTGCACGCCTCTGCTGGAATAAGTTTCGGCTAAATATAGGTCGCTGTAAAATTAGATGCTTCCTCCGACGGGGTTGACGACTAGCACGGTCTACGAGTCCTGGACGAGTCCGGAGGGACGCCTCGTTCAGTCTGCTTCCCTCGGAAGCTTCAATGAATCCTACCTCCTACCAGAACTGGACGAGTTAACTCGTCATCAGACCAAAACGGACAAGCAAAACGATTAACACATTGAATGCCGCGGGGGGCAGCGGCGACGATCGCCGTCAACCGTGCGTGTACAGTAGACTCGCGTTATATTGCCACCGGTGCGATCGGGTCGAACGGGAAAGAAGGATTTTTGCGATTATCGATATATTGAGAGAATAAATGGTATTTGTTTTATGAGAATTTGGGAATTGTAACTTTGGGGAATCGAGAGTTTGGAGAATTGTAATTTCAGGGAATTGGGAATCAGGGAACTGTAATTCTGGGTAATTAAGAATTTGGGGAATTGTAATTTTGGGAAATCGAGAATTTTGATAATTGTAATTTCTGGAAATTGGGAATCAGGGAACTGTAATTTTGGGTAATTAAGGATTTTCGGAATTATAATTTTGGGGAATCGAGAATTTGGAGAATTGTAATTTCTGGAAATTGGGAATCAGGGAACTGTAATTTTGGGTAATTAAGGATTTTCGGCATTATAATTTTGGGGAATCGAGAATTTGGAGAATTGTAATTTCTGGAAATTGGGAATCGGAGAATTGTAATTCTGGGTAATTAAGAATTTGGGGAATTGTAATTTTGATAATTAAGAATTTTGGAAATTATAATTTTGGGAAATTGAGAATTTGAGGGATTTGTGGAACGGGGCAATTTAGAAATTAGGGAATTTAGGAGTTGGAGAATTTAATAAGTTGTGAAGTTTGGAATTGGCGACCTTAAGAAGTGGGAAAATAGGGAAGTGGGAAATATAAGAACTAAGAAATTTCAGAATACTGTAATTTAGCCTTTGGGGAATTGTCGAATTTAGAAATTTAGGAATATATAAATATAGGAATATCGAAATTTGGTAATTTGGAAATTTAGTAATTTGGAAATTTGTAATTTTGGAAATTTTTAGAATGTTGAAGTTGTGGAATATTTGAATTTACGAATTAAAAATTTGAAAATTTGTTAAGTTATGACTATAAGGATATAATAATCTATGAATGTGAAAACTTGTCATTTTAAAAAATAAAAAAATTTGATAAACTGCAAATGTCAATTGTAGTATACACATTTATCGAAGAAAAGAAAAGGTGCTGACACATACGTAAATTGAATAAATGTCATCTATAAAGAAAATGATATAACGTTTTTGGCTAACCAATATACATACTGTATAAGCACCCTCGACATCCTGAATAACAGGATTAAGCAGTCTTTCACAGAATTGGGGAACGGAAAATACTACTCAACGAAAGTTGAACATGCAAAGTTGCATGCGAGCAATCGGACATTGCGTTCAGACAAACGAAAATCAATTCGTCTGCCACGAAAAGTAATTCTCGGAATGAGTCAGCTGACTTTTGTCGGCAATCAACCCTCCAACAGAAAAGACATTTACATTTCGAATCAGCCACTGGCGAGGGGTGGAATTATTCATTGTTGCGTATATTTCCGATGTATTCTATAGTTTGCTCGAAACGAAGAAAATAAATTCTACTTTACCACTATTAGGAAACAAAGCGAACTATAATTAACACTAGATTTACGGAAGTTCAATGACCGCTTAAGTCTAAATTGAAAATGAACTATGAAACGCAGTAAACAATGAATAATACATATACCAGTTTATAGGAAGATTCTTGATCTCTATGATGGTCAACATTCATTTCGACATAAGCTTTTTAACACTATTTCTACCACGATTTTGTGTATACCTATTTCAATCAAAAGGTGTCTTTGGACGAATTTTCGTTTGAATACGCATTTTTAGATCCACCATGAGCTGGAGGAAAATGATATCGCTTAATTTATTTAACAACTATTGTGTGAAAAGTCAAAAAAATAATTGTAGAAATTGATTCGACATAGAGAATAATTTTAAGTTGAAATTTGAAAGGTGTCTTTTGACACCTCTTGGTAGAAATAGTGTTAATAATTTTCGCAATTGAAAATAAGAAACCTAAGACCCGTGATTTTGACGTGTCCCGTAAACCTAGCGTTAACATGAACTTAACATTTTTTTTGCTGTTAAAATTGTTTGTTCGTTGATACCAGATGTTATTTTCTATGCATAATGTATTAATATTATAATAGTTGATTCTTCAATTTGTAAATTATCAAATCCCTAGATTTAAAAATGAAGAAATGACAAAGTTATAACAGTAACAACTTATCGAATGACCGAATTACAATGTTACCAAATTACTATTTTATCAAATGTCCATATTACCATATTGCCATAGTTCCAAATTATCATACTGCCAAAGTACCATATGACCATATTACTAAATTTGGAAGTTACCAAATTACTAAATTTTAAAATCTCCAAACCGAAGAGTTCACAAATTACTAAACCTCCAAATTGCAAAATTCCTAAATTTTTAAACGTTGTCACTTTATCAGAAGGCAAAGTTTTTGTCCACCCACAAGTGTACCGAAACATAAAATACTTAGCCTAACCTTACATCCACGTCCGCCGTTGTTTCCAAATGTATATCAAGCACCGATAACATCGTCAAACTAATTAAACTCGCGTTACACTCATATTTTAAAAATTAGATTTCTTGAACATAATAACGTGGACACCCGTCGTTCGTCTACGAAGGGGTTAAAGGTCGGTCTTTGAACCGAAATCCGATCGCGAGTTATCGTTATCGGCAACCATAATATTGTCTCCGCGATAATCGTGTTACCATGTGTGTCACGGTTTCAATAAAATAGCAAGGAAAAAAGACCAAAGCTCCTCCACGAAAGCTGACTCGACCCAGATTCAGTTTCTACGCAAACACTGATCACGGCTCGTGGGTTACGAGTCAGCAAATAATCGCACAAGATGTCCGATGATCTTTGCAAACAATCGCGAACGAGGCAACGCTACTCTTACAGCTGCGAACAAACTTTTTGTTAGGGAAGATTTGCGATCAAGGATAACATGACTTCGTGTTCACTAATCTTTAGGGATATTTGGGTAGATACGAAATTTGGGGATGCGTTAGGATATTTGTGATTTAGAAATTTGGGATATAGGAATTTAGGAATATAAGGATTGGGGAATATAGTGATTTGGAGATATGGGGGATGGGGGATGTAGGGATTCAGCTATGTAAGCGTTTGGCGATGTAGGAATTTGGGGATGTAGTGTTTTAGAAATATTGGAATTTGGGGATATTGGGTTTTGACAATATTGGGATTTGGGAATGTAGGAATTCGGTGTATAGGGATTTGGAGACATTAAAATTTGTGGATATTCGGTTTTGCAAGTATTTATCTCTGGGGATATAGGGATTTGGGAATATAGGGATTTGGGATATAGGAATTTGGGAATATAAGGATTGGGGAATATAGTGATTTGGAGATATAGCGGTTGGGGGGTGTAGGGATTGAGCTATGTAAGCGTTTGGCGATGTAAGAATTTGGGGATATAGTGTTTTAGAAATATTGGGATTTGGGAATGTAGGAATTCGGTGTATAGGGATTTGGAGACATTAAAATTTGTGGATATTGGGTTTTGCAAGTATTTATCTCTGGGGATATAGGGATTTGAGATATAGTAATTTGGGAATATAAAGATTGGGGAATATAGTGATTTGGAGATATGGGGGATGGGGGATGTAGGGATTCAGCTATGTAAGCGTTTGGCGATATAAGAATTTGGGGATATAGTGTTTTACAAATATTGGGATTTGGGGATATTGGGTTTTGGAAATATTGGGATTTGGGAATGTAGGAATTCGGTGTATATGGATTTGGAGACATTAAAATTTGTGGATATTGGGTTTTGCAAGTATTTATATTTGGGGATATAGGAATTTGGGAATATAGGGATTTGGGATATAGGAATTTGGGAAGATAAGGATTGGGGAACAGAGTGATTTGGAGATATAGCGGTGGGGGAGGTAGGGATTCAGCTATGTAAGCGTTTGGCGATATAAGAATTTGGGGATATAGTGTTTTAGAAATATTGGGATTTGGGGATATTGGGTTTTGGAAATATTGGGATTTGGGAATGTTGGAATTCTGTGTATAGGGATTTGGAGACATTAAAATTGGGTTTTGCAAGTATTTATATTTGGGGATGTAGGGATCTGGGGTGTAGATACTTGGGCGTGTAGGGATTTGGAAGCACAGAGTTCTGAAGATATTGCAATTTAGGGACACAGGTATTTGGGATCTAGTAATTCGAAAACGTAGGAATTTCTGAATGTAGGGATTCGGAAATCTAGGAATCTGTGTTACCTGTGAATTCCAAAACTGAGAAACTTGAGAACCTAAGTATTTTGAGATTTTATGCTTTAGGAATCTGGAGACAAAAAATCTAGGAATTCAGGAATACATGTATTTGGCGAATTCAGGAATCTAGGAACACGAGCATTTAGAAATTGTCCAGTTCACACAGCCATGTTTTTATAACCAGAGGAAAGCTGCATTGCAGCGAAGTGAACGAGCTGGTACGCGTTTATGTGATGAGTCTATAATCCACAAACTCGTGTCATGTCTCTACGGAATCGGTGTAAACTTTCCTACGAAAGATTAATCGTCTACGACTTACACTTCCGTCGTAACATCGGACACATTACGACCCAACCTAACTTCATGTCCGAGAAACATGTTTACGG
Organism: Coelioxys conoideus; assembly: GCA_947623535.1. NCBI lineage: Eukaryota > Metazoa > Arthropoda > Insecta > Hymenoptera > Megachilidae > Coelioxys > Coelioxys conoideus. The sequence goes on along the minus strand of OX392451.1, from coordinate 9,606,937 downwards.
CTATTGAAAGGGCAGAATGTGACACTTTTGACGACGCAAGTTGAGTATACAAAAGATTATGAATTCTATCGGGTCAAATTGTGATTAATGATGGTTTTTATTTCGAAACTTCTAGGTTCCCACGTTCTCAAATTCTTCAAATTATTATATTTTTGAATTCTCAAATTTCCAAACTTCCAAATCCTCTAATTCCCAAATGTCCGTACATCTAAATCCCTCAATACTCAAATTTTCGAATTTCTAAATTCCCTAATTTCCGGATTTCCGAATTTCTAAGTCCCTAATTCTCAAATTACCGAATTTCTCAATGTCCTAACTCTTAAATTTCCGAATTCCTAAATTCCTAAATTCTCAAATTCTCAAATTCCCAACTTTCTGAATCCCCTAATTCTCAAATTACCGAATTTCTAAATGCCCAAGCTCTTAAATTTCCGAATTCCTAAATTCCCTAATTCTCAAATTTCCAACTTTCTGAATCCCCTAATTCTCAAATTACCGAATTTCTAAATGCCCAAGCTCTTAAATTTCCGAATTCCTAAATTCCCTAATTCTCAAATTTCCGACCTTCTGAATCCCTTAATTCTCAAATTACCGAATTTCTAAATGCCCAAGCTCTTAAATGTCCGAATTCCTAAATTCCCAAATTCTCAAATTTCCAACTTTCTGAATCCCCTAATTCTCAAATTACCGAATTTCTAAATGCCCAAGCTCTTAAATTTCCGAATTCCTAAATTCCCTAATTCTCAAATTTCCGACCTTCTGAATCCCTTAATTCTCAAATTACCGAATTTCTAAATGTCCAAACAAAACATTTCCAAAAAAATGGAACACAGCTATTGTTATTCCAATTCCCAAACCCGGGAAGGACCCCGCCAAACCCGACAGCTACAGACCAATCGCTCTTACATGCAACATGTGTAAAATTCTGGAAAAGATCATCAACGCCCGACTAAGATGGTTTCTTGAACATAATAAAATTATTGCACATAACCAGTTTGGATTTCGCACAGGACACTCCACCACATCGCACCTAGTCAGTTTGGAAACCCACATTCGCGAAGCATTCATCAACAATCAACATGTACTAGCCGTGAGTCTTGATATTGAAAAAGCCTACGATATGGTTTGGAGGCGCCGAATCCTAACCAAACTCCAAGAGATGGGAATTGGCGGTAACATGTTGCATTTTATTAAAAATTTCCTCCACGACAGAAGTATCCAAGTTCGTTTTAAAGGCTATTTATCACGAAAAACGTCAATCGAAAATGGAGTCCCACAAGGTTCAGTACTGAGTGTCACGCTATTTTTAATAGCCATAAACGACGTCTGTAGAATCACCGAACTTCCCGTCATTACTAGAGTGTTCGCTGATGACATCACCATTCTATGCAAAGGTAAATATGTAAACACACTACAATACCATATACAGAAGGCTCTCAACATGTTACACGACTGGTCGATAATCAATGGGTTTAAATTCTCAGCTACCAAGACGGAATGCATTCTTTTTTCAAAGCACTATCAAACTCATACGCCTACACTGAAACTAGGAACGAACACATTACGATCCGTTACATGCACCAAAATCCTTGGAGTTCACTTCGACTCTAGACTAACCTGGAATCAACACATAAGCAAACTAGCCGATAACTGTAAACAAAGAATCAAAATAATTAAATCACTCGCACACAACAACTGGGGAGCAGACAAAGCGGTCCTATCTCTTGCGTACAAAGCGATCATACGGTCGAAATTGGACTACGCATCAATAATATTTAACTCTGCCAAACCTAATATACTAAAAAAACTTGATGTAATCCATAATACCGCAATCAGATTAATAACAGGAGCATTCCACACAAGCCCAATAGGAAGTTTAATGATAGAATCTGCTGAAACATCCTTACAGTATAGAAGAAAGCTTTTAAGCTTAAAATATGCAGTACGAGCGTCAACATCTACAAATCCAATTATCTACGGTGACATCTTCTCGAAGAGAATATACAAACCCACACATCAAACTAGTAACATTCCCTTACATCAAAGAATTAAAAACTTTTTTAACGAACTGAAATACAGCGTACCAATCACAGAAAAAACTAGACACCATAAAACACCCCCATGGACACTGAAGTTACCCAATATTGACCTATCTCTCATAGAAAAGAAAAAGACCGAACTAACCACACAGGAATGGAAAGACCGTTTTAACACCCTATGTGCCAAATATCCTGGATACACCCATATCTATATTGACGGATCCAAGAGCGATCTTGGAACAGGTGCAGCTATATTCACGCAAAATACTACAATAAGACACGGATTGAACCCTTTCAATAGCATTCACACAGCCGAAAGTTACGCACTCCTCTCAGCTCTCGAACTCATCGACAAATCTCCTCACTCCGCATTCATCATATTCTCCGATTCCCTTTCCACAATCCTAAAGACACAAAACCTAAAACAGACCACGGAAATTCACACAACAATTCAAGAACTATATGACAAACTAACCACTCATGGGAAGAGAATAACGACAGCGTGGGTCCCTTCCCACATGGACATCCATGGGAATGTTATGGCCGATCTCGAAGCAAAAATTGCAGCAACTTTACACCCGGACAACCAACCTCTCTACTGCACCTCTATGGACATCAATAATCATCTAAAATCACTATGGAAACAATCATGGAACCTAGCATGGAAAAACTACAAAGCAAGCGCACTCCACAGATCAACAAACAGTTTCTACAACCTAAAAACAAACTCCAACTTTAATAGAAGACAGCAGACAGCAATAACTAGAATCAGAATTGGACATACCAAACTCACACACTCGCATATCCTAAACAACAGTCCCCCCAGTCTATGCGAAGCATGTAATGAACACATAAGTATCAACCACATTATACTAAACTGCAGTAAATATAACGAAGAACGAAGGAAGTTTAACATCAAAGATGACCTCTCTGAAGCAATCACCTCTACATCATATCAAGATTCCCTAATTACATTCTGCAAAGCGATTGGAATCTTAAACACGATATAAAACCTTATAGAACATGCAACCCCTCCCAAGTTAAACAATTAAAGACAATAAGTACCTAAAACAGTCGATAGTCGCTAATGACCTTGACGTTGATGCGACTTTAAACTCTAAACAAAAAAAAAAAAAAAAAAGCTCTTAAATGTTCGAATTCCTAAATTCCCAAATTCTCAAATTTCCAACTTTCTGTATCCCCTAATTCTCAAATCACCGAATTTCTTAATTCCCCAGCTCTTAAATTTCCAAATTCCTAAATTCCCTAATTCTCAAATTTCCGACCTTCTGAATCCCCTAATTCTCAAATTACCGAATTTCTAAATGCCCTAACTCTTAAATTTCCGAATTCCTAAATTCCCAAATTCTCAAATTCCCAACTTTCTGAATCCCCTAATTCTCAAATTACCGAATTTCTAAATGCCCAAGCTCTTAAATTTCCGAATTCCTAAATTCCCTAATTCTCAAATTTCCAACTTTCTGAATCCCCTATTTCTCAAATTTGCAAATCTCCAAAACTATAAATATACAAACGTTTTAATTCCTAAGTTATCAAATTCAAGGACTTGCTATACATATAATAACATAAATAAAGCATCATTTTCTCGCGGAAACGCGCGAAAGTGCCAGAATTTCGTTCGAATCGTTGAGAGAGTCGCCGGCGGGACTGTTTAAATCAATCGAACGGGTAAAAACGACCGATCGATCGTATTTGCTGCGCGTGGAAATTGAGCGAGCTCGTCGCGATTTGAATTCGCGTGTTGAAGCTCGGTTGGCAGCCGAATTTCGGGAATTGTAATTTTGGGGATTCGAGATTTAGGAGAATTGTAATTTCAGGAAATTGGGAATCAGGGAACTGTAATTTTGGGTAATTAAGAATTTGGGGAATTGTAATTTCAGGAAATTGGGAATCAGGGAACTGTAATTTTTGGTAATTAAGAATTTGGGGAATCGAGATTTAGGAGAATTGTAATTTCAGGAAATTGGGAATCAGGGAACTGTAATTTTGGGTAATTAAGAATTTGGGGAATTGTAATTTTGGGAAGTCGAGAATTTGGAGATTTATAATTTCAGGAAATTGGGAATCAGGGGACCGTAATTCTGGGTAATTAAGAATTTGGGGAATTGTAATTTTGGGGATTCGAGATTTAGGAGAATTGTAATTTCAGGAAATTGGGAATAAGGGAACTGTAATTTTTGGTAATTAAGAATTTGGGGAATCGAGATTTAGGATAATTGTAATTTCAGGAAATTGGGAATCAGGGAACTGTAATTCTGGATAATTAAGAATTTGGGGAATTGTAATTTTGCGAAATTGAGAATTTGAGGGATTTGTGGAACGGGACAATTTAGAAATTAGGGAATTTAGGAGTTGGAGAATTTAATAAGTTGTGAAGTTTGGAATTGGCGACCTTGTATCGTTGAGAGAGTCGCCGGCGGTACTGTTTAAATCAATCGAACGGGCAGAAACAATCGATCGATCGTATTTACCGCGCGTGGAAATTGAGCGAGCTCGTCGCGATTTGGATTCGCGTGTTGCAGCTCGGTTGGCAGCCGCGTCGTAACGAAACCACGATGCAAGATTTATGGTCGTCCATTCATTTCTGCCGTGCGTACGGGCTTGGTAATGTCCGGCAGGAACGTTTCCGGAATGAAATGAGAAATTTCCGCCGGCTCGACGGAAGATAAGTATCGATTGGTTCGGCTGGACGGAACGGTGGCTCCGTTAATTTATCGTCTAACGACGCGACGAAACAATGCGTAGAAAAATGGTGGGCCGTGAATAAAAAAAAAAAAGGAACGAGGCTCGTTTCTCGATAGAAAAACGAACGGCGAACGAGACACTCGCGGGGGAGTGGTTGAAATTTGTTCGAAAAGATTTACGATTCGGTGCCGCGATGAAATACGTTTATAAAAGGTAGAAGCGACAGGGGAGCTTTTTTCCGCCGTTTATTTCCACGCCTGGTCGCTTATTTGTTTAAAACTTCGCGCCGAGCTCGAGACGGGGGATGATTCACGCGAATCCTAGGGAACTCGATGGATATTCGACTAACGTTTTGTGACGTCGTCGGTAATTATTTGATATTTCGGTTTGCAAAGACAGAGTCACCTTTGCGACACGGTTCGTGACTTTCGAAGAACTTGAATAACGACGAGCTTTTGTGGTTAACCCATTAACCTTTTGCACTCCGCTGTCCCCTCTGAGGGGACATTGAAGTTCATTAGTGATTATTGCGAATCAACTTATTTCAGCATCACTTTCTGAGAAATGCATGTTTCCTTAAAGTTTTCTGTTGAAATAGCGCGAGAAATCAAATCATAATATGGTACAATTACTATGATATATGAGTGAGTCTCATTACACATATATGTAGCGATAAATGCATGATCTGAATAGACGTTTGTACAGACACGTTAGAAAAATAAATTCATTCACGAAGTGTGACAATATAGGGATTTGAGGATATTGGTATCTTGTAAGTATGGATTTTGGGGATTTGGAAGAGTTCGAGATCTAGGGATTGTAGGGTCCAGAAATTTTAGAACAAAGGAGTTTAGGAATACAGTGATTGGGATGCTTGAAAATTAACAATCTAGGGATTTCAATACATTAATATCTGGTAAGCGTGGAATTTGGGGATTTGGAAGATTTGGGTATCTAGAGATATAGGAATGTAAGGTTTTGGGGATTTAGAAGTTTGGTGACATACGCTTTTTGGGATGTAGGGACCGTGGTGTCCAGAAGTTTGGGAAACTAGGGATTTTATTATAAAATATAGGCATTTGGTGACGTTGTGATTTGAGAGTATAGGGATTTAGTAACAGCAAAATATGAGGGTCTAGTGATTTAAAGATGGGCAAATTTAGGAATATAAGTATTTGGAAATGTAGGAATTTGGGGACTTTGAAATTCGGGAATTTGAGAATGTAAAGATTCAAACACTTGCAAATTTAAAAATCTAGAACAAACAAACTAAACATACATATATATAATTTTAAATTATTTATAATATTAATTATATATTATATAAATTTAATTAAACTATTACTATTGTGTTCTGTTTTCACATTATATTCTACCTTTATTAATTAGAATATACCAATTTTGTTTCACTCGAAACGCGATAAAATCTCTATGCAACGTCTATTTTATTATCTGAAATTCTACGCCTCAAAGAGTTAAGTCAAAGCAGATAATCTTGCTACAATACACATCAAATCTAATTAATAGGTGTTGTATAACATCTGGTATAAGTTTTGAAGATTTGTCATCGAGCTTAAACAGCGAATGACAGAGAACCCGTTGACGAATGTTTTGTAACACTCGTGGCGGTCGTTCAGAAACCGGCTAGCTTGGGCAAATTCGGCTGGGTCCTGAACAATAACCATAATTCGAAGAGGCCAAGGGAAGAGAGATCAAGACAGACATTAGAGATGCGGGGGAAGATAAAAGTGGAGAGTGAAAGGACGGGAATTGTTACGGGAGGAAATCCTGGAGACAAGGGTGCGCCAAGCATGGCCACACCCTGTCGTTCAGCCAGCATAAATATGCTTGCCAAGCCGACGTAATTTTCCTAGTACGTTTCGCTACGAGAGTCTCGCCACCTTTTCTCCCTTTACCGAGCTTTTACATCTTCGTAGTGCCAAATTATTTCGCTGGACATAGACGTTCGAAAAGTAGGGAAATTATGAAATTGAAAATTATGTCGAAGATCGTAGTCTTTGTGGTCTTCGTTGCAAGGTCGGCGATGAGCATTCGATATGTTAGTCTCGATTAATATTGCCCTCTTCTTGTTTTTTTAGGTTGTTTCATTAGCAGCAATGTATTTTGCCGCATGTTGATACTTATTAAGGAGGTAGAGTATTTTGAATTGTCAACAAATGATTTTTGTTATATAAATCGTTACTGAAAATTGCGTGTGAGATACTTACGTCGTAGAGATAATATAGAGGTCTAATTACGATGATTGTATGTGTTCGTTTCGAATTTATTTTTTGGTGAATTTGGAATTTGTAATAAGTTATGACTATAAGGATATAATTATCTATGAATGTGAAAACTTGTCATTTTAAAAAATAAAAAAATTTGATAAACTGCGAATGTCAATTGTAGTATACACATTTATCGAAGAAAAGAAAAGGTGCTGACACATACGTAAATTGAATAAATGTGATTTTTGAACAAATGTAACTGCAAAATATGAAGGTCTAGTGATTTAAAGATGGGGAAATTTAGGAATATGAGTATTTGGAAATGTAGGGTATAGGGAGTTTGGGAAATTGAGGGATACTGGGAATTGGGAATTTCGAGTTTGGAAAATTTCGAAAATTTGAAGAGTTTGGGGAATTAGGAAATTGGAGAATTTGGAATTTGGGAATTTGAGGGACCTGTGGAGTTGAAAATTGGGAACTTGACACATTAAGAATAGGAAATCTAGGAAATTGGAAATTTGGAAATTCAAATAATTGATAATTTTGAAGTTTAGACCCGTGGGAATATAGTAACTTGAGGAATTAGATATTTGGAAAATTTTGAAAACTCCGTATTTGAGAGGTTATGTTCTATGAAAATTATATATGTGAGAAATTATGAATTTTGAAACTTGAGGACTTTATCCAACTTAAAAATCTGGAAATTTATCAATTTGAGAATTTTTCAGTGTAGACTTTTGAAGATTGAGGAATTTCGGGATCCAAAAAATTTCAAAATTTGACAATGTGAAAATTTGAAGATTTTAAATCCGCTAACTTTAAGAATTTACAATTCAGCGGTTTCGCTAATTTGGAAATGTCAGTACATTGTATAGTGGGTAATGTCGCCATATGTAATCTATTGAACGGTTCATGGCACAAGTGCTATAATCGGTTAGCGTTTTCTCGGGTACGTATCGATTAGAATCCCACCGCTACGTAAACCATTATAGAGGCAATCGTTTGGACAATTTCGTCGAGTGGCAACTATTTGGTTAACGCGTGTCGACCTGGCCATTGCCTCCCTGCTCTCCAGATTGTTAATTAGTTGTCTGTTTCAGTCACGTTTCGCGTTCCCGAAACGTGTCGCTCAATCTGGTCAGCCGATAACTGCTACAGAATTGAACTTGCGGTTTCGCCTTGCCGTTGCATGCCGATTTCGGTGATGGCTGAACGTCGGAAGGTTTGATGCGATCATGAAATAACAACGGTACTCCCGTAAAAAAAGAGAATAGAAACGTAACTAAGCAATAGACTCGATATTTCTCCAGTAAGAAAATAGTTTATTTATTTTCCGATATTTTCAGGTATATTGGTAATACCGTCACAAATTATTATTATTCTAATTGAGAAAGAAGATTTATGGTGAGTTTGGAATTTAAGGATTTAGCGATACGAGAGTTTAGGAATTTTGGGATCTAGAAATTTTGAGAATCTAGAAATATTTAGATCGAAGGTTTTGCAGTTCAAGAATTTTGGGAGCTGAAGTTTAAGAACATGGAACTTTGGGAGTTTAGAAGTTCTTTTATTTAAAAATTTTGGGGTTTAGGAATTTCAAAACATAGGAAATTAAGGATCTAGGGTTTTCTGGGCATATGAATTTGAGGATCAAAGAATATTTGGATCTAGGGATTTCGTAACAAAAGAATTTGGGGATCAAAGAATATTTGGATCTAGGGATTTGGTAACAAAAGAATTTGGGGATCAAAGAATATTTGGATCTAGGGACTCGGTAACGCAAGAATTTGGGGATCAAAGAATATTTGGATCTATGGATTCGGTAACGCAAGAATTTGGGGATCAAGGAATATTTGGATCTAGGGATTCGGTAACAAAAAAATTTGGGGATCAAAGAATATTTGGATCTAGGGATTTGGTAACGCAAGAATTTGGGGATCAAAGAATATTTGGATCTAGGGATTCGGTAACGCAAGAATTTGGGGATCAAAGAATATTTGTTCTAGGGATTTGATGTCACAGGAATTGGAGGTTCTACGAGTTTTGAAACGTAAAAACCTAGGAATCTAGGTCCTCTGAAATCACGAAACCTAAAACCCTAGGAATATTCAAATCTCGTAACGTAGAAACCTAGGAATTTTCAAATCTCAAAACGTAGGAACCTAGGAATTTGGTGATCTGGGGATATGGGAATTTAAGAACATGGAAATTTAGAAATTAGAGACTGTAGAGATTTGAAGTATTTAGAAATTTGGGTACCAAATTTGCAAGCATTGGAATTTGAGAGTCTGCAAATATCGGAATCTAGGGATATCCTAGATTTCATTCCCGGAATGTAGGAATGTGAAGCGTGGTAGATTTTGTAAATATAAAATTCACAATAATTATATACTTGAGTCAGATGCATAACCTTCACTACGTTAAGCACGGGTAGGTTTCAAGTGCGCAAACTCATAAACATATACTTATTCAATGAATAATAACTTCCGCCGTTTCCATTGACCTTAACGATATCTTCTTGCGACTGCTAATATCATTTCAATATTATAGACATTTATTAATAACCTTATTAATAACAATACTTTTAGTATCCACTATTTTTCATAATTGTATTTGTTAACTACACAAACGAACAATTTCAAATATCGCGCCAAAATGATCCACCATTTCTAATCATAAGATGGCATTGACATAACATATAAAATATGAAGTTTTTGAAGTTATTTCTATTCATGGCGTGAACACGTTCCGTAGACCAATAAAATGTATATTAATCACAAAATTAAATTTATAAACATTTAGTTTTATAAGATTATCGTGAGCAGTATCATTTCTCGTGAAATTCCTTTGTACTCTGAATGCTAGCCGTGCAACAGAGCGGTTCATTTCATCAAACCTCCTAAAAAGTCAAACGCTATTTATAAATGTACCGTGATATATTTAGTCATGTATATATTATACAAGCAAAGGAATGACCGGCAATAAAAAGAGTAGACAACGAATTATTTGTCGGAGTGTCTGGACGAATCTGCATTACGGTCATGGCTGCCGATATCCGCCGTCAATTCCACCGGTCGGTTTCCGGTTACGCAAGGTGTTTGGGGTACCGTAGAATGGCCAGCGGAAAACGAAACGTGCCCGGAATAACGTCGAACCAACGAGAATTATACGACCAGTAAGAAAAAGGGTATTTGATTCGAACACTTATGCAGACTCCTTTTACTGCTTTGTCCGGATTCTAAACTCGCATTTCGAATGCAATAGAAACAAACTGATGTCGTGTGTGACGTGTTTTGAAAAGTGCTTTAAAGCACCTGCTGGAGCGAGTGAAATTCGAGGAAAGAATCTATGTTATTGAAAATACCTGTGCTACAACGTTGCCACGATTTATGTTTTTACGTCGTCACGGTTTTTGTTACACTGCGTCATATGTATTGCCACGCGTTATACAGGGTGACCTACAAATACAGTAGAAGCTGGAAAAGGGTAATAGATAGGGCTATTCTGAACAATTTTTTCCTTTGCCAAAATATCGGGTGAGGCTCTGTTTTTAAATTATTAAGGAAAAACAGTGACCAATCAGAGCGCGAGAATTGCGCGCGCTCTGAGGCGGGAGTGTAGGCACGAGTAACGGTCGACCGCGGTCGTGAACAAACGTTTGAGCATCCCGATGGTAACTTAACGGATTTCTGATTGGTCAGTGTTTTTCTTTAATAATTTTAAAATAAAGTCTCATTCTATATTTTGGCAAAGGAAAAAGTTGTTCAGAATAGCCCCACCTACTATTCCTTTCCGGCTCCTACTGTATTTGTGGAACAACCTGTATATTACACACGATTGATTAATCATCGTATCATCAGAAAATTTGATATCTATACATTATGACCTGTAAAATAATGAATGTTTACAACGTTCACGAATATTTAACCAATTAGCTGTGGCGCCCTTTTTTGGGAGCGCGCACCAATATGTGTCGCGGAAATCGACGATGACGAGTAGCTCCAAGGCGCATATATTTATCACAAATTATTTATACTTTTTATTTGTTCGTTTTACTTCGCCTTGGCTTCCAAATGTTCCAAATATCTTAGAATCCTGGAAAAATTACAATTTAAATAACTTTTTCAAAAATTACAATGTAACTAACCAATGGTAACTAAATTTTTCGCATGACGAGTATACTCGTCATGACAGAAAATAGTGCCATTTCTCCATGACGAGTATACTCGTCAATCACAGTTGACTGATTAATACAAAATTTAAAGATCCGATAGGAATTTCATGCTACACATTATTATTCGTAAAATAATGAATATTTATGAAATTTAGGAATCTTTGAGATCAGTGCCTGGGATCAATCGTTCCACGCACTCGACACCAACGACAGCAATAAGCTCGCGCTTTCTAAGAAGCCGAAACACCGGCAGAAGGGCGAAATATTTAACTTTTCTGTTCCAGCGACGGTTATGTCACTCGGGTTAAACGATGCGAGTAAAATGTGCATTATCGTTCGTTAAGGGAAAGTTTAACGACACGAGTACTATCATTACACCGCGAGGAGTTTGTTTGTCCTGTAAACTGCAAACTTATCGCACCTTGCTCGCCTAATCGATCCTTCCTTGGCCGTACATGTTCTCCTAAATGGGTTCAGTTTCGGCAGTTAATGACCACTTAATCCGGCTGCATATATCCGAGCCGGGTTCGACCAAGTTTGTCTCTGAGCTTACATCCGCTAACGGACACTGAAAGGACGGTTAGTAGGTTAAAGCAAATGGCCAGAGGTGAAAGGCTAAGCTGGTCAAAGAGGTATAGCACGTGTACGTGTTCTAAGGTATACAGGGTGTTTCACCTCGGGCAACGACAGCACGAACCGCTTCGAGTAACAATTTTTACTTGGTGTTGGATTCCAGTAGAATCGACAACACTTAATTTTATTAAAGAAACTCGTACATTTTGTACTAGGTCGATTAAATACTGAACGCTTTCTGACATTGCGAGTTTTTATATACTTGGTGCGTCGTGCTCTTCGTTTTCGATTTGAAGGCGGCAGATAATACCCAATAGATGCGGGTAAGGTCGCGAGTATGGTTTTCGCGGGTTAAATGTACTTATGCAGATTATATAGGATTGGTTGAGGATAGACTTTATTTTGCCTAAGTTCAAATAGATGTTTACGCGCATAAAATTATTTATGTGTATAGTCGGTTAGATCTTACTAGGAAGATTGTTGGATTGTTTCTCTTTGAAGGTTACTTGCATTCTGTCTTAGAGATGCAAAACTGTCGTGTAGGTAACCTCGTGTATGATGAGGGGTGTAGTCTATGATTCTCGGGAATATAGTCGGAGGCGAAAACATAGGAAATCACCTGATTGGTGTGAAAATAATGGTGTGATGTCTTGAGTGACCGCCTAAATGCGAAGTCAGTAGTTTTTGTAAAAACCAGCAACTCGTGACGTGGAGGTTTTATAGTTTGGACCCTTGATCATTGTCAGGTAATTTAAAAATTTGGCTGTTAGGGTCGTCGCGTTTGCGAGGTGTCAATAAAATTTACGCTGGTTAGAATTTACCTACAGTACGTTAAAATGGTCATCGGATATTTTTCCTATTGTACACTGTAACAATTGATTTCGGATCTCCCCAATATAAGGAACGCTACAATACTATTGCTGGTAATAGGTAGATGTAGGGATGATGGTCAAGGGACAGTGTGACTTAGGAACGGTGCAAGGATGAGTAAGGATTTGGAAATCATGATTAGTATGTTTGGATGGGGATGAGTCTGTAGTGTTTGTTTGTGACGTGGTGTTTATGTGATCGCGTTGGACATCCAATACGTGTCTGATTTTCGACGCCCGTGGTTCTACGGCCATATAACAAACGGCTGCATTCGATGGCCATCGATATCCAGACACCGACCCTTTACATTTTTGTCGGCGAGGCGGATGAAGAGCGAAGTTTACAAAGTAAAATAAACACGGGAGAATCGGTCGTTCGTGTTGCGAACATTGCTGGCCTCGTAAAAAAAACGCAAAGATGACACCGGAAGAACTGCATGTGTTATCGCGAACAGAGTTAAAAAGTGCGACGAAGTCGATGACGGGATTTTTGGATGATAAATTCGAAGCAGTGTATATTATTCTTGCGTTTTATATCGTTTATGCATTCGATAAACGTGATCGATTAGTCATTTGTTTTTCCTTAACACTAAACCTACCAAAGGGGTTAAAATGACCATTTAACAAGTTTGTAGATTTAAGTTAAAAAGTATGTTAAGGTGACTTTTTTGACATTCACGTTGATTGTGTTTATATGAAAATTTTTAATCGCAATTTACTGCCATTTCGAAAAGCCTTTAATATCGCTGATGAAACACCCTGTACATTAACGTTAATGCTCATTGAGTGCATTATAAGGATCAATGTCAACGGCAGTGTACTTAGGAACAAATGTCGACAGTAATAACAAGAACAATGTTTTAACACTTTGACTGCCATGTCACCCATATGCGGGTGACACTCAAATTTCTCTGCAAATTTCATAGCCATATTATTCAAAATTTGTTCACCTTTCTAACTGTAAATACTCGCATTAGTTACTTGAAACTGTGAGGAACAAATATAATAAAGTATTGTGAACAGATTACGTAAGATTGGTTCAAAACGAAAGTACTAACTAACGCAATTTTCAATTACTTTCATGTGGCAGTCAACGTGTTAATTTGTGCGTCGTGTATACGGTATTTGCGTCTCTGATAACTGTTGAAGGTTAAATTGTCGTGAAGACTATATCCCTGTAATTTTCAAAGGAGCTTATTAGTGCTTCTGGAAGACCCTGTATACATTTGGATCGAGTACAATGGAGCGCTGCGAAGTCTCCCAGTTAGCTGTCGCCTGCTCTTCAATTAAGTCGAGTTTAGTTCGGTCTAATTACCTCACCGTTTAATCGTACACACGACCCTGCAACGTGAAACTGGTCTCACGGCTTGAAAGATTCGCGCAGTTATTGGTTACAGGTTCAGATGCGCAGTAACGAACGTTGCGGTCCTTCGTAAGAGAAATGGCGATATATGGAAAGAAACTTCGCCGAACGTGTTTCCTTCGGGACGAATTAAGATATTTAGAGGACCTTGGGGCCGTCGGAAATGTGGGATTATGGAATTGTGGAGTGTCGTATTTTGATGGTTCTGGCGCGCTTGGTATTTTGTTTGTCGGGAATTTTTAATTTTGGAACTTCGCCAGTTTGAGACTCGGGGAATTCGAAGTGTTAGAGCTTTTGGAATTTTGAGATCTGGAGAATTTTCGGTTTTGGAACATTGCGAGTTTTAGAAGGGGAATTTGGAGACGTGGAAATTTTTGTCTTCGGAATTTGAGAAATTTGAAAGTTTGGACTTTGTGATTTTTGAGATTTCGAGTATTTTAGGACGTTGGAAAAGAACCTAGTTCTTTGATCTAATAAAGCAAACTCCAGCTTTAACACCGAAAGACACAGTTAAATTTGTAGATAGAATATAAACTTAAGGAAAAACTCACGAAAAAACTGAAACCTAATTAAAATAATTTTCACCAAACAAAAAAGTTTAGATCTAAAGAAAAAACCCTAATCTTGATAGAAAAACATTGCCGCAGCTACAAATACTTACATTCATTGAAAAAACTTTGATGTAGTAGAAAAGTATAAGAAAAAGCTTGATCAACAAAAATCCCTAGATTCATAACAATCACAGAATCTCATGTATTCTGACGAAAGGGACGAAATCAGTGGATACTTTCTAATAACAAACTACTCCATATTAAACAACATCTGTAGAAAAATGAATGTTTCAATTTTCTATTGTAATTAACAACAAAAATTAACACAATAAGTTTCAACAAACACCTGTGCCACAAGTGCCATTTAGTAATATTTTTATACTATATGTATAACGTCATTTTTTTCACGTTTAGAAGTTGACTCTTAAGTATGTCGGTATTATTAATTAATTCGCCCTTCTTTCTTCTCTATAAAAGGAATATTATTTATTAATCAAGATCGATCGAATTTCGTATCGATTGTTTCGAAGGTAATAAAAGCGAACTAGGGAGAGGGTTGCACTTAAGTAGTTCGAAAGAAAGACAAAACTGTCGAAAGAAAGTTACGTATTTCTTTTTCGTGTCTTATCTGCTAACAAAGCGAAGCAAACGAAAGAGTTGACAAGGACGGACCGGAAATCGGGTCAACGAGGTCAAGTGTCCAGTCGATCAGAGTGACCCTCGTTAGAAGACTTTAATTCGTGAAATTGCAACTTACCGATACGATACAACAACGGTAGAACGTGTTCAATCGTCTTTCGAGTTAAATCGTCTTCTAGGTACTTGTACTCTGCAACTTTCGACAGCTGACCAACGAGAATCCAGCAGTTGACGATATAACGAGAGAATTGGTTATTGCGCTGGGAAGTTTGCGAAGCGACTCTATGATTTTTACATTTTCGAATTTTAAGGTTTTGTTGTATTTTGGAATTCTGGGAATTTGTTATTTTAGAAATTTTAGAAATTTGTGAATTTTGTGAATTTTGTGAATTTTGTAAATTTATGACTTTGTGAACTTCCGAATTTATGAATTTGTGAATTTTGTAAATTTATGACTGTGAACTGCCGAATTTATGAATTTGTGAATTTGTGAATTTTGTAAATTTATGACTTTGTGAACTTCCGAATTTATGAATTCGCGAATTTGTGATTTTGAGGATTTATGAATTTGTGAATTTGTGAATTTGTGAACTTGTGACTTTGTGATTTTGTGAATATGCAAATTTTTCAGTTTATAAGTTTGCATGTTCGTAATTCTGCAAATTTTCCAAATTTTAATTACACATTTATCAAGTTGTGAATTTGCAAGTTTTAGAATTTTAGAATAAGTAATTTAATAAATGTCAAAATATTAAAATTTAATAGTTGTAAATTCCTATGTGCTCAAATTTAACAGTTGGTAATTTTTTACATTTCTAGATTACTAGTTTGAAAAATATGACAATTTTTAAGCTGGCGACATGTGAATTTTTAAATATCCAAGTACCAATTTTTAGTTTCATAATTTCTAGTTTACTAATTTAAATTAAAAATTTCTTTATTTCCAAATCAGATTAATAATTTTTTAATTTCCCATTCAGATTAAAAACTTTTTAATTTCCAATTTAGATCTACAATTTTTTAATCACCGATCTCTAAATTTTGTAGACCTCTCAACAAACGAGAATTAAACAAACTCCTCTAAGGAATAAGCACGTGAAATCGAGACGACGCGCCGTGTTTTCCCTTCCGTTTTCATTTTCTTTGTTCCCTCAGCGACTTTCTCTCCCTTCGAATTGTCTTTATTCGCCGTCACGACCGAAGCTGGCAATAAACCGGCAAGGATCTTCTCGTAGTGAACGGTCGTGTGACAGAAAGCGGACGAAGACGAACGAGGCGATTGTTCTCGAGTATCGTTGGCGTTTCTTCTTTCTTCCGTTTTTACTTCTGTTATTTTCTTGCTGTTAGATAATTGCTTCCACCGATATGGCGTACTTCTTCCACGTTGCTCTCGTAATTCACCGACTTCAACGAAGTACTTGAACATACTTGCAACCTTTTTCGAACTTAATCTAATAATCACATACTCCACTGCGCAAAACTATAACGTTTTTCATATTCGAAGTCCTTAAACAAATTATTCCTCCCAGACGATCCAACTTGAAATACCTGTATTTACTTTCTAAATTTCGTACATGTTACACGATGTCTTAAGCATAGCTAGGATAGGCAGTGCTTGTAATAGCAGTCAGTACTGATTAGTACTAATAACAGCAGCTGGTACTAGTCAGTGCTAGTAACAGCGACGTAATCCTTGAGGGGGGAAAATATAAATGCTTCCATTAATCATAATATTTAGTATATATATATATATTTGAATAAGTATAAACTCCTTGCCCATCTCTGTTAGAAAAGAAAAAAAACTCGTCTCTCCCATGCACATGTTCTCCCCCGTCTCCCATTCATCCCAACCGTATATCACCTCTCAATCATACCAACTTTTCTCACTCAGCATTCATACCAACTTCACTTGTAAAAATAACCTCTAGTTAGTATTAGAAAATAGCAATGTTCATAATTAGTATGCTCGCTATATTCAAAGCTAGTATAGTTAAAGTTGGTAATATCAGTTAGTACTAGTAATAGCAGTCAGTACTAGTTAGTACTAGTAATAGTAGTTACTACTAGTAACAGCGACGTAGTCCTTTGACAATTACAGAAGAAGAGAAATAACAAAATGACGTGTTAGTATTTGTAAATATCAATGTTCATAATTAGTATATTCGCTATATTCAGAGCTAGTATAAATAATGTTTGTAATATCAGTTAGTGATAGTAGTCAGTACTCCATAGTACTAGTAATAATAGTTAGTGCTAGTAACAACGACGTAGTCCTTTCACTAATTACAGAGAAAGAGAAATAACAGAATAATGTGTTAGTATTAGTAAATAGCAATGTTCATAATTAGTATATTCGCTATATTCAGAGCTAGTATAATTAATGTTAGTAACATCAGTTAGTACTGGTTAGTACTGGTAATAGCAGTCAGTACTGGATAGTACAGTCATGGACAAAATTAAGTGGACATTGCAGAAATGTAAAAAATTGTTTGTTTTGTTACAATGTTTTAAATAACTATTAAATTTAGAACGTGAAATGCTTTTCTAGACTTGAAAAAACATTTATTTAATGTATATAATTGTGCAATAAAGTTTTTATTTATAGGCATTGTTAGTTAAATTAAATTAACCTTTTGTTATTTATGATACCTGTCCACTTAATTTTGTCCACGACTGTACTAGTAATAGCAGTCGATACTAGTTAGTACTAGTAATAGTAGTTACTACTAGTACCAGCAACGTAGTCCTTTGTCTACTTACAGAAAGAGAGAAATAACAAAATGGCGAAGCATCGGAACGGTACGTAATAAATTGTGAAATTTTTCACGGAGAAAACAGAGCGAAAGATAGAAGGATTTCTTTTTTGATCCTCCGGTAGGATCCGGTAACAACGCGTGTATAGTCTTTCTGCCGAATCTCTGATTTTCACGCGGAGAAGGTAATGATTACGACGGGGAAGAAAGAAAGAAGATAAAAGAGAAAGAGTCGGCTTAATGTCACCGGGGAAACCGTTTCTGTCTATGTGGGCTTCTCTGGCCCGAGGTTTTCCCTTCCTTTGGAATCAACTTTGATCGTTCAGCCGAGTGCGAGAGCTTTGTCGCCAGTGAATCTAAGCGGTCATAACCGTGATTCAACGCAGCTTCTTTTCAAACGACGAACAGAACAGTTCTTTATTTTGGGGAGATCCCAGGACCTTTGATGCCGGACGACTCCTCGTCACTTTGATAATACCAATTTTTGCGCGTCGACGCGATTCTGCTTTTTCCCGCTTGACCGGCGGACATTTTTTTGTAAGAGACTGTTCGGTTAGACGAAATGTTTTCTTTTTTTTTGAGAGTACTTGGAGGATTTTAACCCTTTGTGACTTATACTCACCACTTTGTTTAATACAGCAATTTAGAATAGGTATTTTTTAATAAAATCTGTAGTTTTGCGAGTAGGATGTATACACATAATGAGGCAAATAAATAGTGGCAATTAATAATTGAAAGATAACTTCGATAGAATTCATCGAACTTTTTTCAACCAAGATGTTTTGAAGTAGCTCTCTGCTATCAAAAAAAAAATCTTCGAGTGCAAAGGGTTAATTTTGATTTTTATATTGGTATTTTCCTCGGGTTTTAGAGATTGCATGTTGTTTAGGAGATTTTTAATGTACATTTTACTAGGTTGATATACAACATGGTTATATTTTTAATACGGTTGAACGTTCAATTTAAATGTAATTGTGGTTTGCATAGTCATATATTGCATATTTTTGCATATTACCAACAATATATTTGCAAACATTTGCATATTTGCAAATCTTGAGAATACCAAAATTCTAAACATTCGAATTATTAAATTTTTAATTTTGTACATTTATAAATACCCAAATTCTAAAGTGTCTAAATTCAAAAATTTTCAAACTCTATAATTAAAAAAAAATTGAATTTTGGAACTCCCCAGCTTTTAAACTGCCTAGTTCTTGATTTCTCCAAAATCATACATTTCCAAATTCCTTAATTTTTAAATTTCTAAATTTACAAATTCCTAAACTTTAAGTTTCTTAATTTCCAAATCCTCAAATTCTTAAGGCTCTGCACTCGAGAGTCGATTCACACTCACTGTTTGACTTCGTACAATAATTTTAAATAAATCACTTGTATGTAAATTTACAGTGTTAAACACGTGACTTTCGAACGTAGCGAAAGAGACAACATTAGCTATTAAAACCAAAGAACAATAATTTTAAAACAATTCATACAAATTTTCAACTCCGAAGTTTTACAGATACTATTTCCTCACAGTAAAAGTGTTTTCGAGTGAAAAAAGGTTAAACTTCCAAACTCGCCAATTTTTAAATTCAAACATTGTCGAACTTGTAGAATTTCAATTTTTCAGATGTCCACACCTTGAAATGCATAAATTTTCAAATTTCCCAAAATAGTGTGTATATTGAAATTTTTATTATCAATAACGGGAAACAGTGGAAAATATCCTCGTCTAAAGATAAAGCAAGAAAATGTTGTATCTATCCTCCTGGAATTGGAAAAAATATGTTCAAGTCTTGACGCGTACAAGACAATGTCCCAGAAGTGGCGCAGTCATTTTCCCGTTTCCTATTTTTCTTGTCAAAAATGAACGCCTGTAAGAAATAACCGCGTCGAGTAGATACTTCAATCGTATTTCATTTTAGAAGTAGATCGACGAATATTGCTTTGTTTTCATTCTATTGTTTCACCCTCGACCGTTCGCGACAGAGCCAATTTTTTGTATCGCTATATCATTTTGATAAATATCGTAGATTTCGACCGTCTGATAAAAAATGCACATATATCTGTAATATAATGCAATTTTATTATATTCATTTATATTATTTATAAAGATATACAGGATGTCCCAAAAGTGTTGAAGGAGCCGAAAATGGAAGGTAGGTGGGGTCATTCTGAACAACTTTTTCATTTGCAAAAATGTCGTATGGGGCTTCATTTTTAAATTATTAACGAAAAACACCGACCAATCAGAACACGAGAATCGCGCGCCACGCGATTCGATCGCGACCACGGCCAATTATAACTCGAGCCTACACTTCTGCCTCCGAGCGCTCTGATTGGTCGGTGTTTTTCCTTAATAATTTAAAAATGAAGCCCCATACGACATTTTTGTAAATGAAAAAGTTGTACAGAATGACCCCACCTACCTCCCATTTTCGGCTCCTTTAACACTTTTGGGACACCCTGTATACATATATTATTATCATTCTACTGATAATACGATAGCATTATTATACAGAATTTTTTGGGGTATTAATTTTGTGCAGAATTATATTTTATGAATTTTTTATTTATAGTTGATTATTTTGTATAAGAATTTTTATTATGTAATGTTATTATATAATAATTGAATAAATGTTTCATAATAGTATAGCGTTTTATTACATTATGAACAGTTATTCTTATATTGTTATAATATAATAATATGATATTTTATATAATTCATTATCATTTTTGTAACGGTTATCATTTGTGTGTGTTTGTTTATTTTTTTGTTTGTTTGATGATTATCTTGATATGTTTGGTTAATATTTTTTTATACTTTGTTAACTTTTTTATGTGTTTGATTAACATATCTGTATTTTGTTATCATTTGTATACATGTGGAGATTATATCAACGTCCTCAACGTCTCATTGTTGTGTGTTTCAGCAAAACTATCTCATGAAGTTTGGTTACCTACCACAAACAGATATTGAAACCGGAAATCTTAGAACAGACGATCAACTGAGAGACGCCATTAGAACTTTGCAGGTGAGTTAAATACTCTTCCACGAGTAAAAACCAGAATATGTATATATTCTTGCGGACATACACCTCTTCTGAATTCGCAAAATAAAAATTATTGTTATCAAACATCCTACTGTATTAACGCAATTAATAAATATATACTTTCCAACAAATGTACGAGCTGTAAAAGTTAAAAGCAAGGTTAAGTTCTTTAACACTTTGACTGCCACGTCATCCACATATGGGTGACGCTTAAATTTCCGTGTGAATCAATCATCTGTATTATTAAGAATTTATTACACAATTGGAAGTGCTCGTATTAACTATCTGGAACTATGAAGAATAAATAGTGCTGTATATTGTGAACATATTCGGTAATATTTAATAATCATAAAAGTTACTATCTAGTCAAATTTTCAACTGCCTTATTGTGGCAGTCAACGTGTTAATTACGACCACAAATAGTTAATTATGAATTAACACTTTGATTGCCATGACACTCATATGCTGATGACTCTTACATTTTTATATAGATTTAACATTTATAGTATTAAAAATTTGTTCACGTCTAATGCTTGCAGTAATTACTTGTAACTATGGAAAATAAATATAACAAAACGTTATGAAATATTTGGTGAGACTCGTTAAAAATGAAAATACTAGTGTGATTTTCATTTGTTTCAATCTGGGAGACAATATGTTAAATTAAAATATTCCATGCTTCATATATTGATATTTATTCCATATGCATATATAATGCAAACATGTTTTACATATGCATTGGAGCGTTACAAGTTAAAAATATTTAACAGGTTTAACACGGAAGCTACCGGCGTATAATGAACTTATATTTTCAAATAAAAATGAAGTTGATGAATAAATAAACGAACCATAAAATACAAATCAATGTACATCTTAATTCTTTATTTTAATGAAAATCAACACAAATTTCAAGATCACTTAACGTACCTTGTACCTTAAAATTGGAAACTCGTTAAATGGTTATTTTGACCGCTTTGGTAGGTTTAGTGTTAATGTGTTCTAAAATAAAAATGACAGCCCGTAATTAAACTACTTCTTTTAACCAGTTAGCCGTGTTTGACGAGTATAGTCGTCATGGAGAAGTGGCAGGATTTTGTGTCATGACGGGTATACTACTTAATCACAGCTATCTGGTTCACCAAATAAAGAAATATTAATAATAAAATTGTCTATTTTATGAAATAAATCCATCTCTTTGATTCAATATTTTAACAGTGACGCTTATTCTGTCATTGACGAGTATACTCTGAAAAGTGTGCGTCACAGTTAATTGGTTAACTTAAAACAAAAGAACTTATCGTCTCTAAAACTTTCGTTGTTCTTATTGTCGGTACGAGAAACGATTCTAGCGAAGTCGCGCAGTTGAAGGCGACTTTCGAAACTGTTTATTCGATTTGATGAAGTTTCAAGGGAGAAAGCGGCGAAAAGGACGAAAAGAGAGGAAATTATGTATGCAGCGAATTGAGAAGTTGCGCGTCTACTCACCGCGAATAAAAATAACGAGTCGCTCGCCTCAAAGAATTCTCTTTTGAAAGTCCGAGTGCCTCGTTTCTTTCTGAAAGAAGTCGGAAAAACGACTCCCGGTTATATGACATTCCGTTTGGGAAGAAAACTTTTCCCGCGAGTTCTGCGATTTCGTGTCACCGTTGCACAAATTCCATACAACGTTCTCCGAAGGAATAGCAATCTGTCTCGAGAAATCTCCGCGATTTTCTTTGGAATTCGAAAATCAAACCTTCACGAAAGTTTTTCTAATTCTTTGCCAGATCCTAGACCGTGCTATAGTCTTCATTTCTGTTTATATCGACTCGGGCGACATCCCTTAGCACAGGATTGTAACACAAAGGTTGCTTAGCAACAACGTGAAAACATAACGCCGTAGAATAAATAGTGATAGCGTGATACATTATGCATAATTTAAGAAAAGTACAATTTGTGAAGTATTTAATATTTTTGTTTCAATTAAAATTGATATGAATCTTTAATATTTTTGTTTCAATTAAAATTGAAATGAATCTTTAATATTTTTGTTTCAATTAAAATTGAAATGAATCTTTAATATTTTTGTATTAAATTTATACTAATATCATAAGAATATTTACAAATTTTTGTTTAATATTTTGTACATCGTTGCTCAAGTTTATGGTTAAATTTTAAATCGAAGTTTTCCCATTTTTGTCTGAAATGAATTTAGGAAGCTGTTGTATAAAATCGAAATTGTAGTAAATTTTCAGTCGTTGTTTGAAATAAATTAAAAAATCTCCTGTTTAAAGATGAGAATGGAGTAATTTTCCAGTTCTCGTTTAAAATTAATTTATAAAGCTTTCGTTTGACGTTGAAACAAATTTTTAACTACCGTGTAAAATAAACATTTATGAAACCAGATTATCAAACTTTTACCCTTAAATATCTCATTTTTATATAATTTGTAGATTTGTCTAATGTGTCGCTTTGTTACATGAAACGCTTAGAACAATATATTAATGCACCAATGTGAAGGTTTCCGTTTTTAGATACATTAATGAAGTGTAAATGTATATAAATGAATTGAAGTTGTACAAAGACAGACGGTTTCGTTTGTTTTCCGAGCTTCTTTAAATCTGAGTTTTTCTTATTTTACTAGAGATTTGGTGGTATTCCTGTGACCGGCGAAATCGACGCAGCAACGGAAAAGTTAATGAAACTTCCGCGATGCGGACTTCCGGATAAACCGGATCCCAGGTACAAAACCAAAAGACGCAAACGATACACAATTCACGGACAACATTGGCCACATCGAAATCTCACATGGAGGTGAGTTCTTAATTATTGTTCATTATTAACCCTTAAACGGCGTTATACTGTCGCATTTGACTCCGTCAAAGTTCTATTAACAGTCGTGGACAAAAGTAAGTGGACAGGAATCATAAATAACAGATGGTTAATTTAATTTAACTAATAATGTCTATAAATCAAAACTTTATTGCACAATTATATACATTAAATAAATAAATTGTATATTAAATAAATGTTTTTTCTTAAAAATGTTTTTTTTTTAAAACATTGTAATAAAGCAAAAAATATTTGTACATTTCTGCAATGTCCACTTAATTTTGTCCATGACTGTATATTACATGTAAATATCTACGTAGTGGTGGTATCCGGGAAACTGTTTGTTATATTTTAATGTAAGAAGCACCATAACGAATATGAAAAAATTGTTACATTACAAACGTGAATTATAATTAAAATTCGTTATATAAAGTTGTGTAGATAACGTATATAATGTATAATGTATGTATATGCCTTTTATCGAGATGAAACTTATCATTTCTGAATCAATAATTTCCAGTCCTTGATGGGTTGTTTCACCCCCTGATCCTTTAGTTACCAAGGGTGATTCACTCTTTAGTAAATTGAAACTTGATACACGCTATGGGTGGCTATGGGCACTCAGTTCTGATTACTCATAAAAATTAATAAATGTAGAAAGGAAAAATTACATGGAACAAGATATAATGGAATAAACTTTTTCAAGGATGGCCTCATTTTAATATATACATTTTTTATCACTAACTTACTAAAATATAAATTTAGTATTGAAGTAATGAACTTGTCGAAAATTATCATTTCTGAATTCTTAATTCTTTTATTTGCGATGCTTCTTCCATTTTCCCATTTTTCAATTTTTCAATTCGTCAGTTTTTCTCTTAACTTTATAACTCTTCAGTTCTTCAATTCTCAATTCCACAATTCTTCAATGTTCGAAGTTTCCAATTTATTAATTTGTCGCCAAGTCAATTCGTCAGATCTTCGCTTTGTCAGTTCTTTAATTTATTAATTTTTCAATTTTTCGATTTGTCAATTTATCAACGTCTTAATTGTTAAATTCATCAATTTGTCCAGTTTTCAATTTGTCAATTTGTCGCCACGTTAATTCGTCGGATTTTCACTTTGTCAGTTCTTTAATTTATTAATTTTTCGATTTGTCAATTTATCAATATCTTAATTGTTCAATTTATGAATTTGTTCATCTTTCAAGTGTTCCATTTATCAATTTGTTCAGTGTTCAAGTTTTCCACTTATCAATTTGTTCAGTTTTCAAGTGTTCAATTCATCAATTTGTTCAGTGTTCAAGTGTTCAATTCATCAATTTGTTCAGTGTTCAAGTGTTCAATTCATCAATTTGTTCAGTGTTCAAGTGTTCAATTTATAAATTTGTTCAGTGTTCAAGTGTTCAATTTATCAATTTGTTCAAGTGTTCGATTCATCAATTTGTTCAGTGTTCAAGTGTTCAATTTATCAATTTATCCTATTTCAAGCTTTCAATTTGTCAATACATAAATTTATTGATTTTTCAACCTTTCATGCCGTCGCTTTTTAAATATTTCAATTTGTCAATGCATTCATTTATTAATTTTTCCACCTTTCATACCATCGCCCTTTCAATATTTCAATTTGTCAATTCCCGAGTTAGTCCCCAGAGTTCGTTCTTGTTCATTTCGTCAACTTTTCATTTCCTCAGTGTCTCAATTGCGACATCCTGAGCGAAACGAGAAAGTCTGTAGCATAAAGCAGCGAGGACCACGTACCGTTCGTTGCAAGTGCAAAATGGCCACGTCAGCGAGAATCGTTCGTTGACAATAATCCCGTGCACGCGTGGCAATTACCTGTTTAAGAAACGACACGTCTGTCTGTTAATTACCGGGCATTGCGTCGGTTCTGTCTACAGGAGAAAATTCCCTGCGAACGCAGCGCTGTCTGCGCGGAAATGCCATTGACATTGTTGGTCCCCGGCCAACAGCGAATTCAACTGCTTGCCAGTTGGATCGTCTTCTGTTCTACGTGTTCGAGGAACGAAACCAACCGTGAAAATTGCGTTGATTCGTCGACGGATGTGTCTATATTTTTCCACGACTCCCCATCTTCTTCGTCGTTTGTCATTGCATGGTCCCTGAAACGATATAATGGCCGTACGCGCTGCTACTTCGATTCGAATCCTTTGATATATCGATTCCGAACGTACCTCAACTCAGACGCGTTATCGCATTGGACGTATTTTATTTTTTTGGGGATATTCATCTGTGGCGCCTATGGCACCGCACACGTCGTTACCTTTGTCCCGTTTTTTCTCAATCTTTTCGGTTTTCTAAAATTTCTAAAGATTCTTTCTGTTTCGTATCCTCTTAAGATTTACGCTTGCTAATTTCCCACGTCTCTACAGGGTCTCGCCGGAGCCTGGTCAGAGGCAGCTCTTAGGCCAATGCGAACCTCTTCACTTTTCTTATTTTTACGACTCTTATCCGCTGTGTTTCTCCCTTGCCGAATTTCTCAACAGTTTTCTCAGTCCTTTCCCACGTTCTTAGTTTTCAGATTCTTAGTTTTCATTCGTAGTTGAGATTTTTGATCTGGTGAACTGGAATTTTGAAATTTAGGGATATAGAGAATTGTGCTATTTAGAATTTAGTGATTTGGAGAATGGCAGAATTGGAGTATTGGGAATTTGGGGAATTGAGAATTTGAATTTTTTGAAAATTGGGATTCTGGGATTTTAGAATTTGTAAAACTTGAGAGACACAATTTGGCAATTTTAAAACATAAAAGTCTAACAATCTTCAGATTAGAAATTTACAGAATTAGAATTTCGGGAACTTGCCGATTTGAAACGTCAAAGCTTTAGAATTCAAGGATTTGAAGATTTATGAAACGAATAAACTTGACAATTGCAAAATTTAAGAATGTAATAATTTCAAAAGTTAAAAATATCCAATCTTTCATAGTACCTCAACTTGAACAGTTACAAATCTCCATATCTAACATTTTCCATCGTTCAAATTCAAAAACCTCAAAATTTCACAAATTAAACAGTGTGAGAATCTGAAGTTCTTTAAATCATCGAATTTCCGTATCTATCATAAAAAAGCAGTTACATTTGATCGAAATATGCATTCATTCCACTGTCGTCTGACCAAACTCTGCTATTTCCACTGTGCAAATAATTGAACCCGTTGATACCGCAGTTTTCTACTCGTATCGATATTACCGATAGTCGGCCACATTCTGCAATACCAACGCATAATCTCGCGCCGCGCCATCCAGTGGCGCACCCTACATCCATTCTATAACTATATACAACGTAAAAACATTTCACCCCACCTTCTATTTGGACAAAAAGTCCCTAGAAATCGTGTAATGTTCAAAAGATTCGAATAACGCGAAACAGATCGAAAAGTATGTATATAGTTTGTTGAGTAAACACTGAACGAAGTAGGAAAGCGTTTCGGTGAATGTAATCGTTGGATATAAATAATACTTATGGGGTTCGTTAGTATTTAGGGGCACTAATTAGCAAGGGGTGAGGCGTCGTTCGCCGTAATTGCGCGTCTTAACGAGCAGAAACACCCGCACGGTGTGTCGCAGGAAAATTTCGCGGTAATTTCGTCGGTACGTCGAGCACGTTGATAGCCCTCGAGAATTTAAGCTCTTCTCTCGACGGACAGACAAGGAGAAGAGAGTTAATCAACGCTTGTCAATAAAACGACGAGGAGGAGCGATTACTCTCGTTAGACGATTCTGCAAACAGAATCTGGACATCGATCCGGGGACGCGCGGAATATTTTTCTAGACTTTGAACAGGGATTTAATTGCTATGGCGCAGTGCAAGGTTGAAAGACTTCAGTTTTATTTTGTTCATTAACACTAGACTTACGGAACCCGTAAAAACGACGCACCTTAGATTTCTAATTTTAAATGAGAAAAATTATATTTATTAATTATATGGTATTTAGAAAGTTGGAAACTTGGGATTTAGGAGTTTCGAATTTTGGAAATTTGGGATTTGGGAATATTTCAATATTGGAACTTGGGATTTGGGGAATTAGATATTTGAAATTTGGTATTTGTGGATATTTTAATTCTGAAACTTGGAATTTAAGGACTTCTTAGTTTTGAAAATTGGGATCTGGCGATTTAGTCATTTGGAAACTTCAGAGATTTAAGGATTCTAAAATTTGGAAAATTGGAATTAGGAACGTGGGACTTGGCGGGGTTAGAAATTTGGTAATTTTGAATCTGAGGAATTTTCAGTTTTGGAACTTGGAAATGGGGGTCTTTGAAATTTGAAAGGTTAGAAATTTGGGAATTTTGAATCTGGGGAATGTTCAGTTTTGAAACTTGGAATTGGGGGTCTTTGAAGTTTGGAAAATTGGAATTTGGGGATTTTTGCATATTGGAACTTGGAATTTGGGGATTTTTGCATATTGGAACTTGGAATTTGGGGATTAACAAATGTGAAGACTTGGAATTTGGGGATTTGGAAATTTGGACACTTCAGATTTGGAGGTCTTTTAATTTCGAAACTTGTGCTGTAAGGATTCTAAAATTTGGAAAATTGGAATTAGGAACATGGGATTTGGGGATCAGAAATTTGGAAATTTTCAATTTGGGGAATTTTCGATTTTGGAACTTGGAATTTAGGGTTTTAGAAATGTGGAAAATTGGGATTTGGAAATATTTCAGTTCTGCAACTTGGAATTTGGGGTCTTTGAAATTTAGGGATTTTTGCATATTGAAACTTGGAATTTGGGGATTAACAAATGTGAAGACTTGGAATTTGGGGATTTGGTAATTTGGACACGTCGGATTTGGAGATCTTTTAATTTCGACACTTGTGATATAAGAATTCTACAATTTCCGAAACTTTAAACGCGATTTTCTCGAAACTTGTTTCTTCGCCAAGTTGAAAATCGGTGTACACGATTACTCGAAAGTTACTCGACCGATCGGTCTGCAATTTTGTACACATTTTAATGATAGTTATGTCTCCTGGATGAACCTAAAAGTAAGTTAATATCATGGGAATAAACATTTTTTTTATTGCAAAAAAGACTACAATTTGTCTACAAAATTTCAACTTTTTATTCCGAGATCCGCCATTCTTGCAATTTTTAATATTTTTTTGATATCTTAGGATCATCCATTTACAACAACTACATACTAATAAAATTTCGTCGTTTTGACTGTTTCGGATAATAAGAACCGACGCTAGAGTGCACACCGTTTTAGAAGTCCCTTCATGATGCTTCTAGCACAACTGGCTGTACCTCTGCCATTTTGTATTTTATTTCAACAAAGAAATTTTAAAATGAAGTCGAAGTATTAATTAAATAGTCCTCTAAACCATCAAAATATTTATTCGCTCCTTATACTTCAAAATAATTATTGAAAATCGGCTTAATTTCGGCTTTCTACGTAGAGGTCCTCCCATTAACAAGCGCAGAAGAGTTTGTTTCACGGTTTCAATATCGGCAGGATATATTAAATCCGAACAGGGTGATACTTCCTCGAGCATCAGCAGGGACACCGAGAAATCAGGGCAACGAGGTTTCCTCCGCAAAACGGGTTGCCGCTAATTTCGAAAGATAGCAAAGAACGAGGAGAGACGAACGGAACAGAGGAGAACAGAGAGAAAGAAAGAAAAAGAAGTTGGAGCATCGTTCAAAGTGGAGAGAGGAGAGCCGGCTCGTTTCAGAAGACGCGAAAGAACCCCCTTGTACAACCCTCTCCACCCCCCTTCGTTCGACCGCCACTCGTTCCCCTTTTTTTGTGCGCCGACGCGACAGCCAAAGTGCGATCTTGAATATTAACCCGCCGAGAGGTAATCTCTCTTGGTAATTTAGGTCAGTATCTTCTAATTTTTTTTCAACGGTACAGTCAACAGCGAAACACCCGGACCTAGAGAGAATACGACAATCGATACGCAACAGACTGCGCGTCCACTTTTCGAGACTCGTGAATCTGGTAATTTGGGGGCGGTTGCGCGCATTTGGGATTTTAAGAATTCTGGGGTATAGATTTGGGATATACAGGGATTTCGGGATATAGGCATTTCGGGGTGTAAGATTTCGGAAGATAGCGGTTTAAGAGACAAGGATTTGGGAGATAGGGAGTATGAGTTTTGAGATGTGAAAATTTAGTGATATAGGTATTTGCGAGTTTAGGAATTCAATTGGTTGGCATTTAGGGACAAAAATATTCCCAAATTTCCATAAATTTATATATCTCGAATTTGTCAAATTTTCGAAATTTCAAATTTCCAAATTCCCCAATTTCCCAATTTCCAAATCCCAAATCCCCAAATCCCAATATTCTTAAATCCCATATTCTCAAATCCCATATTCCCAAATCCCATATTCCCAAATCCCATATTCCCAAATCCCATATTCCCAAATCCCATATTCCCATATTCCCAAATCCCCAAATCCCCAAATCCCCAAATCCCCAAATCCCCAAATTCCCAAATCCCAAAATCCCAGATCCCAGATCCCAGATCCCAGATCCTCAAATCCCAAATCCCAAATCCCAAATTCCCAAATCCCAAATTCCTAAAACCCAAATCCCAAATCCCAAATCCCAAATTCTAAAATCCCAATATTCCAAATCCCCAAATCCCAAATTCCCGAATTCCAAAACCTGTACCATGCTAATGAAAACATGAAAGGCGAATTGAATCAGTAAAGCAGGACATCGATTAAAAATCATTGACGTTCAATTCGTCGATTAAAAATGGTCATAAACGTTGATAGGTTAATATCATAATGCCGTAAATTCCCATGACACGACGAGTGTGCGATCAAAGAAATGAAGATTTTCGATTGAATTTCTTCGCCATTACGGCGATCGACGATTGACTCGTTAAGCTAATGGATACATTAAATGTTAACCTGATTGTCAGACGTAATTTTCGAATAATTGTATCGCGACGCCATTAGGACGGGACTCGATTAATTAGCTCAGAATTTTAATGCAGATAACGGAGTCTTGTCGGACAAACTTCCATCTTCTGCCTTTAATTAAGTAATCGATATTAAAATGATATTAATAATTCCATCATATCGATGATATCGATTGGTTAATTAAAAAAAAACTTAATACAACGTTATTAAAAATGACGTTAGTTTACATTAAAGTTTAAAATGTTATCTCTTTATTAACATCATCAGTGCTGCATGTCTTACAAGTTTAAATTCTCCTCTATTTGTTTTAAAATTTTTTAAGGTTATTATCTGTACGATGTGACAACGCACCGTACAACATAGATCATACCTGTGAGCTCGTAAATCCTCAGTGTCAAAAATGTAATTGGACAAAAAAAGCAATTTATATACTAAAAATGATTCCGTTGACATTTTTTTTGTATCTTATTTATTATGGAACGTATTCCTTTATGTTTACAATTTTTTAAGTCTTGCAAACTAATAGTATAGAAAATGTAAAATTTTTGATCCATAATACTGTAGATTCTTTAAGTGAATTTGGAGATTTGAAAGCTGTTTAATTTGGAAATTTTTTAATACTAAATTCTTCAATTTCTAAATTTCTAAATTTCCCAAGTTCTCAGATTTATAAATTCTTTAATTTCGAAATTTCGAAATTTCACGATCACCAAATATTCAAATCCATACATTATGAAATTTTCGAATGTCTAAATTTCCAAATTTAATTCTCTCAATATAGACTTCTAAATATAGACACCTCATGCCTTTAAATTCTCTAATTGTTAAACTTTTATACTCCAAAATGTCCAAATCCCGCATTTGCAATTTCCCAAATTATACATTAGGCGACATCGAGACAGAAAATTATAATTTAAGTGTTCGCCGAATGCACATTTCATTTGATATAATTCTATTACAAGTAACAATAACATAATATATACGAAAACATGTATTGAAATTACCATTTAGGGATCATGGTAGCAAATAGGTTAAAATATATGTTGTTGTCTGTTGACATGTGTCAAATTTACGTATGATCACCTCGCGTTATCCTATCTCTTAACACTAAACCTACGTACTTACCTATAATGCACAATTATTTTGAAGTTGAAAATGAGGTTGAAAAAGGAATGAACAAACGAAGAAATGTAAATGAATACACTTATTAATTCTTTATATCGATGACAATAAGTGCAGATGTTAAGTAAAGCATCTTGATTAATTTTATCATTTGAAGTGTCAAATTTGTAAAAGGCTCATTTGACCCCTTTGGTAGTTTCACTGTTAAAACTCAAAGCGCACTCGAAGCGAATGTACGCGGAGGTTCAAAAACGGTAAAGTCTTGGTCATCTTTTCCGAAGATCCTGGCCGATGTATCGTCGGTGCGGATAACGCAAACAAACCGGAAGACAATGGGGCACCATGACAGCCAGCCGACCGACACGACGGACCTTTTGTTCCGAATCGTGGAGATCACCGTCTGCACAATGGCGGCCAATCACGTGTCTCGATCGAGAGACTCGATCCGGTGTCCCGAACACGAGATCACTTCGCGCCGGGTCCTCCGGGGCTGCCCCTGCCCCCGCCTTGCCCCGCCGACAGCCGACTCGTGTCTCCTGTCGCTTAATTGCCAGAAACAATGGAATTATTGTCCTGGTTCGAGAATAAAAGGGTCGAACAGAGAGACAGAGCCAGCCGGAAATTGGGGTCGTGACGATTTTCATCCCCCCGTTTCGCACCCTCCACTTTAAAACGGGGGGGCCTGGTATCAATGGTGCAGTCGTTGCTTGCACTCGTTGCGTAACACCATGATCGCGTTT
Source organism: Coelioxys conoideus (assembly GCA_947623535.1). Taxonomy (NCBI): domain Eukaryota; kingdom Metazoa; phylum Arthropoda; class Insecta; order Hymenoptera; family Megachilidae; genus Coelioxys; species Coelioxys conoideus. Next base: position 9,574,417 of record OX392451.1, on the reverse strand, counting down.
TCATCGTTCCTGGACTGGGTAACCGGGTGTGTATTCCCTTGGAAGCAAACGATAACGGGTTTGCGGATCGTATGACCGATTTTAGACTCCTCCTGGACAGTTACGTTCTTAACCTCTTCAGGGACGAATTTTTAATTTCAGTTACGACAAAGAGAATTAGTTATACTTTAATTCATATTAAAGTAAAGAAATGCGATATAGAAAATATTCACAATTCAGAATTTCAAAAAATAAGTACAAATAAAAAAATGTGAATGCTTACCATTTATAAAAAAAAATGTTACAATTTTTTTAGACACTGCTAAATACTACTGGTAAATCCTAATAGTGTTGCAAATACATTTTTAGACTTAACAATTACCTTTACTCCCTAATGATCGTAATACTTCGCTAAAATCCACGCTTACATGTACATATGTGTATAGTACTTATAGTTACATATATACATGTAACATATACTTACATGTACAGTTGTGGACAAAAGTAAGTGGACAGGTATCATAAGTACCAAAAGGTTAATTTAATTTAACTAATAATTCCTATAAATCAAAACTTTATTGCGCAATTATATATATTAAATAAATAAATTGTATATCAAATAAATGTTTTTTCAACTCTACAAAATCATTTCACGTTCTAAATTTAAAATTTATTTAAAGCATTGTACGACAAAAAATATTTTTACATTTCTGCAATGTCCACTTAATTTTATCGATGAGTGTATACATGTAACTATATGATATGTAAGTACATGTACTTAATAAGACACTTTTACTGTCCTCGTGTTAATTGGGATTTATTTTCTGGTTAGCAAGTTTAGGAAGTATTACAAATTTATTTTTGTAACCGTTTCGGAAAAGAATAGAGCTTTATATAGGTTATAAACTAACTGTCCACATATGTGACGAAGGGCATGACGAGTTTAAAAAGAATTATAGCTCGATGTGAACAGAGAGGATTTTGTTCTCTCGTATATGAAATTGTTTATAATGTTACAAATGCATCTACAACTCTTGGGTTCTTGTACTTCTACTCGAAGTACAGAATAATGGATAGCACATAAGTTTATACACAGATTCTTCATCTCAATGAAGGTTAACGTGCATTTCGACATCAACTTTTAATTAATTTTCGTAATTAGCACATTTACTACCACGATCCCCAAACGAGGATTTGAATATATATTTTTACATATATTCCTCTTTTAAAACTTGCAGTAGCATTGTATCGAGTGAATTGTATATTCGGTAAATGCTTACATTCTGGTTTTCAAAATTATTTTCTGCTTCAATGTTGTCCAACTTATGAAAGTATTTGATACACATAAATTGACAACCCATACGGTAAAGTTGAAACAACAATTTGGCAGCCAATGGGTTAAAAATAAGAAATATTGACCGGTTCCGTAAAGGGTTAATTGCCAACACAATCCAAACATATTGCAACAGTTAATAGCGGCAATTAATAACAGAGAGATAAGTTCAAAAGCATTCATCAGACTCTTCAACCAAAACGTTTTAGAGTCGCTATCTGCCGGTAAAAATATTCTCGAGCGCAAAGGGTTAAATTCGGTCAAACTACGAAACATCGAACATCTAATTAAGCGAAGAGTGAATTTTCATCGAAAACGATTTCGAAATATAATTAATCATCGCGACGATACAGTCGGCAGTAAATTCGCAAGTACGGACGGAAGGCGTTATGGTGATCTCCATAATGGCGTCCGTAATTTACCGCGCAGCGACGGGGGATAAACTGGCGGGAGAATTTTCATCCGTCGCCGATAAATTCGTAAGGGTTGTTCCAAATAGGAATCATCAGGATTCGAAGAGTTAACCGGCCTGAGGGCTGCATTTCTCTTGGCGTTGCCACGGTTCTCCACTTTCTCGCTTTTCATCGACCGACATTTTCTTTCTCTTTTCTTTGTGTTCCCGTGACCGCGATCGATGCCGCAGCTCGAAGGGAGACGGAGTTCCCGTAATATCGGGACACGATAAGGGAAAAGGGAAGGAAGAGCTGGCCGCCCGGAGCTGATGGATAGGATGTATAAATTTGCGCGTGAGAAGAAAGTTGATGGACTCGAAACTGGCTGCCGGAGGAGATGGCTGCCTCCGTGTTCGTTGCTCTATAAATTCGTTAATGCTCTTAGCTTGATGACTGAAAGGAATGAAATTTCCTGCGATACACTCGATGCTCTTCGAACGCGCAACGTAAGCTGCATGTCCTAATTACCGATCGTGTTGGATTTTAAGTGCACCTTTTAACATACCTACGGGCTAAAAATATTTATTTTTATCATTTGTTACACGCTTATATTATTATTTCCTTCGGTGGCTTGATAAATATCCCTTCTATCTAATACGTATACAGGTTGTCCCACAAATACTGTACAAGCCGGAAATGTGGGTGGGGCTATTCTGAATAACATTTTCCTTTGCCAAAATATCGAATGATGCTTCATTTTTAAATTATTAATGAAAAACAGTGACCAATCAGAGCGCGGGTATTGCGCGCGTTCATAGACGGGAGTGTAAGCACGAGTTGACCGTGGTCGTGAACAAACGAATGGGCGTCGCGATGGTAATTTAACGGATCTGTGATTGATCAGTGTTTTTCCTTAATAATTTTAAAATGGAGCCTCATCCGATATTTTGGCAAAGGGAAAAGTTGTTTAGAGTAGCTCCACCTACTATTTACTGTCACTATTATACCGGAGTAATACTATTACAGTAATAATAGGATAAACGCAGTTCAAGAAATATTTTGCAAGTGGTTTAAAAAATTTAAGAAGGAATAATGACCTGTCCTTAGAAATGGAAGTGGATGATGGAGCAGAACAGGTTACATTTAATGCAACAAATCAACCTTAATCAATGAATATTGTGTATCCATTTCTGTGAAAAGAGAAGAAGCACTTTACTATATCCAGAACGATATGTTGCACCTAAATCCTTTCCTATTGTAAACATTCAATTCACTGGATTTGCCTAATTAAATTCATAGTTCTCCATATTCTTCATGATATATTTGATTTTTGGTTGAATATTTTTGTTTTCTTCGAGTTCTACAAAAACAGCGCGTCCGGGGGAAATCAAAATTATCAATTACTATGTTATGTATCTCTGTACACGAAGAAGTATCAATTTATTTTTTATGGTTCGCTTTTCATATCTTCTCCCGGTTTACCCATCTCGTTCATATTCAAACGAAAAATTAAAATCGTACTTTAATGGCTGGCGCAAGGAGCTGCGAGACTGCATAAATAGTCGGAAATCCGTATTTAGATGACTCCTTGTAACGCAGATGATATCCTTTTAGCGACGCATTGCTGTATGTTAATTAAATCATCCTTCACAAAGTTAAAACGCGAACGCGATGGTCCTTTCGGTAAAGCGTCGTCACTCGTTAATTAAATCCTTAGCTTTTAAGTGCTTGTTCGAAACTTTATGATCATCGATTTTTAAAGTAACTTGTCTGAAAGAGCAATCTTCAAAAACGTTAAATCACTTTTATAGGAACTTTCGCTCTTCTAAAATAATGTACTGGGCGATTCAGTGATCGTGGTACAGACGGACACAGGTTAATTCGTTTTATGAGAAAATTAGTCAACCATCTGCTCAAGATTGCTTAAAGTAATGGCCAGTCGTTAATGTACCATGGAATTTATGACATAATGTACGACGAGAACATTAACATAACCTCCAAATATATAATGGTAGTCAAATATAGAAATCAAACGCAAAAATGATAGCCAAGAATAAAAGTATTAACCAGACATATAAAAAGGATGACCAAGTCCTTGACAACCAAATCAAAACTAATCAAATACAAAAATATTAATTGAACATATAAAATAATCAAATAATAAAATTTGTATCAAACATATAAAAGTGATAATTAAATGTAGTAACATTAATATAACACAAAATACGAATTTTATTAAAAATAATGATTTTAACGAAATGATTCATGAACATTTATTAATTATTTTTGAAAAGTATTCTACTTTTCTCATCATCATCCTCGAACTTAATTATGAACGTGGTCTACGTCAAACGTTTAAAAAAATTAACAGTAAATGAATTTTATATAGCGTTGAAATAACAACCACTACCTGCTGGTTCATTTTTTACAAAACCGTAAAAATAGCTGATAAATGCACTTTTTCTTTAAATTCTGACATAGACGACTTTCATAATTGACACTAAATGAATTCCATATAACGTTGAAATAACAACCACTCTCTAACAGTTCATTTTGAATAATGTCGCAAAAATTACACTGAATTAATTCAGTTTAAAATAATGCTGTGTGAAATGACAGATAAACTATTTTCAATTTTGACTTAGACCGCTGTCATAATTACGAGCACAATTATCAAATCGTTCCGTATTTTTCCCGTCTTTCGTTCGTCGAAAAAAATCAACCCCCTCGTTTAATTCGAGCGTCGACAATCATCTGGCGATTAAATAAACATGTGATTGGATCGAATTTTTTCACGTCGATGAAGTACCACGATCGAAATTTCAAGTTCCCTCGAAATGGCGGGAGAGACCCTTAATGTCCGCCACCGTTATCGCTTTGCCGACTGAGAAAACGATTTCCGCAAGTGCACCCTCTTGCTTCGGGCCTAGAAAATGATTTCCGTTGCTGGTTCTTGGCACGGGAGGTCGGACTTTCCCAGGAAAATAAGACAAACAAGCATTACTGACAAGATAAACACGTTCGAAGATGGATGCGAATCAACCCGCCGGGGGTTTTTCGGGCTCGGGGAAAAACTGCAGTTTCAAACGTTGCCCGTCGAAGAAGTTTCGATTTCTTTGCCCACGATACGATATCTTCTCGAAGATAAACAGACTCTTTATATCGAACGAGAAGATGCGAGAGAGACGCGGCTGTTTTGCTTGGCAAAATTTGTAGCTGAGAGCGTTTGAAGAGGGATGACTTTTCAAGCATCGACGGCGATTTTAATATACTCGCTGTTCGCTTCGATTTTGTAACTGAAATTAAAAATTGCGGAACTTGACGAACTTCTGGTGATTTTAACGCGTTCACTGCCAGACGGAAGCGATCGAAAATTGCATTAGATAGTATTTTCATATTTAACAATTCTTACCAAATATTTTGATAATATATTCTTATATTTATTTTCTATACTTTGAATGCCACTGTTTTCAGTTAGACAAGTGAACAAATTTTGAATAATGTAACTGTTAAATAATGTAAATGTTTGTAGAAATTTGAGGGACACCCATATATGGGTGACATGGCAGTCAAAGTGGTAAATACTTTTAAAAATAATAAAATATAATAATTAAATAAATAATTTAGAAATATTAAATATCAATGTGTTCATTTTGCAAATTTTAGGGCTGCGAGTTCAAGTGGTTGTGGGATCTGAAGTAACAAATTCAGAAATTTAGTAATTGTTGAAATTTCGAGTTACGGTGTGTTACAATTTGCAGAATTTTGAAGTCGGATCTTTTTAATTTTTTAAAATTATTAGTTTGCAAATATTTCATTTTCCGTTTTGGGAAATTGGGATTGATCAAATTTGCGAGTTTGAAGATTTAAAAAGTTTTATGTTCATAAGTTATGAAATGTAGAAATGTAGAAATGTAGAAATGTATTATAGAAATGTAGAAATGTAGAAATGTAGAAATGCAGGAATGTAGGTTTGTACGAATGTAGGAATGCAGGAATTTAGCAATGTAGAAATGTAGGAATGTGGGAATGTAAGAATGTAGAAATATAGGGACGCAGGAATTTAGAAATGCAGAAATATAGAAATGTAGGAATTCAGGAATGTAGGAATGTAGGAATGTAGGAATGTAGGAACGTAGGAATTTAGCAATGTAGAAATGTAGGAACGTAAGAATGTAGAAATATAGGAACGTAGGAATTTAGAAATGCAGAAATATAGAAATGTAGGAATTCAGGAATGTAGGAATGTAGGAACGTAGGACGTAGGAACGTAGGAATGTAGGAATGTAGAAATGTAGGAACATAGAAATGTAGAAATGTAGACATGTAGGAATGTAGTAATACAGTAATGTGGAAACGTAGGAATGTAGAAATGTAGACATGTAGGAATGTACTAATACAGTAATGTCGAAACGTAAGAATGTAGGAATGTAGAAATGTCGAAATTTCGAAACTGAACAGTGTCAAGTTTACAAACCTACAAATTTCCAACTATGCAAGTGTATAAATGTGCAAGTACACATATGCAAATGCACAAATTTTCAAGTTTAGTTACTTCCGAAGTCAAACTTCACTCATACACAACAAACAACGAGCACCAACTTGAAATTAATATTTCCTTCGTTCCACTTCACACGATTCCGCAAATGTTCTCGAAACGCGGCATAGTACGAAACAATGGAACAAAGAATCGCGAGTTTCGTTGCAACGAACACCCTCGATTAAAGGCAATAACGAAATTACAGGGAACGATTGATTCTGACGATTGAAATCGTTTCCATCGATTTGTATCGTTACGAAATGATATATTTACGAGACGATTGTCGGATACACAGGGTATCAGAGCGTATTTACAATTTGATCGAGAAGCAGATTGTACTCGATGTCGCGTTTGTCGAATGGCTTCCACAAGGGTGCTCGACTAGTGTCGAAAAATGTGAAACTCGTTGAGCAGGTGGTATCGAGCAAGGCTCTTCACTTTGACGAGTTAATTTTTGATCAGTACACTTGCTGGTATATCGAGTGCATACCTTCGAGCGTATTTCTATGAAATTCCTTCGTGGAATTTTCGCAGGAAAGGAAGAAAATTAAGGAAAAAAGGGACACGATGTTCTGTTTACTCTCCTCGACTTTTTTCTTCGATGTTCTTTTGTTCTACTTTCGGTAACAAGGCTTTTGTGCTTATTTGAACTTTCATATTATTTGCAAGTTCCTTTATCGATTATGGAAGGTGTTTCGTTTAGTTGGTTTGACTTTGTTGGAATATTATGCTCATGGGGATAATAGGGTGCTTAGGAGTTTATTGGATTACTGCTTTATTGTTTTATTATATTGCTATTTTGCTGTTTTGTTATTTTAGTGTTTTACTATTTTACTACTTTAATATTTTACTATTTTTTAATTTAGTACTTCACTGTTTTACCATTTTACTGTTTTAGTATTTCACTACTTCATTATTTCACTATTTTACTATAATATTTTCTAGTTTATTATTTTACAATTTTACTATTTTACTATTTTACTATTTTACTATTTTACTATTTTACTGTTTTACTATTTTACTGTTTTACTATTTTACTATTTTACTATTTTACTATTTTACTATTTTACTATTTTACTGTTTTACTGTTTTACTGTTTCACTATTTCACCCTTTCACTGTTCTACAATTTTCCTATTTCATCCTTTCACTGTTTTACTATTTTACTATTTTACTATTTTACTATTTTACTGTTTTAATCACATATCTGAAAAATATGTGATTTCGCAACTTACCGGCTAGTCTGCTATTATTTGAATGGTTCTTATATCTACCATTACTTTGAAAATTCCGCATAAATACTACCACCGAAACTTCTGATTAAACCTTATTACAGGTATAGAAGCACTTCAAACAGGAATAATAAATAAACAAATTTTTAATCATTACTCCCGCGCGCGTCTCGGATTGGCGCGAAGGTGGGTCACATGTATAAGTTCTTACAACAATAACTTTGCACTCTACTCCAAATAACAATGCGTTTAAAATTCCATAGGTTTTTAAGTAACTTTGTAAGCAAAAAAAAAAAAATGATTTTTATGACTCCATCTACATGGAGATCTCCCTTAAGAAGATATTTAAAATTCAATTTTTTAGTTTCAAGAAATACTAAATTACCGAATCGGGTCATAGCAGATGTATTAGCGAAGGTAGTAGAGTCACAGGTCGCTGCACAATTTTTACAAATTCGCGAAGTCGTACACATTCTCCGACACGACTAAAACTCGGAACGAAGATTAGCAGAATACGACCGGTCGTCGTATTCGTCTAACTCCTTTCGCACTAGCGAAATCGTTGTTTATGATCGTCGCGGCAACGAAAAGTAATTATGAAGTAACGAACTCGTTGAAGTCGTCGACGATGGGCAATTTGCATAGGAACATGAACGTTGAAGGACAGGAAAGGGCTGGTCCGCGACGCAATGAAAACAGCCGTTCCATATTTCAAGTGTTTGCCCGGGATAGTTTGTAATTTCTATTTCTTGCCGATGAAGAGTGGAGATCGCTTTCGGCATAATTACGTGACCGGCGACCTGTAACGAGCTGCTTTAAATGCATGCCGTACTCTTTGCAGTTTTAATTATTCAGTCTAGCCGGTAACGAGCGCCGCTGCACGCTTGTCCGTCTAACGTCCATTTAATTTCGTTTAACCCTTACCAGTTCGTGCGAACAACCACTCGATTCTACGTATACATTCGACCTATCGATTCTTTCCTACGTTCGTTTCCGTGACTTTTCGTTCCACCGAATTTCCCGATGATTTTGGATTTGTGGCAGGTTCTTTCTCTTTGTTTCCGCGCAAAGATGACGGATCTTTGATCTAATCTTGTGAGAAATTTTCGGGAATTCGTAATGAATTTAATGGTCGTGATTAGAAATTCGCCAATTTAAAGATCGTGATCGGTAATTCGTCATTAACCCCTTGCACTATGTTTCATTCGGCAAATGCGTCAGACATAATGAAGTATTCGGTGCTACAACTATAAGACGACTAAAGAAAGTTCGAATGTGAAGACTATTTTCCATTTAGCGATCCTCAACTGTTCGACTGAAAATTAGACAGAAATTGAACATTGATCCGTGTTAAAAATATAAACGAAGTTTACCGTATTTGAACTTCGAGTGCGTCACGAGTGTAGCTAGTTATTATGGTGCAAGGGGTTAACCTCTTGTACTAAAATATCGTGTTACACTCTTGACGCACATTACAGTTCGAATGTGATAAAATAGATTCGTTTTTTCGATGCAATTATATTTTGGGTTCAATTCTAATTATAATCTGCATAATCAAGGATCGTTGAATTTGAAATGTGCCTAATATTTTAACTTTCTTTAGTGGTCTTAATGTTGTAGCAATGATTCACATCTGAATGACGCAACTGCCTGGAAAATTGTACGTTAAGGGGTTAATTTAGGTCATAATTAGATAATGATTTTGTTTAACAAATTTATAGCAGAGTTATTTTCTTTACAAGGTTCGTCAAAAACATTCTTCACAATGTTCTCTTTAAAATCATTCAAATATTAACCCTCTAACCTATGATTTTTTATGATTGTGCCAATTGAAGCAAACTAATTATTATTGCAACGGTAAAATATACAGAAAATTGAAATATTGGATACGCTTACAAATTAAGGTATTAAATTTATTTTGGATTTATTGTGCTGTAATTGATCACATTACGATTGATTTTGTAGTAAAAACCAATGTAAAGTCGTAGCAAATATAATTTGAACTTGAAATTAATGTTGAAATAAATATATTTTCATTCCAGTGGTCCATGGTTATTCAATTTGCAATGGCTATTGATCTCAGAATTAATTTCCAGTCGAAGTAAGCACAATTTAAAGTTGAAATTAAAGTCAAAACCGATTTACCAATCCGTATTTCTCCAAATTGCAATCGAACTCAAAACTCAATACTTGTGCAAATTTTGTCGTGTTTGAATGAACGTCACAGGCTATATCCCGAACTAAACACCATTCGTATCATCTAACGGAGACGATTTAAACGAAACGCCCTGTACTTTTCAATCGTAGCAAAATACGAGAAATGGCGGCGAATTTAGGATAACCCAAAGCTGATATAAACTCGACGTTGTTGAATTAAAATGGCGTTCTTTACTCGACAGTTACTTAAAATGGCACCATTTACTCGTCGGGCAGTTAAAATGGCACGATTTACTCGTCAGGCACTTAAAATGGCGGTTCAACGTGGAAGGTATACCCGACAACGGAAAAGAGTAACAAACGGTTTGTCGGATAAGCGACGTAGGTTCGTAGGATTTTCAGTTTGTGACGGATCACACGGCAAAGTTAATAAATCATTCGGCAGGAAGGAGACACGGTGAAACGTGGGGAAGGTGGAAGAAACGACAGAAGGGAAGGAACAAGGAAATTTATCGTGTCCCAACGTTGTCCCCGTAAAGTCGAGTAACGTAGACTCGCGTGCATCTTCCGAGGACATGCTGTACGACTTATGTACCCTAAACGCTCGATTATTTTCCAGCCTTCGGTGTGCAGATTCATTTTATTCGCCGGGAAACGAACAAGCAAATTAACGGGAATTATTTAGCGGTGTAATAACACCGGTGGACAAACGACCATTTCATTTCACGGAAAATGTTTTCAGTTGCTTTATCAGAGAATGGACTTGTTTCAGGAATCTGATAATTTGATAGGTTATAGTTTGTCGAAAGTGAATGTATAAAATTGTATAAGTTGTTTAATTTTTATCTTTTATAAGTTATTATACACACAGAAATCAGTGTATAACTGGTGTAATAATTGTGTCCCGATTTAAGCAGCGAATAAAAATTGCAATGTAACGAGAGATATACAAGCAATAAGAGGGAAAAGGGTTAAAATGAAATAATGAAGTGTGCATTGAAATCAAGAAATTTGTATAAAGATCAAAAGAAGTGCGATACAAAAAATGTGGAATCACGTTACTTTAAAAATTTCCTGCTAGAATGAAGTATCTTTTGTATGTACATATGTACAGCGAACGTTGATAGAAATTCGATAGTGTATATCGAGCGTGAAAGGAAATAGGTGAGAAATACGCGAGTAAAGGCAAACGAGAAATTTTGAAACTATAAAAGCCGTAATGCCGTTCAAGCGTTCATTGTAATGCATCATACGCAGGCTGTTTGCTGAAACTGGGACAAGTTATAGCTCTTTTTCCTAGAAAATATAAAAAAAAAGAAATGTTGACGCGTTTTCTCGCAGCTACGAAACGCAATTGAACTTTTTCTTTTTTCTTTAAACGGAACCATCTCGTTATTTCGGGATGAAAGGTGTCAAGTAAATGTTTACACGTTAGAAAATCGTTTTACGAGTTACTCGTTTCGGTTCACGAACATTTCAGAGCTTTAGTCATTTTTAAACGCGATTTCATCGAAGACAAAGTTTCTAGCAAATTTACTAATTTTTAGCTTTCGAACTGTCAAATTTTTATTTGATTTTTCAACTTAATGCACTTTCGCATTTTCATGTTTCTGAGTTCCAGGTCTTTTAGATTGTTAAGTTAAATTCGCACATTATCGAGCTTTCAAGTTTTCAGATTTTTAATTCTTTTAATCCTTAATTTTGTACATTCCTAAACTCTCAGATCATATAGAAAAAATTAGAAATGAAATGTAGAAATCAAATTAGAAATCAAGTTCTCAGAAATCAAATCATATATCATTTAAAGCTTGACGATCGATATTATACATTCTTCTATATAAATATTTATAGTTATATATGTATAACTGTTTATATAAAAACATTCTATAGAAATATTGATATAAAATTGTATGTTCGGTAATAATGGTGGAGTGAATTCTTCCGTATAATTGCTTATAATTACATATAATTATTTATATACAGTTTAACGCTGGGTGATAATGATTTTATAAATTCTTCGACATAATAATTGACATAAACAACAGTGCATAATTGTCTATATCGTCAAATATAGAGACAGAGTACCAAAATAATCACCAAGCGTATTTCAAACGATACCCGATCAAGTGCCATTTTCTGACGCTCGGGTATTACAAAATGGCGTTAGACGTAACCTCAGACATCGAACTGTCTCGTCAAGGATCAGCGCAGGAAGCGGTCGCAATAGTTGTAAGTGTCCCATAGTAAAAAAGAAAGAAGGAATACAAACTAGAAGGGAAGAAACTCATTGAGAAAGTGGAATGCAGCGGACGATAAGCGTGCATCTAGCTGGAACGTAATTAAGAGGAAGAGGCAGATGCAAGGAGAGTGCGCGTTACAGGGTGTAGTAGGTCCGTGTGTAACGATACACCGTGCTGCATTATGTTCGTGGTTCCTAGTTCGAGAACACTCGAGCCGAGACCAGGTGTAGGTTGAAGGTTTTGAAAGAGCCACTGTAGCCTCGTACAACGAGGCTTCTGTTGCAATTGCACCGAGGATGCAATGTAGGTCGGCCCTGCTCTGATAGAGTAAAGGCCAGGCAAGGAAACAGCCAACGGAATATACCTAGTCGGATTAATTAAGTTGACGTTCCTTGCCATTCCTTCCTTACATTTTACCTTCCGTACACTTTTACGAGGAATTTTAACGCGTTGACCGTCGTGTTAGCCGTATGTCATCACACATCGCGCGCACAATTCCGTTAAATTAATTATATGTAGGAAGAGAAAATTAATTTTTGACATTCTCTCATGTGTCAACTAATGATTCTTCTTTTTTCGTTTAAATAAATATAACAAATGCTCCTTTTAACATGCCGATCCTTATTAAAATTAAAGTATAAAGTATACGTATTATGTCGTCAAGAAAAATTGGAATTGAACCATCAAAAAATTTAATTTCAATCGTATTTCGATAGGAAATCTGCCTTACGGGAGCTACGTTTCCCGATCCCCGCCACTCCTTACCCCCACTACCACTACCTTATTTCCCCCACTCCTCGAGTTTCGTCTTGGAGGCTCGAAAATTTGCTTATAAGCAAATTTCAGACGAATATTTCTTCGATTTCCTAGTTTCTTGGCCTTGAAAGTCACGTGATTTTCTATCACGTGGTTTCGCAATCTGTCACGATTGGTCGATCGCTCCCATTTTCTAGTTCCTGACGTCATCAGAAATTCACCATAGCCTCAGGAGCTACGATTCTCGACCCTCACTGTTCCCATCCCCGCCACTACTATCCCACTGTCCCTACGTCACTCTCCCCACTCCTCCTCGAGCTCCTTGTAGTATGAATTTATTTTTCTAATATCGAAAAATCCGAATCGCTGGGACCGGGTCTCGAACCCTCGATGTTTGGGTGCCTCGGATTCCGAGTCGGGGACGGAGCGCGCACGGCTATCCCCGCAAGCCCCACTTGTTTACTTACGATGCTCCTTTTAAACTATGCCTCGACAATCCACTATACATACTTCTACTCTATTAATTTACAGCTATTTTATTTAACTGACCATTTCCATGTGTTTCCTTCCACACTATTTTTTACCTCTGCGACTTTTTGTAACAGGTATTAACCCTTTGCACTCTTGAATTTCTTTTACCCACTTTCTTAATTAATATACAAAATGTACATTGTATTTTGGATATATTGCAGGTCGGATTATATAATTGAAACGAAACTAATGACTTTTGTATGGCAATTTTTTTTTAATTTTGATGTTTAGACATTTTTCAATTTTTAAATGTGTGGATGGAGGTACACCGCGTCGTTTACCAGCTTAATGTGACATTAATTGTCGATTATCCATTATTCTGAAGGGCTCATTTTAAAGGGAAAGCTTCAGGGAATATAATATACTTTTCTCAAATTTTAATCAGGTATAATTTTTATTGAAAAACGTAAAAAAAGAAATTGTTTAAATTTCTTCATATTATATAACAAATTAACGAAGTCAAATTTCCTATTTCCCAATATCAAAATTCGCAAATTTTTTCCCATTCATAATTGATATTGACTCTATCAATAATCGCGATTTGAAACATTCATTATAACCTTAATATAAATATTCCTTACAAATTCATTACAAACATTTGTTACAACTACATCCGTTGTAATATACGTATATGCAAAACGGACGTTTCTATAAAACTTCATATCCCCTTTCATGTTTTACACAAGTCTTCATATGCTCGCATTCGCCACTCATGAAAAAATGTCGAAAAATGAAATTCTATCTCGGGTTCCGATCGGCGTGTGCAAGACGCAGGATCTCCGGAAAGAGTAGTCCAAAGAGAATTTGCGCTTTTCACGTGATCGAAAAATGTCGAGAGAAAAAGGGAGGAATATTCGTAGGAAAAAGCTGCGGTCTCGCCACTAGCGTTTTCTATGCCGCATTTTCCGGTTCGCGAAAAATCCGTTATAGGAAGTCCCTCTTACGGCCAAATATCAGCGGGGGAACGATTTCGCTAAATCTTACGATCAAGCCTGTATTGATCCGAGGGCAACGGATTGTCGGAGCGAAGCTTCGTTTCCATCTGATTTCCACCGCGGAATTCAGAAAATTGGAAAAACGAAAATTTCGAGGGCAAACGGAATAAGGGCAATTGCATCGATCAGATACTCGCTTCTTCTCGTTCCATTTTATCCTATTTTTCCTTATTTCCTCCAACAATTTTGCAAATTATTCCGTTATGACGCAGTTTTGGGGGATCAAATCGTTGGCGGTTGCATTACGAGCAGATTCTATTAGGAAACTTTTTTAATTCGGTCGGATACAAGGAATGGAAATATCTTTATGTTAGCGAAATTTAGGAATTTTGTAGCATGGAAATCTGAAAATTGGATACTATGAATATTTGTACATTTGATGCTATGGATATTTGCCAATTGGATATCACGAATACTTAAAAATTTGGAATTTTGATTATTGTATTCTATGGATAGTTGCAAATTTGATAGTTTGAACATTTGAACATTTGAACATTTGAACATTTGAACATTTGAACATTTGAACATTTGAATATTTGAATACTTGAATACTTGAATACTTGAATATTTGAATATTTGAATATTTGAAAATTTGAAAATTGGGTACTATGAATATTTGTACATTTGATGCTATGGATATTTGACAATTGGATATCATGCATACTTAAAAATTTGGAAATTTCTTTATTCTATTCCATGAATAGATGTAAATTTGATAGTTTGAACATTTGAATATTTGGAAATTTGAAAATTGAGTACTACAAATATTTGTACATTTGATGCTATGGATATTTGCCAATTGGATATCATGCATACTTCAAAATTTGGAAATTTGATTATTCTATTTTATGGACATTTGCAAATTTGATAGTTTGAACATTTGAATATTTGGAAATTTGAAAATTGAGTACTACAAATATTTGTACATTTGATGCTATGGATAATTGCCAATTGGATATCATGCATACTTCAAAATTTGGAAATTTGATTATTCTATTTTATGGATATTTGCAAATTTGATAGTTTGAACATTTGAATGTTTGGAATTTTGATAGTTTGAACATTTGAATGTTTGGAACTTTGAAAATTCGATACTATGAATATTTGTACATTTGATGCTATGAATATTTCATAATTGAATATCATGCATACTTAAAAATTTGGAAATTTGATTATTCTATTCTATGGATATTTGCAAATTTCATAGTTTAAACATTTGAAAATTTGAGAATGCAACTTGAAAATTTGATAATTTATAAATACAGAAGTTTTGGTATAATAAGTTTGGAAATTTCGCATTTCCTAATGCCTATAAAATATGTGAGTCTAAATCCTATATCATTCACACGCGAGTCCATCTTCGTCTCCAGCCGGTAACCTCGGTGATACGACACAAATAAAACCGTTCTATATCCATGAATCATCGATACACCAAATCCCTGGTATTAACGTTGACAAATCAATTACAGTTCGCTCATAAACGTCTCCAATTTCCTGTGTAGACGTTGCAATTAATTCATGAAGAGAAATCCACTGTTTGTCGCTGTAAATTTATTTGCCATCGTCGACGAAAGGCCTGCGATTTATTATTCGCTCAAATTTTACGAATGCTTCGTACAGTTCCGGGAAACGTGGCAACAAATTGTGTCACACTGCGAGCACAAAAGAAAACTATAAATTTCACACCTATTTGTTGAAAATTTATGCACGCGATTTTTAGGTTTAAATATATAATCCTGGGTTCAGAAAAATTCGACGGCTTTCGGACTCCGTAATTTATAGATTGCATCGGTGCATTTTGCATTTTGTGGAGAGGAAAAATTATGTTTGTAATAGAATAGTGATGTAGGCCATTCGACTGTGATTTTATAGATTTATTAATATTTAGCGAAGCAAATTGTATTCGAATAAATAAGTTGTTAATTGTTCTATTATTTTTCACTGGTGAAATTCAGGCGGTTCTGAAACAGAAATACAGTCTTCACGAATGATTGATTAGTATAATTGTTTTGATACTGTTTTATGTTTTTTTATTAAGATATCGTCATTTGCAAGATTTTAAATAAAATATTTGATAAGAAGAGGTTTAAATACAGATCTTTAATCCTTCAACGCTGCAATTTTTCAATACTTAAATTCTCCCGTTCATCAATTTTTCGATTTGTGTGCCAATCGTCAATTTTTCAATTCGTCAATTCATCAAATTGGCATTTCGTCAAATCGTTTATTTGCCATATTGTCAACTGATCAATTCGTCTGTTGATCAACTTATCAATTTAATTTAATTTTGAATACGAAGCGAATCCATTTGCGTATAACAAAACCATTTAATTTTAATGAAATTTACCCGAAACGCAAACTCTTAAATGTCTGGTGACAACAAAAAATGTCCCCCTCTAGCATCGAATAAAATGTTAGGCGCAGTTAACCGATATTTCCAAATGGCTTGTTTCACGCCCCCGGTATACTTCTTTCTCAAATTACCGAAACAGGCCTGACGGTTCGGTTTATGGCACCGTTCGAAATCGTGGCAGCTTTTAATTGCTGCGTGTCGTACTTCGCATATGGTCGACGCCTGTTTCGCTCCCTTTTGATAAGAAACCATTATTGGCGATAGACGAAGAGACGCCCCTCGCAGAACGCCTGCTCGAATATACCGGGTGTCTCGAGTGCTCGGCTTGTACCATCGAACAAGGAAACAATAGGCACTCTTCGTTCGCCCCTGCTGCTGGTTTGGCTCTTTGTGCCAAAAAAAAAGACGGGCTAAATGCATCATTGCACACGCGAGCTAACTCACACTGGCAAACCTCGGCCATATCCGAGGACCTTTTCCCTTTTTTTCCCCCGGTCGCACCCCTGCGGTGATTTCCTCGGTTTAATTTGTCGCGCGCGAAAACGTGGCACGTGGTCAATTGAATTTTCGAAATCCTGTAGCCGCGCGCGGAATTTGTAATCGGTTAGGTTGGCTCGGAGATTTGTTTTGGTCAGCGGGACCCGACGTGTGCGAAGTTAATACGTTCCTTTTATCGGATTTCGGTTTGTCGGATCGAGTACGTCGATGGACTTCGTTCTTAAGGATTTCGCAAATTTTGGGAAAGGGGAATTCGAGATTCGGGATTACAGAGTTCGGACTTGAGGATTTTGGAGTTTGAAATTTTGGGGATTTGTGAATTTGTAGATTCGGAAATACGATACTTTGGTAATTTGAAAATTTAGGAATTTGAGAATTTGGGAATGTGGGAATTTGAAGACTTGGAGATTCGGGGACGTGGGAATTTGGCAATTTGGGATTTGGGGATTTGGATATTTAGGGTTGTGGGAATTTGGAGATTTGGAAATTCGATACTTTGGAAATTTGAAAATTTAGGAACTTCAGAATTTGGGAATTTGGGGATTTGAGGATTTGGAGATTTGGGTACGTGAGAATTTGGGAATTCAGGGATTTGGCAATTTGGCAATTGGAAAATTTGGGATTTGGGCATTTGGAGGTTTGGGGTTGTGGGAATGTGAAGAGTTGGAAATTCGATACTTTGGAAATTTGAAAATTTAGAAACTTCAGAATTTGGGAATTTGGGGATTTGAGGATTTGGAGATTTGAGGACGTAGGAATTTGGGAATTCAGGGATTTGGCAGTTTGAAAATTTGGATTTTGGGAATTAGGAAATTTGGAAATTTGAGAACTTAGAAGTTTGGAAATGTAGAAATTTATAAACTTGAAGTTTAGAATTGAAAAACTGAGAATTTGAAAATTTACTTATTAACAAATTGAAAAGCTGAGAAATTATCAAAATAACAACTTGACAAAGTATGAAAATGAACAGTTAACCAATTGGCCATCTCATCAATTTACAATATTATTAAATTTCTAAATTATCAACTCCTCAAATTTAGATATTTCCAAATAAAAGAATTTAGAATATTAGAAATTTTCAAACTTGAATGCTATATGCGAAAACCCCTCGCTATATTGCCAATTGCTAAAACTCAATTTATAGCAATATAACGAAAGTCAACCATGATTGGAGGTGATCATCAGTGGCCTACCACAACATCCATAATGTAATACTTTTGTATTTAAAGTACTGACAAATTTTATATATTAAATAAAAACTGCAAACGTCAAATAATAACAGCTTCAGCAACTTCTCAAATATCTCTAAAATCAAAGTAAGTTCGTATAAAAAATATAGTTTAATAATTAAACAAGTATTTCTACAATTTATTTCCTAATTATTTTAAAGGTCATAGAATATTGAAGCAACAGAAATATTGTGATAGAATTCTATGTGGTTAATTAAGTGGCGAAATGCTCCGAAATCATTCACTGAAAGAAAAGCGCGAAAGGAGGTAAAAACGTGCGAAATTAAAATATAAGAAGCTCTCGTAGATATTCTGGATCCGTCGATGTGATCGCGAGACGAGAAGTCGCCTTACATTTCATTTATTCCAATAATCCGGTAGGAGGAAGCCGTAAAAAAATTTAATTTGAAGAAAGTCCAGCGATTTTAAGGACAGCTTAAACGAACAATCATAATCCCGAGGGATGTTTTTTTCAAAATCCTGTGTCTCTTAATAACTGGAAACTGCGTGAGCGTGTGCGCATGCGCGAATCTTCCCCCACCATTCGCCACCGAGCCAACGTAGAAACAGTCAGTTTCGCTCTTTAGTATACCGCCGCGTTTTCATTCGTGAACGTTGTGCTTTCGTGCTCTCTCTGCGATCCACTTCTATTTAATTTTGCTGCCTTGCGTAATTTTACGTCGTAAACTCTGTGAACCAGCCTACG
Source organism: Coelioxys conoideus (assembly GCA_947623535.1). Taxonomy (NCBI): domain Eukaryota; kingdom Metazoa; phylum Arthropoda; class Insecta; order Hymenoptera; family Megachilidae; genus Coelioxys; species Coelioxys conoideus. Next base: position 9,555,477 of record OX392451.1, on the reverse strand, counting down.
CATCGTCACAGGATCTTTCAGCTTTCCTCGACGAGAAATGGCAAGTTTTTACATTTGACTTTTAATGACCCATGCAAAGTTTTAATGTCTATGAATTATTAAACTTACGCTGGGCGCTTTGAAATCGTTTCCAGTGTACTTTCGATCGTGTTTATCAATTATAATGGAGTTTTAAACTAGTGCTTTCCAAATTGAATTACGATGTCTACTACAAGGATTATTTTTAATTTTTTCATTTTGTTTATTTTAATTTATTTACACTGCCATATTAAGAGTGCAACGCGTAATGACTTTTTGTAAATTAATGGAGTAGAATATATCAAAACTTTGACTTTATTTCTGTTTTTTTCTCAGGTTTTATTTTAATTTCAATTTTCTTAACTTTAATTTTCCCCTTAAAAATGAAATACGCGTCTGCAATATACTGTGTGTAATTCCAACGCTGTAAGTAGTGATATCTTCTTAATATAAAGGGCGAGTAAAATAGATTGACCTCTTATGCGAAAACGAAATTATATATTCTGAAATAGAATATTAAATTTTAAAGTAGGGTATAATTAAATATGTATTGTAACAAGGGATGTGACAAATAGCTGACAAGCTGACTCACTATACACAGTTCCGTATTAAATTGATAGTGATAGGAAACACATGACTGATTACTGTCGTTTATTTCAATTAACGAGATATCGCGTTTCTATTGTTGATTGAATCAGTTAGCGATTGTTAGTTCGCGTGGACAACTGATTTAGTTAAAATCGCAATTGCAGAAAAAAGTTTCTTCCGTCGTACAATTCGATAAAACCACTTCCGATGCGCACTGAGAATTTGAAGGTTAGAATTTTGATAAATTTAATTGAAACGCAGTTTATTGTTCGCATTATCGTGTTAACTCGTTCGTTATACATATATTCTTTAATAACACAGTCACTGAATCGGATGTCGCTCATTATGGATGCCTTTACGTTTCAGTGAAATTTATGTTTAAAAATCGCGCGCTTAAAATGGCGGCATATTCCCGCGTTTACATAATGTACAATGAAGTTACTAGGTCATATATATTTATACTTAATAGTAATTAACTTCGTAGCACGATTTGCATACGGTTACACAGTATATTATATATTTTATTTTTAGATTATATATGTGTTTATTAGTAGCACTATTTAAAGTAATTTTTAAAAATCGCACGTTAAAATAGCGCGTGTATGTAATGTACAATTAAATTAATTTTGTAATATATCCAATAAAATAATAGAATACATCAAGCTGTTCACATTAAATAATATTGTTTCTAACAAATTTACAAATCCAGAAACATAAATAATAAAATGATAGATTTATTTCCACTACATAAAAATATTGTTTTTAACAAATCCACACTTGTCAATAATATAATTTTATTCATATCTTGTAACTGATCGGTCAGACGAACTTATTGTACAATTTGTGCTTTTTATGTGACATAAAACCACAATTGAAATGTATATTTGTTACAAAATCTCGTATTTCGGAAAATGTAGATGTACAATAGTTATACACTAAGTGAACGGTATTTTATTTAATAAAAATCGCCGGTTGTGCTGCTCTTTGAAAGTATTACCTTGGAAATCAGTGCAAGCGATCGAAGTTAACGATGCGGTTCCAAGAAGCCATCGAAAGTGTTCTCGAATTTCGATCGCTTCCTGTCCACGATGAAAAGATCGCTGGGTTACGAAAAGCGAAATATGTCCGATGACTTTCCGGCTTTTTCACATAATCGACCATCCACTCTCGCAAGATTGGTTGCTTTTTCCTTTGGTCTTTAAAAGAAGCGCTAGAAACGACCAAGAGGGCGAGGTTTCTTCCTTTTCCATTCGAGACTTGGCAAAAAGTCGACCGTTGCTGGCGTAATCTTTCCACCGCGATTCGATAGAAATTGCTGGAAATCCCTCTTGAAATCGTATTCTTCACGATCGCAAAATCAAGGACAAGCTTAATAATTCGTTTCTCGGATCTGCTCGATTTATTCTTAATTCGTATGCGATGACAGAACATTAACACTAGATTTACGAAACGAGTCAAAATGACTCACGACACATTTCGTATTTTAAGTTACAAAAACTATCGACAAGCTTTTATCCAAATGTATGTTACTCTTGTCAAGACATAGGATCACTTTATAAGCCAGTTTTGGTATCATACTTTACTTATTATTTTTTCGACTTCAGTTTTATGTTTAAAGTAAATGATCCACATCCGTAAATTTAGTGTTCATTATCGGAGTAATCGAACTTGAAGATTTGGAACATGCGTGTAACACGATACAACAGTTGTTTTTTAAAGGTTATCATTGCAACCATAATATTACTTCTGTCCTAACTCTATGGACAATATTAACATTGTATTTGATTTGAATATGTTTTCGTGACACTTTTTTAATTTCCCATTTCTAAATTATACTTTTGCTTAGACTACAGATGGATCTTAATGTGAAAATATAAATATGTATGTAATTATATGTACATATTAAACATAGTAAACATGTAAACATGTGCCTGTTATAGATATATGAAAAACATTATGAAAGTATAAAAACATGTACATACTAATTACAAACACATACATATACATATACATATGTACACTAATGCATGCATATACAGTCATGGATAAAATTAAGTGGATATTGCAGAACTGTAAAAATATTTTTTGCTTTATTACAATGTTTTAAATAAATTTTAAATTTAGAACGTGAAATGTTTCTATAGACTTGAAAAAACATTTATTTATTTAATGTATATAATTGTGCAATAAAGTTTTGATTTATAGGCATTATTAAATTAAATTAACCATTTGTTATTTATGATTCCTGTCCACTTAATTTTGTCCACGACTGTACATATTAATATCTGATAAACATGGATCTTACATACACATGGACTTTATGCAACTATTGAATACACTTTGTACAAAAGCGAACACGATAAAGGCATGTCGATTATTCCTATAATTTACAGTAAGGAATTTCAGATGCATGAGGGTGGTATGAGGAACATAACATTCATGTAACGATACGTTTTAATTAATATACGATTGCGCGAAGTGGCATAAACTGTCCGTAATTAGGACGCGCGCCATATATTGCATTTCTGCATCGAACACAGGGGTTTAAACCTTTGCGAAACAGATTGTACGAAATCCTCGGAGAGCGCTAAAGCGAACGGGGCGCATAAAGGGCGGCGTTAACAAGAAACGCGTATTTCGGCGAAAAAGGAAACGCGAAACTATCCGGTCATCCCTCTATCTCCAGCAATTCGTTCGTTTCAGCCGGATTTCGCGTACAACCGTTATCTGCAATTTTATCCGTTTCCCTGGAAGACTCGTACCTCTTTTTTCCTCTCTGTTCCTCCTTCTCTGGCTAGTCTCCAGGGCCGAATAAAAATGTTCCATCGAGTGTGTGTTGTTGGTCCCTTTAGTTTTTATGCTCTCTCCCTCTGACGCAATATTCTGCTAGTATAAACTTTCCATCGCTTTTTCGTCGTTCTTCTTCTACATGCCGTGTCTTAATTTTCTTCTCTGCCGGCCAGGAGCTCTGCGGATGCAATTGCAAACCGCCCCTGCTCGTTACGCTCTAAAACTGCATGGAAAAACGGCCACGGTTCACGCCATACTTTTTTTTTTTTTTAGTAATTTTGTTTACTGCTACGCAAAGCGCATGCTTGTTTGTACGCGTTGGCGAATGTTTTATACCCGAGTGCAATGTAGTAGGCTTTCTTATGCATATACAGAAGATCCATGTAAACTGTATTACTTTTTAATCATCGAGTTAATTTTAAGTTGAAGTTTTTGAATTCCTGAATTTTTGTTATTTCAAATTTTCAAACTTTTAGATTTGTAAATTTTGAAGTTCAGAGACTTCGATTTTTCGATGTTTAGGCTGGTAGATTTCTAGGTCCCTCAATTTCTAGATTTCCAGATCGATACGATTAGAAATTGAATTCCTTTATTAAAAGGTTCTGGAATAACAATGTTGGTATTCTTTAATTTATGAATTAAACAATTTTTTGGTTTCTAAATTTGGATATTTCCGAATTTCTAAATTTCCATATTTCTAAATCTGTAAATGAAATATTTTTGATATTTCATTTAGTAACTTGATAATTTGATAATCTAATAATTTGAAAACTTCATACTTTAATAGTTTGACAATTAAATAATATCAAAATTGGAATTATTGTAATTAATAGTAATCATTGAATTGAAAGAAAACTTAGTTAAAGATTTGAATCTCAAATAAATGTAATCGTAGACTCTAATTGTAAAGTGACGATAATCACTGTAATTACTTAGTAGGTCCATACTTCCATATAGTTACAGAAAACAGTATATCAAGATGAATATCGGTTAATATTACCTGCTATGAAAAACGTAAATAGAATTATCTGTTTCGGTAACGATGATTTATATGCTGGCGTTGATTAAACATTTTTTATGTACCTTTGTAATCGTTATTTGTACGAAAATCCTTTGACCTTTCTTTGTTAATCATCTTGCGTAACTAACAACTCCACGTGTCTTCTTTTCATTAGCTTAACATCATTTTTTAAATTTGGTTTTCTATTGAACTCAAAACTCTCATCCAATCGTATGAGATCACTTATCCTTTTTGGGGCAATTGATACTATAAAAAACAATTTTGTATACGGTGCATTGTTAATAGGATAGAATAATTTGTTAATTTTCGTTGAATTTCAATCGAGAGCTTGAATTTCACACTGGAAAAATTCATTTTATAAAATCAAACAAGTGGAGTTAAACGAAAGGAAACAAAACGGAATTTATTTTGAAAAACAATTAAAGTTGGACAAACGAGGAAAATGGATGAAAATATTTGCTTTGAGAAATGAATAAAATGGGAAAAATGGGGAAGCTGATAAAAATGAGAAATTTTGGAAAAATAAGAAAAATGAAACAAAAAGAAAACGGTAAAAAAGATCAGAGAAACAGGAAAAATAAATATGTATTTTGAACAAGAAATGAAATAGTGAAAATGAGAAAATCTGAATAATGAATGTGAATATGTGTTTCGAGATAGAAGTAAAATAGTAAAAATAAAGGAGTTAGATAAAAAAGAGAAATATGTAGAAAAACTAAACGAGAATATTAAGAGTATCGTTACGATTAAAAAATGCATCTTTCGAAATAAATATTTTGAATATAAAGAAAAGCGTTTCAATTACACGCATCAATATATTTATAAAAAAACATAGAAAGGGGAAGATTCTTTAAACTCACCAACAAACGTAACGTTTTACAATGAGAATCGTAAAAGTAATTTAAAAAAGTTGGCAACAAATTTGTCGTCGTTTGTAGCGTCGTTTCACGATACCTCTATTTGCTCGAGTTTCTCTACCAGATAACCAATATCTAGATCAAATAATTCAATGTTTTACAACCACTGTTCTGCAACAGCGATAACAATTTATCCTGCGCTGCGATGTGCTAATTAGAAGAAGTCGTTAAACAGTATAATTCTCTTCGATCTTTGTTCTGTTTCCATATCTGTCTGTTTGCTCTAACACTTATTATGACGTGGTAGATACTTCGTTGTGAAATACCGAGAAACGAATTACTGATATTCCATTATTTTAAATTTTATTTAATTTCCTTCCTTCTTTAATTTCCTAATTTTTTAATTACTGAATTTATTGATATTGCTACGTTACTAGATTAGTAGGTTACCAGATTACGAGATTACCAGATTACTAAATTTCCAAATTACCAAATTGCTATATTACCTAATTTCTATATTACCAAATTGCTATATTACCAAATTTCTATATTACCGAATTACCGAATTAGCAAATTACCAAATTGCTATATCACCAACTTACCAAATTTCTATATTACCAAATTACCAAATTTCTATATTACCAAATTACCAAATTACCAAATTATCAAATTGCTATATTACCAAATTACCAAATTGCTATATTACCAAATTACCAAATTGCTACATCACCAAATTACCAAACTGCTATATTACCAAATAGCTAAATTATGAAATCAACCGATGACAGAATTACCAAATATGCAAATCAATAAATCACCGAATTCCTAAAATTCCAATCCGATAAATACTTGGATTTTCAAATTTCCAAATACTCGATGTTCCAAATCCCCGAGTCTCAAATTCGTACATTCTCGGAGTTTCAAATTTCCAAATCCGGAAACTCCTAGATTCGAAAATTTCCAAATTTTCCAAACCCCTGTACCCGAAGCTTTAAATTTCCAAACCTGAAAATTCCCAGATTCAGAATTTCGAAAATATTCCGAATATTCTGAGAATCTCACCCGCAGTCATCTCGCGTTCCAGAACGTGTCACTTGTCGCTCACGCCGTTAACCTCTTTCTGCATCATCTTTAGAAATAGCTGTAAAGCATATACGTTGTTACTTTTGATGTTAGTGGTCAAGAAAAGTTAGCAAATTTCAAAAAATCATTTTATTTTCCAAGTACAAGTCGTTAGCATGTCAGGAGAGGTTTATTTCTGGCCTAACATGCGCAAAAAGATTGTGAACTTTCAAGGCAAGAAACAACTGCTGTTTTCGTGGTTTGGCTCAGGTGAACCATCATGCAGTAAGGGGTTAAATTAACACTAGGTTTATGGAACCCGACAAAATGACGAATCGTAGGTTTCTTTTTTTCAATGACGTAAATTGTTCAAAAGTTTCTGTTATAATGCATGTTACCCATCATCGAGAAGCAGAATCTCTCTATAAACTGCATTATCCATTATTTTGTTATGTTCATATGTCATTTTTAATTTAAGCATAAATGGTCATTGAACGTCCGTAAATCTAGTGTTAATTAAACACGCGTTTGTCGCATATTTCCAAGAAGAAATCTCTCGAGCACGATAATTCGACTAGGCATCGTAGCTCGAACGAGCTTCATATCCGTTCGATTCCCAGGAATCGGATATTTATTCTGATCTCCCGTGCGACGTATGCATATTGGCCATATCGGTGTTCATAAGTGCACTCGGTGTGCTGGATGAGTAGAATCGTCTTTCGAGGAGGGCCGATGAAAAGTGTCGAGTGCTCCGCGAGTGCCCGCAGAATCGTATTTTTCCAGCTTTGGGTTCAACCGGGACGCCGGTAAACGATTCTCGCTATATGGCCCCGTTTCTCGACGAAGATGTTACGGATTGTCCTGTAACTCTCTTAATAGATGGATTTTCTTAATTTGAAACAATGTACTAAATAAGAAAGTCGTGTACATAATTATGCCGATTAGTGATGATTTCTCGTGCCGATATTGCCGTTCTTAACACTAGATTTACGGAACCCGTCAAAATGACGGACCTTGGATTTCTAATTTTAAATGAGAGAAATTGTAATTTAAAATAAAATACAGTCGTGGACAAAATTAAGTGGACAGGAATCATAAATAACAGATGGTTAATTTGATTTAACTAATAATGCCTATAAATCAAAACTTTATTGCACAATTATATACATTGAATAAATAAATTGTATATTAAATAAATGTTTTTTCAAGCCTACAAAAACATTTCACGTTCTAAATTTAAAATTTATTTAAAACATTGTAATCAAGCAAAAGATATTTTTAAATTTCTGCAATGACCACTTAATTTTGTCCATGACTGTATGCATACAAAACTGCATACATTGTAATTTTTTAGTATTATGATCTTCCTTTTTTATATGACACAAAAATGCACTTCGAGGAATATCTTGTAAGACCCAATAATTTTGGAAAAATAAATAATGATATTTGTTGAGGCATGGGTGAGGGGGATAGAACAGAAGAGTTCATATTTAAAGCAATGAATTAGTTTCAACCAATAAGTATCGTTTATTCATTTCTATCAAAAAAGGAAGAAACATGTGGGACAGCCTAATATTTATGCCAGCCTTAAGTCGTTAATTACAACAAGCCATTCGACAGTTAACCCTTTAATTGCGGCTGCGGTGTGCAAACCACATGCTAAAATTATAGCCAGTGGCGGGTGTGGTATAAGAGCAACGAGTTAATTTTTGCTAATATTAAATAGCGGCTCATATACCGCGAAAAATAAAATAAATGCAGTAAAAAGATCTTTTCAAACAGAATATCACTTCGGTGATAAAATTATATCGTAAAATTTAGCGTTTGGCTCTGCAAAAAGTACCTGCAGTTAAAGGGTTGAAGATTTGAAAAAGAGTTAAAAGGTTAAAGACCGTGTCACTGCGAATTGCTTGTACAGTTATTATACGCCAAAGTATACACGTTTTTAATGAACTCGTACGATTTATTTATGTAAATGTAAGTCCGTAAACATTTCTCAAAGAAGGAATCTCTGTTGAATAACGGGAAGAAACTGAAGTGATCCTCCATTTTGTCTTTTTCCGCTCATTTCGATAATACTCCTTTCGAACCCTCACTTCCGTTCCCACGCCATTTTTTCTCACCCTTATTTGCGGATAATTTTAATCGATTTCTAATTCGATACTTTTGTTGCAGGTAAGTGGATTGATTGAACAACCGTGAAGTTTTTGAAGAGTTGAAAGTGCGGGGTAAGTTGAGGAGTTGTTAAGTTAATTAAGGAGGAATTGTTTCATTGTTTCGGAGGTGAGTCTTTTTATAATTAAAGAGACACGTTTTATCTGTTCGTATGATGTATTAAGAAAAATTATCTAGGTGTAAGAATGAATATATTAAATTGTACTAGAAAAATTAATAAGTATATTAGCTACATTAAATTATACTAGAGGACTATTAAATATATTAAGTATATTAAATTCTAGTAGCAACATTTTGTAACTATTAGAAGTTTAGTAATAATTATTACTTTGCAATAAATGATAAAATAACAATTTTTCATCAGCTCGTAAACAAAATATATTAATAGAATAATAATTTTTACCGATAAGATAGTGAATGTATTAAGTGCATTGAATATACATATATTATATTAACTACGTCAAGAGACAATTAAATACATAAAATACATTAATCTGTACTAAAACATGTTTCTGAGCTGTTCAAATAACATGCATATTCATAATAATAATTACTTTTACACCATAGTGAATATATTGAACCTGTTAAACATAGTAAATAAATATATTTAATTGTAATACAAAATCATTACATGTACTGATGTATCACATTATATTAAACGATCATTAAATGTCTTAACTGTACGAATTTGTACAAAGAAATTATTGAATAAACCAAAGATCAAATACATAAGAATACACCGAATTCGTCAAATACATTAAATACATTAAATACATTAAATACATTAAATACATTAAATACATTAAATACATTAAATACATTAAATACGTTAAATACATTAAATACATTAAATACATCAAATATACTAAATATACTAAATACATTAAATACATCAAATATACTAAATATACTAAATACTCCAAATACCCCAAACACGCAAAATACACCAAAGGCACTTAATACCCCAAGCACCCAAAATACATTAAATGCCCCAAATACCTCAAAAACACCAAATGCCTTAAATACCTGAAATACACTAAGTACACTATATGTGTCAAATACACCAAACATACTAAATACCAGAAATACCCCAAATTCGCTAAATATGTCAAATACACCAAATACCACAAATTCGCTAAATATGTCAAATACACCAAATACCACAAATTCACTAAATATGTCAAATACACCAAATACCACAAATACCCCAAATTCACTAAATATATCAAATACCACAAATACCCCAAATTCACTAAATATATCACGTACACCAAATACCACAAACACCCCAAATTCACTAAATATGTCAACTACACCAAATACCACAAATACCCCAAATATTTCAAATAATTCGGTTGTACAAAATACACTGAATATATGGCATGTATCAAATACGCCGAATAAATTAAATGTACGAAACATATCAAACGTATGTATGTATATCGCGTTGACCCAAAAACAAGTTAAATTGCAATAAACACTTTTCTCAAAATCGGGAAACAAACGCAAACGAGCGATGTTTCCGTAAAGTAAAAGGTTAGAATCGAAGTTGAAAGCTCGGGATTAACAAAGCGGATTGTAATTTAAGACACGTACGAAGCTCGTTACCGGGAAAGGTCTCGACGAAGCTTTTCAATGCTTTTTTTCTTCAACGCGTATTTCCGATGGAAAAATGCGGTTCTCTGAACGCGCATGAATCCCATTCGTCCGGTTTTGAATTCGCCCCGGCGAAAAAGGAAGCTGCACGAAGGATACCAGGCTATTTCGCCGTCCTTACGAATCCGACACGCGGCAATATGATTGCGAGATGCGGTCATAATGACCCATTCAGACAGGATCGATCGCCGGTGACCGACCCAAATTCTGGGAATATCTGATATGCTCCTCGATTCAAAAAGATTGCAGTCAAAAATTCCATATAGTAGCGGACAAAAGTTTAAGACTAAATGGAAAAAATAAATAATTGATTTACTGTTCATAAAAATTGTAAATAGTGTTCTACTTTCGGTGGTAACTAATTAAGCATTTATTTCTACGTTTATACAAAAAATTTCATTTTGATATTTTGCTCAGTAGCGAAGTTACAAAGAAAGGAACGAAGTTCGTATAATATTTCAAATCATCGTCTTAAACTTTTGTCCGCTACTGTATATTTCGAACGCTGAAAAGCGATTTTTTTTCTGTTTTGCTGTCGAATTTAATGCTCTTCGATTCAACGTTGATACTTTCTGCGTATTTTATAAACTTTTGGAGAGTTTGTATAAGAAATTTTGTACTGTATGCTGGGCTGGTTAACAGTTTCGTTATGTAACAAAATATTTGGTCGCAAATGTTATAGTGTGATTATGGTATCTAATCATCAGGACACAAAAATTATCTTACTTTTAAATTTCTGAATTCATTAATCACTAAATTCTTGTATTGTCGGTTTGCAAATTTACCTATTATTATATCGTTAAATCCCTAAATTTTCAATCTTCGAAAGTGTCAACTTTGAATTTTCAAATTCTCACGGGTGTAAATTTTCGAATCCCCAAATTGTCAAGTTCTCAAATTCTTAATGTCTCAAGCCTTCAAGTTCTCAAATTTTTAGTTTCTCAAGCTCTCACATTTTTAGTTTCTTAAGCTCTCAAATTCATAAATTCAACAATTTCTAATTTATTGAATCTACAAATTAGACGTCTATAAAATTGCCATATGGTTACTCGCATGATCAAACTTTAAAATTGTAAAATTCAACAGTTTGAAGATAGCCTTCGTATTTTGATAATAAAGAAAGTATTAGCAAAATAACATTGTGCGTCTCCTTAAAAACGATATAACATTGAGTTACAAAATTTCGTCTCCGATTGATCTACGAATGATTCGAAGTCGTTGAACACAACATAAACAAGTCTACCTAATTTCTTGAGGACATAAATAGAAAAAATATAATAAATAATAATCGAAAATTTGGATTTCAATTCTGAAACAGCTGTATAATCGTCGCTTTGCATCGAGTCCACTGAACATAAAAGGTTATCGCAGCCGGTGGCGTGCGTTTTGCAATTTCAAATTAGCATTCGATTTTGATTTAAAGTTTCCTGAAATACGAAGATCCAAAGCTCTCGCGAGAAAGCTCGGAAGTTAATCTCGAGTAGGAATTCCATTAAAACTCGGGTATCGAAGCAAACTTTCAACGCCGTTCGATAATCCTACAAAATAAAAAGAAAAAGGATCTTGTAAAGAATCCGCGTATCTTTAAGCTTGTCAGACAACCACTAAATTGGCACCAACTAATTTGCTAAATAGTTTATTCCTCCCTTTTTTATACAAATATCTAGATTCTATAGTATGTCAAAAACAAAGTTACACGTTTCGAAAGCGATAGAAATGTAATAAACGATTTTTGTGCAAGCTATGGAATTATTCTTTTGTGTTCACATTCGCTACTTGTTTTAAAGCAACAATTTTAACCAAATAACTCCTAACGAAATTTATACCATTAAACATATGACGTTTGAACATAGTTACACAGACAATATTGGCCATGGTCAATACAAAAAAATTCATTAAAACTTTTCAAGTAGACATTTTTACATTTGCTACTTGGCAAGAATAAAAACGCTTTACCGTGAAAAAGGTTAATTCAGTTTGAAATAGGTATTGCAATGTTGTTAAGTCTATCCATTTCCAGCAATTTCGTTACAATGTATTTTCCCTTAATGTATTACTGTCTTACAATATTTTTTAATTGAGTCTATAGTATTATGTTAATAACTAGTATTACATTACTGATATTCATATTTGGACACTGCATCACTTCGATATTTTTTGGTGTATGGAAAGGATGATTATCATAGCATTAAATACATGACGTTTGAACATGCTTAAACAGACAATATTGGCCATGGTCAATACAAAAAATAATAATAACAAAAAAATTCATTAAAACTTTTCAAGTAGACATTTTTACATTTGCTACTTGGCAAGAATAAAAACGCTTTACCGTGAAAAAGGTTAATCCAGTTTGAAATAGGTATTGCAATGTTGTTAACCATTTGCACTGGAACTTATTCTTCAAGTGCGTCAGATATAACGAACTATTCACTGCTACAATAATAAGGTGATAGCAAAAAGTTTTAATGTCGACACTGTTTTGCATTTAGCAATTTTCAACTATGCATATTAGAATTCCACTGAAATTGAACATTCAACTGTATTAAAAATATAGACAAGGATTACTATACATGAATTGCGAGTGCGTCACGTGTGTATCACGTCATTCCAGCGCATGTGGTTAAGTCTACCCACTTCCAGCAACGCTGTTGTTACAATATATTTGTCAATAACATATTACTATTTTACAGTATTTTCTAATCGAATCTATAGTATTATGTTAGTAACTACTATTACGTTACTGATATTAATATTTGGATACTCTATCACTTCGATATTTGTTGGTGTATAGAAAGGATGATTATCATACTTGTACATCGAAAATGTATAAACAATTTCACATATAACTTTTCAATATATAATACATTAAACAGTATAAAACAACAGGCTGTCACATTTTTACGTCACACGAATGTTCACACATTTTATAAAAAATAAAATAGATGTACACTAGTGGAATCAATTCTGGACACTTTCAAATCATTCCTTAAATTTCGCACTTAAATTATTTAATATATAATTGTTTATATTTTATATTCTAATAAATGTTTTCTAATTTTGGGGCTTAACTATAAACATTACAGCTCACAATAAAAATATTAGCATTGCAGTATACATATACATATTCTGCCCAAACATGAAACAGAGAATATTTTTATTCAAAGTGTCCAGAATTAATTCCACTAGTGTATATAAAATGTAGGGAAAATTATTTTGTTGCGCACTATTTAATAAGTTCGCGTGGTTTGGTATGTTAAAAATAATTCCTTTCTTTGTCACCTTGGTAAAATCTCATCCAGGAAATTCGCGAAACGTAATTTATCAAACAAGAGGATTTAATGCTTAGTTAACTGCGGAGTCCAACAGTAGTCTTTGACGGAAACTGTTTTAAAGCAGCGTCGTGTAATGTTTAGGATTATTTCCTCGCGAATAACGTAGAAATTTTCTTGGGTTTTGGAGATCGTCCAGAATCGAAGTTTCCTCGGACGTGATTTCCACCCCGATAGACATTTCAATTTAATTCTACTGCGGTAAATGCAGGCTGTGGAATAAACTTCAAAGTGTGTTTAATTTAAATTTTAAGTTCGCTACTGAACTGTATTGTGGCCGTACATTCAACGTATTTGCGATCGTTACCATTTTTACTGCAACCTTTTCAATTGCGCGCTACATAAACCGTTTAACATTTTATTTCGTACTACGTAAATCGTTTTATATTTAATTGCGTACAATGTAAATGGTTTTATGTTTAATTGCATACCGTGTAAATCGCTTCATATTTAGTCGCATGCGGTGTAAATCCTTTTACATCTAATTGCGAGCAATGTATACCGATCTATATTTTATTTACGCATAGGGCGCAAATTTTATAATATTGAATTCCATACATTGTAATTTTTTTTTTATATTGAATTTGCAGTTAATTTTGCGAACTGAAATTTTCCCTGATTTTAGGATAGTGTTCAAGATCTTACGGCGTTAACACTATTGGTATTTACTAACGTTTATTAATGTTTCAATAATTATTTTTGAGTTGAAACTAAAGTGAAGGAATACATAAATAAGAAATCTTTTATGGGGTGTTACTATAAATATACACGGTTTCACAAAAGTGTTGAACGAGCCGGAAATGGGAGGTAGGTGGGGTCATTCTAAACAACTTTTTCATTTACAAAAATGTCGTATGGGCTTTCATTTTTAAATTATTAACGAAAAACACCGACCAATCAGAACGCGAGAATCGCGCGCCACGTGATTCGATCGCGACCACGGCCAATCATAACTCGGGCCTACACTTCTGCCTCCGAGCGCGCGCGATTCTCGCACTTTTCGTTACAACTGAAGTCGGGTTTATCTAATCTAAACCTTAAGGTGTCAACAGACACCTCATGGTAGAAATAAATATACCATATGCACATTTTTAGATCTAGGATGAGCTAGAGGACAATGATATCGTAGAACTAATTTAACAACTATAGTATGAAAAGAAAAAAAATTTGATCGTGGAAAAATGATTCAACGTAGAGAATAATTTTATGTTAAAATTTGAAAGGTGTCTTTTGACCTCTTGGTAGAAACAGTGTTAAATTCCGTGAAATCTCCTCAAACCTTCCCAAATTTTCGAAATCTCTCGAATCTCCTAAAATTCAAAGAACGTTTAAATCATCATATTTGAAATATCAACTTGTAACGTGATTCGAAAGTAGCCCACAACGAAACGCGGATACGTTAATTGTTAATTCGCGTTCGGGATAATCGTCGAGAAGCTCGAGAAAGTTCCATGTTGCGGTTATTCCACGAGCAACAAGCGAGCCCGTGGCACGAGAAGCGCCCGCTAAAATTGCACGACTAAATAGCACATAATGGTCTTAATAAAACAATTAACAGCCTCCGAAACGTTGCTCGTCAAGCGCGAAAATAACGGTTGACGGAATTACTGTGCCAGCCGAGTTCGAATTGGCTGGAAAAAGTTTTTAGCGACAATTTCCCCGAACACGGAGAGATTTTCGGTCGCCGTTGAATTATGTTAAATTAATACAGTACCCGGAACGAAAAATTACAATTTCGTTACGAATTTTCCACCGTCAAAATGGCGATTGCAATTAAATTTAACGCAGAGAGGAATTCTCTTTAAACGTTTTCCAAGCCCGTCGAGAAAACGACGATGATATTTGCTCTGCCACGGTTGATGGTTGTAAATTAACGAAAAATTCGTTTAACGTCGTAAACGTGACTTTATATGAAATATTCAATCAATTGACTGTAACAGAAGATCACTGTGAGACAGATCAAACGGTCTTTATAGGATATTTTTATAAGATACTCTTAGACAGATCTTCAGAGAAAACATCGATGCGATCAGAGCATTTAACCAATCTATAGCAGCAGGCTCATTTAACCGCTTAATTGTTGCTCGTTTAAAACAGTTAACCGTAACACGTGCTGACACAGAGTATATCTGTGTATTCTTCAACGTCTCTCGTACATTTTGCTACTATTAACGTATATACAGGGTGTCCCGTAATTATGGTACGAGCCGAAAAGGGGTGGTAGGTGATGCTATTCGCAACAACTTTTTCCTTTGCAAAAATATTGGATGAGGCTTCATTTTTAAATTATTAAGGAAAAACATCGACCAATCAGAACGCGAGAATCGCGCGCGCTGTATGTTCGAACGCGACCACGGCCAATTAAAACTCGGATCTACACTTCTGCCTCCTAGCGCGCGCGATCCTCGCGTTCTCATTGGTCCGTGTTTTTCCTTAATAATTTAAAAATGAAGCCTCATCCAATATTTTTGCAAAGGAAAAAGTTGTTGAGAATAGCATCACCTACCACCTCTTTTCGGCTCGTACCATAATTGCGGGACACCCTGTATATGTATTAATTAATTATCACATTTGAAAATACAGAAATACCAATTTGGCATACTTTAAAAATTCAAAATTTCGATATTTTGTAGCTTCGAACTTTGGAAATTTGAAAATGTGGGAATTTCAGAATTTTTGACTTTGAAAATTTGGGGATTTAGCAATTTGATAATTTGATAGTTTGAGAATTTGGGTGTTTGATAATTTGGAAATTCAGAAAATGGAAAATTGATAACTTAAAAGTTTGAGAATTTCAAAACAAATAGTTTTCAGTGTTTGAAGATACAGAAATACTAATTTTCCAAATTTTCGAGTTCAATTACTTATACATTTAGAAATGTTGAATTTCGAAGTTTATATAATTGGCAATTGTAAAGTTTGAAAACTTAAGAGCGTACAAATAAAATATACATTTTCAGATTTACAAATTTGAACGCATACAGATAATAAAAACTTCCACAATATACAACAGTACAAATCTAAAATTGCTCAATTTCCAAAGGCTTTTATACAAAAATTTCCACATGTAAAAACTCACACCTCCAGTGATTCATCAATTCTAAAATTTAAGGGGTTATTAAACTGACAATCTTGGAGCCGAGTTATATTTAATTTGTTTTTTAATATTTTTACATGCAAAAGTGTATATATACACCTTAAGATATGAACTTTTTGATAGTGTTTTGAGAATTATTAAAAATATTTATTAAAATGGCAAAAAAAATTCTTGAAAATCACGTAACTGTTCCCGATACCAAGTAGATATAACCCCTTAAGCAGATAGAAGTTTCAAGATTTTAGATAAGGAACACGACCTTGATTAGTATGTCTAAATGCACTAAAATGTCCCAGCGTATACAGTTATTTTAATCGAGTACAATATATACCATCGCGCAATACAACAGGAGGTACTGAAATACGAAACAATAATTCTGCACCGTTTTACGTGACGCGAATTGTAAAATCGAAGCAGTGAGCAATGCGTAACAAATAAAAGTCGTAAATAATGTTCCGCTTGCATTATAATGCAAGTTAAGCAGGCAATAAATAACATTCTACGCCGCCAACACTCCTCGTACAAGTTCCTAACTGTTTCGTGAGAATAATTCCGGAATTTGATGGCAACTGCTCGAGAATTATGTATTTATGTAAATACGACACGAATTGTTCTTCCTGATTGGATACGCGGGGGTTAAACTTCCCCTTTTCTCACTCGTTCGTGATAATTAAGTCGTTACACTTGCATAACTTCTCTGTCCTTATATTTCTCACGTTTTCTACTTGTACTAAATCCACCACGAAAGGATAAAATCTGAATCTAATATGATACGTTTTGAAAACATGATCTAACAAACATTTGGGGGAAGCAATTTTTTATTCGTACACGTGTATATATTAATCAATGTGTAAGTGTTAATTAATATGTTTAATTATAAAGATTATATACAAAGTTTATACAAGAAGATTCTATACACAATTTATTTAGAAATTTGTATATAAAATTTAAACATAATGTTATTGAAATGTTATCAGAATATCATATGTAAATTTCTATATTAAATTTATATGTAAATGGCAGTTCAGCTTATTAAATAACATATAAATATTATTCCATTTAATACGTGAATAATATTAATAAATAAAACTTAGAACGGTTTTACATTTATTGTTATATAACATTTATGTACAAAAGTTCATATATAATATTATTAAAATGTATTAATATAAATACATAAAATTATCACGAACAATATATACATTTATATATAAATAATAATTTAGCATATAAAATAACAAATAATACTTCACTTAATAAGGAAGTAATATTGATAAATACAGTCGTGGACAAAATTAAGTGGACATGTGTCATAAATAACAAAAGGTTAATTTAATTTAACTAATAACGCCTATAAATCAAAACTTTATTGCACAATTATATACGTTTTAATAAATGTTTGTTCAAGTCTACAAAAATATTTCCCGTTCTAAATTTAAAATTTATTTAAAACATTGTAATAAAACAAAAAATTTGTTTACATTTCTGCAATGTCCATTCAATTTTGTCCATGAGTGTACGTATTAGTACAGTTTTAAATCTACTATTCGATATACCGAAATATTGTTTCACGATGATGATTTTCAAACAGTCGAAGATGAGTTTAATTTTTTTCTTCAATTCTCCATAAACGTCGACACGATCAAAAATCAAACTTTAAATATCAGAACTTCGGAACTGAAGGGAATCCTCGAAATTCTAAACGGCGGTGGTATTTTTTTGCGGAAAAACAAGCGAAGGAGAAAATGTTTTGAAAATATTGAACAATTGCCACGAACGTCGATAGAGTGGAGAGGTATTTGCAATTGTTTCGAGTTTGTTTTTGAAAGGAATGGATATTTCAGTTGACTGTGAGCGATACGAGAATTCACCATTGTTACTTGTTGCTACATAGATACGTAGTTAAACGAGAAATATCTACGCAGCCATATAAATCTTCTGAAATTCGCAAGCTTCATAGATGACAACGAATTCCGTTTAATTTTTTCGTTCACGTGAATCGCGTTGTGACGAATTTATACGTTTATTTTATCATCTGCAACGAAAATTATTTTATAGTATGATTCATAACAAAATTTATTAATAACAGTTTCAATTCGGTTAGAGAAATATTAATGAATAATATTGTAGAAGATATTAAATTATTATGCAAATGTTATGAAAAGGTCATAGGGCGTGTTATGACAATATCATACTTATACAGGGTGGACCATTTTAAACTCCCCAGTAGAATTTCTCGGAAACTATGGGAGTTAGCGAAAAATGTTTCCAACTAAAGTTGCTCAATTTCGAGGGGGAAATATCCTCATGACTTTGCCTTTGACCTTGGAGGTCACGTTCAAGGTTATTTAAAGGTGAATTTCGTTATTCTAAATAGAAACCCCTATTTTTGACTTCGGATTCGGAAAGAGCGGGAAATTTTACGTTAAGATGAGGTATCATAGTCGTGGTCCGGGTGACCGTCAAGGTCATATGTAGGTCATCCTTTTTTTTTTATTGTATGATTATTAGTTATATAATCTTTATATGTATATGATAATAGTGTATATAGTGCATTATAAATGTGCATTAGTATCATAGTATAATAATATACTATGTAATAGTTTATACAATAGTATGTTACATATTATAAAATAATATTACAAAAATATTAATAGTATTTACAATTTTCTTTACAATTATTTGATTAAACGCGTTGATACGTAAAACGAATGAAAACAAAAAAGCATCGTTTTCTGGCAAGTTATACTGTATAGAATTTTAATCAGTATATCAGAAGAATATTTTGCTTGAACTATTGCCTGCTTCTTTTGAAATGAAAAAAGTTAACATTACTTTTCAATCTTCTTCAAGATTGAATTAACGTTTTCTCTATCCCCGTTTTAATATCTATAATAACCAAGTAACGTAGAATGAGGGAATATTAAATTATTGCAATTAAGCTAAATGTAATAGAAGACCATGTAATATGTAAGTGCAGTTTTTAATACGTATATTTGCGTGCTAAAAATATTTCTTGCCATCACTCGTTAGCAGCCTATCATGCTACCAGCTTCCTGTGTTGTTTGATAAATGTTCCTTCTGATAGTATTACACGGGTACAATAATTATTAAAAATATATAATAATTTTCGTTGCAATTTTTGACCGTTCAATTCCAATCTTATTAAATTACACTTTCTCGGGATTATTTATTCATTCATAATGCTAGAATTTATCATTGATCGAGACATACAATCATGGGCAAAATTAAGTGGGCATTGCAGAAATGTAAAAATATTTTTTGCTTTATTACAATGTTTTAAATAAATTTTAAATTTAGAACGTGAAATGTTTTTGTAAACTTGAAAAAACATTTACTTAATATACAATTTATTTATTTAATGTATATAATTGTGCAATAAAGTTTTGATTTATAGGCATTATTAGTTAAATTAAATTAACCATCTGTTATTTATGATTCCTGTCCACTTAATTTTGTCCACGACTGTATAATTAATGTCTCAGTTAATGATTGCATCGGAAAAGAATGTTCATGAAACGAATACTAAGTATGAAGTTGATTTCTGTGATTGTCCCGAAGCAAATATAATAACTGAATATTTGCGAAATTGTTACCATTTAAGTAAAACTAATTAGCACTTAAATAAAAATTGTCAACAGTTAAACAAAAATTGTCGGAATTGAAATAAAACCAGGACTTCAATCGAAAGGTTTGTCTCGCATATCGGCTGACACGATTGGTTTAAGGAAATCTTATTAGAAACTGGTACAAAGTTTTCGTTGAAAATTGGACATGATTCGAGCGGGAATAGTTTTTTACACCGGCAGCAAATCTCTCGAAAGCTGCTCGTCTCTTTTCTGCTATTTCTTCCCACAAAGGACGTATTACCGGCGAATAAAATGGCCGTCGTCGTGCCTTTCAGCTGCTCTTTTCCATCGGGAAAGGGAAATAATTACGGGTGCACTGGGCCCGAGTGAAAAGAACAGATTAACAAATAGACGAGCTTCTCTGTTCCATCTGTCACCTTCTTTTTTTACGCTCGATATCGGGTATCGTTTATCGAATGAAACAGCTTTCGTTCGCCTGCTTCTTCCACGAGTTTGTCGTTCGATAACGATACCCTTTCTTGTCGTTGTCTTTAGATAATATCACCGTTTACCCTCCCTGATTAATTCTTAACTCGGGCTGTAATCAATTTCTATACATATTCCATGGTTACCATACTAATATTGAACTTACAGTAAGTTCTTAATAGTACTTATAAGTTCTTGTACTTGTAGTAAATAATTTAATACGTTCAAATTATAACGAGTTCAATATTAAAAAATAATAGTGGATATTCTAAAAATAATCGCTGGGAAATGAAATGACTGGTTAGACGGATTTTAGAAATCGATGGAAGCGTATATTTCTGTGCTGACATTCGCCATTTGTTTTAATCCGACAATTTTAATCAAATAACTTCTAACTAAATTTATAGCATTAAATACATGACGTTTGAACATGCTTAAACAGACAATATTGGCCAATAAAAATAATAATAATTTTACAAAAATTCATTAAAACCTTTCAATTAGACATTTTTACATTTGCTACTTGGCAAGAATAAAATCGCTTTCGCGTGCAAAATGTTAATCCAATTTGAAACAGGTATTGTAGTGTCGCTAAGTCTACCTATTTCCAGCACTGCATCACTTCAATATTTTTTGATGTATGGAAAGGATGATTGTCATACTTGTACATTGATATGTGATACATTAAACAGTATAAAACAACAGGCTGTCACATTTTTACGTCGCATGAATATTCGGACATGTTATAAAAAATAAAGAACGTGAATGTAAAATGTGTAGAAAGCTACAGTTTCAATATTCTGTTGCACGCTATTTGTGCAACAAAACTGTGCAACTATAACATTGAAGAATAATAGTGAATAGTAATAGTTCAACATTAACCCCTTGTCGTACTTTGACGAGTCGGACTCGTGACGCACTCACACATCAAATGCGACAAACTGTACTTAAATTTTTAATACTCCCCAACACGTAGTTTTGGTCCGATCCTAATTCGTGTAGTTAAGACTCGCTGAATATGAAATAATCATAGCATCTAAATTTCCTTTCTTCGTTTTAATATTACAGTTATGAATAGGTGGTTCTGACTGACGCATCTGACAAATAAATGATACGGGAAGGGGTTAAAGAATAATAGTGAATATTCTAAAAATAACCGCTGTAGAATGAAATGACTGGTTAGAAGTATTTTCGAAATCGATTCGATGGAAGCGTGTATAATGAAAGTTGACGAACGGAGAAAAAGGAAAAGCGAAGCGTTTCGCCACCATCATTCTTGCTCTCTGACCCTTCTGATCGTTAGTCGCGTCTAGATATTTTTCAAGGCCTCGAAAGGGTGGTCGCATGTGCAGGTAATCACCCGTAAGACTTCCGAGACCGTCGGCCCCACCTTTAACGAGTATTACGTTAATTACGCAGGACGCTATAGCGATCATTAAACTCTTCTATGTCGATGCAAGCTGATCTCGCGTCACCGACCATTTCTTTGCTTTTAACTCGCGCGAGACACGTCTATCACGCTACTTTTTCTTTGTTTATTTTCTACGTAGCACCTGTAGTGAAATATCATCAAGTTCAATTCGCGATTTTGCGCTAATGTCAAATATATTCAAGTTCAACCATCGGTGACTTCTTCCTGTTGCATTCACAGTAAAATATGTACGAATTTTTTTGCATCTATTACTTACGGTATAAAAAAGTACCACTCGAGGTAGTAACTCAGCACTATTAACACGTTCACTGCCACGTGGGAGCAATTGAAAATTGCATTAGGTAGTATCTTCATTTTTAACAAATTTTACCAAATATTTTCACGATACTTTGTTATATTTATTTTTCATAGTTCCAAGTAACTGATGCGACCACCTTTAGTTGAAATATTGAACAAATTTTTTATAATACAGTTGTTAAATCTGTGAAGAAACGCGAGTGTCAACCATATATGCCTGACATGGCAGTCAAAGTGTTAATTCGTCATTTTCGTATAAATGGAGCTTCATTATTTTTTTACACGGATAATTTATATTTGTTGCGGCATTTATTATAATTGTTATTAGTCAGTTCGTATGTTATAATGACAAGTTTATTTATTACGTCTACCGGAAAGTTCTGTCCGATAATTTCGTTCCAAGTTTGAACATGTGTATGCATTCTCTTTTTGAGCCACATATGGCTAATGTCTTTATAACTGCGTTTACAAACATGTGCCCTTCGGAAGGGCAAATTTATCGAACTGTGGCAAAGATATCTCGTGTCATTATTAAGCTAGACCCGATCATGAAATCATGGGTTCTGACAAAGTTCATTTGCGGCGTTGCATGTTGTATGAATTCTAACAGGATAGAAATGCTACCAAAACGTGTCGAAATTTGATAAAAGTTGTTGGTGGAGATGGCGTTCCGGGCAGAACGTTTGTGAGATCCTCTAGGTGGTCAACTTTGGTTGGTGCTGATATTGTGAAGACCATAACATGATCCTTTTTGTCTCATGATGTCTAAATTGAAGATGAACTATAAAAATAAGGAAATAACGGATAATACATATGGTCCGTCTATTTTGAAAGTGGTGTCCATCTGCTCTTCTTTCGAGAAAATTAAAGGTTAGCATATCTGTTAATAAAAAATTTAGGCAAATTATATGAAGCCTGGCAATGTTTCTACCAATTTATCAATATATAACTTTGTTATATAAATTTGTTTCAGGCAAATTTCACTAAACTAATGTATGTCCATATATCTTCTTTATCTCGATGAGGCTTAACATGCACCTTGACATAAGCTTCTTAATAATTTTCGTAATTGAATATAAGAAATCTAAGATCCATCTTTTTGACGGGTTCCGGAAATCTAATGTTAAATAATTAGGCTCCATGAATCATTTTGGACCATACACGGAAGCTACGATCGATAGATTATTGAATATATTAAAAACTGCATCATTTTCTTTCTCTTCATAAGCGGACAGAACTTCCCGGCAGACTTAATATTTTCGTACTAACTGCATTTACAGAGGATATATTTGACAGAAATATCTTTTTGTGGAGCAAGTATAAGAATAAACGTGCTCCACGCGTTCTCGTGCATAGAACAGTGGTTGAATGAATTTGATGTCCTTCTTTCCGTATATTAATATGGCACAACCGCTGAGAGCTTTTACTTTCTGGAATACGTTAAAACGTTTGAGTAGACGAATCTGACACCATAATCGAATCGGCGAGGAGGCGCGACAAAATGGCGGTCGCGCGAGAGCGAGTGTCTAATGGAGGCGAAAGCTCGGCGTGAAACTGCACGCGTAGAAAGCGCGCGTCTAAATTGATGGGCACACGAGGTAGGAGGTAACACGAGCAAGTACTGCGTTAAAGCAGATTCACCTGGCTGAAAAGGGCAAAGCTAGAACAGTGGCTGGCCACAGCGTAACCCGCCGAAGGCACGCAATAACGAACCAGCGAATTAAATTGAAAGCCCTCGGCTGGCTGGCAGACGACCCTCCATGGTTCCGCGGCTAACGTAGGCTTTCAACTAATTAGGTCGTCTACCCGCATGAAGATACTTCTCGTCATCCGACACGTGTGCACTTTACTCGCTCGCGGACCTCAACGACCCGCGAAACTGTACCAACTTTCACACTCGATGTTGCTCCGGGGAAATTTTGCCCGGTTGTTTTCAGCGATTCAGAGTTGCGAATGATGAGGAGGTATAGATCGATTGATAGGGAGTAGCGGAGTGATTGAGAGGTAACACTGCGTGACTAGTGACCTCTGATGGATTAGGGGTACTGTTGAGATTAGCAGGTACTATTGTGGGATGTCGGGTATTACTGAGTCATTGGTAGATGCTACTCAGTGATTAGCAGCCGCTACTGAGTGATTAGCAAGTATTACTGATAAGTTAGTAGGTATATCTCAGTAATTAGCTAGTACTACTGATAAGTTAGTAGGTACTAGTGATGTTCTCCTGCGTGATCAGTAGCTCTTACTAAGTGAATAGTAAATTCTACTTAATGGGTTGCAGATCTTACTGATTGTGGGTAATGTCTAGATACTACTCAGTGATCAGTATATCTCAGTAAGTGAACATTATATTCTACCTAATGGTCAGTAAATCCTACTGATTAAGTAGTAACTGCAACCGAGCAATGATTATCTTGTGATTAGTAAACCTTGCTAAGTGATCAGTATATCCTACTGAATGATTATTCCATCGAATAGATTCTACTGAGTGATGAGTAGATACTCAGCGAGCAATACTTAGATTCTACCGAGACTGTCTAATTAATAATTAATCTGATGAAGTAATTAACTAAACCCAGGGTGATAAATGATCCTGTACGGACCATATACAAGAGAATTCACATAGAACGGTAAACATTCGCGTGAAAACTGAAGCCGGAGGGTAAAAGTATCAGGTACAATTGCAAACGTCGTCGCATTAGGGTGGTGGTTCGCAGGCCGCGACTAAGTCGACGGTCGATTTAAATAAGCGTGAAAAGGGATCGTTCGAGAACGGGATTAATTAAAATTCATCCGCGCGTAACAGGAGCAGAAGAAGGCGCAGAGCCCCGTTGCCGCGAAACGAGCCAGCCAGGGTATCCCTGGCTGACATTTCTAAGGGTTCTACAGGAGTCTACTTTCCTTGCTTCCTCCCTGCTTCTTCGTTTCTTCTTTTTTTTTTTCACCGCGTTGCAACGACGGTGTTGCGTTTCGTGATCAACGAGGAGCACTTTGGGTGCTCGAAGGGAGACACCGAGAGCACCCTTTCAGTCGGGACCCGGTCTGAGTAGAGACACCGGGCTGAAATCGTGCTGGACGAGGAAACACCCTCGCCCCCGATGAAAGTCGACACCTCGTCGAGGAAGAAGGGAGACTTGCGGGGCTTTTTTTCTAACGATTCAACCCGGTCTGGAAACCCGTCAGATTCGGCGAGCCGTATCCCATGGTTAATTGGGAGAAGTGTCGGGGTTGATGACACGTTTGCATTTACTTGGCTGGCTGCAGTCTCGTAGATTCCTTTCGGAATTAGCTGAACCTCTGCCAACCGTTCTCTGCGATCGATCTTCGAGGTTAAACGAACCGTTGGATCATTTTCTAAGGGTTCATCTTTGGTTCAATTATCTTAGAAATGCATCCTCTGAGAGATCTGACAACTGTTTCTGAAGAAGATTACGCTTGCACTCGTCTGAAGAAAGTTAGACGTTTTTTAGTTCAGGTATTTGTTATGAATTTAACTTTTCAATTTGTGAATTTCTTATAAACTTATCTCTTTAATTTGTTAATTTCTTATAAACTCAACTTTTTACTTTTGTAATTTATTATGAATTTAATTTTTTAATTCGGGAATTTGTTACGAATTTAACTTTTTAATTTGTGAATTTCTTATAAACTCAATTTTTTAATTTCGTAATTTATTATGAATTTAATTTTTTAATTCGGGAATTTGTTACGAATTTAACTTTTTAATTCGTAAATATCCGGCACACTTAATTTTTTAATGTAAGAATTGGTTATGATTTTATTTTTTCAATTCGGGAATTTGTTATGAATTTAACTTCTTAATTTGTGAATTTCTTATAAACTCAATTTTTTAATTTTGTAATTTATTATGAATTTAATTTTTTAATTCGGGAATGTGTTACGAATTTAATTTTTTAATTTGTGAATTTCTTATGAACCCAATTTTTTAATGTGAGAATTTGTTATGAATTTATTTTTTCAATTCGGCAATTTGTTATGAATTTAATTCATAAATGTATGAATTTCTTATGAACTCAATTTGTGAATTTGTTATGAATTTAGCTTTTCAATTCAGGAATTTATTTTAAATTTAACTTTTTAATTTAAGAATTTATAACAAATTAAATTTCCTCGTTTATAATAAAGTCCTGCTTTCCTACTTTATAATTAACTCCCAATTTTCTAATTTATAACGAATCGAACTTCCTAATTCGGGAATTTGTGTTTCGAATTTACCGCGTTAGCTACCTAACATAGCGGACGTAAAATCAGCGAACGACGGTATGAAATTACGGCATCGAGCAAAGTGGTATAAGTTACTTGAATGGTAAACGAGTTTCAGAAGCTGTGCAAGGATCAGAAAAAACATCCTTGAAAGCACGAAGCTTCGTCGTTTTACAGTGACAAAGCTAAAGGAAGAATTAATCCACGATTAAATATTGCTTTGTTACTTTCGAGGAGGCACGACTCCGGTCCGACCCCTGTAATCCGTTTTAAACCGTGCCTTTTAAACAGCCAGTTTCCAACGAAACGTCCTTTCGCGGCTCCTATTATCCTCGGTCTTGTTATCTTCAGCCAAAGCGTGGACAAATACGTGTTGACCCTCTTCTTCCGTCACTCTTGTCCTCTTTTTAGCTGTCCGTGTTTCCCTCGGCTTTTAAATCCTCGGCCTCGTTTATACCTTTCCTCTTCCGTCCGTCTTCTTTCGAATTCACCATTTTAGATACACACGAAACTGTTTGTACGAAATATTCAGAACGTTTCGTACATTAAGAAAACAAGCTGAACTGTACTTTTGTATGGATCAAATAATTAATCGAGGCGAAGGTTTGTTGTCGAATTTATGTCACGTGTCTCCCTATATTGTATTATTTATTTCAGGACATCATTTGTGCTGTAATTTTCTCAAGTAAAGTCCTTTCGTTGATGTTATAATATAATCAAGAATTTGATACTGTGATACATACGACGAATTGATAGCTATATACATCATGTGATCATTAATCCATTGCCATAACTGCAAAAAGTTTATTAGTACTATTAACTGTGACTTTGGTCATCGAACATATGCGCAGTGGATAACTGTGTTTGATATATGTATATGCGCAGTAAGGTTTATAAAATATGTACCTACATACATGGATGTATGTACCTACATGAAGTGTAGAAATTTTACTGCGCGTAATTATTGTATAAAGTTAATTACTCGCATAATAACGATGTCCACCTACATATTAACGATGTAGTTAAATTTTATCAGCTCGTCTTCAGCATATTTTGCAATCCAAGGTTAGGCAGATCCATTTGTGTATAAATAAGAACATTATCATGTTGAAGAATTTTACTAACTCCAGGATGTAATACTTGCACTGTTATGTAAATTTGATGGTTCAAAACGTCTTCACAGTCTTCAATGTTCAAAGAACAAAGTTAAACTTTATTATCTGCCATGTTTTCATAGTTTTGTGCAGGCAGATAACCTTGCTAAACCTGATGGGCCAAAATGTCTTCTTATTCCTTAACAGTCAAACTACCAAGGTAAATTTGTGTAGGAATACGATTGTTCAAAATGTATTCATATTCCTCGGTGATCAAACGACCAAGACAAATTCTACGTCTTCATGTTCTTTGAGAGTTGCACTACTAGTATGAACTTGAACGTCCAAAATTTTGTCGTATTCTCCTGCATCTTGTTAAACTTAATGGTCCAAAATATCTTCACATATCTTCACAGTCAGACTGTCATTATAAACTGTATTGTTTACAATGATTTCTGGTTCCTTCGCAGTCAGACAACTAAATCGACGATAGACCTTGAATAAAACCAGAATATGGCTGCCTATCACAACATGTGCCCTCATCATAATATGTCCACATCCTCCATCACACTTGCCTTCTCAAATTTCACGATCTAGATCAAATCAAATTTAGCAATATTATTAACAATATCTCTATCGCTTCGTTCGACTGCCACACCTTGAAGACGTCCAACACAAACACGAAGATGTCGAATATTTTTATTTTCCACTCTGATAACTTTCCTTGACATCGTTATCTCGACTACTTCAGGATCCCGGTATCGGTGGACCCGCTCGATCAAAACCATCGATTCGAAAGAAGCGAGCAATCAAACTTTAAGCTCCTTCCAATTAACTTTGACCCCCATTATGCATTCCTTCAGGATGAAAGGGGGGAACGCAAAGGGATACCAATCGATTCCCCTAAGTCGAGAATATCCCCGAAATCTCATTTCCTTGTTCTTTATAATCCAGCTTCACAGTCGTCATTCTGAATCCGCGGCTTCGTTTCATCGTCTTCTGGCCGTCTTCGATTACGTGCTTCCCTCGGGACTCGCTAATCCCCCCTCCAAGCCCTTCCACAGACTTTCGTAGCGAGTAACTCCACTTCAGGAATTCAGTTGCATTTCCACGGACCGGAAATTACACCGGAATGCCCGTTCGTTCGGCTGCTGGACCGACCACGCGTTAAGTGGCGGCCAGATCGTTGCTGGACCTTCGAAAGTGGCATTGGAATAGGGTCCTTCGAACCACGAGATCGCCTTTCTATGGGGATTCTATATGTAGGGTGTCTCGTTTTAATCTATTCATGTAATTGTATGCTCCGACGGGTCTGGGAATTTTGATTTGCGCGACAAACCTAACAGAAATGACTAAATTACCAAATTTCTGATCATCAAACTTTCGAAAATACGATTCTCCAAGTTGTTATACTAAAGTTTAGTCACACTAAAATTTAACACTAAAACTACCAAACGGATCATCTGACCCTTCTACAAATTTGCTACTTTAAATGACAAAATTTGTTAAGCTGGTCTTCATGTCATTTATGTTGATTGTCATCAAGATGAAGAATCTAGAAGTGTATTCATTTATGTCTTATCGTTTGTTCATTTATTTTTCAATTTCATTTTTAACATCAAAATAATTGTGCACTATTTGTCGATAGTTTTAGTGTTAAGCAACTAACACTAAAAAAGAAACTAACATCATGTAGTAACTTCGTCGATAATTCATGGATCCACATAGTTACCCCACAAATCTTCTGAGAGCACTTGATTTTACCCACTGGGTATGCACACGTATACCTGGTGCAACAAATAAGAGAACGAAGCACTTTAGAACATTTTTGTGCGTGTACTTTTGTCGTCGAAAAGAAGATTGTCGCACAGAAACATGGAACGAACGCATTCCTCGTAAAACGTAGAACTCGTGGACACATTTTCCTGTTATTTTAGAACGAAGAAAGACAGTCCGTGTGCCGTGAAATATGATGGTCGATGTATTAACTCTTTGTTTGCTAACATTGTTTGGCAAACAACGTGGCTTTTGTACCACTCAGGCACAAAGCCATTCACAGTTTTCTGCGCCGCCATCTCTCTATAATTATGCGGTATCTCTTGCAACTTGCCATTTCTCCTCGACTACGCCACTTTTCAACTTTCTCACCTGCCACTGTTTCATCGTTCTTGCTAATTAGACGCTCATCATCTTTTCACGTCCGGTATCTTCAATTTCTCTGTCTTTACGTACGCATCGCTACAAAAACAGCGGGAAAATCTAATATTCTGAGTCAGATGTTTGGAATCTTGTTGATTGAGAATGATAGGATTTTGAGATTTGAGGAAATGAGGATTTGGGGACTTTGAGATTTGAATATTTGGAGATTTGTGGGTTTGAGGATTTGAGGATTTAAGGATTTGAGAATTTTGGGACTAGAGAATTTTAGGATTTTGAGATTTTGAGATTTTAAGATTTCGAGACTTGAAGATTTTGAGATTTGGGGAAATGGGGATTTAGGGACTTTGAGATTTAAATATTTGGAGATTTGTGGGTTTGAAGATTTGAGAATTTTAGGATTTTGAGATTTTAAGATTTTGAGACTTGAAGATTTTGAAATCTAAGAAAATGGGAATTTGGGGACTTTAAGATTTGAATATTTGGAGATTTGAGGGTTTGAAGATTTGAGAATTTTAGGATTTTGGGATTTTAAGATTTCGAGACTTGAAGATTTTGGGATTTGAGAAAATGGGGATTTGGGGACTTTAAGGTTTGAATATTTGGAGATTTGAGAATTTTAGGATTTTGGGATTTTAAGATTTCGAGACTTGAAGATTTTGAGATTTGAGAAAACGGGAATTTGGGGACTTTAAGATTTGAATATTTGGAGATTTGGAAATTTTAGGATTTGAGAATTTTAGGACTTGAGAATTTTAAGATTTCGAAACTTGAAGATTTTGAGATTTGAGAAAATGGGGATTTGGGGACTTTAAGATTTGAATATTTGGAGATTTGAGGGTTTAAAGATTTGAGAATTTGAGAATTTGAGAATTTTAGAATTTGAGAACTTTAGCAATTGTAGAGATCTGAGAATCTGAAAATCTATATTTAAAAACTTGAAAATTCCAATACTTAAAAATTTGGATATTGGAAGTGTGTAAATGTAAAGATTCAGAAGTTTTGCAAACAGAACTGTGAACATTAAGAAGTTTGCTATGATGCAACTCTTGAGAACCACTGCCATATACGATACGAGGAATCATTTCTGTAAGCTATGGCCAGCGCAGTGGATAAACATCGAAGACACCTAACCCGAGGAAGATTGTGTTGTGCGTATGATGATTTATAAAACGGATCTTCTATCAATAACCGCAGCTGCCTAATCAAGTGTCCATTTGAGCCACCAGGATTGTTCCACTTCCGCTTCGAAAACAATACTCCACACAGTTTGGCAAACAAAAGAAGCATAAGCTTACAACGAATTGCTGCGTTGTGGACTCTGTATCGCTAAAGTGACTTCTGAAGCATTGAGACAACTATGTGGGAACTTCTTTTACATTGAATTACTGCTTGAATTTGTCTGGAACACTAAAATATATGCATATCGTGAAAAGTGTAACTAAAATCAGTCCGGAACTCTAAATTAAACTCGTGATACTACAATTAGACTACTTTAAGGTTTTATAAATAGGGTTAGTTTAATTTAAGCCTTACATACTAAAGTTACTTCAACTTAAAGCTTGGTCAATAAGGTCAGTCGAATTTAAGCTTCAGATATTACGGTTAGGTCAACTTGAGGCTTTATAGACAGGGTTAGTCGAATTTAAGCTTTAGATATTACGGTTAGATCAAATTAAGGCTTTATAGACAGGGTTAGTCGAATTTAAGCTTTAGATATTACGGTTAGGTCAAATTAAGGCTTTATAAACAGGGTTAGTCGAATTTAAGCTTTAGATATTACGGTTAGGTCAAATTAAGTCTTCATAGACAGCGTTAGTCGATTTTACGCTTTATATACCAAGGTTAGGGCAATGTAAGTTTTTGTAAATTGGATTACTGCAAATTAAATTTTTCCAAATAAGGTTATTTCTACTTAACTAAACCCAATGTAGCCACGCGTATGCATATTACGTTATATTAGGTTAGTTTGATTAATCTACTAAATCTACATGGATTAATTATAATACATTATTTAACATGCGATAATACTAACTCTCGACTCATCTTGTTATCTACCAAAGAAACGAAAATTACATTATCAAACACAAGAACATACGCAAGACGTACTCACTTTAACCCTCGTCAGGTCTCATCAAGATAATCGATCTCGAACAGATACGGCATTCATATTCGTTCCTATATTTAACTAACCCGCGTATACGCGATTTCTGGGAAGTTTTAACAGGTTTTAGCGTCGAATTACTGGAACGAGACAACCATCTTGCAGCAGGAACCACCAGCCATGAATAGAATTTTGATATCAACGACTCGCTGGAATGGCCGGGATCAAGTTGCAATTGGAAGAAATGGAAGTGACGGAGATTGCACGTCGGAGGAGCATCTTGAAAATGGCGGTCACGTGGACTCACTCAACCTGGGTGTGATGCTTGCCTGTACGCCAGGCCCTAGCGGTCATCACAACCTTTTTGAGTGAGCGTACGAGACCGTTTTATCGATCGTATCGTCCGTGAACGGGCTGCCCGAGAGCTGAAATTGACATCCACGGGTCGTTTTGTAATCGTTCGAGCCGCATTCGGATTGAAGTGTCGGCAAACATCGCGAGCTCGTCCACCCCCGGGACGTTTATTCGTCTACCGTGGGAACACGGTTCAACGAAAGGGACCCTTGGTTAACCTTTATATACCAATTGCCAACTTGTACCAATAATCGATTCAACATTTTTATCACTAATTTTAGGCATTTATAGTATGAGGTAGTTGCAATTTCATATTTGTTTAGCGATTCTTGAGTCTGTGCTTTGATATCGGGATTTCGCAATTTGAAGATTTAGAGATTTCGGGGCTATGGGATTTGGGAATGTGAGAATTTGAAGATTTTTGTGGATTTTGGGATTTTGGGATTTGTGGATTTTGGGATTTGTGGATTTTGGGATTTGTGGATTTTGGGATTTGTGGATTTTGGGATTTGTGGATTTTGGGATTTGTGGATTTTGGGATTTGTGGATTTTGGGATTTGTGGATTTTGGGATTTGTGGATTTTGGGATTTGTGGATTGTGGGATTTATGGATTGTGGGATCTGTGGATTTTGGGATTTGAGGATTTTGGGTTTTAAGGATTTTGGGAATTTCGGAATTTGAAAATTGAGAGATTTCAGGACTTAGGGATTTGGGAATGTCAGAATTTGAAGATTGTTGGAGATTTGCGGATTTTGGGATTTGAGGATTTTGGGATTTGAGGATTTTGGGATTTGAAGATTTTGGAATTTTGGAATTTGAAGATTAAGAGATTTCATGACTTAGGGATTTGGGAATGTGGGACTTTGAAGATTGTTGGTGATTTGTGGATTTTGGGAGTTGAGAATTTTGGGTTCTGAGGATTTTGGGTTTTAAGGATTTTGGGATTTGAAGATTTTGGAATTTCAGAATTTGAAGATTGAGAAATTTCAGAACTTAGGGATTTAGGAATGTGGGAATTTAAAGATTGTTGTAAATTTGGGGACTTGGGAACTTGAAGATTTTAGGATTTTGGGACTTGAGGATTTTGCGATTTGGGAATTTGAGAATTTGAAGATATAAAAGTTATAAGTGCAGTTCCAAAATTAATCATCTAGATAAAGTCATAAACGAGAACACCATGCCTCCCCGTTATAGCAGCGCGAACTTAAATTAAGCCCGATAACATATTAAAAATCCAATCAACGTCGGTCACAAAAGCGCAGAACTGCATACTCCATTATTATAACGAACAATCAAAGGATTAAGGATCTTTCAGGGAAGCAGTTCCGACCAGTACGTATTGCCAAGATCGTTTCAGGTCGGTTTGAAAGGAATAAAAAGCCCCATTGGAGGGAAAAGTCGAGCCATCGAGAAGAGAAACCAGCCGAACGATATCCATTGGCTGTTTGATTCGCGCGAGTCAGAAGTTGCCCGTTTTGCAACGGGGTCGCGACCCAATTTATTCGACCATTCGTAGCCAAAGACATTTTCAGCCTTGGATATGAAGCAATTAAGTTCTTATTCTCGTCGCGCACTTACCGTCGATTGGCTTGGGGCATGGTCGAAGACAATTTGGCCGTATGGAAGGACCCTATCCGTGTCCGTAATAGACTTCAACAAGATCATATTGACCGATGTTGTACATGTATCTCGGGGCGACCATCTGCCTTCTAGCGAGCCAGTAATTAATCGGAGATTCGATTTGAAGACGAGCCATCTGTTATGGCGTAACAAATATAAACCATAGAAATCACAATATAACTGTGGCGCCCATGGCACCACACACGACGTTACCTTTTTCTGTTCTTTCTCAATCTTTTCCGTTTTCTAAAGTTTCTAAAGATTCTTTCTGTTTTGTATCCTCTTAAGATTTACGCTCGCTAATTTTCCACGTTTCTACAGGGTCTCGCCGGGGCCTGGTCAGCGTCAGCTCTTAGGCCCTTGCGAACCTCCTCACTTTTCTTATTTTTACGACTCTTTTCCGCTGTGTCTCTCCCTTGCCGAATTTCTCAACGGTTTTCTTAGTCCTTTCCCACGTTCTTAATTTTCTCTCTCTAAATCTATTTCTTTCCCTTTTTCTCAATGACTTTTCGTGGAGGAGATGTAAACGGCGGACAGTCAGTGGGATTTAGTTTTTCGTAGGAGTCACATCGAGTCGTTAGCACTACCCGTCGCGGATCTTTAATAAACACTCGGAATCATCGCTCAAGAACACGCATTCATTATTAACCGTATACCCCTAATCTCACATAACAATACCAAAAAGAAATTCTGAGCGTAGGTTTACGACGTGACAAGAAAATAGCCACTTTTGAAAACCTTCAATTTAGTACCCGTGCCATCTGTGTTCCAGTACTAGGATGATACGTGACCATCTTAGTTTTATTAAATACTTTTATTGCTCTATTCATTTGTAGATTTTTGACTTCAGCATCACACGTCGTGTCATAAACCTCGAGTACCCAAAGGTCGAAGGGTAACCTGGATCTGGAACGTAACGGCTTCTAGGGTTTCGGAATCGACGTCATCAATTTTTTGGAAAACCCAAGCCACTGTCCTCCCGAAAGCAGAAACTCTGTTCCCCTTTCAAGAATATTGTCGTTATTTGTAATAATATGAAAAAATGTCATATACGAAACATGAACGGTGCAAAGGGGGACATATTATGATACATATATTTTTTACCTGGGTGTGGGCATAGAGGAGACTTGAAGGTCATGACCATTTTTTTAAATGGAATGGTATGTTTTTTTTTATCACCGTGCGATAGCCGTTGTTGAGACGACTTCAACAAGATATTGTTCAAGGCCATGCAAGGTCAAATATGGTTAACACTACATTTACGATGCCCGTCAAAATGACAGATTCTACATTCCTTATTTTAAATTAGGAAGATTAGTCAGGTGTTTCTGTCAAAATGTAAGTTATCCTTCGTCGAAGTAAGGAATCGTTGCTTAACACTTTCACGACCGGTGACACCAATGTGGTGTCATA
Organism: Coelioxys conoideus; assembly: GCA_947623535.1. Classification (NCBI taxonomy): domain Eukaryota; kingdom Metazoa; phylum Arthropoda; class Insecta; order Hymenoptera; family Megachilidae; genus Coelioxys; species Coelioxys conoideus. The sequence goes on along the minus strand of OX392451.1, from coordinate 9,520,109 downwards.
GGTAAAACGGTGATTTTAAAGACATCCGCGGAGTTCGTAGTGGCTTCATGAGTTTATTGCTGCTATAGAAGGTTTTTAGCTCGCAAGGGTGATGGTCAAGATATGGGTTTACGCGGTATTTGTCCGCGTAACACATTTTTATACCTTAATTTCAATTTGAACGTAAATGGTCATCTATCATCCGTAAATCTAGTGTCAAGTAAACTTACGGATATAGAAGGTGTTCGATGTGGTGACCGTTTACGAAAATATTATCGTCTCTGCAGTTATTCTAGTATACTCAGTATTTCATAGACTCTCAGTTGTATATAAACCAATTCTCTTATAACGTTGAAATGCTGATAAGCATCCCAATACTTCATATCATTAATATGTATACATATTCTGCCCAAACATGAAACAAAGAATATTTTCATTCAAAGTGTCCAGAATTAACTCTTTGCACTCGAAGGTATTTTTAAGTTTATCAGACAGCAACTCTACAACTTTTTGCTTGAAAAGGTTCATGAAGTCTTTCGAACTTATCATCGCTCTATTATTAACTGCCACTATTAGCTCTTTCATTATGTTCATTCATCATATGTACAACAATATAGATTCAGTTAAAAAACGCGTACTCCAAATTGCTTTATTAAACAAGGTAGTGAGTGTGAGTCACCTTTCGAGTGCAAAGGGTTAATTTCACTAGTGTAGTGTTAAGAACAAAATTTAATTAGCAACAGAATAGTAGAATTTGCATAACAGTAGGATTTGCAGATCGAGTTGGACCGCGGATACGTGGGTTTCGTAATCGATCCGGTATAAATAACCTCGATAACAATTCTTGCGACTTATTAGACTGCGATATTGTACTACTCGTTAATCAATTTCTGCGAGTAGTAAAGATGTTTCGTGACTGCGTTCGATATTGATTGGTCGTTGAAACGAGGTTCGATCGGCATCGTAAGTCATCGTCAGCCGTCATTGAACAGAGTGTCGTCAATTGGCTGAATCCGTCGACCTCGAACTCTCAACGGGCGACGTTCGGGCGCCAATCGGATACTGAAATTGCCAATTTAATCGAACTCCAAGCACGAACACGTGATTCCTAATTTTTCCTCTCTACGTTTATCGTTCTGTTGACTTTATAATCGACAGCAATCAAGAATTTGAATGACAGAATCCTGTTCCGTCCGTGATCTCTGTCTGATCGTCAATGCCTCTCATTGTTCTTTTTTCAACTCCCCGTATTAATTTTCTTCCTTCTCTTCCATTAAATCTGTTAGGTTTTATTCAGGAAGAAAAATGGAGAAGATACTTTTATAAACTATATAACTTTAGGATATATTTAGACATAATAATAGAGTAATGGAAAATAAGAAAAATAAACGTGTGCAATCGTTAATGCATGCTATGACCAACTGAAGTACACAATGCATTGCATAAAAGAAACAAAATAATATCGGAGCAATTTCGCACACGGTCGATATAATATCGATTAATTCTATCAAAATAGTTACACCATAATAACGGGTTAGTCTCGTGACCCGTTCGCGGTTCAAGCATGACAAACTTTTTTCATATTTTTCGTACGAGTCCAATTATAATTTGCATATTCGAAGTTCGTTGAATACAAAATACGAGTGATATTTTCACCCTTTGCACTCGATAGCGTTTTTATTGTTGGCGCGGAGTTTCTCGAGAACTTTCCATTGAAAAATTTGACCCTTTGCACCCAAGAGGTGAGTCACATCCGCCTTTTGATTTAATGCGCAACACTTCCAACCAATACAGTATTATATACGCGATGTTACTCAAGACGTAAGCTGTTCAGCTGATTGTTCGAGCTTTCGAGTTTTTTTGACGAACCTATACACTTTAATCGTTTTATTATCTTTGTTAGATTGGTACTTGTCACATTTTTGTTTATACAATACGATTTCATTACGATATTCGTACGATTTAACAAGTACATCAGTAAATTTCTGAATTCCTAATTTTCCAAATTTTAAATTTCAAATTACCTAATTTTCTTAATTTTTAAATTCTCAAATACTCAAACTGTCAAATTTCCAAACTTCCAAATTTCCAAAATTCTAATTCCCTAATTTTCTTAATTTTTAAATTCTCAAATTCTCAATTTCTCAAACTCTGTAATTTCCAAATTTCTAAATTTCCAAATTACCAAATTACCAAATTTCCAAACTTCCAAACTTCCACATTTCTAATTCTCTAATTTCCTTAATTTTTAAATTCTCAAATTCTCAAATTTCCAAATTTCCAAATTTCCAAATTACCAAATTACCAAATTACCAAGTTACCAAATTTCCAAACTATCAAATTACCAAATTACTAAATTACCAAATTACCAAATTCCCAAAGCCTTCAATTCCATAATTCCCCAATTCTCAAATTCCTCAATTCTCAAATCCCCAAATCCCCAAATCCCCAAATCTCCAAATTTGAAAACTTTCTAATTCCCAAATACTGATTTTCCCAAAATCCTCAAACTTTAAAAAATTCTTAAATCACAAAAAACATGAAATCATAATTCTCACCTTTCCAAACTGTCTAAAGTCCCAAATTCCTCAGATTCCTCGAGGTTCCCAAAGATCCAGGAATTTCAAAAATTCGCATTGAGAAATACGAAATTGTGTCGACGAAGTAGCGAAAAAAAAAGAAATATCGCAATTAATCAGATTTTTCTTGCTTGGTCGAGGATCTTGGTTAATGCCTGCAGCACTCGGGAGCGATAGAACTTGGTGGACATGTTCCAAACTAGTACAACGTGATCTCATAAATCTCTGCAATGTACTTTCCTGCCAAACGTGAACCTTCTTTCGATATAACGTGCCAAACACGCTTATGAATATTTGATACCTTTCCAGAACGAGTTTTTCGATTGAACGAAGCTGGATGGATGGCGGCCATTTTACTCGTATTATCCAATCAATATAACCTCATTTTTCGTCACGCTTTCAACTTTATTATTCATTAAATCAATATAGCTGTCGATGATGTCTACCGTTTCAGCAAGAAAAATTAATCTTGTACCACATTTACGGTATTCAAGATATTAGAGATATTTGATATAATTGAGCTATTCGGGATGTTAGAAGCGTTAGGGGTATTTGATATAATAGAGATATTCGATATATTTTATATAGTCGGGATATTCCAAATATGACGTTTAAGATCGAAGTTCAATATGTATAAAGAATATATCGTCAACCTCATAAAAGCTCCATTGTATATTAAATTGTAACTTCAATATTGTCACTATAGATACAAAAGAACGATTAAAGATCTTGAAAAGAATCATTTGAGCAGTCGATAGCGAAAAGTGTCAAACACGTACAGCGAAGTTTGTTCCAACTTTGATTTAATAACCTGGGCCGTGACCTCGAACATTAAACACATGCGCAGTCGAAGGAACAGTGCACATTGAATTCTCACCAACACACTAGGATAAAGTATAATAACGTTACTATGTACACTTATCATTTAAAATTAACAACTACGCATATTGCATTCAAATTCTCATTATGATCATGATTATACAAAAAAAGTTTCAAAAATGTGAAGAAATACGACTACATAAGATAAGCAACATAACAGTCCTCGACTGTGTACATAACTGTGTAACATAACAATGTAACATGACTGCGTAACATAACTGTGTAACATAATAATCTGTACAGAATTCGGAAAATGTTTCTTTTAACCACGCTAAATGAAAAGTCGATCGCTGCTTTAAAAATCGCCCAAAGCTTTTTAGAATGTTTCGGTTCGAAAACAACGATAACTTTGAAAAGTTGCAAGAAAAAATAACGTTCCCGACCCAGAAATGGAACGTAAAAAGAGTGGAAGTGTTTCGGACGAGTATTTCTAACGATTCACCCGATATAATCCCGGCGACGGGGCTCTTAACTGTCGCGACGTCGAAGTTTCGATGGAAAACACGAGAAAGCCGTGGCACGTTTGCCGCTCCGGCTATATAGCATCGCTTTTACAAGCTGTTTGACGACCCTGTCTCCGGAGAGTAAATTCTGCTTTCAATTACACAGTCGTATGTAGGTATTGACTTGACCCAGCAACCATTCGAACGGCTCTTCTACGCTCGCTGGTGTGATACGTTATCAAACCGCCCTCTATCGCGTTCAAATTAGATTCACCGTACACACGTCTATATTGACGCGATTACACGAGAAATTGGATGCTATATAGAGGGATAATGACTGCGTGGTTAAGTGGCGTGTAGGGAATTTATGATCTTACGGATGATCCCGGTGAGCTAACGCGTTATTATTTAACGCTACGAAATTATGCGGAGCCACCACTTTCTAGTTTAATATTTATTGAAAATTATGCAAGATGATTTGGTCCTAGCGATGGGTTGAATCTGTGTGAAAGAATAAATCAAACATACAATTTCTGCTTAATTTATCCGTCATTATATGATCCTACAAAATCATATGGATGAGCCATAAATTTTTAGTTTAATATTGATAATTATGCAGGATGATTTAGTCCTAGCGATGGGTTGAATCTGTGTGAAAGAATAAATCAAACATAAAAATTCTGCTTAATTTATCCGTCATTATATGATCCTACAAAATCATATGGATGAGCCATCAATTTTTAGTTTAATACTTATTGATAATTATGCAGGATGATTTGGTCCTAGCGATGGGTTGAATCTGCATGAAAGAATAAATCAAACATAAAAAATCCGTACGAGTTAATGCGTCATTATATAATCCTACAAAATAATAGGGATGAGCCATCAATTTTTAGTTTAATATTTATTGAAAATTATGCAAGATGATTTGGTCCTAGCGATGGGTTGAATCTGCATGAAAGAATAAATCAAACAAAAAATCTATACGAATTAATGCGTCATTATATAGCCCTACAAAATAATATGGATGAGCCATCAATTTTTAGTTTAATATTTATTGAAAATTATGCAAGATGATTTGGTCCTACCGATGGGTTGAATCTGCATGAAAGAATAAATCAAACATAAAAAATCTGTACGAATTAATGCGTCATTATATAATCCTACAAAATAATATGGATGAGCCATCAATTTTTAGTTTAATATTTATTGAAAATTATGCAAGATGATTTGGTCCTAGCGATGGGTTGAATCTGCATGAAAGAATAAATCAAACATAAAAAATCCGTACGAGTTAATGCGTCATTATATAATCCTACAAAATAATATGGATGAGCCATCAATTTTTAGTTTAATATTTATTGAAAATTATGCAAGATGATTTGGTCCTAGCGATGGGTTGCATCTGCATGAAAGAATAAATCAAACATAAAAAATCTGTACGAATTAATGCGTCATTATATAATCCTACAAAATAATATGGATGAGCTATCAATTTTTAATTTAATATTCATCATAAAAAAAGCGAAAAAATATGAGTTGCGATCAACAGTAAGTAGTACAAGTCGATAGTGTCGTAGCTGCAAGTAGTACGAGTCGATAATAACTGCTCCGACGTCGGAACAAGCGTTCAAATCGATTAAAACTCAACGAAATCCTTTATGGTATTGCTCAGACAGTAAACATACGCACGCAGAATATGTTTCAACGGTTTTACAACCCGAAATGTGTTCGAAAATGCTAATTTTCTACAACTCACTCGTAATCAAAACGATATCACTTTGCCGTAATAAAACCGATCTCTGTCGTAGCTGAGATTTTATTATTCCACAGAACTTCATGCTTATTCGCACGTTGAAAACCGCTTACTCAAAACAATAGAAAAGAGAAGAAAGAAAAATTGCGTATATTTCAGTATTTCAGTTAACAATAATGAAGTTTGTACGCAAAATACACATTAAAAATGTACAATATCTTTTTCGTTGAGTAGATACAGTCAAATTAATAATATTAATTAGTAATATTTAAACATTGTCGTTACAATATTTTTTACAATGTTAACAACACTAACGATAATGCTTAAATATTACTAATTGTGTTGTTAATAAATAAATTTTGCGGGAAAAAACAATGTGATGGCTTGTTTTTTTTTTAAACACTCAAATTGCGTTGAATCTGCCGGGGAAACAATTTCAGCATTTTTTATATCGACGCATTCTAATTCGATCGTAATTAATCTCCGTCCGAGATAGAGCGAATTAATCACGTGAAATTTATGCTGCTGACTGCGGCGACAACGAGACCAGCCGCGACGAAAGCAGCAGAAGTAACGATATTATGAAACGTTGGCGCAAGTTAGCTACAATTTAATGCGTCGTTCCTGAAACGGTATGAAACGAGCCGAGCTATCCCCTGGAAATTCCGGGAATTTACAATATTATTCGCCAGAAAATTCCGAATATTTGCCGAGCTTATTTCGTGTTTTCGCCGTCTCGAACGCGTCCGCGGTAATTCTTCAAATCGTCGCGAAAAATTGTGCCTCCATGAAATATTTCAAACTTCTACTGCGACATAACATTAGAAAATTGTTCCCCAATAGAATCACGAGAAATTGTGATTTATAGTGTTAGTCCGTTTGGAAATTATCGATTCAACATCGGAGGTGTAAACGGATCTGTAACTTATTTGTTATAATTTTCTTTTAGGTCAGATTTGAAATACCAATTGTTTCGAATGTCTTAATTTTGTTTTAAATTAAATTTCGATTTCGATTGAGTGTTATTGCTATTGTAAAGAATTTTATTGCAAACGAAATTTGGTTTCGAATTAAATTTTATTTCGAAAGCGATGAACTTTGTTTTCAACGAAATTTGATATCGAATTAAATTTTATTACGGATGTAATGAATTTTATTGCGAGTAAAATTTGGTGTTGGATCATATTTTATTTCAAGTACAATGAATTTTATTTCGAACAAAATTTTATTTTAAAATAAATTTCATTTCGTATGCAATGAATTTTGTGCCAAATTAAGAGAATTAGAATATGAATGAAGTTTTGCATTAAATCTGTGTAAAAAAGTATACGTGATTCAATGTCACCTAGTTTTACAGTGATACATTGTAGCATAAAATAATAAATATGTGCAAACACAGTAATTTCTTAATATTTAGATTTAACATAGTCATTGTTCGAAGTTAACTATTATTTCGAATGAAATGAATTTTATTTCACAGTGAAATTTCATGCAAAACTACGAAAAATTCATGTGACAATTTGCTATGCGGTTTCACTAAAATCTCTGCAGATGTTGGAAAATATTATAATATTTTAAGCACAGACTTGACATAATAATTATTTTCAACGAAATTTTATTTTGAATACAATTAATTTATTTCATAAATTAAAGTTTTATGTGAAATTCGAATAAAAATTTATATGACATTTTGTCATCGAGTTTCACTATAATCCTTGTCAATATTTGAATACATTGCAATTTTCGAAATATTTTTTGAAAAGGAATATCTACAGTAATCACGGAGTATGAATAATCGTACTGAATTCTCTGTATTTTATTTCACCTCTGTTTTTACTTCCAACCTTTAAACATTTTATACAGATAAGTCATACGATCATACACGTGATACGTGTTTTTGTGATTTGATTAACGAGACACATTGTACAATAATAAATTACAAAAACATCCATTAAAGTAATGCACGTTTTTCGTTTTATCTTTCCCACGATATTTTATCACGGTAGAATAATTTCATTTGAATTCATTTAAAACAATTCCAACAATCGATGATAATCAAATGTTGAACGGAAACAGGTATTTGTTATGCTATAACAATTTTCGGTGATAAAATCCGAGATGTTTCTGCGATATTGGTCCATAAATCACGTCGCGAAAACATCACTGAATACAGATGAGTAAATAGTTGGAGAAAAGGGAATATTAACTGAGAGAATGTCGATACTTTGAATTCGAGAACGCTATTACCGAGAAGAGAAGGAGGAGAGATGCATACAAATACGAAAATTGAATCGAGGAGTAATTTCGGAGAGAATGAAAATAAATTTCTGTTGTGCGAAGATAAATATTTGAGAATGTGTTTGTGTTAAAATTGTGATAAGCGATTCAGGGAAGAGCAGAAATGGTGTTTATGAAGATTTCGCATATTTGAAAAATTTTGAAATATTGTAGTGAATGTGGTGAAGATTTGGGAAGGTGGGATTTGAAATTCAGGGTTTTGGGAATTCAGCAATTTAAGCATTTGGGAATTTGAAGGTTTGAAAGTTTGGGGATATGTAATTTGGGAATTAGGAAATTAAGAACTTTGGAAATTTAGGGATTTGGGAATTTCAACATTTGGAATTTTGGGGATCTGCAGATTTAGCAACTGGGAAGTAAAGGGATTTGGGAATTTCAAGATTTGGACTTTTGGGGATCTGCAGATTTAGCAATTGGGAAGTCAAGGAATTTGGGAATTTCCAGATTTGGAATTTTGGGGATCTGCAAATTTAGCAATTGGGAAGTCAAGAGATTGAGGAATTTCAAGGTTTGGAATTTGGGGGATCTGCAGATTTAGCAATTGGGAAGTCAAGGAATTTGGGAATTTCAACATTTGGAATTTTGGGGATCTGCAGATTTAGCAACTGGGAAGTAAAGGGATTTGGGAATTTCAAGATTTGGAATTTTGGTGATCTGCAGATTTAGCAATTGGAAAATCAAGGGATTTGGGAATTTCAAGATTTGGAAACGTGGGCACTGTGGAAATGTGGGTAGATTTTAGGATAAGATTTCAGCAATTTAGAATATTAGAAATTTACGGATTGGGGGATCTACGGATTTGAAACATTTCGATTTTTAGAACTTCAAGATTTCAGTAATTTAGGAAATTAGGAATTTCTCGATTCGTGAATTTACGGGTTTACAAATTTCGGAATTCCACAAATTGTCAATTCAGTTATTTGAAGAATTTACTAGTCATACTCGCAACGTAAGAAGTATCATCTTCCTCTTCCTGTTCTCTTCGCGTCTCCAGTTGCCCGTTCTTTATTCAAGAATCTCGATGCCGTGTTCTCCCTTTGATATCTTTTGTTTGGATGCCCTTGCCCTTGCCTGGGCGCACCCTCCGGCCGCGTCTCCACCGGAGAACTCTCTCGAGAAGTGCCTACACCACCCTCTCAACGATACGACTGGGATACACATTCTCCGGACGATGCAGCAACCTAGACGACCAGACCACGCATAGTGCATACAGGGTGTTTCAAACCCTAATAAAGAATCGATCGAGATAAAGAATCGTTCTATAAACTCATATACAGTGTGCCCCACAAATACTGTAGGAGCTGGAAAGTCCCGAATTTGTTAATTCGGATATTTGGAAATTTATAAATTTAGGGATTTGGGGATTTGGAAATTTGAGTCTTTGCAAATTAAAGGTTTAGTGATTAAAGAATTTGAGAATTTATAAATTTATTAATTCGGATATTTGGAAATTTTGGAACTTGGGAATTTAAAAATTAGGGATTTGGTGGTTTGGGGATTTGGGAATTTGGGGATTTGGGGATTTGGGGATTTGGGGATTTGGGGATTTGGGAATTTGAGGATTTGGGGATTTGGGGATTTGGGAATTTGGGGATTTGGGGATTTGGAAATTTGAGTCTGCAAATTAAAAAAGAATTTGAGAATTTATAAATTTGTTAATTCGGATATTTGGAAATTTTGGAACTTGGGAATTTAAAAATTAGGGTTTTGGTGGTTTGGGGATTTGGGGATTTTGAAATTAGGGAATTAGGAAACTTCGGGATTTGGAAAATAGGGAATTTGGGGATTTGGAAATTTGAGTCTTTGCAAATTAAAGGTTTAATGATTAAAGATTTTGAGAATTTATAAATTAGTTAATTCAGATATTTGGAAATTTTTGAACTTGGGAATTTATAAATTTAAGGTTTTGGAAATTAGGGAATTTGATAATTTGAAACTTTGTAAATTAAAAAACTTCAACAAAATTGCAAAAGTCTACAAGAATTTCAGAGAGGTAGTTATGAAATTGGCTGTTGTACAGTGTAATCGAACACGCGTTTGTATAAAAATTGTTACACGAACCGGTAACTACCGTTCGTCGAAGCGAGTCACCCTGTATACGCGGTATCGGTAAGGTGCGTGCATACAGATGGAACGTCTTGCATTTCCATGAGTGCATTCGAGGGTGTGCAGCCTGTGGCGACGAGGGACGACGAGAGGCACTCTCGTAGCCGAAAAGCAGACGGAAGCTTGAAGAAGAAGGGACGAAGAATGAGGGATGTTATTGTGAAGCCATGACACAGCAGCTTTCTGATCAACGAGAGAGCTCGATGAGCCGCCTTTTTCCACCATTTTCCATGATATTTTCTTGTATTATTTATCTTCAACTTCGCGCAACGTACACATATATCAGTCGCTTAAACATAGTTCAGACCTGTGTGTCTTCGTGTTATACAATCGTTCGTGGATCACTGTTTACGAGACAAACGTTTGGTACGGAATTTTTGCTGGAAAATATGTGTACTCGTGCTGATTTCGGTATCCACACATGTTTCAGCGTTTCTAGGTGAAATTGGTTAAATTTAAAAATGCGTGGATGAGAAATTAGGTTAGGCTTAAAATATCACTTTGATTAGCAAATTTGTAAGTTTACGAAATTTTACAATGGAGTTCTCAGAATTGAGAGGTTCCAAAACTTAGTTTCGAATTTCTAGACTGAGGATCTTTGGAATGTTATTTAGAATTTCAGAAATTTGGGGATTTAGGAATTTCGGAATGCTATTTGTAAATTTGGACTTTTGGGAAATTGGGAATCTAAGAATTTGAAAATTTAAGGATTTGGGATTTCATGTTACAAACTCTATGAATTTTAAAATTTAATTATATTATTTGGAAATTGAGAAATTTGATATGTGATAACTTTGAAATTTGAAGAGATTAAAAATTCAGAAGTTCAGAAATTTGAGATTTAAAAATTTGATATTTTAAAATATTAGATAAATTTACAACTCTAGGGATTTGAAAATTGTAAAATTGGATAATTTGATGATTTAGGGACTTAACATTTTTACTAAAACACTTGGAAATTAAGAAACTTCAAAGGGTTTGGCCAAAAACCGGAATTTCGTTTTTTCCCTTTTACTACCCCCACGGATGAGATAGGGGGTTGAAACTTGGTGTGAGATATTTTTTTTTAGATATGCTATCGACTGACGAATTGGGTTTCTCATTTGACTCAAGGGCACATTTCACTACCTTTTTCGGCTAGACCCTTTGTATTTAAATTTGTTTAACGAACTTATGAATGTGATAGTGTTAGTTTTAACTTGAATGTTAATTTTATTAAATATAAACTTTGTTTGTGTTAATTCTATTGAACACAAAATTTGGTCGTAATAAAATATTTTTCTTTGTATACAATACAAAGTATGCAGCTACTTAAAAGAGTAGAAACATGTCTTTGTCTTTTCACTGAAATAATTTGTTCAATTTAAAAAATTCACACAGCAAATTAATTTTGGTTAAAACCATATTCTTCGAAAGATAATCGAAAATTTCAACAAAATGGTTAATCCTGGAGGGTACACCTAGTATATGTATAAAGAGGTTGTTTCCTGTCAAGAATTGAAATCGGATTTACGTGGTGACCCAAAGCTTGCAGACAACGGTCCTGTCGGATTTTCTTCGTCGTCTACAGCTTGTTCAGCAACTTACACGCTGTTACACCCGTTTACATAGATAACAAGCTGGCCAAAGATCGAAGAAAGTCGAGTATCGTCGTTTACACTGCACTATTTGCCCTGTCAACGATCTCTTTACCTCGAACACCTTCGTTATTCTATCAAAGGCAACCATGAACGATACCGTTTGCTCGCAGAATCGTTTGGAACCGAGCGAGGTCGATACACGCTTTCTTACTCTCGAAATACGGGCTTGCACGATGCGTTTCTCGATGATTCTCGTGAAAGTGGTATAACATGAAAAGACTAAAATATCGATAATATTATATAAAACGTTATTTGTATCAATTTTGTGTGAATTTTAATAAAATTTATTACGATGATTATTGTGTGTGTGATTTTATTCTTAAATTGATAATTAATTAGAAAAAATCTAGTTATTAAATTAAGTTAAAAGTTAGTGGTTTTAGTGTAGTTGCAAATTTCTAGGATTTGAAATATTTTTTTTTTTCAATGAAAATTAGAAACATTTTATACAATTTTGTTAAAAATTTATCACTCCTTATTTATGTTATTATTATTAATAAAACTAGTAATATGTGTACCTTAGTAATTTCGCTTATTTTTATTTTTATACTTTAGTAAAAGATAATATGTACATATACGGTATATTAAATTAGTACATATTATAAATTTAAAAACAAAGATATTCATTGATGATACTGCATGAAAAGTAAATTACATGTTATGCTAAGAATTAATCGATATATTTAAATATATTTATAACAATATTAAATATAAATATGTATGTGTACTTTATTGTATGTATACTAAAATGAACACGTAGATAAATGTATTTATCTTATTTGTATTGTTTCATTATTTTGTACATATGTAAATAGTTGATACAGCTATAATCATGTTTATGTAATCGCTATATGCAGTATTATTTATCTTTTTCTTTTCTTTAATTTCAGGTAAGTTGAAAGCACTTTGTGCTGAGTGTAATGCAGGCAGTGCTCCCCCTTTCATTGTATGTATTTGAAAAGAACAGAAGTAACCAAGTAAGTGGATTTTTAGTAAAATTAACGGGATTCTGAACTTTCGTGGTAGAAGAAGGACAGAATGTGAACTTTAAAATTTAGGGTTTTGGGAATTCAAGAAATTAGGAGTTTAAGCACTTTGGAATTTAAAGGTATGACAATTTTGGAGATTTGTAATTTGGGAAACAGGAAATTAAGAAACTTGGAAATTTAGAGGTTTTAGAATTTCAAGATTTGGAATTTTGGGGACTGGCGGATTTAGGTTAAGGGATTTGGGAATTTAAATATTTGGAAATACGGAGACTGATAGATTTTGGGATTTGAGGGTTTTTAATATTTTGGGATTTAAAAGTTGATGGTTTCAGTAATTTAGGAAATTAGAAATTTAAGAATTTGGGAATTTACGAATTGGGGCATCTACAAATTTAGTAAAATTAACCGTAATCTAAACTTTCGTCATGGAAGAACGATGGAATCTGTACTTTCGCTATATTGCAACATTCGGGGGTATGGGTAACGCATAATAGAACACGTGAAGGTGCAACGCGTTGCAATATAGAGCATAGTGAAATAATACGTGATGATACAATGCATGGCGATGTAACGCATGGGAATTGAATTTGTGTCGATGGAACGCCTGGCGATGTAATGCGAGGTGATATAATGTAGACAAATTGAACGTATAGCCATACAATGTGTGGCAAATACAATGGTGACGACATAACGAACAGTAATACGTCTCATGGCGATATAACATGTGGTGACGCGATAATATAACGTATAATAATATATTATCTAGTAATACAAATAACAACGGAATACGTAGCACAGCGCGTGGCAATATACTATATAAGGCAACATAGTTTATGCTACTGCAACAGTCTTTGTGAACGACTATGCACTATATGACATGGTCACGTTACTAGTGTACAGTGAAATGCACTAAATCGACAATATAAGAAATTGCGATATATCGAGAAATTTAATCATACGCGATTAAACGTAAATACTGGGGAAATGAAACATTTAGCAAGAGATTGCAGGAAAACGGATAGTGGAAAATAATGGTTGCGAAAGTTTAGGAAAAAGGAAAGAAAGATAAAAATAAATAAACGAAGAGAATGGTAGCAGTGATGTAACAAATAGCAGGTAATAAAATGATAAGTAGAGCAATAATAACCGAAATAGCTTACGAGAATAAGGCAGAAAAATATAAAGCGAGGGTGAAATGTATGAGTGGATGAAGCTTGAATTTTTTTTAAGTAGAACCGGTGTATGAATCAAGTTGATGTTTCGTGAGCGTAAAACTGAAACAGACAATATAGGTACGTAACTTGAACTAAAGCTGCACTTTAGAATATAAAAGATCAAACGTATTTAACACGTCTACAATTCACATAATGCAACATTAGTTTATAGAAACTGAGTCATAAAATAAAATAGCTTGTTTCATCGAATTTCGTTACCCGATATCCATATATTCTAAGAGGACACAGTAAACGACATACAGGATGTCCCAAAAATGTTGAAGTAGCCGGAAATGGGAGGTAGGTGGGGTCATTCTGAACAACTTTTTCATTTACAAAAATGTCGTATGGGGCTTCATTTTTAAATTATTAACGAAAAACACCGACCACTCAGAATGCGAGAATTGCGCGCGCTCAGAGACGGGAGTGTAAGCACGAGTTGACCGTGGTCGTGAACAAACGAATGGGCGTCGCGATGGTAATTTAACGGATCTGTGATTGATCAGTGTTTCTCTTTAATAATTTTAAAACGAAACCCCATACGACATTTTTGCAAATGAAAAAGTTGTTCAGAATGACCCCACCTACTTCCCATTTCCGGCTCCTTCAACACTTTTGGGACATCCTGTATAATATAATGGAAATGTTCGTCCTTCAGTTTCGACATAGGTTGGTTCTATCCTTAAACATGTTATGTACCATAACGGTGCCGTTATTTCGGGCGAATAACTCTATAACTTCATAGAGCCGCGCCATTTTATGTTTCAGAACTGTGGCGGCCATTTTAACAGCTACTTTGTAACTCGGTATGATACGGCCAACTAAAACCGTCGCTAACTTTTAATATCTCTACGTGAATGGTCCTTTCATCGACGCTTAATCCGATTTCGCGTTTTTACATGGCACTCGAGAGTGTCTCGTCTATACGCCGCCATCGGTGAACAGTTAATTGCGTTAATTGAACGAGATTCCATCGGACCGGTGTACGTAATGTTCGAGCCATTCGCGTTTTAACTAAACCCTCCTCGGAAACGCAGCTTTCACGCTGCAAAACCGATTAAAAGTGTAGCTTTTGTCCAAGGACGGCGTGAAAAATGGAACAAATGGCAATGGCCACATCGAATCGATCCGATCGACCATGTCTGTTCGACGAAATCTGATCTTCGATTTTGCTCCTTTCTTGCTGCGAAGTTTCGAGTCGTTCGCGATACCGTATACGATAGCCTTCTCCTGGGAAAATGGCTATATACGAGATGGCGCTGTGCAGGATGTGGTTGTTGATGAAATATTATATAATGAGTTAATTTATACAGTCGTGGACAAAATTAAGTGGATAGGAATTATAAATAACAGATGGTTAATTTAATTTAACTAATAATGCCTATAAATCAAAACTTTATTGCACAATTATATACATTAAATAAATAAATTGTATATTAAATAAATGTTTTTCAAGTCTACAAAAACATTTCACGTTCTAAATTTAAAATGTATTTAAAACATTGTAATAAAGCAAAAAATATTTTTAAATTTCTGCAATGTTCACTTAATTTTGTCCATGACTGTACACGTGGTATTAAGAACTGATTGAAGATTCCTTTTGAAATTTGTTATTTGGGGGTTTGGAAATTCGAAAATGTAGAACACTGAGAATTTAAGGATTGAAAAATTATGGGAGACTAGGAATTTGAAAATTAAATATTTTGGGAAGTTGGTAATTTAGAATTTTTGGCGATTAGTGATTTGATAATTAGAAAATTTGCAAATTTCGGATTTAGCAACTTTGAAATTTAGGACTTGGAAATTTACAATTTTGAACGATTAGCAGTTTGAAAATTTAGAACTATTCACGTTTAAAAATTATGGAACTAGGAAATTTGAGAATTTAGATGTTTAAAAATTTGGAAAATTGAAAATTAGAGAACGTCAAATTTTAGCTTTTTGAAATTTGGCAGCCACCGATTTAGAAATTTTGAAATTTGAGAATCTCAAAACTTTGAAATTGTACCAACTTATCAACTTAAAAAATTAAAGACCGAAAAACCTGCTAATTAAAAAATTTGAAAATCTGAATCCGTCGAAATTTGTTGCTTTAAAAAATTTATTACAGCATGTAACAAATTATTACCAGACAAGAAAGAATAAACACTTCTTGAAAAATGGTAAATAGAGAAATGCTGAAAAGGTGTGAATATTTTCATCGCTGTGTCCATCCACTGCATTTTGAGATAGTCCGATAGATACTCGTCAATCGTTAATTATTCTACCTTTCAAGTTTGTTTTAAATTTTCTTTGTTTTCCTGTTAAACAAGAAACGTGCATACATAATTATTCGGTGCAAATATTGGAACAAACTTTCAGCGGGCCGCGTGATTTTATCGAATCCCGCTGGCATGGCGGGCTGCACTGTATTACCGTATCGTTTCCGTTTATATGTATATGTATGAATTAATAAATTCTCGAGAGCGGTTTTTTATGGGACACGTGTCACGAATGTCAATAAATATTCAGATGACGAACAGGACAAATCGTATATCGTATAAACGAAATCACCGTTCTGTAAAACTTGAAAAACAAATTTTCATTTCAATATCAGCGCGTAGAAATTCGCGTAACAGTCAATTTCATGGCATCCAAATTAAATTCCCGTATAATCCTGCGATTTCTAAATTAACAATTATCTAGATTTGCAAATGAAATTCGTGAAACGGCTTTGTAAGTTTGAAACTTTTTGTATCGAACAAGAAGGAGGTTAGTACATTTTGAAGTTTTTTTGTTTCCGAACTATGATAAGTATGAAATTTAGAAATTTTGGAATTCGGATATTTGAAAATTAGAGAATTGGAAAATGCAGAAAATTTGGAAATTTGAGACTTTGAAAATTAAAGGTTTAATGATTGAAGAATTTGAGAATTTATAAATTTGGGAATTAGGATATTTGGAAATTTTGGAACTTGGGAATTTACAAATTTTGGGATTTGGGGATTTGGAAATTAGGAAATTTGATATTTTGAAAATTATGGAATTGGAAAATTTGAGACTTTGTAAATTAAAAAATTTAGGGATTAAAGAATTTCAGAATTTAGAAATTTTGGAACTTGGGAATTTGGAAATTAGGGAATTGGGGGGTTTGGGAATTTGATATTTTGAAAATTATGGAATTGGGAAATTTGAGACTTCGTAAATTAAAAAAACTTAGGGATTAAAGAATTTCACAATTTAGAAATTTTGGAACTTGGGAATTTAGAAATTTGGGGATTTGGAAATTAGGGAATTTGGGGGTTTGGGAATGTGATATTTTGAAAATTATGGAATTGGGAAGTTTGAGACTTTGTAAATTAAAAAACTTAGGGATTAAAAAATTTCAGAATTTAGAAATTTGGAAATTTTGGAACTTGGGAATTCACAGATTTGGGGATTTGGAAATTATGGAATTTTGGAATTTGATAACTTGAAAATTAGGGAATTCAGAAATTTAGAAAATTTGGAAATTTGGAATTTCAAGATTTTGGAAATTAAAAAGTTGAGGAATTAAAGAATTCGGTGAATTTTGGGAATTTGAGAATTTCAGAAGTGGAGAATTCAAGATTTGTAGAATTGGGAAATATGGGAATGTGGAAAAATGGTAATTCGGGAATCGGGGAATATGGGAATGTGGAAAAACGGGAATTTGAGAATTTCGGAATTGAAGAAATTGGATGATTTCCCAATTTTTTATGAAAAAATTAGGGAATTCGATAATATGGAAAAATGTAAGTTAAAAAATTTGATGTTTTTGCGATTCCAATTTTTTACGGTTATCAAATCGTGAAACTTGTCACTGTCCGAAGTATCTTCGCCTTTCTCTCTTCGTTTCTCTCGGAATTCTGTAATGTTTTAAGGGTTCGGCGATCTTTCAGCAAGTTTCGCTACCGTTAATTCCACATGTTTGTTTTCTTCGACGAAAACTCGAGCCGGGCGCACGCGTCGCTGGCCGTCGTTAAATTAATTATTCGCCCGGTGGAATTTAATAGTCAAAGTTTTCGAACGGGCGTTGTTCCGCGGCGAAAATCGATTTTCGTAATCCTCGCATGCTTTCCGTCGCTCGTTTAATCCAATCCCGTCGAAGCCGACGAGCTCGAAGAGAAAGAATATTCGTCCGCGCCGCTTTTAAGCTTTAATGCGAATTAAAAAAGTGCAGGAAGAATGAAAAAAAGATAAACGGGACGAACGAGTCTTCCGTTACGATTACTTAAGCTCTCGATTAAAAACTCGGTTTAGACGACGAGACGCTTAAGCGACGCTGTCTGCCATCGTTCGAACGTTTTCACGCTTTCGATATCAATAAAAAAAAAGTAGAAGAACGAGGGCGGCAGACTCTGCTACGCCATTACTCTAAGCCGTAGACTGATAGCTGCGATTTTACTTTGTTTCGACGAAGGATATCTTCAGCTAGCGAACATAGAGACGTTCTTTGATTCGGTTTTGAGAGCGTTTCTTTATGATTTAAGCTTTTCATTTCTGTGCGAAATTTATTTATTGTAAATTATGATATGCATTTGTAGATTTCGCACACATCCGTACATGGACTCCAATAAATGCCAACGCAGTTAAGAATGCCGATCGGAGAGAAAGAAAACTGTTATCGAAGCACTTTATACATTCAGTAGATAAAGAAAAAGAGTAACGATACAAAAGATGCATAAAATGGTTATTGATAATATAAATTGTAAAAGAATAAATATTCCAACGTATTTATTAGAGCAGTTTCGAAGTAAATTCGAGAACGATGTCCGACGAAAGTTGATGGAAGAAGGAAGTCGAAAACAACTGTCGAAGATCGGTGCACTTATTTTCAAGAAAAAAGAAAATACGTAGATCGGTCGTGGCAATTTATCCGTTTGGACGACGTGTTTCTTTTCACCGTTCTTCCATCGAGCCTTTTTCCTTTCGAGCAAACTTGTTTATTTCTGAACGAGAAACATGTGCACGGCGTTCGAGTTCGCCGGAACTTCGAAACACGCGCTATTCCACTTCCGTTTCTAGAAAGTTGCGATATTTTTCTACCGTGAAGAAACATATGGCGGTTCCGAGGGAAGAAGACGGAAAGATTTATATTTTTACGAACTTGCGAGGTATAGCTTAAAGACTGCAGACGAGTAAAAGGGATAAAGAACGACGAGTTATCGAAAATTCGAGATGTGGGTGTCTGATGGGAATTGTAAACTTGACGAATTTCTTTGGAAAGTAGTGTATATATTTCGACATTTATAGATTTTTAGGTTTCTAAGTTTCTACGCTTTTTGAATTCCTAAATTTCTCAATTTTGAAATTTCTAAATTCCTATATTTCTAGATTTCTAGATTCTTAGATTTGCAAATTTCTAATTGCCTAAATTCCTGAATTTCTGAACTGCTAGATTTCTAGGTTCCAATATTTCTAGAGCACTCAATATATAAATTTCTAGATTTCCAGATTTCTGAATTTCCAAATTTCTAGATTTCTGAATTTGTGAATTTCTAGATTTCGAGGTTCCTATATTTCTAGAGCACCGAATTTCTAAATTCCTAGATTTCTAGATTCCTGAGTTTCCAAATTTCTGAATTTGTGAATTTCTAGATTTCTAGATTCTTAGATTTACAAATTTACAAATTTACAAATTTCTGAATTGCTGAATTGCTGGATTTCAAGATTTTTATATTTCTAGAGCACCGGTTTCTAATTTCCTAGATTTCTAGATTCCTGAGTTTCCAAATTTCTAGATTTCTAGATTCTCAGGTTTACAAATTTCAAATTTCCTAAATTCCTGAATTTCTGAACAGCTAGATTTCTAGGTTCGTATATTTCTAGAGCATCGAATTTGTAAATTCCTAGATTTCTACATTTCTGAGTTTCCAAATTTGTAGATTTCTAAATTTCTGAATTTCTGAATAGCTAAACTCGTAGATTTTACATGTGCCTAGATATTGCAATTCATAAATTTCCACATTTCAAAATTCCAAAATTTTCCAGTAGCCAAAGTACTCAAATTTATCGACGTGTTAAAATAATAAAATCGCGAGGGTGATTGAAACTCGTGTTCGTCGATGCGTGGATAATAATCGGATAGAAAGCCATGACCGTGAAATTTTATTGTTATCGTTTAAACGCCTCCGCTCCCTGCTTCTTTTATCGCCGTTGAAAACTTGGCAGTAGCCGTCATCCGGACTCTTTCACGTCATTGACATCTTCATCGTCTTCGGGGTAATTTTCGACGGCCTCTGATTACGGAAAGCGCCGCTTCTAACTAATCGCGCAAGTTCCAAGACAGACTTCATGTGCCTCGTTATCAGCTTCGAAACTTTAATCGACCGGATAAAAGCGATGCCAACGTTGAACATAACAGTATGCAAGTCGTTGTGATTAATAGACAGTAAAAAATATGTTATACACTCTAAGTCAATCAATTTCAAAATGATCATTGTCTAAATTAATGAACAAACTCTTTTCTTACGCGTTATTATTTTATGAAACATACTTCGCAGTTTATATTATACTATTGTATAATGTGCATACTTACAATCATTATTAGTATTAGACATTATACAAGATCAGATATTATACAATATATATTTTGTATAAAAAATGTATAATATATTAAATGATATATATATTGTATAATTATAATGCTGTATAATTATTTTATAATTTTCCACAAGTTTATTACTGTACTTAATGTTGCGATATACAGTCATGGACAAAATTAAGTGGACAAATAAAAATATTTGTTGCATTATTACAATGTTTTAAATAAATTTTAAATTTAGAACGTGAAATGTTTTTGTAGACTTGAAAAAACATTCATTTAATATACAATTTAATTATTTAATGTATATAATTGTGCAATAAAGTTTTGATTTATAGGCATTATTAGTTGAATAAAATTAACCATCTGTTATTTATGATTCCTGTCGACTTAATTTTGTCCACGACTGCACATATGTACACTAGTGGAATTAATTCTGGACTCTCTGAATAAAAATATTCTCTGTTTCATGTTTGGGCAGAATATGTATATACTGCTACGCTAAATTTATACCATAATATTTTTATTGCAAACTATAATGTTTATAGTCACGCCCCAAAATTAGAAAACATTGATTAGAATATAAAATATAAACAATTATATATTAAATAATTGGATTAAGCGCGTTTAAGGAAAGATTTGAAAGTGTCCAGAATTAATTCCACTAGTGTATGTACACCCGTCGTATATTTAACATAAACACGATCGGTTTGCCCTAAGTTACCGAGAAATCGTCAGCTTTGTTTCGGAAATAAAAAATTAATTCCCCGATTTTTCAAGATCTAATCGGTTTCCGGGTATATAACGACCCGTCACTAGGTTGGTTCATCAATTCACGCATCGATCACTTTATCTACTTGTCCATCCGTTCCATTTATCCGGCCGATTGTATGTCCATCATTCTCGATCAAGCTATCGTTCGATTCATCAAACATTGAATCGAGCTTACCCCGATCGTTTATTATTTTTAGTTAAGGACCACTACATTTTTTTCTCTATTCTTTATGGAAATTAAAATGGGAGGGATATTTTTTTTTTTTAAACTATGTAACAAACAAATTTTTTCAACCAATGAATATAAATTGCTGGTTACGTTTTTAATTGAAAAGATTAATTTCGCGCTTCATCTATCGTTTGTTTTCTGAATAGATTCGTTGGTTAATTTTTATGTATTCAGTGTATCGGGAAATAATTCGTTTTTGTTGATTTCAGTATTTATTTAATTTTTATAGTACCTCAAGTATAGTTATTGTGAATTTGTAACACTTTATGACGATATTTTGAAATTTGTTTTTAATTCATTATGTGTTAGAAATATTAATTTTTGTTTAAATTCTATTATATATTTATTTGTGACAACATTTTTATTACGTATTTAATTGTTGACGTGTTTTATATAGAATTTCGGTGATTGTATATTATTTGACGTCGTTTTCCAAACAAGTGAGAGGTTAGGTTAAGTTAGGTTATGTTATAAATTATATCTATATTTGAAATAGAAATTCAATCTTTGAATGAAAGAAATTTATCGATTCATTTTTGTATTTATTTTTGAATGTTTATAAAAAAAATAACAACATATAAAGTTGAACAAAAATAATGACATAATATTTGCACAAAATATTGAAATTTAATGATTATAAAAAATAAAAGCAATAATTGGCAATTAATGTTTCACTCGTAATAAAATTTCTATAATTCTAGACGTAATTTATAATTCTTTATTAATTTCTATTAATTATAGTATATTAAATTATAATGAATGATTTTATAATAGAAAATTGATGTTCTGTTTATAATTAAATTTTCTTTAATTTTCAGTCAATTTCCTTTAATTAAGAAATAAATAATAATTGTTACTTAAATGATTATTTAAACAAAAGCTCAAATTTAATTCTTAATCGGAACTCGTTAAATTAAAGATTGAAAGTTCGTTTTACTCGCGGGTTCTTTTTATTCGCAACTGCCGTGCAATCAATAAGTAATTAAAACTTCTCGTAATTAAATCACAATTTAAGTTTCAATTTAGTCGCGTCTAATCAAAGATTTCTGTACATTTTTTAATTGAGTCCCGTACAAATAAAAATCATTTTCAATTCTTACACGTAGATTCTTTAATCTGATATTTAGAATTTAACTTCTAATTAAAGGTTGTGTTAATAGCATTTCAAATAACAATAATATTTATTTGTATCCCCACATGCAATATATTTAACGTATAAACGTACTTTCTTAAAAAGATTTAAAGGCTTTTAAACACTTTTTATTCGATGAAATTTTTTAACTTTTAATTTCTAATTCGTCGAGGTTCTATTAAAAATAAAACTTAAATTTTTAATTAGAAAATTATTCAATTAACAGTTACAATTTAGTTAAATCATTCGCAATTAAACAATATCCGATTACCTTTTCGAACTTAATAATTCAATAATTCTCTATTTAAAAATATACAATCACCATTTCTAATTTAAGAATTCAATAATTTGTAATTATGGAATATTTACTTACTATTTTTACTTCAATAATGCAATGATTTAAATTAAAAAATATTTAATTACCACTTCTACTGTAATTATTTAACTATTAATGAAGCAGTGAAAATTCCTTCTTTCTTTTCAGTTTCTTTTAATTATTGATATGTATCAAATTTGATGTGCCCCCACAATTGCTCCCAAATTATTCAACAGAACTGTTAATATTTTCTCCAATTAATTAGCATATTTAGAACATAATACCGTATCCCCGTTCAATTTGTATCTTCTACGTAATAAAAGTTATCTTTTAAATTTAAATTAACCAGTTGTAAACTGATGACGTACCGTTTCAGAATTAACCGCGTTCTCTTGCATTAAATTCATCCGTTTATACCCAGGAAAGTATTCTACGAAGGAGACAACTTTATATTTCTCTGATAATGTTTTTATGCCGAGGAAGTCACTGGAAATGACCGTCTAAAAGAGCGTTTCCTTTCAAATGAAAGTGCTTGAAACAAAGCGTATCGCTTTCAGAAAGGGGCTAACCGGAACAAAAGAATTTAATTTTTCCTGTAACATTAAATTAAATGTTATAAGAACGTCTGCATTTGTCTCGCGCAACAAATCCAAACTGAAATACGAAAGAAAGCAATACGTCGACGGAAAAATAACGAATCACGTTGGCATTGTCGACGTTTTAAAAACAAGAAGCAAAATTGTCAATAAAATAACAGAGTATACAGTTTCATAGAACAAAGTATCCCTTATATTGTACAAATATATTGTACAACATTTCACATTTATTTTTTCATTCACGATAAATTAAAATTAGGAATGCAAAAGGAGCAGTGAAAAATTACCCAGCGCGATGATGTAGGTATTTCAAAAACAAAATTATGAATAAAAGCAAAGTAAAGGTTATATGAAATGAAGTATCATCTACCTATACATAGAGTATAATATATTCCCTCTACACGAACCTCACAAATTAAACCAAAACTAAAAATGAAAAAAGTACAGTGCATCGACGGAAAGAGAATAAAGCATGATGGCGTCGGTATTTAAGAAGCTGAATTGTCGATAAAAATAAAGTAACACTTTTATGAACCGAAGTAATTCTTTTTATCGTGTAATGTTTCCCGTACACGAATCTCTTATAAGAAACGAAGGCTGAAAGTGAAAAAGGAGCAGTATATCTACATGGGGATAATAAAAAATAATGGTGTCGTTATTTAAGAAGCAAAATTATTGCTAAGAACAAAGTAACAATTTTATGAACCCGTTAAGTACTCGTGATTACCCAAAAAGGGAGTTTCGAGCTTTGTAGGCGTTTTGCACGCTAGCGCCAAAAAAAATACAATAACTACCTCGAAGGACCACCCGAAGTAATCGGGACTATACAAATTACACTATGCGGCCGACAAGAAGTCCGGTGAGGAGGGTATCCTGAAACGTAAGACGTACGCGATCGCACCTCCTACCCCCACCTAGAACCGTCGAAACTTGACACCGATTGACGATCGCAGACTATTGATTGTTTACGGTCTTCGGGTCAACTAGTGTGCGAGATTGCGCGAACCAATAAATTCCGCCGCCGAAAATGCGTGAGATTCGCTGCGACCATCTTTTTTTCGGCCAATTACTGCCGTCGCGTCTGAACGCCTGGCCAAACCGGACTTCTTGTCGGCCGCATAGTGTATCTATGTTCGATACTATATGAGTCACGATGTTCTTTATTTCAACTATGTGTGACAACCAACTACTATACAATCCAACTATGTATCTACAGTCGTAGATAAAATTAAGTGGACAGATGTCATAATTTAATTCAACTAATAACGCCTATAAATCAAAACTTTATTGCACAATTATATACGTTAAATAAATGTTATTTCAAGTCTACAAAGATATTTCACGTTCTAAATTTACATTTTATTATAACATTGTAATAAAACAAAAATTTTTTTACATTTCTGCAATGTCCACTTAATATTGTCCATGAGTGTATGTTCCAACTATTTCCAATTATGTTATTCTACAGGGTGTCCCATAATTATGGTATGAGCCGGAAAGGGGTGGTAGGTGGGGCTATTCTGAACAACTTTTTCCTTTGCAAAAATGTCGGATGAGGCTTCATTTTTAAATTATTAAGGAAAAACACTGACCAATCTGAGCGCGACGATTGCGCGCGCTCAGAGGAGCGAGTGTAGGCACGAGTAACAGTTGACCGTGGTCGTGAACAAACATATTCAACTAACTCTTAACAAGTTTATAAAGAAAACACTCGAAAGCTAAATAAATAAAGAAATAAATACTTTCAAACACTGTTTTTGCTGCATATTTTTTTACATCCCTCTGCTTTCGAACATTCAACATTCGCACACACTTTTAGGAACCAATTGTGTGCGAAAGTCAAGGGCCTACTGTATTTCCTTATTTTTATTGTTCATTTGCAATTTAGACATAAGTAGTCATTAAACATCTGTAAATCTAGTGTTAAACATTTTTAAATGTATACAATGAAATAATAATTTATATCGTTTTATTCGGGAAAGTTGATGGATATTTCTCGTGTGAAAAGGCACTAAATAGATGCTACGGCAAAAGCATAAAACGTCTCCAAAGTTGAAAAATTGCAATTTTTTTAAACATTAATTGTCTCAAAAACTGTACGTCCCAGAGAAAAACGGATTTCGGATTCGTATTCGACTCGCAATAGTCTATGAGAAGTCCATAGAAGCGGTTATGAAATTGGCTGTTGTACAGTGTAATCGAAGCCTTTCCAGGCTAATACCATAATTGCGGGACACCCTGTATATGATTCTATAGTATGCGAGACGAGTTACTATTCCAACTATGCTTGTACTATTCAACCTTTCAACTACTCTTGTCTGTCTATAATTCAACTATTCAACTAGTCGAGATTCTGCAATATCTCTTCGATATCACCTCGGTTGGGTAGACCTGACGGGGGTGACTTGTTATAATTGGTTATGGACAAATGTACAAGTTTGTGGAAGGGACGCAAGGTTTACGCCCTACACGGGCCCCTACACTCGCAAATATTCAAAGTATGCTCCTGGACCGTAGCAGGTAATAAAGATCAAGGAGCGCCCTGACTTTAACCCCTTGCCGTACTTTGACGAGCCTGACTCGTGACGCACTCACAGCCCAAATGTGACAAACTTTGCTCAAATTTTTAATAATCCTCAACTTGAAGTTTAGGTCCGATTATAATTCATGTACTCAAGGATCGCTGAATATAAAATACTCATAGCAATTAAATTTACTTTGTTCGTTTTAATATTATAGCTATGAATAATTAGTTCTATCTGACGCACTTGACAAGTAAATGGCACGGGAAGGGGTTCACTAAACATGCTAGAAATAACGGGCTCGAAAGGTAAAAATATCAATCTGTCGACCAAATGCGAACAATGACTCGAAAACTGCAGGGAAACGCGCGGATCTTTATGGCTTCCTGAGTTTATGGCTGCCACGGAACGGTCCTCGAACCCTTCGATGGGACGACGGTCTTATTGCTAATTGCTATATAGAAATTCTAAATCTATTGTCAATGTAAGGACACTGGTGGCCTTGACAATTGTGTTGTGGAAACTTTGGGTGGTCGCCTAATTTGCTCGATGCTTATTGTAATATTACGACCGAACAGAAAGTAACAATTTTATGAAGCGACGCATTCCTTTTATACATTTCCTGTACACGAATCTCGCATAATAAATGAGAACTAGGAATGAAAAAACGGCAGTGCATCGACGGAAAGATAATCAAACGCGATGGCGTCGGTGTTCGTCTTCCGGCCATTTAAAACGGTCGAAAACGGGAGGATGTCGATTCAATTTTCATCGCGGTCATCGCGTACGTATTTCAGCCCGAAACAGCCAGATTCCGTAAACCGAATTCACCGTTTACCACGATCAAATCGCTTTGCTTCAACCAGCTTCCACGTAACGCCGTTCGGTCAGTTTTGTCGGGAAAGCCGGCCATGGAATTCCGTTACCGAAAGGACGAATTTATGGTTGCTGCGTGCCTCCGGACTCCGGGTTCCAGCTTCTCCTCGAATTTCCGGAACAAAGAGAGCCGCGGAACGTGTTAGGAACTGTACGCAAGAATTAAACTCCTTTTGATGATGAAACGATGGAACTTGGTACAACTACTCCCAAAACATCGAATCCCTGTTAGCGTACTGTGATTTTGTTGGTACTTGGATGTTTTTGTTTAACCCTCGCGGGTCAACAAGAACTGAATTCTTTTTCTACGATTTTTACAGATCAGCTGTATAGGGTTTACTGAATTTGTACAATTTTTGATTGTTTTGAATTTTTAAATTTGAAAATTTTACCAGCGAATTCCTTGCATTCTTCACCTTTACAATGTTTTAAATTTCTAGGTTTCTAAATCTTGTGTGCCAACTGCAGTTGAACTGAATCGTCAAATTTCTAACTTAATAAATTCCCTAATAACGAAGAATAAAGTTTGTGGAGGATGAAAAGAAAGAATGAAAACAATTTTTAAATTCTTAAATTTCTGAACTTCCAGTTGTTTGTACCAACAATTTTTCATATTGTTTATAAGCTATGTTTTTTGTATTATCCTTTTATATATATTCAAGTATATTCATATATCCTTTTGTTTCACTTTTTATTAAACTCGAACAGTTTCAATAAATTTTGTTGAAATTATCACATTTATTTTTCAACTTGAAAACAGCTGTTGCTGAATTGTTTAAAAAAACCACATTCAATCGTTATGAATTCAATCCTTTCTTATTATTATTTTCATTTTAACGTACAACAAACTTTTTTCTATTGTTAATCATAGTGTAAATTGTATTTATTTGTATATTTATGAATATGTTATTTATTTGTATATTTATGAATTTGTTATCTATTTGTATATTCATAAATATGTTACTTATTTGTATATTTATGAATATAATATATATTTGCATAATTATTAATGTAGTACTTATTTACACATTGTTACTGATTATTCTTATTTATTAAGTACTTCATAATCAATTTATAGATAACTTTACAATCCACCATTATTTTCCCCAAAAATATGGTTATTTACAAACTTTTGTTTTCGTGTATTTCCAACGACGATCAAACAATTTTTTTATGACAATACAAACATAATTCTTCATAGGAATCTTTTCTGCCTTAGACATAGATGGCGTCAGAATCGACTTACCGATGATTAAAGTTACCCTCAACTTTTCTTTTCAATGGTCGCCGCGAGTTTTGCGGCGAAACATTACACGTTAATGAGAAACATTGCAACGTGGTACGAAGGTGCTTTTGAAAAAGTATAATAGACTGTTAATTAAGAAGAGACGAGATAAAATGACGAAGAAGAGAAAGACTGCGGTAACAATAGCGACCTCGTAAAGTTAAAAGTTCCCTTAGCTTCACGATTATCCCCCAAGTTAAAGTGTCATCGCCGTGCTTTCCAAGAGACATCGGGTCTGCCCGTAACGAGTTATTGGATTTTTGGACAAACTTTCCTGAATTTCTGCCACTTTCGGAACTATTTACGACTTTTTCGAAACTTCCCCTGAAACTCTCCAAACATCGGGATTCTCTTAAACCAATAACTCGTACAGAAATACGCCGCTTTGCTGTTTGCGTAATGGAAAAGATAATGTATCGATGCCCGGTATTTCGAGACAAATATTTGCGAAGACAATTGTTAATAAATTCCTTATTATCAATCGATTGCTTGAATCTTTAATTGTTCGTTATTACGATGAATCGAAAGAGTTGTTGTATAAAATAATTTACTATTTTCGAATAGCCGTCTGATTGCATAAAAAGGAAGACACAATTGTGTGATAAATGTGAACGAACGTTGGAAAGCACCGTCAACGATACAAGTTGAGACGTGAATTGTCTACAGAAGATTAAGCAATTAGTCACTTGAGTCATACGGCATTGTGGTCCGGGTTTAATCGACCGAAACGCGATACTATGTAATATCTACCGACAACACCATATGCACCATAGGTATAAAAGTGGAACTTTATATCATAAACCCCCACTGCCCCCGATAATTAATGTCATTCAGCTTTTAAACGAGGACATTTCGAGATCGTGCAAACAGGCTGTGCCTGAAGCAACGGCTAAAAGGATTACACGTCGTGCAAACGACGTAGACTGTTTGCCTTATAGATGGATCGACCTATCCCCATGGCAAACACGTCGCCTCGGCCGTCGAGCCGATAAAAAAAGAAAAACGAGAAAAAAAAAACGTGCTGTTCTGAATATTTTCTCCATCAACCAGCTTCTGTGAACGTTTAGAACGAAGATTTAAACCCTTCGACCTCGATCCATTTCGTTCTCATGCAAATTTCTGTATATTACGCCATTTTCTGATGGCTATTAACAGTGTGACGTTCAGTGACGTGTTACGGATGCAATGAAATTTTAAGGAAGCTCTACGTAAAGAAAGATTTTCAGTTTGGGCAAATATTGACATTCTAAAATTGTAAATTGTTGAATTTATTGATTTGGAAATTAAGGAAACTTTGAGTTGAGCTAACCTTAATATTGAAATCTTCATGTGAAATGGCGTTATTGGTGAAACCTTAAGTTGACCTAACCTTGGTATTAAAACCTTATGTTAGATTAGCTCTGTATACCTAACCTTAAGTTACATTAACCCTGTGTACAAAATTTTAAGTTGACCTAACTTTAGTATTAAAACCTTAAGTTAGATTAGCCCCGCGTATAAAACCTTAAATTGACCTAACTTTGGTATTAAAACCTTAAGTTAGACTAATCCTGTTTTCTGAACCATAATTTGACCTAACCTGATTGTCACAAACTTAATTAAGAGTAAGGTTAGGCCAATTTAAGGTTTTGCAAGTAGGATCAGGTCAATTTAAGCTTTTGATGGTAAGGTTAGATCAATTAGAGGTCTCGTATGTACGGTTTATTCAATTTAAGCTTTTAAAACTATGGTTAGGTCAACCTAAGCTTCTATAAATGCCAACTTAAGCTTTCATAAATAGAGTTTCCAGGCTAGCCTAACCTAATCTAATCTATGCGCGTTACAGTGCGAGGAAGTAAATTAGGTCCACTGTTGCGGCACATTCATACAATCACAATGCCATTGGGTTTATTTTTAACTTTAGAAAATTCATTTATAATCAACTACTCTTTGCAGCTCTTTACAACGTGCAATTTATATTCTTAAACTGTTTTAAATTTAGCATGACTTTCGAGAGCCAGCGCGGTTCATTATTTTATGAGTGTCGAACCTTTATGTGACAAACGACTTCGTACTTTTTACCCGAGGTCATATTGACCCTGTGACGCGTATTTGGTAAGAGTGGTTCTTATCCACTTCCCTTAAATTTTCCACAACCAATGAAATAGTCTAATTTTAACTTAGTCGTTTGTTCACCCCCAGCAGCACTCCAATCCACACTACATACTTTATTCTGGAAAGAACATTATTTTTTCTCTTCACTAGATTTCCAATAACTCTCAAAGAGTACACAACTAAATTTATAATTATCTTTAAACTCCATTGTCAGTTTGTGAAGTGTTACTATTTTTCTGAAATGCTAAATCAAATTGTAATTTTAATAAAGCACATATTTTACCCTCATCAGTTGTTTCATTATTTTTGTCTTTCGATTAGATTCACTAATTCCGCAACGAAATTAGTTCGCGATTCATTAAGTTGAATCCCGACGATCATACATGCACGAAACCTTTTTAGTTAACTTTCGTCGAATCTATAATTTTTTAATTCCAACTCAATTATCCCGCAAATGTATTTTAAGCAATTGGTGAATGTTACAACAGTAGGATCTTTTGTCCACAATTTAACCATCGAAACAGCGCATTGCGCCATTGTCCTCTGGACTTGGTCGAGTTTCAAAGCCACGCAGCTGCACAACTGCATATCCGTAGATCGCCCGCGGCCGTTTGCCTGAGCTTTTTAGCTTTTTCAGCCCGGTCCCGGTACACGAAAAAGGCGAAGCGACCTTTCGAAATTCACAAGAACCGTGCATAAAGCAGCTCCGCTTCGACGAGAGCCGCAACCTTTCAGCTATCTTCACAACATCGACGTCATTTCCGTTGATTTCTTCTAATTAGGTCTCGATCGATGATCTACATACACTCATGACCCACTAACACGCGGTAAAATCAAACGGCGGAACTTTGAAAACGTTGTGCGATTTTACGATTATGTATTCATAATTTGAAACATTTTCACGTTGTAAGAATAACTGTCATTAAGAATGAAAGTTTGTGAAACTGTTCTGAAGCGGAAACACGATGCGAGAAACTCTCGAGATAAATATCAGAAGAAATTCTCAAGCAAATATGTGCTATAATATTTTAGAATAGGGAATAGTGACTTTGGTCAAGTGTCTTATTAGAGTTCAGCAGTTTGATTAAAGGCCGATGGAATTGTTGTTTCAGAAAATAAATTGTTTTTGCGGTGTTGTCATTGATCACCAATGCAAACGAGGTGCGATTATCGGCGTTAATTAAGAGTTCATCCTGATTGGAAAAATTACGTGACGCGCCTGCCGCTTTCGATAGTTGTTAACGAAGCTCGGAGTTTGTTAATTAGAAACGCGGACGACTGCTTCAAACAACGTAGCACAAATAACAAAGGGAACAAAATGAAATTCCTTTTGTCGTTAGCTCATTTTTAATTTTACGATTCTTGCTACGGAGCTTAGCACGAGCGTCAGATGTTTTTGAATTTTAATTAAAATTTGGGATAATACGGGAAAGATATGAAACATGAAAAGGTGGACCTGATTGTGAATAAATGTGGGGTTTGGATGTTCTTTTAATGCGAATTAAGAAATTTAGATATTTGAGAATTTCTGATTTGAAAAGTTGAGAATGTGGTATTTGAAAATTTGAGAATTTAGGATTTTAGGATTTTAGGATTTGAAAACTTGGGAATTAGGAATTTGAACATTTGAGAATTTCGGATTTGAAAAGTTGAGAATGTGGTATCTGAAAATTTGAGAATTTAGGAATTTAGGATTTGAAAACTTAGGAATTAGGAATTTGAAAATTTGAGAATTTGGGATTTGAAAAGTCGAGAATGTGGTATTTGAAAATTTGAGAATTTAGGAATTTAGGATTTGAAAACTTGGGAATTAGGAATTTGAACATTTGAGAATTTCGGATTTGAAAAGTTGAGAATGTGGTATTTGAAAATTTGAGAATTTGGGAATTTAGGATTTGAAAACTTGGGAATTAGGAATTTGAAAATTTGAGGATTCGAAGATTGGAGAATTGCAATTTGTCAGCTTCGAAACGCGAGAGTATGTGAATTCGTAAATTTGCCGTATACCAATTCAGAAGTTAGAAAATTTCAAACTAACACAGCGTGTTAACCTGTGAAATTTTCCAATATTAGCCGAACTCGATACCAAGTTCCGGACGTGTATCGAAACAGCGTTAAGTGAAACTGGAAGAACCGTTTATCGGATTTTGCGTTGTATCGAAATTGTTCCACGTTACACGAACATAAACCGCAATTTTCCTATTCGCGTTCCATGGAATGCTGTACATCAACCATGCTCCCTAGATCATGCGTATCGAGTAGCTTATTATCGCCGCTACCGACTGGACAAGTATTGCCCTGGCAAACGACACTTCCGAATGCCATAAACACGGTGATTCGATGATCTAAACGGAAACGACGACGACCAGGCGGATTGTTTCCGTAAAATCACTCGTCCCGCTTGTTGGAATGAAAGATTCCGTGGTTAGTAAGCTTCAATGTCATCATTTCCCCGATTACTCGTAAATTTCACGTACACCGATGTCCTCTTTTTACTGTTACGACCAACATAACTGCGATTCGTAACCAGGAAACTGCCTGTCGTAAGAAAATACGAATTTTCGATATCGTGTATGACATATGGATAACACGATCGCCTTTTTACATCGCCCTTTTTTATTACGCCGTTTGAATTTTATCTCGGTACTAGCACGTTCCTTTTTATCTTTTACATGGAAATTTTCTACCGAAGATTGCGATTGTTCAAATCATTTACATTTAGACGTTTATCAAAGATTGTGGTTATCAAAACCTTAAATTGAAGTAGCCCTATTTACAAAACCCGAAGGATGATCCAAACCTGATATCGAACATTTACGTTGGAGTACCCGTGTTCGCTAAGTTCATATTAAAACCTTAAGTTGGTCTACCCTTGATATTGAAACCTTAAGTTGGTCTAACCTTGGTATTGAAACCTTAAGTTGGTCTAACGTTGA
The DNA here is from genome assembly GCA_947623535.1 of Coelioxys conoideus. Taxonomy (NCBI): domain Eukaryota; kingdom Metazoa; phylum Arthropoda; class Insecta; order Hymenoptera; family Megachilidae; genus Coelioxys; species Coelioxys conoideus. The sequence goes on along the minus strand of OX392451.1, from coordinate 9,486,922 downwards.
TATTAAGACCTTAAGTTGGTCTTACTCTGATATTGAAACCTTAAGTTGCTCTAACGTTGATATTAAGACCTTAAGTTGGTCTAATCTTGATATTGAAACCTTAAGTTGCTCTAACGTTGATATTAAGACCTTAAGTTGGTCTAATCTTGATATTGAAACCTTAAGTTGCTCTAACGTTGATATTAAGACCTTAAGTTGGTCTAATCTTGATATTGAAACCTTAAGTTGGTCTAACGTTGATATTAAGACCTTAAGTTGGTCTTACACTGATATTGAAACCTTAAGTTGGTCTAACGTTGATATTAAGACCTTAAGTTGGTTTTACACTGATATTGAAACCTTAAGTTGGTCTAACGTTGATATTAAGACCTTAAGTTGGTCTAACCTTAATATTAAGACCTTAAGTTGGTCTAACCTTGATATTGAAACCTTAAGTTGATCTAACCTTGATATTAAAACCTTAAGTTGGTCTAACCTTGATATTGAAACCTTAAGTTGATCTAACCTTGATATTAAAACCTTAAATTAGAGTAACTCTGTTTGCATAACCTTAAATAGACCTAACCTCAGTATCATAAGCTTAATTAAGAGTAACGTTAGGTCAACTTAGGGTTTTATAAGGAAGTTTTGTCCAAATTGAGCGTTTCACATTACGGTTAGGTTAATTTAAGCTTTTGGCACTGAAATTAACGCAGTTTATGTTTTTATAAGCAGGGTTAGTTCAATTTAAGCTTCGGGTACTTTCAATACCTTTACAATATTATTATTATAAAGTATAATCCTGTCTCTAATATTTGAATCATCAGAAATTCATGCAGTTTCATTTATAAAAAACCATTTCATGTACTCTTGCATTTTGTATACAGTGAAAGAAGAGAAATAAGGAAGGGAGTTGAGCAATAATGAGAAGAACGGAAGACGGAATTGAAATCGTGCTGTGAAATAAAATGGCCGAGTGTTCATGAACTCGTACGAACTGGAACGAACCAAATAAAGTTGAAAATGAAACAATACATCACGCCGCGATATTAATTTTCTCCTCTCGGTTCCTATCCTCTCTTTTTTTTTTCATCAGCTTTTGCAACCTTTGCGTTCGCTTGATTACAGAGATTATACGTTGTGGTGAATAAAATTCCTAGGAAAGGCACATGATTTAGTTGTAACAAACAAATACTTATAAGTGCATATTTGACCCGTTTATTTTGAAGGTGGCATAAGTCACTTTATTTTTAAGTCGATATATTTAAACATGTTTGTTATACCGTTAATTAATAAAACTTCTCTCGAACAAATCTCAATAGTTCTCACCTTATTGATTGCAAATTTTTTTTAAATGAGAAGATACCGTTTAATTGTAATTAGTGTTACCATTAACTCGATTTTTCTGAAAAAGTGACTTATGCCACTTTCAAAATAAACGGTTCATTTATCGACAACACATTTATCACTGTCATTCTTGTTTCGCCTTAAAAATATCGTTCGTTCATTAATCGTACGTCTCGCAACATTATAAAGTTTCGTTAAATCTTCTGGAAACACGCTGCAGACGAAGTACTTGGGACATAATCGTAGAAAGATAGAGCTATCATAAGAATTTTTATTTGAGAAAATAAATGGCCACGCGAATTTCAAGTTTCTTGCAAGCTTTATCCGAATTTTGAATATCATTCACAAACTTTTTGCAAGTTGTGGTTTTTTTTAAGTATATTTACAAGTAGCTACGTCATATGTTATTGAAGTTTTAACAATCAAAATTCCTGGGGTGTGAAATTAAAAATGTAAGGATCTTTAAAATATAAACTTTCTTTTTATTAAACGTATATATTAAAAGTTTAAATTTGGGAAAACTTTGTTATTCGAATTGTTCATTTGAAACCTTATTATTTATATAAAAAGAAATATTTGTATTTTTCCTAGTTGATTTTCATTTAAAGAATCGTATGGTATAAATCCATCCATAAAATGCAATATAATGAGATTCTACGAGTACCTGTATATTTGTTAATAAAAGAACATACATTTCAGTGAAATATATTCCTCTTATTCGAGATTAATATCCGAGATTGATTCGAATAATGCAAAACTCTGTATCAAATACGCGTGCATCCACATATTTATTATTTTTCATCAAAGTTTTGAACAGCAACAGTAAAATCAGTGAAAGAAATAAGGGGAAATAGAGTGGCAGGAACGTGTCTGAATTTTTCCGATATCGGTTGAGCAAGTTCGAAAGATTAATTCGTGGGTCAGGAAAATGTCCTGGACAGAATCATCGATCGGTTAGGTTAGGAGACGCATGCAGTGTAACCTATCCTGGAGAATTCGTGGATTTATTTAGTGGTGACAATAGAAAATGGCTACCTCGGAAACGAAACTCTTCGTCCGTCTTCTACTTTTATCAATAAATTAAATAAAATGAGGTTCATTAAGATAGTCATTTGTCTTAACAAGTTCTTTAAATATGAAATTAAATAATATAAAATTTTATTGGTTTACTACCTTTTATGATATATATGGTTCAAATAATGACGCTGCCCCAACTTTTGATAATTTTATCAATAATTTAATAAAAGTTTACCTGTTTTATTTGATTGATAATATTTATATATCAGATGCCTGACTTGGAAGTATTTTTTTCAATTCGTAAATATTCAAATTATTATGTGGATAGTTTTCTCAATCTATAGCATAACATAGGATTTAATAATTAGTATATTTCTCCAGCTGTTAAACATTAAAAATGGTATTGTGTTGTTAATAATTAGATAAATTTAAATAATTCGAATGTAGAATAATTTTTAAAGTTTGCCACACAATTATCTGTATCACACTGAGTAAGATTATGAAATAAACAATTGAGTTGGTACTGAAAATTAAAAATAATTATGACTAGTTATTGTTAATTTTAATTACAGAAAGAAATGCTTCAAGGGTGTACGATCTAAAAGGTACAAGTAGATGCTTGATAATGACCAATTAATATAATATATAATCAATTCTCAATCAATTTCCTATTTCAAATGACAAAATTTGTTAAAATGATTTTCAAGATATCCGTGCTGATTTTCATCAAGTATGTTTTATCGTTTGTTCATTTATTTCACTTCATTTTTAACTTCAAAATAATTGTGCATTATTCATAAGTAGTTTTAATGTTAAATTGAAAAATTGATATTATCAACTTATTGGAGTTTATCTTTAGTTATTGTATTAGTTATTTGCGAGTTAACTTAATCGTTCACTTATTTCTCAGACAACTTAGAGGTTAATTTCTTTTCATGTTAACGTAATAATTAGCTTATTTTTCATTTAACTTCATGTTTCGGTTATTTTTGAAGTAGCCAGTCGGGAACGCAAGTATTTCGCTGTATCTCGTAATAACACGTGTTGTTATTTGGACATTTTCAATCAGTTTGGGGCGAAGAGATGCAACAAAGCATTTTCGTACATTTCGGCGGGCTATTATAATAAATAAGTGGGGCGTGAGAGTTAAATTTTGAATGTATGCGTATCCGAATGGATCTGGATCATAGAATCGTGTGCTGGTTTCTCGTAAATTACGGTTACGTTCAAAATTCTCGTGCCGCATGCTTGTCTGCTCCATTCGGAAAATTTATATCGGCTACATGCAAAATTCGGGCTCCAGGTTATAAGGGACCAGTTAGATTTCCGCGCCGGATAAAATTAATTTTCGGTCCGGGGCAAATTGGAATTCCAAAGAAGAACGTCTGGATATTTATTTCGAGCGAATTTCGGCCACGAAACAACTACAAATTTCGAGCCAACAGTCGATTCTTCTTACATACTAATTTACTGGTTTGAAATTTTCAAACGTTGTGTTATACAAATATTTTCGCGAAAAGCATTAATAATTGAGTGATGCTTATTTAGATTCTGTGAACGTATTGCACTCTGTTAATTTAATGCTTAAAATTGATTAAAAATATCTACATAAATATGTTATCAGTTAATAAACATATAAACGATATTCCTGATATGAATTGGTTACTTGCCAGTTAGAACAAATAATAGCATATTTCGAAACATTAAAAGTGTGACAAAATTTGGTGACATACAGTCATGGAGAAAATTAAGTGGACATTGCAGAAATTTAAAAATATTTGTTGCTTTATTACAATGTTTTAAGTAAATTTTAAATCTAGAACGTGACATGTTCTTGTAGACTTGAGAAAAACATTTATTTAATATACAATTTATTTATTTAATGTATATAATTGTGCAATAATGTTTTTATTTATAGGCATTATTAGTTGTTTGGACCTTTTACGATGTACAGGAAAACCGGCCTATTGTAGTCCAAAACGTGCAGCACAGGCACGGAGCGTTTTTGGGCGCTTATTTATTGCAGTACACCATATACCATCGCCGAGCTCAACTCAATGACTGATGTCATAAATTTGAAGCATCTGCCAACCATACGGAAGGGTCCTGGAGTGATTCCACCCAGGATTAAGACATTTAGAAATTGCCGGATGCAGTCTTCGTAACATCACCCCGGACGCCACCCTACCTGAGAGTGACCAGGACGTTGGGCGTGAATTTTTGCCAACAAATAAGAAGTACGAAGACCGCCTCCTTATCCACCAAGACAACATACTCGTCCAATCAGGGAAGTCACCCCCATCGACAACCCTGACAACAAACCTATAAAGACCAGCGTTTTTGTAAAGGATCAGAATTTTCAGAACTTTAAAATCGCACGTACTTGCGATAAGATTTCTCCGGGCGAACTCCTGCATTCTCAAAGTATCGAGCGTACTCTCGTACTTATATATATTTAGTATAAGTTAATCATTGTTCCGATTAATTTACTTATTAACCAATAAACCAACTCAACTGAATTTTACACAGTGCACTTTCGAAGTATTCATTTCAATATTTCCTGGTGCACAAACATTAGTTAAATTAAATGAACCATCTGTTATTTATGATTCCTGTCCACTTAATTTTGTCCACGACTGTAAAGGTGTAAAATAACACTTAAAGCACATTAATTTAAAGCTTAAAACTTGCTGACAATAAAAGAATAAATGTTTTATCAATGTTTTTACATATAAATTGATCGATAAACTGTTTGACAAGATTTTACAACATGAGAGTGAAATATACTGTTAAATAGCACTTATTATTTATTAATTTAAAGCTTAAAATTTGTTGAATGTCTACATTAACATTTCATTAATACTTTCTATAAATTAACAAATTGCAAATTATAGCAAACAATTAAAACGTTAAAAGTGTGACAAGATTTAATAACATAAAATATCACTCACATCAATTTAAGTTTCGAAGATTAATTAATAAAACTACCTACATAACTTCGTTAACATTCTGAATACCAAATGGCTGATTACCACTTATACCAGACAATGGTTCGCCTCATAATCTCTAAAATTAAGCAAAATTGGATGGTATCAATGCGAGACTCAATAAAACTTAAAAACGGCCATACAAATTTCCCAACAACGTTTCTAACACGAACCCATTAGCCGTCGCGTAATTACTACACCTTCTTACACGTATATCAAACCTTCCCCCAAAATTTCCATCGAAATACCTAACTCTGCATAAACAGGGTCAGTCGTTGGAACAATACGGTGCAAAGTTCTAATCTTTTTCGCCTAACAAACTCAAACACTCTAAATTGACGTCCAAAACTATGAAGCAAGTTTCGAGCTCGTGTTATATCAAGAATTACGCTTACACCATACATCTAACTTACACCATAAAACTTCTCGCTGGTATTCAAACTCGACGCGCTGTCTCCCTCCGCACTTTGCTATATCACCGTCTTCGGGAGGACATAATACAAAGCTGCCCCCGTACAACATTCACGATATTGTGTAATAAAGGCACGGCACATTCTGTTCTTCTTTCTTTTTATATGATAGAATTTCCCATCCGCGTTTACACTCGCTCCATAATGAACAGGTAAGCGTATTCTGGTCACGAATCGCGAACTGGGTAGCATACTAAATTAATAAGCACATTGGTTCATGCTGCTGCATTCCTACACGGTCAATTACGCTGCCGTGTTATGGAGAATATTATCTTCAACATTGCTGGCACATTAGGTATCGAAATTAACCAGGATCATGCACTCTCGTTCTTTCGTTTATTTTCAGGTATTTTAACTAATTTCCGCGGGGTCCTTTAACGTTGCTTCGTGTAACTTGTAAATAGATTAGTATTATCGTGATCATTCTCACAATTGTTTAATTTTGATACCTCGAGTACTGTACAGTAGAAGAAAAATACTCGATGTTGTATCTTTTTTTTGCCAAAATAATGAAAGATATGATAGTCTGTTTTTTTTTAGATATACCCTTTACTGTAGTTTCATTCGTACGGAACACAAATTATGGTTATTTCAGCTGCATAAGTATAATAATCGGAAATTGTGTTAATTCGGTCGATCAAGTTTCATAGCATTCTTAAAATAATACCCGAGCTTATTTGATTTTTCATTATGTTAACTTTTATACTGATGTGCCACATATTTTTATGTCATTGTACTTCTCTTGAAACACCCTGTATCAATGAAAATTAATAAGTGCACAATAATAGTATTAATTGTGTATACTAACATATTTTCTTGTATTAACAATATATTAACACTATCAATTGTTTCTTGTTAATTCTACTAAATTATGATAGATTCATTTTCTTGCACGAAATTGATGACTTTAAGAACACATATCTGTTGGATTCTCTAAAATGGCCGACTTTGGAACATCAGAAGTCTGACATAGTTTGATGTGTTGTTACAAACAGTAATTACAAACCAGTACATACTTGTGATACATCAATTTAAAGGTAAAAGTTTGCTGAAGATGATTATGTAAATATTCCATGATCTTTTATAATGTGAATTGGTGGTTTTTCAGATAATTGTCTAATCGATTACTCGATATAATACGCAAGATGGTTATGTAACGATTAACAATTTTATACAGAGTAAACTAAGGAATGGTTTACATGATCATTTTCAACGAACGTCAATCTTTAAATTGATATAATACAAGTGCAACTTTACGATAGTTTTATGTCATCAGATTGTTTCATACTTTGAACGTTCTAAAAACGATCATGGTTCGCTGCAAGTAGCAGCTAGCCATTTTGTATTTGAAGTATTACTAAAACGTTTACGTGGACATTTTCGTCGAACCTCGAGCTTCATATTGATGTAACATATGTGCCACTTTATGGTACTTTTACGTCACCAACTCCTGTCACATTTTCGACGTTTCAAAATTGTGCACTTAACATGCCACAGTCTAATGTAAGGTTTTCCCAATTAACTAGTTTTTATGGAGCATATTAATGAACAGATTATGTAGTAATTTGCGTAAAATTAATTTCATTTGCGCGTCAAATTGACGTGGCAGGAATGCTATTTTCAAATAAGTACATTTGACATCAATTTGTGTCAGACATTCTATTTTCTATAATTACAATCATAGTCGTTTTGTATTAGTTTATATGGTTTTTCATGACACTTTATCTTGCATACTGATATACCACAAGTGTTATTTTATGATACTTCTATGTCATCCAGTCTTCCTACTTGGTCATCATTTCAATTCAATTTGACATTTTATATGTAACAACTTAGCTAACTAGGCATAACTCAACAAGGCATATCTTCTAACAACATAAAAATAAATAATTAATGTCTCAAAATATAAAGTCAGTCGCTAAATATCAATTATTCCACATGTAATAATTTATTTTTATTTGAAACGCGCCTGAATGAAAGAGCTAAATGCAATTTTTACATGTATTCATTTTTCATATCGATTTGAATAAAAATCAATCAGCGAATTCTATACGATATGCACATCCATAAAAAAGCCCATTACTTCTGCAAAGTTCAAATTTGTGAAGTTATGCTAATTGCTTTATCACATTGCTTAACTTTTACTACGCGTAAAACTGGGGTGACTGGAATTACTATCCGTAGATCTACGGCGCGTGGAATTACTAGGCGTTGAATTACGGCACGTGAAATTACTAGGCGTAGACTTACGGCGCGTGGAATTACTACGCGTGGAATTACGGCGCGTGGAATTACTAGGCGTTGAATTACTAGGCGTAGATTTACGGCGCGTGAAATTACTAGGCATAGATTTACGGCGCGTGGAACTACTACGCGTAAAACTCTGGTGACTGGAATTACTAGGCGTTGAATTACGGCACGTGGAATTACTAGGCGTAGATTTACAGCGCGTCAAATTACTAGGCGTAGATTTACGGCGCGTGGAATTACTACGCGTGGAATTACGGTGTGTGGAATCACGGCGCGTGGAATTACTACGCGTAAAACTGGGGTGACTGGAATTACTATGCGTAGATCTACGGCGCGTGGAATTACTAGGCGTTGAATTACTGCACGTGGAATTACTAGGCGTAGATTTACGGCGCGTGGAATTACTACGCGTGGAATTACGGCGCGTGGAATTACTACGCGTAGAGTTACAGGGCGTGATTAGGAAGATACACTTACCATCTTTAAACTAATCACTATTCTCTTTTTAAATTTCAATTTTAATACTTTCACCGTTGAGTTTCTAGGCTGTATAGGATAAAGTAGTAAATAATATATTATTGTAGAACTTAAGCAAGCAGCTGATTTACAGTTTGTACACTTTATTAGTCTATGTTTGCAAAACTTGCTACAGATCCTATAATTATGACTGGAATTAACTACAAACACGTCCATATAATTCACGAAGGTCAGAAATGTTGTAAGACAATATGACACGAAAATACTGCATAAAAGTAAGAGAATGTTCGCGTTTCTCGTGCATAATGGATGATCCGTACAGGTGATAAACGGTCTTTGTCAAGTGCAGAGGCGGGCTTTGTCGAAAACAGGATTCTCTGATGCTTGGTGGCTGTCAGCGACCGGTTCACTCGATCTCTCTGGATTTTCCCTAGTTGACACCGAAGGTACAGAACGTTGAATGCCACTCGGTTTACGGGACGGCTCTCTATAATCTGTCGATCACACGGGCTCCATGGCGTCATGGTTCGAGTGCTTTTTAGCTACGACCTCGAGTGATTGGTCTCGCGATCGAGAGAACGCGAACACCAGCACAGATAGCGAGAGGATTTTCATTCGACAGAGTACCATCGACCTTCTACGAGAAATAAGAAGAATTTTATCATTCTTTTTAATCGCAATCTGCCGCGTTTTTCAAATAAACCGTATTTTATCGTTACCCGGTTTAGATCACTATTAAATAGCTTAATTTAATCAGACTTAATTGCATCGGCTGACTTTAGCTCTTAATTAAATGAAGTTAACTAATAGATGTTAATTAAATAGATTGAGTTTAGATATTAATTAAATAGGTTAACTTAACTCGTATTCATTAAATAGGTTAACTTAACTAGTATTTATTAAATAGGTTAGCTTTAGTTATTAATTAAATCGGTTACCTCATTAATCTTAATTAAATAGGTTCGTTAATAGATCCTAACTAAATAGAATAATTAATAAGTTTTGATTAAGTAGATTAACTAAGTGGGCTAACTAACTAGGTTAAACGATAAACATTAATCAAATAGGTTAATTTTATAACTTAATAATAGATAATTTATTACGTGTTAGCTACTTAAATTAACTAATAGATCTTAATTAAATTAGATTAACTAATAAATTTTTATTAAATACATTAAGTAATAGGCCCCAATTAGAAGGTTCATTAAATATGTATAGCATTTAAATAAAGCCTGTTTAAATAGATTAATTCAATATGTTATTTAAGTGACTCTGAAATAAGCAGGTTAAACTTTCACATCAAAATATATGTTATTTATCTACACATTATACAATGTTATCGTTTTAAAATATGATTAACTAATATGATTATCGTTTTAATATAGTATTAATTATTATTATCGTGTTAATATAATAATTATAATTATACGATATTATTATTCTCGTTTTAATAAAGTGGCATTGGGAATTTAAGAAAGTAATACAGAAATATCTGAATATTCAATGTTTGAGAAACACTGCTTAACGTCGCGTTTTCAAGTACTCATTCGAATATGTTTCACTTTCTCTGGGACAAAGAATCGTCACCTGTTAGCAAACATTACAGCTGGATGGTAATTAATTGGCATGATTAAGGGTATCTGTGAAAATCCGCAGATAGGTGCTAATTAGCACTTCGTTGATGCGTGTAATCCGCTGTTTGTTGGTGTGACTGATGCCCCTACAGTGAAAACAGCAAACTGGGATTGAAAATTCGAACAGGTACACTGGCGCGGGAGAATGTAATTGTTACAAATTAACATGGTTAATTACGCTTTGCACGGACGATACAACAGGCACCGGGGACGTGCTTCCCCCGAAGGAATCAACTTGTGCGTTCACGGACGTTTGTAAAGCGAATGAACAAAAAACTACTCAACTTTTGTTTCCCCACGATCGCACTTCCATGAGATTCTGTTGACGCATAGTGTTGACAGTGTTACCGCACTTTGAAATAATTAAAATGATTAGTATTAACAGACATCACAGTGACGTTTAATAAAAAAAAAACGATAGTATATTTTTATATTTATCAATTTATTATGATCTCATAAAAAGAATTCAATGTCGAGGAATTGAAACTACGATATAATGATAACTGTAATAACTATAATAACGTAATTGGACTCTTCTTTTACTCTTTCTCAACTCGTTCTGTCTGCAACAATTTTATTTTGTCCACTTCCCTTAAATTTTCCACAACCAATGAAACAGTTTAATTGTAACTTAGTCGTTTGTTCACCCTCAGCGGCGCACCAATCACCACTACATACTTTATTCTGGAGAGCACATTATTTTTTTTTCTTCAGTAGATTTCGAATAACTCTCAAAGAGTATACAACCATATTTATATCTATCCTGAAAGTCCTTCATCAGTTTGCGAGGTGTTACTATTTCTCTGAAGGGCTATATCAAGTTTTAGTTTTAATAAAGCACACATTTTACCTTCGCCAGTTATTTGGTCGTTTTTATCATTAACCCATTAACTGCCAAATTTTATTTCAACTCCACTGCGTGGGTTCTCAATTTATATCAGATACTTTTACAAGCTGGACGACATTGAAGGAGAAAATAATTTAAGCAACCAGAATGAAAGCGTGCATCGTATACACATTTTATTTAATATAACGTTGTTGCAAATGATGAAAGAAAAATGTATCTAAAAGTGTATATTCAAATCCCCATTTGAGGATCGTGGCAGAAAACAGATTAAGTTGAATCCCGAAGAATACACAACGACAATTCAGAGATTTTTCATCGTTCTATCATTTGTGGGGCTCGGAAAATATTGTTGTATAAAAATGAATCAGATTCCTACGACCATGGTATACTAACTTTAGATTTACGGAACCCATCAAAATGACGGATCTTACATTTCTTGTATTTGATTACGAAAATTATTAAAAAGTTTATGACAAAATACGTATTAACCTTCATTGAGATGACGAATCTTTCTATAAACCAATGTATGTATTATGCATTATTTACTTATTTTTATAATTCATTTTCAATTAAGACGTAAGTGGCCATTAAATATCGGTACATCTAATGCTAAATACGTCGCAATGTTCCGTTCCATTGCTCGCCAATGGTAGCAAATCGAAGAAAATCATCGAAATTTACTGAATTTACAATTCGACATCCGCCCGGAAGACACCACCCATTTCCACCCTCCTTATTTTCTCCCGGAAACATAATTCCAGTAATTCGAGCAAATTCACCTTGTGCCCCATTGCGCGACAACGTTTCCCCCGTTGCTTTTCACCCGGCGAATAATTTCCCTAATTTCCTCGAGGCAGAAGGGCCCCCTTATCCGCCGATTGAATCGTCTTCCTTTCATCGTCTAGCGATGGAAACATTTTCTCCGGTTTGCTGTAGGGTCGGTTATCGGATCGAAGTGTCTCGAGGAGAGGCACGATAAAGGGATGAAAAGCGTCGTTCACCGGCTGAGAATCGATTCTCGACGGATACCTAACGAGCATCCCTTATTCTTTTTGTTTCAGCTTAAGAACCGAACAACCGAGCGGCCTGGATACCGGTGGAGTTCGTTTCGAGTTGAGCAGAGCCCTCGATCTGTGGGCGAGGAACTCGAAGCTCACCTTCCAGGAAGTTAACAGCGACAGAGCGGACATTTTGGTCTACTTTCATCGGTAAGCTCGTTTAACATGTCTTGGGCGCATTTTTAACGAGGGTTGTCGAAACGGGAGCGAGGGATTTTTCAAACTTTTCAATGTTTGCGATTTGGAAGGTTGATATTTCGCTGTTTTGGGATTTCGGGTCTCTCGGATTCTAGAGTCTTGCGTCTTCGAACTCTGAGATTCTAGAGTATTAGGATTTCGGGACACTGAGATTATTGAATTTTGCAAATTTTGGGACAATGAGAATCCAGAGTTTTGCGATTTAAGGACTCTGAGATTCCAGCATTTTGAGATTTCGGGGCTTTGGGATCCTACAGTTTTGAGATTTGTAAGTTTTTGGAATTTGGAATTACGGAATTCTAGAGTATTTGGATTTTGAAGTGCTGAGACTTTGACATTATGAAATTTTACTAATTTAAAATTTCACTATTTTAGTATTCTTGTATTTGTATTTAGCATTTATATTTAGTATTTTGTATTTAGTATTTTGTATTTAGTATTTTGTATTTAGTATTTTGTATTTAGTATTTTGTATTTAGTATTTTGTATTTAGTATTTTGTATTTAGTATTTTGTATTTAGTATTTTGTATCTAGTATTTTGTATTTAGTATTTTGTATTTAGCATTTTGTATTTAGCATTTTGTATTTAGCATTTTGTATTTAGCATTTTGTATTTAGCATTTTGTATTTAGCATTTTGTATTTAGCATTTTGTATTTAGTATTTCATTTTTGGTATTTAGTATTTTGTGTTTAGTATTTTGTGTTTAGTATATTGTATTTAGTATTTTGTATTTAGTATTTTCTATTTAGTGTTTAGTATTTAGTATTTTCTTTTTGGCATTTAGTATTTTGTATTTTGTGTTTAGTATTTTTTGTTTAGTATATTGTATTTAGTATATTGTATTTATTATTTTATATTTAGTATTTTGTATTCAGCATTTAGTATTTAGAATTTAGTACTTTGTATTTAGTATTTAGTATTGTTGAAAAACGTGTACAGAAGAATTTCGACAAATAACTTGAAAATTATGAAATTAAAAAATTGATAAATCTTCTCGTTCATTTACATATTTTACCTTTTAACGTTAAAAACAAGGGACACTTATGATGCTCTTACTAACCAGTATAAATATTGAAATAATTGCGATATATAGCCGTTCTAAACTTCAAAACCTGTTTTCACAAAAATAGAAATTGATTCACAGTTTCACAATATATGTATACCTATGACAGCCATTTTTGAAAACTCTCTATGTAAAATTCGGAATGGCATTCATGTTCGTCGTTGCGTAACTTCGTGCAACAGATTTTCAATAGATTTTCCAGTTTAATCGTACGAACATTTCCAGCTGCGTCGTCGCGATAAATTTCCTGTTAACAAGAAGTTCCATGAATCGACCCATTGATTGACCCTCGTATTATTTTCTGCTCTTTGTTTCTTGCAACGACTCTTCGTAGGGGTTGAAATTGTCATTCGTATTCGTATCGGAGTCATTACAGCATTGATACACCGTTAACACGCCTGTATATTATCGGGCACGCGATTGAATTCGAACGAATAAAACGGACCATGCATTTCGAAATGATGAATAAAGCAAATCTCTTCATTACTGACCTAGTTTTAATTATTCACGCTTTATCTTTTATTTAGATGCTAACGTTTTTCTATCAGGAACGAACTACAAGTGTTAGTTCAATTTAATTACTGGTTTTGTTATTTAGTTTAATTATTACCTTAGTTATTATTAATTTAGTTTAGTTAGTATTTAATTCAGTTATTCATTTAATTTATTGCCTTTATCTTTTATTTAGATGGTAACGTTTTTCTATCAGGAACGAACTACAAGTGTTAGTTCAATTTAATTACTGGTTTTGTTATTTAGTTTAATTATTACCTTAGTTATTATTAATTTAGTTTAGTTAGTATTTAATTTAGTTATTCATTTAATTTAATGCCTTTCTTCGTTAAAAGGTAAAAGTGTTAAAATTAGTAAAATATGTTAGGTTGGCAAACCCGAAGTATTTTTATTGTTATCTTGATATTATGAACGTCAATTTTTGTACGTTCAAGGAAAAATAAACGACTGTACAACATAGCTGTGCATCTGAATTCAAAATAAGTTCTGTATCTTTTAGAACTGATACACATCAGACGTAAAAATAATTGAAACCTCAGCAAAAAGTATTAAAATAAAATTTAATAAATGGTCTTATGAACAGTTATGGTTGCCATTAAATGAAGATTCATAAGTGGCCGAAGCATGCCGCCATGTCTGAAACACCAGTGCCACTCAAACTCAACTAATGTTCAATTACGAAAGATTAAATGATTAAAGAAATTAAAAGACGCTCTAGTTTGACTAATTAAAGAAACAGCTCGGAGAAATTGTAAAATTAGTGTTAAGTTAGTACATCAAAAATAAGAATTGAACAAATTAAAATAGCGTTGCAAAAATAACTAAACGAAAAAGTGTACACATTTTTACAAACAGAAAGATGAATGGGAGATAATAACAAAAAGATGATACAAATAGACGATGGTAGAAGAATGTAGCAATCGTAAAACCAGAATGATATCAGATTGCTATTTTTTGTGCAGCTTAATCGCGAACGGAATTTAATTACAGTATGCGGTATGGCTCTTCGGGTTTGCTGTCTGGCTCGGGTCAAATTAAACGGAACTATAAAGGGATAGATTGTGCCTTGTGCAGGAGAAATATCGTGAGAAACTGGAGTCGTCATAAGGTCTGAATAAACAGCAACCAACCACGGCCCAAAGCTTGCTGACGTGGAAACACGTGAACCGCAGAATTTCATTCCAAATGGAATAATTCAACTTTCAAACATTTGCAACGAAAGTTCATTCTCTCCTATTTGATATAAACGCGTTGTATTTGCCTATTTTGTATTTACCTGACTTGTATTTAGCTAACTCGCATTTAGCTGCACGAAGATTGCAGTTTGTTTTGTGTATTCCGAATTTGATGTGTTTCATTGCCACAGTGGTGCTCAATTTATGAGTCGCGAAACACTGTAGGAAACTCGCCGTCACGTTATATTTTTCCAACAACAGCAAAGAAACAAAAGTACAATATTTCCTCTTGTCAAGGGAAATAACATCCTACCCCCAAAATTTAGATTTTCAGAATATTTCATCAAAAAGAATTATTTAGACTTTTATGATATTTCATTAAAAAATGTAGACTATTAAAATATTTCTATCGTCTATGGTTTTATTGTTGCTACACGAACATTGTTTTTATTGTTTCCCATTATTTAAATAGTATTCCTTTGTCGAAATTTTGATGTGTATTGTAACTCGATATTCATTTTAATGTCACTTATGTTTCAGTCGTTATCACGGTGACGGATATCCTTTCGATGGCAGGGGCCAGATTCTGGCACACGCATTTTTTCCGGGCAAAGATCAGGGAGGTGATGCCCATTTCGACGAAGAGGAAATATGGTTGCTGCAGGACGACAGCAATGAAGACGGTAAGAAAGAATTTAACGAACCAACTCTTACTCGAAGTATTTCAATTAATTAATTAATTAAAAATAGGAGATTGAGTTGCGGCGTGGAATTACTAGGCGTAGAATTACGGCACGGGGAATTACTAGGCGTAGATTTACGGCGCGTGGAATTACTAGGCGTAGATTTACGGCGCGTGGAATTACTAGGCGTAGATTTACGGCGCGTGGAATTACTAGGCGTAGAATTACGGCACGAGGAATTACTAGGCATAGATTTACGGCGCGTGGAATTACTAGGCGTAGATTTACGGCGCGTGGAATTACTAGGCGTAGATTTACGGCGCGTGGAATTACTAGGCGTAGAATTACGGCACGTGGAATTACTACGCGTAGATTTACGGCGCGTGAAATTGCTAGGCGTAGATTTACGGCACGTGGAATTACTAGGCGTAGATTTACGGCGCGTGGAATTACTAGGCGTAGAATTACGGCACGAGGAATTACTACGCGTAGATTTACGGCGCGTGAAATTGCTACGCGTGGAATTAGGGCGTGTGGAATTACTAGGCGTAGATTTACGGCGCGTGGAATTACTAGGCGTAGAATTACGGCACGTGGAATTACTACGCGTAGATTTACGGCGCGTGAAATTGCTACGCGTGGAATTAGGGCGTGTGGTATTACTACGCGTAAAACTGGGGTGACTGGAATTACTATGCGTAGATATACGGCGCGTTGAATTACTATGCGTAGATCTACGGCGCGTGAAATTACTGCACGTGGAATTACGGCGCACAGAATTACTACGCGTACCATCTTTAAACTAATGACGAAATTTTTGATAATATAGCTGTTAAGTTTGTATAGAAATTTGAGTGTCACCCATATATGGGTGACATGGCAGTCAAAGTGTTAAAACAAGTGAAAAACGTAGAAGTTTGAAATAACTGTAGAAACTGGATCAGATATTGAGACAAAAGCTCCCGCATGAGCTGGGTTAGCATTTTCCTCGGTCTCGGCGACTTTAAATCGCAGAATTTAAAAGGGGATCTCGCGGCGAGGGGGAGGAAAAGTTCCGCGAAATTTCTGGACGGAAGAAAAGGTCCCGGAAGCGAGAAATTTTCGCAAGGGCGATCGAGCTTTGGCGATTCGCCAATTCGGTCAGCTTGCGACCGAAAAATAAGAGAACGATGAAAACATGCTTTACTTCGTTCCGCCATATTGTTAAAGGCTGCTTCCCGATCGGATCATTTACTCGTTTCAGATCTTCGAAATTGAATTCTTATTTCGTTAATTTTTGTCGAATAATCGATTCATACATAATTGGGCGTTCTTTGTAATTCCTTTTTGTGTACAAAATGTGACTGAGTAATGCAATAATAATATAATATACAGTCATACTATATTAAATGTTACAATGCTATTTCGAGTATCATAGTGCTGTATTCAATATTAATACTATGTTACATAATAAGCGGTAAATATAATATAATAGTGCTATATTAAATGTTATAATGCTAGACTAAATAATGTAACATTATATTGATTACTATAAAGCAATGTTAAATATTCCAATGGTATATTAAATTGTTTAAATTTTAATTTTAATTCTAAATTTAATATTATAATGTAATATTAAATCCTGTAATGCTATTTTACATATTATAATAACGTTTTCAATCCTATAAAGCTGTATTAAACATAGCAATGCTATATTAAAAACTTTATTGCTACACTAAGAACTACGACACTATATGAAATATTATAATGCTACGTTAAATACTACAATGCTATATTACAATACCCAGTTTGTACACAAAGTCATCTACACATACAATAATTACATTATAATTCAAAAAAGGTTTCTTAAAAAATAAACATTTATAAATGTAACCAGTTTGAAGCATTTCAATTTTTATTTCAAAGTATGACAATTAAGAAGTACTGTTAAGATTATATTGAACTTTACCGTAACAGTGTTAATTTTCCCCAAGAAACTTACGCTTTAACTAGTTCTCTCCAATGTTCTATCGACTGTGACAATGTTGTAACTTATCTTGTGTCAATTGTGTCTCGGAAGCATCGCCGTTCTCTCGTCCTGCTCGGTAACTGGCCTGAGACGAGTGTTCTTGAGAGAAAACTTGATTTTATAGAGAAAAGAAACAAGTATCAGACGAAATCGAGTGAGCGGAGGTGTTCCGGCAACAATTTTATTCAATTTTAGCGGGAACTTCAGTTGATTAGATTACTGACTCTCCGAGCTAACTGTTTAACGTGATTAATACGATTCAATACTAACTTGTTCCGATTGAAAATTTCTCTATCGTTGACTTGAAATTTCTGTATTTCGAATTTTTTAATTTTCTAAATTTTGAACTTCCATATTATCGAGTTACTAAATTAATAAATCTTCAAAGCTTGATATTATTTTTCTAGATTTTAAAACTTGTAGATCCTTGATTTCTGATGTCTTATTTTTAAATTTTCAAATTACCAAGTTACCAGCTCATTAACACTAGAAGTACCAACCAGTCAAAATGACTGGTTTCGGGTTTGGCATTTTTTATTACAAAATTTCATTGCCGTCCTTTTGTCAAAATGTCTGCCATGTTTTATTGAGCTAATGAATGGTTGTACAGGGTGTCCCAAAAGGAACGAAACATCCGCTGACCTCAGCTAGCTCCCATTTCCGGATGTTTCATTCCTTTTGGGACGCCCTGTATATGTTAGGTGATGCTGCAATATTTATTTATTTATTTTTCTACTTTATTTTCAGTTTCGAAGTAAGCACGCATTCAATGTCGGTACTTCTACTGTTAAATTAACAAGTTACTCAATATTTTCGTTAAAAAATGTAACGTTTTTTCATTCTATAATTTCCCAAATTACCACTACCAAATTTTCAATTTTTCAATTTATCAAATTTTCATAGTACCGAGTTTCAAAATTTCAAAATCTAAATCTTGTTCATTAATAAATATCTCAAGCTTGATCTACCAAATCCCAAAGTTTCCAAATTAAATTTCCAAGTCTAAAACATTAGCAATCTCCACAAATATCATCAAATTCAATATCCTTCTATGATATGTGCCCATAATTATGAAAGTGGTCTAAGTCACATATTTCTTGTTTCGAGATATTTAACACCTTGAGCGCCACCCAAAAACAGTTTCAATTTCTTTTAGAAAATGATTTTATTTTCGATAAATTTTACGGGCAATTTTCATAATTATCTCTCCTGGCTTATTTTATAGGCTTTAATATATTTACACAAATTTTGTATACTTTGTTATGTTAAATTTTTCGAATAAAATTAGCCATAGATTTATGTATGAATTCATACGTCACCCATACCTGGGTGACACGGCGCTCAAAGTGTTAATGGATTACATTTGAATGTATTAAAAATTATTTTTATATCATGTAACATTTTAAAATAGAATTCTATTAGTCTCGATTAATGAAAATTTATTATGAACATGAAATTTTTGTATGATTCTCGTACAGAAATGTTTTTAAAGTTGGAATTGACTTAGACCATTTTCATAATTATGGGCACATATAACAGGTCGAAAAAATGAATTACGCGAATGCAATATTGTCCCGGTAATTCTTCAAAGTGCATTGATTTAAATCTAGCGAGTCTGAGCGAAGATTTAATCGAAGCGAATCTATAAATCAACAATCGGCCCGTAGAAACGAAGAAAGGGAATAGGCTGATCGAGATCGGCAGCCAATTGTTCCCAGTATCGCGTATTATTACCGATAGTCTAATTTCGATAGATAGTGGGTGCAGTTCCGAATGGCCTCGTTAATAATTCCAGCTTAGCTCTCGTTCTCTGCTGGCGTTGCATAGTTTCCATTAGCATAGTCATAATCATGCCGTGTTCACCGACATCGTCGAGAGTCCGCTTGCTAATGGAAGCTGTTCGCATATTCAAATTGCTCATTTCGGCGATTTCGTCAAGCCAGCAAAAAAATTAAAAGGCGATCGCCCAAAAATAGAGACGCGAACCCGTTCAAGCCAAGATTCTACCTTGTTCGCAAATATTTCCACGGGTTCGACGAAAAAATTGCTTCCTGTATCAGTGAAAATTAGTGACTGGTTTCAAAAATATTGTATGCAGTACTTCATACGAAGATGGCGTATTATCAAGAGTATATTTGTTAGAGACTGTAATTAATGAATAAAACCTTCGAAACGTGACACACCCTCGTTCACATACACCAATTTGAAACAGATATTTTATGTGATTTATAATGTCATATATTCGATATACACAACAAAACAATAGTACCGATTAATAACAGAGAGATAACCTCAAATTTAATCGAAAATTAAACTTCCAACTTGAAGTAAAAATTAATATAAAATTTCAGAATGTGGCTAGTTATACATGCAGTATGTATACATAATTTCTATTTATACATATACATATATATAAGTGTACTTATACTTATATTGCTATTTATATACATATATGTACATGTGTGTGTGTGGATACATCAGTTAGCAACCCTAAAACCACCCATTCAGCTAAAACATCCTATGACTGCCATCTGCCGTGCAATAAAATTTATTCTGTGGGTATAGTAGTATGGTAAGAGTTAAGTGATGTTTATTGATTACTTTATAAACAACATTGTAAATGAATTTTTAATAAATATTACATTATACCTTTATCTCACTGATTTAATCATACTGCATTAATTACTTATTGAACAAAGTTGGAAGTAAATTTTAATAAATAACAGTATAATTATTTATAATTGTGTAGTTATTAACAAAATATTAATTGTGATCATTGTGTGCACATACAGTAGTGGAATTAATTTTGAACACTTTTAAACCTTAACTTGAATTTCGCATTTAATATGTAATTATTTATATTTTATATTGTAATTACTGTTTTTTAGTTTTGGGGCGCAAATGTAAATATTATAGATTACAATAAACATATTACGGTATCAATTTAGCATAGTAGAATATACATCTTCTCCAAAATCATGAAACATAAAATATTATTATTCAAAGTGTCCAGAATTAATTCCACTAGTGTACTGTATGTATAAATAGCCAATTCTGTGTACATACTGTATATACAGGGTGTCCCAAATGTGTTGAAGGAGCCGGAAATGGGAGGTAGCTAGGGTCATTCTGAACAACTTTTTCATTTGCAAAAATGTCGTATGGGGCCTCATTTTTAAATTATTAACGAAAAACACCGACAAATCAGAGCGCGAGAATCATTAAAAATGAAGCCTCATACAACATTTTTGTAAATGAAAAAGTTGTTCAGAACGATCCCAGATACCTCCCATTTCTGGGTGTTACGTTCCTTTTGGGACAGCCTGTATAAATAGCCGCATCCTAAAATTCGCGTTAAAATATCTAACTGTTATTGAGAGATCCGTTATATTGCATTCTGCAGCATTAAATAAGGAAATTTGCGAAAGGATCGAGACAACGAGAACGTTTCGCATTCGTTTTGTAGGATGTCGTTAATAGATTAGATTTGTTAGAGTTATTAACAGAGAAATTGACCGGCTTGAGGAGAAATATTCTCCGGCGTGATGTCGGTTATGAATTGCTAATATTGCATCCCATCGGGGACCACAGGACGAACGAGAAACTGAGGCGATTTGCAAATCCATTGGAAAATGTGCATCTCCGGAGAACAGTCTTGGCCAATGCTCATCTTCTATTCCGACCTCAACGTGTCAGATTTTACCTACGGCCAAACCGTCCTGGTATATGAGGATCACATACTGAAATCTCCTCGCTGAAGCATCGAACATGCGCTATTTTCGATCAATTATTCCAATGATACAATTTCTGCAACGCCCACGAAATAATTAATTAAAATTATAAATTGACCCATTTGCTACCACGATTCCCAAATGGGGATTTCAATACATATTTTTATACATATTCTTTTTTTGTTACTTCTGAAAAGAGCGCACCAGTGGAATTAATTCTTGACGCTTTGAATAAAAATATTCTCTGTTTCATGTTTGGAAAGAATATGTATACAGCGTGCCCCACAATTATGGTACGAGCCGAGAAGAGGTGGTAGGTGGAGCTACACTGAACAACTTTTTCCTTTACAAAAATATCGGATGAGGCTCATTTTCAAATTATTAAGGAAAAACATCAACCAATCAGAACGCGAGAATCGCGCGCGCCGTGTGTTGGATCGTGACCATGGCCAATTAAAACTCTGGCCTACACTTCTGCCTCCTAGCGCGCGCGATCCTCGCGTTCTGATTGGTCGGTGTTTTTCCTGAATAATTTAAAAATGAAGCATCGTCCAATATTTTTGCAAAGGAAAAAGTTGTTCAGAATAGCCCCACCTACCACCCCTTTCCGGCTCGTACCATAATTGTGGGACGCCCGGTAGAAGAGAAAACATCGGAACCCTAGACTTATTTAACATAAGGAATACAACTAATGCAATGAATGAACGAAGCTATTGCTGTTTACAACAAAATCAACTCCAGGGATAATTAGAGCATCGAGGAAATGATTTATCGTTAAAATGGCGAACGAGGGGGAAAAACGTTGAAGGTTTTTTCGGGACCAAAGAAAAAAGAGGGTTGTCTAGTTAGTAAATATCCTGGAATATGAAGACTCAAGAGACCGAAGTGGATTTGAAGGACGGTCGTAATCGGTTCTAGTTATTTTCATGTTCGTCTTCCAGCTGGCTTTTGATTAAGAACACTCTGCTCTCCGGTATATTGCAGTCGGTTGCTGTTAACGTCGAGATTCCGAAGTATCGCGATGGCGGAAGTTCCGTAACGAGGAAACTTCGCAGGATGATCGTGTTGAAGATGCCCCGACATACCTTTGCATGATACTACATCCTGTGAATGATATTTGGCCATCCGCTTGTAAATAGGGAAACAGTTTAGGGTTGAAAAGAAATGCAGGTGTTGCTTTTGAAAAACTAATTTCATCGCGTAAAAAGTCGACCGTGTTTTCCGGACAGAAAATTATTTCAGAATACGATTTATGCAGATCTGTTTATAGTTTTATAAATAGCCTAATGATAATCTAAAGGATTTGGTCAGTTAAAGCAAGCATTGAGCTATTTAGAACCTCGTTGTTAGAAAAACAACATTATTGCATATCAGTTTAAAGCTGGAACTTGTACGAAAAGATTACATAAACGATTCAAACATATTTAATACAAAATGGCTGACGGATAATTAATGCAAGTACTGAACGACTTCAAAATAATTCGATGGCATGAAAGTATCACAAAATGGCAGTTGCATATTAATCTGAAGGTTAAACATTCACGAAAAAGATTACATCGACTCAAAGATATTTCCGATACAAAATGGCTGACAGGTAATTAAAGTAAGCAATGATCATTTTCGAAACATACAAAGTTTAAAAATAATATACTGATATAAAAGTATAACAAAATGTCAGTTGAGATCAATTCACACATAAAAATTTAATTAAATCGACCACATAAATATTCGGTGATGTATCTTTAATTGATTGTTTATGAGCTATAATTAACGATGGTTAGGAACGGAGCTCGCATATTATTTCACCGCAAATTTCAACAATTCAGCGAATGCTACCGGTAATTTAATGCAATATTTAGAGACCATGCAGCTAATGATTTCGCGATACTGGAATAATTTGGACAATTCTAAACGGAACGTACGAATCTCCGACGTGAACTAAAATGTTTGCCGTAGTTTCGAGTAACTCGTAGCCTCAATGAATATACAGGGTGTTCCATAACTGACGGCTCCAGTAAACGCACACGGTATTACGTAACTATTCCTATAAGTAATTGTGAAGGAGTGATATATTTACATACTTAATTTTCAAAATAATTGAATATAAATATTTGAATGCTTCTTAGATGTATCTCGATTTCAGATTAGGTTAGATTAACGGGGATATAGACTAAATCATTTTCTCGTTAATTTAATAAATTAATTCATGCTATAAATTAATAAATATAATTTCATATTAACAGTGCTAAAATTCAGTGTCTCGTTAAAACTTATTTTATATGTATAAAATATATGAAATGTACAAAATGTATTAAATGTATTAAATATACTAACTGTATGAAATGTACAAATGATATGCACGTGTATTAATATGCGATATCAAAAATATTAATAATTCTAACGATATCATAAGAAACACTTTTTAATAAACCATTTTCGTAATATTGACTTATAAGTACTCTCAAAAGTTTCAAATACATGTTTGTGAAATACAAGGTTACGTATACAAAATTTTGTTCTACATTTTTTACGTATATTTTTTTTAATAAAATCGTATAATCGCATTCTTTTCGGTTATGCACAAGTATCGAGTAATGAATATTAATTCGAATGAAGTTTGTAAGTGTCGAAAATTATACGATGAAATCAACTCGTCTTCAAACAATCAAACTGTTGAAAGTTGTATGAGATTCCGTGTTCCTGTATCAGTGCACAGTACATTAGCGAAATGTCCAAACGACGTCGATACTCCGTAACGAGAAAACTTCCCTGTTCCCAAGACTCTCGATAGATTAAACTAGTTTGTAACTTTCTTGAAGCGAATCAAGTCAAAAATTATACACGCTAGCCTAGTTGTACATCTCTGTTTAACAAATCAATGGAAATAGTTCAAATTTCACTATTCAACTTTCAAAAAATGATCTCAAAATTCGACAATGTTTAGATCATTGGATTTCTAGTTTTTATAGGAATCTGGATCCTCGAATTTTCAAGGTTCCCTATTTACAAAAGTGTAAGTTTTCAAATTCTCGATTTCCTAAATCCTTAAGTTTCCAAGTTCTTCAGTTTTCAGATTCTCAAATCCCCAAGTTGCTATATTTCAAAGTTATCGTAGTTCTAAATTTTCAAATTCTTCAATTTCCAAATTGTCGAATTACTACATTTCTAAATTTTCAAATTCTCCAATTTCCAAATTGTCGAATTACTACATTTCTAAATTTTCAAATTCTCCAATTTCCAAATTGTCGAATTACTACATTTCTAAATTTTCATATCCTCTAATTTCTAAATTCTCAAGTACCCAAATTGTTCAATTTTCAAATTCTCAGATTCCCAAATTCCTATTTTCAATGTCCCATAGTTTTAAATTTTGAAATTCTGTAACTTCTAAGTTTCCATAATTCATAAATTCTCAAATTCTCAAATTCGCAAATACTCAAATATTCAAGTTCTTAAATTTTCAAACATACATACTCTCATACACACGAATGCCCAATTTCTATCCATGATAAAACTTCGCAACCTATAACTTCGCATTCAGAAAATAATGGCAGTAGTTCCATAAAAATGAATCTCCCCCATGTAATAAAAGTTGTAAAATGGAGATTTCAACGGAGATACAGGAAATCATCATCCTAAATTTTCCTTAAAAGATAGACGAGGAAGGAAAGCATCACGTTCGTTCTGTTTTCCCAGCAAACGGTGGTGCTTCTTTCATCGTTAAACCCGTGACCTTTAATTTTATGATTCCGACCCAGATTTTCAAACGAATGTGAAGGGTGTGAAGCGAGACGGAATGAAGATAAAAAGGTTAAACCAGAAACCAGATTTTAATATCCCGATGATAAACGATTGAAATGTTATTGATTTTATTGCTGGAACACGCGATGATTTTTCATATAGTGTATTCGAGTATTTGAATTTATTCACACCGTTTCAAATATGGTTTACATACGCCATTTTGTATATACTGCAACCATATTGTTTACGTATCAGTCCTATAGCTCATTGTTCCACGTATTAATATTAAACTGTACGTTATTACACATTAATATACAACTTGTTTCGATATTGTATTTGATTTAGTTGCATTCGAAAAATATTCTCTCATTGTTTCATAATAAGTTTGAAAGCTGATGCTAATAAATTGTCGATAACGTACAAATTTAGTACTGGTAACCTATAAAATTGCTTATGGTTGCTAATAATTTACGAAGCTGATGCAGATAAAATATAAAGTTGCTTGTAGTAGCAAAAAATTTATAAAATTAACGTTAATAACTTATCAAATTATTGATATTTGCTAGTGACTTCCAAGTTGATGTTAACAATCTATACAATTATTCATGATAGTTATTTACTTACAAATTTAACTTTAATAATATATAGATTTGTTGTTGGTTGCTATTAATCATTCGAGTCAACAATAATAATCTGCATAATTATTAATTCTTCCTGATAACTGCAAAGTTTAACCTATAAAGCTATTAATGATTATAGTTACCTGCAAATTTCATATCTATAAAATTATTATTGATTACTAATAAAATACAATGTTAAGGCTAGTAACCAATAAAATTACTAGTCCTTCCTAATAACGTATGAAATGTAACCTGATATACTGTAAAATCAATAACAGCTGCTAGTATCTTACAAGATTAACTTAACCTACAAAATTGCTAATACTTGGTCATGACCTACAAAATTGATCCCAATACTCCATAAAATTGGTAATAACCAACAAAGTTGATGCTAATAATCTATAACATTGCCAATACTAGCTACCTGGAAGGTTAACCCTACTACCCTATTTTCTAGTTATTTATAGTAAACGGTTTCGCAATTGCCCATGTATTCGTGTAATCGAGCAAAGAAAGTAATTTCGAAAAGGTTCAAGATCTCGAATAACAGGGAAGAGTGAAATTCAACAGAAGTTGCTGCAATTCCAGAACTAATTGACCGGAAAACCCGACAGGCGGTTGTAGGATACTTCAATGCAGGTCCTCCAAGAGAAATACCACGCGATTACGAGAAATTTCTCACAGCTTACTATTTGGGGAACCCTTTTTTTACACTAGAATGACCGTTAACTATATCGCTACTTGTTTTTTATTGGACTCATTTTTATCTTCCACTGTTATAAATTGTACAAAATTATGCAACTTTAACACGTGTCATTCAAGTCTGTATGATTCGATCCGTAAAAAAGGCCATATACAGGGTGTCCCACAATTATGGTACGAGCCGGAAAGAGGTGTTAGGTGGGGCTAGTCTGAACAACATTTTCTTTTGCAAAAATATTGGACGAGGTTTCATTTTTAAATTATTCAAGAAAAACACTGTCCAATCAGAACGCTAGGATCGCGCGCGCTCGGATGTAGAAACGTGGGCCCGAGTTATAGTTGGCCGTTGTCGCGATCGAACATACAGCGCGCGCGATTCTCGCGTTCTGATTGGTCAGTATTTTTCCTTAATAATTTAAAAATGAAATCTCATCCGATATTTTTGCAAAGGAAAAAGTTGTTCAGAATAGCCCCACCTACCATCCCTTTTGCGGCTCTTACCATAATTGCGAGACACCCTGTAGAGATACTATGTTGTATTCGCAGTAGAAATCAAGTAACCGTCAGTAAAAAGCATTTGGGAAATTCAGAGAACTATTTACATATCAGAGTTTAACAACGCTACTAGCTGTTCCTTAGTTCTTTTATCTCCTTTACTTTTGTCTCTTCCATCCACTGTTAAGTCTAATAAATGGTACAACTACAATACACGTACGTCAAGTCCACATGACTCGACCGTCCTTAAAAAGGGCCATATAGGGGGACTACGCCGTATTTTACAGTAGAAATCAAATAATTCTCAGCAAAATGACTCGGAAGATTCGAAGAACCACCTATACATTAGAAACACTATGTACAACATTGCTAGCCGTTCTTCGGTTCGTTTATTTCCCTTACTTTTTCATCTCCCATCCATTGTTGCAAATGCTAAAAAAATTGTATAACGACATCGCACGGACTTCAAGCCCGTGTTCCTCAGCGGTCCACAAAAAGTGCCATATATCGAGACTGCTCTATATTTTACGGTAGAAATCGAAAAATCGTCAACAGAAACTGTTCGAAAGCTTGAAACGCAAATTTGTTTACAAGCAGATAAGTGAATTAGGCTGAAAAAAATTGGCGAAAAGGGTGTTTTGACGTTTCTTTTGGTTGCAGGTACCAGTCTTTTCGCGGTGGCCGCTCACGAATTTGGCCACTCTCTCGGTTTGGCACACAGCTCGGTTCCTGGGGCGCTCATGTACCCGTGGTACCAGGGATTGAGCTCTAATTACGAGCTACCAGAGGACGACAGACACGGGATTCAACAGATGTACGGTGAGTGAACCTGCATGTTCGATAATTGCGTCGGGGAAGTAATAATTACGGCAGCCAGCGTATCCGCGCGCTAATTTCAAGAATAACTTTGTTCGTTTTTATCGCTGACTGGCGATACGTCTCGCGAATTTTCAAATGTTCTACGAATGACGCGTGCGTGTACTAACGAGGAGACACCATCGACTTCCGCTAGGCTGATTTTATTCGAATATCTCAGAAAATCTGCTGTTCCATATTCGTTGAAGTAACGTGCTGTACCAGCTAGATTTATGGTTGTGATTAAGGGATTAACTCTAGGCTGTTTTCGGTCCCTCAAGATTTGATGCAATTTGCATCAACAAAAAGTAATTTCAATTGCACCTTAATATTTTTAACCACTTTACTACTGCGGCTGTGTCCCCTACGACGTTATTCCTAACTTTCTCTTTTGCCTGAGTTTTGCTAAGCACTTCCTGCCTACTCTTCAATTTCCTGTTTTTTTCCAGGATCTCGTGTAACCCTACAATTATTGATGATTGCGCGTTATCTACAAAATTGATCCTAAATTTATTTTTATAATTCATTTTCAATTTAGACGTAAGTAATCATTAAACGTCTGTAAGTCTAGTGTGAACTGAGCGAGGATCTTCACTCTTCATCCACGGTAATTGAGGTACCATTGTACCACGAGTGCCCTTTCGAGGGTGTCCAAATTTTCACTAATGACCGTAGCAATTAATAAATCCAAAAATCACCTCGACTTCTACCCAACATGCGGAAACTATAGAATTTAGGTTCGAACTGGTGAAATTCAGAAAATGCTAATAAAACTATATTAACGAAGTACCGGTTCCTCGGACATTACTGCTGCTACGGTAGAAACGATTAAAAACATAAATTTACAAAATGCTGTGGCTGTGTCCGCCACGACGTTATTCCTAACTTTCTCTTTTGCCTGAGTATTGCTAAGCACTTCCTGCCTATTCTTCAATTTCTTGTTTTTCCAAGGTCTCGTGCAACCCTGGTCTTTGTCAGATTGCACATTCGGCAGCCAGATTTGTGCGAACCTAAGTTTCCGTTGACTTTCCTTTCCACCCCTTCAACTGTCCACTCTGTACTTCTCCTTTTCTTTTCCTACGTCTATCTCTTCCCAGAAAGGGCATAAAAACACTGACCATCGCGCCGCTCGAGACACTCGTGATTTTCATACCGTCACGTTTACACCCGCATAATCTCTGACGCTCTTGCTACTACTCGTTATTGCCTGATACCGTTTGTTGCTTGTTGTTATTTAGTCGTTGCTTATTTATTGAATATATATTGTTGAGTGACTGTCAACTTATTTACAATTCATTCACACATACCTCACGTCCTCACTATCAACCTTATCGGATACAACTTCTTTAAGACTAGATTTACGGAAACCGTAAAAATGACGGATCTTACATTTCCTATTTCATTTTTCAAAAATTAGTAAGAGGCTTTTGACAAACTATAAGTTATCCTTCGTTGAAATACAAAATCATTGCACCTGCTAGTTCACGTATTGTCCACTAATTACTTATTTTTATACCTTAGTGTAGGGTTAAATATTTTCGAACTCTGCGAGATGTCGGTACCGGGAGAGAATCGCAGGTGTCCGATCTGCGTTCCGAGAAAAAACAAAGTCAGATCGCTGTCGTGACGCTAAACAAAGAGCGGCGATACCGATGTCGTCCAACGCGGATAAATTGACACGTGCGAGATTTAGTCGTAGCGAAGACGTGCAACGATCCACACGACGTTCAGACGATTTCTAAAGTATTTTTTCTGTAATTATCCTATTGAAATAAATAAATCATTTGTCAATTCGAGGCTCAGTCAATGATCCTTATTCGGTGGGAAAACACTAATATCCTAATTATTTCCCACATTAGTTTGAATTTAAATATAAATGGCCTTTGATCGTCCGTAAATCTAGTGTTAAGGTTGTAGAAGTGGTTTAACTCGCATAGTTTTTAAAGTATAACTTTCACGTACCAACATCCCCGTGGTCCTCATAATTTTCTCCTTCAGTGTCTCACAACTAATTCACGCGACGTTTATCTGTCTCTTCTATATCCAATAGAATTCTATATCCAGTAGCTGGTTCAGAACCGACGGTGCAATTTATTCGTTTTTACACCGTGGGACACAAAACACGTGTGCGAAATTCGTAAACACAAAGGTGGGCGTAGTTGCGCGAGATAATTGAGGCCTGAAAAATAAATGTGAGCCCCAGCGAAATTCCGGGCGAATCGAGAAAACAATTTCGCCGGATAATCGCGAGGAAAAGGAAGTCTGAAGATCCGCAGCCTGTAACAACAGAACGAAATGAAACGTGAATAAAATAGAAAGGACCCTCCTTCTCTTTACCTCCAACCATGGAGGCGTACGTGTATAGATGTATGACTCGTACGGTCCGGTGATTTAGCATGCTAGGAAAGCTTTGCAAGCTCATGAAAGATCGTGAACGCGTTCCGTGGCACGGGATTCGCTCGGCAATCCACCTTTTTTTTTTTTTCATCCTCTTCGCTCTTTAAATGCATTTGTCCGTTTCCATTGTACACGTTGCTGTTTTGTTTCTTTAAACCACCCCCGATTTCATTTATTTCTCTGATTTCTCCTTTGTCCCGTCCATTTTTCTCGACTTCGCACAACCATTAATCTTTTTTCCCGAACACGATTTCTTTGCCATCCTCTCTGACAATTGTTGTTCCCTCGTGCTTCTTTTTCTTTCCGATGTTATTCATTTCGTGCGGCGCGAAAACCTTTTTTTGCAAGTTCTCCCGCTGTCCGAAAGTAATGGGATTCCCCTGTCGGACAAAACGACTAACCCCTTCGATACCGAGGCGAGGATTATAGTCCGCGAGTATGGTTTCGAGATTCGAGAGTTTTTGGGGATCTGGGGACTTGGAAGCTTGGAAATTTTTGAGTTTTGAAAATTTTGAGATTACAGTATTTAGGAATTGGGAGATTTAGGTGTTTGGGTATTTGGAAATTTGTGATATTGGGAAGTATAATATTTAGAAATTGGGGGATTGAGGGATTTTGTCATTTGGGGATTTAGGAATTTGAATATTAAACAATTTAAAATATTTATAAATTTCAGAATTACGCAATTTATGAATTTAGAAATTTAAGAAATTTGGAAGTTAGAAATTGAGGAATTTAACAATGTAAGAATTTAAGAATTTACGAATTAAAAAATTGAAGAATTTAAAAATTTAACAATGTAAGGATTTAAGAATTAAAAAATTTAAACCTTAAGAATTCAAGAATTAAAAAATTTTAAAACTTAAGAATTTTTTAATTACAAAATTTAAGAATTTAAGAATGTAGAAGTTTAGGAGTTTAGGTACTAAAAAAGTTGGAAATCTCAAAATTTTGTAATTTGGAAATTCCAAAAGCGAAGAATAGTAGGCGTTTAGGAATCTAGGAATACAAAAATTTAGGGACATAGACATCTAAGGAATGGCGGATCTATATTTAGACCTGTAGGTGCCTATGAATCTAGGAATTTAAAAATATAGTGATATAGGGATCCAGATATGTATTATTCTAGAGATCCAGGGATCTAAGGATCTGCTGATGCAGAAGTTTAAGAATCTACAAGTCTAGGGATCTAGAAATCTAGATGTCTGGAGATCTAGAGATTTTTGCATCTATGAATCCAGAGACGTAAAATCTAGGAATCTAAATATATAGAAACGTAAAAACCTAGAATTCTAAAACTGTATAAACCTACAATTCTAGGAACTTACAAATCTATAAGTTTGATATTAAAGAATTCCGAAATTTTATAATCAAATTCCAAAAATTGTAACCACGTTTAAAGTCGCTATAAAACATATTTTTTCTTATAAAACTTTATCCCTGCCATCTTTGATAAAACAATACCACTGCGAGAACGTTTCAGTATTTTCCTAGGGATTCGATTTATTAAGGAGTGGTTATATATACGCACATATTTAAAACAAACAATAACTATTTCGCTGTAAAAATAACTATATTTATCTTCCACATTATGCATAGCGCGAAAGTAAAATGGAATAAAAGTAGTGTCAGTAATCAGAAAATTGTAGAGTATAAACATGGGGAAAGAGATTCGCGAGGAACGCAAAAAAAGGAGAATAGTTTACATATTTGTCGCTTATTTGGTTACTAGACGTCGGCAGTGGTTTTCCGCGAAAATCACGAAATTGGAACATAAGTTCCAAACCGGGTAACGCGTGTTTGTTTATTATTAAACCACCTAAGCGTGTTTGCGTTGAACTTATGCGCGCAGTTCTGCCAACATTGAAACGGAGAGGCTGCAAACAGTGATTCCGTTTGAACGATATGCGGTGAAACACGTCCTTTTTCGCGAACAAACACGTTATTCTCATGGCGAGTCGCCTTATTTATTTTTTTTTCCTTTTTATTACATTCCCTATCCTTTCGCGAAAAAAGATTCCTCTCGCGCTCAACGACGATTGTTTCCGTCGCGACAGTCGACCGATATTGTTCCCCTGACGGGCATTGTTCCATATGGAAATAAAGAAAAAATAAAACGGAGTAAACAAATAAGGTTTCGAAACAATTAACACCGTCCCGTTTTCGCTCGTTGCTGAAATAGACGTTGCTCGTTCAGCGAGTCGCGTTTCTCGGATCGTGAAATTGTTTTTCCATTAAAGCATCCCGTTAATTTGTGGTCTAGATACTTTTAATTAAATACAGGGTGTCCCACAATTATGGTACGAGCCGAAAAGGGGCGGTAGGTGGAGCTATTCTGAACAACTTCTTCCTTTGCCAAAATTTCGGATGAGGCTTCATTTTTAAATTATTAAGGAAAAACACCGACCAATGAGAGCGCGAGAATCGCGCACGTCGATCGCGACCACGGCCAATTAAAACTCGAGCCTCCACTTCTGCCTCCTAGCGCGCGCGATCCTCGCGCTCTCATTGGTCGGTGTTTTTCCTTAATAATTTAAAAATGAAGCCTCTTCCAATATTTTTTCAAAGGAAAAAGTTGTTCAGAATAGCTCGTACCATAGTTGTGGAACACCCTGTATATAACATTTTCCGTTGCCTCGGAATATTTGGTTTTGAGTACAAAAAATGAGAGATTGCACCTAATACGTTCTTCTTTTTTTATGAAAATATGATTGGAAAGAAGCGAAAATATTTTAAATTGCAGTATTTTTTAAGAAACAGTTTTTCGATAACCTTAACCCTTTGCACTCGAAAGCATTTTCATTATTTGCAAACAGCAGCTGTAAAATTTTCTAGTTGGAAAGTTTCATAAATATTTTGGAAATCATTATTTCTTTTATTATTAATCGCCAATATTGTCTGTTTCACTGTGTTCGAACACCTGGTGTATAATACTATTTTAGTTAAAAGATATTTACTTAAAATTGTTGAATTAAATGAAATGGCGAGTGACAGGCGCCGCTCGAGTGCAAAGGGTTAAATGTAACACGCACGCACAGTCGATAATTATTAATAATTGTGCACAGTAATTATACTCTGAATTTAGTGCGTTTATCGTGTAAACGTTCGTACGCATGTTTATGACTTTCTGTTATTTGTTACCCACGTGTTTAATATTCAACGTCGCAGTCTTATTGATATAATTTTTATGACTACAATTGTTGACAATTACCTTGACGACTGAAGCAGTACACATCGAATTATAAATAATCTTACAATAAATTTTAATATCTTACAATATTGTCTGATGTTTAAACTTTGACGGCTTACAATCTTGACACAAAATTCTTAATTTTGATTACTTGTCTCGTGATATTAAATGTAAAAATGTTCAGTTAATAAAGAAAACATGTTGGGTGATCCTGTTAAAACTGCATAAAGTGTACATTTGTGCGAGTTTTAAACTGCGAAAAATGTTCATTCGTTTAACACTGAATAGTGATCGCATAACGTCGTACATTTGACAATTTTATCTTGCTAAATAATAAAATCGTCCGGTTTTGGGAAGAGGTGAAATTTATAGGTGCTCCCTCTATCGGATTGGGATTCCGATTCGATGTCATTTTCGAATTAGGTCACGTCTATAATATAAACAATAGCTGTATCGATAAATCATTTTTAAAGCTTATCGATGTACTCTGACAAACAAACAGTTTTCAATTTATTCGTTCAAACATTTATTCTTTAAATTCAGCTAATTCTTCAAGGTTGACAATTTGCTTAATAACGTTAATAATTGTAGTGTATATTTTTTTTACAGTAGCGTTGATTTTCTTTTTGTTGACGACTCTATAATATTTGAAGCCCTAAATCTGGGTATTCTTATATTCTCTGAGGTACGTGTAAGTACGTGTATCTCTAGATACGTATTTAGATTTCTTGGAACATAAATTCGTAAAATTCCGTAATACCTAAATTCCTAGATCCCTAGATTTCTATGTACCTAAGTCCCTATTTGATCCTTATGTTAATAAATCCCTATATTGTTTGATTTCAATATTACTAGAGCTCCGTAATCCTAGATCTCTAGATTGTTGCATCCCTATATTTCTAGATCCTTACATTCCTAGATTCATATTCCTAGTTCCCTATATTTCTAGATCCCTATATTCCTAAATCCCTATACTGATACATATCTACATTTCCAAACTCCTATATTCCCAGATCCCTACAGCCCTATATTCCTATATTACTAGATTCTAATATTCCTAGACCTTCATATCATAATATTATAGTAAAGTAATAAAATAATCAAGTAGTAGAAGAAAATAAAAATTTTCTCATAGAATTATTGACACGCTAATATACTAGCGTTTAAAACAATAAATACGTAAAATGATAAAATATCAAAGGGGTAAACCAGCGCAATGATTGCCCAATCAAGTTAATAAAATAGCAGTGTAACGAAATAATAAAATATCTTGATAGCACCATAATCGTATGATAAAATAGTAAATAATAATATTACATACACTAAGTTCCATTTGCACTATTAAACATATTAAAGTACCTGACAGCAACGTATCCTTCTAGATATAATTAATGTAAAGGTAATGTACTTTCCGGTAATGAATATACACGACGAAAGCGGATTACAGGATCAAATATTCAATTAAAGCTAAAGACAAATTGGACTGTACGGTAATTACGAACTGCCGAAAATTAACCGACGAATTATTCAACGCCTCGTAATATTTAATCTTATTACTCGTCGTCTGAAGTTGATTCGATTTTCCAAAACCTTCAAAATTGCCTCACTATTTATATGTAATATATACTATATATATATATTATTTATAATATATCATATACATACTATATGTATATATTTGTACAATATACAGCTGTGGACAAAATTAAGTGGACAGGAATCACAAATTACAGATGGTTAATTTAATTTAACTAATAATGCCTATAAATCAAAAGTTTATTGCACAATTATATACATTAAATAAATAAATTGTATATTAAATAAATGTTTTTTCAAGTCTACAAAAACATTTCGCGTTCTACATTTAAAATTTATTTAAAACATTGTAATAAAGCAAAAAATATTTTTACATTTCTGCAATGTCCACTTAATTTTGTCCGTGACTGTATGTAGTATATTTGTGATTCAGATTTATATAATAATCCATCTTCAATAAAGAACGAAACTTGTGAAACATCGATTCTCTATTATAGTCAATTAGCGGCAGGAAATAATTTCTCTTATTCGACTCGCACAAACGCGAACATCGGTTCAAAGGAAGGAAAGTAAAATGGTTTCGTTCCATGGAAACAAACCAATATCTTTTCTCGTTTCCTGTTCCCGGACAGCAGCACGGTAAACGTTATCGTTTCATTAAATTCCCGATGGAGAAACCGTTTCCTGAAGGGACATTAATTTTCTAAACGTTTCGCCGATCCACTTGCAATTACGTTGCAATAAACACGAGCAAATTTGCGTGCAACATCTTC
This sequence comes from Coelioxys conoideus, assembly GCA_947623535.1. Lineage (NCBI taxonomy): Eukaryota > Metazoa > Arthropoda > Insecta > Hymenoptera > Megachilidae > Coelioxys > Coelioxys conoideus. Next base: position 9,451,173 of record OX392451.1, on the reverse strand, counting down.
TGTTGGGTTGAACAATAATGCGCAACCAATTTAATAAAAACAGCGCAAAATACCGTGTATAACATTTTATATTAAATCTTAAAGCTTTTTCGAATCAAAAAACTTATACACTCATGGACAAAATTAAGTGGACATTGCAGAAATTTAAAAAAATTTTGTTTTCCTACAATGTTTAAAATAAATTTTAAATTTAGAACGTGAAACGTTTTTGTAGAGTTGAAAAGACATTTATTTAATGTATATAATTGTACAATAATATAGTTTTGATTTATGGGCATTCTTAGTTAAATTAAATTAACCTTCTGTTATTTATGATACCTGTCCACTTAATTTTGTCCACGACTGTACATATATCTCAACTATCGAAAGTTAATCGATCAGTTTCTATTTCTCTTTTGTAACACCTTTTCTTTTTAATTTATTTTATTTGTTTTATGTGTTCTATTAATTTATTATTTTGTTTGTTGGTTTCATTCTGCATAGTCTATTTGTCTTACTTATTCTATTTTAGTCATTCATATATTTATCTGCCATATTTTATTTACTTTCCAGGCAAGCTCTTTATGGGGAGAAAATATAATGTCGGAGAACGGATTTAAATTGTTTAATAATCATCTTACTTAACTGGTAGTTTTATAATCGCTTACGAATAAGACACAAATGAAGTTTGTATAAAGAAAAAAAATTAAGAGAATACTTACAATATATTATACATATAAAATCTACATGCTTCACATCACTATGGCGATATCACACATTAAGGATAATATCAGCATTAAGGATGCTATTGTCTCTGAATATATCAGTTGTGGATTAATTCATAAAAATACTCTATGCAGAACCTTAATTTGATCTAATATCAGCATCAAAAGTTTAACTTACAAGTACACATTTTGTAAAAGCTTAAAGATACATAACCATAATGTCAAAAGCTTAAATTAGACTAACCTTACTTATTAAACTTTAGATTGATCTAATCTTCGTGTTGAAAGCTTAAATTGCACTAACTGTAGTTATAAATCTTTAAATGAACCTAACCTGAGTACCAGATGCTTAAATTGAACTAACGCTAGTAACGAAACCTTAAACTGGTCTAACCTTAGTATCAGAAGCTTAATTGTACTATGGCTACTTACAAAACTTGACCTAAACCAAAGCTTAATTAAAATAAGACACGAATCAAAGTTTAAATAAAGAAAAATCAGTGAAGGGAAAACATACAAAACAAAATAATATAAAATATAATACATGAGACCTGCAAATTACACATCGACACGCAATTACGACTTAACCCTTTGCGGTCGTACATATTTTTACCAGTAGCAAATATTGACTGTAAAACTTTCTGGTTAAAAAGTCTGATCAATTTTTTTGAAAGAAACATATTTTTATTATTAATTGCCAATATTGCATGTTTCACTCTATTTAAACTTCACGCGTACAATACTACAAATGTAATTAAAATTTATTTATTAAAAATTGTTGCACTGTATCAAATGGCGAGTGAGAGTCGCCACTCGTCCGCAAAGGGTTAAAGAACATCAGCTGAGGAGTATTTTAAAAATGCTATGATTTCCGAATATATCTATATTATGATGAACAGAATTAACATAACTTGTTACAAAAATATGAACCACTCTCTCTAAACTTTGCACCGGATACGGCAAAATATTTATCATAATTCAAACTACCATTCCAGAAAAATAAGTAAAAATCGCAGACGATAAAGGAAGTCGTCAAGGAAGTTCGCTGTAAGTCCTCTGCAATATTTATCGTCCCTTCCAGAAATATGAAGGTACAGAGAGATAGAGGAGAATAATAGAAAGAAATCTCCAGAATTGTCTTTCTCCCCGGTGTTGTTCCGTTGAAGAGGAATCTCGTTCACTGTATCGCGATGTTTAATAAACGTTCCTCCCAGGACACTTGCCTCTCTGTCTTAATTACCTTCGGCTTCCGGTTACCCTTTCCGGCCTTCCCTTCCCTGTTTTGCTCCTTTTCTCGGTACACTGTGCCATTTAATCGAAAGTTCCACTCGAGTTTTACCGCCGCAACGCTCGTCGTGTTTCTTTTATCGTTTCTTTTCGAGTTTCTTCTTTGTCCGCTCGCTTTCCTCTCCTCTTTTCACGACGCAACCGCGGAGTCTCGGCTTTTCCTGTTGCTATAGCCCGGAGGGTTACAATGGTAACAGGGTAAATTAACCGGAACTCGAAGATCCCGTTTGTACACCGCGCTGGATACCGTGTGAAACAACGGTTGCTGAATCGGATACTTAAAACGGGAAACTTTGAAAAAGAAACTCCTGCACCGTCCCAGTGTTTTCCGACACATCGCTGTAGTTGGGTCATCGATTCCGATCGAAGTTCTAATGAATCTAGGCCAAGAATAAGCTCACCCGTATTTCATCGTCCTTGCTAATGTTCACTACTTGAGAAGATATTTATTATTAGTTCGATTACGGGAAATCACGGATAACATGATTGTATAGTGATGGCTGCAGTACTGAAGATGGTAGAGTACCGAATTACCCCATCAAGAATTAAAATCCTAATCAAACATCGATAAATTTTCTTTTCGCATTCTTTGTACTGTTAGTTCTATTTATTTGTTTTCTACTTTTATATATTTACGTACTTTCCTATTTTGCAATACGTCTAACTTTTGAAACAATGATTCCCATGTAATTATTTTTAACTTACAGTACCTTATATTAAACTTGATATAGCTTAAATCGGACTACATCTAATTGTAATACTTTAAATTAACCTAAGCTTAGTATCAATGGCTTAAACTGGCTTTACCCTTACTGGCAAAACCTTAAATTAACCTAACCTTAGTAACGAAAACTTAAATTGGACTGTCCCCATTGACAAAATCTAAAATTGACCTAACCTTACTATCAAAAGCTTAAATTGGCCTAACCTTAGTAACGAAAACTTAAATTGCACTATCCCCATTGACAAAACCTAAAATTGACCTAACCTTACTATCAAAAGCTTAAATTGGCCTAACCTTAGTAACGAAAACTTAAATTGCACTATCCCCATTGACAAAACCTAAAATTAACCTAATCAGAAAAGAAAAAAGTGTTGTTTCACCGAGACAATCAGTGAAACGATCCAGAAATTGAACGAATTACATTTCGAATTACGTTTCGAATTACTTCCTCATCCACTGTACCTTCCAGATCTGGCCCCCAGCTTTTTGCAGATCTCAAAAAGATGATGCATGGAAAGAAATTCGACTCGAATGAAGACGCGATTGTCGAAACTGAGGCTTATTTTGACAGAAAAGATAAATCGTTTTACAAAAGAGGCATAGAAAAGTTAGAAGAGCGTTGGAATGAATATGTCACTCTTGGAGCAGAGTATGTTAATGAATAAAGTGAAATTTAAAAAAAAAAGAATTTATTTTTCTTAGTCAGACCGAAGACTTATTGAGTGATGTGTTATGCTCGCGTGCAAAGAGAGTCTCGCTAATTTGTGTCTGTCCTCGCCGGTATAAACGGTGAGCTGGCGCGATAAAGCAAACACGGTTTGAACAGCAATCTAGAGAACGACGCGTTTACCGAGCTGAATGTCGCGAGTCGAGAAGCGACGATAAAAGGAAACAAAAAAGAACGATCTCTGGTAGCTGATAGCCAAGTTGAAAAAGTTTCCATCCGTAAGGACTCCGTTTAAAAAAAAAAAAAAAGAAAGCTGTGTACAGCTTTGTTTCGGCGTTGTTAAATTTGAATGGCACCCGGAAACATTGTCGTTCATAGGAACAGTTTCTCGTCGAGCCGAGTCGTTAAGGGAAACATTGTTAGTCGACAAAATGGTGTATGTACCGCGGGAGTCAAAAGTCTGTTTGCATTTGGCAAATACCAAGTTTCTGTAGCATTTCGCAGAACTGCGAATTAACATGGTCGCTGACTTGAGCCCGAACGCACTTCGTTCTAGGACTACGATGTCCACGAAGGACGGTATATTACAAGATTTTACTCCGAATGTTAGAAACGGACTGGTTGAGCCGTAGATAAAATGGATAGAAAAGGAATTGGGGCGATGAAGACAAGAACTATGGTTATACTAGGCTCGGTGGTGCACATTATTTTTGGTTGTAAAGTCGAGGGATTTGGAGATATGAAAATGTGGAGCATTTGGTTTTCCAGGGTTTAGTAATGTACAAGTTATGGTGTTGGGAAACCGGATTCGGAATAAGAATGATTAATTCTTGGACAAGTTAATTTATTGTAACATAACTTAATCCTAGTCTAGCTCCTAACGTAAAATATATAAAACAACTTGAACCAGCTTGGAACAGTACTAGATGGAATCTGAGCTTGCGAAATGAATGTGACTTGCGAGCAAACTTACTTACAGAAAGACTATTGGTTAAAAAGGTGTTTGTACGAGGGTGGAGGAAAAGAACAGGGATGAGGTAGAGAAGGGAGGGAAAATGGATTTCGGGGAGTGGGAGTTAGGAGTACTTGGACGGTCTAGAGCTGGTGACCGGGAAAGGGCCTAAGTTTAAGGATAAGAAGAAGGAAATGGCATGGTAAAGAGAAAAGGGTGCAAATACATAGTTAGGACCTCCAACAATGGATTTGAGGATTATGTAATTAATTTGGGAATTAACTATAAATTTGCGGATTTTACAAATTTTGAATTCGATTTATGTATAATGAATAATTCAGAAATTTAGATACTTTAACACTAATACTACCAAAGGAGTCAAAAGATCCTTTTACAAATTTCCTACTTCAAATGACAAAATTTGTCAAGCTCGTCTTCTTGACATTTGTGCCCATTATTATGAAAGTGATCTAAGTCAAAATTAAAGAAAAAAACGAGCTTATCGGTTTGTTTCAAATGGCAAAGAAATGAAAATGTCTTAAATCAACCTATTTATCTAAGAGAATTAGGGGATGGTTTGAATAGTTTAAAATAACATACACACTAAATTAAATAAAACTGAAACTTTATTCTATGAACACAAAGGATGTCTGCACTGTACGAAAGCTAAAATCGAAGTAAGAATAAAAGAGAAAGCTTGCAAGAGAAAAACCTCTATTGGGCCCTCTTGAAGAAAACTCAGAGACAAACTGCAGGCCTTCAATTTCTGACCTGAGGACTGTTAGGCTATGAAAAGATATTGTCACTGTCCTTCGACAGATTTAATGTAAATCCGGCCCACCTACATGGGACTCGGCTGTGCTTCCTCACCCGATCGGGTATACGCAACATCTCCCTACTTCAGACCTCGAGTTTACTATCCCTGAGAGTCCATCTCCAAATAGGCATGACACCGAGCCCTTGCGAACTCGGTGGGGCTAGTTCACACCACCCTCAGCGCCTGTGTCGGCGAGAAATTGACCTTAGCCACGCTTAACAGGTAATGCGCCAGGGCGTGACCCCGAAGGGCGGGTTTCCTGTACAACACTTCTAATACTGCTAGTGGCATCCGTTACTCAGAAACCTGAGATTGGGCAGCTCCGTAGTAGCAATTTTCAAGGGTCAAGAGTCGTGTTGTCTGCATCACGGACTCGTCTCGGATTCTAGGCTGGACTAGGTCCATCCGCCCGACACCTCAAACGACGGCCGTGCACTCAATCAATCGAGAGCTCATACGAGTCACCTCTTCCACGCAAGTCTGCACACCAATGGCATCGGTTACCCGGGGATCCGGGATTGGGTAGCTCCGTAGGTGGCTTTTTAGGGTTGGCGGTGCGTGGTCTCCAGGATCTCGTCTCGGATACTAGGGCTAAACCCCGACACCTCAAGCGACGGCCCCGTCACGCCAACCCTGGGGATCGAGTCGAAACTCATACCACATCTTCCTACTGTCGGAGATCGCTCTTTGCCCAGGTTCCTGGGATCGTGCGCCGTCCTGTGCGACAGTTTTATGGCCCAAGGGACTGTGGTCTGCCCAGGGGCCCGCACTGTCCTTCGACAGAATTTATTATGAATCCGGCCCACCGAGATGGGACGCGGATCTGCTACCTCGCCTCTTTGGGCATACGCAATAAACTACCTATCGTCCTCCCCGGCTAGCCACCGCTTCCGGTAGGGACAAGGTAGATCAACGGCTGAGAAGACTCTTGCTTGACTCGGCACTTGCAAGGAATTTTATTATTGCCTCAATGATCTTTCCGCCGGATACAGACTCCCCCAGCAAAGTTCTCAGAGTCGTGTCACTGTCCTTCGACACTCGACTTATTTTTGCAGCTAGATATTCCAACATTATCCGAATTATTTCCACGATCAAAGGGAAACGCCATGTCGAGCCACACTCGCCATAGGACCGCAAAGGGTTAAAACAAAATCGGATATGGTGAGGTTAAAAAGCAATCCATTCTGCGTGAAATGATCCCTTTGTTAAAAGGTATTCAATCGCGCGTTCAGAATAAATTCTAAGGCAAAGGATTAATCTTGGCGATCTTCGCCAACAGCATCGCAGGTGTTCGTTTCTCGATAAATACATATTACGAAAGCGTAGCCGTGGTTTCTAAGATTCCGCCGAGAGAAGAAACTTGACAAACGATCGAAAGTTTGACGCCCTACTTCCTGGCAGATCAGAAAGTTTAAAGCGTTGATCGGCAGTGTATTCATCCAGGTCAAAGCTTAAAAGCTCCCTTTACGCGCGAGCCGGCTAAGCTGAAGTTCCTCTTTCGTCTGGCTCGTTCTTGCGCTCGCGATCATGCAATTTCCATCGTTCTTCGGCAACAGCCGCGATGTTGGTTCTTCGGCTCTGCGTTCGTCGCCTTCGTGCAAATTCTGCGAAGAAAAACACCGCTCCGTTTACCGGAATCATGGTATCTCAGTTTTAACGGCGCGAAAGTGTGTCGCGTTGTCTACGTGTTGTACAAAAACAACAAACTTTCCTGCCAAACAGTTTCTTTGATAGCGCCGGTTGGAAGATTAAGAATTTATGATGTGGAAGTTAGGACGGGATAGTAATTTATTATTACGAATGTGGGGACTCGGTGATTGAGAGAATCTTAGATTTGGAGAATTTGTTTTTCAAAAATGTGTGAGTTGAAAAATTTGACATTCGTGGATTTGGAAATTAGAAATTTGGGACTTGTGAAGATGTGTGGGAACCTTACAATTTAAAGATTTTATAATCGTAAATTTAGAAATTTAGGGATTTGGAAAATTTGAAATTTGGGAATGTAATGATTTCGAAATTCAAAAGCTTGGTATTTACGGATTTGGTAAATAGTGACTTGAAAATTTGGAAATTTGGGTACTTGATAATTTATCATTTATATAATTTGAAATTTAAATAATTTGGAATTTGCGAATTTAGATGAAGTCTGAAAATTTGTAGAATGTGGAATTGGAAAACTTAATTTGGAAATTTGGCAATTGTAACTTTTTAAATGTTTAAATTAGGTGGTTTGGCAATTAATAATTTCAATATAAATTCAAATTCCTGAATTTTTCCATTCTCAGTTTCCAAAGTTCCCAAATTCCTAAACTCCCAATTCCTAAATCCCCAAATCCCCCAAAATTGCTATACTGCTTTACAATCAGCTTTCAAAAATCCCTAAATCTTTAAATCACAGCATACAAATCCTAAGATAACAATATCTCTAACTCCTAAAAATCCCTGGCTCTCAAATTCCTAACATAAAAATCATTATATCGCTGCATCTCTAACTCACAAAATTTATTAAATACTCAAATCCCCATATAAAAGTCCCTAGATCGCAACATTTCTAGTTCCTAAATATTCTTGCCTCTTTCAATCCCCAGATTCCAAAAATTCTTCAATCCTTAAAATCGTATATGCAAAAAATTCTTTAATCCTTAAATTCTTGAATCCAAGAAATCCATCGATCTTTAAATTTCTGTGTCCACAAAGTGCTTTAACCCTTAAATTCCTGTGTCCAAGAAATCCTTCAATTTTTAAATTTCTGTGTCCACAAAGTGCTGTAACCCTTAAATTCCTATATCCAAAAAAATCCTTCAATCTTTAAATTTCTATGTCCACAAAGTGCTTTAACCCTTAAATTCCTGTCTCCAAGAAATCCATCGATCTTTAAATTTCTATGTCCACAAAGTGCTTTAACCCTTAAATTCCTGTGTCCAAGAAATCCATCGATCTTTAAATTTCTGTGTCCACAAAGTGCTTTAATCCTTAAATTCCTATGTCCAAGAAATCCATCGATCTTTAAATTTCAATGTCCAAAAAGTGCTTCAACCCGTAAATTCCTATATCCAAAAAAGTCCTTCAATCTTTAAATTTCTATGTCCAAAAAGTGCTTTAATCCTTAAATTCCTATGTCCAAGAAATCCATCGATCTTTAAATTTCAATGTCCAAAAAGTGCTTCAACCCGTAAATTCCTATATCCAAAAAAGTCCTTCAATCTTTAAATTTCTATGTCCAAAAAGTGCTTTAACCCTTAAATTCGTGTGTCCAAGAAATCCATCAATCTTTAAATTTTTATGTCAAAAAAGTGCTTTAAGCTTAGATTAATATATTCAAAAAATCTCTGAGACCTGCTATCCCCGTATCCCAAAATCACTAAATCGAAAATTCCTAGGACCACTTTCCAAAATTCCCAAGACAGGAAAGCACGAGATCTCTGAATCACCGGACGCATATAATGTTTTGCATGCTCGAAAATGGAGGCGGTATTTAACGGCACTATGCGTTGCTTTTTCAAGAAGTGCACGCGGTTTCTCTCTCAAGAGGCAAATTATTTCGCGCTCGTTACGCTTTCTGCTTAATCCCTCCGTTGTTTTCGAAAGATGACTCTCCTTGGGGATCGTCACAGCGTATCCCGTTGATCCTACCCTTCGACCGGGGTAAAACATCGACCAAATGACCGGCTCTTCGTGTTCCTTGCGATTCTTTCTTTGGGAACAAACGACTTCCGACGGAACCGCTGCTCTCTGGATCGAGGATAATGGTGGAAGATGGCGGAATTTATGGGCCATCGAGAAAATAGAACCGCTATTGGGAATTCGCGGACTGGAAAAGAAAATATAAAAAATTTACCTCGCCGATTGAAACACGATTCTGATTTTCTTAGTTTATTTCCTCGCGGAAATTCGCCGAATCGAACGTTTTCGTTTATAGATCGTAGATAATTGTGTTCGAGAATGAGACGATGAAAGAACTTGGAACGGCATAAAAAGCAAGATGAAACAGCAGTGAAAAGATTTAGCAATATAAACCAGCATGAAATGGCATAGAAAAGAAGTTAACATAGCACAAAATGATAAAACAGCATGAAACAGCATAAACAAGAAGATAAAACAGCATAAAGAAAGAGATAAAACAACATGAAACAGCATAAACAAGAAGATAAAATAGTATAAAGAAAGGGATAAAACAACATGAAAAGAAAAAGCAAGCATCAAACAGTATAAACGAGAAGATAAGACAACGCAAGTAGCTGCTTGGAAGTTCAGAAATTTGGAACTTCGAAAACCTAGAAATTGTGAAAGCTGTGAATTCAGAAATTCAGAAATTTGAAGATTGGAAAATATAAAAATTTGGATACCTGGTGATTTGAAATTTTGGAAACTTTGGGATTCGGTGATTTCAGAATTGAACAATTTAAAAATTCGATAAAATTTGTGGATTTCAATATTTGAACAAATTGGAAACTTGGAAATTCTAGTATTTGTCAGCTTGGAAATTCAAAAACTTAAAAGTTTGGAAATGTACGAGTCTGAAAATGAGAAAATCTGAAAACTCACAAATGTAGAAACTGAAATTTATGAATTAATAAATTTGCATTATGGCTATCGATGATTCGAAAATTTGAAAGATCAGGCAACTCAAAATATGAATTTTTAATAATTAGAAAATTAAGAAGTCAGGAAATTTGAAAATTTGAGAATTTAAAAATCTAAAAACGTACAATCTTGTACAGCAACACGGTCAGCTAACTTCGTAACTCTTCAAAGTAAATTGTAACTACGATTTTCCGAAACCGAAGAAAATATCCCTAGATAGAGTAGTTTCCCGCAGAGGAAAGGAATAACGGAGGGGTAAAGACAGGGAGGAGGGTTGTTGGTCGTGCTTTGACTGGTGAACTTAATCTTACCCTTTTAACCGCTGATGTAATTACAATGACGATTCCCGATAATAGCCTGCGTCGCGTCGTCATCCTCGAATTTCGAGAAGCTCTTTTCCTCGGGCTAAAGCTGGAGATGCTCGTTTAAGCAGCCTCGTTCCTGGTAATTACCGCAATCGTGGCAAGCAGATTATCGCTTGTAGCCAAGGGCATTTCTGAAACGTTGAAACCAGCGTTGACTGTTGTTACGAGCTGAAATATTCGTTTTCTTGTTACTTTGTCACAAGCTATCGCTGTATTTTGCGATATCGTTGTCCGGGAAGCTAGATAATTCCCGCCTCCACCGGGAAATTAATAACCATTAGTGCTGGTATTAATAAGTGACAAGGAAATTAATCATTTGTCAGGAGTAGTATTAATTAGTAATTGGAGAATTAGCAAACATTGGCACTTCTATTAATTAAGTAGGAAATTAACGAGTATTAGGACCAATATTAATTAGGAACTTGGAAGTTAATAAATACTACGGCCAGTATTAATAATTAACTGGGAAATTGATAAAAATTAGAACTAGAGTTAATTAATAACTATGGAATTAATAAATACTAGGATTAGAATTAATTCTACCAGCAGTGATTGTAATAGGAAATTTATGAATAATGTTTATTATAGAGAATGCTTGTAGAAACAGTATGATTTGATTTGGTAGAAATTGCAATGCGATTATTATCAGGAAGTTGAATCACCGGCTGTTCGCGTTTTAAAATGAGGTGCCATGAATGGCGACACGATAAATTGATTTGATCACAAAGTCTGGAATAAATTTTCTTCCTTTCGTTCCATCGCAATGGAAACGAATTCATGGACTGAACCATCTTCTGGATATAATGGGCCTTCAGATTTCTAAATACATTTCCGATAATACTCCGACTTGCGCCTTTCATTTCAATTATATCGAATCGAACGAACCCATTCACCCGGTTTTCTTTACATTTACATTTGCCGATAACCCCGTTATATTTATTGCACACGTTTATCCAGATTTAACACTATATATCCGACAGAAAATAACTGCGGTGGCTTTATTGTTGAAAATTTTCAAATTCAGAAATTTGTTGGATTTATGAAGTTTCAGATTTGCAAGTTTGCGCGTTCAGAAAATAACATGTTTTCAAATCTTAAAGTTTTTTTATTTAGAAATTGACACTTTTGCAAATTTTCAAGTCTTTAGATTTGGAAAGTAATAAGTTCATAAATCTTCAAATTTATATTCGAATTCAAAGTTATACATTTTTAGATATATAAATGTATAAATTTAGAAGTATTCAAGTTTACGTATCTGTTTACAAGCTTCCAAATTTTGAAATTTCTGAATGCAGGAATTTATAAATTTGTACATATTACAGTTTATAAGTCTACAGTGTCCCAAGTTACGAAATTCAAAAATTATTTAATATACAAATTTGAAAAATTTATGAATATACGATCACACGTTCCAACGCAAACACACAACTTTTCATCGGATATAAGTAGGAACTATTTTAATAACATTTATAATGTGTCAAGTTTTATTAAAAATATTTCCTCGGTTATAAAATATCGGCACGTTCGATCTCAGGAGAACATATGTGAAGATCACATCTCTGACACATGTAATATTACACGGTCGAGTCCAAAAGCGTTAATAAAAAAATCACCAAAATAATCATGGAAACTATTGCATACTGCAACCATATTATTTACGTATTAGTTGTATAGCTCGTTAGTTTCCGTTATTGCATATTAACACATAATTTAATTGTATATTCCACATAATTTAGCTAAACTCGACGTATATACTCGTCATTGGTTGATAATAACCTATTCAGATTTCAAATAATTGCTGAATTTCTATGATTGTTATAATCTGCGAAGTTAATTTTAATAATTCTAAAAATAACTATAGATTATTAAAATCTGCAAAATTTATCTTCTACCTATCAATAAGATTGCTCATGATTTTTTTTTTTTTGATCTACTACAAAGTTAAGTCTAATAATCTATAAACTTACTAACGAATGCTAATAATCAACAAAATTAATTCCAGTATCCTATAAAATTGCTAATGATTGCTAGTAAACTATAAAGTTGTTATTAATAACCCGTACAATTATTGATGATTGCGCGTTATCTACAAAATTGATGCTAAATTTATTTTTATAATTCATTCTCAATTTAGACATAAGTAATCATTAAACGTCTGTAAGTCTAGTGTGAACTGAGCGAGGATCTTCACTCTTCATCCACGGTAATTGAGGTACCATTGTACCACGAGTGCCCTTTCGAGGGTGTCCAAATTTTCACTAATGCCCGTAGCAATTAATAAATCCAAAAATCACCTCAACTTCTACCCAACATGCGGAAACTATAGAATTTAGGTTCCAACTGGTCAAATTCAGAAAATGCTAACAAAACTATATTAACGAAGTACCGGTTCCTCGGACATTACTGCTGCTACGGTAGAAACGATTAAAAACATAAATTTACAAAATGCTGTGGCTGTGTCCGCCACGACGTTATTCCTAACTTTCTCTTTTGCCTGAGTATTGCTAAGCACTTCCTGCCTATTCTTCGATTTCCTGTTTTTTCAGGGTCTCGTGTAACGCTGGTCTTTGTCAGATTGCACATTCGGCAGCCAGATTTGTGCGAACCTAAGTTTCCGTTGACTTTCCTTTCCACACCTTCAACTGTCCACTCTATACTTCTCCTCTTCTTTTCCTACGTCTATGTCTTCCCAAAAAGGGCATAAAAACACTGATCATCGCGCCGCTCGAGACACTCGTGATCTTCATACTATCATGTTTACACCCTCACAATCTCTGACGCTCTTGCTACTACTCGTTATTGCTTGATACCGTTTGTTGCTTGTTGTTATTTAATCGTTGCTTATTTATTGAATATATATTGCTGAGTAATTGTTAACTTATTTACAATTCATTCACACACACCTCACGCCCTCGATGCTATTCAAGGGCCGTATTAACAGTCCCCGTAAAGAGAAAATTATCAGCATTGCAAAGGCGTTGCGCACTCTGTCTGCTGTAATTACATAATCCACAATGTAGCCATAAATCTGGGCAAGACGGTAACGGCAAACGCAAACGGATAGAATAGGAATATCAACAAAACGGAGATATTTACTCGTCCAACGGCGTGTTTAACAAGAATCCCTTAATCGCGTTCCAGGTGCACCGGAGGAGAAGCTCTGGGCTATTCTACCAAACGGTCCGTCGCTTCCGGAACGACCTACAACACCTCGAACAGTGACAAGCGTAGGCACAACCTATAGACCATGGAGAACACGACCCACCAGGCCGAATTACTATCCAAACGAGGACCAACCACGACATCCAGATCGTTACCCGATGAAGCCCCACAGGCCTCACAAACACCATACGACGACCACCACCACCACCATGAGGACCACGTATCCGCAGAGGCCGAGGCATCGATGGACTCCGCCGCCCAGAAACGACGTGCCGGATAAATGCGACACCAGCTACGATGCCATCAGTATCATTCGCAGAGAGGTGTTCGTCTTCAAAGGACGGGTGGGTGTAGAACTCCTCGAACTTTTATACCACCATTCGTTTTGCCCTACTTTTTTAACCCTCTGCGCTCCCAGAGTGACTCACACTCATCACTTTCTTTAATACAGCAATTTGGTATTTTTTAACTAAATCTATAATATTGCATACATGATGTATAAACATGACACCGCTAATCGTGGCAATTAACACTATTTCTACCACGATTTTGTGTATATGTTACAGTGAAACTCCGAAATCTGGAGAATGTCGACTTTCACCGGTGAATGTCAACATTCACGTAGTCGTTTGGTGTATGTCCGAAATATTTGCTAAATACCCTTATTTCTGACTTACACCGGTAAATGTCGACATTCACCATGCACTAATTGTCGACATACACCGGTGAGAGTCCGAATGTACAAGAATGTAATGAAATATTCGATCTTCCACCGACGTATTTGGCATGTGTTGACATTCACCGGTGAAAGTCGACATTCTCCAATTTCGGTCTTTCACGGTAACATATACATATTTCGACCAAAAGTGTCCTTTGACGCTCTTTTGTTTGAATACATATACAATAGCGGACAAAAGTTTAACCCTTTGCGGTCGGCAAATTTTGCTTTTGGGAGTACCTGTAGGTCGGAGAAAATTTAGCGTTTCGCAATTACTTTTCTATATAGGGGACCATAGCGTTGTGTTATTTTTGCGATTTTCGAAGGTTCCCAGCTGCAGGCACATCTAGTTCTACGACTTTTTAAAAATGTCCTCGCTGCGGGGACATCGACTTCTACGACTTTTTAACACTAGATTGACGGAACCAGTAAAAATGACTGATCTTACATTTTTTGTTTTCGATTACGAAAGTTATTAAAAAGTTTGTGTCAAAATGCATGTTAACCTTCATCGACATAAAGAATCTTTCTATAAACCGATGCATGTAGTATCCATTATTTACTTATTTTTATAATTCATTTTCAATTCAGACACAGGTGGTCGTTAAACGTCCGTCAATCTAGTGTTAAAAATGTCCCCGCTATGGGGACACCGACCGCAAAGGGTTAAGACGATATTTGATTTGAAATATTATGCGAACTTCGTCCCTTTTTTTGTAACTTCGCTACTGAGTAAAATATCAAAATGAAATTGTTTTCATAAGTGCAGCTCTAAGTAGTTAACACCGAAAGTAAAACACTATTTATAGTTTTCATGAACAGTAAATCAATTATTTATTTTTTCCATTTAGTCTACAACTTTTGTCCGCTACTGTAATTGCCAGAATTTGTTGGAGTTTCAAATTATTGGTTAAATGTAGATAATTTGATGAATATATTTGTTGACGTATTGATGTGTATTTATTGGAGATTATTTAATTACGTTGTAAATGCTAGCTTAATTCATCGATCTACAAAATGTATAATCAGTGCAGCTGTGTACAATAAAATGCAACTCCTGCATATTTCGTTACAACTGAAGTCGGGTTTCTCTAATTTGATTGCAATTGATATGATGCCGAAAAATGGTGTTGATATTTATATGCAAAATGGTTTAAAATTAGACACTGTCATGAAATCCTTAAGGTGTCGAAAGATACCGCGTGGTAGAAATAAGTATACCATATGTACATTTTTATATCTAAGATGAGCTGGAGGAAAATGATACCATTGAATTAATTTAACAACTATTGTATGGAAAGTCAAAAAATTAATTTTAGAGAAATGATTCAACGTAGAGGATAATTTTATGTTAAAATTTGATAGGTGTCTTTTGACATCTCCTGGTAGAAATAGGGTTAACAATTATTAAATAATAACTTCGAAAGAATTCGTCAAACCTTCGAACCAAAAAGAGTTGCTATCTACTACCAGTGAAAGTACTTCAGAGTGCAAAGGGTTAATTGAGTACATATTACCCCACCACATTCCAAGTGCATCAATTTTAATTTCTGAAATATCCGCGAGAATATTTTCACCGTAACAACTATTTCAGCAGAATTCGATCGCTGCGTGAACAGAAAAACACCAATCTTTTCAGTGATTTCGAAATATTTTGTCAAGCTCGTATGCTTAGAGCTTTTGTACACCTCTAGGTCTCAGCATCTAACCGTAAAAAGCTATAATTCCAGTTAACACTATTTCTACCAAGAGGTGTCAAAAGACACCTTTCAAATTTTAACATAAAATTATTCTCTATGTTGAATCGTTTCTCCACAATTAATTTTTTTACTTTTCACACAATGGTTGTTAAATTAATTCAGCGATATAATTTTTCTCCAGCTAATATTCGCTAATTTCCCTTGTTACATTTTAGTGTACACCACTGCATTGATTGTATATTAGAGTGTCCCATAAGTTCTTTCCTCTTTTGATGGATATTCATTCACAATATTTATAGTTGAAAGTTGATTCGTTGCATTAATTGTTCAGCTGTATCAACCTTCTCCACCCCTCTATCCCATTTTGTGTCATATTACAAAAAAGAAGAAACTTATGTGACCCTAATACTTTGCAGCTTGATGAATTAAATAATCTCCAATAAATACACATCAGTGTATCAATAAATATATTCCTCAAATTATCTACGTTTAACTCACAATTTGAAATCCCAACCAGTTTCGACAATGATTTGTATTCAAAAGGCGTCAAAAGATACATTTTGGTTGAAATAGGCATACACAAAATCGTGGTAGAAATAGTGTTAATATTGTGTTATCCTTCATTCATTGTACGATTTATTGTGATATATCGTGTTATCGTATGTCAACTGTGAATTTGCCTTGTTATTAATTCTCGGTTTTGTCTTTCAGTATTTGTGGAGGATCGGTGAGAATGGAATGTACGAAGGATACCCGGCGGAAATAACGCGTTTGTTCAATTTGCCCGAATACATTGATCACGTGGACGCGGTTTACGAAAGGCCAGACAAGAAGATAGTGTTCTTCATCGGCAAGAAATACTACGTTTTCAACGCCAATCATCTCGAACCAGGTTATCCGAAGCCATTAACGATCCTTGGCTTGCCAGAATCATTGGAGAAGGTGGATGGTGCTATGGTCTGGGGACATAATGGGAAAACTTACTTTTTCAGTGGTTCCATGTACTGGAGGTATACAGAATGTCTCATTTAAGTCGAACATTTAAGTTATTCTCGCTGGTATTCAAAACGAGATAAACTGACGGGAGATTTGTTCTGTTTTATCGCCATTAAATGGACATCCTGAGTATGGTTTTAGGATGCACGTTTAATAGAGATAAAATTCTAAATCGTTTAAGCTTACGGCCATTTTTTTGTTTGCATCTTTAGCGGCAGTGAAAATAATTTAGATGTTCAACTTAAATGAAACACCCTATATGTAATCGTGCAATTTTTATTGTTCTGATTCTGGAGTAATGGGGTTCCTATGACATTTTCTTTAAAATTTTCAAAGTTATGAACTTAAATCTCAAATTGTGATATTTGCGGGTGGAAAAATTTTCCAATTATCCAGTTATCAAATGTTCAAATTTTCAAATTGTAAGAGTTACTAATTTACTACTTCTTAAGTTCTCAAGTATTCAAATTCACAAATTTACTAGCTATAAAATTTACAAATTTACTAGTCATTTATAAATTTACAAAGTTTCAAATATTCAAATTTATAAAGATCCAAACTCACAAATTTTCGAATTTCGAAATATATTAGAATAAAACAGCAGAAGCTTGATATTTATATTAAAAATAATGGACTTGATTTCCCTACACAGAAATCGTTGTCTCTCCCATGAAGACATCTAAAGAAAATTCATGCTTCTCAAAAAACGAAATAAATGGGAACCCTATAGTACTCGCTCCTACATTATATTACTAACAGTAACTGTATCGATCACAGGTTTGATGAATCCGTAAACCACGTGGAACTGGATTATCCAAGAGACATAAGCATGTTCGCTGGAGTTGGAAACGATATCGACGCCGTTTTTCAGTGGACAGATGGTACATATTTATTTGCATACATCTATATATTTCAAAATCTAATACAGTAGCTGGCCAAGTCCGAATAGAGACCGCAAAGTCAATAAAGTTATTGACTTACATAAATCTACAAAAATTTCCACAATAAAACGATAAATTAAACATTATTCTTTGTGAAGACGAATTAAAATAGTAATAACTTCTTGTATACTGGAATGAACGAAGAAAACTACTACAACGATATTTATTTAAATATAGTAATTCATCTTCAAATGCTATAAAAAAATGGTACTATCAAAGTTGACGAAATTGTAGTAAACTTAAAATTGATTCTACAATATAATTAAATAAATTTTATTATTACAGATTAAATCAAGAAGATTAGTTTCTTGTTATAACAATTCGTTTGCATTTAGATTTAAATTTTATGTCAATCTGAGATTATGTACTATTTAGTTCAATATGGCGACTTCCTGTAACTCGATCACTATTCAAGTTTGGCCCTCAACTGCTTTGAATTCTAAACAGTTGCAGAAGTGTGGAACATGTTTAAAATAAACCTCTTACTTTTTTCAGGTAAAACGTATTTTTTCAAAGGGAAAGGTTTCTGGGAATTCGATGATCTGAGAATGAAAGTTGCCCACGAGAGACAGAAATTATCGGCGCCCGTTTGGATGGGCTGCCCACGGGAATTGGAGACCAACGACGTCGACAGTTATCCAAGGAAATCGAAGATCACTGCCGCGAACCGAGCATCGACACCACAAACTTCCTTCCTCGGATTATTTTTTATAGTATATTTGAACAAATATTTGTAAACTGTGATATTTATGTAAAAGCCGCGTACCAAACGCGAGCCCGCGTGTACGCGACGCGTGCACGGCTCCGGTCTAAATTTCAACGCACTTCCCTTATATTGATTATACGGAATTAAAATAATTTTAATAAAGTGATTTTTAAAAAATTTTAATAATAAACGACTTATCCCAATGCGTACGTTTTATTCCTCTACTCTAAACCCATGATTTTCTCTATATGAATGAATGTTTGCAGGATCATTATAAAGACGTTGTAATCTGATCCTCAAAGGTATAAAAATATCTGTACGAACTTATTTCTCGTACAAATTTTACGCAAGGTGGCCAATTTCATATGTACCATGTAGTTAACTCTTGAACTTATTTGTAATTAAAAACAATGCATTAAATTCTATACGAATTTTCAACATTTCCCACTTTCGAAATATATGAATATTTAATTTCCTAAGCTCCTAAACACTTCAATTTTCTACTCCCCTAATTGTTAAATTTCTGAGTTGATAAATCTAGAAATTCCCATATCCCTATATTTCAAACTTTTCATGGTGTCACATTCTCGGTTTCCAAATATTCCGTAACCTCCAAGTTCGTATGGTCCTATCCTCTCAAGCTTACATGATTTTTAAGTTAAAAAATTATCGATATTCCAAACTAAAATTTTTAAATTTCTGACATTTAACTTTTTCGAGAATCTAAATTTGGCAGCTGATCAACCAGCAATATAACAAAAATCTTCTGTGCTCAATTGCAAATATCATAAATATCTTTTCACATATTACATCATTTTTTACAATTCGATAATATTGTTTCTACTATATTTACATTTATCAACGTTAAATAATTTGTAGTAAAAAAGGGTTCAGGAATATAAATTCATTATTGTTAGAAGCCTCGGTTATCATGTAACTCATATATTTAACAAAACCATGTACAGTGATTTGTTGGATCAACTTTAAACGATATGTTAACAGAATCTCTTTACAGTTTTTACATTCTGCCCTGGCGAGTGAATAAATAGACTCTCTTTGTTATGCTCGTCTTTCTTGCCGCAGACGTCCAAGAAACATTTTGTTTGAGCAACAAAATAACGCGACTATGGTGCATTCGGAAAAGCGTAATCGGACAAGTTAAAACTTGTTGTTGGACATGGATTTCATTATGAGCATAAATTATTTGAATTCCACCATAGTGCGCGATTTCCTTTCAGCTTTAATTTCATTCCCCATCCGCGAGATATTTCACATTCTATCTGTATGATAAAGCTTCGTTGAACGTTTCATTCTTTCCTCCTCATGCTAAAGGCGCAAATCCGGCGGCGAATATGGGTCCCAAGGATTAAGCGATCTCAGCGTAGTTTGGACAATGGTGTCTACTTCTGCCATACCTCCAATTCCAATATCACCACACATGAGAGTTTTAGAAATGCAAGTGACTTCCTTGTATCCCCAAGATTTAAGTAGTGCTACCTGTATCAAACAGCAATGATCAAGATTATTTACTTGATAAAACAAGAGAGTGATAAATAAACATGAACCTTTTACCTGCGGTGCAGTGACAGGATGTTCCCACATTTTTGTGTTCATAGCGGGGCAAAAAATCAATGGTTTTGAGTGATCCCAAGCACGAGCGACACAGGTCAAAATATTATCGCATATACCACTTGCTATCTTGCCCAATGTGTTAGCATCTAATGGAGCGATTAGGAACAAATCAGCCCACTTGACTAAGTCTATGTGCAATACAGGGTCTCCTCGGTCTTGCCAGGCAGCCCATTCTACGGTGTCTGACAGAACTTGAATTCCTGAAGGCAATTCTGCTTCTTTCATAAAATGCTTAGCTTTTTCAGTAACTACGATTCTTACATCCAAATTGTTCTGCCACAACTTTTGTACTAACTGTGGCAGTTTAATTGTGGCAACACTACCGGTACATCCGATTAAAACTCTCTTTCTAGAAATGCAATGCGACATTTTGAACTATTTAGATTTTTGAACTTGGAATTCTTTTTTAACAATCTGTTCTTTTTTTATTTTCTGTTTATATTATATAAAACTGGACTATCAGTTTTCTCAACAGATGATATGGAATACGGTTGGCCAGTGAAACAACGACAATGGGTTTGCTATTATTTTTTAGGCCACCTGATAGAAATCAAATGCCTTCAATTACTTAGATCCACAGGAAACTACAATTAACAGTGATCTAAGTTAAATGTTTAACTTGTAATCTCTACAACAGGTGTACTATTGTTTCTACCAAGTTGTTTCAAATGCTTGATTTCCTCTGAAGTCTGCCCACCACACTGGAATCACTTTAATCCGACTGTATGTTGAATTAAAACTCACTATTCAATTATGACTAGTCACCATTTTCCAATCGTGTTAAATAATATTTTCTAAACACATATATACGCATATACTATCTCGAAATTGATACGTGAAACCCGTTAATCTCTTTTCAAGGTAAAATGATAATCAGCTGAAATGTTCGTAAATCTACGACGCCGCGACAATCGATTAGTAATAAATCGCTGTTGTTATGTCTCCTTGACCTCGTCAGAGAAACCGAGAGAGGACCAATCTTCTCGCGACATTAGCTCGTTATCCATTCGACAATTAAGATATTCTTTCGCTGCGGTTCTGCACATTGTATTCTCGTTCTTATTGGTATACAAGCAGCGCATATACGCGATCATAAGGTTTTTGCAGGATCCCTCATGGTCGAGCGGAAAGCTTCCTTTCAGGGGGGGCACAGGTGTAAATGGCTTGTTCGAAAACGTGTACGATGACATCACTGCCGCTGGCGACGTTCATGCAGGAAAGCTCAGTACATGAAAGTAGATAATTAATTTTATGAAATGAACAATTATACGGACCTCTCGTTGAACACACAACAAAATGCAACCGCCATTACAGTCAAATACGGATAACAGCGCCGCACGTGATTAGGTCTGCAACTTCTTTTTACGCAGGCTGCGTGTCACGTGATACGCAAGTGAGTAATTTTAAATGAGATTGATCGTTTTGAAGTATGAATGAAAATGTAAGGCATCGATTTTATGTAAATCGAAGCAGAATGCAACATTCGAATATTCTTTATTTGTGCGACACAGTTACATCTATTATCGAAAAAATACTTTGATATTTGTAGCACGAAACTGGGGGATAACAGGATTTTGTGATTATTAAATTTTCTGATTAAGCGAGATTGGTACTATTACTACTTTTAAACTTTAAACTTAAAAATATTTTAATTATAGACTTTCGGGAATATTGTGCCTTTTAATTATCAGAATTGTAGAACTGAAGGAATTTGGAATCTTATATTTTACATATTTTGGGAATTTTTTTATTTTATAGTCTCGGAGTTTCAAGATTTTGGAATTTTTAAAAGTCTGATGCGAAATATTGAAACGGCATATTCATACACCTGTACATGCAAGTAAACATTATTGATTTGTCTCGTAAAAAGAAATATACATATATGTACATATATATGTGTAGAACAGAAATATTATACGACAATGTGCATAAATAATTTAAAAAAAATGTTACTGCTTAATTGTAGCAAGGCAACGACTTTATACAAATAAAAAACATAAAAAGTTCTTTTTTATTGTGAAATAATTAATTTAAATTGTATTTTGGATGCCTTTATTTCACGTATTTTTAAAAACTTTTTATTATACGCACGCACTGTGAAAACGACACAGCTTGAGACATCTGGCGACGAAACAAGCACCTATTAAAATTAAAAACTTGCATTTTCCGCAACATGAAACATTTTTATGTCTTGTTGATGCTCTGAAATTGTTCTGCGATCACAATAACATTAAATAAATGTCTTTACTGAAAGTTCCAAGCATTGTATTCGGAAATCAAAAAATGTGCATTTTATGAGTCTCAAATTGCTTAGCCATCTAGCGATGGAAGGTGAAAACTAATAGAACTAAATCTTGTAATATTTCACTACAAGAGCCTTTTTGGAGCTATTAGAAAATACGGCCATTGAAATAGCAGGACTAACTTGTTTCAACATGTTTTAGAAATGTTAACAAGTCGGAAAAATCAATAAATACAGAAATTATATTCGAAATTTAGTTCAGTTGGTTCCGACCTTTCATCATTCACCGTTAGATGGATAAGCTTTTTGAAAAAAGCTTATTTTTGGCGCTTTTTGTGAACTAGGATTCAATTATTTTAGTTCCATTGGGATCAAAGAATCTGTTATTTGTCTTAAAGATGTGTAACAGTCGCTTATTTCGAAGAAAAACGTAATTTACTATAAAATGGCGCAGTCTGTACTGTTTGATAATATTTCAATATTAAAGGCTTGCAATTAAAGTACTGTAAATTTATAAAACATATATATACCAGCCTTATACATATTATTCTTGCTTACAAAAATAACATAAACGAACAGAACATACATAGTAGAAACAAAAATAAAGAGTTACAAAATGGATAAGGTAGATACAGATATGTATGTAGAATACAGCACATTGTGGTTGGTTTATTGTAATTTTTTATTTGTTTACGTCTCAATGGGTATAAATATTAATTCGTCCATAAAAACATTACAGTAGCCTCTTAATTATTACGAGAAAAGTACATAGTTATATTTACACCATTAGTTATAATTATTATACTTAGAAGTATGTGCTATTTACGTATGTTACAAATGTGTGTAATTGGACAATGAGCAAATAAAGTGGCAGCAGTCAAATGAAATTACAAGGAACACAGTAATGGCAGTGTTAGAAAAAGTTTGCATAATTTTTTCGTTTAAAAAAATATCTGACAATTATTATCGTTTTCATGTTCCGAGTATCACGGAAAATATTATAATAACATTTTTCAAAGTTCACAATCTCCCTTTCGCTCGTATTAATAATACAATAATTATGTTGAGAATAATACTTGTAATAATGATTGTAGAATAATTGTATTAATAAAAATACAGTAATTGTACAGTGAAAATTCCACACAAGATAACATTGTTCCACTTTGTACAAATGTTTGGTAACGATACCTCTCGGAATATTAATAATTCATTTATTGTTCATGCATTATTACCGACGTTAATTAAAATTCGGATTAACATTCAAATAATTAATATTAATTAGAACTAACGTATTCGTAATGAATACTGATTATAAATTAATGTATTGGTAATTAATATTGACATTTTAGTACAGTAAGGAATACAAAATTTTATTTAAATACTGAATGCAAATCTGGCATCAAATTTGTTACAGATAAAATTTCGAAAAGGAACAGATGAAATATTCTACTTAATAATATTTAAAGCAAACGTTCCTGTTGTTTGTTTTTCTGTTCATTTGTAGATATTACCTTAATATGAATAATTATTCAAATGCAAAGATATAAATCATAATTTGAACAATTATTCAGAAAATATTTTCAAATTACGATTAAAGAGTGTACAGTACATTCTTCACCCAAATTAAACAACGTACGAATAGCAACATCTTCAGTAATTAATTGAAAAGAACAATTCGATACATTTTCAGTGATATGTTTTTCAATTCATTATACAATAGCGACGTTCAAATAAATTTTTCAACTTCATCAAGCATTTAAATTTTCTTTCTGCATTTCCTTTTTTACCTACAGATTACTATACATATATACAATTTAAAACGTAATTTATAATTATAAAAATTTATGTCACATACATTTATTACACTTATTTAAACAATCCCTATCGTATAATAAGTGAAAAGTTTGTCTTCGCAAATACATTTAAGATTTCATCACAATTTTTAAAAGTATTAGTAATAAATATAAAACTTGTTAACTTTCAGAAAGATAAGAGCTGATTCAATGATTCGTGCGTGTATAACAAACTCCCACAGTAATTTTGCAGTTTACACATTTACACTTATACGTTGTTCAAATAATCTACAATATTAACATTACACTATGCCGATCAAGAATTCATACATGAAAAGCGTCGACAGTAATCACTGACAATGCTATTAAAAACTTTATACAAATTTATTATACACTTTATTTTTACGAAAAAGTCAGTATAGCGTATCGCAACATATTCAAACATTTATACAATCATTTCGTAAATTTGTTCATATACATTTTACGAATTTGTCATTCTGTTTGAGATTGAAATACAAACATTCATTTTCAAAGAAATTTCTGTATTTTATTTAAATGAAAAAATAATTCCTGTGAATTTGCAGGTTTTTGTTGCTTTGTAGATTTATTAATTAAAAAGAAAACAATATCATTTGTGCCATTCAGAAATCGTTATACATATTTGGTATATTTGTATAACAAATTGTTATATTTGTTGTTTAAATTACAAATTAATGGAAAAATTGTTACGAATAAGACAAATTTTACAATCGATTCTCGAAATAATCATTTGGCACGATGATTTTCTAACTATAGTAAACCTCGACTGTTCACTACACGTACAATTACATAATTTCTCAAAATTATGCTGGAAAAATGTTCGATCCTATAAATATATTCGACAGTCCATCATTTCTTCCGCCATCTGATATTCGTCAAGGTGTTAACTAAAATGATTTTCTTCGCGCCATTTTAAAATCGACTGTACAATATTTACAATACTTTGATAAGATCCTTTTTGCTTTTAGTTTTTGCAAATTATTAACGCTCTTTGCATAAGAACACTGCAATGAACTTTTGCTTTACCATAATTCTACAAGATGAAATTAAAATCTAGAATTATAACAAAGAAAAGCACAGGTAAATGTTGATAACATCAAATTAGAAGGTTTAGTTAGAAGATATACTGATTTTGAGGATGCAAGAATATTAACTCAAAGATAAATAAAATTTTGAAATACTCTTTGCAGATAATAGTTTCGCAAAAACTGTGTTTCAGACTTTTCCAATGTTCAAAACATTCTCAAAAAATTTCAACTTGGTAATAATCGATGTTCTGTTAAATGCAATTTAAAACTTTCATTCTGCCAATTGCAAAGTTGCAAAATTGCAAAGAAACTGAATATTTAATGTAAATTTTTAATACAGAAACTAGTACGAAAAATTTGAATCGATTCAAAGCCCTTTAAATATTATTTTCAGCAGATTTGTTAAAGAATTTATTATAATTATTAGAGAATATATTAAAATTTCCGAGGATACTTGTCATTACATATATACAGAATTTCAATCGATTAAAATTTCTTTAAAATTTACTACCAATAAATTATTCTTGCTAAAAGATTAGTACAAAATTAAAAACAGTTCTGTTTCTTTTCATATCCATAATGATCTATACGAAAAATTTTATTTTATTAATATTTTCTGTGAATAAATTATTCTCATCAAAAGGTTGATACAAACTGTAACATAAAATTTTTACTATATTTATCTAAAAAATTTTAAAGATTTTCCTTAGCATCAATAAAAATCAGAATTTCATTTATTTTGTGTCATCGAATGCACCCTCATAACCTTAAAGAAAAGGAAGCACTAAAAAAATGAAATAAAGTGAATAACAATGAAAGAAAACTTGTAAACGATATCTTTATTACAGTAAAAATGGAAAAGAAAATATAAAGCGTATGAAAACGACGTCGCTCGGTTTCTCAATCGAGGAAACATGACATAAAATCGATAATCGCTCATTCTTACGAGATTTATCGATTATCGGGATTTATCTGTATGGAATACCGTATCGCTTAAAGCGTTCATGGACCGCTAATATCTCGTAGCTCATCACTGAATTTGAAACAAATTTGCGGGACTATGTCGTATAAAATGCAAAACTTTCCATTTGTTACCAGGTAATCGTAATTTCACACATGCTGCAACCCGTAACGAGATTTACAAATTGAGAAACGCGATATTTGAACACATAGAAGGCTGTGAAATGTAAATTTGTTTCCGCTGAAACGATCACTCTGTTAATTACATAAAAATCAACGGTAATGCCTGATTAACAGTCGATTAAAATATGTAATTTGTATTTAAAATTCACCAGTTATTTAATTTTCACACAATAAATATATTCTATGAGTACTGGGTCAATGTTGACCCGGAGCTTTTCTTAAATATTATATTAATTTAACAACAATATTTCCTTTCTTTTCTCCAATATTCGATTAAATAATATATTAACTAACGTTGACAGTATTTATCTCAGAGAAATCAAAGTGTTTAGTTTATTTTTTTGAAAATTATTTCGAGGTCGCAGAAGCCCCATCTTTTTTTATTTCTCTGAACTGATTTCAGTCTCAGTGTCTTTATGCATCTTTCAAAGTTCGATTTCACCTAATGAACTTCGCATAACTTTTATGCCTGTGAGATTTAATAAGGATTTTAAAAAATTGGAGAATGTGTAATATTACACGGGTGGGTCTGAAGTCGTTAAACAGGCATTGCCGTGCGATTATTATAGTATGTTACCATAGAAAAGAGAGTAGTAAGGAATTTCATCGCTTTATGAGACATATTTTGTGTCTCGGAACGTAGCGAATTTGTGTTTTTATAATTTGAGAAACATTTTCATCGGTTTTTCACAAAACAGCAGATCGGGATGGATAACACGTTAAAAACGAGGGTACATTAGGTTTTGGCTCGAGTCGTTCGAACCAATTAATATTTAAACATAACCTATGTAATATCTATGCAAGCATACAGTAAATACGTATATTCTTGTCACATGATCCGTATATTCCTTTTTAGCGTTTTCAGAATATCGGATCAGGTATTGCAAATTAAGTTAATAGAACGATATGAAGTTCAACAATATTGGATTCAGCAGAGTTTTTGGAATATAGTTCATGTATAAAATTTGGATAAATTAGGGATTGATATAAGACTTTTGTTATATTGCTGTAGAACGGGATCGAGAATACTTCTTGGAAATTACCGTATACATAGAAAGAACTGTGGTTAAAGAGTACTTGTTATCAGTCCAAAACTTGAAAGCTTTCAAAATAAAGAAAAAAATGTTTACTTGCAAATTAAAAATTTCATATATGAGCTATCTAATTAAAAATCACAGGTAAAAATATTTATATTAAAGCTTGCATCTTCAAGCTTTTATAGTCAGATTAGGAAATGTAAAGTCAAATACGAAATCTTTAAATTTAAACGTTGAAATACAATTTGGCAATCTGAGCTTTCAAGTAAAAGCTTCCATATAAACGGTCTCAAATAAAAAATATGGAATGTGAGCTTGAAAATTGAACTTTTTAATCATGAGCTTTCCATTAAAAAATCCTAAATTCAGGTTTCTAAATTTGAACATTCGAATAAAAGCTTTCTAAACTTATTTTGTATCCAGCTAGATACAAAATAACGTCTATACATGGAGGTTCCTTGTCAGAACAATTCGCTAAATCTGCAATATAATGAGTGGCAATGTAAGACGAGTACACCATGCATCAAAATAGTGATTGTAATCACGATATTTCCAAGTCCATATAAGACATAATTATTAATATTTCATCATCGGTTAAAATAGCTTATAGCGATTAAAATAGCTAAAATGAAGGTGTGTAAATAAACACATTCGGGCTTGAACCTGCCAGGGCGAGTTTCCTGCTGAACCCAATTCAAATAGCGTTAAACTTACAACGTAGCAGAAAATACAATCGTCAATTAACTTAATTATATGTTCAGAAGGATTTTCACAATCACATAACATTGAATGGTCAATATCGTAGTATTATAGTAAAAAATATTCTCGCAATATTTGCGTCGTTTAAACTGGTTAGTTTCTAGGGAGGACGAACAACGATGATAACCTGCATCGAGTATTATCGCTGAATTAATTACACGTATGTCTTCGACCGATCTACCTGTGTCAAAATGCGACGAGGTTTACAAAAAAATCATTTAAGAACCAATAATGCAATATAGCGAAACTTTTCTTCGTTCGTAGATGTACAGAATAAAGTTGGCTGAATTTGTATATACAGGGTGCTCATTTTAATAGTATTCTATTAATCTTGTGATAATTTGATACGGGAGAAAATTTGTAGAATTAAGAACTCTTTTGTTTTATGATAATGTATAGTAAGGGTTATAATAGACCCCATTAATTTTCTTTCAATATACATCATCTTTTAATTCGATTTTAAATACAATAGCATGTATTTAAAATAGCATGCTTACTATAACAATAACTTAGTATTTCATTAATATTTTTTCAATAATTTGTGTAGCTTTGACCGTTTCAAAAGTTATTTGCATGACAAAATGGCTGGCGTACACTCGGCAGAACAAAATGGCCGCCTGTAGGTACAGCAAAATGGTCGTCACATCAATCACCGATTAAATTATGAAAATTATTCGATTATGTGTTACGAGTTGGTAGGTAATTTTTGTGGGACGATAGCGCTGTGTTCGAGAGACTATAACTAATATTTTTGTAACAGTTGATAGTTTATGTAAAAAGTGTTTGAATTATTTAACAGTATTAAATGAATGGCATAGCAATTGATATTTTAACGCGTTGTATAGATAGAATTTTTGTTTCACTTTCGGAGTTTACTTTCTAGGTTAAGTTAGAATATACAATTTAAAAAATGTTTAATTATTAATTTTTAAAAGTTAATACAATCCATATTTCAATAATTATTAACTATCGTGAAACCTTCTTGTTTTCTGAATATAAATAATCATTTTACTTGGAACGTTTTCAGTTTATCGCCATTAGATGATTTTGTACTTTTCATGAGCGCTGCAATTTAAATTTGTACAATCGTATAAAAATCAGATTAAATTTCTACAAACGACGCATTCAATTAATTTTTCGCTTTCAATAACATCTAAGAAATTTCAATTATTTTATATGTATAATCCATAAGTAAAAATTTTATTGGCAATTGTGGTTTATCAAACTATCACAAGTTATTAAACAATTACAAATACGATTACGATAAACACCCTATTAGTATAATACTATTGTCCACAAGTCTAATTGCGCTAATCAGCATTGTAAAAAACTCTAAATAACACTAATTAACAAGAAAAAAAAAATACAAAAGAGAACAATATTAAAATGAATATTCGATTAAAATAATTCTTAGAAAATTTCAACAATGAAATTTTTATAATTTTACAAATAATACAAATTTTTGGTTTCTATAATTCTACAAATTATAATAAATTCCAAACATTTCCTGAATTAATTAATTATAAAAATTTGTATAGCTTCATAAATGATCATAAATTCTATAATTTCACTAATTACTGTAATTTATATAATACGTTGAATAATAAAAATTTCCATAAATCTACAAATTTGACAAATTTCTATAATTTCATAAATTTTACTAAATTCTATAATACCACAAATATTAAAGGAATTATTAAATTATACAACAAATATAAAAATAATTTGGATACAATACTAAACATCATGAATATTACACCTCCATTTCCCTTCACTGCAAGAAAACTTGTGGACACAGGACTCGATATTTATATAGTTTTTTAAATATTTTTCACAATGATTCGGTATTAGCGATATACATATACACACGTTCGTATAAAAATTACTTTTAGGAAACATTGAGAAAATCAGGATGGAACGTATCCGTTGATGTTCTTTCTTTTTTTTTTCTTACAAAAGAACGTGTTCACTGAAAACAGAAAGCATTTCGCGGTCCAGCCGCTTCTCTGCTATTTTTACACTCTTATCATTAGTTTGGACTCGATACTTTCAAGCTAAAAATGCAAATCAAACGTCTCAATCAAAACATTCAATCGAAGATCACTTTAGCACTGACTTCGATCTTGCAAGATCCTTGTTTTTACCTGGACGCTTATTTAACGAACAAAATTTGATTCAACGTAGAACTTAAAATCGTATAGATGTCACCATAGATAAAAACACACTTTGATACACATAACATTTGTTATATATATATATATAACTTCATGGAATATTTTAAAATGTATAGGAGGTAAATAAAGAAAATAACTTGTGATACCAATGCATTCTATTATACTTTGTAAGGTTCAAAAATTGTTGTGTTGAATGTATTTATGTAATATGAACGCAGCATAATATTTTATTTTACAATATGTGGATTTGGGGATTTGTGGATCTGAAACTTTGCAAATTTAAGAACTTGGGAATTTAGGAATTTGGAAACTTCGACATTTGAACATTTGGAAACACAATATCAGTAAATTTGGGAATATGAAGATGGTAATTTCAAAATTAGGAAATTTTTGAATTTGGGAACTTGGGAATTTGAGAATTAAAAAATTTTTGAATATATAAATTTTGGAATTTACAGATTTGAAAATTTGGTCATTTGAAAACGCAATATAAAACATTTCCAATAACTTCACTAAATAGATCAACTTATTAATTTACTTGACTTTCAAAAAGGGGATTTATCTAACAAGAAATTATCAAGATGTCACTTTCAATATTTGTAAGTTGTTTGATTTTTTTTTCACAAAAGAAGTCAGATTTGAATCAGAAATTCTTGAACCTTACTAGTTGTAAGAATTATAAACTGAATTTTTAAATTTGTATCCAAAATTGATGTACCAAACAGACGGACTAGAGTTACTACATTTTCAGTATACAATTTATTATACATATCAGCAGAACAGACAAATAAAATACGCGCACCTCGATAAAATTAATAATTTTTTTTAATTCTTCGATACTTGATTGTCATTCGTGCAATTTATTTATTTATCTCTAATTCAATTTCCCGCTCAAAATATTTATATAAATATTCCGTTACTCGTAAGAAAAACTTTGACTTCATTTTTCATTCTAGTAATAAAACTCGAAGGCATAGAATGCTTCACTATTTCGTTCTTCGTTTCTTTACTTCTTCGCTTCATATTTTCAACGTTTCCACCGAAAAACAAAAGAAACACATAAGCTCCGTTTGGTACACCAACCAATACACTTTTCATGATCCCAAACATACGAAATACTCTTTGTGTGTTCATCTGGAATCGGTAGCATTAGAACGTACATAACTTTGATTTGGATATGTGATAATCAATGTAGACAGAATAGATGCAACGTTCAACGAAACTTCATTGAAACCTGAGACACCGTTCACTTATCACTTCCAAACATCACAGGCTGAAATCATCAACAATTCCGAAACAATGTGGACACTGGCCACCGTATGCAACAGCGTCCATCGAACAGAGTGAACAGAACAAACGTACAGCTCAAAGTCCGATCTCATTAAGGAATCTCTCAGAAAGAGGAAAGTTAGGTTAGGACGCTCAAAATGAGGCCTATCTAGAATTTACAACGTTTGAATAACACAGTGCCCACTTTTCTACGCTGTAACCTGCTGCGTGACCAAAGTGGACACAGGTTATTAACGCAGAGCTGGCGATTCAAATTTTAACGCCATTCAGTGTGAAAAATCCCTAGGAAACAATTCAGTTTTTTTCCAGATCACGAAAACGCGAATTAGGATTGGATGATGTTGGTACACGAGCAAGTTTCGACTATTATCAAAAGTCGAGAGAAGTTTATTGTCCCTTTTATTCATAATTTGGGAAAACCTAGCAAAAGCCAAGGAAATTTTTTGGGTAAATAAAGGGAGGGGCAAGAGAATCTAGGGAGAACCAGGCACAGATTAGGAAGAATTTAGAGGGGGAAAGACAGAAGATGTCTAGATTTCGGAACTAGGGGATTTGAGGAATTCAGAGATGTTTCAATTATTGAAAATAGGGATTTTGGAATTGTGAAATTTTGAAACTTCAAGATTTTCCAATTTTGGGACCAGGGAACTTTAAGAAAGGACAGAATTTCGGGCTCCGAAATTTGAGATTAGAGAATTCAGAAAATTTTGGGATCCTAATTTTTGGAATTTAGAATTTTGGGCCTCTGATATTTTGGAATAAACTTTGTAACTCAGGAATTTAGAGATTTTGGGACTTTGGGACTCTTAAATTGTGGAATATTAGCACTTGGAAACTTAACAATGTAGAGTTAAAGATTTAGGAATTCAGAAACTTCGGGACTTTGAAATTTAGGAATACAGAAACTTTGGGACTTTAAGATTATAGAATATTGTAACTTTGGGACTTATGGACTATAAAATGTTGGAATTTTGAAATTATAGTATATTGGAATTTTGAAATATTGGGACTTAGGTACTTTAGAATCTTTGGACAATTCCAATTTGAGAACTTCAGAATTTAGTGATTTTTAAATTATAGAAAATCGAAACATATTTGGGACTCACATACTCTACGCTTCAGAACCTGCAAAATACCTGCAAAACACCGCCTCTAAACTCTGTCTCTCCAAACAAAATTCTTTAATAAAAATCTGGGCCTTATTAGAAACGATCCAGAATTCAGCTCCAAGCTGTGACACCAAATGCGCATGCTCGTCAACGCATCACCGTTATCCCATACTCGCATATTCGTGTAAACTCCGCCTAAATTTATCCAAGCAGGAGATCTCGGTGATAAAATGGCGTTAAAATTTGTGCAGCTAGTTGTTATCATACCACGACAGACACCTGGCCTGTCGGTACAAAGAGAAGAGGGATCGTGCCGGCGTGTAAAGGAGGATCGATACACCTGAAGTGGCTCGAGCAACCGTTTTAACGACCAATTAGAGCAACGGAAAGTTATTGTGTACTTGCGTGTTATATAGCTTCGTTCTCCCCTGGTGAAGGCACCACGAGGAGTTTTAGTGTGCGGTGAAGTCGGCCGTGTTTCACCGCGCCCCCACGACACATCATGTCGATCGATTTTAATGCATCGACACACTGTTCCCCATAAACCGAACCGTGGTTATTACTCCATAGCGCGCGTTTTATGAACCTTCGTAGACCTCGCTCTTCCATAGAGCATAATGTCGTATGGATAATTGTCATAATGTCGTATGGACAATTGTCATCGGGTTCGATGACCCCACCGATGCTTGCCTACGCATCGAGAGATATAACACCGGATTTAAGATTCCACGAATATATCTGTGCAGCTTAACACTAGCTTTACGGAACCCGTCACAATGGCGGATCTTAGATATCTCAATTTCAATTACGAAAATTGTTAAAAAGCTTATGTCAAAATACGTGTTAACTCTCATCGAGATAAAGAATCTTCCTATAAACTGGTTTATGTATTATTCATTATTTTTATAGTTCATTTTCAATATAGACATGAGTGGCCATTGAATGTCCGTAAATCTAGTGTTAAAGGTTCTATGAATGTACGTGTGCAGCTGGAAGGTTCTGTGAATGTATGCATACGAATAACAGAAAGCTAATATATTATTAACTCCTGCTATTTCGATCATCCGTATTGCGATTCTTATTCCCGGTGACGAATCTGAGCAGACTCCCGCTGCCCAGAATATCTCTAGAACTTAGTAATTCTATCGAAGAAAATGTGTTAAACTTAGAGTGTCAGCTGCACCGCAATACGTCGGTTCCATAAATTTATACGCATATCGCACAGAGTTATACATGTCGCGAAAGATTAAATTAGACAACGAAATTTGATAAAAACGCAGAAGTGGGTCATCGTTCTCTGCGGATCACTGTGTTAAAACAGATGTCAAGTTAAAGTCGTAATTTCGTTCGAAAATACACGTTCTCGGCCGGATATGAAATGTAGAAATATTTGGAGGAATTGAAACTCGCATTTCCTGTGCACGATGTTAAAAATATGCCTTAAAAATAGAACCCGGTTTCGTCGTTAGTTTCCTCTTTGCTTGGTGATTGGTTCCGTGAGATATATTCGTTTGTGGCATTTAAACATTTTCGGCGAATTAAAAATCAATTTGCTCGAACGATGCGTTAGGTTACGTGGCGCCCGTTTCACTTCGTACATTCCTGAAACTGTTGTCGCGGACCTGGCGCCATCTGCGATCAGTCAGGTTTCTATTAAAAAATTCGAGGATTACCTTCGGGCCCTGCAAAATCTTAAACCGCACCTGTTTGGTACTTTTTTTTTACCGGACTTCAAAAGTTTTTTTACCGGACCGTATTGTGAGGGCCCCGATGTTACAATTAACTTTGTATCAATAAGATATTCAGAGAAACTCTTTCTTTGAGAAAATCCTGAGCCCTACGAAATAATACGGTCCTGTCTGCATGTAACTAGCGTGGGAAAGCGTTTGCAATGATTTTCTGCTCAACAAATTTCATTAACATCTCATCGGAGAACCCTGCATCACAAAATCTTGATACACCACTGTCTATATCGAGAAAATACGCTTTCAGTAAGAATTTTCCATTCAACAAATGTCGTTATCAAGTTTTCCAGGTCCTCGGGTACCCTCGGGTCCTACGAAATGTTGATACAGCTCTGTATGCCGGTAACATCGTAAAAACTTGTTTAACAGAATTTTCCATTCCATAAGTTTCATTAATACTTCATTATCGTACCCTAGCTCCACAAAATCACGATACTGCCCTGTTTACAACTAACTGAAATCATCGTGAAACATTTTCAAAAGCATTTTCTGTTGAACAAGTTTCACTGATCTCTTATGCAGGGCCCTACAAAATATTAATACGGTACTGGCTACGTCGAGAAAAATCGCTTTCAGGATTTTTCTTTTAACAAATATTATTAATGCAATCGATCGTGAACTTCCAAAACCATTATTCTGAGTTCGTAGTACCTAAATGATCATCGTCGGTAAAGAAGCAACAGTTTCAGGAACGTAGCAACCACCGTGTGTTTTCACGAAACTATGACGTGTAATGATAAAATTACGAGGTGTCAGTCAAAGGTTCAAAGTTTTTTTGGAAACGTTGGTAAAGTTTCATGGAGTTCGTGACAGCGCGCGATCTTAAAAATTAAAACGCGTCTCCTGGCTGGTCTTCGGTCCGCCATTTTGAATCGTCCGGTGACGCGGAATGGTGTCGATGCCTTTCGTCGAAACTCTGGTTTTTCTCGCGAGATCGACGATCCTCTTTGCTCGATCAACGTGAACGGTGAGCATCTATGAAGATTAGATGCTAGACTGCCGTGGGGGCTCGGAATTGTCAATGCCACTTCGCCTTTTGTGCGAATATGTCCGCTCGCAGATTTTGAGCGAAGCAGATTCCCAGAATCTGGAAAAAATGCACGATTTATTCGTCTACCGGTTTGTATTTGTGAGATTAAAAATCGCGATTGCGCAATGTCGTGTTACTTAGATCGACGGGTTGCTAATTATGGAAATAACGAGGAAGAAATTCGGGTCAAATCTGTCTATACGATTGCTTGACAAGTTTTGCACAGGACATTGCAAAATTTGTGGAACAACACAGCCACGGCCGATTATGTCCTGCATACTTTGAAATATAGGTCACATTTTGAAACATGGCAAATGGGCCTGGGGAAATTATTGTTTTCGAAAATAAAACTGTGGAATCCATTAGAAAATGATGGGATTTTCGGATTTTGTAATTGTACAAGTTTGAGATTCTTGGGACTGCTGATTTTTAGTACTCTTAAGTTTTCCAACTTTGGGTCTTAGGGATTTTGACATTCGGCGATTTCGGGGTTTATGGAACTTATAGAATTATGGGATTATAAAACTTTTAAAGTGTAGACCGGGGAGTTTCGAGATTTTGAGACTTACAAACTTTGGTACCTACGAATTTTGGGACTTACGAACTTTGAATTTTGGGACTTATGTACTTTGAAACTAACGAACTTTTGAACTTATGCAGTTTTGGATTTATGGATCTATGCACTATTGGTGTTTCAGACATTTAGGTCTATAGACTATAGAAGTTTTGGGACTTAAAGATTCAGTGATATAGAGATTTTAGGATATTGGAACTTTTGGACTATTAGATTTACAGATTTCGAAATTTTGAGGCTTTGGACCATATGATTTTTGAATCTTTAGGACTTGGTGATATAAGGACTATGGGCTATTGGGACTTATAAGCTATTGAGATCTGGGACCTTGAGAGTCCTGAATTTTTGAAGTATTAGGACTTTTGCACAAACAAAATTTTGGGATTTAATAGTTTTGTAATACAAAGATTTTTGGACTGACATGTCTTGAGACTTGAAGCTTTTGGACCTTTGGGATTTTGGAAGTATGGGACTTAGGGATTTTGAAACATGATGATTTATTGACATTGGAGTTATGGAAGCTCAAGAATTTGAACCCTAAATATTCTTAAATGTGGGTCCTTGGTGATTATGGGACTTAAGAGAGTTAAAACTTTGAGACATACAAATTTTGGAATATAGGGATTTTCGTATTTGCAGATCCTAACATGTAGGATCTTTAGGACTTAAAAAGATTTGGAAGTGAGGAACTTTGACCCTTAAGAATTTTGGGACTCTAAAATATTACCATTTTGAGATTTTATTTATACTTTTTATGTTTTAAAAGCTAATCATCGAATATGTTCCATGAATTTTAGGGGGATATTATAAATTTGAATTTTTTATACGGGTATTACGCGTTCGTACGGACAGATTTCACTGAAATTTTAAAACTGCCTCTCATTAGCTACATGCAGTGCCTATTACAGAGCATTGTGTGCATTCATGCATGCTTTTTATACTATTTACGTGACAAATATGAATTACAGTATTTTGTAATACAGCCTCGTTATTTGTCGCGATTTGTAGCCGGCCGCGAAAGTTATCGAGGCACGCATATATTTTAATAATTAACATTCGCTACAAAATATTAAATATCATTGCAGTTTGTGCTTTTGTCTTTGTACGCAAAAATAATAAGTATATAACTTATATTTTTACACGAAAACAATAAATGTAGAAATTATATTCTCAGATAAAAATAATAAATATAAAAGTTAAACTTGAAGAAAAATAATTTTAATGTTTACACTCTTGCTAAATAAATCCTTTGACACTCGATACAAAATTGCTCATAAAAATATCTGATTTACATAGCAATCAAGTTATAGTCTATACTTATAGGGTGTTTCATTTAAAGCGATATTCATGTACATCTTCAAATTGTTAACTATACCAGAAAATGTTTCGTTAGTGAAATTATTTCGACGGCGATATAATTTCATATTAATATTTTTATAAGCGGGGTTGTAGAAGACACGTGAATGTCATCTTTAGTTTTTTTTTAATCGAGCAGTATATTTTTTAATGCACCAATCGACGTATCTCATCGTTCTTAGTAAAAAATAATTAATCTATTTATATCGAGAAACTATTAGTTTAAGAGTTGTTGTAATTTTACCGAGCCATTGAAAATCTGTCCTAAACGAATTTTAAAACACCGACGTTCATTAACATCGTTGAAATGCTGTAGTAGTAACTGACCTCTCGCAAACCGTCTGCTTAATTAGGACCGTTTACCAACAATCAAGAAAAGAATTAAATTTCATGAGATACTCGACTGAAATCAAGTACTATTCCGCGGTATTAAATTTAAAATACCTCCAGAACGAAAGATTTTCCAGTATAAGTACATTAATAGTTTTTTACGGATTATGATGATCTATGTACAGGGTGTAACAAAATGTTTTGTCATGGCTTCACCAGCTGATTCTATCATGACAAAACATTTTGTTACACCCTGTACATCGAGCATTAAAAAATACATGATCCCGTTAAAAAAAATCAAGATGACCATCATACATATTTCACGTTCTTAACTACAAAAAATTTATCAACGTCGAATGTTCT
This sequence comes from Coelioxys conoideus, assembly GCA_947623535.1. Classification (NCBI taxonomy): domain Eukaryota; kingdom Metazoa; phylum Arthropoda; class Insecta; order Hymenoptera; family Megachilidae; genus Coelioxys; species Coelioxys conoideus. The sequence continues at coordinate 9,413,206 of OX392451.1, read as the reverse complement.
TGATAAATCTATGTGTTCGTCGATGTTCTTGAACTTTCGTTCGAAACAAGTTTTTGTATCACGAACAGTCTCGCAGATATACGAGAAGAACGTTCCTTATGGAACACCCTATATATTATATGGCATCGTTTTACGATATGGCTGAAACGTGCAATAGAGAGAAGTATAATTATACCTGTGCGAATGCCGTACCAACTGCGCCAGTGGCAATTGCTAGAAGATTTCGTTGAACCCATTCCTCCCCAGCTTGAATACAACCTTTCTCATATATCACTTTGGCAACCTCAAAGTTCTGTAAAACAAAGGCGATTGGCTACTTTCGCTTACCGATTTTCCAGTCGCGCGAATATAGTTGTTAGTCCGACATTTGGCACAAACTGCGTTAGATCCAGTGACGAAAGAGACGGTGGTTAGGGGAAACATTGAAGAAGCATATTAGGATCTTTTGTTATTATTTGTTTGCGCTGTTACAGATTAGATGAATGTTAGGCGGCGGGTCATATAAAGGTTCATGATATTATTAGCCCTTTGCACTCGAAAGCATTTTCATTGTTTGCAAACGGAAGCTGTAAAATTTTCTAGTGGAAGAGTTTGATGAATTTTTTGGAAATCATTATTTTTTGTATTATTAATCGCCAATATTGTCTGCTACACTGTGTTCGAACACCAGGTATATAAGACTATAAATTTAGTTAAAAGATATTTATTTAAAATTGTTGAATTAAATGAAATGGCGAGCTAGAGGCGCCGTTCGAGTGCAAAGGGTTAGGTGCATTATGTTTGATGCGATTATTTTTATCCTGAGAATTTGAAACATTTAAAATTTTTTAGAAAATATGAGGTTTTCTGAACTTTCAAAATTTTCAGTGTCTCTAAATTTCTTTCAGAATATTTTCATACACGGGACAACAGAAATTTTCTGCTGTCCAAATTCCATGTATAACGAGACCGCGTGCCGACGACGCTTGTTTGGCCAGGAATTAAAATATTCAAGATGTTTCTGTCGAAATCTCGTGGCATGGCAAGCCCAGTTGCCGTGCAGCACCCTCTCAGGCATTTTATTCGATAAATTTCATCGCGAGAAAACGGGTGTTAACGAGGCTAAATGCGATCTTCTGACACGCAGCGCCAAAGTCCCTAAGACCCGGGCTATAAATTAGCAGTTTGCAGCAGCTCTATCGGGCTCTAAATGAAAACTCTTAAGTAATTCGGGAATTCGCCGTTCTACTAATGAGGGAACCGTGCAACATCATCAGTGTATCACGATGGAAGTGGAATCCACGCGAAGAGAACCGGAATGGGTTGCAGGGTGGAAAGTTAGAGAGGGGCGGGGGTGAGCGAGCAGGAACCGAGACGAAGAAGAGAACTGAAAGCTCTGCGTGGTTACTCGTACACTCATGTGCAATATGTATGGCTTCCTTTGGATAACGACGTGTACGCGAACTCTACAATTTTTTCGGGCATTTCTTCGTTTTTATGTTATCAAGTTTTCGAATTTATACAGTATCAGATTTACGAACTTCGAAACTGGCAATTTTTCAGATTTATGAACATTTAAATTTACGAACTTTTAAATTATCCAAACATTCACATTTGCAGATTGTCAAAACTTTTAATTTTCAAATTTATACATTTACAAACTTTATGTTCTCAAATTTTCAAATTTATAAGCATTTAAATATACAAACTTTCAATTTTGGAATTTTTCAAAGTTTCAAATTGCTAAATTGTCAAACTTTACAAATCCACATGCTCCTAAATATTTTAGTACCTCTTGCAAATGTTAAAATTTTCGAATTTCTAAATTACTAATCTACTGTGTTTCAAAATATCTCTAGATTGCCACATCCGGATTCCAATATTTTTAAATTCTTAAATGTATAGCCCTATAAATCCTTAATTCTCAGACATCAATGTCCTCAAATGCTTACTGGTACATAACAAATTCTCAAACATTTAAATTATTAAGCGCACAAATTTTTGCATCCTAAAATTTCTTATTCCCCAAATTCTCAAATTCCCGCATTCCTTTGTCTCCAAATCGTCCTATCCCAAAATTCGTAAATCCCCGAATTCTTAATTTTCCAAATCTTTAAATCCCTAAATTCTCAAAGCTCTATATTCTGAAGTCCCCAAATTCTCAAATCTCTAAAAGTTCAAATCCCCAAATTCTTAAAGCTCTAAATTCTGAAATCCCCAAATCCGCAAAACCACAAATCTCCAAAACTCCAAATCTCTAAATTCTCAAATCCCCGAATTCATATTTTTCCAAATCATTAAATCCCCAAATGGTCAAATCCCCGAATTCCTAATTTTCCAAATCTTTAAATCCCCAAATTCTTAAAGCTCCAAATTCTGGAGTCCCCAAATGCTCAAATCTCCAAAACTCTAAAACCCCAAATTCTCAAATGCCCGAATTCCTAATTTTCCAAATCTTTAAGTCCCCAAATTCTTAAATCTCTAAATTCTGAAATCCGCAAATCCACAAATCTCCAAACCTCCAAATCCCTAAATTCTCAAATCCCCGAATTCCTATTTTTCCAAATCTTTAAACCCTAAATCTTTAAATCCCCAAATTCTTCCCAAATTTAAAAATTGCCAAATTTGCAAATCCCAAGATCTCTAAATCCCCAAATCCGCAAAAACACAAATATCCAAAACTCCAAATCTCTAAATTCTCAAATCCCCGAATTCCTATTTTTCCAAATCTCGAAACCCTAAATCTCTAAATCCCCAAATTCTTCCCAAATTTAAAAATTGCCAAATTTGCAAATCCCAAGATCTCTAAATCCCCAAATTCGCAAATCTGAAACTGTCGAAATCCCCAAATTCGCAAATTTCAAAACCTGCAAATCTCTAAATTCTATCTTCAAACACCTATGTGTACCATCAAACTGTATAAGCCCCCAAAATTTTGAAGCCTCTAAACATCCCTAAGAAACAGCGATACGTCAGATCTTCATCCCCTGAGTCGTGATATTTTTACCAGGGAAGCCAGATTTGCACTTGACTGTACATCGGGAGGGTTGAATGTAAGGCAGTGTGTAATAAAGTGGGCTTGTTACTTAGGCGCTCTACTGACGTGACGTTTTATACGGACGGCTTGCACTTCCCGGCGAATTTCTCTTTTTCGTTCCACTTTTCACAGCGTGTTGCATGGCACTAATTTATGAGAACACTCCAATGAAATATTAATGAAATCTTAGTAGCTCTGTTTACTTCCTACTTGCACCGCCATTTCCTTCTCTTTTTCTGACCGTCCATTGCGTATCGCGCGTGAACAGCCTTGAACGAGGTTATACTTACCGGTTTTAATACAAAATACGCCCTTTATCGGTTATCGTGCCTGTTAACGTGTCCAATTCTCGCAAGTACTTACTTGTTGCTTATATCGATAGCATTTACTGGTAGGCAGTCGCATAATCACGGTCGTTTCTTTCAATTACAAAACATTTAGGTTACAACAGCATGTACCATTAAATGAAAGTATGCTCCAAGCGAATTAAACAACGATACGTGAATAATAAACATACTGGAAACAGATGTACATCCACTATACGCTGGCATGCGATATCGTGTACGATCGATTGCTTTCGATAACCCCTTAACGCATACGGCTGTTTGAAAAGTAATTTCTGTGAATATGTGATTGCATTTTTAGGTGGATCAGAGAAATTTTATTGCAACTTTGATTGTGTAACGTTTTGAGAGGAATATTTAAGAGATAGTGGTAATTGTTATTGCTGGAAGTTTTAATTTTATAGATATAAACAATTGTGGAACAGACTCTCGTTATATTGCTCGATTTATGTGGCTATTCGCATAAGTTGCACTGTTTCAGATTTTACAATTATTTAGATTTTCATTTTGTATTTATTTTATAGTTTTTTAACCTTATAATTGATAAGTTATTCAGCTTCCTAATCTTCCGATTTTGGTAATATTTAAACTTTTAACTTCTCAATTTTGAAATTGAATTTTTTCCAATTTTTTAGTTTAGAAATTACCCAACCTTTAAATGTTTAGACTTTACAATATTTCAAATTGTTCAACATCGTATTTATTTAAATATTTCTGTATCTATATTTCCGAACTTTTAATTATCTTATTAATCAATTATCCAATTATCCGATTTTCTAATTACCTTATTATCTAATAATTTAATAATAGAATTATGGAATTAAATAATTATCTAATTACCTAACTTTATAACACTCTAATTTCTTTATTTGCTAATTTACTAATTTTACTAATTTCAAATAAGTAATTATCAAATTGCCCATTTATGAAATTTTCCAACTTCGCACTTTCAAATCTTTAAATTCCTAATTTTCATATTTCACATAGCACCATATAAACACACTTCACACAACCCAATATATTGGCAACGTTATAATACTTGTGTTACAATAACCCCACTAACGGCAATATAACGAGAATCTACAGTTATAGACCCATAACAACTTCCATCTTTAATCTACTATCAAATTTCTGAAATTTTGTAACATAAGTAATTAAACATTAACTTTCTCTCAGTTTCAAAATATTATTCTATGAGTACTAGCAAATTGACTTGCGCATAAAAATACATTTTTAAAAGTATCATTGACACCAATAGTTACCTATATGTATTCATTTCGCAAGAAATCGAAGTACTAAAACCAAAGATAATCAAATTTGCGATAATATACGTGTCGTTCAATATAACGATAAAGTTAACTATGTGGCTGATCGTTGCGTTAAAGGGTTAAAAATTCATCGTTTAGGGTAGTTGAAACTTTCTCGTAACGTGTTTTCGCGTGCTAAATGGTGCTTTTTTCCCCAGACGCTGTTGCAGACAACATAACTTGCGTCGCGTGCTTCGAAACAAACTAATGTTTGCTGCTAAACTAGTTTGACATCGTTCGATCGTTCTACCGTACTCTCCAAACTTTTTCTTCCGTGTGTAAATGAAAATGATCGATCGAGGCGCTAAAAATATTCGTTATCTGTCAGTTTATCACATCAATTTTAATTTAATAACATGCTTTGCTATAGAACAGAAATATCTTTGAGAATAAAATATACTTAATTGCGATAAGTTTATTAATAAACAATATACAAGATGTACATATTATGTACATTACATAAATTCCATTTAATATTAACAAATTTATTGAGAAACAGCATACAAGCTGTACATATTATATGCAATAGAGAAAATGTATTTAATACCAACAAATTTATTAATATACAATATATAATATATATAATATACATTTAATATATAATATACAATAAATCCATTCAATGTTAACAAATTTATTGAGAAACAGCATACAAGTTGTACGTATTGTATACATTATATAAAATTTATTTAATGTCAATATATTTGTTAAGAAATGTTATGTAATGTGTGCATATTATGTACATTGTATGAATAATTTGTTCAGTGAACGAGCAATATAACTTGTAATATTTTTAATTTACAAAGACTGTAATTTAAACTACAAATAACTGTTACAAGAATGTACGGCATTTTAAGAGATTCGAATTTGGCGGTCAAGAAATGCATTCATTAGAAAATCTAAAATGGACAACTAAAAATTGTTTATGAATTAAAGATCATTAATAGACACATGTTAATGTTAAAACTTTCAAACCATTGCTGCAAACAATATCATTTATACATCTCGTATATCAACACCTTGATATTTCCCTGTTACATAAATTCCTAGTTACAAACCTCTCTCATCGAAATATTTCTGTTATCACAAATGCAGAATACTATTATCGATGTATATCAAAGAGAACACAAACATATCTTTGATAAAAACTGGTTTGTGAAAGTGAACTGTTCCGCCATAGCCCCCAGCGCAGGGAACTATCAAGACCTTGATGCATTTTAAAATGGTTGAAGCGTTATAAACGTAGTAATTACAACGGAGATGAAGATCGATCGATGTCAAACAGGTTCGATAAAAAAGTTACTGCACAGAGAGAGAAAGTTTGAACGTTGGATTAGTATAATCGAGATCACATTTCAATGAGGATGTACCTGTAGAACCATAGTGCTGACAACGGTACCAGCGACAGGTACTAGATTCAATTCTAGCCACTCCTCGCCCGCCCTTAGACAACCTCTCTCGTATATACTTCTCTCTCCTGTCTGCATTCCCCGGGGATACAGAAACAGAAATGATTTAGAAAACCGGCGGGAAAGTTTTCGCCTCGAAAGGTTCAGGATTACGTTGTCGTGCCTGCAGTGTGCCGATAACACCGGCAAACGGCGATAGTATGATTCACCGTCGGATATGTATGTATGTGTGAGCCAGGTAGAAACGATAGCTTTAACTTCTCCTTTTCGACCAAACTTTTTTGGTACTAGGTTCTTTATTGCGGCTATAGCAACGGCGGACATTAGGGCAATAAAGTGATCCTTTGTAACCTAAATAAACCAGTACGAACACGCGGAACTGTGGCGCGGGAAATATACGACGAGTTGGGACCTGAGTAATCACTTTCACATTTTCTAATTTTTTTATTTCTTCCAATTTTCAGGTTACCAAGATATTAGGTTTGCAATTTTACAAGTTTTAAAATTGTAAAAATTTATAAATTTATGAATTCTGATATTTCGATGGTGTGGTTTCACAATTTACAAATTTGTCAATATTTCATTTCGCATTTTCAAGTTTCACATTTCCCCATTACATTTTATCCTAATTTGTCAATTTTCTAATTTTCAATATTTCTCTATTTTCTGTTTTATAAATTTCCCAATTTCCAAACTTCTCAATTTTACAATTTCCTAATTTCCTAATTTCTCAATTTTCCAATTTCCTAATTTCTAAATTTCTAAATTTCCTAATTCCCTAATTTCTCAATTTCTCAATTTTCAAATTTTCAAATTTTCAAATTTTCCAATTTCCGTTTTCTGACTGATTCTCTTCCCCAATATCCAACTATCACAATTTCTCTAGTTTCTCTATTTCCTAATTTCACAATTTCCCAATTTTTTCACTTCCCATTTTTTATATTTCCCATTTAAATAATTTTCCAATTTTCTACTTCTCCCAGTTCCGCAATTTCGTAATTCATCAATTTCTCAGTTTCCCTATTTTTCATTTCATTTCCTAAATTTCAAATTTTTCAATTCCAATGATATACGATTTTGCGAATTTGTGAATATCAATGTTATGTTAATTTTGCTATATTCCATTTCAAACTGGTTTATTTGGGTTACAATTGTTAAATCGAAATGAAACATTAAAAAATAAACATGCACCAACGTAAACATAAAACAATGCAGATTATGGTAAATTGATTAGAACTACAATTTGAACAAATCTATTTCAGTACACTTTATAATTATTGCTATAGTTAAATAGTAATTAATTGCCTTGAATTTTCCTAATTTCTATGAACAAAATGGCATAACCTACCCGTTGTGTCATATAATAATTACTACAAATTTATGTTAAAGTTATCTACTTCATTTGTTTTAATTCCTCTTTATTAACTACTTTGTAATCTCGATATATGGCACAGAACAGAGCTATAGAAGATACTTACAAGTTGTTAGAGGAACTTTAGAAGTGGTTATGTAGGTAGCATTTTCTTATACAATGTTTAAAACATCTTTTCTAAATTACTATATTTTTTAATTTCGTTATGAAATTTCCAAATTTTAATATTTGAAGCATTGTAAGTTCTAGATAACTAAGTTAATACACTTAGTAAATTTGTAAGTTCTAAATCTTGAAAATTCTTAAATGTGAAACTTTATCTCCAATTTATGAATGTGATTAATGTCTTATGATTGTGACATGTTTACATTTTTAATTTTCAGAAATCTTACATTTCCGAACTTGAAATTTTAGAACTTCATACCTCTAAATTCCTACATTTGATGATTAGAAAATTAGAAAATATGTAAATTTAGATGTTTGTTTAGTTTTGAATTTGTAAATGAATAAATCATGAAATTTAAAAATGTGAAAATTTTTAAACGGACCATACAAAATAATGCCATATATCGAAACTCATCTGCATCTACTAATTTATTTAAAATACGAATATTACTGAACTTTCTATTTTTTGCTAATGTACCTCACCTTAAATCTGTCAAGGTGCCCATTAATACGAAAAGATAGAAACGGCGATAAAAGAAGACGTTAAACAGTAATGATTCGTTGATGAAAACGTAATTAGCGCAAACCGATTTCCCGACAAGACTTTAAGGTCCTAAACTCGTTACCAGTGACGTACCTACTTCTGAAATAGCACCGAAGGATCCTTTATCCCTTGGACTCGTTTCCTCTCTAATTAAGCTCCCCAGTTTTTTTTTCAACCCGATCGTTTTTGCTGGCGTACTCGTTGTGTAATCAGCCCAGCTGTACCTCCTACTGTTCCTCAAAGACAAAAATTATCCGCGTTCTTTTCTCGCTTTACTTTTGCTTTTATTCGCGGCGCGTCAGCCGAAAAAAATTAGCGAACGAATCCTACGGATACGATAACGGGTGGCTGCGAGAGAAACAACGATCATCGACAAAAACGTGTTAATGAACGAAAGAAATAAAGGACTATGCGAAATCGTTGAAAGAAATAAGACTAAACAAAAACGACGAAGGAAATAAACGACTAAGTGAAAACAGCAAATGAAATGGAGGATTATGTGAAAACGGCGGGAGGAATAAAAGGCTACGCGAAAATAGCGAAAGAAAAGGTAGATAAATAAATTGGTCGGAAAGAAATTATGATCTTGTATGAAAATTTGTTAGTTTATGGTTAAAGAACGGATACGAATGCAAGTTTTATTTGCAAACACGACAAGTAGGGAATGGAATGTTTAGCAATGTATAGGTGTTTCAGAAATAGCGTATAACCTGATCAAATAGTACGCTATTTTTGAGACACCCTGTATAATAAAAAAGTAACTTACGTAACTGGGTTTCCGAACATCATAACCGCACTGCTTGTTTTTAATGATTTCCTGAAAGTGTTAAGAATAATATTTTATTATTTATAAAATGCAGGGAGCTTTAATATTTTTATAAAATAGGGGATGTTTTAATGTATTTATAAAATGGAGAATCTTTTAATGTTTATCGAATGAAGGACTTTTTAATATTTATAAAATGAAGGATAGTATTTTAATAATAATATATGGTTGTACAGTCAGTGGCAGTAATGGTATGGCTAGTCACTAGGTGGCAGCACATTGTATTACGTCAAATTTATTGTTATTATGTTTAATTAGGGATAGTTTAGGTCATTTTTGGTTAACTTATAGACTTTCAATTAAGTTTTCAAATATGAACATTTTTGGTTATTATAGTTTCAGGTTTAGAAATGTTTAGTTATCAAATTTTGAAGTTTAGACACTTCTGGTTATTAAATTCTTAAGTTTAATTAAATTTTGAAATTAAAACATTCAGAAATTTCAAGCTTACAGATCTGCAACTTTTTGAATTCAATATTTCAATTTTATAAATTGTCAAAAACCAAATATCCGAATTGAAAGATTTAAAAAATGTTAAATAATTTTATTCAAGAAAGTTCTAAATTTTGAAATTCAATAAAATTCAAAATTTTTTAATTTTAATTTTTCCATTCTAAACTTTTGAATTCGATATCGTATACACTTTAAAAATTAAAAGTTTAAAAATTAAAAACTTTCAAATTAATTAATATCAAGTTTCTACTTCTCTATGTATAATACATATAAAAATAAAATATTACGCAATTTAACACAATTTCAATTTGAGACATTACTACTTATGTATACAACAGACTGTACCACTAACTATACACGTGGGAAAAAGAGAAGTTGCAGAACTTTAAAAAGGAAATTAAGCACTGCGATGTAAAAGAGCGGAGAGAAACATGAAATAAAAATATATAAAATACAAAATGTAGAAATTACATTTGGCTTTCGTTTACAACAGCTAAAAGGCACGCCACACGCTTCCCTCGAGCCAATATCACTCGACGAACAATTGAAATAATTATTGCGATCCCAGTCTTTAGGACCCTCGATGCCGCAGCACTGCAACTGTGAAAACAACAAAACATTTTCAACCAGTGATTATCAAAATAAAATCGAATTTTAGAAGATACTATTGAAAGAAAAATTGATATCCCTCTGTGATAGCTGTATGATTTTCGCACAAAGGAATTTATAGCAACATTAATATACAATTATAAATTTTATAACGTATCCGTGTTAAAATTATAATAATTGCACTGTGATAAATTTTGTAATAATACCATGCAAATTTTAATGAGAAAGTAAGGGAATATTTGTAGGTAACGTTGAGCTGCTTTAATTTTAATACGAAATTAATATGAAATTTATAATCGCTATAATTTTTCATGACTTCAATATCAAATTATTATTAATTTATAATTACTTTTAATATTAATTATGAAGTTTTTATAACTTTAATACAAAATTGATATACCTTTTTTAATTGTAACAATAACATTTTTTTACGTAAAGTTATTAGAAAATCTAGATTATTATACAATTTATAATTATTACAAAGTTATCACAACATCAATGCAAAACAATTAATTGAAATTTGTGAACATGGAATTGTTGTAATTTTGGTACAGAATTGTTATATAATTTATTACGATAACAAGTTCTTATAATTTTTATGTAAATCTGATTATTCTTGCAATCATATAATTTTTAGAAATTACGGATTTCTACAATGCAATATACTGATAACAGTAAATGTTACTACAAATTTTAACAATATAATGTTAATATTAAACGTTACTACATATTTAAACAATACAATTTTACCATTAAACATAACTACAAATTGGAAAAGTACATTTTATTTTAATATACCCATTACGGTGCTGTTTCTTACGCGAATTCTACAGTACGAGGAAGCGCATTTGTTCGAACTTCAGCGTTTGTGTTTGATACGACAGTGTCAGCTAATAATTCTTCTTTTTCGTTTAAATAAATATAACAAATGCTCCTTTTAACAGGACAATCTGTATTAACATTAAACTATAGAGTATACGTATTAAGTCGTCAAGAAAAATTGGAATTGAACCATCCAAAAATTTAATTTCAATCGTATTTCGATAGGAAATGTGCCTTACGGGAGCTATCTTTCTCGATCCCCACCACTCCTTATCCCTACTACCACTACCACACTTCCCCCACTCCTCGAGCTTCGTCTTGGAGGCTCGAAAATTTGCTTATAAGCAAATTTCAGACGAATATTTCTCCGATTTCCTAGTTCCTTGGCCTTGAAAGTCACGTGATTTTCTATCACGTGGTTTCGCGATCGGCCACGATTGGTCGATCGCTCTCATTTTCTAGTTCCTGACGTCATCAGAAATTCACCATAGCCTCAGGAGCTACGATTCTCGACCCTCACTCTTTCCATCCCCGCTCCTACTATCCCACTGTCCCTACGTCACTCTCCCCACTCCTCCCCGAGCACCTTGTACTATGAATTTATTTTTCTAATATCGAAAAATCCGAATCGCTGGGACCGGGTCTCGAACCCTCGATGTTTGGGTGCCGCGGATTCCGAGTCGGGGACGGAGCGCGCACGGCTATCCCCGCAAGCCCCACTTGTTTACTTACGATGCTCCTTTTAAACTATGCCTCGACGATCCACTACACTTCTACTCTATTAATTTACAGCTACTTTATTTAAGTCACCACTTTCAGGTGTTTCCTTTCACAATATTTTTTACCTCCGCGACTTTTTGTAACAGGTATTAACCCTTTGCGCTCTTGAATTTCTTTTACCTACTTTCTTAATTAATATACAAAATGTACATTGTATTTTGGATATATTGCAGGTCGGATTATATGATTGGAACGAAACTAATGACTTTTTTATAGAAATTTTTTTTAATTTTGAAGTTTAGACATTTTTCAATTTTTAAATGAGTGGATTTTTACAGTTTTGAATTTTGGATTGTAGAGGCTTGTAATCAAATTTCAAATTTTGAAGGCTTGTAATTTTTAAACAAATTCGAAATCGGCAAAATGATGACTTATACCCCCACTAATTTCACATATACTATAACATATTTTGATTAAAACAAAATCGCAGATGGTGAGGTCAAAAAGTGATCGATTCGGCGTGGAATGAGCCATACGTTTAATTATAATAATCAGTATCTTTTCCGTGAAATGAATATTCGTGTGATTTTAAAGTACTGGAAAATGTCGGTATTGTTTATGGGTTTATAAAGCAATTGCAGTGTTCGAGGAAAAAACCACAAAACGCAATGATACTCCAACGAGAGCGACAGATGCGTATGAATTCCAAACGCGATCATAAATAATTTCATAACCGCTGCATCGAGACAGCGCAATATTAAATATGCGATTTTATAGTGGGAAAAGGTGAAGTGGTTTGCGAGAATGGAACAAAGGGTCACTGGAGACGATGCGCAGAAACGAAGTGAAAAGGAATCTCGCGATGAGAGTCAAACGAAGCCGATATTAAAAATAAAAATTAAAAGAAAACAAAGGGGAAGAATAAAAGAATCGAAGATAAGACATTTCTGATCAGAAGCGAAGTTCTACGATCTTCGTTAAATTTCCATATCAGTACTTCGTGCTGTGCATACAGTAAACTCCCGTTATATTGCCACTGGTAGAGGCGGAGTATTAGAAAGTGCATGAACTTGGCAATATAGTGCGAGGCTTTGACGAAGATGAGTAATTGACGAGGCTGTTGTGAATCTATTCATTTGGCATCTTAGATATCCAAGAACATTCGAATATATGTCTGAGAGGCTTAAGTATGAAAATTCACAAATTTCTGTATCAGGAAATTGTAATGGTTCTGTATTTGAGAGTGTGTGAACTTTTGGTTCGTAAATTCGAGGATGATTAGAAAAGTAGAGAATTGAGAAATTGAGAAATTGGAAATTAAAACATGAAAATGTCGCAGAATTGATAACTTTGAAAACTGAAGATTCGAAGAATTGAAGAATTGGGAAATGGAGAAATTGAGGAATTGCAGAATTAAAGAATTGGGAAATTGAGAAATTGTGGAACTGCAGAATTGAGAAATTGAAGATTTGCAGACTTGAAGAATCGAAGAATTGGGAAATTGAGGATTTGTAGAATTTAAGAATCGTAAAACTGGGAAATTGGGAAATTGAGAAATTTCAGAATTGAAGAATCGAAGAATTGAGGAATTGTAGAATTTATGAACCAAAGAATTGGGGAATTAAGGAATTGAAGAATTGAAAAATATGGGAATGAAAAGTTGCGATAGTGCAGAATTGAAGAACCGATGAACGGAAGAACACTGAAGAATAAAAAAATTGGAAAATAGGAAAATAAAAAGATTGAAACATGAAAATATTGAAAAACTAGTAAGTTTAAAATCTGAGGAACTCTGAAAGTAAAAACTGGAAAAATTAGAAAAGCGGAAGATGAGAAACTGGAAGAATCTCAAGTTCCCCAAATTCGAAAACATAGAAATTTCTTTATAATCTCTCCGCACTTCCATGACAAACGGAAGCGTGAAATTCCGCATAACCATGACAATATAACAAGAGCCTATCACACCCCCCCCAAACCCAACTCGTCCGCGCCATCATTAGTACACGACAGACAGACACGTTCATACGGACCGACTTGACAGAAACCCGCGACAGAAAAATATACAATAATCCCAATGTTGAACAAAATGACTTCCATCCTCACATTGCCTGTCACGTCGTTCTTCGCCAGCCATAAATTTTCAAAATAAGTAACAATTCCCAAGCACGTCTCAAACTCTGATTGCGTATCCCGGCAAGTGCACAGAACCGTTTGGTGAAAGGCATCGTGTGCACCAAACAAAGCTGAAATCGATACGTTGTCCCCTCGCGTAGCACAAAGTCGAAGTACTAAGCATTTCATTAACCATCTATAAATGAAAGCGAGCGGTTCCCGAGGGTTTGGCCAATGTACACCGTAGAGAGATGCTGTTGCAACTGCACCGATAGGATTGCCGGAATTGCGGCTGCATACCGGCGTTTCTATTGAAATCTCGTAAACCGCAATTGATTGGCAAACCATCGATTAACGATTTCTACGGTGGCATCGAGCACGGCAGGAAGCTGTTCGACGTTTGTTGCCCTTGGTCGAATAATGAAATCCCGATGAACTTTTAAAACGTTAACGGTTAAATCTCACTTGATATCGTGACGTGGCTCGAAAAGTTGCGAGACAACACCGGATCGGATCCAATTTTGATAACTGACGTTGATAATAATTCCGCACGGTACGTACCCAATCTTCTTGAATCCAATCGATCAGATTTTGTTGATCGGGATCCTCTCTGTAGTGGATGATGAACGCTTGGAAACCACCAGTAGCTTGCGACTTTATCTATGTTGTATAGAATAAAATATATTATTTCGATTTCTTGATATCGTGATTATTTATTAACCCTTTGCGGACGTTAGAATATTTGCAATTAGCAAATAGCAACTGTACAACTCTCTGGTTAAAAACTTTGCTCAACTTCTTTAAAATAATCATTTTTTTTTTATTATTAATTGCCAATATTGTCTGTTTCACTATGTTCAAACGTCACGTGCATAATAGTACATATGTAGTGAAAAATTATTTATTAAAAATTATTGCACCGAATCAAATGGCGAGTGATAGTGGCCGTTCGTCCGCAAAGGGTTAAAGTTAATACTGGATGGTCCACCTAACAAAATTACAACGTAGATGGTAGCTTCTTTGATGAAAACGGCGATATGGCGAAAGATTTTTCGGAGAATGTATTGACAATTTTCCTACGGCGAACGGTGATATACGAAAAATGACGATATAGTGGACGGTCACCTACCGAGGATGGTGAAGTGGACGATTTTCCTAGGACAGAATGGTAATATAGAAAAAACGGCAATGTAGCGGAAGGATAACGTAGGGCGACAGTTCCCTATTTTCTATTGGCTAGCTAAATTCGAGCGGAAATGGAAATATCAATGACGTATGAAGCTGCCTGCGGTTTCCTCAAAATGACCGTAGCGAGTAATGAACTTAACCCTTTGCGGTCCTTAATTTCTTTTACCTACACCTTCTTAATTAATATAAAAATAGATGAAGAACTGGGTTTGCAATAAAATGTATTCTAAAATGCAGATTGTGTAACAAATATATTTCCAATTTGTTACAAGTGGCGAAGAAATGAAAACGTCTTGAATCAACCTATTTATCCGAATTATTTCTACGATCAAAAAGAAACGCCATGTCGTGCCACACTCAACATAGGACCACAAAGGGTTAAGGAGTACACACGAATGGGAAATTGCAAACAAAAGTGTTGAGCATAGGTACGTAAATAAACTGGAAACACAATTGGGTAAGAAAAGTAAAATATATTTGATTAATTAAAATGATTGAATAAACACGTGGTTACACATCGTGCGCGGGTTTTTCTAACAACCAAACATCGAAATAAACAAACGCAATAGAAAAGAGGGCGCATTGATTATAACGCGCAAAGTGCAATTTCAACAAAAAGACTCTACATATGGTTGGGGCTAAGGGTTCCGACACCCAGATATGACTGACAATAAAAACTCGTTAGAATGTAATGACTCCTTGGGTCCTATTTCTGCTACGGATAAAGACTATTATTCTAAACTACAAATGTATCTAAAGAAACGAAAAAACCGTAGAACCATTGTATTGCAGAAAACTTGGACCGAGGTCTAATCCTCTCGCTGCAATACCTATTCTAAGACCTAACACCGTTGATTAATCCGCTTGGATGTTGTGATAATAAAATCGTTTAGGTAAAATAATGGGCCCGACAGCGAAGTACTGTATTTTACAAGTGGGAACGTTTTCTTCCCAATGGCCGACAAAACGGGGGAAATTTATAACAATACCGAAGGACCGTCGCGGCATAAATATAAAGCTTGTTTGCGCTGGTAACTCGGTGGCGGCGCTTGTCGCTGTACCGGAGCTATTAAACTTGCTAACCCGGAGCCATTTCAAACTGAGAACAAGAAATTATTCTCATATCCAGTGTCTCCGACTCCGGCAGACATTTTCATTTCGAGAGTGATGCGACGTACTTTACGCACGGCAAATAAGGGAAGGAATTAAACGCTTCCTGTACCTCCTGTTTGTCCTTTAATTTATTCCCGGGGTCTGAGAGCTCATTAAATTTATTCTTTACGAATGGACGATGCGGAACAAAGGGACGCTGCTGTTTCACGTAAATGCCTCGTCTTCGCATTCGAAGAAATTGCAATTGAAACCGGCTACTGTCTTCCGACCCGTCCTGGCCAAATTAATCACGAAATTTATTCTACAGGGTGCCACGGAAATATTGCTCATCGCGTATGTTGCGTATTTTCCAGGTTGCAAACTTATTGAAAAGTTTTAAGAATTGTTATAATGATTATACGACTTATGATGCAGGAGGAAATGTTTCGTATACGCTAATATACTGCCTTATAAGGCATCCCATTTCTTTTGGAAAAAGGATCTTCTATTTTTATTTCTATCGAATTTTCTTACTGCCGTTATTTCCGCAACATTCGTTATTTATTGTTAAATGCCTTCTTGAAAGTCATAATATGGCGATAACAGAAATATTTTACAAATTAAATAAGAGATTTTGGTGACTTTAATGCGTGTTTTTATAAATTTGTATTTAAGGAGACAATTGATAGTTGAAATCGCAGTGGACCACCCAGTATATTCAATGATTTGTTTGAATTTGTTTAAATTATAACTGATTTTTAAGAGAGCTTACCCAGTCCTTGAAGACAAAGCCTAACACACCGGCCGCCATTTCCATTAGTAGCAGTAGCGCCAGGAATATCGCGTACTGTAATGGATTTGTACGAAAGAATATTTTAATGTACATATACACAAAAAATAAATGTAATTTGTTAATTTTACGCCTGGTGTAATTATATGAAATAAAATACAATAGTTTACTCGTGAAAAGTTTTCATGATGAACGTAGAACGACAGTCGTACAGAAGGTTCCATTTATATTGCCAAAATTTGTATTCATCGTACATTAAACGAGTTTCGAATTTAGGTACTTTGAAATTTTGTACTACCAAATTTGAGAGTTTGAGAATACAAAAACTTGAAATTTTCAGGTTCAGAAGTATTAAGTTTTCAATATTTTATTTATGACTTGAGATTTACGATTTACGATTAGGACAAGTTCGGATATATGATAATTTACGATTTAGGGTAATTTGGATTTAGGATAATTTGGATTTAGGATAATTTATGATTTAGAGTGATTTGGATTTAGGATAATGTAGGATTTACGGTAACTGACGATTTAGGGTAATGTAGGATAATTTAAGATAATTGAGGATTTAGGATAACGAAGGATTTAGGGTAATTTCAAATTTAGGATTCAGACTAATTTAGGATAATTTCGAATTTAGGATTCAGACTAATTTAAGATAATTTCGAATTTAGGATTCAGACTAATTTAAGATAATTTCGACTTTAGGATTCAGTCTAATTTGGGATAATTTCGAATTTAAGATAATTTCCAATTTAGGATTCAGACTAATGTGGGATAATTTCGAATTTAGGATTCAGACTAATTTAGGATAATTTCGAATTTAGGATTCAGACTAATTTAGGATAATTTCGAATTTAGGATTCAGACTAATTTAAGATAATGTAGGATAATTTAGGATAATTTAAAGTAGTTTAGGATATTGAACCTACATATTTTTAAATTCTCAAATTTTCAATTTTGTCAAACTTAGAAGTTCTCCGTAGTACAAATCTACATTGTCTTTTTATATATTGTCAATTTCCAAAATCGACAATTCCTATAATTCCGTGCATTGCAATATAAGGAGCTAGTATAAGTACAAAGAAAAACACAGTTAACCTTGAAAATTCCGTCCGAAAACAATTCAAATATATCCCAAGAATTACTCATGGGTCGAATTTCAATTAAAGTTTGATATTTCAGAGAAGTTATTGGATTAATAAGGATATCTATGAAAATTGGATGTTTTAAGTACTTACCGCAGCTAGGAGGCACGTATTTTCCCTGAGTGCACCGACACACCCGGTAAATCCGATGATAAATGTCACTGTACCTGCAATAAAACAAGAAGAAACGTGATTCGAACGGAAGTACTCCATTTTCTCGATCGAGAACAGAAGGTGTAAGATGTTACAGAAGATGTATTGCGTCATCTGTCCGAAAACCAATACGACAAGATTAATTATAAATGAAACAGACAACAGTTTCCTGTTTCTTCGTCCTTTCATACAAAGGAAACTCGTTGATAATTGATACATCAATTTATAAATGGTTACAAAACTGTTTAACAAGTAAGTATCAAAATATTAGCACGATAAAGATATTATAAAAATTACAAATGTTAGTAAATTTTGTAATAGCGTTAACCAAATTTAAAAAAAATTGTAACAAAGTTTATGTAATATATAAAATTATTTAACAAATCGTTTTAAAATTTTGGATGCAATGAAAATCATTAAAATAAGTGCCCTTCGATTTTAATTTTAGTTTGGAAGATAGAAAGTTCAATGATCGTATTCTGAATAAACTGGCAATCAGTGCAAATGACTCTCGTTATATTGCCACAATCTAATCAACGAGTTCACTTTAATGGGGACTACACACTTCGTACCAATTATTAATAGCTGGTAATATTTCATAAATGAATATTAAAATAAGAAATTGCTTTATTGCTCGCTGCTTTAAAGAAGAACGATGAAATATAGTTCTCTTGGTGCTGTAACAATTTGATATATAGCGAGTGCATCTGCATCGAATCGAATTCGCGACAAAAACTTTCCTACGGCGAAATTACTTTACGGTTGGGGTAATAAAACTGCATAAAAATGCAGATAGATCGTTTGATCTCAATATGCGATGTGAGAATATGAAGGCAACTCAAACACCAATATTCTGTGAGTTTGATCGACTAGGTAAAGTGAGAGGTCAAAGGGGATTTCGTATAGGGGAACATTTGCACTCGGGTTTCAACTGGGAATTACTAGATCGTTGTAACAGTTATAATAAAAATCATTTTGGAAATTTGAAAATGAGAAAATTCGAAAATTATGAGATAATCTTATTAGGAAATTAATTAATTAAGAAATTAGGATATGAGCAAAGTAAAAAAAAAAAAACAGAAAATTAGCAAATTAGCAAATCAGCAAAGTAGGAAGTTATACAATCAGGAGATTAACAAATGTAGGAAATAGGAAATTATGGAATTAGGAAATTACACAATAAAGAAATTAGGAAATTCGAAAATTACGCAACCAGAACATTAGAAAATTTAGGAATTTGGGAATCAGAGAATTAGGAAATTATGGAATATGCCAAATATAAAGGTAGAAAATGAGGGAATTAGGACAATTGGAAATCAGGACATTTCGAGAATTGACAAAAAGGAAATTACCAAGTTAGTGAGTTAGTAAAGTAGAAGGTGGGAAAATTCAGGAAATTCAGGAAATAGAAAACAATAAAATTGGGGAATGTAAAAATAAAAAAAATAAGAAAATTTGAAATTTATGTAATTAGGAAATTTGGAAGTTTGGAAATTAAAGAATTAGGAGATGTAGAATTGTAAGTATTTAAAAGTACAGACACAAACTTCTAAGTTCCCCAACTGAAAATGTTAAAAATTTAAAAATATCAAGTTTCCATATAATTTCTCCTCCAAATTTAGAATACTCGATAATATAAATATCAAGAAATATCAAAATATAATATTAAAGATTCCCCAATTGCATACAAGTATCAAAATCCCCATACAAACTCACCTCTACAACTATTCGTACGTCCAATAATAAGTTGGCAGGCGAAGCAGAAGAGTTCAGATATAAATTTCTTGAAGACACATGAACATGTCTTTAACAAAATAAAGAACATAATCAAAAAATTCGAAGCACACACTCGGACAAAATCAAGGATCAACGAATGCTTGTATTTCGGAACCGCGGAAAGAACAAACGTTGTATCTATCGTGGTACCAGTGAAAATCTAGTTTCGTCTAGGGTCAAAGGTCCGAAACAAACATCGCGTGAAATGAATTGCCTTCCTGTCGGTAAGACGAGTGAAACGAAAACGTGGTTATCCGCAGATCGAACCTCGAAAAGCCGACAGTTTCCGGCGGAGAGTCGTTCTTTTGGCAGCTAAGGGTCGGATCACGTGCAAATTCGATTTGATCGCAGTACGCTTTCATGCGAACGGCACCCTGTGGCTGAATGTTTGAATTGGTCTCAGGACATTCTTGAGTTTCCACCCTTACGTTCAACCAAGCCGTGGTTGACCGCTCGCTAGAGCGGCTTTCTGTGGTATAGTCCTTGTAATCCCTCTGTATATCTCCCCTAATCCAACTTACGGCGTGCTTTGCACAGTTTCGAACCGCCATCTTGTCAGTTATACTTAACAGCTGTATCATGAATGGATCAAACGTGATGGGACACGATAGGAAATGCGTTAAGACAACACGCGAATGTTTCTTCATTTTATTAGGTTGTCCAGAAAGTAATTTCGTTTTTTTTTATGAAAATGAGAGACGATTTTGACTTGTTTCTTTTTTTTTTTTATGTCTGTGTTTAAGGTCACATCAACTACGTGGTTATTAGCGACCACACATGGTGATTTTATATATCGTGTGTGATATTTAGTTTGTGTACAAATTTTATTATTTTCTTCAGGTTCTCTTCGTTTTTAAATAGTTCTCTGATTTGGTTTGGCATTTGCAGTCGGTTTCTTGTTTCTTGTTTGAACAGCACTTTTGAAAAAGCAAAATATTCCAAAAATGATGCTTCTCACTTTCCATAATCGATAGGGTACCAATCGCACGCATCTGGGTAGAATCAACCGAACTGTTTCACAAGTAAGCCTGTTGGGAAAAAATGAAATCACTTTCCGAACAACTCAATATATTGCACCTAGGGGCGAACGTACACGGTGGTTGTACCCCAAAAATAGTATCGATCCACGATATTTATTTATCTATTTATATTTTGTATTCTTCCCTTATTTGTTTATTTAATTGTACGTCCATTTATTTCTTAAGTAATTTATTTATTTGCTTATTTTGTTGATTACTTACTCATATACTTAGTTCGTTAATTATTATTTTGTTTATACATTTATTCATTTAGTAGTTTATTTATTCCCTTATTTAGTTGATTATTTATTTATGTATGGAGTTGTTTATTTATTCTGTTATTTACTCTGTTATATATGTATTTATTGATTCAGTTCCTTGTTTATTTATTTAGTTATTTAATGATTGAGGAAAACCTCTTTCAGCGTTAAAGATATATACAGTGCTTTGGTTTTTATTTGAAAATATGTCTTTGGTTTCAACAATTGGACCTGAAAAGAATTTTTAAATTGTTCAGCTTCTTTAACAATTTGAGACTCGTTTGTGGGAGTGATGTTTTCGAAGTTCGATTAAATGTTGATTTAAATAAATGTCCGAGAGCAATAATTATTTTCTGCCACATAACTGATACAATAACCTATACCATTTTATAACATAATCGGTTCAGTATAATGAAAATTAGGTTTTCGTAATTTGCATTGATTCGATGAGAAAATTTGTTTTGTTCCTTTATTATGACAATTGATAATTGCATATTTTGAATTTTAACATCGTTTGTGGTCATATTCAATTTAGATCGCTATGGTGGAACATTTTACGATCATTAATTCAATTGGTTACTAATATTCAGTACCAATATTACTTAATAATTACATCGATGTCAATTTCGCTCCAAATAATTAAATTAATATTAACATCACACTGAGTAATCACATTGATATTAATATCTGTATAAACAGATTTGAATTTTACTGCCACATTATCGTCGTCGCTTAGATCACAATGGCGCAATATATTTTCGATCACTTAACACTAAAACTACCAACGTGTGATGCACAATTACTTCATAGTTAAAAATGAAGTTGAAAACTAAATGAATAAACGATGTAACATAAATCAATGCACACATTCATTCTTTATATTGATGAGAATCAGCATAGATTTCAAGAAAATAATCTCAACAAATTTTGTCGTTTAAAACAGGAAATTTGTAAAACGGTCGTGTTAAGTTTTCGTGTTAAGAAATATTAATGCAATTTTCTGTTGATATCTCTTTCAATAATTATATATGTGCTCATAATTATGAAAATGGTCTAAGTCAATTCCAACTTTAAAAACATTTCTGTACGAGAATCATAAAAAAATTTCATGTTCATAATAAATTTTCATTAATCGAGACTAATAGAATTCTATTTTAACATGTTGCATGATATGAAAATATTTTTTAATCCATTCAAATATAATCCATTAAATATCTCGAAACAAGAAATATGTGACTTAGACCCCTTTCATAATTATAGGTACATATAAATATATCTGTCGATGTCGATATATTAAGGTGCACCCTGTACAACCTTCCACACGTGGCAAAAGATTTCTTTATGGAGGCAAATGAAAAAAGGGCCAACACGAGTTGTTACTTACCGACTAGAATGAGAATAAATGCTGGGTCGAGGGCGACGTTTGTGAGGCGGGATAAATTGTTAAACGTATCCTTTTCGGTCCATGCCCAGACACCCACCGCCATAATGCCCAAACCCAGCCACTGAAACAAAAACAGCGGAAAATGAGGTTAGAATTTAACTAAAACAAACATACTCGGTATAACACCGTCCGATAATTGTTATTTAGTTTTACAGAATATTTTCTAACGAAAATATTAATGAGGTTCTTCTGAAAATATCAGAGACTCGTTTAACTGGAAATACGAATATTATTGGAAACAAGAAGTATTTTCAAGGTCGTATTTTTTTTAGGTTTCAAGTTATACCATGCGAGAGTGAAAGACTGAAAAATAAGAATGAAATCTTGAAAGATGTAGACAATGCGTTAATTCCAAATTGGCGTCTTATTGTTTGCATTTATACACGTATTTAATAAATATATGTAGAAGAAGAATATTGTAAAATATTAGGAATTACTCTAAAAATAAATTTTTCTATAACTTGATCAATTTATTATTCGATTTATGACTGACAGTAACTTACAATAATAAATAATAGCGTAATAACTTATAAATATAATATAAATAATGACTTAATATAACTTGATTAATTAATAATTTGATTCGATAACTTAATTGATTGATTGATTAACTCCATATTGCGGGAACATTCAGATACTGATTTAAAAAAAAAACTGTCGCGAATAATATATCTCTAATAAATAGAGGTGTCATAAATTTAATTCTAGGGACATTTATCAATTTTAATTTTGTAGTTGTATATTTTGAATTATATATGTAATTTTCTTGATAGTCGAAAGCAGTTTCTTCTAGATTCATTTACCTAGTTTATTACGTTGCTAAACAAATTCTTCCGATATAGTGTAATTTGGGCATTACCCCTCTATTGATAGTAACTTATGTTCAAGCATTTTTGGTTTTGCACTCTTACTTCGGTTAGTAATCAATACA
Organism: Coelioxys conoideus; assembly: GCA_947623535.1. Classification (NCBI taxonomy): domain Eukaryota; kingdom Metazoa; phylum Arthropoda; class Insecta; order Hymenoptera; family Megachilidae; genus Coelioxys; species Coelioxys conoideus. Next base: position 9,389,706 of record OX392451.1, on the reverse strand, counting down.
CCGTCCGCATGCGTCTAGACGTGTTTACTCTATTCGGCGCTGTTACGATGCACCAAGAGTTTTATTCTGCTCGATTGAGGCAAAAAACATTTGCATTAGCTCAATTAGTATGCACTTAGTATGAGGGACACTAGCGTGAAAGTGAAGAGGGTGCGGAATACTAAAAGCGATTGCCTTTGCGTTTCTTTCGGACCGCCAGTGCCGTAAAGTCAAGAGCAAATTTGAGTTCCTTCGTGAAAATATCGAACTTCGATATTTCTCAAATTTTCAGAAGTTTTAGAGTATGGAAATTCGACAATTTGAGGACTCGAGGATCTGATAACTCGTGAATTTGGGGATCTCGAAAATTGAGATTTTGAGGATTTGATAACTTGGCAATTTAGGAATGTCGAAAGTTCGAAATTTGAGAATCAGAAAATTTTTCAGGATTTAGAAATTTTTAGACATTCCAGATGCTTGTAAATTTGGAGATATGAAAAATTAGTAATTTACGAATATCGAAAGTTAGAAGTTGGAGAATTTAAAGATTTGAGGACTATATGTCTAAGAAATATTAGAAACACTACGAAATTGGAAATTTGGGAATTTGGGAATTTGGGAATTTGGGAATTTGGGAATTTGGGAATTTGGAAATTTGGGAATTTGGGAATTTGGGAATTTGGAAATTTGGGAAATGAAGAAATCGGGGAATTTGGGAATTTGGAAATTTGGGAATTTGGGAATTTGGGAATTTGGGAATTTGGGAATTTGGGAATTTGGGAATTTGGGAATTTGGGAATTTGGGAATTTGGGAAATGAAGGTATCGGGGAATTTGGGAAATTTAGCGAATGTGGGAATTTGGGATTGGAAATTTAGAGATTTGATAATTGCAAGTTTAAGTGTTGGTAACGAGAAATTAAGAAGACCGATAGCGCATTTTATTTTAAACATAACCCATAAAATATATAAAAAGTACAATCCACAATCTTCGATTTTGTACTTTAAATAAATCGTAATATTATACACGATTCCAAAATCATACATAATACAAAATACCTTATTAATATTGCCATATCAATTAGCTAATATTCATTATTACATTTGATTTTCAATAATAAACAAGATCGCATTAGATGAACATTATTCAATAAAGCAAACATTGAACTAAACTGACATGATTATGCAATATATATTAATTATACTGCATGTTAATCCATTAATTGTTATGCAGTCAGCGATAACCAACGCCACTAATTACATTTAATAAAAAATATACTTAAACCGATCACCTATTTACTTATTATTTATCGGTCACAGTCGCTTACATTAGTATGATTTCTATAATTACAGAAACAACTTATTTAAGTATATTTTTTATTAAATTTAAATATGCTAATATATCATAGTATCCTAAACTTGATATTTCAACCCTATATTTTGATATCACAGAATTAAATTGAAGAAATCAATACGTATCACCATCGCATATTTCCATAGCAACAAACTACTATTTATTATTTCATTCTACTATATCCAATTTCCGAAAACGAATACTCAGTTTATATCTAAAATTATACTCAAAATACCATAAGAGTAAATAATAGTACTCGTTCGAGGCAATGTTCAACGTATCTATATTCGAAACTGCATCAAAGAATATCAATATTTGAACTAACTATAACAATTATAGTGAAACGTGTTTACGCGTGTACAGGTTATGCTGCACACGATTCGCCCATTTTGTTTACCATAAAACAAAAGTGCAATCCTTTTGTACAACGATAATCCATCTGTCCGTTAACACAGATTCGTTTCGTCGCTCAAAATTAGAACAAAATTGCCTCTCGAGGATCAAGTTTAGCGACAAAAAACTCCGAGTTGATTTTTGGGGTCACCGGCGAAAAAACTTTTTCATATGCTTCGTTCATTCAAATGATAAGTCTTAAAAGACCGCAAAATCGGGCTTTATGTGGTTCTCGCGTATTGCATGAAAAATATCTGTAAAAAGAAAGTATGCCAAAATATTTCTTGTAGGTTTGAAAATCTTGCAATAACCGAATCGCGATTTTGCACATTTTTAAAAACCAAATATCTTTTCCTTTCTTGACCAAAACGACATGCGATGAACAAAAATGGCTGATTTCGAATTTTTCACCTGTGTCGGCAAAAATCAAGTCGTTGCTATTTTGTCACTAGACTCGACCTTTAACGGCGCAGCTAGTAATAATTTCCGCCTGCAGTGGTACCAGCTTCCGTGTGGACTGCGACGAATTATAATAATTCGTGGGAATAGCACATTTACGAGCGTTGAAGTAGGTCAGATTGCTCGTTATGAAACTTTTGCTTTCACAGAGAACGAATGCCAAGTTTTTTTTAATTCGAACGCGAAATCCATAAGATAGGACCGTGTAACGAGCGAGCGGGAAAGAAAGATGTCCGTATTGAATGAAACAAGTCCAGATGGAAGCAGTTTATTCATTTAGCCGCTGGTACTTTCTTTTTATCTCTTATTTACAGCTATTTTTCTTTTTTTTTTTTTTTTGAATGAATTGAATACGGAGTTGAAACATGATGTGCTTATATTAATACAAAAAAGTCTTTGTATTATTACACGGACATAATTTTGTATACATTATCGATTGAAAGAAGTTGAAATAACATTTCGAGAATAATTGGGTCCACTTAACTTTTAGATGAATGTAAAATTACGGTATTGATTGACGCTTCATTTCGGGACGGAATAATTAATTCTACATCTAATTATGAACGAAACGTAAATATGGTAGAAACTGAAAATGTTTTATTAGTTAGTTGAAAATATAAGGATCCAGAGATATAAAAATATCGGGATAGAGAGATATAGTGATATCGGGGTATAGGGATATAGGGATACAAAGATAAAGTGATATAGGGGTATAGCGATATACGGATATAGGGATACACGATTCTGATACAATATTGTATATATAAATATATAAAGATCTAAAGATTTAGTAAACTTAATGGTCGTAGTATTTAGAGGCCTAGGAATCTACATACAGAAATACAGAGAACTAGGAATCTTGCAGATATACAGATACAGAGGTGTAGAAATCATGTTACTACTGGAATATAAGGATCTAGGATATATATGTATATTGTATAGATTCTACAACCTCTAGTAATTTAGAGATGTAATGGCTCCATGAATTTAAAAATCTAGGGATCTTCTCATGCGAATTCAGTGAATAGTGAATCAAAGAATCTAGGGATTTTAAAATGTACGAACCCTACAAATCTTGAAGTCTATAAATCTAAAAATCTGGAAATCTGGAAATCTGAAAATCTAAAAATCTAAAAATTTAAAAATTTAAAAATCTAAAAATCTAAAAATCTAAAAATCTAAAAATCTAAAATTCTATAAATCTAAAAACCTAAAAATCTAAAAATCTGAAAATCTAAACATCTAAAAATCTATAAATCTAAAAATCTAAAAATCTAAAAATCTGCAAATCTTAAAGTGTGAAAACCTACGAATCTGAAGGTTTGTTGGATAAACGAATACAGGGGCCAAAGAATCTACAGATCTACTGATATAAAAATACACGGATCTATGGAAGTAAAACATAAATAAAGATAAAACAATGATTATTGAAGAGAATTCAGAACAAAAACGTCCGACAGCCATGAATTGATCGCAGGTCAAGATTGGTACGTGTGAAACTGAAAAACCGACGCGTTTGAATAATATTTACAACTGATTGAGCACAAAAATCAGTCTACGGGAGCACCAAACTGTTTGCTCACATACCGATCAATCTGTTCCCGGTGGCTACCCATTCCATCTTAATTGATTTCAAATTAATTTATTCCAACGCCGACCGAACCGATTGGAACCGTCCATCCGTGCCATTTCAGAATGAATTATTCAAGCGTTTCCGCGTGATTTTAATACGTTTTAATTAATACACTATAACAGATCCGTGGAACGATAGAATGGCACGCGATGATGAACCTTCCACAGCAAATTTCGTGCCGATCTCAAACGTCCGCCGTCAAAAGTGTGGCACGCTGGAACGTCAATAGAATTCGCTGAACCCGCGTCAAACATGAATATTCATAAAAATTTGTATAATAGACACTTATATTATCGTCATACAAATTTTTATATCGTCAAAATCTGAAAGAAAAACTAACAGTATCCTGTTAGCTAGATATATACCTGTTATATAATTACCTGCTATACAATCACCTACTAGATAACGAAAATTGTATCTAGAATTAATTTTGACGAGAGTAAAATGTTCACCATATTTGAAATTTTCCAGATTCGAAGGGAAAACGAATGTATTGTCTTACCAGCTAGATATGCACTCGCTGGATAACATTCTATTATACAATTATCTACCAGATAATGGTAATTGTATTAAAAATTGACAATGACGAGAGGAGTTACTGATTTACATTATATTTTCAAGACTTATGGGAAAAAGGTAGGGTAGGTCTGCTAGATATGTGTCTGCTAGATATCTGTCTACTATATAATTGCCTATTACATAACGGTAATTATACCGAAAATTGATATTGATGACAGTAAATATTCTTTATATTGCAATAAACGTTTAAGATCGGAAGAAAAAGGAAATAATAGTACGTTGTCTGCTAGATATGTACCGATTAGGTAACTCTGCAATGCAATTACCTTTTAGATATCTAATAATATTAATAATTATATCACACATTGATATTGATAAGTGTGGGAACTTTCTTCTACAATAAATTAATAAATTAGAAATGAAAAATACCACAAATGTTCAAGATATGAAGGAAGAACAAATAGTACTCCTTTGCTAGCTTAATACGTGCCTGCTAGATATATGTCTACTACACAACCGCCTATTTGATAATGGTAATTACATAAAAAAATTAATGTTAATGAGAGTAGACTTTCACTATATCACAAATTCATAAAATTTGAAAATTATTTTTAGCTCCGTGTCGTCTAGATAATCGTCCACGTGATGATTGCCTGCCAAACAATTATCCGCCAGATAACGGGTTGTTTGATAACAACCCGCTATGAAACTACCGAACCGGATTTGTGGACGGTTTCGAACGTTTTGTAAAAGTCGGTTGTATAAAGTTTGCAGTGTTAACGTGGACATCGAAATCGTTTTCATGGCGGACGACTCTGTCGGCCATATAAGTGAATGGAGGGAAGGACGCCGAGCGAACAGGGACGAATTCAGACAACAAGTCGGAAACTTTCAAGCTCAATTAAACTCAAACAAACTTGGAAACGCCTCGCGGCAATAAGAGTGGATGAAGTGCCCTTTCAGTTGGCTGTCCGGTTCATTCGGTGCCAGTTCTTCGATAAAAACATTGTGGAACGTTAGACGTTGAGCGATCGCCGAGAGAAGTCATTGTTCGACCGAGAAGACTTTCGACTTATATCCTGATCACTATTCTATCTCCGAACTCGCGTAACGAGAACGAAATAAAAACTGCTCGGTATCGAATATTTTATTCCCATCCCTTTAAGCTAGCGATTGAAATTCGCGTTTATGAGTTGTTTGCCCCAGTTTACGAGATTCGTGTAATTCGTTTCGGTAATGTGTTACGTTAAGTGCATGCAATATGCATATCGGGTCTCGATAAATGTGCGCATTTTGTACTTCGCCTACGTGATTCCCTGGCCAGACATTAATTAGCACGCGCTACTTGCGAGTTCTTAAATTTTTCACTCGCAGAATTTAGTTTTAACGAATAAATATTCTGCTCCCGGAAAATTAGCTGGGCTTCATTTTGGTTTCTGTGCGAAACGGTCTTTCTCGTTTTACAAAATGATAGCGATCGGGCGATAACGGTGATCGCAGTCATTTTAATCCCGCCATATTGGAACACGGAGATTCTCAGATAACCTGCAATTTCGTGAATTCCCTATCTTAATCGAAATACTGGCGGGTATTACACTGTACGAAGTTTTTCACTTAAATGGTGCTGATTAAATTCTTTTTGGTGCTTGTACTTAAGTTATACAGTGCTAGTTAAGTTATTGTAAATATAATTATTATTCTAAGTTGCATGCAGTTGCAGTAATATCAAAAGAGGTGCAACACCTGATAATGAAATAGTTTAGTAAAATTCTATTTATCAATTTGACATCGTGAAATCAGATATGTATCTAATTATCAACAGTGGGAAGATGTCCCTAGAACTCCTTATACTTCCCTAGTTTCTATCTAACCTCATTATGTGATATTTTCGAATGTTCAAACTTAAAAAACACCAACTTTAGAAAAGTGCAGACACCATCATTTGTATAATTGCTCATAAATTAGTAGAAGACAGTCAACTTGGCCAGCGTTGCTACATACATAATTGTACATACAGTCGTGGACAAAATTAAGTGGACATGTGTCATAAATAACAAAAGGTTAATTTAATTTAATTAAGACTGCCTGTGAATCAAAACTTCATTGTACAATTATATACATTAAATAAATGTTTTTTCAAATCTACAAAAACATTTCACGTTCTAAATTTAAAATTTATTTAAGACATTGTAGTAAAACAAACAAATTTTTACATTTTTACAATGTCCACTTAATTTTGTCCATGAGTGTATGTTGGACACACTAATACTCCATACAAAATGGTCGAAGATCAAACTAATGTAAGCATAATTGATAGAAAATGTATCTATTACAAAAAGGGCATTGACAAACCTTTCATTCGTGAAATTGATAATAAAACAAATTTGGAATACCATTATACTGCAACGCTGCTGCAGTACAGATACTTACACTAATACTCCATACAAAATGGTCGAAGATCAAACTAAGTAAATTTGACAGAAAATGTATCTATTACGAAAAGGGTATCGAAAAACCTTTCATTCGTGAAATTGTTAATAAAACAAGTTTGGAATACCATTATATTATTAACGAATAAATGCACTGATCAACGGAAATGTTACAAGTTAGAACAAAATTGTGAATTATTGGAATAATAAAGTGTAAAGAATTGTCTAAAGCGAGGGTAGCAAAAGCGTGTTTCACGAGTGTGTGGCCCTTTAACTATTCATTTCTTTAATTCAATCCGGTATCATCGCGACCTTTCGTGAAAAAGATTTTTCTTTAGATAGCCGGGTGCCTTTTGCTACTACACCCTGTTATCCCACGGGTCCATCCCATTTGAATAATTGAAAAAGTAGCCCACCCTGACGGATATGCTGCAGGGTGAAAGTTTAAGCACGAATGGTAGATGGTCAGAGGAGAGAGTAATTACACAACAGACATCGGCCTGTTCCTGAATTCATAGAATATGAATAGGTTTACTGAAACGTGTGGGCCTCCATCGCGTTCTCTATAAAATAAATTTATCTTGTGTACTAATTAACCGAAGATGACGTGCGCACTTCTGTTCGACGATTAATAGACTGCGGACGTTGACGTATTCGCGCAAAGTATAGTTAAATCGTCTGACGTTGACGTGTTTGTGTTAAGTATAGATAAATCGTCCAATCTACGTGGAGGAATATACAGGGTTCTTCATTAATTCTGACAGTAGGAGCAATGCTTCTTTTGGTTAAACATTTTGATGCTTTTGTATTTATTTTGAGGTGGGTTTGGCTCAGATTGCGGGGTATGGTCACCAGTGAATTTAGAAATTTGTGGTTTGAAAATTTGGTGGGGTAGAAGTTTGGGTGTTTAGGGATTGAGTAATTCTCAAGTTCGAGAGTTTTGGAATAAAGATATTTGTAAAACTGAAAATTTAAAAAAACTCATAGATAAACAAATTTGTGAGTTGAGAAATTTGCGAATTTGGGAATTTGGAAATATAAGGAATTGGAAGTATGTAAAGTCAGAAATTTGAGAATTTGAAGATATGTAAATTTAGAAATTTTAGAAGTTGGAAATTCAGAAATTTGGGAAGGTGGAAAGGTATTTGAAAAGTTGGGAATTTAAAGCATCGAAAATTTGGAAATTTAAGAATTTAACAATATATAAAGTTCAGAGTTTGGGAAACTGGAAATTTGAAAATTTCGAAACTTGGAAATTTGCGAATACAAAAAATTTGAAAACTTGCAATATAGAAATATTGATTTTAAAAATCTCTAAACACGAATTTCAGGTGTAGAAATCTACAAATATAGAAATACCAAGTTTGTAATATACTACAATACATTTTTTAAATTCAATAAATTTCAAATCTCGAAATCTACAAATAAAAAAACCTTCAACTTTATAATTCACAAAAATTTCCGAACTTCACAAATTTCGAATTAAAAAATCGTGAAAACATAAAGTTTCCAAAACATCCAAATTTGAACAAATTGTACCACTCCACTACGTCTGCAAACCCCACTACTTTTTACATTTTGTTAAGTCGATAACTACAAAATAATTTAATCTCTTCCCACAAATTTGTAGAAAAAACTGTATAACTTTGCAAATAAACATATAAAAAAAATGTATAGAAAGATACAAACCTCATAAATCGTAAAAAAGAATATAAAATTGAAAGTTTAGAACATAATCAACATAATCGTCAAATGAAAAATATTTTAAAAAATATTTCTATAAATAAATTCATAACTTTATTTAATAATTATTATTTATTTTACATTAACAGGTTAAACTAAGCAGCTTAAGCGTGTCTGGTCACGAGTGGAGCATACGTTTGCCGCTTATACGAATGCACAATAATTGTCGCCCATATCTCTATGATGTTTTATGGTGGACGTGCGAAATACTAGTGGTAATACTTTATTTTGCTATCACGTACTGCGTACGCGAGGTGGCTCACAATTCGGGACATTCACCAATAACCGCATATTTATCGATAATAGTTGATAATCGCCATTTCGCTTGCCATAAACTGTGCGATATTATTCACGTACCGTGCGGAGCAAAACTGGAATATTTGATTCGTGCTTCGTTCATTCGTGACTAGAAATGAATAAGAGGAAAGAATACTTGCAATCATAATAATCAAACCATGATAATTTAGTAAGTTTTATGTAAGAAATTTTGTACGTAATGTTTTGTACGATGTACTATTGTCAACGCTATGAAAATTGCGAAGTACACTTTCAACATGTGGATACCATTTTGTTGCGATTGCATCAAAATGCAAATGAAACATTCACATTATTCAATTGTAATAATAATGATTTATGTATGTTCGGTTTATTAATATACGAGACTCTGGAAATAAATATTTGTTCAGTCTCGACGATACAGTTATCTTTGATGAATTTCCTTCCTGGTTTGAGGTTAGAGATTATTTCAAGAACACGAGTTACATCATAATACTGAAAAACATCTTGTGGATGCTTAGAGTGGATTATGTTAGATTGATTTATTCTCTGTAACGCCAGGGGCAAAGAAACATAAAAAATTAAAGTATTGGGAAATTAAACAGGTGACGAATTCGTGAAATACTTGAAACTTTAGTTGCAAGATGGCGTTGCATAATAGATCATGTTGTATGGAATATACTGTAGCATAGTTACATAACATCAGTGCATTTAGTATAATATATAATATTATTGTTGTGATAATGTAACAAATAGTTTAATATATTATTGTATGGGGTATATGCACAATACACATAGTTTGGAAAATATATAATATAGAGTAACACAGTATACAGTACAATATGTAGAATAGCACAATATGATGCATAGTATAATATATAATATAATATATTACAGTATGTAGTAAAGCATATAATATGTATAGTCTATCGTTATATCTAGTCCAACACATAATATAGTATATCCTTGTCTATAGTATAACATATAATATTAGGGGGACCGGAAACTAATGTCGTTTTTTTGCAGGAAAGTCAAACAAATAAATTTTTAGTACATTTTTATTTTTAATCAATGATGTAATCACCGTTGTTATCAACAACCTTGTGCCATCTATTGTACAAATTTTCTATGTCGACTTGATAAGAATCAATTGATTTTTGAGCAAAATATCTGAAAAAAAAAGAATATCGGCATTCGCAGAAACGACATTACTTTCCGTTCCCCCTAATATAATATATCACTGTACGTAGTACAATATACATATAGGCCGCCACAGCATAGTATGTAGTATAGTATAAGATATAGAAATAAAAAAGTAATAGATCACTAGAAGAAAACATATTTAAACCAATTCTCGCCGCAAACTGATTTCCTCCAACCCCTAACTCTAAAAGAAAGCACGCGCAACAGGCAAAATAAACTTACTCCAACAACCGTCGTGAATCTTATGCTAATTGTAAGTCCTCCGATTCTCATCCATTTACGTAATTCCGCCATTATTAAATAGACTTTAAAAACACAATAGAGCTTACCTAAGGAAATGGTCGCGTTAAATGCATACTTATGTACTCGGCAAGAAATAATCGTCGCCATAAACTAATTACGAGACTTCATTTGTCATGTCAAATCCGTCTCATGGCGTGACATCTTATAACTGTAACGAACGATCGAAACATTGCAAAAAGTATAGTGAATGTAACTGTGTAAATTACCGAAGAAAAACATTGAATTAGGTAAGGTTTGAGTATAATAAATAAAGTATTTGTATTATTGAAATAAAGTAATAACAAAAAGTAGTGAGAGACCGGTATTTTTTGATCAACTATAAATATTTCAAAAGGACTTAATCTAACATAAACTAGCATAGCCTAATCATAGAAGGAAATATTCAGGTGAATCACCTATCTATAAAAAATGCAGCGCAACACATCTGTCTTTTAAAACGAAAATAACTGTGAACGATGAAGACGTGTAAATAATTGTTAATCCGTTTTGCAAAGAACCTAACCTAATCAAATCAGCGAAGGAAACAGTGAAATCACCCTGTACAAATGCAACGCAATCTTTTAAAATAAAATCGCCACAAGAAATACAGCGGCAGCAATATCCTGTTCTGTAAATAATATTACAAGAAGCAGAACTTCTCTGTTGGTCATAATGGTGCACTTTTCAACCAAAGAATTGAATGCGACTGAACCGGTCGAAAACAGAGATGCAATAATACCCATTGGCAGATATCTGGTGCCGATACTGTTTTCTTCCCACCCCCTTTAATCCGACGGTAACGAATGAATCGATCGAACGGTTCATTTATTTTAATACTGTTACACGTACACAGGAAATTGTTTAAAAAGCAATAAACTCGCTTTATGGTTTGCAGCGTGCGTATAAAGGGAAACGAGCGTAGTCTGGGGATAAATGATTCTCGAATGGGCGCTACGAAGAGTAATATAAAGGGAATGCACCGGAGGCATTCGTCCGGCCGTTTTATTCCCCTCGTCGATTTGGTCCTGCCACTGTTTTAACATCGTTACAACTTCTTTTCGAACAAATGTACTGTTAAACTTAGCAGTAGATTACGAAGTGCACTCGGCACAGACCTAAACTTCTCTTAACCCTTTGCGGTCCTATGTCGAGTATGGCTCGACATCGCGTTTTTTTTTGGATCGTAGAAGTAATTCAGATAAATAGGTTGTTTGAACATGTTTGCATTTCTTTGTTACTTTTAATAAATTAACAATATGTTTGTCACGAACCCCGCATTATCGTAATACATTTTATTGTAAATTCATTTCTTGATCTATTTTATAAATTAATTATGGAGCTGTAGGTAAAAGAAATCACGGACCGCAAAGGGTTAACACTAGAACTACCAACCAGTCGAAATGACTAGTTTCGGGTTTGACATTTTATGTCATAAAAGTTTGTGGCCGAGCTTTTGTCAAAATATCTGTCATACTCTATATGGTATATATGATACACTGTACTGAATAAAAAAGTTTTAGTAAACATAGGTCGAAAGGTCAATCGTTTCTGAAATACATTTTTATTTGCTAGTATCATAATTGACTTACTACTGAATGACGCGTGTAAATCTACTGTTGGCACTTGTATAAGAACATGCAGAATGTGGTTTATACACACTAAAACAAACATCGTGTGCGATGGAAGCAAATATGTCAATTATGATACTGGCAAACAAAAATGTTTGTATCTCAGAAACGGTTGAGCTTTCGAGCTACAGTCATGGACAAAATTAAGTGGACATTGCAGAAATTTAAAAATATTTTTTGGTTTATTACAATGTTTTAAATACATTTTAAATTTAGAACGTGAAATGTTTTTGTAGACTTGAAAAAACATTTATTTAATATACAATTTATTTATTTAATGTATATAATTGTACAATAAAGTTTTGATTTATAGGCATTATTAGTTAAATTAAATTAACCATCTGTCATTTATGATTCCTGTCCACTTAATTTTGTCCACGACTGTATGTTTACTAAAGCTTTTTTATACAATACAGTGTATCCTATATACCATATAAATATTGAATGCTTTTTTTTGAACACCCTGTATGTTGGATTGTGCTGCAATATTTATTTATTTATTGTTCTACTTTATTTTCAATTTTGAAGTAAGTGTTCATTTAATGAACTTGTCAATTTCAAAATTATACCTGAATTCCACGAATTCAAAAAAGAACTCGCATCCATAATACTTAACGATATTTTACAGCGAAGTCTAAAAATAATCGTGCACAACTATGATTCGAAAATTAAAAACCGTACGTTGCTTTCTTCTCCTTCTCAGGCAATTTTACCTGGACGCCAAGATACGTAATAGTGTGCATAAAAAGAAGTTTAAAATTCATAGACGTCGGGGAAGGTAGATGAAAAAAGAAACGCGGAGAACGGGAAGGGAAACGAGATAGCCAGAGAGATGTCGTCGTACGCGGTATAACAGAGAGCGGTCATCGCGGAAACGTACAGTCCCATGAAATCTAAGTACACAGAAAATGGCGGTGTTACGAGTCCGCCGCAGAAACAACGGGACGCGAGTCTTTCCTCGAGTTTGCTCATCAAGTGCAAATTGGTATCAACACTCGAATCGCGGTTCTTAATTTCCCTGGGGCGGCCACTAAAACGTTGAATTTATCCTTCCGTTTACATTGTCAGCTTGTGCGTTCGTTAACCGTCCACTTCCTTTTTCTACGCTCGAATTTCCTGTTGCCGACTCCGCGGAGCGCCAGAAACAGCTTCAACCATTTATGCGCTGGATGCAAACCAGTCGTTGCTAATTCTGCTAGCTCGTAAAAAGAAACGAAACACAACGCGAAACTTCCTCGGGAAGAAGAGAAAAGATCCGCGACAGTTTCACGACCCACCGTGATTACGGTTGTTTTTCGTTATATCGTCACCGTTCACGGTGCCCGTTCGATAATCGCATGTCCTGTAATTCTCTATTAGAAACGTGCAACCCTGTTGTTCAAACGACATCGTCGTTTATAACGTTTTCCTGAAAGAAGGCAAGGGGTTCCTACTTTTCACGACACAAACCCAATTCCCTACATTCTCAATTCCCTACATTCCCAATTCCCTACATTCCCAATTCCCTACATTCCCAACTCCCTACATTCCCAACTCCCTACATTCCCAATTCCCTACATTCCCAATTCCCTACATTCCCAATTTCCTACATTCCCAATTCCATACATTCCCAATTCCATACATTCCCAATTCCCTACATTTCCAATTCCCTGCATTCTCAATTCCCTGCATTCCCAATTCCCTGCATTCCCAATTTCATGCATTCCCAATTCCCTACATTTCCAATTCCATGCATTCCCAATTCCCTGCATTCCCGATTCCCTGCATTCCCAATTCCCTGTATTCCCAATTCCCTACATTCTCAATTCCCTGCATTCCCAATTCCCTGCATTCCCAATTTCATGCATTCCCAATTTCATGCATTCCCAATTCCCTACATTCCCAATTCCCTGCATTCCCAATTCCCTGCATTCCCAATTCCCTGCATTCCCGATTCCCTGCATTCCCAATTCCCTGTATTCCCAATTCTCTAAATACCAAATTCCCTTAATTCCCAATTCCTAAATTCCCAATTCCCTACATTTCCAATTCCCTAATTTCTCAATTCTCAAAATACTAAATTCCCCAAATTCCCAATTCTCTAAATACCAAATTCCCCTAATTCCCAATTCCTAAATTCCCAATTCCCTAAATTCTCAATTCCCGTATGTACAGTATGTACTTTGGAAGTTTTAGAAGTGTTAGAACCCTACAGATAATACAAACATTAGCGATTCATGAATGTCCTAGGGATCCTGATACCTTTTGGAACTCCGTAGACTTCAAACACTATAGGATTATAGGAATTCTAGGGACTTTGGAGATTCTATAAGTCATATCGATCCTACGAACTCAAAAAACTATAAAGCCTGTGGAGATTGTAGAGTAATAGTGATTTTTTAGGAATCCTATAAACCTGGTGTAGATTTTGTGACTTTTCTCCAAGTTTCCTCTCCACGGATCACTACACTCTCCCTAGCTTCAAGTACCTAGATTAGGTTAAATAATATTAGGATTGGAAGTGAGGTTAGATTATTTGATATTACATTAAATCCTACTAGGTTCGATTATTAGATAAGATGTTATTAGGTTAGGTTAAAAATTATTTAATTTATGTTAAAAACTTCATGTAAATACGAAATTCCAAGTAACAGTGAAGATATTTAATATTATATCAGGATTATTAAAAAATGCTCATAAACTTTTAGATTTCACGATCAAGAGCGACATTTTTCTTTCAGCGGAATTTTTTTAAATATATTAAAAGTTTGGAATGACGCATTACAAGTTGGCGGTAATAATTCGACTCGCGTGGAAAATTAATCGCATTAGAAGTCCTGAAGAACAAGCCCGCGGCATCGTTAAAACTTGATCAAAGTTGGCTCTTATTAAAGTCTCGAAACTTTTCTTACCTTGAACTTCGAAAGCATTGACAGTAAGAGAATAATTTTCAAGATGCTTTAAGCAGCGGAAAATTATAATTGCATTCTCCGCTTAGCGGATGCGACATTTTCTTAATTAATGTGATAATCTCCTGCTAATATTTTCATAACACTATATCGGCCATTTGCAATTTTGCTGCCATCAAATCTTCATGATTTTAAAAGTAATATTATGTTAATCTCATAAGTTATATTCTGAGATTCTGGTTTTCTTTGATGGCTTGACTGTACAAAGGGTTCTCGCTACATTGCCATTTTGGTGTGTGGGAACTCATGTTTGTAGGGAACCATTTCTTAGGTTACAGATTCCAATCATTGGATTCTGAAAACTTGGAAATTCCGAACTTGTTAAAACCTCAAATTTTCACTTTTTTTAATTCCTAAATTTTTTAACTTATACATTTTCTACTTATCAGTTTTTTACATTTACAGGTTTTCTCCATATTTCCAAATTTCCAAATTTCTTCAATCTTCATATCTCCAAATTTCAAATTTCTCGATTTCCCGATTTCCCAATTTCCCAATTTCCCAATTTTCCAATTTCCAAATTCTCAAAACTCCAAAATTCAAAAATTCCAACATTCCCAACTCCTTAAATCCCAAATTCCAAATTGCAGAACCTCAAAATTACAAAATTAAAAATTCCTAAAATTACAAATTTCCAAATCTCTTCAATCTTCATATCTCCAAATTTCAAATTTCTCAATTTCCCAATTTCCCAATTTTCCAATTTCCAAATTCCCAAAATTCAAAAATTCCAACATGCTCAACTCTCTAAATCCCAAATTCCAAATTGCAGAACCTCAAAATTACAAAATTAAAAATTCTTAAAATTACAAATTTCCAAATCTCTTCAATCTTCATATTTCCAAATTTCAAATTTCTCAATTTCCCAATTTCCCAATTTCCCAATTTCCAAATTCCCAAAACTCCAAAATTCAAAAATTCAAAAATTCCAACATTCCCAACTCCTTAAATCCCAAAATCCCAAATACCAAATTGCAGAGCCCCAAAATTACAAAATTCCTAAAACTCTAAATTCCAAACTGAAAAATTTCTGCACTTTCAAATATAATTATTATATCAACAAATTGAAATAACACCCGACGCTCATAATATTGTTAAATATCTCTTTGAACGACGATAAAATCATTTTACGATTGATACGAAATGATGTTTGAAAGAATGAAAAACGATGGGTCGGTAATGAGCTGCGTTTTATTGAACCGGCAATAAATCCCGAATAAATTTCCTACTGTAATTGCAATGCGTCGCGATCAAAAGTTTCTGAACGAGGATAAAGTCGTTCAAGGTAATCGCGGTGTAAAATATATCCACCCAATGGGGGAACAGTTTTCCCATAGAGAATCGACTAATAACGGTCTTATAAGTCTTTTCGATTGAACTTCTCTCATATTTAACGTCTTCCTATGGCGCACCTTCGTGGCGGAGTTCTAGAGAAGGTGCTAGTTTTTCCGATACTTAAACGATAAATCACTCGCAATCGGCGGATACACGACGGAGCATGAAATGATTGCTCATCTAGGGAATTCAACGCTTGGCACGACTGTTCCCCATGGGCTACATTGAATGCTGCACTGGTAATATCATTGCATCCCTCGAAACATGTTTTATATTTGTACGTACGTAAATTTATTAAACTGGAATTATAAATGCACATATTGTGCATATAAATAAGGTTATTAATTTTTAAAGAGTATAATGAACATTATCGATCGGTGTATCCGAACATATATTGTTAAACGAGATAAAATTTACTTGTGCATGTTAAAATATAAGAGAAGATAAACGAAGATAAACAAAAGGTAAAAAAAATGAAAAAGAGATAAAAAAAGATTAAAGGAGATGAAAAAGGATAAAGAAAGATAAAATTCGTCTCTTCGTTAAAAGCGATAAAATTGACTATTATATTCTCTACGTCTCCGACAACAAAAAATTAACATTAATTATATTTCATTAACGTTAATTTATACTTTCCTTGATAGTATTTAAGTTTTATCCATAATACTTTTTCGTATAATGAATAATTTCAACGAAAAAGAGATATTCAATAAGGTTGTCTTAAATGAAACTTCTTGTAAGGAATTTTATCAAATTTTATCAAGAATTTTCAGCTGAAAGTCCCACTTTCTATCTTTTCTTTAAGCTAAATATAAATGGAACTTTTATTACGTTAAATTTGTAACTCAATCTGTATTCAGGTTACTAAATATTTATTTTAGTAAATTTTAATTAAACTAGAGAGCATTCTCCACGTTTTTTGAACGTTAATATACGATAGTCGTGGAATTAAATTTTGCATAAAGTTTTTTCTCGCTTTTCTCGTCGATAAGTGATAGACCCTCTACGCCATCCATTTTCAGATTAAAAATGTCCATTAGGGAATTTGGTGAGCTAATACTACCAATTTTTTGATGGTTGATAATTTTTTATTTGCATCTGACGTGTGTTAGTAAAATTTACAGTGCAGTATTATTATGCGGTTAAAATTGCCGGAAGGGTAATTAAAGTTACGAATAAAAAGTAACTCAATACCAACAATTTAATTTCTATGGGTTATAAATATTGCAATTTAAAATTCATTTATTATCAGAAATAAAACTTTTTTTGTCTAATACGTAAACACAATTCGGATTAAAAACTCATTTAATGACAAAAATATAAAAGTCATGAAATTAATTTAATTAATAGGTAATTAAAATACCGATTAAAAAATCATGTAATATCAAAAAGTAAAAATAAAAAATTTAATGTAATTAATATGTGATTAAAACTGGCATACAAGTCAGTTAATACTACAAGTATGAAATATCACAAATTAAATTACAATACTATGCAATTAATATTGAGATTAAAATGTCATGTAATATCAGAAATATAAAAATCTGGAATTTAATGAAAATGTGACTAAAATGATGACTAATATCTTGTTAATATTGCGATTAAAAAATCAAACATCCAAATACATATTTAATTAAACAAAAATGTGGCTAAATTTGTGTCATGATATCGCAAACATAAAAATCACCTATCAAATTGAACAAATGCGCGATTAACACACGACTAAAAAGACATTTAACCAAACTTGTTATTCGACAAATATTTCTTAACTATCCATGATTACCATCGCCTATTTTCTCCAGGTATTGGATCGTACATAGTAAAACGATTCCCACAAAGAACATAACCCATCTTAAAAATTTGCACGGAAATCGACTCAAAAGGGAGGAAGAGCAGGGGCCATTTTGAATTCAATGGCCGCACATCCGCCGGCTTAACGCGATTGCATCGTTCCTGTTATTTTTATACGTACAATTACGTACGTGCATCTGTTGTCCCCTTCGGATAAGGGGACCACTTTGCTAGGGATAAGGAAACGAGTTCAATGCGGCTCATATACGACCATTTTGTGCCAGGGAAAAGCTTGTATACATTGAGTAGGATGCTTAACACGTTGGAAGTCGTCGATTGATAATAATCATCGACACGAGTTTAATGCACTATACTGGTAATGGCGAACCTGTTTGAAAAGTGGGCCAAATTTTGTTCATTATTGTTTTTAACACTAGAAGTGCCGGCATTAAATGCATGCTTACTTAAAAACTGAAAATAAAGTAGAAAATTAAATAAATAAATATTGCAGCATCACCTACCATATACAACCATTCATTAGCTCAATAAAACATGACAGAAATTTTGACAAAAGCACGGCAATAAAATTTTGTAATAAAAAATACCTAACCCCGAAATCAGTCATTTTCACTGGTTGGTAGTTCTAGTGATAATACTAGTCTGTGAGTCACTAAGCCAGTCGCGACACTAGAAAGATGAGTTTAGTACAAAGGGCGCAAGTAATTTGAAAACACCGGAAATTTGTTAACGGAAAAACGTAATTATTGACCGTTTTATAATAATCGACACATGGGTCATTTAAAAAGTGTGCATATGTCGGTACCTGACCCGTGGGTCATAGGTTCGGCACTACTGCATTATACTCTCGCTATATTGCCACATACGATTAGAATAGTAAAATTTTCTCGAAATTTTAGCGAAATTTATGTATTTAGAAATTCGGAAACGGTGAGTTTTTGGTGGATCTGCAACATAACCTATAAAACGAAATATGCAACATATTAAACGACAAACTTGCTGTGTCGGATTTGATGAACCATTATTCTTTCTTACCGTTTTATTTTCACCATTTTTCATGGGTGAGTGTGTCTTCGAGTCAAATCAAGCGACACACGATATAAATAACTATCTGGAAATAACATAATTTAAATAATGTCCACGTCCCAGTAACGGCTGTCCACGCCAAAACGTACGAAAATGCAGTACAAACAGTCGCATGTCGACGCAATTTTCTTCGGATCAGATCGAAACATTATACGCGATTCGTATTGCAATTCCTCGAGCTGTCCGTGTAGACGTGCCCAGAAAGTCTATACGGTATACTTTCCGTAGACAGTTGCACGACGAGGGAAAAGAAACGCTAAACATGCAGGAATTCGTGTCACGAAAATACAGCAACAGTGGAATCGTACAGATTCCGCTAGAAAATTCGAGGAACTTTACGTAGACTAACATGGTCAGCGTCGGACATAGATGGGGCACCACAGGGTCGAAGTACTCGGACCATGCGATGGAATAAATATTTCTGCATTACCAGATATCCACAATCCACATTAATTGGAAAATCTTAAATTCGTAAATTTATAAATCTTAGCATTCAAAAATACTAGATTCTTAAATTTCTAAATCGCGCACACCCTAAATGCCTAATTCCCTTAATCTCTGAATCTCTAAATCCTAAATCATAAACTTCTAATTCCCCAAATTCCTAAATCTGCTAGTCCATAGTCTATAACTTCCCAATTCCCTACATTCTCAATTCCCTACATTCCCAATTCCATACATTCCCAATTCAATGCATTCCCAATTACCTACATTCCCAATTCCATACATTCCCAATTACATGCATTCCCAATTCCATACATTCCTAATTCCATACATTCCCAATTCCCTGCATTCCCAATTCCATGCATTCCCAATTCAATGCATTCCCAATCCCCTACATTCCCAATTCCCTACATTCCCAATTCTCTAAATTCCCAATTCCCTAAATTCTCAATTTTCAAAATACCAAATTCCCAATTCTCTAAATACCAAATTCCTCAAATTGCCAACTCTAAATTTCAAATTCCCCAAATTCCCAATTCCCCAAATTCCCAATTCCCCAAATTCCCAGTTCCCCAAATTCCCAACTCTAAATTCCAAATTCCCCCAATTCCCAATTCACCAAATTCCCAGTTCCCCAAATTCCCGATTCGCAGAATTCCAAATTCCTAAAATTCCTGAACAAATAAATCCTAAAAATGTCTAAATTCTGAAATCCCGAGATGTTCAAATCAAGAATACAGCTAAGGAATGAATAAATCTCGAGAGCCTTCTTGTGAGCCACACACAATATCCGCACAAAATTTCGTGATTCCAACCTCGCTTCGCAATTCGAACGGAATCAATCACTTCTACTTGTGCCATCCTTTCCGTCCATCATTCTTCCTTTTCTTCCTCTCTGTCCCTTTATACCTTATTCTTTCCGATAAAATTCCCTCTCAATTCACGGTCTACCCTTCCACGCTTCTATCACGGTAAATTGGAGAGTCAAAATTTAATAAACTCGACGTCGCGACGCTGAAATCATACCGTGATTTTCAGCACGCTCCTTTCCGACGCCGCTGTCGGAGACGGCTTTTTGTTGCCGTTGTTCTCGACTTTCGAGGATTAGTAAGATTTTCGAAAGGCTACGCCGGCGAAAACAATAGCCGACGGATTAACGGGCTTCGATGCGGGGCATCTTCGTGCAGGGTGAAGGCAGTGTCGAGTAATTAACGCGACATCGTTACGACCTCCCCTAATTCGACCCCTGCGACTTTTGAAACATTTTGAAACGTCTGTGTACTTCTATCGTTTATTTATTTTTCACCCTTACAACACTGTGTTCGTTATATTTTTTATTTGTGAAAATATATTTGTTTTGTTGGCTATTGTGACGCATGCTGTTATTTTGTTCGTTATTATGATACAAGCGGTTCATTTTATTTATTATTATGATCAAGTCGATTTTCCTTGCTCATAGTTTTATTAAAATTTTAAAAACTGTTTTATAGACTGTTCATAAATATAAAATAAGTTATTTAACATTGATATTTACTGAAAAGGGGTGTAATGTTTGGCTCAGCAATTTTGATAAAACTTTGTCTGATGAAGCTAAAGGAAGAAAAGATGAAGTGACGATTTTTTGAGTTACTTTATTGCGAGTTTAGATCTGTTGTAGTTGAAGAATTTTTCTTTCTGTATTTATATAGTTTTCCTTTTTTTTTATTTGATTTTCTTTGTGAACATATTTATCTATTTGTATACATTAATGACCTTTTTAATGTTCAATATACGTTGTCATTTATAACTTCAAGGAATAATACTTTGTAATATATTTTTTATACAAAAAATAATTTATAGAAAAAAGTATATTACAGAAGAAGATAAGAATGATTGAAGTAGAAAAAAAATGGTAAAAATAAACAAATAAACAAATATACAAGTACATTCATAAACTGAAGCAAATAAGAAAATGATTTCATTTATTTCAGCACTTATACTATTTTGTAGTATAAATCAAAAACATAACGTTATCTTCCCTAAAACAGAAATATAAAATTGTTACCACAGTCACAAACAGCATATTAAAACCTCCTTCTATATCGCCACTTTCAAAGACAGTATATTACCACAGCAGGAGGGAAACAACAAAATCGTGACAGCATAAAAACACAACTATACCAAATAATATCGATTTTATGCACCAATTTTCAGAAAGCAAAAAACTAGAACAGCCTTGAATCGATAAACGAATTTTTCCAGGTTAAGCGACGACCCAGCATATAAAACGAGAAAATTGGATCAAGGGAAGATACTAGTCGGAATAATTCAACATGGTTATCCTGCATGGTTTGTGTAATCCTGGAAATGTATACACGACCGATACTGCATAATGAAGCATAAGCGGCTACGATTAATGCATGTTCCTACCTATCTTAGTTTGCGTATGCTTCCAAATAAATATTTCAACGGGACAACTGAACTCGGAAATTTCGATTTATGCGATCAGTTACACCATGTTTAATTTGAAAATAATTAGCGCTTTGGACGTTCCTTGCCGGACAATTAATATTAGATGGAATTTACGAACGATAAATTGGGCGTCATCGATAAAGCCGGTAGAAAATTGCTCTTCTATATGTATCTTTTTATTCTTGCGAACTCGATCATTTAACGTTTTACCGCTTCGCTGTTTTATAAATATATTAGGAAACAATTCGCGAGATATAATAACATAACGCAAAAAATAATAGCGAGATTATTATGAACGGAGGATATCGATTTTAATTTATATTACGATAAGCAGGTGTATTTTTTATCAATTAATACGGGTCAACGTTTTATCGCCGAATATTATCGCACCGAAGAATTAGAAATATTGTACTAGTTAAGATGAGAGAATACTAAATACGAAGTACTATATACAGAATATAGAAGTATCGAAATATCAATGTATCAATGTATCAAAATATCGAAGTACCAATGTATCAAAGGACTAATATACCAAAATAACACATTGTACAAATATCAAAATACCATGGTGACAAAGTAACAATACACCGAAATAACAAAATTCTAAAATATATAATACTGAAAGTACCAAACTTCCAAATTACCAAAATACCAAAGCATCAAAATGTCAAACTATCAAAACACCAAAAAGCACCAATACACTACATTATCAAAGTACCAACATGTAAAGAAACCAAAATACCAAAATGATCAAAGTACAAAAGTACCAAAATACGAATAAACCAATACATCTGAAATACTGAATAGCAAAGTACCAAAATGTCAAGTTACAAATACACTTGAAATAGCAGTGATCAAAATACCAAAATATCGAATACTAATTACGAATACAGATAGAAACAAAAATACCAAAGTACCAATACACTAAATTACTAAAATACCAAAGTACCAATATACTAAATTACTGAAATATCAAATTGTCAAGGTACCAAATTTCTGATACACTTAAAAACCAAAAAGCGAAATCACTCAAAACAGAAAATTACCAAGATACCAGAATATCAAACTACCAAAATACCAGCATACGGAAATACCAAAGTACCAATATACTAAAGTACTGAACTATCAAACTATCAAATTCGTAAATCCATCATGGAAAATACAAAACCGCAAATGTCAAAGTATAAATATATTTCCTGACTAAGTCGTTAAACGTCAAATTAAATAACGCGCAGTTTAAATAGATAACTACCCGCCGTTTCTCGTCAGAGTAAATTGAGTTCAGTAATTTTATTCGATGATATTTTCAGTAACGTATATTTCTATCTAACTACATGCGAAATATACTATTGCTTCATGAATCCCAATTACATCCAACAGTTTCATTTCTCCGGGATACTGGATTTTAATAAACAACGCGAGTGTAAATTAACCACAGACCAACCGTGTTTAGCAGAGAGGAAATAACGTCTTCTAATTAGCACGACACGGCTGTTACACCCGCTCGATCTGTAGAACACTCGACAACACCATGTAAATCTCTGTTGCCGCACCTAACTCTGCCACGTTCTAGCATAGTAACAACATCAAACAGTCAAATCACTGTGTCAGTATACCAGTACCTATCGAACATGAATTCAAAATCCTTTTTTCGTTCAAATAAATATAACAAATGCTCCTTTTAACATGACGATCCGTATTGAAATTAAAGTATAAAGTACACGTATTATGTCGTCGAGAAAAATTGGAATTGAACCATCAAAAAATTTAATTTCAATTGTATTTCGATAGGAAATGTGCCTTACGGGAGCTACGTTTCTCGATCCCCACCATTCCTTATCCCCACTACCTCTACCTTATTTCCCCCACTCCTCGAGCTTCGTCTTGGAGGCTCGAAAATTTGCTTATAAGCAAATTTCAGACGAATATTTCTCCGATTTCCTAGTTCTTTGGCCTTGAAAGTCACGTGATTTTCTATCACGTGGTTTCGCGATCGGCCACGATTGGTCGATCGCTCTCATTTTCTAGTTCCTGACGTCATCAGAAATTCACCATAGCCTCAGGAGCTACGATTCTCGACCCTCACTCTTCCCATCCCCGCTCCTACTATCCCACTGTCCCTACGTCACTCTCCCCACTCATCCCCGAGCTCCTTGTACTATGTATTTATTTTTCTAATTTCGAAAAATCCGAATCGCCGGGACCGGGGCTCGAACCCTCGATGTTTGGGTGCCTCGGATTCCGAGTCGGGGACGAAACGTGCTCGGCTATCCCCGCAAGCCCCACTTGCTTACTTACGATGCTCCTTTTAAACTATGCCTCGACGATCCACTATACTTCTACTCTATTAATTTATAGCTATTTTATTTAAGTGACCACTCTCATGTGTTTCCTTTCACACTATTTTTTACCTCCGCGACTTTTTGTAACAGGTATTAACCCTTTGCACTCTTGAATTTCTTTTACCTACTTTCTTAATTAATATACAAAATGTACTTTGTATTTTGGATATATTGCAGGTCGGATTATATAATTGGAACGAAACTAATGACTTTTGTATGACAATTTTTTTTTAATTTTGAAGTTTAGACATTTTTCAATTTTTAAATGAGTGGACTTTTACTGGTTTCAATTTGGGATTGTAGAGGCTTGTAATCAAATTTCAAATTTTGAAGGCTTGTCATTTTTAAACAAATTCGAAATCGGCAAAATGATGACTTATACCCCCACTAATTTCACATAGACTATAACATATTTTGATTAAAACAAAATCGCAGATGGTGAGGTCAAAAAGTGATCGATTCGGCGTAGAATGACCCTTATGTGGTATATTAAGTATATTTAGTAACGTTCAAAATCTGGTGCATATTTAGTAATATTTAAATATTGTCAGTGTTTAACGATGGTCAGGTATTATTTATTTTTTGTTATCACATAGCTTTTGAGGGGCTTCAAAACATATGAGCTTGATGGCACATCTAAACTAACATTTAGATAGAACACCTAACCTAATATTTGAATAGGATACGTCCCCTAACATTTAGGCAGTATACAGAACCTAATATTTATACAGCATATGTACACAACTTAACATTTAAAAAGCACACATAAAGTAACATTTAAGTGGATTGCATGATCCAACATTTAAATAGATTACATAATTCAACATTTAAACGGCACACGTAACCTAACATTTAAATAGCAAACATGACTCAACCATTCACTGTTACAAGTGACTTTGTTTTGCGAAAATTTTAAGATAAGGAATTAATGTGTACATTAATTCGTGTTTCATCGTTCGTTTATTCATTTTTCAACTACATTTTTAATTTCAAAATAAAGCTGCATTATATGCCGGTAGGTTTAGTGTTAAATTCCCAAAGCATTACATGACGAATATGCACTTTTTGACTCTCCATTTCAGGGATTAAAAAAAACAGTTCAATGTAACGTGCATCACACGAAACACTTGACAAAGGATTAATTGTATCTTCATCTATAGTGAACAAAAAATTCGCTGTCCTAGTAACTCATAGTGGTTACTTATGACTCGAGTTAATAAAAGTGTGAACAAATCTTGTCTTGATGATTGCTATAGTACAGACCGCCATTTGCAATTTACCATGATACATCCAATCTTGGATTATAAGCTTCCACTGACCACACCGAAATTTACAGTTCTACGCGATAAGGGGAAAGTATCCAAAGCTCGGACTACGCTTCGTCCTGAAACTTTACGAAAGATCCCACAGCGTACCGCGAAACTTTAGACTTCTGCTCGAAAATACGGGGGAAGCACGATTAGTTGCTCGATAAATTTAAAAAGTTATCCGACACGTCACGACGCATGCAACGACTGTTGTGTTCGTCGCTAAAGATTTGAAGAAATTCTGAAATGCCATATATGTAGAGAGAGAATCTCGTAACTCGGACAAAATATTTTGCAGACGTTTACAAACATTTGCAAATTTCGTGTCTGAATATTTGTACGTTCCCACGTTTGGAAATTTGGAAATTTTTGCGTTCTTACATTTGAGAATTTCTATATTTTAGGATGGCGAATTAAAAAATTTTTTAACTCAAAAATCTCTACATTCTGAAATTTCGTATGTCGAAATTCCTGCATTTTGAAATTTTGCACAAGGAAAATTCTGCATTTTGAAATTTGGCACAAGGAAATTCCTGCATTTTGAAATAAGAAGACTTTTAGAAAAGTTATTTGAATTGAAAATTTGTATATCTTCAAATTGAAAATTTGTATATCTTCAAATTACAAATTTTTTAATTTATAAGTTTGCAAATTCCTACATCCCCAAATTTCATATCTGAAATTTCTGTACCTTCGCATTTGAAAATTTGTAAATTTCTATTCACCATCTCTCAAGCATACAAGCAATTCAATATTTTCCAATTTCTACGTTTCTAAATTTGCAACATTCATAATTGCACTGTTTAAAATTTCAAACACTAAACTTCAAAAATTTCTACGATTCAAAATTCGAAGATATTAGAATTGTTTAAATTATCATTGCAAAATTTTAATGACTCGAAGAACGTCAAATATCTAGATTTCAAAATTTCAGAATTCCAAAATTCTCAAATTTAAATCTTTCGTAAATTTCTACATTCTGAAATTCCTAAGTTCAAAAATTTTCCAATTCATCAATACAGAAATCTTGAGGAAACCCAATTGCATTAAATATTTCAAGTCCTTCTAATA
Source organism: Coelioxys conoideus (assembly GCA_947623535.1). NCBI lineage: Eukaryota > Metazoa > Arthropoda > Insecta > Hymenoptera > Megachilidae > Coelioxys > Coelioxys conoideus. The sequence continues at coordinate 9,363,017 of OX392451.1, read as the reverse complement.
TTGAAATAGTACTGAAATATTTTAATATCTTCTAATATTGAAATAGTACTGAAATATTTCAGAAAATCTAATATTGAAATAGTACTGAAATATTTCAGTATCTTCTAATATTGAAATATTGAAATATTGAAATATTGAAATATTGAAGTATTGAAATATCTTCTAACTTCAATAACTTCTAACTAAAAATTTGCAAAATGTAATATAAATTTCAGTCTTCTGAAATTCCTAAATTTCTGCATACAAGGGCTTGAAAGCCTGGAAGTACAGGTGGCGTCACAGATGTACATAAACGCCGATAGCAGTAACGGCAATATAACGACAGTGCACTGCAGGAGTTATTACATAGAAGTATATCTCTCTCGTTATTCGATAACGTGTACGTCGTTATGAAGTCTGTACGTGAGAATTAGATTTGCAGTTTCTGGTCGAGTATACGTGCATCACAGGTCCGTAGTATTATGTCAAAGGCAAACCGTCGAACATCCATTAGACACGAATCACGACATAAGTGGCCGTTTGCGAGCTGACTCGAAATTATCAAAGACAGTCCACAAAATCTTATTCCATTAAAACTATAATAAACATTATCTATTTACTCGCTGCATGATTAAAAAACCACTGCGATCCGTGAATATTTACACGTGATTACTCGTGAAATTTATTTAAACCTCACCGCGTTTGTGTCATTTTAATTTATATCGGATTTATTTCCAGAGAAAATACGTTCGGCTATGTAGACACGCGATTCGTTTGTCACATCGTGCGGCATTGGTACGAAATTCCGTTACGATTTTCTCCGGACAGTTCTATTTTTCCTCTCCAGCCGTCTCGTAAATAAATAATGAATCGTCACGATTGCAAATATCTGTTCGGTTGTCGAACGTGATGCATTGACGAAATTGGCATCCTGCAGCCCGTACCGCTTCAAATCCGTTTCGAAACAGAGCTGAATTGCAAACAGAAATAAGGAAAAACAACGCTGTTGTGCGAGTTTCTCGTTTTCCAGTAAATATTACGCTTTTCGTCGTATAATTCTTTTTCGCGCAGCTGTCATTTCTCCGGGAAATTTGCTTTGGCCAGAAATTTATCTTTTAAGTTGCCTCCGCGATATATCGCCTCTACACATTGCAGTCTCATTCGAATATAAAAAGTTACGTTTCCTCGCATATAGTTTACGGATCTTTAGGTTCATTGATTTGGACATTTTCAAATTGAAAAATTTACACGTTTTTGAGCGAGAAATGTAGACACCTTCAAGTTTCAAAACTTGACATCAGGTTGAAAAAATGAGATAGTCAAATTTAGAAGTTTTCAAAATAAATACAGGGTGCCTCACTATTATGGTACTAGCCGGAAAGGGGTGGTAGGTGCTATTCTGAACAACTTTTTCCTTTGCAAAAATATTAGAAGAGGCTTGGGCACCCTGTATACAACATTCAATTTGAAAAATTTGGCTATTTTTAAGCTTACCAATTTAGAAATATATAAACTCATAAATGTAAGTATTTAGAAATTCAAAAAATATCGAGTTTAAAAATTTAGTGACTTTTCAGTTCAAAAATTATTTCGTTTCATTTCGTTAAGCTTTGAAGCTTATAAAAGACATTTTTAAGCTCACAAATATTTCTATATTCGAAAATTCCGAAATTTTTAGTCTCAAAGTTTAGACGTGTTCAAGTCTTAAAATGTATACACTTCTAACCTCAAATTTAGACACCTCTATATTCAAAAATTTAGACACATCTATGTTCAAAGATTAAAAATATTCAGTCTCAAAATGGAGAATTTTTCCAATTTTAGAATGTATACATATTTAAGTTTATGAATTTATAACTTGTCAAGTTTAAAAGTTTAAAAATTTACAGCGTGAAAAATTTAGAAATTTGTAAGCATATATGTAAACTTAGAAATTGTCAAAGTCACAATTTTAGACATTTTTAAGTTCAAAAATACAGAATGAATCAAAAGTTTCACTTGTAAATTTCACTACAAATTATAAATTAGACTTTAATTTATATAACCTGTCAATATTTATGAATGTCACAGTTTTAATGATTTACTCCTGCTATATCGCCAGTTGTAGAGTCATTTCGCCCATCGTCCGTGCCATGTAACGAGAGTGCATCGTAAATCGTACACTATGTTCACAAAGTGCACAACTTGACTGTGAAATTTATTCTCTCTCCGAGATGCCTTAAAAATATTTGAATAATTCAACCCCGTCATAACCTATGAAATCTAAATAAATGCGTCATAAAAAAGAGACGCAAGAGTTGCGACTGCAGAGTCCAGTTTCGTGTCAAAATTTATGCAGACACGCATATCCGTTTAAGATAGATCGTGAAATGGCCGATGTTTCAACGGATATCAAGGATTTATACGTCGACTTCCTCTGCTAGAATAGCTTCGAGAGCGCAACCTGTACGACACTTAACTCACGTCCTCTTTCCACCATCTCAGCATGAGTCATAATAAAGCAATTTAAGCGGTTACAACTACCGAATCTATAACGTGAACCGCGAACAGTTTCTCCGAAAACCGCAAACTACCTAGTCGCAATTTTGCACATGGCGAGAATAGAACTTTCGACATACATTATCACCGATTTCTACATCAAACCAGTAAAATGTAGATTAAATCACGCGTTAATTAATGGACATCGACTAATTGAAATTACATCGCCGAGCGATCTAAATGGGGAATGAGCTACGTGAAAAACGAACTCTTGCGGGAATAATGGAGTTGGGCATGGTTAAATTAGTTCGAATTTCACGGACGCTCTAATAAGAAAACATTTTTGTCGTCTTGCGTAAATGTCTGAATTGTATGGTGGCAAAGGTTTGAGGATTTACAGAGTTTTATCGGCTGGAGAAATGATGCAAATTGTGTTTAGTTGACTTTTTTGGGCGGAACTGTGCTTAAAATTTTCGGTGATGTTATGTTAGCAGGACCGTAGTTAGATTTAATCATTTTTGAATTAATGATTTAGATATTTACAAATTTTTAGGTTTGGAAGTTTTAAGATTTTTAAAGTTATAAATTCAGAAATTTTCAAATTTAAGAATCTCCAAATTTCAGAATTCATTAATTTGTAAATTTGAGCATTTCTGAATTTTGAAACTTGAAATTCAGAAATTCTTTAACATTAAAATGTCTAATATGTGTGTGATATAACTTTCACCTAACAACTTCTTAATATACTAACACGATACCAATACGCTTGTTTACGACCATGATCGGCCATCATGTTCGAGTTTGTTGCTGATGCGGTCAAATGATATTTTGGCAAATCAAAAATTGTTCGGAATCGTCAAACATTCACCTTCGACTCTTTAATTGTGGAACATCCTACATACATATAGATATTATACATGTACACATCTTTTGTATATGTATACATATTAAAGATACAATTGGTATTACAGCCTACGGACACACATACCATCTTCTGCTCTTTAATTGTGGAACACCCTATATACATATAGATATTGTACATGTACACATATTTTGTATATACATATTAAAGATACAATTGGTATCACAGCCTACGAAAACACATACCATCTTCTTTTCTTTAATTGTGAAACACCCTATTTACATATAGATATTATACATGTACACATATTTTGTATATACATATTAAAGATACAATTGGTATCACAGCCTACGAAAACACATACCATCTTCTGTTCTTTAATTGTGGAACACCCTATATACATATAGATATTATACATGTACAAATCTTTTGTATCTGTTAAATGTTAATCGGTTTTGTATCTTGTACAAATCTGTTAAAGATACAATTTGTATCACAGCCTACGGAAATAGAAAGTGCAGCAAACGATTGGAATAAAATGAAGTGTCGAAAAAGAGTTAGTATAGTAACAGGAGCGAAACAAAGAATGAAAGATTATACTAAAGTTAAAAAGGGGGGGGGGGGGAGAAACAGTAGGTAAAGCAGTATGTTATTTTCATTTAAAGTTAGCGTTACAAACTAGGTTGAGACAAACATAGCTTGTCGGTTACTCCTATCACGGAGCAAACATGTGCTTCCCCTCGCTTATTTCTCTTCCCTTCTATGTTAGTATCCTCGGATGTAATTCCCCATAGACTATAGCTCTAATGCCAGTAGCAATTGCAAAAGTATTCATGCGGAAATACGTATTTGCACTCGTAAGTGTACCGCAGTGTATCCGACAGCGAAACGTGCCATATAACGCGAGCGAAGCAAATTTTGTAACGTAACAGTGTTACGATACTTCGGTGCGAGAAAAGAAGAAATAAAGCGGATTTCGAGCACAAATAATGTGGTACACTCGCATTGTATCAAACGTTAAAAGAATTAATTTTCATTCGAATGTTTATGAGAGCGATTTTTAATTCTAGATTTCGGAAGTTTAATAATATGCTGATGTAGGAAATAACAAATTTGGATATTTAGAAATGTTCATATTTGCAATTGACAAATTTAAGAATATTCAAATTTTAAAACATCGAATCTTCTATATTTTCATATATTGAAAATTTGAAGCTTACAATTGTTAATTTAATTAGGGTTTTGTATAAGAGGTTAGGATAGATTAGATTTCGTTACGTTAAATTCGGCTAGATGGCATTAGGTTTCGTTTGATTAGGTTAGGTAAGATTAGATTAATTCAGCTCTGTCTAATTTTCTGCTAATCTAATTGCGACTATTAAAATAATGTAAATATTTATCTTCAAGCATAAGGTTACATTATTATAAGTTACATAAAAATCCCAAGATAATTATTATTAAAGTAATTACAATTTTTATCACGGTGTTAGGTTATGTTATATTACATTAAGTACATAGCAGATATTTATTTATTCTGACATGGATCACCAAATATTCACAATGATTTTCTTCAATAAATTCTCACAATATAAATCCATATAGTTACCAAAAAATTACGTCTTCTATTAAAATACGAAATTTCATGTGTTGAGTACATAAAAATGTACAAATTGTACTGAATGATAACAGTGAAAGATAGTACATTTTATAATACACTACGACGTTAATGCAGTAACTCGGAAAAATGAGGGAGGATTTCTCGAGGACCATCGCCATGTACGAATTGTTTGAGGTAATTAGACAGCGAATGCAATTTCAAAAGTAACACAATAAACATACTCTATTCATTCTACTTAATTCACGCTCACGGTGTACGTTTCATCCGTACTTGGATTGCGGAAGTTTCTTTAGCGCAGCATGAATAGTTTCATTATTTGCGAACTCCGCAAGTAGCAGAGAGAAGCGATGGAAAAATATGGGTCAGCCTCTTAGAAGGGAGGAAACTCATTTATGTCCTTCCTGTTTGGTAAAAGCGACTTTTCTCTTTTCGCAAACGGATAGTGGTAAAATGGAAAAATTCAATCTAGATCTTCACTATTAATTGAAGCTTTCACTATCCGAAAGCCGGACAGATCAACCTAACCTCTTTCATCTTTCGCACGCCCGAGACGAAGGACATTATAATGTTTTTATGCTATTCTCGCAAATCCTTTATTTTCTAAAAGATACGAAACAGTAGATATAAAAGGAACAAAGTGTGGTGTGATGTTTGAGAAACAATCGAAACACGGTTTTTGTTTAACTTGTTGTAATTGAAAAATCATAGAGTAGCATTGTAATCGTCAAATTTTCCCGCCATGCGCCATTTTGATGAACTGCTCGTCCCACATTCATTTCGTTACGATTATCCTGCGTAAGAAGAAATCGTTTCGTTTTTCGAAAAATTTGCATTAACTGGCTGGAAGAGATTTATGGCAACCATCGAAGAGACACTCAAGTATCATTCGAGGTGGAGAACCCTCGAGTCGGACACAAACTGTACGCGACAAAGCAAAACTTCCGCCGATCGAGCGACTTGTAGAAACTCTCCCGATACCAGGGAAGAATAGACGTACTCGTTCAGTTTTTCTTTCGTTGTTTTTTAGTTTGGCTACAGACGACGAGAAAGTTTCGCACTCGACGAAACGAACATTCGTGACATTTTCGTTGCGCGGAAAATGGGAAGAAGTCGTTTGATTACCTTCTTCGAGAACACTCTTCGTGTGGAAACAGTTTTTTGCATTGACTAGGGCACGTAGAAAATTTCGTTCGAGTAATAGAAACTTGAAACTACTTTGACAGAAACAGTCTGATAAAAAGTATAATATATTCGCGGCTGAACTACTTTAAGTAGTACAAACAGATGACGAATATAAATAATTATAAAATATCGATACCGATTAGTTATTTTTTATAAAAATTGCCTCAGATGTTTTCTAATTTCCATGTACAGGGTGTCCCACAATTATGGTACGAGCCGGAAAGGGGTGGTAGGTGATGCTATTCTCAACAACTTTTTCCTTTGCAAAAATATTGGATGAGGCTTCATTTTTAAATTATTAAGGAAAAACACCGACCAATGAGAGCGCGAGGATCGCGCGCGCTAGGAGGCAGAAGTGTAGGTCCGAGTTTTAATTGGCCGTGCTTGCGATCGAACATGCGCGCGCGATTCTCGCGTTCTGATTGGTCGGTGTTTTTCCTTAATAATTTAAAAACGAAGCCTCGTCCGTCATTTTTGCAAAGGAAAAAGTTGTTCAGAATAGCCCTACCTACCATCCCTTTTCGGTTCGTACCATTATTGTGGGACACACTGTATATTATTAAGTATAATAATTTGTCGAAAGTTAGGTTACCGAGGGAATGTCAAACCCTGAAATCAAAAGGCGGAAGTTTCAAATACAAAAATCATCCCTTGAAGCTTTGTGCATACAAAATGTTTTTTATTAGAATTATAATATTTTTGAATATTATCTATGTATTCGCACGCTAGTTGTATTTTTGGTTTCATGCAATTTTTTATAAATAAACTTGTATAGTCTTTGGTTTATATTTCTTATCCGAAGTTGTGAATACGGCAGGGGGGGGGGGGGGGGGGGAAGTAATACACATTGGATTTGTTGTTAATATTTATTTTGCCTTTTTTAAAAGTTATTGGATGATGGATTATATACGGTCTAGTTGAAAAGTCTGTCTTTACGAGTAATATCTTGATAAGGATAGAACGAAGGTCGACGGGGAAGGAAATGATTTAATTAAAAGAGCGCGAGACTATTAATATTAAATGGCTGGGAAAACTTACTTGATGGAAATTTCTTTAATAAGACCGTAGAGAAAATGTTCATCAACTGTATTCATTCGGTGCAAGTAATAATTTCCGAACAATTGTTAAGAAATTTGCATTTTAATTTCAGTTTCGTTCAATTGCGAATATTCATTCTTTAATGAATTGATTTTATGTATTTATAAGGGAACGTCCGATGAATTCTATGTACAGCATGTAAAAGGTGTGTCAATGTTTCTGGTGCAACGTGAGAAAAAGATTTACTAACTTCATAAATAAATTACAAATACAAAAATACATAAATAATAGTATGAATAAATAATACAGAAGAAAATTGAGAAAATTGAATTTGAAAGTTTCTCAAAATATTCATAGAAAAATTTATTTTTTATAAAGACAATAACAGGGGCAACATACTTCTTGTTTATTTCAGTATTAATGGATGTTATTATTATATTTATCAATTCATGGCAATCATAAAACATTCGAAGTGGTTGTTTTCTTTGATGTAAATATATTTCCTTATAAATATTTTGGCAATTGTTTACATTTAATTAGTTTTAGAATAAAGCTAGATATATACATAATTTATAAATTTTTAAATTTCTTAATTTCTTAGCTCTTACACTTTTAATTACCAATCTTACATATCTTTAAGATACAAAATTTTTACAGATTTTTGGTAGATATTTGCAAATATCGACATTTCTAAATTTATTATTTCCAGACTTTTTATTTTCTAAGTTGTTACTCTCAAAATACCCAAACTTCTGAATTTATTATTTCCAAATTTGTTATTATAAAATAGCTTAATAGTCAAATATATTACCATGTAACATGCAAATTTCCAAAATTGTTATTTTGAAATATTTAAATGATAAAATTTGTAATCATTAAATATTCAAATGACCAGTATTGCTATATTCAAATATCCAAATGCCCAAATTTGTAATTTTAAAATTGCCAAATTTGTAAATATTAAATCTCCAATTTTCCAAAAAACATATTCTTAAAAACTGTGAAAATGCAATTCTACAAATCTTTACGAAATACTTATTATTTCATTATACAAATTTCCTTTATTATTCTAACTACTCTTTCTAAATTTGTCGTTACCAAGAACCCAAATTAAAAAATTTCTAATTTTCAAATATAAAAATCTCCAAAATTATTTTCATGTCCCCAAAAAAATTGTTTTTGACATAATTTCAAGTGTAATAATCTGATCAAATCCGCATCCACGTATAGAGGAAGATTGTATCTTCCTGCTTCAATAAGACCAACACACGAGAGTAGGTGTTGCTGAGCAAAGAAATTTCGGAGAAATGAAATTTGCGTGAAAGCAGAAAGCAAACGGAGAGGAGAGGAGAGTAGACATCGATGAAACGGAAGGCTGCAGGATGGATAAAGTAATTTCCGGAACGTCGTAACACGCGAACGAAGGATTTTGATGGAAAGAGCCGTCCAAGCGTTTCTGATCGAAATCCGGAACGAGAGAGGGACAATTATTGACGCAGACTAATTCCGCAAGTCGTGCAGCGTAAGTGACGAAAATAAAAGTGACCCGAAAGTCTTCTTCGATGAAAAAGAAATGGATTCTCATTTATTATTCGTCGCTTCAAATTTAATCGATTATACGCGCTCATTAAGTTTAACGAACGATTTATCGAGCTATTTTTATCGAATTCACAAAATTATCGGGAATTAAATGAAATTCGATCTACGATCTAAGTGAATTATTAAGTTTATTAATTATTAATGAATTATTAAACGCAATTAACAAATTCGGTACCGATTGTGTCTTAAAAGACATTTTTCAGGAACGCCGATTTTTGAGAGTTCGCTAAATGCTGCAAATTCGGAACAGAACAAAAATGTATTTTATATTGTCCGTCGTAGTTTTTGTATCTCCAGTTTCATCGCAGCCGAGATACATTCGTTAACACAGAACGAAACGAGTCACATTTATGAAACACATTTTCGAATTGATCTCTAGCAAATTTCAACAATTAGAAAGTTCCGAATTATTGAGTTGTTCGGAAAGTCATTTCGTTTTTCCCCATAAGTCTTGCTTGTGAAAAATACTTAGAATTTGGAAATCTGTGAATTCGGATTTTTCAGAATTTGGAAAGTTCAGAATTCGGAATTTTCCGAATTTGGAAATCCGAGAATTCGGATTTTCAGAATTTGGAAATCTGAGAATTCGGATTTTTCAGAATTTGGAAATCTGAGAATTCGCAATTTCCAGAATTTGGAAATCTGAGAATTCGGAATTTTTCGAATTTGAAAATATGAAAATTCGGATTTTTCAAAATTTAAAAATCTGAGAATTCGGTATTTTCGGAATTTGGAAATATGAGAATTCGGAATTTTCCGAATTTGGAAATCTGAGAATTCGAATTTTTCAGAATTTGGAAATCTGAGAATTCGGATTTTCAGAATTTGGAAATCTGAGAATTCGGATTTTTCCGAATTTGGAAATCTGAAAATTCGGAATTTTTAGAATTTGAAAATCTGAGCATTCGGTATTTTCGGAAGTTGGAAATCTGAGAATTGAAGAAAATCAGTCTTGCTTGTAAATAAGTCCGAATAATTTATGGTTATTACCGTGTCGGGTATGAAAAGTGAAAAGCAACATTTTCAGAATTCTTCACTTTTTTACAAATGCTGTTCAAACAAGAAAGGAAGTATCCTACGAAAATCGTCTCTCATTTTCATAAAAAAAAAAAGAACCGAAATGACTTTCCGACTGACCTAATAAATATGCAACACGAAACGTAACAGTGGAATGTAAAAGTTACAGTAATTTGAATAAATTAATTTGTCTGAACAAATTTAAATTGTAAATTGGAAATTATGAGTTAATACACGCGTCTTGCGGTCTGAAAGGGTTCAAGTAATTGGAGGGACGAAGTTTTCACTCGGAACGATCTTACATTACATCATAGTTCAATATTTGCCTGTTTAAGTACAATAGGAAGCCGAATAACGTACAAATTGAGTCGGAGCTACCATATTCACGGTACATACAATTACGTGTGATTGTTAAATATTCATGGGCCGTGTAGTAAAATGAATGTCACACAATGTCCAGGGGAAGTTTGAACTGTTCGCATAATCATTGACACGATTTAGGCTCGTTTAAAAATACATTTATCATAATTACATTTAACAAGCCTGAACGCTTGTTCCGACGAATAGTATAGTAAGTAGCAAAATACGAACAAATGTTCGTTTAAAAGATATAGCGAATTAAAGGGTTGCAAAATAGTGGTGTAACGGCAGAATTACATAGCTCAATTAATAGAATAATAGTATAGTAGTATATTAGTTTAGTGTATAGTAATACAGTTGTGTAGTAAAGGTAAGATAGTAGTACAGTAATATAATAGAATATAGAATAGCAGTATAATAGTAGAATAATCGAACAGTGAAATAATAAAATAGTAATACTGATAAAATATATACAATACACAAAATGTACAAGAAATTTTTTTAAAAATTGCAAGAAATTTTTAAAACATACAATTAAATCATTGAAAATGATGACATATTTAAAACATATAATAAACAAAATTACAACGAATTTAAAAAAATACAATAAACAAGATTATGCAAATTTAAAACAGACAATAAATAAAATTATACCAAATTTAAAGACACAATAAACAAAATTAAGACAAATTAAAGAAATGTGCAATCGACACGTTAAAAACTACAATAACTTTTTAAGATTTGAAAAATTACAAAAAAAAACTTCTTTCGTTTAAATACCTTGAGCGCCACCCCAAAACAGTTTCAATTTCTTTTAGGAAGTAATTTTATTTTCGATAAATCTTATAGACAATTTGCATAATATTCTACCCTGATTTATCGGTAAGCTTTAATATATTTACACAAAGTTACACTTCGTTGAGTTAAATCTTTCAACTAAAATTGGCGATAGATTAACGTATGAATTCGTACGTCACCCGTATGTGGGTGACATGTCACTGCGAGTGATAAACTGTTGGCTTTGAACGACCCGTGTATTGCGTCTTCTTTTATTTAGCGTTACTCTTTCATGTTGTTATGTTGCTTAGTTCAGTATGTTCGGTATGTAAAGTACGTCTGTGCGTTCTCTTTCACAGTATGTCTATTATATCTTGCTACATATATTAACTCCTAACCATGTACATATATTCAAAGATGACGCATGTGTTCGTATTCACTTGCAATCCCAGCTCTTGCTAACATAAACATTATTAATACGTCGATACAATTTATTTGGAGGATGGTATGTTAAAGAGACTATAGACTTTTCGTGAAGGTTCGTGTGGCAAGTCGTAAGGCGTAGGTTAACGCCCCTGGGAAATCATACAGGCCAGTCGATACCGATTTATGCCACAACCAATGACCAACGCTCTGAGCTATCGTGTTTCAACCATAATCCCAAACTTGCCGGACACACTTCATATTCCCACACGCTGTGGGGCCGGGCACAACACGATGCTTTCTTCCCACGAAGATGCTCATCCAACTATTCGACGCGACGCACGAACAAGAACCCTCCAGGGGCGATTCAAACCGATGCGATCAAGACACTTTTCATGCAGCTGGTACACTCCGATGCATCGTACGATTTTCTCGAACGAGGAGAAACATTTTAACCCGCGATTGTCTGATCTTTGAATTTGAACAAACTCGAGTTTTCAGCTTATCGAAAGTCCACAAGAGGTTCACGAATTCTTTCGTTCTCAAATTTTCGAATATGGAAATTTGTTAAATTAATGTAATTAGTTTATTGATATAATATATAATTGTATAACATACTGAATAGATGAAAAATATAATATAACTAGTACGTAATGGTTTTACACTTTTACACGTGCTCATGCTTGAGCCATCTTGTAAGGACAGAGAACGAACGCTTACATATATGTCACGAATAGCCTTCAAAATTCACCAAATTTTTACTTTTTCAAATTTCCGAACGTGGAAATTTACAAACTTTCGAGTGCTGAAATTTAGGGATTTTGTTCATTTGTAAATTTCTGAACTTGAACACTCTCGAATTTTCAGTTTATCAAACTTCTAAATTTGAAGGTTCACGAATTTGTACCTTCTCAAATTTTCGAAAGTGGAAATTCAACAGATTTTTACTTTTTTAAATTTCCAAACTGGATCATTTCAAAATCTTTAAGTCTCATAATTTGGAACTGTATTAATTTGAAAATTTAAAAGCTCCAAAACATTTTCAATTCGATATTATAGAATTTTGAAACTATAATATATTTAAAACTGCAAATTTAAGAATTATAAAACTAGAAAATTAAAGAATTTTGAACTTGAAAGTGTTCAAACCTAAAATTGAAAAAATTGTTAAATTTGAATATGGACACACACAGCAACTACCCATCGTCCGAATATAAAAAAAACTAAACCAGGACTTAAAAATAATAATTTCGTCTCATTCGACTCCCATCAATTAACCAGTTAATTGTGGCGTCCCGTTTGTAAGTAAGTATACTTACTAGTATGATTCTGGTATGATTGCTAGTCAATCACAGAATAAGTGTTGGCGTTAAAATATTGGACCAAAAAGATGAGTCTATTTCATAAAATAGACAATTTTATTACCAATATTGACTTATTTGATGAACCAGTTAGCTGTGATTTATGAGTATACTCGTGACAAAAAATTCTGCCACATCTCCATGACGGATATAGTCGTCAAACACACTTAACTGGTTAATCATCCAAAACCTACTATCGGGAGTCCTAATTATTGCTCCTCCACGAATGCAAGAAGTTCGCTGGAAAAGGAAATAATTAACATAGAATATAAGAGCGGTGGCATGTTTTCGGAGATAGTTAACCGTGCTACACGATGTCACGAATAACTTGCGAGAGAAAAAGGGTGCGCATGAATGCATACCTACGAGCTTACCTCTCTCTTGTATACGATAACAGAGGGTGGGAGAGAAAAACAGAGAGGAAGCGAGAGGGAGAGAAAGTGAGAGAAACAAAGAGACGAACATGGTTCGTCGCTTCTGCACTGTGGCGGAAGTTGGAACAGGCCCAATGGGAATTTAACGAGGCTCGCTGATGTAGAAAACCGAGCCAAGAAACGGAGCATCTCGAGTGTTAGTCACCTTATACATCTGTCCGATACCTCTTCCAAAATGCCTTCTTCATGGCCATAGTTTTCGCGTTGGGTCGTGTGAAAAAGCCGTTCATCCTTTGTAAAAATCCGTCCAAACTTTCTGCTAAAGAAACTTTGATAGAACCAGGGAAATTATGGGTTCTATGAAAGGCGTATCTAACCGGAAATATTACTGGGGTTAAACCTGACATCGATATATGACGAGTTACCGAGTAAAGTCATTTGGTGTTGAATACATGGTCTTGAATATACAAGGCGGTCCCTTCAAGTAAAACCACCTAAATATCTCTTTGGGTTATTGCAATTCCAACAAATATTTGTTCTTTTAATTGCAACGTGTGGCTGATCGAAAAATACATTCAGATATGTATGATAACATGACCCTGAAATGACCCTGATCTTCGAAAATTAAAGTTTTACGTAAAACTGATGTCTGTCCAGGTGGCTGGTTTTGATCAAGACTTGGCAATCAAGAGCGTGCATGTAAATATTACGAACTCTCTGAAAATAATTTAAGAGAAAGTGAGTATTGTTTTAATATTTCTCGTGATTGGTAATTTTAGTGTGATAAAATATTTGTCTAACCATTCGCAGGTTCAAGAATCTTGGGCAAATATACATATTCGATATCACGTGAAACTTTAATTTTCGAAGGTTAAGGTTATTTTAAGATCATGTTATTATACATATCGAAATGTATTTTCCGATCAGCTACACGCTACAGTGAAAAAGAAATGTAGTTATGTATCAGAAAACAACGATGACCCTGATAACTTCGGAAAAAATGACCTTTGGGAAACATTATTCTCGCCAGATATTAGTCCATTGGCAGCATGCACATTACGTAACAAAAATGTTGTGGAATCACAATAACCTAAAGAGATATTTAGGTGGCCTTACTTAAAGGGACCACCCTGTACAGCTCGGGGCAAAGTATCTCAAAGATGCAGACATGAAATTACAGAATATTGTATGTAACGTTAGTATTGTTATAAATAATTGCGTTATTCAACGTGAACTATGTTAGTGAACACTGCATATTGCAATTACAAGAAAAATACGTTCGATTTTGGAAAAAACATACATTCGAACAAACTTTAGATTAGAAAATTATTTACAATACAGTTAATTTGGTGGTTTAGTAATTTCAATATGGTCGTTTTTGTAGTTTGGTAATTTTAGTATTATCGGTTCGATGGTATAGTAGTTTTAGAGTGATCATTTTGGTGACTTAGTCATTGCAATATAGTCATTTTCGTGGTTTAGTAGTTTTAGTATATTAGATTTGGTAGTTTGTTAATTTCAGTATAGTCGGTTCGCTGTTCTATTAATTTCAGTATAGTCCGTTCCATGATTTATTAATTACAGTATAACCAATTTCGTGGCTCATTTGAGTGATTTATCTATTTCAGCATAGTCGGTTCAGTAATTCCATCTTTCTCACACAATTCGTCCTGCTATTAACCTCAACCATCAATTACGATCATAACACTCAAATCGGCTTTGTCATCGATTCAATTATCAAAATATTTGCCTCGACTAACAACCTTCAACAAAAATCTATTTCCTATCGTATAACAAAATCGTAGACGCAATTTATCATACTATCATAAATAACAAAATTAATAAAAATATAGAAAATTAAAAACCACATTTAACACTTTGACTGCCATGCCACCCATATATATCTGACACACGAATTTCTACACAGATTTCACAGCTATATTATTTCAAATTTATTCGCTTTTCCACTCACAATACTCCCATCAGTTACTTGAAACTACGGAAAATAAATATAACAAGGTATCGTGAATTTAATAAATTTTTTTTTTTTATTAGGTGTTTATCGTCGCATCAACTACTAGGTTATTAGCGACGCTTGATAATTTTCACGAGTTGTTACAGTATTTGGTTGTACAATTTGGTTTCTTTTAGGAACTTTAGCAGGTCGTGTTTTTTTCCATCTTCAAAATTGTCCTTCATGAGGGGTTTCAGTTTGTATTTTTGTCGGAGCGTGTTATATTTTGGGCAATGTAGAATGAGATGGTCTATTGTAAGTCGTAGGTTACATTGTTCACAATTAGGGGCTAGTTCACCTGTAATTAATTTGTTAAAAATGAAAACAATTCAATTTTCAATCGCTTTCGTGTGACAACGTGTTAATAACCCGCAATGAAAATCTAATAAAACAAACAACATTTTACAAAGGGCGTCAAAAACGATCGCAAAATTAAAATTCGGTTCTGAATCATGGTTAGATCACGGGACACATCAGATCCGTTGACGGGTGAAAAGAAGCACACGGGCGGATTTTCATGTAACGCGTGTTTTTTGCTGGCATCATTCTTACGGATTCACCGAATTCCACATTTCCAAAGTAAAGAACGGCTGACAAGTTCGTCCATACGAAAAGAATAGTAAACGCGGTAAGGGAGGCCACGTGGCTATCACACGAGGAAGAATGACGACCGAACGCTCACACGTCGCGTCGCGTCAGGTAAACCAGGCCATGAAAATCCCCCTTTATGGCGCGCAGCGACAGAATCTCTCGGTCGCGCGACACTTTAACGCCGTTAAATTCGGTCGGCTGCTAACTTTTATGCGGTGCAAAATTGCAAATGCGCCGCGAAACTTCGAAACCAGTTATGATCTGCTGAGCGCCGAGCAAATTCAGTTTCATTCGGACATAATAAAAGCATTTTTCTACCGTACGGCGATAAAACGAGACATCTACTGCGCGACAAAGTTACGGCGGTGGTGTGGTTTCTTTGCAAGTTAGTCGCGACACGTGGCTCTTTAACCGATGCGGGATCAGAAATTGATTTTAATTAAACTGTCGCGGTATTTTGGGACCTTCGAGTTTTTAAGTTTCGGGATTTGGATATTTTGGGATTTTGGATATTGGGATATACGAGAGTTTTGGGATTTTACGACTTGGATCTGTTGGAGGCACTTGGGACTTGAACATTTGGGATTACGCGATTTTGGGACTTACGGAGTTTGAGATTTATGGACTCTAGATCTTATGGAATTTTACTTTTGCAGAGTTTGGGTATTTCTGTGCTTGGGATTTTGGAAGATTGGGACCTTCGGGGTTTGGGACTTACGGAGTTTGAGATTTATGGACTCTAGATCTTATGGAATTATACTTTTGCAGAGTTTGGGTATTTCTGGGCTTGGGATTTTGGAAGATTGGGACCTTCGGGGTTTGGGACTTACGGAGTTTGAGATTTATGGACTCTGAATCTTACGGAATTATACTTTTGCAGAGTTTGGATGTTTCGGGGCTTGGGATTTTGGAAGTTTGGGACTTTCGGGGTTTGGAACTTACGGAGTGTGAGATGTATGGACTCTGAATCTTACGGAATTATACTTTTGCAGAGTTTGGATGTTTCGGGGCTTGGGAATTTGGGACTTTCGGGATTTGGGACTTACGGAACTTTAGTTTAACAAAATGTACAACTTACAAAGTTTAGAGCATGGCTGTTGTGTAATCTTAATTGTGTAATCTTTAATCTTGAAAGTATAGAACTGCGGTATTTTGGGACTGAAGGAGTTTGGGACTTATGTACAGTTTACATTATGGGATGCTAAGACTCTAGTACCTTTGGGTTTTTATGCTTTTAACTTTGTGAGTTGGGAATTTTGCAGCTTTCGGACTAATATAATTTAGGACTTGTCAAGTGTCGAGGTTTTTTCATTTGGGACTATGTAATGATTTCGAACTTGTAGAATCTTTGGAATTTGTTACTTTTGGCATTCGATACTTCGAAACTTTGGGAATGAAAGCTCTTATGATCTCGAATCTGTGTAAGTTTGGGAGTTGGAGATTATGTAACTTTGAGACTTTGAAAAATGTATAGCTTTGAAACTTTTAGACTTTCAGATCTTGAAACTTTGGAACTTTTAGTCCAAAAAAATTCAGAAAGTTTGAAACTTCAAAACTTGTGACTTGTTTCTGACATTTAAAATTTTTCGAATTTTAAACTTTGAATCTTTGGGGTTCTAATACTTTGGAATTTCAAAATTTTTAATTATGTAACTATTGTGCTTTGAAATTTTTAAACTTAATGCCTTCGAAGCTTTAAGTCTTCGGAAAATAATTCGTTACAAGTGAGTACGTCTCATAAACTACAATTCTCAAAAATGGTGTCCTAGCCATTCAAATTTATGACTCCAATCGATCCTCCCTAGATTACTTCTAGAATCCATCTAGTTTCCTAGGTTTCCTCTAGACTCTCCCTAGATAAGTAAACCTCTACACATACAACAAACTAGTTTCACAAATAAATAATTCAATTAATCTACAAACTAATTATTTGCAAAAAAAAATAAATCAATGAATTTACAAATTAATTAATTACAAATAAAATAAAATAAATATAAAACAAAGTATGCAATTCTTTTTAAAAACGTATTTATACTGTTACGAATTAAATTTCAATGATACTATCGAACATTATTTGTTTTAGACCAAAAATAAATGATCATCAGTCGTTCTACCGATATTATTCATATTTGCACGGCAGTAATGATATCAAAGTTATTCGACGCTTGTTGATCAGAATATTCGCAAATGCTCGACCATAGGAAGGCCAAAAGTGGATAATTCCATTACAACGTGCAAGTGGGCGAGCTTTATTAGGACAAGGGTACATTTCGCATAGTCTACCACAATCTTTTTCTGTTCGCACGAAACGGTGATTAAACTGATTGACTCGGTCTTCGAGGTAGGCGTATGTCTTGACGTTTAACACCCGTTTATAAATCATCATTGTCATTCCACGGTACAGACAGATCGGTCACGAAAGACAACCGACGTCAATTAACACTTCTACGATTATTACTTCGATCTGAATCTCTTGATTTCTCGTTTTACGATGCTGAACGTCAGACCATGATCGCGTGACTGTGCTCTTTGAACAGACGAAGAAAATTGAATATCAATTGAAAATATCCGATGAAACCACTCTTCTCATTTATCAATTTTTATCTTATCGTTGACTGGCAAATGGATGAACGACGAATATTCATTCCAACATTTGTATCGTTAGTTTACTACCGTAACTGGAATTATTATAGTACAATTATGGATACGACGTTTTGATACATGGTCAGACACTTACGAAGCACATTATGGTTTCTTTCACTTTGCACCTTATTCAATTCCTAATTAATGTTGTCTAAAAATCGATTTATTTAATATTGTAGAATATTCTGTTTATTTATTGTTGAAAAATATCGTACAATGACAAATGAAATATTGCTTAACGTTTATAGTTATTGTAATGACAAATTAAATTGTACTTAATATTCTCCAAAATTCTATTTATTTAATATTGTCTAAAATTTTGTTTATTTATTGTTGACAAATATTGTATAATGACAAATTAAATTGTACTTAGTGTTCTCTAAAATTCTATTTATTTAATATTGTCTAAAATTTTGTTTATTTATTGTTGACAAATATCGTATACTAACAAATTACATTGTACTTAATGTTTATAGCTGTTGCAGTGACAAATAAATTATTACTTAACGTTTATAGTAATCGCAATAACAAATTAAATTGTACTTAATGTTTTCTAAAATTCTATTTATTTAATATTGTCTGAAATTTTGTTTACATATTGTTGACAAATATTAGAGAATGACAAATTAAATGGTACTTAACGTTTATAGTTATTGCAATGACAAATTCAATTGTACTTAATGTTCTCTAAAATTCTATTTATTTCAAATTGTCTAAAATTTTGTTTATTTATTCTTGACAAATATCGTAGAATGACAAAGTAATTTGTACTTAATGTTTATAGTTGTCGCAATGACAAATTAAATTGTACTTAATGTTCTCTAAAATTCTACTTATTTAATATTGTCTAAAATTTTGTTTACTTATTGTTGACAAATATCGTAGAATGACAAATTACATTGTACTTAATGTTTATAGTTGTTGCAGTGACAACTGAAATATTACTTAATGTTTATAGTTATATAAACTATACAAATATGATTTAATATAGCCAAAAAATTGTATTTATTAGAAACTGCTATAGTTAACGGATAACGCAACGACAAATTATCGGGGACACCCAGTGTATCGATATCGGTAACCGAAGCCGAATATCGATAGATTCACCGCTGCCCCAGTTGGGATGCAATTAGGCCAAGGATGAAACCTAACGGACCCCGCTAACGAAGCTTTGCAAAGTACAGGAATCACGACGACTCTCTGTGATTTACATTTATCGCCTCAAATTAGGGCAGCTTTCGGGATCTCCTGTCACGACATCTTACCAAATCCTACGCAATGTAGACCCACGAAATGTTCACACGAACACTACTCAACAGAATAACTAACTTTATCCTTAACAAGTTAACTACCCTGATAGAGATGCTCGTGTACACTTCGTGACACACTTTATGATCTTACAATTTCATAATTTTACGTTTAGACGCAGTTTGCATTCAGAATTGTATTTAGTTTGCGCGTTGGTTTAAGTATTCATCAAATGAAGCTTACATTAAGACACATACGTGTCTACGCACACATACGTACGTGTCCAATTCGCATATTATATACGTGAGTTCCGTACAAGTCAGCAACTGCTATAAATTACGCTATTCTTATGCAGCCATAAACAGCAGATTGCGATTCCTGTCAGATGCATAAAATCACTTCTCGTAAAATTTTGTCTAAGGATAATAAAAATGATGATCATCGCTCTTCTATAACCTCAAAAATTCATACAAATCACAACGTTTCAGGTTAGGTATCTTCCTACATGAATTATTTCATTACAGAAGGTGCTTAAATGCTTTAATTCATTCATATATGAATTGTTGAACATACTGTCATTACATATAAATTAACTAAAGTTATAAAACATATTTTCATTATTATATAAATCAATTAAAGTTATGAAACATACTTTCATTATATATAAAATGAATTACAGTTGTGAAACATACTTTCATTATATATAAAATGAATTACAGTTGTGAAACATACCTTCATTATATATAAATGAATTAGTTATAAAACATACTTTTATTATATATAAATAAATTGAAGTTATAAAACATACTTTCATTATACATATATAAATGAATTACAGTCATGAAACATACTTTCATTATATATAAATGAATTAAAGTTATAAAACATACTTTTATTATACATATATAAATGAATTACAGTTGTGAAACATGCCTTCATAATATATAAATGAATTAAAATTATGGAACATGCTTTCATTATATATAAATGAATTAAAGTTATGGAACATACTTTCATTACATAGCATAAATAAAAGTGTTCCGTTACAAAAATACTACGATATAGAAATGAAATTTCCTTACAAAAAAATACTTTCATCATATATAAATGAAACGATATCGCGAAGGAAAGTATTCAGTTAGAAAAGATACTTTCACTGTGCACGAATGAAAGTGTTTCGTTATATTGCCGTAGGTGCGCGTTCGCTGTAATCCATACCGTGATTTTCAAAGGTCAACTTATTCTGGTAGAGCCTGTACATAATATTCATCCAAAAGTTATGATCGTTATTAATGTACCGTATCATTGTGCATTTCAAGCGCACTTGTCGTATTTTTAACCGTGTGAAACGCACCGTAATCGCGTTCAAGTTCAGCCATTCGTTAGAAATTTTAAAGTGCCAGCTCGCTGCCGGCTTACGTGCGCGAGAACGTATTGTGTTGCACACATTGTGTTTGATCGACCGTATTGTTCACGAGTACGTCACGTTAGCCTCGCCCTTTTACGCAGATTTCGCTCCTCCCCCTACGTTTATCACCGTCAGGTTTTCACCCTACGCTCATTACGACCCCCCGGTGAAAGCAAAGTCATTCCTGTTGGGGTAAAATTTTCAAGTACATTGAACACAAGAGCCACTGTTGTGTCAACAGAGCTTTCGCCCTTACGGCTGTTAAAGTTTTCTTTGCTGAAACGCGATTTAATTTTAATCGAGCACCGGCTGCCCGGCAAATTCCCTGCACCTGACGAAAAACGTTTGCTCTGTTCGTTTTTCGTATGTGCTATAACTGTTTATTGGATTCGATACCGAGGTAAATTAAAATAAACGATACGCCGTTAGCTGCTCCTTCATATACACTCATGGACAAAATTAAGTGGACATTGTAGAAATTTGAAAATATTTTTTACTTTATTACAATGTTTTAAATACATTTTAAATTTAGAACGTGAAATGTTTTTGTAGACTTGAAAAAACATTTATTTAATATACAATTTATTTATTTAATGTATATAATTGTGCAATAAAGTTTTGATTTATAGGCATTATTAGTTAAATTAAATTAATCAGCTGTTATTTATGATTCCTGTCCATTTAATTTTGTCCACGACTGTATGTATTCAACGATATATTCGTCCGCATTCGATATATGGCACAAACTGAGTGGTCTTTTGCAAAATTAAAAAATGTACGACTTCCTGCAATGAACGTAGTAAACTAGAATTGTAATCGTGTTTGTAAAAGACAGAATACAAGATTCACAAATTAACGAATTAGCAAGTTGGTAAAATGAACAATAAACAGATCAGCGAATTAATCATCTTCGTCGAACAAGAATAGCGGGGGTCATAAAAAAATATGCAAGAATTTGTAAAATTTTATCGAATACAAGATTCACAAATAAACAAATCAGCAAATTGAGAAAATGAACAATAAACAGATCAGCGAATTAATCATCTTCGTCGATTAAGAGTAGCGAGAGTCATAAAAAAATATGCAAGAATTTGTAAAATTTTATCGAATGCAAGATTCACAAATTAACAAATTAGCAAGTTGGCAAAATGAACAATAAATAAATCAGCGAATTAATCGTCTTCGTCGAACAAGAATAGCGGGAATCATAAAAAAATATGCAAGAACACATTTGCATGTGACATTATAATGGAGATAGATTGTTTGATATTGCGCAAGGACTAATAAATATCACTTGTCAGTAATAAATATGAGTTATTACTAATAAATATCACTTTTGAACTCTCGCTACTGTGCGATATACCATCCCACCGACCTTTTATTACACAAGCACCGTTCGTGTAAGTAGGTCAGGTATGGAGGGCTGGATGATGCGCTCGGACGCATAAGGAGGGTAAGTGCACTTATGCTGTTCTTGCATCCGTGTCCTCAATTGTTGATGTTCCAAGTCGCCGGTTGAGTATTGGACGAGATTCATTTCAGTTGGAAGATTGTTATTATCCGTCAATGTGTTATCCACACAGGGTGCGTTAAAAAGGACAGTAAACACTTTCTAAAATAGCAGCACGGATTTCTAGAAAAAATTGTATATAACCAATTATCGTGCGTGAAACTACGGCCATATAACCAATAATCACTTTCGTTGGTCTACCAAGGTCTCCAGAACCGAATCTTTCAGGTCTTTTGGTGCGCAGGATGAAAATCGAAGTTTACAAAGTAAAAATAAACAGAAGAGAATCGATCGTCCGCGTTATGCACAGCATAGTCCTCGTAAAAGAAGCAAAGATAGCCCCTGAAGAGCTGCACGAACTATCGTGAAGAGTGTTAAAAAGTGTATCAAGGTATTAGATTTTTTTTTAAATTACTCTTATGCTTTATATCATTTAGTATTTAATGAATTCAATGAAGCAATTGCTTTTCCTCGGTACATTTTATGAGACCTTTTACGAATAACGTTCGCATGTTTGCAGCTGCACACAGGTTGATTACGTTTTCACATAAAAATTGTTGCTCCAAACAGACCGTACTATCATTTCCGAAAGTAAGCTCGTTACGTGACAGTTTTATTACAGCAACAAGTAAATTTCTCAATGAAAAGTGGTAACCACTTGTTGACTAGATGTGTATCAATAAGTACCCCATCGGGCGGTTTTGATCTTATCTATGCAGTTTTAAGAGAAAATAATCCCCAGATTATTATTCTTCTGATACATGAAAATGTGGACTTTAACACGTTTATCAGAGAATTTTTATTTGAAATGGTATATACTACAATTATTTTAAACAATTAGTGCTTCTACTGAAACGCCAGGTATGTATCGCTAATTATAGGAATAAAAGTGATTAATCTGTGATAATCATGAAGTGTTCATTTAATGTAATAGAGTATTGTAGTTATAGCAGAATCTCATGAAATTGAGAGTTCAGTGGCGTGGACAAACGAAATGAGTAGTGAAGGTAACTATAGTGTAAACGACGCTCCCACGCATTCTCAATGATTCATAGCTTGAGGAACAGTTATAAGACGGTAGCAAGAAGTGACAGCGAACAGTATTTTAGCAGACTTAATAATACATATTTGAAAATTTTTAATTTCCGATAATTTGGAAATTTAGAAATTTAAAAATTTGGAAATTTGGAAATTGGAAGTATGCAACTTTGAGTTTTTGGGAATCCACAAATATGTGCTAACATTTGCTAATGTGAGAACTTCACAATATTTGAATATAGAAATTCGCAGGATATCAGAAATCTAAGGAATTTGAGAGATATAAATACAGAGAATTTTAAGAATTTTAAGACTTGAGCTTTAAAAAAATTAGCAACTTGTCAATTTTATAATCTGCAATTTTATACGTTTTAAATGCATAAATATGAATATTTTTGAATATCTAAGAAATCTAAGGAATATTGAAGAGTGTTGAAATGTCAGAATTTTTGTGTTTGTCGATTTGAAGATTTAGGGATTTATGGACCATTTTATTGGTAATTTCAGTAATTTAATATTTGAACATTTAGGAATTTATGAGTTTGTGATTTGAAGAATTGAAGAAAAATTGGTCTTTCAAAAATTTGAATCTGAGAATTTGCAAATTTGAGTATTCAAAAATATAGGATTTGTGATATTTAGATACATCAAAATTTTTTAATTTCTGCACTCAAAATTCAAGATCTTAAGAATACCAAATCCCATAATTGGTATATTCCAGAATGTACAAATGTTGAAGCTGAACAAATTTTAAGATCTATAAAAGAACTAATCATATTAATTATTTAGTGAGGATCCCACACACGTAAAAATCTCTATAAAACAAACATCGGTCAATTATCAATTCAAATAATGGCAATATATCAAGGATAAATAAAAAATACGTCTTTTTACAAGTTTGGAGCAGCCAAAATATATTACCAAACTATAGCTAATTATTTTGCCATTAACCCGTACATCAATAACGAGATAATATCGATAGGCTCCGTTGAAACATCAAAGGACCGCGTCGGGCTAATCAGAACAAAAGGATTACTTGGTCGGAAACGCGTTTAGAATGCAGCTGTGCGAGAAGGGTACTGTAATAACGTTCTCCATAACATTTTCCGGTGGCCGGAAGATAGGGTTTCACGCACGCATACTGCACTTATTCGTCCATGTGACTCATGACAAAGGGTCACCGAACCCTCTCTTTTGTCCAACAACTGTTGTGACAACGCTCGTTCGCGTCGACTGAACAACCGGATGTATAAAAATGAAATTATTCATCGATTCCCCGAATTATCATTCATTGATTTTGCATACAAGTCAACTACCGGAAAAATTCAGATATGGCATATATTTTTATTATGAAAACACTTTTATATAATATATGTAATAATTTATAAACATGCATAATATAAACGATGTGTAATATTGTATATTGTACATGGTTCGTTAGTTTCGTGAACAAGGTAGACGCATTTACATATGAACAATGAAGTTACTGGCGGCCATTTTTTCAATACTATTTAATTCCCCGAATCATCATTCATTGATTTCGCATAAAAGGTAACTACCTGAAAAATTCAGATATATTGTATATTCTCTTTCATGAAATGAATTATATGTATATATACTTACATGGTTCGTTAATTTCGTGAACGGAGTAGACGCATTTACACGTGGACACTGAAGTTATTGGCCGCCATTTTGGCAATACCGTTTTCATCGACACTGCATTATTAACGGAGACATCGATCGGTACCATTGTTCTGTTATTGTAAACCGGAGACAATTACTATAACGTATTTGGCCACGACAAATACAACAAATAGAATAATGGTCCATTATTTGATATAAACGGTGTAGACAACGGTCTACCATTGGCAAATATTGCAGGGGCGTGGTTGAGATTGAAGGACTTCGAGGTTAGAACTGCAGATTTCTATATTTTTGAAGATTTCGAATAGCGAGGTTCTAAATTTTTAGGTTTTGAAATATGTAAATTGCCAAACTATCAACTATTTAAACCTCCATATTCTTAAATTTTTAAGCTTTTAAATTATTAAATCTGGAAGTTTTTGAATTATTATATTTCTACATTTTCAAATTTATAACATTACAAATTAATAAATTGATAAATTGATAAATTTACAAATGTACAAATTTACAAATTTATAAATGAACAAATTTACAAATTTACAAATGAACAAATTTACAAATTTACAAATTTACAAATTTACAAATTTACAAATTTACAAATTTACAAATTTACAAATTTACAAATTTACAAATTTACAAATTTACAAATTTACAAATTTACAAATTTACAAATTTACAAATGAACAAATTTACAAATTTACAAATTTACAAATTTACAAATTTACAAATTTACAAATTTACAAATTCGAAAATGTACAAATGTACAAATTTACAAATTCACAAATTTATAATTTTACAAATTTTAAAATAACCAAATTTCTATATACTCAAGTTTCTAAACTGTCAAACTTCTAAATCCCTCAATTTGTCAATATCAATATTTCTAAATTTCCAAATGACTAAATATTCGAATTTCTAAATCATCCACTTTCTGAATTCCAATCTCTTTAATCGTCATATTGCACTTGCTCACGATGAGAACTATTCCCTCCGCAGTAGATTCAACGAAATTAAATCCGCGATTAAATATTAATAGCAACGTCGGACTGACATAGCCACGAAACAATTAAATCGCTTTCCAATCGAACCAAATAATTATTCATCGAAAAAACTTTGAAACTTTCTGATATCAAACGTTTTCACCATCATTCGCAGATGAGACGCGTATATTCCGATGAAAATTTCAAATAAGAAACAACAAAAAGGAAAGATTAAACGCCAAAGTTGAAGTTTGAAACGTTCTTCAAAGTTTCCGGCGCTCTAAAAAAAATTTGCTCTCGACGGTTTTCTCCCTGCTCGTAAATCCGCTCGCGGTTAGACGCTTTGTAAAGCTAAAGCAGGACGAAGCTTTATGGAAAACGTGGATTTCGTACAGCCACCTTACTGCCATGATCGAAACATACATTTTTTGTCGTATTCTTTCTGCCATCATTTAATTTTGCATTCAATTTATCCGTAATAAGAAACAGGTTGAAATGAAACGGGAATATGAGAGAATTACAGTTTAATATCAGTGTACCAGCAAAAATAATGACCGTCATGTTCAAGCTGGTATTACGACTTTGTGTTGCAAGTGTTTTTGTTCGTTGGTTTTTTTGTTAGTAGCGTGGTTTAAACAGCATTCAAAGGTATACTGCTGATCAATGTTGCGAATTTATCTCCGTTTTGGCGGCCATTTTGTCATGGTTTTAGTGGTGAAAATGGCACACGAGTTTACAAGAACCATTTTTGCAAAATTATGAAGCTTTGGTCATTTTTAGATTTTCAGTTACTTTCAAAATTTTTGATTTTATAGATTTAATAATTTACAGAATAACGAATACCCAAATCTTCTGAACCTCAAAATACAATTTTTTTGAAATTTAAAAATTTCCAGAACCTCGAATCCTCAACACTTGGAATTTCCAATTTTCGAATTCCTGCATTTCGAAAATTAAAAAATTCCCAAACCCCTCGACTTCCCTTTTACATTTTACAGATTTCATTAAATTCCAAATCTTCAAGTTTTCCATATTATCAAATTCATAAATCTTCGAATTCTCAAATTTCCTCATTGCCAAATTCCCTAAATCTCCCAAATTCCTCAAATTTAAAAATTCTCAAATCTTTCAACTTCGAAACTACCAAACTCCTCAATTTTTAATATCAAACAATTCTACGATTCTCACATATCCCAAATAAAAAACTTGGCGAATGCTCAAATTTCTAAACAGTGCAAATTAGAACTGCAAATTCTGAACTTTAAAAATTCTCGGATTTCTATAATAAAAAAAATTCCCAAATTTCGAAATTCGAGATGAAAGACATTTTTGTCTTATTTGCAAGTATTTCTTTACGAGAGCAGCTGTTATTTAATAACCGTGTCTGCAAGACAGAGAATAAAATTGATTAGCCTTTCATGGAGCATACGTGAGTGTCGGATGACCGTTAGATCGTTACAACACTTGTGACATCGGTTACGTAATGATTAGAAATCGAGTCGACGACACGGTTTATCCTAATGCGGCACTCGAGGGATCCATATTTCATTTGAACCATTTTGTGATCGTTAATCCATATGCGAATTTCAACGAAATATTCATCGTAGATTAAGAACCGTTCTAAATTATTTAGGGTACTCTTCGGATTCTTGACATCATCGAACAGCGAGATTTCGAAATTTGATTCGTTTCCAAATTTAGAATTTTGGGATTTTCATCAAATTTTAAAATTGTGGAATTATGGAATTGTGGAATTGAGGAATTGTGGAATTGCGGAATTGTGGAATTGTAGAATTGTGGAATTGTGGAATTGTTATTGTAGACTTGTAGAACTGTGCAATAATAGAATTATGGAATTGTGCACCTGTAAAATTATACAATTGTAGAATTATGGAATTAATGAGTTTTAAAACTATGGCACGATGGAGCAATAGAATGTTTACTGGAATGCTCAATTGGTATTAATATTAGAACCAACGAAAAATTACCTGCTGATATTAAGCAATGTTTAAATGACAAAAAATATATAAATGGAATAACTTATCGTAAGAAACGCAAAATAATTGATGGTGTCTAAGATGTAGTTAGATTTAGACAATAAATAATTGCTATATAGATGTAAACTTGTGATTGTATATAAAATACAATGTAATAAATCTCAAAATGCAAGAACATAAATAAATAAATAAATACAAAATCTTTGGAATTGTGAAATTTTTGAAGTACTGAATTTCCCAAATTCGTAAATTTGAAATTTTGTAATTTCGAATCATTGGAACCTCAAAATTTTACAACTTTGAAATTGTTCGCTGTTCGAATTTTGTAACTTTGAGTTACTATATATTAAAATGTAGAAACCTATTATTGAATTGTTCAAGTTCGAACCATCGAAATTTTTTAATTTTAAATAGCATATTTCGCATACGTGTTCCATAAGACGTACATATTTTCTGCATGCACAAAATAAAAGAGTTTTTTTTAATACGATATGTTTACGATATCAAAACGGAATATGTGAGCTATTTCGTGGTTGAAGTTGTTTTGCGTGGAATAAAACGTGTCGTTATGCTTGTTTGAAGGCTTCTTCAAGATTTCATGCGGTTGTTCGTGCAGTGCCGGTTGCATATTCCGGGAGACCTAAATTTCCTTGAGGCTTTTTAGATAACTGCATTCCTTTTCGTACAGTTTTCTGGAAATAAACTTCCCATAATACTTGATATCCAACTATTTAGCCAAAAATTTATTCAACAATATTTCACAAAAATTAACTCGTTATTTGATAAACAAATTGATACACTTTTTATCGGTGGTCGGTGACTGTGAGTATTTATACAAATTTTAAACCGTGAACGAATTAATTATAATCGCTTTGTACGAGATTATAAAATATGATATTATTATGTTAATTCCTTTTCTGTGATTCATTGGTGAAATAATTTAAAGTTAAAAACCTCTGGTGTAAATACCGTTAACAAATCTTTAAGGGAATTAATTGCCTGTTTATTCCCTCAAGGTATTGAGTTTCTCTTCATGAACAAGGAATATTGATCCATTGGTCACCGCAGTGTACCGGGTGAGTTGTGAATTCTAACAAAATTTGTAGGTTAGGTTCGCTCCCAAATAAATAGAAAAATTGTCGATAATAATAAATTCCGCTGCCAATTAGTTTAGTCGCGCAGAGTATATTTAAATTAATTAACTGTTTATTTTTTTAGTTTTGTTTAACATTATACTTTTACATATATTGTGCGTTTTATATTAATAACTAATAAAAGAAATACTAAATTTGTATCATATATTTAAGTACACGTATGAAGAAAGTCAATTAATTGAACTAGAATTGAGATTTGTATGAATTATACATTACTTTAAAGTATATTTCATTGTACAACATGTTTAGGTTCAAAAAAATATTTGTAATTTTTGGTAAATGGTAGTATGAAAACTGTAATAGATAATCTTAATTTATTTTAGAAATTTGTAAGATAAGAATTAGCCAAAACAAAAAATTAAAGGTGGTATCACGAATGATAATACTAAATTGTTATTTTATGACAGACAAGAAATTTAATCATGCTTCAGAATTCAACGCAAAGTGACAATTACTATTTAATCTTATCCATAAAAATTAAAAATTAGTACTCGATTTATCTTAATATTAATACATAATTTAATTTGACACTAATACTTAATTTCATTTAATACTAATACTTAACATAATTTAATTTGTTTTAATAATAATGCATAGTTTCGTTCAATATTAATATGTACTTTAATTTAAAACATTGTTATAATATTATAACAATTTAATTGAACATTGATGCTCCATTTAATTTAATGTATATTAAATACGGAATATTTATAATCAATAATTCAATCATTCTTAATTTGATTAAATAAATATTAAATATTTTTATTCTGATTTAGCATCAGTACTCAATATCACTTAATATTAATACACAATTTAATTCAATATGAGTACCTAATTTAATTTAATACAACAACTTAATTTCATTTAATGTAATATAAATACTTCGTCCAATTTATTTCAATATAAACGTTTATTTCGTTTCCATATCAATGTTTAATTTAATTTAACATTAATATATAATTTAATTCAATATGAGTGCCTAATTTAATTTAATATAATATAAATACATCGTCCAATTTATTCTAATCTGAACATTTATTTCGCTTCGATATTAATATTTAATTGAATTTAACATTAACGCATAATTAAATTTACCGTTAACGCTTAATTGCCTTCGATTAAATACCAATACACGACTGCAATCGAACAGGAACACTTAATCGTATAACGAACGTTATCAATGCGTAATCATACAACGAAAAATCGATAACGGTGTCCAAAAGCGTAGCCCGTGTTACGGGGTAAACGAAAAGAAGTCACACCTACATGGAGTAAAGTGAACCTATGCGATGGTGGCTGGTTGCACTGGTTAGAAACCGGTTTTACAGGCAACTTTTGTAATGAGATTCCTCAAACAGTGCCAGGATCGAGCGGGAAAGCGAGAACGAAGAAGAACAACGGGCCACACCACAGGAATTGACGAGGACGGACTTATGGCCGACGTTTTCATGAAGAACAGTATCGACATCGGGTTCGTGACCACATGCTGAATACGCACGAATAATGTCGCGTACATGCGTACACGTAATGCAATGGACGTAACGTGCACCCCGCTATAAAAGCGTGTCAACCATAGAGAGTGTACAACGATCGCTATTGGTAACACGTGTTCCTCTACAAACAGTAGGAAGCGAAATGTTCGCTCGGTGTCTGCACACTGCCTTATCTACTTTCTCCGTTATCCCACTCCGACCAATGTACTCTCCTTTCGGATTGTGCAATATACCGATTAGTCGTGATATTACGATTACTTTTGCCGACTAAATGAATCCCGCGTGGATTTTGTTCTGCCATTTATCAGAATTACTTTAGCGTCGGAGGAGAAGGGAAATATTTGCGTAAATGTGGTAGAATCGCGTTATATTGCACCCGCGTTTAGGTGGGTATTTATGTAGAAGAGATGAAGTGAGAATTAGCGAGAGTTGTAGAATATTGTGCAGAAGTACATCACTTGTTGAATGCAGGTTTTGTAATCTTCCTAATATTCCTTCTGAAATATTCCTAGTTTTCTGAATCTACAAATTCACCAATACTCAAGGTTCCAAACTCAGATATTCCTAAGTCCCTAGATTCCACAGTTCTAATATCTCTAAATTACAATATGGCAAAGTTCCTAAATTACCATATTTTCTACTCCCAAAATTCTGAAATTTCCAACTTTCTTAGTTTCTATATTCTCATATTTTTACATCACCAAATTTTCAAATTCTAAAAACCCTTAATTCTGGAACATCGAAATTATTAAATTTTCAGACTAAAATTATTTCCCAATTAAAATCCCGAATCTAACAAGTTTTCAAAATCCTAAAATCCCCAAATCTACCAAACTCCACCGGCCCTAAAATTCAAAATCTACCAAACTCCCCACGCTCTAAAATCCAAAATCCTGAAATCCCAACTTTATTAAATTCCCCATATCCTAAAATCCCAAATCCACCAATTTCTTGAAATCCTAAAATCCCCAAATATAGCAAACTCCCCAAGCCCTAAAATCCCCAAATATACCAAACTCCCCAAGCCCTTAAATCCCCCAATTTACCAAACACCCCAAGCCCTAAAATCCCAAATTTATCAAATTCCCCAAATCCTAAAATGCAAAATATAACAAATCTCCGAAATCACAAATCTGGCGACCTCCAAATCTAAAAATTCCAAATTTCAAACGAACAAATTAATAATACTGACGACCTTTCACTCTGGTAGTACTATACAAATCACTTTATCTGAAAATACCTTTTTATTTGCCAATTGAAAAATTTCCAATGATCGCTTCACGTGACTCACTTCGGTATAAAACTTTGCCTGTTCTCTTCACCGATTTCGCAATTTTTGAAAGGATATAATTTTCCAATCACGGAAAGAACTCGATAGGTTTCACTTTTATTCGGACGTTTTCCTCGACCCGTTTCTATACTCCCTTTTCTCCATATTTATTTCCCGTATGCACCTAAAATTACTTGAACAATTATCTGAAATTGCTTCCATCCTGTTACCGACGTAATTGAACAGAAAACATACCGTACAAATCTAGCGGATCAATTTATTCGAAAATAAACACTCGCGCAGAAAAGTGTCACTCTGCATTATACATATGTATATTTCAGCACGTATATGTATCTGTATCTCCATGACATTCGAACCGTTTAGTGTAAATACATAACATGTATATCGTATGCACTAAATTTAGATATAATATTTCGCTTCTTCGCAGGATTAACGGAGAGAAGACGTTTTAAATTGCGTATTAATTTTTTCGAATATCTTTTGTTAACCTACATCCTTGTTCGTGCGCTAAGCAAGGAGCATGATTCATTATCGAACGTTCGTTCAGCAAGGTGAAGGACATTCAACTGTTTCCGAGAAAGCAACGAGTGCAGTGTCCCCACAATATCCTTGACGAGTCATTAAAATATCCTTCTCTAGCTCCAGAACGTTGTGGATATATGTATGTACAAGTATCATTGTATCCATGTATGTATATACAAGTTTTCAACACGTTGCTTACCGACCTTCGGACATTCTGAAGGAACAGAACGTCACACTTCGATGAATATAAAATAAGTCTGTAACATGACGTGAGATCTCTCGGGATCGTGTAAACATTAATACGAAATACAAGGTGAGTCAATGATAATTTAATAACTTAAAAGTGTTTCACTCGAACCTGGAAGGATAGCGTGCCTCGAATTTATTATTTTCAGTTTTAACGCGTTTCTATAGGAGTCACTGGATGATGGACCACGATGGTTGTTGAAAGAGGTTTATAAATTTGGATATTTCTCATTTTTTAATATTTGTACTTTCGAATGTTCGTGTTCTTGTATTTTTCTGCAACCTTTTTTAGATTTTTGTATTTGCATTTTAACTCTTACATTTCCCGACTTTTCTACTTTTCTATTCTTATATTTCCCTATTTTTCTATTTTTCTACCTTTCTATTCCTATACTATTTTATTTATCAGTTTTTAAATTCTTCAATTTCTCAATTTTCAATTACAAAATTTTTCAAAATTTCAATGGTTAATCCTTCAAGTTCTGAATTTTTTTAATTTTTCAATTCCTCAGTTCGCCAATTCCTTAATTTTTCTATTCTCCAATTCTTCTATTATTCAATTCTTTAATCCTTCAATTTTTCATTTTTCAATTATTCAATTCCTCCATTCTTCTATTATTCAATTCTTTAATTTTTCAATTTTTAATTCTTCAATTCTTCAATTCTTCAATTCTTCAATTCTTCAATTCTTCAATTTTTCAATTCTTCAATTTCTTTATATTTCCACTTTCCAAATTTTCTGTTTAACATACTATCCTCCAAATTTTCTATGAAATTTTCAGACATACATAGAAATTTATTATCGTTTAAATTTTCAACTATTCCAATTAATATTCATTTTATTATGTATAAATGTATACAGTACTATACTATACTTTAAGTTTTTAACAATATATGTATTCACACATAATAGAATGAATATTATTTACGTGTAACAACCCATTTATTTAATAAAATATTAACAAACAAGCACTAACAGAGTCCTTACAAACCATTACCACATTTATTCTAAATAAACAAATTATTTTAAAATAAAGATATCCGTAACAGTTTCTGAAATTGATTACTCATTGTGCAGCAGTAACGAGAACTTTTATCACCTCGCTGTGATTAATTAAAATGATTACAATAATCTATCGAGGTGTTCGGGATATCCGTATTGTTTGCAATTGTTTGCCACACGTTTTGATTAATGAATATTATTTTTAATAAAGTTAATACCGCTGAAAATGTTCGTAATTAAATCCACCATTGCATCGAAATGTATTATCGTGCAAACTTTCTATTATATTCGCCCAAATATTCGCTTAATTTATTTTGCCATTACAAACAAAATATTACCCTAATTTTCCGAAATTCTAATGAACAAAGTATCACAGTTTTTTGTTAATATATTGACATACTAATATATACATACATCATAATAGTACATCACTATTAACATATTCACTTCTTGATTATTTACTACATTTATTTGTTTACTTTTTTATTAAACATATTTATTTATTATTTTCTCATTAGAATGCACATAAAAAATATTCGTTAAAAGAATGTGAAAAACTCGAATTTCGCGATTGGCAACCAGCAGAACGAAAAGTTTAACGATTTGCATGCTTTTTGGATCGGTACACGAGTATTCCCTGTGTGTATTGTTATGGAGTACACAGACCATGACGCACATGCACGGTCTGCATCGTGGTTATAGCAATTGAAACACTTGCCAATATACACGAGTTGCATACGGGTCATTCGTGATGTTCCTCGAAAAAAGTATGCTGTAGCCACACGGAATCACAAATTGAATTAATTGCGACGTGTTCCCTCGCTCGAACAACGTCAAACGAATTATAAATATCGGAAAAAATTTTGGGGACAAATATTTTGTTTACCTAACCGTAGGCGAGTCGCAAAATTTGTACATTTTTAATCAACGCTGGTGGTCGAAAGCAAAAAGCGCAGTGAACCATTATTGAAATAACAATTATTGAAAGTACGATTGATTCGCTTTTTAATTAATAATTTCCATTAAAACGTTTGATAGTTATTAAATATCTAAATTTCGGTTTCGGTGTTCAGCAATTTCTGTAATTAAAAATTTGTAAATTTATAAAACTGAATTTGTAAATTATTGAAGTTTAAAAATACTCAAATTTGTATGTTTATGCATTTTCATGTTTAAAAATTTGATACTCAGAGATTTCCAAATATTTGTTTTATTTTTTATGATTATTTTTTTATCTTTATATTTGACAATTACTAAATTTTTATATCTTTAACTGTAATAATTATTAAACTTTTTAATTTTTATAACTAACAATTCATACATTATTAATTCTTATATCTGACTATTCCTGGACTTCTCAATTTTCATATTTGACATTTACTAAATTATTAAATTTCTATTCTTAACAACTACTAAATTTTTAAACCACTATATTTGAAGACAATTAAACTTAAAAATTTCTATATCTAAAAATTTGTTAATTTAAAGACTAAAAAATATTTTAAACGAAATTTGAGTGTTCGAATTTTAATCCAACCTCAAATCGATGACCTAAAACTACGAAAGCGTCGAGTATTTGTATAGCTGAGGAATAAAAATGCTGAAATTTTATTCTAATACAAGTCCGTGGATTTTACTCCGGTGCATGAAATTCTATTTACATATTTAGAGAATTTAAATGCAAAGCCTGTATTTAGTAATTAAAGAATTTAAATGCTAAGCTAGGACTTTAAGCTCTGGACTTTATTCTAATACGAATTGTTGAATTAAAATTATGTTAAGAACGTCGAAAGGATGAGATCTTGTTTTAATATAAATATGTAAATTAATATTGCATGAATATTAAACGGTAAAAGTTGCATTTAAATAATGCCAAAATTTAAATACTCG
Organism: Coelioxys conoideus; assembly: GCA_947623535.1. Classification (NCBI taxonomy): domain Eukaryota; kingdom Metazoa; phylum Arthropoda; class Insecta; order Hymenoptera; family Megachilidae; genus Coelioxys; species Coelioxys conoideus. The sequence goes on along the minus strand of OX392451.1, from coordinate 9,327,277 downwards.
AGTTGTATTAATAAATTATTTACAATAACATCTAATATTAGAGTTTAGATCATTCTAAATTTTAATTTTGCACCAGTTTAGGTTTTATTTGTGAAAAAATATTATAAAAAACATAATAGAAGGTAAAAAGTCGTACAAACAAATTTTATGAAACTTTCAGTTATCGAATGAAAAATTTGATATAAAAATATCCATCGAAAAATATTTAGTAATTTTTTAAATTTGTCAATTACATTCAGCAACTCGATCAACATTCTATGTTGATATAATGCTATACGTTAAATAAAAATGTACATTCTGTTACGCTCGAATTTAATTATTTCAACGTCCAACTGTGTAATCCACTGATTCCAAGATTAAATTTCCAGCGTATTTTCATTTGTCATTGCAAATACTGGAGGAATTATTAAAAACATGAAAATGTCTACATGTGAGATTATTAAAACAATGTGCGTTCCATGCAACAGATATTATTCATTGAATACGTTGGCGTTAATAAACACCGCGAAATTTTATTGTATCTGGTTAATTATTTAGAATAAATTTCATTTGAAATTTTTAACAATGACGATAACAAAAATTGAAGAATAACAAACTAAAAAACAAAGGAATCGTGTTTGGACTAATTTTAAACTGGAGTTACATTCGAATTTCAGTGGGTTGACTGTTGTGCTTCTCCTTCGAACCCTAGATCCCTAGATTTCTATATTTCTAGATTTCTAGGTTTCCATATTTCTACATTTCTACATTTTTAGATACCTAGATTAATAGGTATATACATTTTGAGATTTCCAGATAGCTCAATATCTAGGACTCTGTGTCCCTAGATGCCTAAATCCCTAGATTTTTTTATTTCGAAGTACCTAGGATCCTGGATTCTTAGATTTTTATCTAGGTTTTTAATATATTTAGGTTTCGAAGTTTATATATTCCTAAATTTCTAGTTTTCAAGATTACTTGATATCCAAATTTTTAGATTTCTAGATTCCTGAATTCCTACATTTCTAGACTCCTAGATTCCCAGATTCCTAGATTCCTAGATATATAAATTACCAGATTACCAGCATTCCAAACTAGCAGATTACTAGATTTGTAAATTCTGTAGTTCTGGGTTTTTAGATTTTTAGATTCATTAAATACCTAACCTTCAAGATTCTTAAATTCCTATATCCCGATATTGACTAGATCTCCAGATCCATAAACTTATCGATTCTTAGCTTCCGATATCCCTATAAATTTAAATCCTTAAATCCACCATTCCTAGGTTTTCGCATCCCTTGATCTCGGTATATCTATATCCTTAAATCCCTATATCCCTCAATCCTAATGTGCTCTCGATCTCTGCTCAGGGATCTTATATCCCCGTTTCCCTTGATTCCTATGCCGCTCTATCTCTATGACCTTAAATTGCCATTTCCGCAGATACCCACATCTCCAAATCGCTATGTTCCCAGATCCCTATATCTTCATGTCAGATATCCCCAAATCCTTACAGCCCTATGCTTACAGATCTCAAGCTTCCTATATCTCCATATCCCTAGATTCCTATATACCCCTATCGCTATTGCAATATAAAATGAAATTCGATACTCGAAACAATAGTAGGTACATCAAATAAGTTTTAATCGATCAGAAGAACATTTTGATCGATACAAGTTACCCTCGAGTATAACTCAGTTAGATGCAAATTCACCTATAATCTTTCATAAATCCAAGAGAAATTGGAAACAGCCTTAACGCGTTATAATCAAAAGTTAATTATATTAAATACTCGTCGTATACCATACACGTTAAACGCAACGATGCTCCGGTTAGTCTCGAAATTTCACCGGCGTTTGTTCTTAATATTTACATCCAATTAACCCTCCACAACTCGAGTCACCTGTATCCCGCCTCGAGATCGTCGAGTACGCAACAATATAAACCCCTTGCGCTATAATAACGAGCTACACTCGTGACGCACCAACAGTTCAAATACGGTAAACCATGCTTACATTATTAACACGGTTGAATGTTCAATTTCGGTCTAATTGTAATTTGTACAGTCGTGAATCGCGAAATGTCAGACAGTCTCGACATTCAAACTTTCTTTATCCACCTCAATGTTGTAGCAGCGAGTAGCTGGTTGTGTCTGACGCATTTCCCGAATGAATCCTAGTGCAAGGGGTTAACTCCAACAGTAACTCAGCGAGTCGCGATAACAGGTACTTACATAGTAAGAAAATATCGGATTTACCGCATCCGTATCGGCCGCGACCGTTTTCAAGGTTACACGAGTGCGCGGAGGGTTAAACGAGGCGCGTTTCGTTAAAAATTGTACAAAGAATCGTGTGGATTCTCACTCACCCAAAACATGACATTAAATCCAAAGATCACATACTTGAGACAGCAGCTCACTTCACTGGTATCCCTTCTGTATTTCCGCACGGCGGGCATGGCTAACACACATTTAAATCAGTCGCCCGTGCGAATCCCACGCATACGTGCACACAACACAGCCGCGTCAATGGCAAACACTCTTCTCGGCTCGCGAACGGAACCGTGATCAGCACCGACGCCCAGCGGGTGGACGATCACGAGGGCATTATTTTTCCTCGGACGCTAGCGAAAATATTCCCCCAATATTTCGGAATCGGGACGGAGCCCTCGGACGAGAGACACGCTCTTCCTACCCTACGGCTATTTTTACCGCCACGGCCTTATAACAGGACCACCCTCCGCGCCCCTCGCGTTCCGTCGAGCTCGGTCGATCAGCTGATCACAATAACGCACCGTTCCGCAATTACAAGTACCGCCATTGTCACGTCACGGTGCATACTACCCGTGGCTGGATCAACGAGACTGCCAGCGGGTCAGACTTTCCATTTGCCCTCCGATTCTCCCCACCACCTCGCTCGTTTGCCCCTCCGTCGCTCGATGCCTCTCCCTTCCATAACCGACCCCCTACCTCCACCTTCCCCTCGCCAGCCCCCTCCATCGCCCGTTCCCTTCCCCGCCGCCCTTTTCCTTTCATCACGCGCCAATAATCCGTACCCGCGATTGTTCCGCCGTAAACGTCCATTTTTGAATGCCTTATTACCCTCGAATCTACCGTCTCGCGATACTTACTTACGAAATTAAAAATTGGATAAACGAACGGGTCGCTTTTCCGCCGTCTCGCTCGGTTTCCGGGAGAATCAACCCTTTGTACCGCGAACTCGTGACGCATGTCGCGCGTCGAGTTTAATGAATCGAACTCGTAGTTTCGATCGTGTATCGAGTTCGATTCCGATCACAGTGGCTCGAAGTGATACTCGGACACTTGCATACGAGGCGCGATCATTAAGTTCCGGGATTGTGTCTGTTATGATCGAACGGATCGCACGATTCACATGCGCGCGCAGAATAAATGAATATCAATCTTGCAGATAAACGACACTTTTGGAAGCGATATCGTCATTGAATTTTGTGTTAAACAAGTTTCACACAAAATCGCGGTAGAAGTAGTGTTAAAGCTTTTTTTCGACATTCACGGGATTTTGCACCGTGAATGTGTTCCAGAGGGTCAAACAGTGACTGCTGATTTTTACTGTGACGTTTTGAGACGTCTTAGGGAGGATATTCGTCGGAAAGGACCAAAACTGTGGGCAGAGAAAAATTGGGTGCTCCAAGACGACAATTAGTATTTTTGTTTTATGAGAAGATGACATTGTCCAACAGCCAACCGACTTTCTAAAAGCCGATCAGTGATTATTATAGTGTTTCTTAGGCTGATTACGAATGTGCAATGCATTTTTAGCCAGCGCGTACGGTTTTTGAGAAATTTAATTTTGAAAAAAAAGAACATTTTTGAAGTGCAAACCGATTTCGTAAAGTAACTATAAAAGATTCTGAAACTCCGTTTGCATTCAAAGATTCTGTAGCCTTTCCTGAATTTTATTTTATTTTATTTTTCAAATTTTGCGTAAGGACCATATGTCCATTAAAATGTACATTTACAAATTATAAATAAATAAATAATATTGTTCCTTTTATTCACACGAATTAAGTTAATTTTAGTATAAAATAATTTTTTCTTAAACGAAAAAGAATTCGGGTCTGAAGGGGTTAAGTATAAGCAGTCATGAAACGTCCGTAACAAAGGTTTAAATAAACTGGCGAGTGTGAGTCACCTGTCAAGTGCAAAGGGTTAAATAAACATGTACGTATTCGAAGCATCGTATGTTAAATAAACGTGTATAGATTGGAAGCGTCGTATGTTAAATAAACCTGTATGCATTCGAAGCTTTGTACGTTAAATAAATATGTACGCATTGAACATTCTGTCGAATCATTACTTTTTATCAAACTTTACGGAATTATTCATTCACGTGTCTAGTATTTCGTAAGAGGGTGGTATTTCGTGGAACCTTCACCCTCGCGAAGGGACCTGACAGAATTGATAGATGTATCCTGCAAACCCTGTCACGCCTGCCATATTCGCCCTTACGAAATTACTAAAAAGCGCTACCAATGTATTATTACTTGCTAAAAAATACCTGAAGCAAAACCATGCAGTAGGTTTAAAGGATAGTAAAGTAAAGGTACCAGTAGTGAACCAGTTAAGAGACATCGTCCACGGAAATAATGGTAACCGCTTACTCTGTCAATAAATAGCGAGAGTCGATACTTGGATACGTTCTTTAAACCTTCTGAATTATGCACCAAGACAACTTTTTAAAAAAAAGTTAAGTTATACACATTTGAGAGACATATTTAAGAATTCGGCAAATGCTCCAGTAGTTGACCATTTTTTAAAACGAAAAGACTAGTGATATCCAGAATTTGATCACTAAAAAATGATTGCTTTTTGATGTTACAATAATAAAAACGATGTATTTATTATTTATAAAACGCTGTGAACATTTAAACAGTAAATAATTCCATATAACTATTATTCACAGAAACATTAAGGAAATAGAAATATAATTGCATATTATTTACCCTACTGAATTCAGACATTCGTTGTTAACACGTTGACTGCCACATGGAAACAATTGAAAATTGCATTAATTAGTACATATTTTCATTTTGAACAAACCTTACTAAATATGTTCACGATACTTTGTTATACAGGGTGTCCCAAAAGTGTTGAAGGAGCCGGAAATGGTAGGTAGGTGGGATCATTCTGAATAACTTTTTCATTTTCAGAAATGTTGTATGGGGCTTCATTTTTAAATTATTAACGAAAAACACCGACCAATCAGAGCCACGCGATTCGATCGCGACCACGGCCAATTATAACTCGGGCCTACATTTCTGCCTCCGAGCGCGCGCGATTCTCGCGCTCTGATTGGTCGGTATTTTTCGTTAATAATTTAAAAATGAAGCCCCATACGACATTTTTGCAAATGAAAAAGTTGTTCAGAATGACCCCACCTACCTCCCATTTCCGGCTCCTTCAACACTTTTGGGACACCCTGTATTTGATCTTCAGGTTCCAAGTAACTAATGCGAGTATTTGCAATTAGAAAAGTGAACAATTTTTTTAATAATATGACTATTTAATCTGTATACAAATTTGAGTGTCACCCACATATGGCAATTAAAGTGGTAATAAACATACTTCTCTTCACATGCAATTGTTCCAAAAATTCATCGACAGATCTCGCGACATCTGAAGCTTACTTTCATCAAACGTCAACAACTTATAAAAACCTTGTTTTTTTATGTTTTTAAAAAAATGATCATCTACTGGTACTTTTACCTTACTGTAACAAAGAAAAATCACGCAATAGAAACGATAAAACCGAATCGGTATAATGAAAATTCCAGTAAAGATGTAAATGTAGGAAGCGCATCTTATGAAGTAAGAATGAAAAAAACATAAATTTGCATGGCCCGTTAAGCGATAATGCGTATTACGGGTCGATCCCTTATCCTAACGAGAAGCAACGCTGATTTCGAGGAAACGACCTTGACAATCGTTGTAACTTCAAATAAGAAACTTGTTAAACGGTCATTCTGACCGGTTTGGTAGGTTTAGTGTTAAGGTGCTTGTATCGCGATAAGCAATCTCGAAAAGTTACGATGCCGATAAATCTGCGCCCGAGAGCAGGATTTGAGTGAGTGCATTTCGTTTTTAATCATTTTATTGCATAGGAAATATACGAGCACCGTTGCTTTCGTGCAATTTTTGACAATGGTAAAAATGGATATGATTTAACATGGCGCGTGGATATAGACATGCGACAAAGGAAGTATAGCGAAAAGCGAATATTTTCTGGGGAAAATATGGCCACTGCCGACGAGGAGATGAATGTCAACTCGTTGATTTTTACGAAATTTTGCGAATGTGTTTGGAATTGGAGTCCAGGTATTTTTATGGTGTAGGAATTCGGGAATTTTGAGATTTGATGATCTGGGAATAAAAAATTTTAGGATTTGTGAAGGTGTAGAACTTCGAAGATCTTAGAGTTTGATGATGCATGGATTAGAAAGTCCGGAGACTCTTGATGCTGTAGGAATTTGAGGACATTGAGATATTAGAATGTGGGGATTTGGTATTTATGAGTTCAAGGATATAGGGATTTAGTGGGTGAGAAATTTGAGAATTTGAATAGGCAGTAATATAACAATGTAGGGATTTCGAAATTTTGGTGTATAGAAATCTTGAAATTTAGGTATTCGAGAATCTAGGAATTTAGGATTTTTTTAAATTTTAGTACTTAAAAATCTAGAAATTTGGGGATCTTGAAGTTTAAATAATTAGAAGTCTAGAAATATGAGGATCTTGATGTATAAATAATTAGAATTCTAAAAATATGAGGAATTCGATATTTCCAAACTTGTGAATTTTAGAATTTTAGAAATTTGAGAATGTAAAAATTTGGAAACAAAAATATTTATAAAAGAAATTAACAAATTTGGAGATTCAAAAATTTTGCGAGTCTAAGAAATTTGAAAATATTAAGACGCAAAAGTTAAAATATTAGAGCAACAGATAATTTGGGAAAACTGGAAAATTTCAAAATTTTAGAATTCAATGATTCAGGAATTTGAAAATCTAAAAATTAATAAATTCTCAATTTCAAAAACTTCCACATTCAGTAATTTGTAAATATAGAAATTTGAAGATTTAAAAATGATCAATTATATAAGTGTTCTCGAGCAGATAAAATCTAAATTGTATTCGGGTCGACAATTTTGTTCATGGAATACATATTTTTCGATATAAAACAAGCAAACTGTACCAACGTATAATAAACGAGATATAAGCATTTTGTACATCATCGTAACGAGGAGCATTACTGGCGACACTTGCTCCCCCTAAAACGAGTTAAGTGCACTTTAATTCACCCTAAATGAAAGTAAATAACATCCCGTTAAACTTCATATTAAAGTGTGTTATAACATCTGAACTACTACATACATATGTAGTAAATTATCTAGTATAAAACACTCTTTTTAAAAAGTGTTAATATTTTTACAAATATTGTTAACTTATGGATAGAGAAGAAATGTTGTTGACCAATATGCAACATATATGTTTACATAAGAACACACTAAACATTCCTGAAACCACAAACACGATACAGTAGCTACGCAACTCTTTATCCACATACATCATGTACAGTAGCGGACAAAAGTTCAAGACGATGATTTGATTTGAAATATTATACGAACTTCGTTCTTTTTTTGTGTAACTTCGCTACTGAGCAAAATATCAAAATGAAATTTTGTTTATAAGTGTATAAATAAATGTCTAATTAGTTAACACCGAAAGTAGAACACTATTTACAGTTTTTATGAACAGTAAATCAATTATTTATTTTTTCCATTTAGTCTTAAACTTTTGTCCGCTACTGTATGTACGGTATGTACAGTCTTTATGGTAAAAACAGCTACCACATCGACCGCCATGTTGCTTTTTAGTGTCATTATGTCATTATATATTAATTAATTATGAATTATGATTATTAATTACATCATTGTCATTACACTTAAGTCGTCCATTTTAAACGCTCTTCGTTTAAACGTTATTTATCTAATGATAAATAATTCTGTCAAATACTTGAACGTACTTAAGTACACCTAACTATTCTCGGAATAATCGGTTAAGTTTGTTGCAAACAAAAATTAGTATTCGAAAAGATTTTAAAACCGATTTAACATGACTTCGTGTTTCGTACGTTTTGCAATTAATAGCAAAGCCGTGAAACTTTCGATTTCGGTTTCACGTTAGAATCACCGGCCACGAAAGTGAAACCATAACTCCAATATCCACTGCATAATGATATACCTCTAATTGCTTTGAATTAGAAATATAGTCGTATCAACGTAACATCGGCTTTCAGTTGTTCAACCGTTATTACCGTATACGTAACAGCTGTAACTATAAACACAGGTGTTTGTTAGGTGAAATATATTGTACTTACATTGTACAGCACATTGTGCATCTGTACATTGATTTATTTTAGTCACAGGACAATGCAATCTTTATCTCTACCAAATACAATGAGCTATGTATATGGGGATCTAGGAATACGGGGATTTATGAATTTGGGGATCTATGAATTTGGAGATATAGGAATTAGGGGATCTAGAAATTTGGGGGTCTAGGAATTAGGGGATCTAGAAGTTTGGGGGTCTAGGAATTAGGGGATCTAGGAATTAGGGGATCTAGGAATCTGGGGATCTAGGAATCTGGGGATCTAGGAATCTGGGGATCTAGGAATTTGGGAATCTAGGAATGAGGGGATCTAGAAATTTGAAGATCTAGGAATTAGGGGATCTAGAAATTTGGGGGTCTAGGAATACGGGGATCTAGGAATTAGGGGATCTAGGAATCTGGGGATCTAGGAATTTGGGAATCTAGGAATGAGGGGATCTAGAAATTTGAGGATCTAGGAATTAGGGGATCTAGAAATTTGGGGGTCTAGGAATACGGGGATCTAGGAATTAGGGGATCTAGGAATCTGGGGATCTAGGAATTTGGGAATCTAGGAATGAGGGGATCTAGAAATTTGAGGATCTAGGAATTAGGGGATCTAGAAATTTGGGGGTCTAGGAATACGGGGATCTAGGAATTTGGTGATCAAGGAACTTAAGGACCCAGAAATTTGGGGATCATAGAATTTGTGGGTTTAGGAATTTTCTTCCAGTTTTATTAACAGAGATTGACTTTATACTAAAAATTCTATGAATGCAAAATAAGTACAGCAGCATCCAGTTTAGAGGTTGTAGTTTGTAAATGAATTTGAATGCTCATTGAAATATATACATTTTCAACAATTTGAGTGCTAAATGCACAAAGAAAAACAAATATAAAACTTCTTAAAACTTAAGCGAAAAATAACTGTTGTAAAATTTAAAATTGGCTGGTTGTTAAATTTATACCAACTGAACTTTTTTTTTTACAAGATTTATTTTGTATCCACAATTTTTCTTTATGGTAGAATTTTAGTGATTTTAAGAGAGAATAGGTAAAGAATCGTAAATGTAGTTGCAAACTGGTTATTCTGGGTCATAGCTAGTTCGTTTTCAGAAATAAATTTCTATTTTTTTTGTATGCATCCCGTAAGTAGTTCAAATTAAATTTCGCTCAGTTAATATCATTTATGACATCATTGGATAAATAGAAGTACCACCAATCGGTAATAATCTGGAAATGACCACGGTCGGTAAATCAAATGTAAACATAAAAGAGAATTTCTAATACGAACCGATTCCCATTTTAAGAAATAATCATTTTTCGTAAGCCCTTTGATGTATTATTTTTTAATGTTCTACAATTTCAAAGTTCCAATGTCCTAGAGTTTTAACATTCCAGTCCCATAATACATCATATATATATAGGGTTTTAGTAACCCTATTTTACTTCTACAGTTTGGTACTTCTGCCATGTAGAGAGAAACTGATCAGCTGTATCATTCATCAAATTAACAATTTATTGAAAAAGTACAGTTTAAGTGTTTTTATTACATAAAATACTAGCAAAAATGAGTTTAACTTCCTATATCCGCCCTATAAATGTAGGTACCGAATAATAATTACTCACAGCATAACCTTATCTATAAATAAAAGTTCTAATTCATTTTCAGATACTAATTAATAAAAATGCTATTACAAAAAGATGTTTACATGTTAGTACAGTACTTAGCAAAACACAATCAGGACATTACAGACCTATAGCAAGACAAAAACAACCTTTAACATATGAAATGGCGAATCCTCCATATCAGATTGCTGCTAGAAAATCTTGGAATAGTTGGAATACTTGTATGAATGTTATACAGTAACTATAACTTAAAATTTTGTTAATGAAATCCTTGTTACTTTTATAATTCTTTTTTCTAGCAAACTTAGAAGGTGGTAACAGACAGCCTGAAACATTGGTAGAGGATATGTTCATTCGAAACTTTATGAGAGGTACTTGGCATAATTTATTCGTCAGTGAAGTAATTATTAAACGCCAACATAACATAATTAGAATTGCTGGTATTATAGTTCGTAAATTACATCCTACAAAAATATACTTTTTAATTGGTTATACTGAAGAGATTTTAAGTTATTGGTTGCATTCTCCGGTGAAACTTGAACTTGTTACTACAAGTGAAAAAGACGATGTTATATACAAAATTATATAAGTTATTTTAAATAAATACGTGATTAACCGTTTATTTTAAAGTGTACAAATTTTCTAGTATTAAGTATAGTTTTAAAACTGCTTCACAAACCTTTGACCTATAAACAAAATATATGTATGTACGTTTCATAAATTGTGCAAGTTATTCTTATTATTGGTTTCATTTTGCAAAACAATAAATATTCGTGTAATTAATTTTTTCAATATTTTTAATTTATTTCACGTTAGTTAATAAACTGTTACATTCAATCATGACTCAAACGCAGCCCATATACAATCATTGCATTTTCAATAAAAACTAAATTACATGTCACTGTAAGATGAATTTCTAAATAAAAAGGTGGTTAAGTGCAGACTGACAGAGCATTCAAACATTTTTTTATATTCTACTAGACACATTCTCTCCTTCATTGTCCTTACAACTCTTTTTTTTCCAATATTCAATCAGGACCGTGTTGCTACCTATTTGTACTTTCAATGAATCTTTGAGTATTTATATGGATATATGGTAATGAGGAATCATTAATAATTAGTTAAATCAGAACAATCGAAAATATTCTACTTGGAATCATTTCGTAATATGTAAAAATTCGAGATTATAATAATTGATGTATAATTTTGTGTACAAATTTCCAAGGTGTTCAAGAAACTTTCAATATTGTTACAAGAATCTCGTCAATTTCAAAAGAATTTTGTTTCGTTAATTTCGTTAAAAAATTATAGTTTTCTACTTTTACCGAACTAAACCTTGATTCCAACATTTCCAATCAATAAAATAAAAGTTTTCCAAAAGCATACACGAAATCTGATTGAATTTACATCATTAACACTGAGATGTAATTAATCTTATGACGGACGCAAGAATTATATTCTGATGTTTATAACTTTTTATCATGTTCTTACAAAAGTACAGGCTGAAATGTGCTGTGCTCGTCTTATTATATTCTAGTATATAATTATATTTTTATTTATGGAAGTCAAAAATCGACACTATCACGCAATATCACATAGAACACAGTTAAGATTGTGCATTGCACTTCGTTGAAGTAAATAAATCACATGCATTATGAGGCAGTAACAGAAAACAGTTAAGAGTATAATTTTCATGAAATTATCTTTGGGTTTGTATTAAACAAATGATGCATCGTGTATTATTGTTAGTTAATTATATTATTCTCTACTTAATGTAATAGGATTATTTATAAAAAAAAAAGTAATACATAAAAATGACTATATTGAAAACTGTGATTCTTCTAAATAATTATACTACGCATATTTTACAATCAGAATTATGAGTTATTAAATACTTGGTTAATATACCAAAATATTAATAGAAATTCTAATATCACTTGCAAGAAACTAAAGAAAATAAAGTTCGTATATGTATGTATATATTTTCTAAAATATTAAAAAAATGATTCTTTTGGTGTCACTTGTTATTAATACACAACATAATTGCTATCTCCAAATATACTTTTAAATATGATACATATATTTATAAATATATATTTATATATATTTATATATATTTATACTCTGATACATAAATTATAGCCATTAAATACAGTTACAGCATAGTAATTTGCAAACTATGTGTCTTGTTCAATTGTCTTCCTCCGTTTAAAAAACAATATTATTCTATTAACATTGCGTGTATAGTGTCATTTTATATTTATACATATATATGTTATACTCTTAAATTACATGGTATGCCCAAAATTACAAAGTACAGAAAAGTAGAGGTGTCAACTACATATCTCAAAGATCAAATTATTAATGTACAGAACATTTCAAACAGAACATTGTACAGGACAGTTAAAATGTGTCATCACATAAAAATATCTGCCTATTATTGACTAATCTAGAACTAATATCAAATTTGCTATTGGTTGAAAGAGCTCAGAAGACTAAAAATTTCAAAGTGATCTGTAATTCCAGAGTTTTTAAGATACTTAAACATTCAGTGGAATTTTAATTGTTCATTTAAAAAGATTTATTAACATAATGACGTAGAATTAAGTGTGTAGGCAGAACATTTTGAAATCCCGAGTTAAAATGATAATTACATCAGTTCGATGAATTCTTATATTGCAACCATTTTATTATATTATGTTGCTTGATATTTTTGTTCATTAATCCTAGATGTGTGCATAGTAATTTATACTTTTAGTTATTCGAGATATTTTTATTTATTCTTATTATAAAATTTGGCAAAATTCACGAAACGTTTAGAATATGTTATTTGTGACAACGTTTTTTTGTTAAAATTATAGGAAATTTGTATTAATTTATTTATATATAAATGGTTATAAAATTAAAAGAACAATATTTTAAAATAAAATTGTGAACAGATTATTTTATCTCTATAAATATGGAATGAGTCTAAATGTAACAAATATTATTATAATTAATATACAAATAAAGTAACATTTTACAATACACATTGGTAAACTAATTTTTAATTATTTTGTTTCAAATCTATTACTACAAGAATACATTTTTTATGTATTCAAATCTTTGACCGCATTATAAGATCAATATAAACAAAATTTGCATGAATGTACATCATATGAATGAACTAAAATGAATTGGCATTATTTATTAGGTACAAAACTTGAGGAATTAATATTTATTCATTATAAAGTAACCGTTTATTTAAGTAGTTCTTTTATTCTATCTAAATACTTCATTTATTGTCATACTTGCATAATCATTTCATTTTCTAAGTTATTTTCATTTTTTCTGATTACATTATACAAATACAAATAGAATAAAATAATCAAGGCCAGTAATAATCTAATTTTATGATATAGCACTAATTGACTAGAGTGGTATATTATATTTTTGTTCAAAAAGAGTAACACAAAACGTTTCTGAAACTAATATCTTTTTCGCGATAAAATAAAATGTTGGTAAATGACGCTAAAAAATTAGTTAAACTGTTTTTGTCTTTAATATTATGGATTCTTTTCTATCACATTTGTTAAGTATGTTAATACTGTTGCACCTGACTAAACGATAATCAGTTAAGCTTGTAAGCTTTTTTTACAGTTTCAAGAATATGTATGATGTTAATAAATTATATAGTTTATATGATTCTTTTGTCAGTTAAAGTATTTAAAAAATTTGAACAATGAAGCAATATGTAAAATGATATAACTATATAACATTTAAAACAACAGTAGTAATGTAATTTACAATTTATTACAATTAACTATGCAAATGAACATGAACGGTTAAATTTTGATAAGAATTCATCGAACTGTATAGAAAAATGTTTATTACAGTAGAAGATCTTTCTAAAAGTATTACTATATATATTTTGTAAAAAAAAATCATGTTATCCTTAAGATAAAAAATGATTCAATTATGCTTTTTACAATGTATTTTGCATTAGCGTTTGTATGAATTTATATTAGCAAAAGTAGTATTTCTAAGTTGAGGAACAGTGGTCCTCAAATGAAACGGTAAATATTAATTTCAATTATATAGTATTAGTAATAATTATATTGCATTCGTGGTTCGGTTAACGAGTTAATAAAAAATTTGTATGTGATTTCAAAATTTTCGTTGAAACGCATATTACACTTTTATTTTGATAAGAAAATATTTCGGTAGAGAACCACTGTATTTAAAATAGGGTACACGTGTAAAATCTAAGTTTAAGTATTGTATTAATCATAAATCTTCTCGAGTCTCTATTTTTCTTTTCAAAACTAACTTGAATACTATGGCATAGGCTTGTGCAAAGCCAAAATGCATGAAAAATGTACGCGATCTATACCTTCCGTACTAAATTAAACGAAATGTATTAAACATGTCATGTTTGCCTCATTGACACTTTAAATTAATCGTCTCGATTTAATTTAACGTGAAAATTACTCAAACAATGTTTACGGTTCATTGCCCTATAACATTTGAAAAATAAAATACAATTGCATATATCCTGAAATTATAGTTGCCTACTTAAAAAATTCGAATTATAATTAAATTTATAAGCAGTTATATTTTGCTGATGAAATATAATTAAAACGTTGTATACAAACACCTTAAAAAATACCTACTTAGTTAAATGCTATGCTTTAAACAGTACTATTTTCAATACAACCCGTTTTTATGCGTCAGTGCCATTTATATTGTATGCCGAGAAAATTGAAGTATTTTTCTTTTTCAAATAAAACGTTTAAAACGTTACCATTATGTACAAAATTTTTTTTTTTTTCAAATTTGATACGGTGATATGATAAAATAATGTCAACACTTTTAAGGGGAGAAAGCATAGGTATTTTTAGGACAAAATGTTTTAAACGGCGATTGAACATTAATTGCTAGTTAAATGTCGGTAGTCATTTAAAATTTTATTTGATCATAAAAAATTTTGTATTATTTGACAAATAACTGCCGTATATATAATTCAATTTCAGTTCTATGTTAATGAATCAAACAAAGTATATATATTTAGGGGTAGCTAACACCAATATAACCGTTGAAAAAGTTTTGTCTTATAAAACATTAGCATTTCATAATTATATACCTTACTGATATTTAACATAGATCGTGATAGAGAACTGAAATTTGAAATTTTCTAAATAATAATGTACAAATGATGATGTTAAACTTTAATGTAGGCCTAGATTCATGATTAACTATTTTAGTACATTGTATGTATGTATTGTTCGCTTACCACGTGTTTGTTAATGAATGCATATACAAGTAGGGATTGCCACTTCTACCTCCATTAATTAAAACTATATTGTAATTATCTACTTTATACAACATTTACTACACACATGTCTTTGATCAACTAATTGTATACTACTTGTATAATTCAGTTGTTTTTGTCAAATCTGTGTAGAAGACAAGCCCATTTATACTTATCACATTTATTATGTACAATGAATGTTATGCAGTGTATTAGTAGTGCCGTTTTGTTTGAAATATGTTTAGGAACACTGTTTCAGCTATTGCAAATGTTCAAGGAAAATCAGGCATGTTCAAGCATATCCTTTACAATTTATGATATTGAAACACCTTTGTTCATATACATGCTTTGCTTTGTATATAACGAAATAAGAAATAAAAATTCTTTGTACTTAATGTATGAAAGCAAGCTAATTTCAATAAAAAAAGTAGTGACATAAGAAAATTTTGAAATATATGTTCATGTATTTAATTATTACACACAGTGATAAGCAATGCAAATGCGGAAAAGCAGCAACTATAACTTTCTACAATTAAAAAGTTTAATAAGTGTTTATAAAATATTTAAATATTGTTACATGTATATTATTGCAAGATATAAAATTTCTATAGAAAACAAACAACCCATTTATTTTCCTGAAATGTTGACATTAAATTATATTTATTGTGCAAAGTTTTATTGCAAGTTAAACATAATAGTATAGTAGAATATTATTTTAATATGTATAATGAAGGTTTGTGAGATAGAAACCTAAAAGAAGAGTGAAGCAAAAATAAGTACACAACGGAAATAAGGGTAACCGCGAAACAAATACTGCAACATGTACAAATTGAATTCAACTGAATTAACAAGTAGTGAATTAGCATGGTATATATTAATAAATTGGAACTGAACATTTAATGAGTGAATGTCCACTGATTTTCAGGATACTATGAATGATGAATATCATTACATTACCATACTTACAAATACACTCGCTACAATATCATCTATTTTCTTATATAACATTATCATTATCAATATACGTGGCCAATAAGAACAGATTTGTACTTGCATTGAAATTGTTAAGTCAACTCCAATCACTTCGCACAGCCCAGTATAGCGTGTATGTTTTCGTATTTTTTGTTTTTGTTTTGTTTAAAAATACAATTTTCTCGTTGGATGGCAGCATTCTTATCAAAAAGTTGGCTTGGAGAATGTTGTAATGACATTTAGGAAGAGATTAGGATTTCTCTAGTAGACACTAATTTGTTGATAAATATGTGAAGTTGTTCCAATTGTTAATGTCAATATCACAGAGGCTTGATCGGAATATCTTTTTTTTTGTAGGAAAATAGGTATCTACATATTACGATGGTAGTAGAGGTTAAAATACTCTTAATATGGGGAAGTTAATTCTTAAAAATGCAATACACTATACATGGGCTAAACGCATTACAACACAGCTCCCTTCACCTGGTCATTAGAATTATTCATCGATATCTGATAGCTTTTGTTGAATGTGCGGTAATATGGAGTATTTATAACATTTGCTATTGAAATAGTTGTCGACTGCGAGTGATATTGCTAGAGCCAGAAGTAAGAGAAAATGTGATGGGGATTTCATTTTTATTATCATTTATAATTCCCTTATAGTTACTTGGGCCTAGATCGCAGCAGCTGCTACCTGCGTGAGATCAGTCCATTGCTTGTTCCTACTGTTGGTGTCATTTCAAGCTCCACTAACAGAGGAAAGTGATCTAAAATAGAAAGAATGAATTTTCTCTTCATTTTGTATAATTGCAAAATAATGAAGTAATTATACTTAATTTTATAAATTACTGTTATAGAAGAATCACTAAAATCCTTTAATATGATTTATAAAATTTGACTTACCAGATGGAACATGTGGATGTGGACAACCAACCACTTTATGTTCTCTAAACCAATCTGCACTTAGAGGACCCAAAAGCCCTAATGGTACCATACTTTGTTTCGAATAGAAAATGTAATCTATTATACCTTTAAATTCGAATCTGTAAGAAAGATTACAATAACAGAAATTTAATTTTTCATTTGAAACATGCGTGAATCATTAAACGAATTTTACTTACGTATAGTTAGTATAGGGCATGATGTCTTCACTATATGCAGATGCAAGTTTAAAAGAATGAGTAAATTCATTAGGTTTATCGCAACCAGAGATCTTTTGTAAGCATGATTTATAAGCTAAGTCTTTAAAGTCGCGGTGATCGGCCGCTACTCGTCCCGATGTAAGAAATTCAATTACACCTGTATCAGAATAAATACAAGTATAAGAAATTTATGAATGTATCTAATAACTTGTTTATTAAAGGCTATTATAAACAGACATATTGTAGCAATGAAATACATGCATAAAAAATAAGAAGCAAAATGTATATTTTTACCAGAATCAGGCAGAGAATTGAAGTCACCACAAAGTAATAACTGAACATTGGAAGAATCAGGTTTATGGCCAGGTCTAAAGGACTGACCAGCTTGGTCCAAAATGGAACGTAATTCATTGCTGAGCATCATTGTTTGTATTAATTTAACATCGCAGAATTCTGGATCCCAATGAATGTGTGCTGTGCAAACTAAAATTGGTTGTTGAACCTGTGCTGGATCAGATGGAAGGCCTGTAAAGAATTTAACGATTTATTTAGAAACAAAGTGCAAGTACAATCTTAAAATATATACTAATTATTAATTGTAAAAAATTTCCTTCACCTTATAATTACAAATTGTTTATTTTTCGAAAGAATGAAGAAATACGTGTATTAATTTATTGTAAGATAAATTCCCGTTTCAAGTTGTAACTTTTGAAGTATTTTAATCGTTTCTTCTTAAATATTTAATTTTGTATTTTATGTATAAATGTTGTATCAGGTTATACATCAATATGCTTAAATTTTTGTTCATATCATCAATAGATTCAAAGATATTTTTATGATTTAATATTTTATAACAATATAAATATTAAGGATGTGTTGTTAGATTAAGTAACATGTGTTATTCATTGAAATTAAATTTATTTACAAATTATATAGAATAATGAAATAAATGATGGTAATATAATATCCTTAAAAATATATTTAAGTATCAATCATATTACATGTTATATAAGTTTAAATCCTTACATAAATAGTTTGAATAAATAGTTTTCACATATAAATCAATATTTATGTTAATTAATATTGTACCAATATGATAATAAAAATTTAAATTAATGATAACAATACAATATTATTATACATCACATTTTACAAATGGTAGCACAAAATGTTTTACATGGATAGGATTTTTTTAAAAAACAGATTTTTTCCAATGAATACAAAAACGAAACTTTTGCATGAACAGTAGTTGAATAAAACTAACTTTTTTTAGAATATTACTAGTAAAGTGAAAACGCCATAAAGAAGAATACAAGGATAAGCAATGAGAAGACGTTGATTCTTTTCTCCGGACATAGTACAAAACAATCTGGATGCAGAAAGAGTTGCCCATGTAACTGCGAGCACAGCTAGAATTAAACCACCTGGTCCTTGCAAAGACGAAAAGACATTAAATCCTGCAAGTGCTACTACAGGTAATAAACAATAACCTAATACAGATGCTACAGAAGCCAAAGTAATATTACTAGTACTGGTCATCAGTGATAAAAGAATATACATTAACATACAAGACGTCATGGCTAAACCATAAACGTAACCAAAATGTGCCTTAGAACCCGCTAATAAAAGACACCCAGCAAGAAGTAAACAATTTGCCACTGGACCCGCTAGATCAGAATCTTGAAGTAAATAACTTGCGTCATCGATCTGTCCACCACCATGAAATGGATTTAATACAGCTAATGTTTTATGTAATATCCTATCAGGGTTTATGCCCAATTCTTCTAAGAGTGGTGGTTCCTCTTCCGTATCGAATCCAACTGGACCTACAATTCCATATTCCAAATAATAATAATCCTTATATATGGAATGATTATTTAAACATCTTTTGATTTAAATACCTTTTGGAAAATTATCCCGGGCGAACATATCACCTGTATACATACTTTCATTTGGATTAAGAAAGCTTTTCTGAGTATAAGAAGAATAATTCACAGACTGTTGATCACTGTAGGTTTGAAATTCAAATTGTTGGTTAGGTTGCCCAAAACCGGAGGTATCAAAATTATAATTTGGTGTGGGCGGTGCTTGTGCCCAATAATTTTGCTGATTTCTGTATTCAGACATTTTTGAGATGGTTATATTTGTACAAATTGAAATGTATGGTCCTTATGCTTGATGACAAGGTCCAACATTAATTGACAACACTATTATTCCTACACAGGCCGCATAGCGGCGCAGTTAAGATAATATTCGACCACGCATGCTACACTCTGGAATAGACAATTAGCGACATCTTCAACAGACAGGAAGATAACGATACAGATTTATAAATGTACGAATTAAGTTTTTAATTTATTAATAAAAGAAAAAAGATGAAAGATGCGAATGGAAATATGCTTCAAATTTTATAAATTTTGGCAAGTTTCAGAAGTATGGAAACTCCTTTTGCGGCAATATTATGAGAGTCTACTTTACATACAGATGGTCTTTGTACACAGCATTTAGAAATGAAAACTGTTTCGAACGACACTTGATTTACAAATAATTAAATCTGTTCAGCCTAAAGTAAACTTGGATCAATGATAATAGCTCTTTGTATAAGAAAGTTTGCAATCAAAACTAAATTCAACGCTGCTCGGTAAGAACAGCGTACGAGAAGTTGGGTTTCAGTTTTCCGGATGTTTTCGCATCATCTCTGAAAACCATTGGTCGACAATACATATTCATGTTCCCCGTCAATGTTATCAAAACTGTCATTCTCCCTTTATGCAGCGAAAGAATGCAAAATTTTGATTACAAAATCTTGCCAGTAACATCTTCCCTTTGCCTATTTAGTCTCGCAACAATGCCCATACAGATGACAGTTCGCAAGTTGAAATGTACATTGTTATTTATTCAATGTCAAGCGCAAAGAGTCGCTTAATTATCTCGTACGCGAATGTTGCACACAGGAGTCGCCCTTCGCTCGATCAATACTCCATAGTTATAGTCAGCAAAGAAACGAGAGAAATAGCAAGGGAAAAACAGAGGAAGAACAATTAATTAGTACGTTAACGTAACGTCACGGATACCATGATACATATTCCTCTCATCGGATCTTTATACATTTTTTCATTCTCCCTGGCTTTTCAAAGCACATTTGCTCCGACCAACGAGATTTTCTACGGCTCGTTGCACACGACCGACTGAAACTTTAAACACAGTTTGTGTCGAGTCACGTGCACGTTTATTAACTATGAGATTCGCGAATTACAAAGTTCTAGAATTTTAAAACGTCGAGTTTGAAAATTGGAGGTTATAGATTTATTTCAAATCTGTGATCTAAACGATTTTAGACTTTGGACCAGATAATCACACACTCTATAAGAGCCTCCTGCGAAGACGATTAGGATGCAACCTAAAAAATTCACGTAGGTACGACGCTCGTTCAAATGACACGTCAGAATTCAAGAAGATACATGAATATCGATAAGTCAACTGCACAGAGGCAACACGAGAGTCGCAATTGATGGACACATTAAAAAAAAAAGGGGGAGAAACAGGGAAAACGAGAGCAGGTACGAAGCCAGAAGCTCATGTAATACATACGCGTGGCTGCATTTTGAGATGCTCTCTGCATGCGAGCTAATATGCTCATTAAAAAGAGAAAAAAAAAGTGGATCGTGTGACACGTAAAGGGACGACGCTTGGTAGATGACTGTCGGAGATAGGATTGGCAGCACTGGCGTCCCTGCACCATGAATTATAAGGCTGTTCACGTATATCTGGTCTACGAACTCTCGCCACTTCATCTCCTTCAGGCACCTCGAAGCTCGCTCTTCGATTTACGCTAGGACGAGCATCGCTCGCAATTAATTAAGCAGTCTCTTCGATACCAAACACGCCAGCCAGTCCATTTCGTTGACTGGTTTAGCAATTTAAACGCGTCCACATCGCGATCGAGTGTCGCTATCCTTCTTAATATGCATATTCTACGCCACAAGATTATATTATTTTGCAACGATCTTCTTGTTACGATGCCTGAAAGGTGATCGTGGCCGGGGCCCGTGTATATCGTTATTGAAATGTGAGATTCGTTCCTGCAGATTCAATTCGATATGTTAGTGCGCCGCGTAACTGATAGATGGCACCGAACCATGCCACCGTGTGATTAATGGTGGCAATTGACTCGCGAACGAATCGATCTTCAGGAAACGAGAAAATTAATGTATCGGCTACTGATGTGTTTCGGACAGCTTTCGAACAGCTATATTATGCATAAACTTGCCTTACAATGATACTTTAAACTGGATCAATTCAATCTGTCTAATAGGTTTTTAATCTAAAATTACATAACCAAAAGTAACGTATAGTAAACACTCCATATATTGTCACCTATGTATACCAGCCGGTACTACCGACATTCTTATTGTAAAGTAATCCTCGCACCGATAACTTCGAATATTTTTGGCCGTGACAATATAATGAGAGTGCACTTAAACTGGAACTTGAACTATTCAAGGAGTAAAAATGTAGTCCACTTACCATTGTCCCAGGCAGCCTCCTTCGTTCTGAGTAAGGCAGCCAGTCCGATATTATCCTTTGGCATAACTCTGTTCAGCATATTGTCGGAACCCTCCGCGTTCGCCATTGCCAGTTGATTGAATTCGACTAAATGCTCTTTGATCAGAGTAAACCTACGGGCAGAAGAAGAGGAAATAGATGGATCAGTGAATCGGCAGAGAGATACCGGTTATTTCAACGGATTACAAAGTCACGGGGTCCGAGTAGATCGTTTCTCCTTCCTGAATCTGTTCGCCGCACACAAGCGGTTCTCATGTAGCCGGTTGGCGAGACTCAATTTCGCCCAGCGAGAAAGAAACTTCGCGACTTGGATACGATAGCATGGATGATTTTCGTCGGGAAACTCGTACGGAGGCGTAGCACGTACGCCATGTAGAATACAGACTTCCCTTTCCGATATGTGTGGCACGTATAGTTGGGAAATATATTCTTCACTGAATCCCCATTACGAGCCATCATCCCTCTCGCGTCCCTGCCTGAACCCGTAAACAAGATTGAATCAACGTCACCCGCAGTTACTCAACAGATGTCGTGCACTGATTGCATAAATACCCGGGCGAAAATAAAACCCCGGTTCGGGTAAACAAGCAAAAATAGCTGCCAACGTGGTTGCATTCGTCGAACCTCGAACGCGAAAACCACCAACGACCTTATCTCTATGTAGGGACATTTGATTAGACTGATTGTAAATCTACTTCTATATGGGGACATTTTGATTATAGTGGTTGTAAAGTTACCTCTATACGGGGACATTTTGATCGTACGATTGTACGGTTGCATCTATATAGGGGCATTTAGATCGTAGAGTATACTGTGACCATGACGAATTTCCCTATAGAGGTCGGTGATATAGGAGGAAGTTTTACATATGAAGTATATATGAAGTTTTTTATATGAAGAAAGAGTTTTCATAGGCAAATGATGACAAACTCCTCTGAAGAAAATAGTGATACAAGGGCAAGTTTCATGGGGAAATAGCGACGTAGGGGCAAGTTCCCCTAGAGAAACTAATGATGGAAAGGAGGACTATTCTAAGGAAAACAATGGCTGTGAAAATGTTTCAGTGGCGAAAATGCTATTATAGGGAGAATAACAACATAGGAAAATGTACCATCGGGGAAAATGGCGATGTAGGTTAAGCTTACATACAGAAAATGTTGGTGAAAGAGAAGACTTCCCTAAGAATAGTATTAATGGAGAAGACTTCCTTAGGGAAAATATTAATGGAGGAAAGACTTTTCTAGGGAATACAACAATGAAGAAGCTTCATTGAGGAAAAGAATGAAATAAGTAAAGCTTCCCTAGGAAAACTGATACGGGATAAACTTCCATTCACAAAATGACGAAGCAATGGTTAGTTTCCGAATGAAATTAACAATATAAGAAATAGCTCTCCTCACTTTCACATTTTCAAACTTTTAACCATCAGTATTTCTTAATTTCCACGTTCTCAAACTTCGCACGCAAAATTATCCATAAATCACGATACCCCCCAAGTATTATACAGGGTGTCCCGTAACTCGCGTCCAACCCGAAAAGGGGTTGCAGAGGAGGTGATTCTATGTAACTTTTTCCTTTGCAAAAATGGGGTCTACGCTTTCGTTTTTCCTTAATAATTCAAAAACGATGGGCTAGACCCCATTTCTGCAAAGGAAAAAGTTACATAGAATCATCTCCCCTATAACCTCGTTTCGGGTCTGACGCGAGTTATGAGACACCCTGTATATTCACCTCTTACTATATCGCAATTTTTCACACAACTCCCACCTTCACTACGTTGAAATCTATTCCATTAGTACCATCAATATCTCTGTACGTTAACAGACGTATACATTGCTGCTCTGTATATTAAACGAGAAATTATGTTTATCCACGAGAGAAGGTTATTATAGGTTATCAACAACTGGTACAGGAAGCAGTAATGCGAACGCAGCGCAACGGCCATTACCTTTGCATACACGTAACAATTTATTCAAAAAGTTCGTGGAAGAGCGGATTCGTTAGGTAACGATGGTCGTTTCTCCCGGTAGAGATTAGGTTGTTAGTCCGCCATTGGCATCGCGTTCATTACGCCGGCCGTGGATTTTGCGGCGGCGAATCGAGTGGCATATAAAATGGCCGACGGTTGCGCGCTGCCGTTTAAAGAAGCCCCGCACTCTTTATAGTCCACGCTGAATATAGTGGCTCCCGTTGCAACGTTAGCCGTTAACAGAGGCCATTTGTGCAACAGGGCCATGTCTGTCTCGTATCTTGTTATCCCGTGAGATGCGAGCGCGGATATCTAATATTTCCCCGACGCTCGCTGACTTGGGTTACAAAACTCAGAATCAGCTCCGTGGAGTTAGTACGCTGACCCACGATACACTATAATACCACTAGACGAAACCTATGGCGTTTTATACAGTTACGCCGCGGATAATTAAGAAGATCGATCGATGCCCGTGTTCCACGCTCGAAGGCACGCAGGATTTATGTTCCGCTTGTCCTCTTTTTTTCGTTGCACGTTCAAGGACATACGGAAGGACGTGACGAGGTCAAAGGTGCAGTACGCGGCGATATAATATCGGGGTGCAAAGTGGACTCGATGGACTTCTTTCGAGGTGCGGACAAGTAGCGCCTCGGGAGCTGTATGGACTACGGTACGTAGTTTTGCAGCAAATTGAGACGTAGAGGAATATCCATCGATATTTCACTTCCGCGTGTTCCCTCTGCAATTCTATATTTCATGCACAACGTTATGCAAATTTAGAAACTTTCCAATTTTTAAAACGTCTATCTATGTTTAGAAATTCGAACGCGCTTACATACTTTACCAACAAGCGCCTGTTAACGATCTACAATTGTATCGTCGAAATTTACCACGAGGTGAACAAGTTGGGTGGATAAAGTTGATTGCTCTTCGAGCAATTGCCGGAGACAAGCAGACAATCGCTGGTCCGCAACGTTACAATAGCTTTATAGTTCGGAAGTTTCGTGATCTCACGCGGTACGGTGTAAGTTTCGCGGAAGAGGAGGAACTTTTCTGATACAAGATGCCGGAGGTGACCGTTGCGATCTTATATACAGTGGAATCTTCAGTTTGCCGGGGATCAAAAGTATCGACACTTCCGTCCACGCTCCGGCTAACTCGGATCATTTTTCGCTAAAGTTTCCACGTGTCCGCTCGCCAAACACTCGTATTACCTCGCAACCACTTTTCTGAACTAATAGAGAAGTTCTGTACGAAAAGATGATGGCCCCCGCAAGAATTTCTAGATTGAAATAGAAGATGTTGCCCCATATACAACGTATTTTAACATCACTTACTTTATATAAGTAATCTCAGAACATTTTTACAGATTATATTAATAATTTTTATCTCGCGTGACGTTAAATACCGGTCCGCTATTTTTATGACATTATTCGATACATTCTAACTATACTTGTTTTTAATAAATAATCTCAGAACATTTTTATGTACCGCATTAATAATGTGTATCTCGTGTGACGTTAAACAGCGGTCCACCATTTTGATGAATTTATATGATACAGTCCTTACTTATTTTAAATGATTAATTATTGAACATTTTTGTACGTTGCATTAATAATGTGTATTTCCCGCGATGCTGCAAATGGTGGCCCACCATTTTGATAACGTCGTCCAACTAATTCCAACTTCACTTATTTTAAAAGTAGTTCTTGTACATTTATATGCTTTACATTCAAATTAACTAACCTTATTTATTTTAAACAAGTATGCCATTTTCATAATTTCTTCTAATAATGTAACCTTAATAAATAGTTCCTTTATATAAATATCTATCATTTTAGTAATATCGTATAACAAACTTAAAAATATTTGAGAACAGTTATGTCAGAATGAGATTATATTAATACGTTAGACTCTTGCATAATGTCTATCAGTATTGCTTCTGAATCAAATAAGCGAAACAATCCTGATATTATATTAAATTATCCTTTGACTGGACGGCACCACTGTAGTATACTAAATAGTATAGTATAGTATAGTGTAGTATAATGAATAGTAAACAAATAATAAAAAATAGTAAATAAATACTAAATAAATAGTAAGTAAACTATAAATAAACAGTAAATGAACAGTAAATGAGCAGTAAATGAACTGTGAATGAACAATAAAAAACAATAAATAAGCACTAAATAAACAGTAAATGAACAAAAAATAAGCAATAAATAAATAGCAAATAATCAGTAAATAAATAGCAAATAAAAACAGTAAATGAGCAGGGAATGAACAATGAAAAACAATAACTAAGCATTAAATAAACAGTAAATGAACAAAAAATAAGCAATAATTAATAGCAAATAATCAGTAAATTAATAGTAAATTGCAGCATTGTAAACATCCTAAACCCGATACTTAATACTCATTCTGCACATATTCATAGCTAACGAATGCTTCAGAGAGAAGAGATATTAGTCATGAAGAATATTAAGAGCACACACGATGCTGAGGTTAGGATTGTTCACTGCGTTTAGGTATATTGTGTTTCCCAAACAACATGGTTATCAGGAACGAACGGATTACCAGCGAACGATAATTCTTGAAATGACCGGCAAACGCGGATAAACTGATTACACAGAGACGGCAAACGGAGCTATCAATTGGCCTATCTTAATATTGTCATTTGTTCGCCTGGGTATTTATGGTGTCGGTCATAAAGAACCCGTTATGCATCTACGACCTATGCATACGGTACATTAATCGTCCTCGGCCGTTCGATAATTTCATGCATCGCGGCAGGGTAATGTCGTTCAGCTGCCATTACGTCGTGATACACTGAAAATAAGCATTGCTCCGTAAAGATATCACTCGAAAACGATAAAGTACACGATGATCAATGTAGCGTACACTCGAATACAATATTCCTTTCATTCAGTGAAACTTGATAATTCCATAATTATTAAATTTTGATTTATTAGAATTTAATAATAATACATTTGTTTCATTTAAAAGTAATACGTGACGTATTAAAAAGGCATGCATGCTCATTTTCGCATTCAGGATACCGACTTGACCTCCAGTTACGGGATGCATATTTATGACCTAACCTATATAAAATTTTCAAACCACGCATTATAGGCGAGAAACTTGTAAAAGATCACCTATTGAGAAAAAGGGACAATGAGATTCCTAATCCTCGCGATCAGCAACTGTTAGTCATAGTTTAATGTCAAATTTCCCGCCATATTTATTACCTAACCTACCCGAAACTTTTAAAATATACATTGCAATAGAGCGAGATGCGAGACATAATGGATTTTGAAACAAGAACAATTTGATATTTAAAATTTGAGATATCCACTGATGGAGCAGAAGTTAATTTGCCGCCGTACTTCCGACCTAACTAACCCAAAGCTTTCAAAACACGAATTACGAGCGAGCAACATCTAAACAATAATTCACTCCGAAAAAGGAGCAACGAGATTTCCAAACTCTGTCACATGCAACCGTTGGTCGCCGTCTAATTTTAAATTTCCCGCCATATTCACTAACCCCTAAACCAGGCTAAAATATAAACGTACGTAATAAAAAAATAATCCAGCGGTACTTTCTCGTGATCGAATCGATACGTAACAATGGAATGGATGTATTCGAACATCGTATAAATACTTGTATGTACTTACTTCGCAGTCCTATAAAAAATGGCGCAGCCGTCCACATATTTCCGATCGTTCTCGGCCATTGTCTTCGCGCGGGACTTCGGCGAAAAGATTCCATCGTAACCGTCCTGCTTGAGCTCCGGCAGGAAGAAATTGTAGAATTGGTCCGTCTCGACCTCCTGCAGGCTGATGATGTCCGCGGCGTAATGTCGTATCTCATCGAGGATTCCCTTTTTCCGATATTCCCAATCGAGCGCCCAGCTCGGACAATAACCGTACATTTGCCGCGTCGCGTACTTGTCGCACAGCACGTTGTAACACATTACCGTGAATATACCTGTAACAGTAGAGAAACGTTCCTTGTACACGGCGCAACAGTCTTGAAAGGAAGATCGGTGAAAGCGAGCAGCAGCTTTACGAGCTCTTTTGTTCGTATCAGCGTTCAGTCTTTCCTTTATACCGTTCGATTCGTTCATTCTCTTTTTGTGCGGTGGCAATCTTCGATATGTTCTCGTTCGCGTGCAGCGGGCTCGTGTTATATTGCCGCCGGGGGAACCACAACGGCGGGCTGCTACTTAAAATCGGCAATGTATCGAGAGCAAGTTATAACGTCGAGTTCGACTCTCGGAGACATCTAACGACTGACTTGTGGATTTGGAAACTTAACATTTTGGATATTTACAATATTCCGAGGCTTAGGAATTTGGAAATTCGGGAATTCGGTGATTCTGGTAAGGGACAATTGATTAAATTTGGAAGTCGAGTGCTTCGAAGTTTGATATTTTTGAGTGTACGGCTTTAGCGATTTGATAATGTGAGAGGATCCAGGGATTTGGGGGTCGAGAGATGGAGGGGTATCTGAAGATCTAGGGATTCTGAAATATGGAGAGTCAGCTATTCGGTAACTTAAGAATTTGTGGATTTGACAATTTGAGGATCTAGGGAATTGTGGATGTAGGAATCTATAGATTTAAAGAACTAGTTACCAATAATTCTAGGGATCTACAGATTTAGCGATCTGAGGATTTAGAAATAGTCAAAGTTTAGGGATTTAGGGGTCTGGGAATCTAAGAATCTAGAAATCTTTGGATTTGGAGATTTTGTGATTTGAAGACTTAGGAACTTGGAAGATTTGGATATTCTCGAATTAAGGGAATGGATATCAGTGAATATGTAGAATTTAAAATTAAAAAAAAAAGGACAAATCTGAAGTAAACTGCGCAAAGTCATTTGAAGTAGGAAATTTGTAGGAGGGTAATTTCACCGCTTTTGGTAGTTTTTGGTATTTTCAATGTTAAACATTAAATATCGATGCATAATTAATTAAATATTGATTTTTACCAGTTTCCTTACATCCAGCCAAACTTTTGCCAACATTTTTCCTGTGCGAATACCCCGACAGACGTTCCTTTCATCACGTATCCGAGAAACTATCTCAGTCGTCCATTAAACTTTCAAGCTATTTTCCCCGAGTCTTCGCCGAGAGTGAGTGTTACTCTAATTTTAGTTCCTCAGGAGTAAATAGGAACAGACTTCGGTACCGAGCATGGACACATTCACGAACGGCATTACGGGACACGTCAGGATAAAGAGATCAACATTAAAAGCTAGCTGCCTTTCCGACGTCGTGCTTCAGTCTGAATAAATCCCACGACAGAATGGAGGCGCATCTTAGACGAAGCGCGACATCGAATTACCGGATGCCTCCTGTAAACTCGCACGATTCGAGCTTGCATGCAAATCAGATTTGTTATTCCGCCTCTGAAGCCCGGCAGATAGTTTCATACGTCCTAGGGGAAACGTTGCATCCGATGATGCGATGTTGCAGCTAATATTGGAGTCATTCATACTGCTATTTCTGTATTTGGGCAATTTGTGACTTAGGGATCTGAGATTTAGGAAGTTAGGGATTCACGAATTTGAGGATTCGGGGATTTAGGGATTTAGGGATTCGCGAGTTTGAGGATTTGAGAATTTGGAAATTTAGGGATTTAGGGATCTCGGGACTTCGGGACTTCGGGACTTTGGGATTTGGGGATTTAAGGATTTCAGAGTTTTTACATTAAGGGATTTGGGAATGTAGGTATTTGACACTTTAACAAATTGAGGTAGTTGGAGATTCTGAGATTTGGGAATTTAGGAATTTAGGAATTTAGGAATTTGGAAATTTAAGGATTTGAGAATTTGGAGATTTAGGGATTTAGGTGTTCAGGTATTTGGGAGTTTACAAATTTGGCGAATTAGGACTATGAAGATTTAGACTGTAAGAAGTTAGGTATTTGGGGAGTTAGGGTACGGGATGAGGGAATTTAGGAATTTCAACATTTAGGAATTTCAACATTTAGGGATTCGGGGATTTAGGGATTCGGGGATTTAGGGATTCGGGGATTTAGGGATTCGGGGATTTAGGGATTCGGGGATTTAGGGATTCGGGGATTTAGGGATTCGGGGATTTAGGGATTCGGGGATTTAGGGATTCGGGGATTTAGGGATTCGGGGATTTAGGGATTCGGGGATTTAGGGATTCGGGGATTTAGGGATTCGGGGATTTAAGGATTCGGGGATTTAGGGATTCGGGGATTTAGGGATTTGGGAATTTAGTGATTTGGGAATTTAGGGATTCGGGAATTTAGGGATTTGGGAATTTCAAGATTTAAGCATTTGGGGATTTGGGGATTTGGGGATTTGGGGATTTGGAGATTTACGG
Source organism: Coelioxys conoideus (assembly GCA_947623535.1). NCBI lineage: Eukaryota > Metazoa > Arthropoda > Insecta > Hymenoptera > Megachilidae > Coelioxys > Coelioxys conoideus. The sequence continues at coordinate 9,296,960 of OX392451.1, read as the reverse complement.
ATTTAGGTGTTCAGGTATTTGTGAGTTTACAGATTTGGATATTTGGGGATTTGGCGAATTAAGGGTTTGAAAATGTAGGCTGTACGGAGTTTGGGGAGTTAGGCTACAGATATTTGGAAAATTTAGAATGTATAAAGTGACTAGGCAAATTTGATATTTATAAATTTAAGGAGTTTGGGGATTTAAGGTTTTGTGGATCTGAGAGTATAGGGACATGTGAATTTGGGGATGTAGAGAAATACTTGTAAATCTGGAGATTTATAGCTGTAGGCATTTCAAAATCTCGAGATTTAAGAATCTGGAGGTTTGTAGATTTGCAGATTCCGGGATCTAGTGATTTTAGTATCGATGGAACTAAAAATTTAGGCTTTTGGTACTTCGACGATGCAGTCATTTATCAGTATCAGTACTAATAGATAAAGGGATTGTATGCGCTTGCACATTTAAGAATCTTGGTATTTAGGAAATTATATATTTCTAAATCCAGGGATTTATAGATCATGAGATTCGATAATATAACTATCTAAAGATCCAAGGATCTAAATATCTAAACATTTGAATTTAAAACTTTCGAAAAACGCGAACATTTAAAAATTAGTAAACTCTACCACTCGGAATTTTGAAAACTCGAAAATTTGCGAATTTTCCTATTGTCTCAATCGGAGATTACGTGCATGTCCTAGCCCGAAAAGAGTCATTTGTTCGAGTGTACGAACGTGCTGCAGAAATGTACCGAGGAAACGTCTCGTCGATGGAATTCCAGGCACGAAGGGGAAAGGAAGGAAGCGTTTCGAGTTCCATTCAAAGTCGACCTGTCGACATGATATTTTGCTTAACAAGCATCGACGAACGACGATTCCGATGCCGCGTTTGCGAACACGGAAAACATTCTGATTTATTTCGGATCGGGTGGAAGGGATATATGATAGGAAACCGACGAAATACTCCACTGGATATTTTCATATACTGTGTGACCATCGAAATTCGTATCTAGTCATTGAGGCACATTTGCATCAATCCGTGATAACTGTACACGCATAAGTTTTTATGCAGAAATTGTAACAATTGAATAATCGCGTAATTACGGAATGTAAAGCAATTGTACGAGAAAGTAGAGGGAGACGCTTTCCATCATTTGTTTTCTAGAACTAAGCTAGAGATAATGTAGGGATGTTTTAAGGATAACTGACACATAAATTAGAGATGATTTAGGAGTAATCTAGAGATAATCTAAGGTGATTCAGGAACACTCTAAGAAGAACCTGGAGATTTTGAAGTTAACACAGAGATATAATAGGGATAATACTAGGGATATTCAGGGTATAAATTGTGTCGGGGTGTACACTCTATATTTCTAACTGGGTGTAGACCCAATTTTTGAAGTAATAATTTTTAAAAATTTCAAATTCCCTAAATTTCCAATCCTTCAGACCTTTAAATTTCTAGATTACTAATGTTTTATATTTTATAATTACAGATTTAGTTACAGTAGCAGATTTCCAATAACTCTCAAAGAGTACACATACATTTTTTATACTTATTTTTTAAAGTACGTTTTCAGTTTGCGAGGTGTTACTATTCTTTCTTCAGTGCTATATCAAGTCTTAGTTTTAATAAAGCACAAACATTTCACCCTCGTCAGTTGTTTCGTTATTTTTGTCTTTCGAGTGGATTCACTGATTCCACAACCTAACTATTTCGTCGTTCATTAACCCCTCAACTTATGATTTTATCGGCAAGTGCGTCAGACAGACCGACTTAATTATCGTTGTAATGTTGAGACAGACAAAGATTACTCAAATGTTAGGGATATTTTATATATGGCAGTCGTTGGTTGCAATTAAAATTGAGCTCGAATTTGAATCGTGGTGAAAATATAAGCCAAATTTGTTGTATTGTAACAGTTATGTGGGACACCCTGTAGAAATCCTAAATCTATCGTCAATGTAAGGGCACTGGTGACCTCAACACCCTCCAAATACTCTAACCGTTCTCCAATATCGAAATTCTAAAAAAATCGCACTCGTGGTGCATCTCCTCCGTCGTTCGTCGCATTTTTCCCAGGAAAATACAGATTTGTCGTGGACTGTACACGCCCGTTTTCCTTACGTGGCTCGATTCGAATCGCTTACGACGCCGTGACCGCGTGGAATATTCAAGCGGCTCGAAAGAAGTCTTCTTCCTCGCGAAAGAGAAGATCCTCCTCCACCCCCGGAGGTTTCAGTCTCGTTGGCTGTTGCACGAGAGATAAGGCCGCTCTCTATGAAGGTTTGCCGTCATTGTCTTGGTCCTCGAACCGGGGATTACGGTGGAACGTTAAAGGGAAACGACGACGCGCCGCGACGCCCATTAATGCCGCGTATCTCACGCAACATCGGCTCCGAATAATGCCCACTCGACGCGATCGCGACGACGAATCTGAAGCGGTCGTTGCGTTTGTGTTAACAACCAAGATGGAGCCGAACACTATGCTCAATTCTATGGAGTATTTCGTTGGCGAAATCGCTGACAAATGAGATGTGTCAAGGGTGGATTTATGGGGCAGTTTCGTTATATGGCGGTCGCTGGACATTTCGTGACGCTTCTATTTACACTGTTGCAATAATATAGAGGGATACGATTTATAGTCACAAAAATTGTGGCAACTGTGGTCGCAGTTATACTGGTAAATGTAGGATGATTGTAGCTATGGGAATAATTGTAGTAACAACTGTAAGAATAATTATAGTAATAACTGTAGTATCAGTGATAGTAATAATTGTAATACATTACTAATGTAATATTACTAATATAATATATTACTATAATTATAATTATATTGCTATACTATTACTACTATAACATAGTAATATTATTACTCTATTATATGAAAATTACAGTACAACCACACGAGTGATAGAACAATTAAATATAGTTACAATAATAATATTAAAAGATGTAGTAATAAAATATTTTCTACTTTAACTATAAAAGTCATAGTAACAGTAATAACATTATAATAATTATATCTACAGTAATAACTATAAGAAAAGTAATATTCGTAAGAATTCTAGTGATAATAAAATAATTGCGTCGAATGCATAAGTGCGTGGTAAAATAAATATATACCGAGTATAACGTAGTAGTCAATGATAGTTAAAAATAGTGTTATTCCAACCATAAAAGCTATAGTAATAACATTATAACAATTATATGTACCTTGATAACTATAATAAAAGTTATATTAGTAAGAATTATAGCAACCGTGGTAATAAAATGATTGCATCGAATGCATAGCCTCGTAGTAAAATAAGTGCACGTAGAGTAGAGTATAGTAGTAAATGGTAGTTAGGGAGGTGGACAGATTTCATTCATGTCTAGAAATGGTATTTTCGAGGTCATCGATGTTATAGACATAGCCTATCTCAACAGTTGCCAAACCAGTCCGAGGAAATCCAAACAGGTTACTTAATTCAGATTGGCTCGCTTGTAGCCACTTATGTTAGTCATTTAGATACTATTCAGAACGATTATTACCCTTTGATTGAATTTCTGCTCCCAGACTGCGAAGCAAGTGCTCTGCCGTAAACCGATCATTTAAATGATTTTGAACTAAACGTTATTCGACACAGATTGTAGTTCTCTGCATGTCGCATTTATCATAATAATCGGAATTTGATATCAATGCTTTAGTCATTCTCATTCGAAATTTATTAATTTTGATACCGACGAATTTGAAATTTGGGAATCTTAATATTGCAAATTTTTAATTTGCGAATTTGTAAGTTCGAAATTTGGATATTGGAAATTTTGAAATTTGCAAATTTGGTTATTTGAATATTTGTAAATATTTAATTTGAATTCTGAGAAGTTTGAAATTCGCAAATCTGTGAATTTGAATACTTTTATATTTTTACTTGAATATTTTTAAATTTGAACATTTATAAATTTGAAACTGGAATATTTTTAAATTTGAACATTTACAAATTTGAAACTTGAATATTTTTAAATTTGAACATTTGTGAATTTGAAACTTGAATATTTTTAAATTTGAACATTTACAAATTTTAAACTTGAATATTTTTAAATTTGAACATTTATAAATTTGAAACTTGAATATTTTTAAATTGGAACATTTACAAATTTGAAACTTGAATATTTTTAAATTTGAACATTTGTGAATTTGAAACTTGAATATTTTTAAATTTGAACATTTGTGAATTTGAAACTTGAATATTTTTAAATTTGAACATTTACAAATTTGAAACTTGAATATTTTTAAATTTGAACATTTATAAATTTGAAACTTGGATATTTTTAAATTTGAACATTTACAAATTTGAAACTTGAATATTTTTAAATTTGAACATTTGTGAATTTGAAACTTGAATATTTTTAAATTTGAACATTTACAAATTTTAAACTTGAATATTTTTAAATTTGAACATTTATAAATTTGAAACTTGGATATTTTTAAATTTGAACATTTACAAATTTGAAACTTGAATATTTTTAAATTTGAACATTTGTGAATTTGAAACTTGAATACTGGGAAATTCGAAATTTGTAAATGTTTGAATATTCGATTATCTTGAAAACTGGATATTTGTAAATTTTATAATGTAAAGGTAATTTTGAGATTTCAGAAATCGGAACAGTCGTGAATCTGTACATTTCGATATTTACACATCGCAAAATTTGAATGTTTAGATTTTGGGAAATTGAAAAATTGTTAATTTGAAGCGGTATCCTTGAAAATTTGTATATTAGTAAATATGAATTGTTTCATCAGCAAACTTGAATATTGATCAATTAGAACACTAAAAATGTTGGAAACTGGAAAATTTGTGAAGCTGTACATTTGAGATTTATAAATTTGAAATCTTTTAATTGGGAAATTTTGGAATTTGAGATTTGCGAATCGCGAAGTTTAAAAACTTGTACATTTGTAACTTTGAATCGTTATAATAGCAAATCTCAATATTTCTAAATCTGTAATTTTTTAAATTCCTGAACACCGAAACCATTATCTTCTTCAGAAATCACATTCAATCAATTCTCTCTCCAAATCTCTCTTGCATCCTAACGGAATACGAAGGACACTTTCCAAAACCTGACAGAAATCGTCATCCTTGATTCAACGACTCGATCGATATAATTTCACCACGTGCAAAAAAAAGTCCAATAAATATAATCATTTATTTCCCCTTGACAGAATTCAATTACCACGAAATTCGTTTGAATAACAAGCACGCAATATGTTTCCGTATAAAATGATATCTACATAACTTACTAAACAGCGCTGACAGGTGGCAGGTCATATTGAAAATTAAAGAGAAACGTCATATCGAATAATCGATATGCATCGAGTTACACGATATTCCAGCGTCAGTAATTATGATATCGATTTCAACGATGTATCAACAAGCGGCCCTGCGTCTTTCGATCGTAATTTTCATCGAATTTATATGAAAATCGCGGCGGACAACGGGAGCGTTGCTATCGTTTAATTTCCTCGATGCGAATGTAACTTTAATAAATCGGTCGAATCGGTTAATTAACGAAATGACCCTTTCAATTTACGGTAAGTGGTATATTTAAATAAACGTTTATTCTCGCTCGGTCGTTTTTTTTCACCTCTTTCTTTTTCCGATCCCTGTTTGCTTTCCTATTCGTGAACTTGTTTTATAAACTGGCTTCGATAATGAAACGCGCGTAAAAGTAACAGCGCACGCGTCACTATTTACTGTCACGATAGCATATCACGTTGAAGATTTTTTAATGAACTTCTCCGGGATACGTAATGGCGGTAATGTTGGTTACACGCATCCTCGTTATCAACCGCAGTGTGTTTAACGCGCCCGACTTTTTTCACTCTTATCAATTTCCTGGCAACGGTATCATGTACTTTGAGAAACTCGGTTAAAAGTTAAATTCTTCCAATTTTTAAAATTCTTTAAATTCCGTCCCAATACGAATATTACCATTTTTCGTTACAGTTGCTAGGAATTCTTCAAAAATATTCATCAAAATAAATCATTTCTAGTTCGAAGAACTTTCAGTTGTTTCTAAATTATTTTAAAATCATTTCTGTTTAATTAACATTCGCAATAATGTACTATTTTACGTTACTACGTTTGTAGGGATATTTTGAAATCTAGAGATTTAAATATATTTTTTGGATTCAGAGTTTTGGTATAGAAACAGTCAACATTCGAAACAGGAACATTCGCAGTTTAAGAGTTGTCTAGAATTAAAAACATTCGGACTTTATGCGTTTGTCTAGATCTAAGAACATTCGGAGCTTAAGTGGTTTTTACGAGATGACGTAATCGAGTATGAACCATTTTAACATTTTATAAAGTTATTTTGAAACACAGATCTCTTGTGATGAGTATAATACGGCTCCAACGGAGGCGCAACGATATATTGTCGTTGGTATTTTTGGCAAGTGCATCGAACGACGATATATCGTCGCACAGTGGGGTATTTGGCCCGAAAAACCGGACAAAATTATTTTAGCGCTGTTTAAAGGTTCAAGATTATAACATAGCAGGTCGTTGAATTCGTCTCAACGTTGGCTACAATATTTTGAAATAAAAAATACATATTGACATTTAAAAAATTCAAATCATGTTGATTTTTAAACAAATAATACAAATTTTTCAAATTTTATATATTAAAGTTTGTAATCTCTAAATACCTTTGTTTGTACCATTTTTTCCTAAATTGTTGGAAACCGTTGAAATGTAGGGTCGATTGTTAAAGACTGGCACTCTGTGGCGACACTGCTTCGATTAAATGCAAACAAGAAATGAACATTTTGTCGAAGACTCATTTGTTAGAACAATAGAAATCGACGAAATGTTGAATTCATGTCTTCGAAGACATTCTTCCATTGGCTTTCGCCAAGAAACAATAAAATAAAGAAACCATAAAATATTTTCAATACATGTCCATGAGATTTATTCGGTGAAACTCCACACATTTATCGAACTATTTCAATTAGTTTACATATCGTAGCTTAACATAAACATCTAAGTGCCAATACTCTGCAATAGTTTCTTCTGGAAGACTTTGCCAACGGGAGTTGTTCAAGCAAGTCGGTCTATGATCGCGACTATGCGTGTAGGCGTACGTGAATGCTGCAAAACGTTTAATGTTAAATTAGCTATAAAAGTTCAATCCGGACAAATCCGGAGTCAAACTTTGTTGCCTCGTAATCACAAATCTGAACCGAATGTAATGATACCAAAAAGAGCATCGGGACTCACTCAGAACTATAACAAAATCGTTAATGAATTTCTATAATGGTAATGAAAATTACTGATATATTGATTACTTTCAGATATTAATAACTATATAAATAAGTATGATAAACAAAATTTTTCAATGTGGAAGTATATTACATACGTGCCTAAAAAGAATCTGTAATGAAAGAAATTTCCTAACTGTTTTAAAAATATAAAAATTACTAATAAATGCACGGTATATTATAGCGTGGATGAAAAGGCAAAACAGGTCATAAAATCTCTCAACTTCTGATTAAGTATAGTGCTTCCTCAGAGTATTAATGAACAAAACAACTATAGTACATTGTTCCTCATATATTTAAGAACCTCAAACAATAAAAAATTTACGGTTTACGCAAAATTTTTCAAACTGACTTTTGTCCGATTTTTCGGGCCAAATACCCCACTGTGCGTCGTTCGGTGCTAAAAGGGTTAAAAATGAAGCCTCATACGACATTTTTGTGAATGAAAAAGTTGTTCAGAATGACCCCACCTACCTACCATTTCCGGCTCCTACACTTTTGGGACACCCTGTACATCGATCTCACGCAGAAGCGTATACAGTTAGTTAGAAACAAAATTAGAAATACTCAGTAGTAAACCAGTTGTTAGAATCGCATCAGCTGACCAGTTTCTAATAAACAAGCATTAGACAGCGAAACCTTGACTTTCCTTGATATAAGTGGCAAGCATCTAAGTCACTATATTAGAGTGCATTTGGAGGTATACATGTGCACCGTGCGTTAACAAAACCTACATCAAGTTGTATTACACCGAACGACGCGTCATCCCGCGAAGGGTTAATAACCGAAAGCAGAGAGCAAAGACTGAATTAGTTGCAGTGCCAGGCGCACGTCCGAGCGATGCAACATTTTTCTGAATTCCCCGACCACCACGGTTACCAACCGTTCTTCTTTTTCCCGCTTTTCGTCCCGCCGTTGAAACGCGTGGAATTATTCGGAATCCATTGGTCGTCGTAAATCGGTACGTGCAACAACGCGGAATGGTACTAACGACTGTGCCAGCAGAACCGAACAAATTACTTCTTGCACTTCTCGCGACAACCCCGACAATCATAATCATCACGGAATGGCGGCCGGGTTGCTTGAATTCTTTGACAGCCAGCAATTATGCGTCGTTGTCGTTCCGACATTTTCTAACGTCACAATCGGACACGTAGCGGAATCGTTACGTGCACGCGTTCATTACCGTTGTCCCATCGCGCATTGTTAAACCTGCATGCATACTGAATCTCATTGATAATTACCGTTTGTTGTTATCGCGTTTTCTCCAAGCGCAATCGCTGCAATTACGCTCGGATAAGATTACACGGCGCTTTCACGGTAATTACGTTTTTTTTTTGTGGCGGTCTATCGATTGATTCGAACGAGGGCTTTACGGAGGTTCGTTTTATTTTTGTTTATTAGCAGACAACGGATATAACTTTGTTCGATGTTCGACGTATGCGGAAGCAAATATGAACGACAAATTAATTTCGCTCGATGTGTACGGTGCAAACGTGGCAGCAATGTTTGCACAAGTTTGTTCACATATATTGGTTTGATTTGAAAGTAAATGGAATTGTATTTCGTGTGTATGTGCTCGATTCATGGATAATTATCCGCCGTTTATGTTGGCGCGTTTACTGTCAGCGAAAACTGGTGTTTTTTTTTTTTATAAAAATATTTTTCTATGTAGTTTATAGAAACGGGTGTCGAAAATCGTATTCCTGAAATTGAAGACTCTGTATTTTCGAAAATTTAGAATTCTGGGACTCTGATATCCTGGAAATATAGTATTCCCCTAGAATCTAAAATTCAGTTAATCTATTTAGAATTTCACAATTCTGAGGATCTAAAATTACGAAATCCATCTCTGAGATTCTAGGATTATAAAACTTTAAAATACTGGAATTCCATGAAGCCTGAACTCTGGAATTCCGGGGACATGGAATTCTGGAATTTTGAAGTTCAGAAGTTTCAAAAACTGAAATTATTAAATTCTCGAACTCATAAATTTGGAGATTCTGAAATTCTGAGAATCTGGAATTCTATACTTCGGTCGTTTTGAAATTTTAGAATTTTGAATTCCTGAGATTTCAAAATCTCTCTAAATATAGAAATTCCAAAATTCCAAATATAAAAATTTCAAAACCTAAAATATAAAAGTTCCAAAACTTCAAATATGAAAGTTCCAAAACTCCAATTATAAAAAATCCACATATCAAGATTCCAAAACTCCAAATATGAAAGTTCCAAAGAACCAAATATAAAAATTCCACAACTCCAAATATAAAAATTCCAACTTTCCAAATATAAAAATTCCAAAACTCCAAATATAAAAATTCCAAAATTCCAAATATAAAAATTCCAAATGTCTAAATATAAAAATTCCAAAACTCCAAATATAAAAATTCCAAATTTTCAAATATAGAAGTTTCAAAACTCAAAATATAAAGATTGCAAAACTGCAAATGTAAAAATTCCAGAACTTCAGATATAAAAGTTCTAAAACTCCAAATACAAAAACTGCATATGTCACAATATAAAAATCTCTAAACTGCAAATATAAAAATTCCAAAACTCCAAATATGAAAGTTCCAAAGATCCACATATCAAAATTCCAAAACTCCAAATATGAAAGTTCCATAGATCAACATATCAAAATTCCAAAACTCCAAATATGAAAGTTCCATAGATCCACATATCAAGATTCCAAAACTCCAAATATGAAAGCTCGAAAGATCCAAATATCAAGATTCCAAAGCTCCAAACATAAAAATTGCGAAATCCAAAATATAAAAATTCAAATATTTCAAAAGTTAATCGTCCCCAAATTCCATCGAACGTAATCGGTGTTCCTTAGAAGTCCGTACGAAGAACATCCCTAATCGGCGATATAAAGCGTGGATACCTACAGTTCGTAGGAATACATTCAAAAGCGTCAGTTGGTTCAATGACTTGTCTTTGTTCAGTGGTCAACGCGTTAGTCAGTGGGGCTATCTTACTTTTGCTTGCGGCACATTTATTAATGTTGCCGCCTTATCCTCTGTAATATGGTTTCCCCTTCGAGCACTTCCGCCTCGGCACTCTCTGATATTTCTGTAATTTCATCGCGGATTATCGCGCTTTCATTAGACCGCGCTGTTAGGCTTTGTTCTATTACTTTCTTTTCAACACGCACCTTAATATGCTTATTTCTTCCTCTTTTGCCACGTTGCCTTGATGCTCATTTACCATTAACGCGGAAATACATTATTGTCTCTACACGAACATTATAATTTGATTATCCTACACTCCGATACGCAGAAATGGCGTCGCTTAAGTGTACACTCTTACTACATCGTTCCAAGATTTTGTGATTTTCATCCTCGCTTTGTTCATTATTCTCGTAACTCTCCTTCGAGAGAAATTATGAATACATTGACATGTGGATATGTGCATACGTAGATATGTGAATATGTAAATATGTGGACACGAATAATGTGAATACCCGGATACGCAGTAGGCATCGATATATTGTAGATATGCAGATAATGTGCACATATGGATACGTGGATATATGGATTTGTGGACGTGTGGAAATGTAGATATATAGATACAAAAATATGTATCTATGTACGTATGCAGATATATAGGAATGTAAGTGTACAGGTACACAGATACGAAAATAAGTAATCATGAACATCTGTAAATATACAAATATGCGGATATGTTAGCACGACAAAAATATGAAAACGTAGATCCGTGAATATGGAAATATGTACATACGCAGATATGTAGATACGCGGAAATGCATATGCGCAGATATGTACACACGCAATATGAAATCTTTCGAATTTCATTAACATAATACACGAGATTCGAAGAATTTCGTCTGCAGCGTCTTACTATGAAAAGTGTGAACTTTTTGTATACCCATTTTGACACGTCCTGTAGATTAAAGAAAGTCGATAATTGCCACGTGTTTCAGGCAATTAGTTCCCGTTACTGATCGTACGTATAACGTGATAAATTAGTTTCACTGGACGATGCAAGATTCAACAAGATTAAAAATGGTAACAAGTTTATTTCATTAGCGCGTGCCAGCTAGCGGAATGTAATAGCGCACGTTCGCGACGTATCAGGTTCAACCGGATCAGGTTTTTCAGCAAAAACATAATCATTAAGATAAATAATAGTATATCGCAATGATTAACTGCACTCTTGCATCATTTTTAAATATGTATAGTTATGATACTTACATGTCGGTCTCGTCCTGTTCGGTCTCGTCAATGGGATCCACGGTCTTTGTGGCGGATGATTTGCCGTAACTGAAAACAAACAAAAATTAAAATAAGTTAAAATTAATCATACAAACTAGAATTTTGCAACTATCAATAAACTAATTTAAAATAACATAAAAATATACAAAATTTTATCCATTTATGTAAACATCAAACAATACTAAGTCCTAATAATTTATAATAACCTCCAACAACACAAAATTCTATTGATTCATAAAAAAATAAAAAGATGCAAAATCTTATCAATTTACGATAATATAAAAAGCTACAAAATTCGGCTAATTTATAATAACATAAAAGACTACGAACTTCTATTAACACATAAGACAAACTCAGTGTCAATAAAGAATTGAAAAAATTCTTCAAATTTACAAGAACTAAGTAAAACATGTCACGCGCGTCTACCAAAATATTTTGCAACAGACATAAAAAAACAGCGATTCCTTTTAATCTTGTTACTCGAGTGAAAAATACTGCAACTGTCACTTCGACAATAAAACGAAAAAAGGTAGCCACGCAAAGTGTAACACGCTGTACGTCGTCGTAGCTTTGATGAAATCTTAGTCGATGACGCCGCGAAACGAGAAAGCACCGTTCTTTTTGTCGAAACGAAAATAAATGCTCCGGGGTGTAGAACGAAATTGCACGGTGAAATAATCCGCTTCTTGTCGGGACATTGAGACAGAAAGGACGAGAGAAGAATAGCAGGATGTATGAAGAGCTGGGTGCAACGAAGGGCGTTAACGACTCCCCGGAAATGACGGTAACAGCCCTGAAACCTCGAGACGTGACTCAACTCCGACATAAATGGCGGTACATTAGACAAGATGGAGGGGGAACGGAGTAACACCGAGGCGCGAAGGTAATCAGAATTAACAATTCAAAGTCTCCGGCACCGTCGTGGGGCTACGAGCAAGTTAAAGACTGTCAAGTGGGTTCTCGTCATTGTCTCTTTTCGCTCGTAGTCACCCGCCAGATGAAACACCCTGGTATTTTCTGCTGCCGGAATAGATTTCGTTCCTTGCATTCCAATTCTTCGCGATGCTAATCGCGAGATTTGTCTTCAAGCAATTGGGGATCTATGCTGTTGGTAATTTCGATGCTGGAAAATTTGAGAATTGGAGATATTGGGCTTTAGCGATTTAGGAATTTTTGGACGATGAGAAATCCGGGATATTGGAATTTGGGAATGTTGAAAAATTCAGGATATTGGAATTTGAGTATACGGGAATTTTGGGACGTTGAAATATAGGGATATTGAAATTTGGGGAGGTGGAAACTATGGGACATTGAGAAATTCGGGATATTAGAATTTGGGTATATGGAAATTTTGGGATGTTGAAAAATTCGAGATATTGGCATTTGGGGATATGCAAACTTTGGGACGTTGAGAAATGTGGGATATTGGAATTTGGGGATGTTGAAAAATTCGGGCATATGAGAATTTTGGGATGTTGAAGAAGAGATATTGGAATTTGCGAATATAGGAATTTTGGGACACTGAAAAATTCAGGGTATTGGAATTCGGGAATATGGGAACTTTGGAGTGTTAAGAAATACGGGATTTTGGAATTTGGGGATATGGGAATTTTGGGATGTTGAGAAATTTAGGATATATAAATTTGGAGATATATGGTTTTGGAAATATAGGGATGGGGGTGTAAGTATTTAGAGATATAGGGATTTGGGGAGGTAGAAGTTTGCGGACATGGGGATTTGGAAATACAGAGATTTCGGGATATAGGAATTTGGAAATGCAGAAATTTCGGAATGTAAAGATTTCGGAATACAGGGATATGGAAATATAGAGATTCTGGTTTACAGCGATTTCCCGGTATAAGAGTTTTGCGATGTAGAAATTTCGGTATACAGGATTTCACGACATAAGGATTACGTTATACATATATACATATCAATATATAGAGGTTTCGGGTTTGAAGGATTTTGAAATTCTAAAATGATGGAACATAGAAACATGATAATTTAGTTTCTACATAATTTCGAAATTTGAGAATTTTGAATACGGAAATTGGAAAATTTAAGTTTTTGCAAATTCGAAAATTTCGTAATTTTGAGAGCTATGAACTTGAAAATTTTGCGATTAAGAAATACAGTAATTTCAAATGCACAAGCTTCCAAGTTTCCAGACTCACAAGAAAATGCAAAATTCCTACCTTGAAATAACTAAAAACATAAGAACGTCCCTTTAAATCATACAGAATAGCCGCGCTTTATATCACGAAGCAAAGGTGCCTGGCGTAAATAAATGGATTTCCGGAAGTACCGTGCAGCAGTAATATCCTTTCAAGTGTTCTCGCAAACAGCATCAAATGATCTTACAAACAATTCATCGTATCGGGTAAAACGTCTCTTCGAGTATAATCCAGCGAAAGTTAATTTCGCGGTAACCGGACGGAAAGTCAACGTCAATTTATCCCGGTTGTCTCTGTAACGTAATAATTTTCCAACTTCGATGCTGATCCCCATTGTTCCCCCGAAGGAAACTGACGAAACAAACTCCTGACGGAGTGGCGACATAGCCGGATAACGAACTCCTACAGAAGCTTCTTGTATCGTTTCCCTCGCCGTTGGCATAATCAAGTATCAATGATGTCCGTCAGACAATAATCGGCCGGCTTATCGTTGGTTAGCGGTTAAATCGGAAAACTTTTCGCCATCTCGGCGGCAGGGTGCGGGAGAACCGATAGAACTGTCGGCAACTCGGGATTACTTTTAAAGTAAGAGTACGCTCCTTGCTCTCCTTCGTTTTCTTTCATCCACGTCGGACGTATCTGCCGATATCTTGATAAACTTTTCACTGCCATCGAATTTCCTGCGTTCCGCCGAATATAAAATGCCATGAAGATTGTCACTAGATGTTCAACGCGGAATCCGCTATGTAACGCGAACAAACGAATTGTCGAAGAACAGAATAAACTGTGTTCGTGTGAGAATGAGTAACGAGCATTTATATTTCAGGTATGTATTAAGAATTATTAGATTATTAATTAACTAAGAATTTAGAGATATTGGGGTATATTTTGGGTCGCAGACATTGGGGTCGCAGGGGTATGGGGGCGTAGGGATATTGGGGCGTAGGGATATTGGGGCGTAGGGATATTGGGGCGTAGGGATATTGGGGCGTAGGGATATTGGGGCGTAGGGATATTGGGGTGTAGGGATGTTGGGGCGTAGCAATATTGGGGCGTAGGGATATTGGGGCGTAGGGATATTGGGGCGTAGGGATATTGGGGCGTAGGGATATTGGGGCGTAAGGATATTGGGGCGTAGGGATATTGGGGCGTAGGGATATTGGGGCGTAGGGATATTGGGGCGTAGCGATATTGGGGCGTAGCGATATTGGGGCGTAGGGATATTGGGGCGTAGGGATATTGGGGCGTTGGGATATTGGGACGTAGGGACATTGGGACGTAGGGATATTGGGACGTAGGGATATTGGGACATATGGGTGTTGGAACGCACGGATATCAGGACGTGGCGATATCGAGTCGAGGGGCTAACAAGATGTTGGGGTTCCGAGATGTGGAGATATTGGGATATACAAATTTTGAAATACGATGGACCTACAAATAAGAAAGTCTGAGACTATAGAACTTTAGGACTATAGGAATCAAGAAATCTAGGAATCTAAGAATATGGAGATCAAGGAATCTAGGAATCTAGGAATCTAGGAATCTAGGAATCCAGGAATCTAGGAATCTAAAAATCTAGAAGTCTAGGAGTCTAGGAATCTGGGAATTTAGGAATCCGGGTATCTAGGAATTTAATATTTAGAAATCTCGGGATCTAAAGACATAGGTGTTGTTGTACAGAGTATATGTGTATTGTATATAAAAATACAATATGTGTATACTAAAGTAGGTCAGATATTCATGCTACCTCAGTGTTCTTCATACACATCGCGTACATGAGCGAAGAATTCGAAACACACCCGATATACGTAAAAATTTGCATACTTAACAAGAACTTTAATGAAGCTCTCCTTCGCAACGTACATTTATTAGAACTTTCGATCAACATGATGCAAATTGATCGATTTTTTATTCCCCGTGCTATCCCCACATTTTTCTTCCCTTTGCACTTTCCTCTCTCTTTCTCTCCCTTCCCCTGACTCTCTCTATCTATCTTTTTTTTCCATAAACTACTCACTAGGAGAGCGTAAAGCTCTGTATTTATGAGATTACTCTTGAAAGGGTCGATCCATTTTCAGAACACGCTCTATGGCATACCGGAGCACCTTATTATCTGAAAATCCAGCAGACCCCGGATAGATACGCTCTCCACTTTATATAGATGTGCCTTTTTATTGATCTTCCACTTCTACGTTACAGGCCGACCCTACTTGCCACAGGAAACCGTCACCTACGTTCAACGTGTTGACGGTAGACATTTAATCAAGTTCGAACGACAGTTTTTTGAATCAAACATTTGCATATTGTACAAAAATTAATGTAAAGTACACCGTGTCTACGATTCTACAGTAAAAAATGTCTACACAAAGGTCAATCGGTAAAAATCTTTATGTAAAAGGCGGTGCAAAAACTGACTCTGATCATGAAATTCAAGGTCAAATTTTTTGTGTCGGCCGAGGAGACGAAAGGTCCCAAATGAACTTATGTAAATATTTAACTCTTCTCTTAAAAGGTGATGATAAAGTTTAGTGTGCCGGGAAATTTAACGATTTAAATTCTCAGAACGTCGTAATTTTAAATTAGAAGTTTGGAGACAGAGATTGTGATAATTATTTTATGTTACTTGAGACATTGACTTCTGTATACATCTATGTCAAGATCAAGAACTAGTCCGAGATCAAAGTTAAGGTTAAAATCAAGGTGTAGGTGCAGATTAAAATCATTGGAACTAATTGAACTTTTAATAATTAGTTTCACAAGATAATTTTTACATTTACTTCAATTTCAGTTAAAAATTTAATTCTAATAAATTCAATTTTAAACATTTAATTTCAATAATAATTTCTTAAATTTATTTAAAAATTAAGAATTTTGTAAGTTTTACAATTTTAAAATTCTTAAATTTATTTCAAAGTTAAGAATTTTATAGTTCTTATAATGTTAAGAATCTTAAATTTATTTCAAAGTTAAGAATTTTGCAATTTTTACAATTTTAAAATTCTTATACTTATTTCAAAGTAAAGAATTTTAGTTTTTATAATTTAAAAATTCTTAAATTTATTTCAAAGTTAAGAATTTTAAAGTTCTTATAATTTTAAAAATCTTAAACTTGTTTAAAAATTAAGAATGTTGCAGTTTTGACAATTTAAAAAATCTTAAATTTATTTAAAAATCAAGAATTTTACTCGAATTAAAAGATATTAAAGAATTCAAACTCCAACATTGCAGAATTTTAATCGAAGGATCAGAACTTACGATAAATGATACTGTAGTCGTAGACTTGGAAAAGAGGAATTATTAGGATGCGTGATGGTTGCGAGTGATTTATGTGAACGTAATAATTTATTAAATAAATAATATTAGTGTGCAGAAAATATAACACTTGACACATATATAAAACTATTGATAGATGATCGACTAAGTACGAGAGGAAGACGCGGTAGACTATTCGGAACTGATTCTAACGGATTGACTGGAGTTATTGTAATTGAAGTTATGCTTGTTGTATTCTGAAGTATTCTGCCTCTATCGCGATGTTCTTCACTACGAAATGGAAAGAACCCACCGTTTGCCTGTGCTCGCATTTAAACGAAGTTGAACAGTGATTAATCGCGCATTATCGCGAGCAATTAATTGAAAGGTTTGATACAGTAGCGGTTGAATCATCGGTCGAATAGCGTTAACGGGTAGTAGGGTTAGCGCTAATTGCGATCGCGTTACTCTTAATTACGAACGGTGGCTGTCCAATGGTCGAAACAGCTGCGCCCGCGCGACAACTAGATGGTCTCTAAGCAAAATTAACGATAGCAATTACGCAAAAATGTACGCGTATATGGTACCGCAGTACGGTATTGTTTTTGCCGTTTCATTTTGTGTGCGTACACGTGCTACCCAGATTAATTTCCCCGTCGTTCCTTTGCCCCGGCGAATCCCACTACTCACCGGCGACATACGCGAATTTATCGGACCAATGAAGATAACAGTTTTTGTCGCTGCCAGTGAAACGTTGCCTAATGAGAATTTGTAATGTTTATCGTTAACGCGCCGCACGCATGTGTCTCGATCATATATAAATCGAACGGTATTAGTTCGCGATAAGAGTTACGCTAATTGTGCCCTACGGTAGTTCCTAGTCCTCGCAAGAAACATTCTGGCAGCTATGAATTGTGAATACAACTACAATTAGTGGTGTTAATGACGTCATGTTTATTTACACCGTTTGTACATTGCATGGTGTTGCGCATTATTTGATTGTCTTATTCGTTAAGATGCAAGCTGTTCCGATTATTTTTTGGCGCGATGCGAGGATAATGTTTGCGGAAAGTATTTTCAGTCGAACGATTTAGATATTTGAATTCTGCCACACCAGTAATTCGATCATTCAGAATTCTAGAATTTTGCAATACAATGTCCTAAAATTCTATTCTATTATTATTCTGTAATTCTAGAATTCCAGGACTACAACAGTCTGAAATTACAATATTCCTGATTTCGAATGCCCCGGATTTTTAATATATTAGAATTCTGGAATTCCAACTCCCTGCAATTACGATATTCTAGAATTTCAATATTTTAGAATTCGGGAATTTCCATATTTTAGAATTCCAGAATTCCAACTCCGTGGATTCCCGATAGTCTAGAATTTGGTAATTCTTTCATTCCAATATCATGGAATTCAAAAATTTTGATATTCTAGAATGACAGAATATAAAAGTATCAGACTTTAACAATTAAAAATTCCAGAATATCAAAAATTCAAGGTTCCAGGATTCAAAGATTCTAGAATTTCAGTATTATACTATTACGGAATTTTTAAATTCTGGTACTCTATTGCAGAATTCTACATTTCCATAATTTTATGTTTCTAACCTTCCGAAACTCCTGAATTGAAAATTCTACAATTCCAGAATTTTTATATTTCTAAATTTCTACATTAAAAATGATAAAATTATATCACAAAATTTGACAATTTCATAATATCAGATTTCTCATATGTCTAAAATCCTAAATTAAAAATTCCAAAATTTCGGTATTCTATCATAAAATTCTACAATTCCATAATTTCATGTTTCTGATATTCCTAAAATCCTGAATTGGAAATTCTACAATTCCAGAATTCCAGAATTCCGCTATTTCTAAATTTCTGAATTGAAAATTATTAAATTCCGGTATTACATGACAAAATTTTACAATTCCATAATTTCATGTTTCTGATATTCCTAAAATCCTGAATTGAAAATTCTACAATTCCGGAATTCTGCCATTTCTGATATTATATCATAAAATTCTACAATTACATAATTTCAAAATTCGCATATTTCTAAAATCCTGAATGTTGCTAATAACCCAGCAGTTGATGCGACGATAAACACCTAATTAAAAAAAATAAAAAAAAAACCTTAATTGAAAATTCTAAGATTCCGGAAATCTATCACAAAATTCCGCAATTCTATAATTCCATAATTCCATAAAATTCTACAATTCCAAAATTTCTGAATTCCTCGATCGAAATTTCTAAATTTTCTAAATTCAGTACTTCACCGTACCAGAATTTCGCGCTTCTACAATTATCGAATTTATTACGCATCCTGCGAAAGGCATAATTTCGAATTTAGCCTGACTATCATCAAACTCGCACGATAAACTCGCAGTCTACATATTTGCGAAGGGAAACGTGTCCCCAAGGGTGAATGACCATATCTACAGCGGAATTCACCGGAAACTGTGGGCGTTAATGACGATCACCCCGATAATGGGACAAATTTCAGGGGTTGGAATGACCGCAAGAGGATTCCTTGGTTAGCCATGGATCGAGTTTTGCTCATGGTCAACGCGTTTCTCGCTGGCGCAACTTGTGTTTACAATTAGGGGCACAATTAGCGTCGACCACATGTAACCGGTCGATGTATTAACATTCTTCGTGTATTCGACATTCGTTTATCGAGCCACCGATGGAAACTTGATGTCGTCCGTTGCCGAATGGGAATAGCATTTCGCGCCAACAGTTAATTGAATCGAGTAACTGACCGAATTCGTCGAACGAACTTATAATTAAACGTTCAAAGATGATCAGCTATAATTTCGACCGTACCGACGAACGTACGTGCACAATGCTTTGCCTAAATTAAATTATTAATTTCACCGGAAACTTCGATGAAAACCATACTTTGGATAGGTAATTTTCGATCACTCAATCTATTATTTCGTTATGATTAAACGAATGTGCCATTCAACCCATTGTTACAGAGTTTCGTTTAAACTCCCCATTTAATTAACAGGGACAATATTATACAGCTACGAATTATTAATACTATGATAGCGAGTGTTTTATAGCGCGCGTCGATGTCTCGTTTGAAAGCGAGGCAATTATAATTTGGGTGTTATAAAACGATTATTTTCTTCGACCAGCGATTTAACCACTATCGGATAATAAACGTATATTATCGAACGCGAGAAGATGCGAAAAATTTGTTTATTAAAGCAATAAATTTCAAGTTTATTAAAACACAAAGCCATAATATGGACTTGCTCCGCTTCCAAATGGATCATCTTTGGAATAAATAAATCATGTTTTCCACGAAATAATGTAGCGGGAATCGCGAGGATCTTTAATTCGTCGTTGATCTAATTCCTTTTACGATAAGAAAAATAGGAACGCGGAGGAAATGACGATTCGTTACGGAGTCAGTATGCGTACTTCATTTTCGTTTCACTTTGAACATCGTTTCCAGCTAGAGCGGTCCATAAATTATCGTCGGTCGGTAATTACAGTGGACAAGAAGATATAAGGCTCCATTTAAATCGGCCATCGAATCGGAATTTATCACGGCGGAACGGTCACGATTAACTGTAAATCGCAATATTGTGGACACACGTTGATTTTGTCTTTACATAATTCTTCGATCATTATCGTCAGCCGGAGGCGGTTGACTTTTCCTGTCGATTAACATTCTTCCATGGAAATTAATAACGCACAATTACGGGGCGGAAATGGCCGAAATGAACGATGCTAATGAATACGACTCATATATTATCGAGAACACGCCATCAATTCGGATCCACGAGCCTTTATGGATTTTTCAATCGAAAATTATCCTCGAAACGATTGTGGACACTTCTCACTTTCTAACACACAACTTTTGAAGTATAATAAACAGAGAAAAATACTCCAGGCAAAAATATTGAAAATAGATTTGCTCTTACAAATTTAATTTGTTTTGATTATAAAAAAAATTTTGTTCTATCAACTTCGAGATAATTAGAAATTGTAACAAATATTTTAAGATTAGAATTATAAGAATTATCATTTTTTCACTTGTTAATTCATGTTTCGTTTAAATCTTTAATATTTTTATCTGTAAGATTTAATCGTTACTTTAAGAGTAATGATGATATTTGTTTTTATTGTGGATTAATCTATGTTTATCTATTTCAATGGGTAACAATAATTTTATCCTTAACTTCTGTCTTTTATGTTTTATCTTTTATCGCTAAAAATGACCTAAAATGGGATCATTTTTTTAAAAGACATATTTCTTTTGTTCAAATAAAAAATTTGTTTAAAAGAAACATTTCTTTTATTCAAGTAAAAAATTTGATTAAAAGTAATATTTCTTTTATTCAAATAAATGAAATAATTAATTAGTTCTGTAATTATCGAAGAATTACAGTTGTCATTTTTTTCTTATAAAACCGATTACGTAAATTTATTTCAAAAGGAATCCTTATTAACAAATTTATAAAAGAATTTGGAAATAATTTTCAATCAAGAATGTAGGTCGTATTATTCTATTGAAGTTCTGTACAAGATATTTTTGTTTATTTGTTGTATATTAAGAGTTATAGTGCGAAAACGTGAGAAAGCTAATTTGCTTTTGAGGCTGGGTGTCGAATATTGAAAGGCTGATCAGATATACAAATGAGGTATACCGTTATTCCAATCAGGGATTATTCTATAAACCTACAAGATCATATTCAAAACTATCCAAATAAGATTTCATGGTGTTATTTTGTAAAACCGGCTGCTGTTTAGAAGCAATTTCCGTTCTGTTCTACAAGAACTGGTAAGCTTCAGGTGTTAAGTAGCTTATAAAAGACATTGTATAATTTCCTTATCGCATCACATGCCTGCAAATATGCCGATAATTAAAGAAGAAATAATATTTGGTTGTACAATTCACGAATAGAATTGTACGATACATATGATTCCTGTGTCCGTTGAATGATTATGAGCTAGTTGACGCTTTTACTATGATGCCTTTACGACAAAAATCATTAATAAATGCAATTTATTTTGTGCATTTCATTAATCTGCGAATTTCGAAATTTCCAACTTCGAAAATATGAAATCATTTCATTTGCAAACTTGGAATTTATAAATTTAAAGTTTGAAAAATGGATCTGAACAGTAAATTTCAGAGCTTAAATCTCAAATTTGAAAATTTAAATGTTTCAAAGTATGTAATCGAAGAAATTCAAATCTCAGAGATAAAAAATTTCTAATATTATGAATTTATAATTTTTAAACATTAAGAATTTGTAAGTTTGACAACTTGAATGTTAGAAAGTTTATAAATTTTTACACTCTGTACAGGAAAGACCCTCATAGTGCGAAAGAGGCCAGAATCGAAATTCGCACTGAGTGGGCCAGTTGGAAGCGAAATTTTATGCTCGGCGGCTCGGTTGCTGGGGGGATCCCCCTTGGAATCAGTCAAGCATTAAACACGATCGGTACCGAAACGACCGAATATCGGTGAGGCACATACTAACGCAAGCAAAGAAAAAGATTGCAATTTCCTTATTTCCTATTATTTTTTCATGAAACTTGTACCATGGTATTCGTCAGGTTTTTCTGATTAAAATAACACCAAACATGATGTAATTGCGTTAATAATTACGTACGTAACGGGTGATTAAAGTTTTTAACGTGAAAGAGGACAGCGAGTGGAAAAGACAGAGAGGCAGAAGGTTGAAGCGGTCGGAAAAGATGAAAGGCAGGCGGAGCTCAGACCTTTAAATTAAAAATTAAAAATTCTTTATTTTTGGTTTTTCGTGAATGAAACTTTTACCATCGTATTCGTCTCGTTTTTCTGATTAAAATGATACCAAACACGATATAATTACGATCATAATTACCCTTGTAACAAGCCATAAAAGTTTCGGACGTTAGAATCTAAGGAATTCGTATCTCTGACGTAAATGTAACGTCCGAAACTTTTATGGCTGGTTACACAGGTAATTATGATCCTAATTATATCGTGTTTGGTATCATTTTAATCAGAAAAAAGAGACGAATACGATGGTAAAAGTTTCATTCACGAAAAACCAAAAATAAAGAATTTTGATTTTATAATTTAAAAGACAGAATACGCAGGAGTCTTTCATGTTTGCCGAACGTCTCGAACCTCAGTCCCTCTCGGTTTTTGTATCGCTATCCACGTTCGGCTCACGGACGTGGACCGAATCAAACTTTCGCACTGAGTGGGCCAGTGGAAGCGAAATTTGATACTCGGCGGTTGTCCTTTCCACGCCGCGGCCAAAAGAACAAATCGCCGCTAAGGCGGCGAGCATTGAAATGTCGAGCGAAACTGGTGCAAGCAAGGCGAACATAGGCGCAGCAATGACGCACGCATAAGCGCAGGAAGAGACGTTTCGCACTGTGTGGGCCAACCAAGCATTGCACTGAGAGGGTCTTTACTGTACATCTTTTCTAATTTTACTGTATATATAATAAATATTCGTTAGCGTTTGTTGTAGGCAAACGAACTCTGTGGTTGATTATTCAACAAAATATATTAAGTGATCCCCTATCCCTTGGCTTCGATATCGAGGTATCGAAGTAAACCGGGCATCACAATACGTTTATTTTCCCGTCGAAAAAGATATTTACCGCCACGTTTCGCGTGACGGTGGCGGACAGAAGAATGCAAACATCGGGATTACTTTACGACACGGACTACGAGAAATGTTTCCCTGTTCCCTGCAGCAATCTGACGAAGAACTAAAAGAGTGCGGAGCATAAAAAGTCCCTGGTAAAAGAGGAGGTACGAAATACGAGGTGCTTTTACCTGGCCGTTCCCTCTGTCCGACGGTTGATCTATAATACACGAGCCGGAAAGATTTTCTCCGTTAATATTCCGGCGAATATGAAAGTGGACCAAGAAACGCGCGATGGTGTCTCTGCCTTTGGCCGTCGTCGTTTTCATGCATTTGATCGTTCTCTTTTCATTATTCAAACGCGACTTTGTCCCGTTCACGCTCCAGCTACGTCCGCGTTCGAGCTGCTCCGCCATTTTAAATCGCAATTTCATGAAATCGCGGAAGCGAACACAGAACGAGGGGCTCACCGTTCGAAACGGAGGCTCCTTCATGCGTGTGTCAGCTCCATTTTCATAAAACTGGCTGGAATGCAACGGTGCTCGAACGTCTCTGTCCAGAATTAGCATCCCGCCGTTGAAAGCGTGCCATTTCACCCACGTAACTGCGCGAGGTGCCCAAAAAACCATTCGATATTTTGCAGAATGTGTAGATACGTAGGTTGATCTCGTATATACTCGTTGAACATACTGTATCGAGTATGAAAGGTTTGGTAGGTCTTTGGTGTTTATTGCGTTTCAAATTTCTACGTTCCTTGAACTCTACGTTCATGGATCCTTATATTTACACCTAGAGTTCCTTACTCTCACATCCTTATATCTCTAGATTCTTGTATATTTATAGCTTCATATTTCTACATCTTCGTGTATCTGGAATTTTGTATATTCAGATTTCTGTATTTTGAAACCTATGTATACTTACATAATCGTATTTAGGAATTTTCATACTTAAAGGTTTTTATACCCCTAAATTTCTAGACCTCCAGATTTTACAATCTAGGCTTCTACATCTATGGATTGACGTATCTCTAAATTCCCATATCTCCACATTTTAATATTTCTAGATTTCTGGATTTTTAGATTATTGTATTTCGAAATTTCCATATCTCTAGATTTCCAAATCTCTAGATCGTCATATCTCCAGATTCCAATATCTCCAAATTTGCATATTTCAAAATTTCGATATCCTTAGAATGCCATATATCTAGATCCCTACATCTCGATCTCCCCACATTCCTAGATTCCCATATTTCAAGCATTTCGTATCCCTAGGCGCACAATGTACAAATCCAGATACTTCTAGGCCTCCATACCCCTAAATACCAATATCTCTATACAACACATGTAACATATTTCTAGATCCTCATACGTCTAGATTTCTATATCAAAAGAGTGCCATATGTCCAGATCTTCATATCATTATGTTCCAATATTCCTAGATCCCTAGTTCACTAGCTTGTCATATTCCCGGTGCCCGTATGTTCAAACGCTCATACTTCTAGATCTCCATACTCCTACGTGCTAATATCCCTATATCTCAATATTCCACACATATTTCTAGATCCCCATACCTCTGGCCTTCCACAATTTGAATTCCCGATATCTCCAGCTTTTCACATTCCTGGATTACTATATGTCCATATGGATTACTACATCCCTATAACCCTATATCCCAACATCCCAATATGTCCATATCCCCATATCCAGATATTCCAACATCCCTATCTCCCAATACCCTTTATCTCCCACACCCCTAAATTCCCGTATCCATCTTGGGACAGCATGTCTCCAAATCCCGCGTCTTCAGCGAATAAAACCTCGCGAAACTTTCGAACCGACACATCGCCGCATCGATTTGCCGGAACGCGGCGCCATCTGCGACACAGGGCATCATCGGCAAAGCGTTAATAACACGGCGAACAAACGAGATTATAGGAAATTATCGACGACTACGCGGCGAATCAGATTATACGATCATAAAGAATATATTTGCGCAACTAATTGCGAGGCATCCGTACAATTTTCGATTGTGCCGTGCGCACATTGTTTCGCCATGACAATTCATCACGGCCAAACGGAGTCGAATAGAAACGTACGTGTCGGTCCGTGATCGCGACGACAGAGGAGTCGCCGTTGTCGCGTTTGTAGGCACCCGTTAATGTCTCGTCGCGCGCGCGCGAACGCGTTTAAAGCGTCGCTGTATTTCGCCGTATAAAGGGAACCGTGTCGCGAGGCTCGCAACGGTGATATATCGACTGGCAACATACTTTCAACAATGCCACCGTTTCTTCAACTAGCTGGACGCGTGCGACGACGAGGATTGAATGTACGCGCGCTTTTTTTTTCGAGCGGAACGGCCGGGGCGGGGGGCGGGGAGCGCGCGAAAAAGAGAACGCCGGTCGTGGATGGTTTTTAGCCAGTACTTTGAACGAGAAAAGCAGAAGGAACAAGGAAATGGAATGTTGGTGCTCGGCAAAAAATAAAGAGGGGAAAAAAACGGCGAACAGAGAATATAGAGTTTGAGAACGGAAGTGTGTCAGCTACCGCGACAAAAAAGGAAGCGCTAAGTAGTAGGAAACAATTTATCTCGTTGGACCGAGCTTTTTTAACTAAACTCTTGTTAACGGAGTGGAATCAGATAAGCGTCGTGCAAGACATTAAAGGGGATCGAATAATGGCTGCTCGCCGTAATAGCCGCCATGTTTCCTTTGACACTTCCGGCCATTTGGCGGGAAACGTTTGCAATTAAGATTAATTACTTTCCAGTTGGCGAAAAGGTTGTTTGGTAAGAAGCTTTCGAGGACGGGTCCTTTAGTTTGGGATTATTACATTATGAATTTTATCAAAAATTCGTATATGCGAAATTCTTTCAAATTTAGGTAATTTTATACTTTTTTTTTTTTTTTTAATTTTCTAGATTTTTAAACACCTTAATTTCTAAATTGAGAATCGTTTAAATATCAAAATTTGAGCTTCTAAATTTCTAAATTAAAAAGTTCTCGACATTCTGATGGGTTTTTGGTGGAAAGTGATTAATACTTGTACTACTAAATTGTATTTATTATAATAAGGCTCACTCCGCGCGTATGCCACGCGTGTCGCATGGCCATTAACATCGTTCAGTGTAATTAAAACAAAAGAAAAACGTTCATGGATGCCAACGCATCTCGTGCCCAGTATTGGCAACCAAAGAAATGCATATATAAGATAAAAATGAATTAGTGCGAATACGCAATACCTCACACATTCCACATTATATACGTGTCTAACTTCTGAATGAACAGACACAAGTTTGAAGTTCTAATATATCAAACTACTAAATTTTTGACCTTCAAAACCTCACATTTTCAAACTGATACATCCAAATTTAAGATAACATCCGAATTTAAGATTTTTACAATCTTCGATTTACTTCATATTTCATAAAAAATAAGCAATATCGAATCGCTGATATCAATATAGAGAATTTAAAATATGCGTATAAGCTGATCGTATCAATACCATTTTATGAAATAATCGAACGATATTCGACATACAAAATTTGCCCGGTATTTTAAGTTGCATTTATTCGCGTCGAAATAAATAGCCGACGTCGAAATTCAAGCTCTGCTCTGTATACAAGAATGCCTCTGGTTAAGCATAAACGTCTGTCTCGCAAAGGCAAACATCCGTTTGATGTTTGCGAATGCGCCACGTAGTTGTCACATATCTGTAGAATGTTTGATGGATATTCAAATGCTGCAGTATTGTTTATGCGACATACGAGACGCGAAAGAATTTGATGCTCATGAATACAATGGCAGCATACGTTTCTCATCAAGCTTTTTTACCCTGCACCCTCTTCACTACGAAGGTATGCATATATTGCGAGCGCGGAACGAAGACAAAGCGTATCACATCATTTTAAGCAACGCGTTTTATAACGCGTGTGGATTCACTGTCGCGTTACGTTTGTTCCATAGCATTATTGTAAACTAACTCTCGATAAAAACCATTTTATTCTTAGTTTTCTTAGAAT
The DNA here is from genome assembly GCA_947623535.1 of Coelioxys conoideus. NCBI lineage: Eukaryota > Metazoa > Arthropoda > Insecta > Hymenoptera > Megachilidae > Coelioxys > Coelioxys conoideus. The sequence continues at coordinate 9,269,358 of OX392451.1, read as the reverse complement.
CTGCCTAGGGACTTACTTATTTAGATTCTGCTTGTATTTTGGACTTTCCTTAGGATCTTCAGGGTTTATTGTGGACTTTTCATAGGACTTTTTAGGTTTAAGGTTCATTTTAAACTTTTTCTGGGACACTGCAGATTTATTTTGTATTTTCCCTAAGATAATCAAAGTATATTTTAAGTTTCCCCTGCGTGTGTGACGGTCTATGGACAGTTTTTAATTTTCTTGGATTTTCGAAGTTTATTTTTGATTTTCCTTAGGAATTTCAATGTTTATTTTCAATTTCACCTAGGAAAGTGTGGATTTATGGTTAGTTTTTGTATTTTCCCTAAGATAATCCAAGTATATTTTAAGTTTCCCCTGAGTGTGTGACGGTTTATGGACAGTTTTTAATTTTTTTGGATTTTCGAGGTTTATTTTTGATTTTCATTAGGAACTTCAATGTTTATTTTCAATTTCCCCTAGGAAAGTGAGGATTTATGGTTAGTTTTTGTATTTTCCCTAAGATAATCCAAGTATATTTTAAGTTTCCCCTGAGAGTGTGACGGTTTATGGACAGTTTTTAATTTTCTTGGATTTTCGAGGTTTATTTTTGATTTTCATTAGGAACTTCAATGTTTATTTTCAATTTCCCCTAGGAAAGTGTGGAATTATGGTCAGTTTTTGATTTTTCTTAGGAACTTGAAGATTTATTTTATATTTCCTCTAGGATGTTGTAGGTTTAACTATTATTCTTGATTTTCCCTAGAATCTTCAAGGTCTATTTTGAAATTTTCGTAGAGTCTTCCGGGTTTAAGGCTAGTTTTATATCTTCTGGGCTTGCTTTGGATTTGCCATAAAATCTTCTGAACTTAAGATTCATTTTGAATTTCCACACAGATTTTGTGTGTTTGTTTTCAGTTTTCCCTAAGATGTTCTACGTTTAAGGGTCATTTGAGGTTTTTCCTAGGATCATTTAGGTTTGTTTTACACTTTCCTTCGAATTTCTTAGATTTCTTTGGAGTTTTCTTACAGTCATCCGAGTTTGTCCTGTGATTTCCGTCAGATTTTCTTGATTTATTTAAATTTTCTCTAAGATCTTGATTTATTTTGGATACCTAAAAAATCTTCATAATTAATTTTTATGTTCAGCTAGAATCTTTAAGATTTACTTTGAATTTTCAGTTTAAAAACTTTTTATTGAAAATGAACTATGGTAATTGTTCAATTTGTACGACGCCTGTTGTAATGTTATTATTACGCTATTATTAATGTTATGAAATAAGGAATCACTACTACAAATTTGAAATGTCCACATTAACAAGGTGACATTTTCTAAATTTCAAATTTCATACACGTTACAACATGTATAAAATTTTCTTTCGTGCTAATGCAATCAATCACCACAATTCCTTCATGCTATTGCTATTTACTATGTCATCCCTTTTTTCCCTAAGTCCTATTGTCCACTGGTTCGAACTTCCCCTTCCTGGTTTGTCACCCAAGCATGCCACTCTTAAAACTTGCTGTTAGGCTCAGGCTGTCTCAATGACCTACAAAAACCATTTACCCCTCGACATCCTAATTTATCACTTTTCCTTAAACCACCAGGCCTCCTAAAAAAAAATTAGCTCATAACCTTTACGGCTCCCTTGTCCTCGACAAAAACCAATAATTTTCTCCCCATAATTAACGTTTTTCTATCAACACCGTTTTTCCACCGAGCAAACGTTATACTTTTTTGAGTTAGACTAGGGATTAACATTGTAATGTGTTACGTAATAAACGATATTTTTGTCACCAACCCCTGTTGATTCTGAATCGGGATTCCAACGATTGATCATTTTAATGTCTCCGTTAACACTCCCCCAAACAAATTCTACCATACGAAACTGACAATACACAAACAAGTCAAACTAAATACAAAAGGAAGAGATCTCTTAAATAAACAACCCTCTCAGTCGTTCACGAAAATTTCCGCCATTCACAATACCTCGAATCTCGTGACTGTCAACAACGCAACAAATCACATCTTTTGGCGTTTTCGGAGAACCGAAAAGACCCGTCCAGACAATGCCACGACAAAGCACAGCATTTCAGTGGAGGGTACAGCACACGGCATATTTGGTGTCGGGTGGTTCGTTCAGTGCTTGAAGTATAGCACTCGTATGATTTTCAGCGGGCATTGTTGGCGAAATGGGCTGACCCACGACCGTGGACGCGTGTGTGCCAGCATTTTCACACATACATTATTCGCGCGCGTGTGTGGAGCGAGACTGTGAAAGGCCGGTGCCGGCGCGAAACACTTGGGGCTCGATGTCAAGGGGTCCCAGGAACAATATAACGGCACTGCATAAAAGCAACCCTCGCTCCACCGTCTTCCTCCAATACTTCAATGCAAATGGTTCGCTCTGGTCCCACCTTCCGGCGGCGTGTGTTTCTTCTCAACCCCCTCTGGTGCTTTTCGATTTATCGTGTCGGCGGATTCTTCAAAGTAGAGGAAAAAGACTCCCTGGCCGAAAATAAAACGTCCAACTTATACGCGCCAGCCAGCGCGGTTGCTGGAGGCTCATTGATCATGCGCGTCTCACGTACAGACCCCGGAAATCCGTGCGAAATTACTCGAAAACGGACAATGGGCGTACGTTTTGGCGACATTTCGTCGAATAGAAACTGTGGAATTGTTGTTCTTCGGGATTCAACTTAACCTCGTGCCTTATAATATCGTCTTTCACACATAACTGTTACAATGCAACAAATGTGGCTTATATTTTCACCACGATTCTAATTCGAGCTTAATTTTAATTGCAACCCGTCCACCAACGATTGCCATATACAAAATATCCCTAACATTTGAGTAATCTTTGTCTGTCTCAACAGAGCAACGATAATTAAATCGGTCTGACTGACGCACTTGCCAATAAAATTATAAGTTATGGGGTTAATGAACGACGAAAAGTTAGGTTGTGGAATCAGTGAATCGACTCGAAAGACGAAAATAACAAAACAACTGACGAGGGTAAAATGTTTGTGCTTTATTGAAACTAAGACTTGATATACAGTCGTGGACAAAATTAAGTGGACAGGTATCATAAATAACAAAAGGTTAATTTAATTTAACTAACAATGCCTATAAATCAAAACTTTATTGCACAATTATATACATTAAATAAATGTTTTTTAAAGTCTATAAAAGTATTTCACGTTCTAAATTTAAAATATATTTTAAACATTGTAGGAAAACAAAATTTGTTTACATTTCTGCAATGTCCACTTAATTTTGTCCATGACTGTAGCACTTAAGAACAAAGATTAACACCTCGCAAACTGACAACGGACTTTGAAAGGCAAATATAAAATTGATGTATACTTTTTACTGCAGAGAAAAAATAATGTCCTCTCCGGAGCAAAGTATGTGGTGGTGTTTCACGTGCTGTTGGGGGTGGACAAACGACTAAGTCAAAATTAAGCTATTTTCATTGGTTCTAGAAAATTGAAGGGACGTGGACAACATACTGATCGCGTGGTCACTCTTTACCTGAGTGACAAAGTAAAAACTACAACGTCGTTTGTCACCTAACGGTTCGACACTCATAAAATAATAAACCGCGCTGTCTCTCGAAAGTCATGCTAAATTAAAAACACTTTAAGAAAGCCCAATGGCTTTATGATTCTATAAATGCGGCGCAACAGAAACAAGAGTTTCGTGGATGTATTTAAGGGTGTAATGTTAAGCCGCGGCAACGGGAACGGGGTGAAGAAACTCGCAGTTGCTTCTGGTTAACTATTATTATTCACAATGGTTCAGGATCACGTACAGAGTACTATGTCACAGATCGCGGATAAACGGTAACTAAACTGAACTGTTTTGGGGAGATGTTCAGGGTTTTTATGCCCTTTGCAAAACAGGGTATGACGCGTAGAGTGATAGGGCGGTTGTGAATCATGGATAATGACGAAGATGTTGTTCTCTAGTTATCGGTGATAGAAGAATATGGTGACTGTGGAGGATGAGGCATCGATAATGATGTGTCACCCATAATAGTACGAAATATGAAAATGAACGATGATTGTCCTGACTCCGTGAACGCGTTCCGCCATTTTGCAGAATATGTCGGAACACTGGCGTCCCGATAGAGCCTTGAACATAATTCTGAAATACGACGGAAAATGACGTTTGCCTCTAGTTACAACGTATGTCGGTCGCTCAGTCGTCGACGAATTACGATTTCATATATTCCTATAGCGAGTTTGCGGGAGGGGTTAAATAAAAAACGAGGACAACAGCAGGGATGGGTATGTGGCAGGGAGAATGAAAAATTATTTGGGGTACCTTCCCTCTCGCTTCAATTCACAACAGTTGCCCCGCCAAACGCCATCGCTCCTCCGCCCTGATTTTCACTTAACCGTGAAATTTTTATGCCTTTGTCCGAGATTTCCTGTCTTCAAATATTATATCTCTCGGCCCGAGCTAGGTCGATTTGATCCGAACGATTGAAGCTTGAAAGATGCAAGCGAACGTTTTTTAAAAGTGTTCATTTTCTTTTCGATAAAACTTCGCGGTACCTGCATGAATTTTATAAACATAACCACAAATCTCGGTTTTATTCCTGTCGATGGCATTCTTTTGTCGATTCAATCAATTTTCTCTTTTCCCGACGATTTCATTCATTATCGATTCAAGCGATTTTCTTTGTATTCGTTGATTTAATTCGCAGCCTTTATTTTTACCCACTTGATTTGTTACTGCTTTAACCAGTCCCAATTTAATACAATGCAACTAGATTTCTCTACCTGTATCAACTTAATTTATTGTAATTAATTTTCTCCGTCTGTGTCAATTTAATTTAATCAATTTCTTTAATTTTATTTAATCATTTAGTTTTCTTTCCTTCCACTAAATTAATTGGAAGTTTAAAAAATATCGGACCCGTTATTAAAAGAAAACCTATTTTTATAGGTTACGTGCCTAACCTAGATAACGATAATTAGTGGAAAGGCTTTACCCAACGAAAATATACAACAATTTATTTTCTAAAGTAACTCCTCGTGTGAGAATCGCTGTATACTGCAAAATGCAACAACGGAAGAGACACTTTTTACTTTGATTTGCGAACAAATGCGGTCAGGAACGCCAGAAGATAGGCTTTGTGCCTGTGTCGACAGGCTAAGAATGATTTGTGGAAGGAAGACGATGGTAATCCGTATAAATTGTGGACGTAATCTGCGGCGAACAGTTTTAATGCGTGGGTTTTAAAAGTACGCGATGCAGTGTATTTTGTGGTCCATTTTTTCAATGAGAGCAACGGGTTATCATAAATCATATCAATTTATGGCGGTTGGTAACGCGCAGCTTTTCAGCATCATCGAATGTTTTTATACCGTGACTCAGTTATTTTATTAACTTTAGCGCTTCAATGTAGTTATTTCTGTTTGAAATCCAAGCATAAATGTAATATAACCTGATCTATAATTCAATCGTTGAACTGTAGTTACTTTGTTTTGCTTCGGATTCAGTATAGTCTAATTTATCGTATGAGTCATTTCACGCCGAGTCCATCACTTTTTGACTTCACCATCTGCGATTTTGTTTTAATCAAAATATATTATAGTCTATGTGAAATTAGTGGGGGTATAAGTCATCATTTTGCCGATTTCAAATTTGTTTAAAAATTACAAGCCTTAAAAATTTGCAGTTTTTGCCTATTTTTGTGAAGATAAACATCACTTACGAATTTCTTTCTCAAAAACTACTAGTCCGATTGAGCTAAATTTTTTTTGTTTTATTCATAAAGGATTGGGCTACTATAAAATATTTTTTCTGACCGCTAATTTGTTATATAATATGAACAAATTTAAACAAATTCTTTTTTACGTTTTTCAATAAAAATTATACATGATTAAAATTTGAAAAACTATATTATATTCCCTGAAGCTTCCCCTTTAAAATGAGCCCTTCAGAATAATGGATAATCGAAAATTAATGTCACAATAAGCTGGAAAACGACGTGGTGTACCTCCATTTCAGGCAAGCGAGGCGTGCATCCGCGTTCACTGGCGTTTGCCTTTGATACGACAGTGTCAGCTAATGATTCTTCTTTTTTTGTTTAAATAAATATAACAAATGCTCCTTTCAACATGCCGAGCCTTATTACAATTAAAGTATAAAGTATACGTATTATGTCGTCAAGAAAAATTGGAATTGAATCATCAAAAAATTTAATTTCAATCGTATTTCGATAGGAAATCTGCCTTACGGGAGCTACGTTTCTCGACTCCCACCACTCCTTATCCCCACTGCCACTACCTTATTTCCCCCACTCCTCGAGCTTCGTCTTGGAGGCTCGAAAATTTGCTTATAAGCAAATTTCAGACGAATATTTCTCCGATATCCTAGTTCCTTGGCCTTGAAAGTCACCTGATTTTCTATCACGTGGTTTCGCGATCGGCCACGATTGGTCGATCGCTCTCATTTTCTAGTTCCTGACGTCATCAGAAATTCACCATAGCCTCAGGAGCTACGATTCTCGACCCCTACTCTTCCCATCACCGCTCCTACTATCCCACTGTCCTACGTCACTCTCCCCACTCCTCCCCGAGCTCCTTGTACTATGAATTTATTTTTCTAATTTCGAAAAATCCGAATCGCCGGGACCGGGTCTCGAACCCTCGATGTTTGGGTGCCTCGGATTCCGAGTCGGGGACGAAGCGCGCTCGGCTATCCTCGTAAGCCCCACTTGTTTACTTACGATGCTCCTTTTAAACTATGCCTCGACGATCCACTATACTTCTACTCTATTAATTTACAGCTATTTTATTTAAGTGATCACTTTCATGTGTTTCCTTTCACACTATTTTTTACCTCCATGACTTTTTGTAACAGGTATTAACCCTTTGCACTCTTGAATTTCTTTTACCTACTTTCTTAATTACAAAATGTACATTGTATTTTGCATATATTGCAGGTCGGATTATATAATTGCAACGAAACTAATGACTTTTGTATGGCAATTTTTTTTTAATTTTGAAGTTTAGACATTTTTCAATGTTTAAATGAGTGGATCTTTACTGTTTTGAATTTGGGATTGTAGAGGCTTGTAATCAAATTTCAAATTTTGAAGGCTTGTAATTTTTAAACAAATTCGAAATCGGCAAAATGATGACGTATACTCCCACTAATTTCACATAGACTATAGCATATTTTGATTAAAACAAAATCGCAGATGGTGAGGTCAAAAAGTGATCGATTCGGCGTGGAATGACCCGTACACATCTATCATTTAAGTTTAGTTGATTTTGTATAAGCTTCAAGTTTAATATAGTGTACTTTCATTTCCAGCACTCGACGCAAGTCGATTTCATTTTGTTTAGTTTTCAGATCCAACATATCTTAACTTATGACATACCTTTACCATCTCAAGTTCTTTGGTTTTGTAAGCTTTAGATCCAACATAACCTAACCTGATATAACATTTTTATTATTCATGTTTTATTATTGAATTCTTTTAGTCTCATTTACATTAAAAATACAACTCAACACAATTTCACCTAAAAATAAATAAATTCAAATGACAAAATTAGATGCTAACAAGGGATCATCCCGAAGTGACAATCAGTGATTTTGATGATAATTAACACAAGTGTACTTAGTTCTCAGAAAAGTATTTGATACGTATATTTTATAGCCGCTAATATTCACTTTGAGGAAGTGGAATTAGCTCTCAAGGTTAGGGGTGCAGATCACATGTTGTTGAGTATCGTTGTTAAACAAATATAAATTGTGCACATTTTTTCCACTATCAAATTTGCCGTTCGAAAACATTAATTTCGTCGATTCACTGTACCCCCCTACTTCTAATAGTCTCCGAGATACTCGACAAAATGTGTTCTGCACCCCTAACTTTGAGAGCTGATTCCACTTCGAAGCAGCTGCAAAAAAATACGTATCGAATATTTTTCTAATAATTACTTTTCTGTTAAGTTTTAAAAAAATCGGTGAGTGATGCTTCGAGATGGTCCTTTATTACTTACGCAAACCTATAATCGAAGCTACATTTCCAAATAAGAACAATCTGAAAAATGTTATCATAACAAAGGTTAAAAAATTCCTAAATTTTCAAACACAAAGTGCAAGATATCGACGCTGTGATACAAAATCACTGCTGCAATAATTTCTCGCGCAAAACTAAGTGTCTCTCGTTATATCGCCGCACAGGATCAATCACGCTACTGTTCCCACGTAATTTCGATTTAGAATAAGTCTGCTTACACACACACGCGTATCCGCTCCTCGATCAGATGTCACTAGTTACGGCAGTAAAAAGAAACCAGTCTCGGATTCCCGGTTGTTATCGCGCGAGCAATAAGTTGGTTAACCCTCGTCGAAGCGAAACGTCAATGAAAGTGTCAGCAAATCGCGGCACGGCTCATTACAAGTCGTCGCTTGATCCTTGTTTTTCCGCTCGTTCATTTTCTCTCTTGATATCGCCGATTGATAAACCCCGACCGTCCACCCCCCTCCCCACAGCTTTCCGCTACCATATAATTAGCCGCTTCCACGATGGAAGCAATTACCAGCCGGCATACATTGTGGATCCGTTGGTTGCACGCACACGGAACGTCTTTTTCACCTTGCGTATGATGAATTGTTTTGTTGGCTCCCCGTGATTAAATCGCGTAGGTTACAAACACCGTAGAAAATTGTGCCCATTGAGGTATGAGTATCGATCTTTCATTACGGACAGCTCTTACGTATGGCGAACGTTTACGTGACGACTTTTGCGGGATAGAATCCCGCTGGAACGCCGGCGAGTGTCAACCCCTCGTGAATAGCGGAATTGACGTGACGCGTGGTGATTTTATTTTTCCACCAGTGGCGGCAAAAACGGATCGCGATATCGGGTGTGACTTCGGATCGATCTTAAGCGCAGATGCGTGTTCGATGGGGAGATACAGCTTCATCGTTTCAGATTTAATTTGTCGGGTATATGCGCGATGGACATCCAGGGGCATATTTTTTTTAAACTAGATGCGGGTGGTAGGAGCGAAGTGCTGTGTTCTAGTTTGAAGGAGGTACTTGTGTGCTATGTCGTAACATACGTTTTTAAGTTTCATTATGGTGTCACTGGACTTTTGTATCCCCGGGGTAACATGTTGCTGTATGTTTAAACTCTAAATATCCCTATGAGGCAAGTATATGCAGAGACGGAGAAATATTCGTGGATACGAATATATTTTCCCAAACCACATGTAAAAATTCATAGATATAAAATAAAAACTTCTAGACTATAAATATCTCCTTAGATTTTTAGTAAATATCATTGCATCTCAAGTAACTGTTTTTTGTTTGCAAGTAAACACATATAGATACCGAATATTCCCAGATATAAAATACGTATACACAGGTCTGAAATAAATATTATATATCAAATGAATATCTCTAGATATAGCATAAGTATCTATTGATCTAAAGTATCCCCACACGTAAAACATTATTTTGTGTTAAACACCTTTAGATAAAGAATATTCTTTCAACCCAAATATCCCTACATAAGAAATATCTTTAAATCCTAAATATTATCGAATCTCCACAGGATCTATATAAAATCTGCATAGGATCCTACTGCAAATTAAATATATCTGGGCAACAAATATCTCTAAATCCTAAATTCCTTGGCTCCCTAATATCCCTCTATATTCACAGATTCCTACCGCAAATAAAATATCCCTAGATAACGAACATCACCTAGATTTGCACTATTCGCTAAATATTAAGAGATTATTTATTTATTTTATTTATAATTAAGATATCCAGTTTCGCTCAGTTCTAAGCAGCATCGCATTTCGAGTACCCTAAGATGTACAATACTTCTGCATATCAAATATCACTAGATTTAGAATATCCCTAGATCCGTGCAGTTAAACGTAACACAGTATCAGAAAACGGAAGCGATCGTAACACTATTTCGTGTCAAATTGGCAGAGAACACTTTTCAACGGGGATGAGAATATTTATAAAAGGAACAGAATGGTTAATAGCGAGCAATAAATACCGAGGAGTCGTCGTTAATATCTGGTAGTTAAAATTAAGAGAAGAAAAATGATAGAAACGGTTTTAGTTTCGCGATAAGAACACGGCCAACTATTATCCGAGTTGGCAAAGGTATTAAAACGCGAGAAACTTCATTTCCCCGTGTTATTACAGTTTCGTGGTTTTATTTTCGGTCGGTACAGCGAAAGAACAGCCGGAGAACGAAGTTTCAGCCGTGCGTTTATAAATTGTGTACGTGTTAAACATACTGCGTGCCACACGGTCATTAAGCATTATCTTGCTGATAATTGCGTGTGAGAAACGAGTTGGCTCCGCGAAGGATCATTCTCTTGATCGCACATAAATCGTTGCCGGCGTTACCGCTTGTCCAATGACTCCGGCAAATGCGCCAGCCCTTCATTCAAACTTGTAACATAAGTACGTATATCGGATTTATAGGGATATTGAAATTACAAGGATGTTACAAAGACACAGTTGTAGAAATACCAGAATTATAATAACAGTGCAACCTATCAATATTGTGATCTAGGGATTTAGGTACTTGGCGATAGACAAATCTGCAGAGGCTATTGGGTTTATAGGGATTTAGGGACTGTTGATGTATTATAATCATCGAAAGATTGAGATTATATAGATATTGGAATCACAGGAATATTGAGATTGTACGGATATTGGGATCATAGGGATATTGGGATCACAGGCATATTGGGATCATAGGGAGATTGGGATCATAGGGGCATTGGGATCATAGGGATATTGGGATTGTACGGATATTGGGATCATGGGATATTGGGATCATAGGGACCTTGGGATCATAGGGAGATTGGGATCATAGGGGCTTTGGGATCATAGGGATATTGGGATGATAGGGATATTGGGATTTTACGAATATTGGGATCATAGGGACATTGGGATCATAGGGAGATTGGGATCATAGGGGCATTGGGATCATAGGGATATTGGGATTTTACGGATTTTGGGATCATAGGGATATTGAGATAATAGGGACATTGGGATCATAGGGATATTGGGATCATAGGGATATTCGGACCATAGGTAGATTGGAATCATAGGGACGTTGGGATTATAGGGACATTGGAATTATAGGGACGTTGGGATTATAGGGACATCGGGATCATAGGGAGATTGGGATCATAGGGACATTGGAATTACAGGGATATTGGAGTTATAAAAATATTGGAATGATATGTTTATTGAAATGATAAGGATAGTGGGATTATCGAGATATTGGGATTATAGGAATAGTGAGTGTATGGGCGTGTCGGAGTTATGGGGATATTGAAAATAATTACAAAACTATAATTATAGAGACACTAGAATTGTAATGACAATGGAATCTCACAATATTGGGATTTAGCTCGAAGGATCTAAGAATCTGTTAAATAAACATATTTAAATCTTCAAGTTCACAGTTTCTTGACTGCACAAATTTCACAAATTCGTTTTAAAAAATAGAAGTACTTGCATACTTTTTTCTATTTTGTGTTGTATATTTTATATTAAACGTGTTAGTAGAAAACAATTGCAAAGTTACTATCTAGGGATATTCAGTGTATAGGAATTTTATATTTAGAAATATTGGGTATCTTGGAATATTTCACACCTACAGATATTTCGTATCCCGAAATATTTCATATTTAGAGATGTTTGTTACACCGAGAAATTTTATACCTAGTGATATTTGGTATTTTGTAATATTTCGTACCAAACAATATTTTGGAGGAACACCACGTTTTCATGTTGCACGGAGAAACTGCTGGACAAGGTAATATCTTTGTTCAAAGGATTTAGAATATAATTGAAAGAAATGCCGTTACTTTATTTCCATAACGAACGTATTAAAATGCACGATCGCAGTTTCAGAAATGCTGTTAGCGCTGAAAAATAAACAAAAAGCCTTTTTTCAATGCGTGTCGTTTAACTGGCAACAAATTGGCGTGCAACAACTTGTTTGCGAAGTCAATGAATAATTCCTACCTTACCATTTCCGTGACCCTATCTTGTTTGCTGCTAGTGCACGTTCTGTTTCTCTTTTTCTCTCCTCTCTCTCCCTCTCTCCGATCGTATGTAACATTCCTCGCGACTATCTCTCTTTACTTCGAACATGATGTCCATTACAGTCAGTTAATGTCCAATGCATGCTATCGAACGATTTCATCTAGGCTCCACGACGATCGAACAATACTCTTCTGGACTTCGTTATGAGCATTTTTCTTCTCCCCCATTTTATTTTTTATATCGCACGAATGACCGTATGTCGTTCTTCAGGTCTTTGTGCAGTGGATGCAAATCGTAGTGTAAAAAGTAAAAATGAACACAAGAGACCCGGTCGTCCGCATTATGCGCAGTGTCGTCCTCGTGAAACAGCGCAAAGATGGCATCCGTAGAGTTGCACACACGAAGAGTGTTAAAAAGTGTATCAAGTGTGTTATTCTTGTGCTTCATATCATTAATTAATTCAATCAGTCAATCATTTTTCCTCCTACATTTTACATTGCGTTCTACGAACAACGTACGAACATCTACAGCTCCACACACGTTGAAGATCGATCACATGTCCACACAAAAATGCATGCTCCAAACAGGCCATACTATAATTTCTCAAAGTATGTACGAGGCTCGTGTCACTTGTATCACAGCAACAGGTACATGTGAGACCGACTCCTAGACAACAAGATAACATATGACTTCATAAACAGATTGAATCATTCTACGAAAAACATCCTCTTAGTCATCCTGTCTTACGCACTTTGCCCTTATACTGAGCATTGTACCTCCATTACTCACACTCAACTCGATACACATAACTGGCCCTCTTTTGACACCTCGTCAGTTCTCCATAATTCGTACTTGCGGGTGGAACTTATCGTCACCGAATAAAGCCTCATGATATAAGTGTTGTACTTATTCGCTCTTCCGGAATTCAACATAAATTTCCAAATGATAAATGATATCCACTTGTTATCCAAACGAGTATCAATAAGTATCTAGTCGGGAAGTTTGATCCCGTCTAAACCCTTTAAAGGGAACATAATCCCGTGATAATATTTCTGATTCATGAAGATGCGGATGAATCGGTTAATCTTTTCTGCAAACGATGACCGCGGTGCTTAGCTCTCATCGGGTTGGCATAAGGACGACAGATTTTTTCGCGACGAGTCCGTAGCCACTCCTCCTCCCGGTAGAATCATTAGCAATTTAATGGAAAGTGGCTAGAGTCCGCGTCACGTTCCAGTTTCGCAGGATCTGCCGGTGGAAACCGGCTGCGGCCACGCTGGAAACAGAGCAAAAGAAATCCCGGCCTCGTAATAAGGGGTTACGCAGCCACCGATCGTTCTGCTCCTGATCGAAAGAAACAAGATCGTTTTGCTAAAAAGAGTCGCATGGCATCTAACGTGGCTAAGCCCGATAACGTAACGAGATCGCCGCGATGGATGGATGATGCTTACGCGGCACTGTTTCAGCGAATACTGGCCAGCCTACTCCTGTTACCGCCATTTGCTCGTCTTTAACCAGAGTCTACGTAATTAATAACAATCCATTTGAAGATCGTTGGAACAAGTAACGTCGAAATAATGCATGATTGTGACGCTATTAGCTGCGTGATCACGTGTGAAATCGTGGATACGCATCGTATTCTACAAATTATTTCTTTCTTATTTAACTCTAGATTTTACCTGGCGGAATGATGGATTTTACATGTCTTATTTTTAATTATAAAAGTTATTAACACTTTAACCGCCACGTCGTACACATATGGTTGACGATTAACACTAGATTTACGGAACCCGTCAAAATGACGGATGTTAGATTGCTTATTTTAAATTACGAAAATTTGTAAGAAGCTACCGTCCAAATGTAAATTATTCTTCGTTGAAATAGAGACTCATTGTGTGAGTTAGTTTACGTATCGTCCATAAGTTATTTAATTTTGTACCTTAATTTCGATTTAAATATAAATGGTCATTAATCGTCCGTACATCTGGTGTTAAATTTCCATATGAATCAATCATGTGTTTAGTAAGAATTTGTTCATTTATCAAATCGGAAACGCTAGTAATAATTACTTGGACCTATGGATAATAAATAAAGCAAAATATTGTGAACATATTTGGTAAGATTTATTAATCATAAAAATACTATCTAGTAAATTCTTCAAGTGCGTTAGAGTGGCAGTCAACGCGCCAAGAAACTCTTTTCAAAATGTATGGTAATTTTCGTCAAGATATAAAATCGTTTTCTGCAGTTAGATTACGTGTTATGTATTTATTTTTTATAAATTTATATTGTGTATAAAATATTTAAAATAGTAAAACGTTGAGAACTTCTGAACTACTGTTAGCATGTATTGATTGTCTTAGATCTTTTTGCAGCATTGACTTATGTGAAATTGGATATAGCGGTTAAAAAGTAGGAAATTCGAATTTTAATTTACATCTTGTTGTAACAATTTTGGATTAAGTTTAACGGAATTATAAGATTTTGAAGTTTAATAAGTTTTCAGTAGTGCACAACCGGTGCAGTAACTTTCTCTAGTAGTATATGCCTAAGTTTAGAGCGACATTAGGTGCTGGATCGAATAATTTGATTTGAGTACCAAATTGGCTAACTTCTAGTTGAATAAATATTTGAGGACTTAGTGATTTTGGGATCTATCTTACCAATGGAGAAATTTGGAAGTAGGGAGATTGAAACGTGAATATTTTAGATTTTGGAAAATTTGAGAAATTTAAAAAGTGGGAATATGGAGAATTGTGAACTTGATATACTGAAAAGTTGTAAATCTGAAAACTTGACAAATTTTTAAATTTCAATGATTGAATACTTCGGAACCTGAAAACTTGAAAACTTGAAATTTTGAAAAGGCGGAAAAATGAAAAATTGGGGATTCAAAGATTGAAGAATGGAAGAATGATAGGATTGTAGAATTGAAGAATGGAAGACATTAAGTATTGAAGAATTGAAATATGGAAAAACTATAAAACTGAATAATTGACAACCTGAAAATATAAAAATTTGTGAAGTTGAAAATTTACGATCTTGAGATCCTCAGAACTTAAGAAATAAGGACCTTGAAAACTTGAGAACTTGAAAAATCTAGAACTTGCAAACTTGAAAACTTGAAAACTCGAAAAGTCGAAAAATCGAAAACTTGAAAACTCAAAAACTGGAAAAGTCGAAAAATCGAAAACTTGAAAACTGAAAATCTTGAAAAGTCGAAAACTTAAAAACTCAAAAACTTGGAAACTTGAAAACTTGAAAACTTGAAAACTCGAAAACTCGAAAACTCAAAAACTCGAAAAGCCAAAAACACGAAAATTCAAAAAGTTGAAAACTCGAAAACTGAGACCTCCGGATTTCGAGACCCCAAAAACTAAAAAAACTCGCGGGCCCAAAAATCCGAAATCGTAAAAACCTAAAACTGAAGAAAAAAACCTAAAAATTTTCGAACAGAAATACGAACTCGTAAAAGCTTGAGAATATCCACGTTCGTATATCCCTGTCTGAAGCGAGCGTACATTTTACCGGAGTGCACGTTGTAGACGTCCACATTCCGAGTGACTCACGATCGAGCGAGGTGTCCGGAGTAAGTATGCCAGACAGTAAGACGTGGACTGAACTGGAAGATCCAGATGAAAGAATAAGAATAAAGGGAGGTGCGTCAGGTGTTATATCCTGGCTTGACGTAATCTAATGGATAGAGGTTAGTTGGGGTGAAGTCGAAACAAGTCCGCAACCGCGGGTGGTACGCATACGGAACGCGGAAACGTTGGTCAACTTCCTCGTTCGGGTGAAAGAACAACTCTGTTCGCACCGGGTTCGAGAAGTTTGTGTACATTTGCATGCTGTGTTACAAATGGGATCGCATCTGTTTGTCGGGTATAACCGTGAAACATCACAAAACAGTGACCGTTTTAAAAATTCCGCTCATTTGCGGCTGATGCATGTTGCTAATTAATCAATCTGATTATTACATTAACCCTTTGCATCCCAAATGTGACTCATGCTATACAACCGATCTGACCTTTGTGCGGGAAACCTGCATCCCATTAATCATTCGAGTTTTATTGTCCGTCGGTGAAAGATGGGTCGAGTAATCGGTTCGCACGTCTTTTTCTTTGTTTAAATAATGAAATCTGTCGAGATGATTTGCTTGAAAATTGTGCCGATTTTTATGTGGATAAACAACGGATGTTAATATAAAATTTTTGTAAAGAAGTATGTCTGCACGAAATTCTTATCTAGATAAATACCTAATGTGTATAAGAATTTTTTATTAAGATAAATACTCTATTACAATTTTAGATAAAATTTGTATAGATAAGGAGTTTATTTACAGTATAAATCTTTTGTATGACTGAAAGATTAACCTGTATGTTAAATTCTTATCTAGATAAACAATTAATATCTGTTACAACTTTTTATCCAGATAAAAACTTAATGTTTATATTAACTTTTAATAACTAGAATTAATATTTATATTAACTTTTTATATACATAAACAAGCAATGCATATAATTTCTTATCTTGATATAAAGTCACTGTGTACGGTCATTTTTTATCTAGATAAAAAATTACTGTGCAAATTAATGTTATGTATACGTATATTATCTATTATCAAATATAAAATAATACTATCAACTCTAAACACAGAATAATACTTTCCACTATTAAATACAAAATGACAGCATCCATTTCTGAACACAAAACAATATTATCTATTATTAAACATAAACAATATTAATAAATATTAATTATAAAATATATTATCCACTATTAAACATGAAATGATCTTACATTGAATATAAGAACGTTATCTATTATTTCCGGGGGATTACCAGGTAGAAATACGAAACTCTTCGTTTTATAAAACGTGTTCACGAAGTAAAAATCGAAGTTCATTAATATCGAATTAAACCGTGTCGTCGGCGAAACATTAGCGCTCCTCGTTCGAAACTTTTCCGTCCTTCGTCCGATTCTCATTCATTTAAAAACACTTATGCTATAATTAATTATAGCCGGGAAGGTAATTAAAAGATTCGTATTAAATTTCGTCCCTTATGTATAACTGCATTGAGTACAACGTACCGCCTTGTAATTTTAATTGGAAAAATACTTTCTTAATAGCTCGATAATTATTATAAATACCTTATGAATTAGGTACACTTTATCGATTTCTAAGTATATGGCGATACACGTATCTGGGGAATGTCGGTGTATTGCTATCATAAGGATGTTGGGTTTATAGGGGTTAAGGACCTATATGTGTATTGGAATCGTCGAAATATTGGGATTTTATAGATGTTCAGGTGATAGGGATATTGGGATTTTATGGATGTTGGGGTTATATGGATATTGGGGTGATAGGGATATTGGAATTTTATGGTCATTGGGGTGATAGGGACATTGGAATTATAGGGACAATGATAATATACGTATATTGGAATTATAGGGACAATGATAATATACGTATATTGGAATTGTAGGTATATTGAACTTACAAGGATATTACAAGATGCTGTTATGGGGTTACTAGAATTACAGTAATAGTGGAATCTAGCAATATTGGGATCTAGGCATGTAGGTATTTAGATATTTAAGTATCTCGATATGTAGGTATACACGTATTTAGGTATCTAGGTATTTAGGTATTTAGGCATCTAGGTATTTAGGTATCTAGGTATTTAGGTATCTAGGTATTTAGATATCTAGGTATTTAGGTATCTGGGTATTAAGGTATTTAGGTATTAAGGTATTTAGGTATTTAGGTATTTAAGTATCTACATATTTAGATATTTAGATATCGAGGAACACAGGTATTTCGATATTTGGGTATCTAAGTGTCTAGAAATTCGGGGATATAGGGATCTAGGAATTTCGGGATGCAGGAATATATAGATACAGTAACGTAGAGATTTGGTAATACAGGAATACAAGAATCTAAAGATATACGTATCTAGGAATCTAGAAAGTTAGGAATATAGGGATATAGAAATCTGAAGATCTAGATATCGCGAAATCGTGAAATCTACTGATCTAGGGATCTGGACGTCTTGGAATGCAGAGGTCTATGAGTATGTGGATGCAAGGATACAGGTATACAAAGATTTGGAAATGTGGACATCTAGGGATATAGGGAACTGAGATCTAGGGATCTGAGGATAAGGTAATATCGGAATGTAGGAACCTAGCGGTATAGGAATATTGGAATCTATAAATTTATACCCTAGGAAACCTCAAGATCTGGAATCTATGGATCTGAAGGAATAGAGATTTGAGGATACACGAGTATAATGCTATAGGGAGAAATCTAGTAATCTAGTAACAAGTATCTCGGTAGCATCACATTTTTAGCTTTGATATTACAAATATTATCGATATTCGTAAACCCTACAGAGTTTGACTGTAAACTTGCGAGCGGCGCGAAGAAAAGTTCATTTTTCCAGAAGGCATCTTCGCCTTTAACCATCAAGCGTTGACTCGAAATGGCCCGGGGCTGTCATGTTCCTCTTTGAATAAAATTCTCGTCTTTTACATGTTTCTTCCTCGGATTGCCACGTGCTTGGCTGCATTCCGGCACGTTCGTGCTTGTCGCGAACGTTTTTCCTTTTTCCCTAGCCGAATTCATGGAACGAGGATAGACGTATCATCGACCCTCCTCTTATCTGAATACCCTGCCCCCCCGGGGCAAGTCTGGTCGCCTAGAGGATTTTATCTAACCTTTCTCGAATTTTCAACGTTTTCGTGTAATAAAGATTTTCATGCGGTATTTATCAGCATTCGTGGGAATCTCAAAGGTTGATGCTGACGAGAGGATCCTCGACACCGGTGACGTTAACTCTTTGCGGACGTTAGAGTACGAGGTCTGTTGAAAAAATAACCGAACTTTATTTGTCTAATTTTTTTTATTTGATATATAACTTATTGGTCTTTCTCCCCTTTAAAATACTCCCCTCCTCTATCCATACACTTATTCCAGCGGTGTTTCCACTTTACCATGCAGTCCTGGTAAGCTTCTATAAGAACATCCTTCAATGCCAATGACGAATTGTGTTTAATGTCTTCAACTGAGTCGAAACGCCGTCCTATCAGCACTGATTTTAATTTTGGGAATAAGAAGAAACCGCAGGGAGCAAGGTCTGGGGAGTAGGTAGGCTGGGGGAGGACAGTCATCTGATTTTTTGCACAATACTGGCGAATTAACGAGGCTGAGTGGGCAGGCGCATTGTCATGGTGAAGAAACCATGAGTTGTCTCGCCACAACTGTGGTCTCTTTTTGCGAATTTTTCCACGCAACCTTTTCAAAACACCTTCGTAGTACTGGTGATTAATTGGCACAAGATCACTAATTTTTTCAATGCAAGTGTTATCGGTTGCGGTCAAAGGCCTTCCTGGTCGAGGGTCATCTTCAATTGATTGACGACCATTTTTGAATCTGATAAACCATTCATAACACTGTGTACGAGAAAAAGCATCACCTCCATAAGCTTGCTTCAAAAGTCTAAACGTTTCCGTGAATGTTCTCCTCAGTTTCATACAAAATTTCACGTTGCGCCGTTGCTCTCGTGAATCACACATTGCGAAAATCGCCGCGCACACTGAAACACCTTGTACTCAAATTACAATAACTCGGGAACTAAACGCGATATAAAGGATCTGTAAAATGCATGTAACGCAGAAGGTTATGGCAAATGAAATGCTGTAAACCACTCGTCGCTATGACGATCCATTGCCGCGTAATTACAAAAGTTCGGTTATTTTTTGAACAGACCTCGTATATGCCATTAGCAAATAGCGACTGCAAAACTCTCTGGTTAAAAAGTTTGATCAACTTCTTTAAAATAATCATATTTTTATTATTAATCGCCAATATTGCCTGTTTCACTGTGTTCAAACGTCACGTGCATAATACTACATGCATGTAGTGAAAAATTATTTATTAAAAATTATTGCACCGAATCAAATGGCGAGTGATAGTCGCCGTTCGTCCGCAAAGGGTTAATCTTGACGTAACTCGTCAAAGTTAATCTCCGGACTTTTACTCGTCTTTCAGTTGTTAAAAAGTTGTGGAATATAATCTGTGGTTACGTATTTACGATATTGTATACCGGGATCGGCGAAGTATTGGCAAATCATGATGAAGGATTTGTAGCGCGTAAAACATCTAAGCTGCTTATGAATTATATTACGTTTAAATTGCAGGCTGCGATACGTCGTAAATGTACATTTAACAATGTTTTTCAGGAGAACGGTTGAATTACAACCTACGCCTCATTTGAGACTTTTTAATCCTCTCAATAATCATTATACTGTACGTAATAAAGTAATTGAACGTGACGATCGAGTGTAAAGCTAAATTTGTACTAAATTTTCTTGGTAGATCTTTAATGATGATTCTTGATGTGAAAATTATATAAGCATACGAATTTTATAAAATTGCAAATTTTCGAATTTCTACATTTTCTATATGGTCAACCATTTGGTTGTCTAGATCCCAAAAATTGTAGGGAGCTGATGGTCTACGTTTTCAAGTTATTTAGTTTACAAATTTCGGAGTTTCCACTTTGCCGAATTCTTCAAATCCTCAAAAACGCAGATTTCCAAATCCCCCAAATTTCTAGACATTTAACTTCTTAAATTCTCTCATCACAAAGTTCTGCATTTTCAAATCCCTTGATTTCGACATCGCTAAGTTCCCAAATTCAACACTTAGCAAATCTTACAGTCTCCAAATACTTATGTTACCAAATTCCTGGACACCCTAGTTTCTAGATCACCAAATTCCTAGATACTCAAATTTCTATGCTCCCGAATCAATAGATTCCCACATTTCTATGCTCCGAAATTTCTAAATCCTCGAATTTCTATGCTTCCGAATATTTAGATAATAAAATACCTACATCTTCATATCAGTCATTCTCTAAATTTCAATATCCCGAAGTTGTTGCTTCTCAAATACCTAGATAGTTAAGTCTCACGATTTTCGTATTCACAAGTCTTCCAATTCCCAAAGTTCCGAAACCCTATAGTCTCCAAACCTTAAAGTCCCAAAATCTGAGAATCCCTAAATCTCAAAGTCTTTAAATCCTAAGTTCCCAAAATCCCAACATCTCCAAATCCTGGTGTCCCCAAATCCCAACATCTCCAAATCCTAAAAACCCCAAATCCAAACATCTCCAAATTCTAAAAACCCCAAATCCCAACATCTCCGAATTCTAAAAACCCCAAATTCAAACATCTCCAAATCCTAAAAACCCCAAATCCCAACATCTCCAAATTCTAAAAACCCCAAATCCCAACATCTCCGAATTCTAAAAACCCCAAATCCCAACATCTCCAAATCCTAAAAACCCCAAATCCCAACATCTCCGAATTCTAAAAACCCCAAATCCAAACATCTCATAATTCTAAAAACCCCAAATCCAACATCTCCGAATTCTAAAAACCCCAAATCCCAACATCTCCGAATTCTAAAAACCCCAAATCCCAACATCTCCAAATCCTAAAAACCCCAAATCCCAACATCTCCAAATCCTAATGTCCCGAAATCCGAATGTTCCCAGATTCCTATCACCCCAAATTCTAAACCCATGGAAAAATGATAAAAACGATGAGAATCCAAGTTCTTAAAAATAACAATCAGGATGCCACCGGTGGCCATACTTTCTCGAGGGAAGGAAGACTTGCAGCCGACTGTACACGAGATATAATAACAAGAACAAATGCCGGTTTCATCCCGGTCGATCAATCGTTCGTTAAACGTATCGACGTATCGATCGTACCACGGGCATTTACGTAACGAACAAACGGGATACAAAGCGATCAACGTTAGTCTCTTTTCCTCGATACACCCCCACGTCCCGCTGTCGTGTCGCGAATTGACAACGGGACGTTAATGGCACCACGCCAGGGTGGACTCTCTCGGCCATAGATAATCGATACCTACATATCATGTCGGGGTTCTTGGCGAGCTGGTCGCAGAGAAAAAGAGGAATCTATGAAAAATCGAAGAAGGAAAACGCTTCAAAGCACGGGCTGCACCAATTCTTCTCAAGTAACAACGTTTGCAACCTACGTATCCAATAATTCACGTACTCCGGCCACTTTGCCGTTTGATGCTCGATTTATTGTTGTTGCGTCCCTTTGCAGGAATAAACTTCGCGTTTGTTTTCTACATACAAGTACGTCCGCTCTTGTATGCCGATAGGAAGATCAGTTCTTTGAAACTGTATCCCGTGGGAGATCACGGTTCTTAGATGCACATGCCGATTCACGTAACTGTGTATTTGTTTTGGTTGAGGTCAGGATGTAACTTTCGAAAAAGATGAGTGGTACGAGATGGACTGTGGATCATATCTTTTTAGTACATGTACATTTTTATGGGTACTTTCGAAAGATTCGCTCTACACCTATGCGCAACTATAAAAGACATACTTTGCATCGGTTCTATTGCACTTTCGATAAAAGTGTGATCGTAGATCTGTAGTTTACTTTCTTATGGTAATTTTTTTCTTCTAACATTATGGGCTAACTTTAACCATGGAGAAGATATGGGTTCGCGTGGATAAATGAATCACTCTGTATAAATAGTGGCCCACATGTTTGTACAGATTGGGTGATATAGCGAATACAATATTTTGTATGCAAGTTAAATGATACTGAATTACTGATGTAAAAATTTAGGGTCATTTTTATCAAGGTCATGCTTTTGATCAATCTTTTAGGTCACTTTCATCGTGGTAATTTTCTTAGGAAATTTTCTCTACATTTTTAAAAAATACTGATGTCTATTTTGCATGTAAGTGTACAATTTTTTAATTTTGCACATTGTTTTTTACATTAAAAAGCATACAGAAATGTATTATGTAACCTCGAAACGACTTCTGAGCATCTAATTTAAAATTAAATATAAATTAACACACATTGCAAACCTTAATAATCTTAAAAACAATGATCTTTGTATATATATATTATTTACAGGGAATCGATTCTTCAATACTGCACATATGTAAAATTACATACGAATACAGAACATAAAATATTATTGCTCAAGAAAATACAATATTTACACCCTGTATATAGTAGATTCGATTTTCATTTACTCTAGTCTTAATCAATTTACATTTCGAACATACATTTCTCAAACCACCTTTTCAACATTAGTAGCATACCATATTTTTTAACAATAAATATAACTTATATAAATATTTTACAAATAACGATATAAGCATAACCCGTGCCTTAAAGTATAACTGAGACTAAACCTATTATTGTTATTTTTTAGTAAATCAGAAAAACAACCAGAGTCAATAAAAATTGTTGATATAAATAAAGTAATTTATTTGATAAAACAATATAGTCTCTCGGGTAAATAAAAATGTTAACATCCTTTCAGATATTAATCTAGTTACAGAGTTACAGGTAGTTATAAAAAAAGTAAAGTAGTAACGAAGTATATAAAACAATTTTTCGAACGACTCTTTTTAAGGTTATACTTGAAGATAAAAATGGCGTTTCTGAGCAGATGCTTCGCTAACGGAAATGGTTCCATGAAAAATTTACAAAGTTCTATGAAATAAGACGAAGAAGATTTTTAATTAGTATGAGTACAGTTACCGTAAGTTTCAAAACCAGCCACGTAACATGAAATTTAACAAAATGGCGAGCAGTCAAAGTTTGATTATCCCCGTTTTTCATTCTCTTTTCATGCGAAAGTTTCACGACGAAAAAATGTATGAAATTTGTAACGTATGTACGTAAATCTGGTACCTCGTAGAACTGATGGTTGGTACGACACCGTGTTCAAATTTTAGATCAATCGAGGTAAATTTTTTATTTTATTTTCACCGGTTGAAAAAGTGGTTTCGAGGAAAATCAGAGTCACTCGCTGCGAATAACTGAAATATTTCGAGTTTTCCAGTAAAAATTTTACAGCAGGTATGTTCCTACAAGTTGGGAACATAAAACTTTCAAAGTACTTATAGGTCGATATCAAAAATTTGTCGAGGAGATAATGCAAAAAGATATTTTATAATTTTCATGATTTTGATGCAAGCAAATTTGAAATGACGAAGTTGCAAACAGTAATCAATTTAATTTGTACAAATAAAATCCGAAACTTTTATGCAAATAAACATGGTTAAATAATATCGAAGACGGAGGCTGCTTAGTTAAGATTATGTTTGCAGAAAATTGTATCAGGTTATGTTTTAAGGAAGTTTTTGATTACACCGTGAAACGTGGTTATGTTCGCAGTAAATTATATTAGGTTACGTTCACGGAAAGTTCTTGATTATTATGGTAAACGAGGTTATGTTTCTCGAAACTTAGGTTACGTTTCCATAAAGTTGTGTTATGTATCAAGGAATTCGCACATATATCCCGATTTCTGTTTATGACGTACAACAAATTAGTTTTACGTATCGTTGTCGTTTATTTGGGGAAAGATTCTCTTGTAGAAACTCGGTAGGTATTTGCTTCGTTAAAAATAGTATAAAAATGGCGGAATATCAGCTTGGTACGTAACGAAGCTGCAGTGATAAACGGCCCGCATAGAACGAAGTTACTGCATCGAACGTATTAAAAGCTAGTAATAAATCTTAATAAAGTGTACAGAGGGCGTCATCGTGGAATAACCTTTGGGTGACCATATACATGTTCTTTTTTAACCTTACAAACACTTGGGGATCTGCCATTTCGAAAACATACGGATTACCTTGTAGCTTGTCGGTCTCAACGTGTTTTTTTTATTTACTGTGATTAATCAAAATCCTAGTTGACTTCGTTATATTTCAGATTTTACATATTTATAAATAAGCAATTTTTCACATCCCTTAACTTCTACATTTTTATAATTACAAAATTTCGTATATCCAAATGTCTAACTATGAAAATTTGTTAAATTTAAATATTTGTAACTAATTTGGCAGATTTAAGAATTTTTTAACTCATATTTTCCTAACATTTCAAATTTCTAAATTTCTAAACATGAGACTGTATATACTACGTTTGAAATAATTGTAAAGATCTCATCCCCTACATTTTTTGATTTTTACATTTCTATGTGTAAATTTCCAAGTACAAAAATTAGAAAATTGGAAACTGGTGATTAACAAAATTTCTGATATTTTGAATCAGTCAATTTTTTAATTTCCAACTTACAAAATTTATAAATACCTAAATTCCGAAAATTATAAATGTCTAAATTTCCACATGCAAAAATTCAAAAATTGTTAATATCTAATTACCTTTATTTGATAATTTCTAACGTGTGTTAAAATTTATAGTGTGTACAAAAACAAACCTTTCATAATCAGTAATATAACAAGTAGCAATATAACGAGAATCTACTGAACATACTATCTGAACGTTGTAATTTACAAAAATTAATATTCTATACAGGGTGTTCCAAAAGTGTTGAAGGAACCGGAAATGGGAGGTAGGTGGGGTCATTCTGAACAACTTTTTCATTTCAATCATTTTCAATCTCAGTTTCGCGAAATCAATTTAAATTGGAATTATCCATCCAACCTCCTCATACAAACTAAACGAACCTAACATTTTAGATGAATAAACATAGCCTCCAATTAAACTAGTCATAATATCGAATCGATGAAATCATTATCGAATTAAAAGAACATAGCCTGAAGAAAATCAAATGTAATCGAACGATACATTAGTACAACAAAAGCGTGTGTTTGAAATCGTCAATTCAGTGTCTCTCGAACTTCGCCTAACCTTAAAAACTCATTTAAAGAACTCTCCGTTAACTCTCAAGTTCAATGAAGCTTTAAATTAGTTTCAGAACAAAATCTCCCGGTGTAATTACACCTCGGATGAAAAGGCGTACAAAATATCCGGAAAAATACGTCTCTGCGCTTCCAGGACCGTAAAAAGAATTATAAAAATAAAAATGGATTTAAAACAAAATTTAGATTAACTTATATTTCAAGCAAGGCAATACTGGTTCAAAAAATTTTCGTTTAAATCTGCATGCAGGGTGTTTGGAATATAAGTATGTTGGGGTATAGGAAATTTTGGATGCAAGGATATGGAGATTTTGGGATATAAGGATGTTGAGATATAGAGATTTTAAGATATACATATAAATTTGGCGATATAAGTATTTGGGGATACAGGTAATTAAACATGTAGGAGTTTGGAAATTTAGGAATATAGGAATTTGGGACGTCAGAATTTAGTATCATAGGGAATTTGGAACTTGAGAATTCGGTGTCATAGAGAATTCGGGACGTGAGAATTCGGTATCATAGGGAATTTGGGACGTGATAATTCGGTGTCATCGGGAATTTGGAACGTGAGAATTCGGTATCATAGGGAATTCGGGACGTAAGAATTCGGTATCATAGGGAATTTGGAACTTGAGAATTCGGTGTCATAGAGAATTCGGGACGTGAGAATTCGGTATCATAGGGAATTTGGGACGTGATAATTCGGTGTCATCGGGAATTTGGAACGTGACAATTCGGTATCATAGGGAATTCGGGACGTAAGATTTCGGTATCATAGGGAATATGGGACGTGATAATTCTGTATCATAGGGAATTCGGGACGGAAGAATTCGGTATCATAGGGAATTTGGGATGTGAGAATTCGATATCATAGGAAATTTGGGACGTGAGAATTCGGTATCATAGGGAATTTGGAACGTGAGAATTCGGTATCATAGGCAATTTAGGACGCGAGAATTCGGTATCATAGGGAATTTGGGACGTGAAGTATTGGGGACATGGATAATTTGTGACACAGATAAATAGGGAGGTGGATATTTTGAAACATAGCAAATTGGGGACATAGACAATTCAGGGCATAGGGAACTCGATACATAGGGAATTTCAGACATAGATAATTTGGAATATAGGAAATTCGGGGCACAGGGGTGTCGGCGCATAGAAAATCTGGACGATAAGAAATTTGACATATTTAGGGTTCCCTGAATATAGAGCTAAAAGGATACAGGGCTTTTGGTATATAAACAATATGAGATCTAGGGAACTTCTAATCTAGAGATCTTACTATATAGTAAATTTCGAATATAAAAATTGCGCGTGATAAAGAATTTGGAAATATCTGCATTTGCAATTATGGGAATTTAGGAACACAAGTATTCGGGTATCTAGGGATATAAATACGTGGCCAAGTAGTAATAAGCACTCAATTTATAATTTTCATATTTCCACATTCCCAAATATGCAAATCAACACATTATCAAGTTTCAAAGTTTCCATATCCCACAATTTTTAAATCTGCAATATTCACACTTTCAAATTTGCAAACTTGTGTATTTCTGTGTCAAATTTTCTAAAATTTCATAGCAACCTTCATCTTTTTCAACGTAACGACACATATTCTTTATTCTAACGACACCATTTAATATCTGTGATATTTATAACTGAACATCGAGGTTGGAACCTCGTATAATTCCAAAATTCTGTATAATTATCTAAAATTCCCACCGTGATTAATGTAAACGTTATGCGATCGACACGAAATTGCGGGCGGGATTTCCAAATGACCTAGCACAGCGGGCTGCTAACCTCATCGGTATAGGTGGCTTGAAATGGTAGCACGTGGGGAATGTTTGTGTATTATGTTGTCTGTACACGGACGTAATGCGAAGCAGGTTGGACCTGCGAGTAGAATGCAGCAGCCCCCATTTTCCTGATTACTCGAGTTCCCGCAGCCACCGACGATGCTATGCATTTACTCTGCTTTGTTATACCCCCAATCGTGTCAATCTTTCAGTTCCTTTACCAACTTTCTCCGAGTAAGAACTTTCAGAATTCGAACTTTTCGAAATCTTCCGATTCTCTCGTCCGGTGATTCAAAAGTTTACAAGCACAGAAATTCCACACATTCAAATGTTGTGACTGAAATATGTGAAAATTGGGGATCTCGCGATTTTAGGGAGTTTCAGGATTTTGGGCCTCGTAGAATTCGAGGATTTGGGGACTCGAGGATTCGGAAATTTTCAAGTTGTCAAATTTAAAAGTTGGTAAATCTGGAAATATGGATGTAGAGATTTGAGAATATAGTGATTTTGGAGATGTAGAGATACTGAGGCATTTCTAAATTCCTACAATTTCCAAATCTCTATTTCCACAAACTTCCACATTATCAAATCCCTATGTTCAAATTCCCTATATTTTCAAATCGCTATGGTTTCGAATCCGTAAATGCCAAAAATCTACATCCACAAAATTTCTACCATGACAAATCACCATATCTACAAATTCCTAGAATTACAAATTATTACATCCCTATATCCCTAAGTGCCAATTCCCTACATTTCCAAATCTTTATTTTCTCAAATTTCCACATTATCAAATCCCTATGTCCAAGTTCCCTATATTTGCAAATCGCTATGTTTTCATATCCGTACATGCCAAAAATCTACATCTACAAATCTTCACAATGGCAAATCACCATATCCACAAATCCCTAGAATTACAAATCATTAGATCCCCAAATCCCTAAGTGCCAATTCCCTACATTTCCAAATCTTTATTTTCTCAAATTTCCATATTTTCAAATCCCTATATCCATAATTCCTCACATTTGAAAATCGCTGTTTCCAAATTTCTATATCCACAATTCCCCACATTTGGACATCGCTGTTTCCAAATTCTCACAAGCTTAAAAATCTACTTCCAAAATCCCTATAATTACCACCTCATCAAATCCTACAATTCCAAATTCCTACGTCCCGAAATTCATATACCCCAAAATCCATGTATCTCAACATTTATTGTATATCCCGAAATCCCTACACCTAAATATTCCTAAATCACCAAGCTTTTCAATATAACATGTGTCTAGAATAGAATTAAAGTTACAAGTATAGTAAAGCAATAGCAAAGGCAGTTTTAATGACGGGCCTGATCGAGCATCGATACATTCTCCTTTTGCAATAACAATACAAAGACAAATGAGAAACAGTCAGGAGCGGCGCGATGTTCCCCAAAGTGACGCAACGAACGGCAGCGAGGCAAAGGGAATGAGTTGTCGAGGAAACAGGAAAAATGGAACGTTTGAACACACATCTAGCAAGCCACGAACGAGAGATTCCAGGCGCTGATTCCTCTACACGCGCCGGACCACCTTTCCATCGTAATAAAAGCGTCAGTGGGTGTTGCGCATTGTACACTCGGCTACAACGTTGTTTTCCGTTCGATTAGCAGACACGCGAAAACTTCCACGTTTTTTAATCGACGAATCCCAAATTTTCTGGGCTTTGGATTTCCAAATCTTTTTAATGTACAATCGTCAAATCTCCCCACGTTACGAAATCCTGAAATTTTTCTTGATTTCTGAATTGTCCAAGATTTTTCAATTTATTTAAACTCTCTAAATTGTTATAATTTTCTCCAACTTTTCTAAATTTTTCTTACATTTCTTTAATTTTTAAATTTTCTACATTTCCAAAATTTTCTAAAGCTCCTAAGATTCCAAGCCTTCAGCTCTTCAATTATCATAGTCAAATTTTAAATTTATCTACTTTTATTATTTTTAAATTTCTATAACTTCCCAAATTGTTATATCTGTAAATCATTATAATTCAGGGTCTCCAAGTTCCTACATACCCAAATCATTCGATCTCCAAATACGTACATCCTTATATCCCTATATTAAAATCCCTGCATCTGCAAATTCCAAAATCCCCAAATGTGTACAACTTCAAATTCCTATATCTTCAAATCCATACATCTCCAAATTCCTACATTTTCAAATTCCTAATTCCCAAATTCGTAGAGTCCCAAATCCATAGATCCCCAAATAACTATACTCCCAAGTCCCTGTATCCTCAACTCTCTATAACTTCGAATCCCCGAAACTCCAAACCTCCGTGAACTCAAATCCGTAGATTACGAAATTTCTAAATCCCCAAATCTCTACATTCCCACACCCGCAAATCTCCGAATCCCTAGATTCCCACGTCTCCAGATCCCCAACCGACGAAGTACCTACACTCCAACGCATATCCGAATCGTCGAATCCTTAACGATTCCTCTAGATCCCGTAAAAGGTCTGTAAGATCGCGAGCTCTCACATGTTCCCTAAGGGAAGTAGATTTGCTATCGACTGTACGCATAAAGCCGTGAACAGTAACAGAGAGAGGAAGAATAACGCCGGGACGCAGCTGCAACGTCCGACTGTCCGGCAAAATCATAAATTCTCGGTCAGCTCGAAGCTCGGCGTCCATGACGATCGCGAGCTGCCCCGACCGCCCGCTCTTGATGCTTCACGTGCGGTCCTCAACGTGCTACGCGACTTCTCTCCATTAATAATTAGAGACATCCGTGCGCGGCTGGACCCTTGGACATCTGGGCTATTTATTGCCGCTTAATGATTATTTATTAATCTCGCCTCCTCGACGCTGGCTGTTACGCTCGGTTACGTTTGTCCCAGCGCCCTTATCATCGCCCGCCATTTGTCTGTCGACACAACCCCCATCATGTTTCAGGCCGCGCAATGTTGCTTCCGCTTTCGCGTGCTAGGAAGTTTATAAACTTTCGGCGAATTTCGAATGTGGTTCTTCGGTTCTGAACTTTAATTAGGGCTCCGGAACGAGGGGGACGCCGAGAGACGAAGGATCCTGCCTTGACGTTTTATTAAATGGCTGGGCTATATATTGCGAGGGGGACCTAGCACGTGGTGATATATGTGACGGATAATATGATGGACGATGTGATTTCATCGCGGCGTAATACGCGATTGTGTAATTTGTTAACCGCTTAACAAATAGTCCTGTAATTCGTAGGCGATATAACGAGCGGTCGTGTGTTCCGGAGACGATATGGCGAGCGGTTTTGTAACTCGGAGGAGATACGACGAGCGGCTATGTACTTTGTGGAATATCAATACTATACACACATGGGAAATGGAAAAATAGGACGCGTTCTATTTAGATGTTTTAAATGCGCGAGCAATATAACGAACGGTGATATAATGCAAGTGTAGTGTTCTGTGTAGCAATATGATATGTGGATTATGTAACGACTGGTGATGTAATTCGAAGGCAATATTATCGGCGAAGTATACGACAGACGTACGACACAAAGTGCGATGATACTATAGGACATGTTATGAAATGAGGAGTTACAAAACACGACGTTATGAAATGTGATATTATGGAACGTAACGTTATAACGATATGTGACGTAACGGCATGTGTTACAACACATAACAATATAACGGAGGGAGTTTTGATGCGTGATATTATAATCCGTGGAATTAAAACGCGTGAAATTATAATATAATATGTAGAATTACAGGATGTCTACATGTTAAACCACATACAATTACAGAATTGGTAGAATTACCAATTATATTATTACAGCATGTGATTACGGTGTAGGTGTATATAGAATGCCTAAAATAACAACATGCGGAATTATGTATAACGCGTAGAATTATGAAGTGTAGAATTCCAACGGATGGAATTGCAATGTCTAGAATTATAACATGGGTAATTACAATGCGTGACGACATGTGACGATAGCACGGAAGAAATTGTAATACAAAGCGTGGAACTATCACATGTGATGATAGAACGCGTGAAATTACAAAGCGTGGGGCTGTAACATGTGAAATTACAAAGCGTGGAACTGTAACACGTGGAATTACAAAGCGTGGAATTATAATACGAGACGACAGACCAAGCGAAACTAGAAACCGTGGAATTACAACCTGTGACGATAAAACGTATGATATTGCAAGACGTAGAATTATTTCACTTTGACGATAGAATGCCTGGAATTATAAAGTATGGCATCACGATACGGCGATATAACACGTAGACAATATAATCGGAATTTTAACAAATGTATATAAAAAAGACGTATTCCAGGAAGTTAAAAAATATGAAAAATGCAGAAAAATTCCGTTTTTCGATCGGCTCGAAAATAGAAACCTCGCCATGAACACTGAACGTGTAAAATGGCGTATCGCCATAAAATGACCGATATGAACTGATGATGGCCGTCATTGCGAGTACAAAACAAACTGTTTCGGCCGTCCTATCGATATGTTTGTGTTCGCGTGGTATTTGACAGCTTGCAAATCAAGCATACGATCGACAGTTGTGAATGTTCAATTGTCGGACTCGGGGTAAATGGCGTCGCTCGTGACTGGACATATGTGCACCCGTGAATTCAACAGGCCAGATCATTGTTGACATTGAAAACATATCGATGGAATGTGCATTCACGTTCGAGATAATTGCTCACCGATTTTTATTTATTGAATGCGATTCGAATTGCCCGCCACAGGTTGGACGAGAAACAAAGCAGCGGTAAAGTACGTTTTTGCTATTTACATGTTCCACGATGCATTCAAAAAATTACTAATAACGATTAGTATTTCCCTTTTGATTTATATTAATTTTGAAAACAGTAAAAAGCACGAGTATGCTCATCAATCTTCGAGTTCATGTTCAAACATTAAATCTTCGAATGTCTGGAGTGAGCATATAATTTTGTGGAGTACTATATCATTTAATTTGAATTTAATTAGCTCGAAACGGATGCAGCTCGCCTGTCCTCTCGAAATTTCCACCAGACTTTCATTCTCGGAACGAACGAATCGACAGGGCTGGGAATTTATTTAATCAAAGCTCGATGTTCGAATCTGACCCGCATTTACTGCGCTATACCGTCATGCTTTTCTGTCGAGTTCTTTAGCGAACAGCCGGTTGAAAATTCGTTTTACAATGATTTTGTGAAGAGTTTATCGGACAAAAGAGAACATTTTTCATTCAATCACGCTACAAAATTTCATTAAAAATATCTGTGTGCAGGAAGGAAGCCTAGCATTTTGGAACACGGGGAAAAGGATCGTATTATTGTAAATACGCATTACGAAGTTTGGTTGGTAAAGTTATGATACTATTATGTGCTATCAAATAATTAAACAATTCGACCCTCGCCTAACATAAACCTTCTCCAAAAGAAACTTAGCTTAAATCTAACCCAAATCTAATTTAACATAAATGTACTTCAAAATTAGCACAAACATGCCTTACATGCAACAGGATCTAGCTTAAATTGATCACAAATGGAGTTTAAATTGAACAGAAGTCTAATTTAAATTTAATACAAGCTCAGCTTAAATTTAACGCAATAAAATACAAACGTAATCCGTATTAATCTCACTTTAATCCAAGTCAAACGCAAATTCAACTAAATCAACATTTAAACACAGTCTTATCTACATTTAACCTAAATCTAATCTAAACCGACGAAATCAATTTAAATTTTATCTAAACTAAACACAAATCTAATCCCAACTTCAACTAAATCGAACTTAAACTTAGCCTAAATGCAATCCAAATCTAATCTTAATTTTTAATCAAAATTCAACTTAAGTCTTACTCAAATCCAATTTAGATCAAACCAAAGCCTAATCTAGATCTTATCCAAATCTAATGTAGATCCAACTTAAACATAACTGAGATCTCACGCAAATTGAGAAACTTGCATCTAAGTTTGATCCAAATTCAGTAATATTCATCACATGAAATGCAGCGAATATCTTCCAGCGAGAAATTTTTGTAAGGCAAACACAAATTAATATATTCGATTTCAGTAGAATATAAAAGTCCTGAAATGCAGTGTCCCGTTCAAGTGTCCCGTATATTCTGCACTAATGGCAACATGAACAACACGTATGGTAGCCACGGAATGTGGACAAATACGGCTACAGAATCGTACTCAAACAGGATTCACCCATATACGTGCATGGTGGTAGCATAAACCGAGAGATGTTTACACGTATCGTTGCATACTGGTTGCAGTTGGACTGGTTGATCAGCTAATTGCTTTATGTGATAGTGCGATCACAACACGCTGTTTCGTTGATGTTCTCGTCTAATTAATACGCGTATGCATAACTACATCCGCGCGGACTTAATACCAGCAACTTAGACTGATACATTACTTTCATTGAAATTAGATATATTGTATCGATGCATTCAACTCACTTTTATGGGACAGAAACTTACACGGCCCTGAAGAAAATTCAATGTATATCGTTATAACACTTTTATAGTTATTTTATGATGGAGATGCTGCTTTAGATATAGCAAGATGAGTAGTTATATTATTTATAGTGTAATCAAACTGTAGAAGCGGGTTTAGTGATGTTTAAAATTTTATCTCTTTATGAAGTTATAGGTACATACAAGTAGTCAGTTGATGATTTGAATTCTTACGAGTTTTCTTTTCCAGTTGGGTGAGTGGACTTATGTTATTAATAGTTTACACTGCTCAAATTCTACAGTGCTAAAGTTCTTCCCAAATAGCTATATTTGTGGACTATAATTATTTATATGGTATTTATTTAAACAATAATTTACATTGCAATTTGTTGACATTTTCTTTCAGTAATTTTAGTATTGTTTTAGGAAAGCGTTTCATATGTGAGCGGCCATGAGAGGAAAGAAGCATTAGCCCCAAAGTCCTGAATTCAAAAATCCTCAAAATCTCGGTGTTCCAAAACTTCTCGAGCCTCAAACGTCCAAAACCCTCAAATTCCGAAAGCCCGAAAATGTAAGAAGTCCTATAATTGAAAAAAATGCCAAAAGCTCCATAAATACCAAAATTTCAAAATCCCTATCCAGACACCGAGCTGCACCGTAACCTACCCTAACCCCTGTGTCGCGGATCAGACAATACGTCGTACCTAGCGTGTATATTGACTCACCGCATAAACAGCCGTTCGAACTGCGCAGTTACGATTCAGCAACTGGCGACGCGTTAAAAACAATTCAACGGCTAACGAACAAAGATCAATCGGCTTTCGTCGAGGACTGATTAAAGACCGTGAAAAAGGGCTGAATCACTTGGAACACACACGGGCGTATACACGCGTGCGCGCATGGAGAGTAGGCGCACGGGTGTTTGTGTGTCCACACACGAAGTGACGGCGATGTAACCGGTCGATCCGGTCGTCGGCTCGTCCGATTGAAACGCCCGTTGAGTGGCAGCTCGTGGACATTGTAAACGCTTGGAAGCGGCTTAATCAGCCATTGTATGCTGGTGCGGTTGCGATCGAAGGGTGGAGTTCAGCCGACTGTGGACACGTATTTGCCACGCACAGTCTGATTCAGCCCGATACTAACCCCGGTCGACATACTTCCTTCATTCTATCCTGTAATCCCGATCATATAACGAGCACCATTTTTAATGATACCCTCCCAACAGATTCATTTATCTTTTGTCCCTTATACGGGGTATTATCTCTTTTATCGTGCAGATGAATATTAATTAAAAAAATTATATGTTCGGCGTTCGAAAATTCTCTTGCTTTTTGGAAGAGAAATGGAAACTTTTTTTTCCATGGATAACATGACGAACTTAGGGAAAACGGTTAACTTTCGTCAATTTGTAGAGTTAGGTAAAATGATTTACTTTTGTGAAATTATAAATTTAGGTAAAATTGTGACCTCACGTAAAGTAGGAGATTTAGGGAAAATCTATATTTTATGTATAAGCTGATTCAGATAAACTGGTTGCCCGATGTAACACGGTTGTCTAATGTTAAGTGGCTGCCCTACATGAAATGGCGGTCTAATACAAAATGGAGGACTTAGCAAAGATGGTGGATTTAGATAAACTACTTGATTTCTACCAAACAGTAGATTTAGGTTTTATTTTATATAAAACAGCTGACTTAAAATAGCTGTCTGATATATAAAATGATTGTATAATATAAAATGGCTACCTTACATTAAATGATTGTTTAATGCAAAATAGTTAACTTATATAAAATGGTTCTATAAATTGATTATGTATAATTGATTTATTGTGAAATGGTTGCCTTTTATATAATGTATCCTTTCACATACGGTATCAATAATAATTAATTACCCCAAAAACATCAGCATCTTGATATTAGCCCAGAGATTATTGTCCTAATTGAAACACTTTAACCTGAACTTAAACGAAAATGACTACCTGCATTTACACTGGCATATATTAACTGGCATTGTGAATAATTATTACAAATCACAATTATTATTATTATGTGACCACATCTAATTAAATATCTCTCAGCATGAACCGAGGAAAACTGATCGGTTTTACTGATCTGTCACTGAATGTCGGAACGAGAACAGGGCAGAAGGGTTATAAAAAGTGCTTCAAAATATTTTATGACTGTCATAAACCCCATATCGAGTATGAAGTTGATTTTTTTTTTATAATATGATCAGTCGTATTGGAACGTAAACAGGCTATATGTATCTAAAGCGAACTAGGTTTACGACCGTGCATGTACCACTTTAATGTCTTCGGTACTGTTGGGTCGTATACCAGAATTAAGGTTGATAGCATCGTAAACAATATGCAACTACGAAAGATTTAAATCATTTCGGAGATAAATGGCAACTCTGTTTGATTTACGCTTTCGGTGTATCTTAAAATTATGGAAAATACTATCGGTCAGTCGTTTTATTTCCAATCAATATATTTGATATACATACTTATGTATTATCGGTTTTCATTGGACGAGTGTACAGAATCCTGAATCCTAATTCGATTCTAAATGTGTCACTCAAGGTGTACAAATATTGTTATTTCTCAATAAAAAATATCGTTCAAACGATTTTATTAATTTATATAACTGTGCAGTTACATTCATTAATGTATTGCAATTTATTTCTACTTTTTCGTAAATAATTGTGTATAAAGAGAAAGATGAATACAGATTGTTTCAGATAAAAGATCTAGATAGACGTTATTTCTACGAACGCTGTTATCTCTAATTTTTCTACAATGAATTTCCTGGCAAATATATGTACAAACTATACAGGAAGAAAAATTTAGCAGTGTCTGAGATAATGTTTGATCCGCATATATGATGTTACGTTGTATGCAACGGAAAATATGACAATTTAATTTAAACTTGCCTAAGTTGAGTATAATATACGAAGATCGTGTCAGTACGATTTCCACAGTAATTTATCTGCTTAACTAAGCTAAAGAGATAAAAGTCTCAGAGCCAGGTTACATCTTTCTTTTTGTATAACAAGCGAATAAATACAAGTCGAGCATCAGGTTTATCTTAAACTGTATCTTTATACGTACGCGGGAAATAAGGAAGAAGCAAAGGCGTGGCGGACACAGTATTCCACATCATCCGACGTGATTTACATTGCCGAGATGACTATCATCGAATATCTGGTCGTTATCATGGGACTAGACTCACGCATATGGTCTCAAGAGTGAATGTATTTACGTCATGGACAATTTTTTTTTTTCTTACTCGCTTATCCGTGATCTGGTGTAAATAATAAGCAAACGTTGGATTCCATGCGAGCACAATAGATACCTAACATTCATATTTTTAGATTTTCCGATTTTCTAGCGTCTCCATATTCACATTTTCAGCTTTCCAATTTTACAGTTTTCAGATTTCCGTATTTATAAATTTTTTTATTCGAAAATTTCAAATCTTTCAAATTCTCAAATGTACACATTAAGATATTCAAATTCACAAATTTTTGCATTTTTAAATTTACAAATTTTTGGATTTTTAAATTTACATATTTCAAAATTCATTTGTAGAGTCTCAAAATTATAAAGTACAGAAATTTTCCAATGTTCTACATTATCAAATGTTCACATTTTCCAATTTTCGAATTTCACAATGTAACTTTGTCAGAATTTTTCCGATTCTCAATTATACAATTTACAATTTATCGCATCTTACAACGTAATAACTTAACAAGCCAATTAAAAATTATAAATTAATTATCTTCTCAATGTTCATATTGACAATATTTTTGCTAATTCGTTTGACAATAATTTCGTTGAACAATATTATTACAATTATTAAGACAATGTAAAATGAATCTGATCGTATCATAAATTTTCTTGGGAATGTAATTTACACAATGTTTCCCCTGTCTTATACCTTGCAACGCGTTCCAGCCTTTTTCTTCATTTTCCTATTGCTTTAAGAGGAAGAAAAATAATTCCTACAGGATGCACACCAATAAGCATAATCTAATAACATCGAAAAACTTTCATGGAATTCTCCCCACAATATTCTATACGAGCTAATTAAACTCAGGCGAGATGAAATATCGAGATACGTCTACTGTAACCCTCTATCGCAGAAACAAAAGGAACGAGTACTCGTTCCGCTTCACTTTTACTTATTTTCACCATATTCTTAATTCATATTATAGCAACTTATAGTGTCCACAATTTATCGAACTTTTCTGTATTTATTACACGAATTACGACACAATTTTTGATGATTTATACAATGTAGCGTCAGTTATGTATTTCGTGATTCGTATCTTAAGTTAAAATTCATTTTCAAACAGTTAAACTTATTTAATGAACTTAAATTATATATTAAAAAGCTAATAAAATTTAGCTTAAAGATAGGAGAATAAAATAAATAATTGTATTATTGTATATAACAAAGTGATTGTGTGAACTAATATATAATCGACATAATAATTTTATACAAGTAGACGTGTTTTATATGTTGTTAGTTATATTCTAAAAGTCTAAGATGATCATATATTTTGCAACAAACTGATGAAGTATAAAGTACCTGTCTTGATAACTGATGAAACTACAGCATCTAGTATTTGTATATGTAGAAATAGGAAATTAACATTGTAATAGGAAAAATTTCGTAAAAAGTGCATTGTTGAAGGAATCAATTTGTTTTTTAATAATAATAATTCTGTAATCGTATAGAGCATGATGGGCAATAGTGTACCTGTTTCTGTAATTGTCCATGTTCTAATAATTCATTGTGGAAAGTAGTGTAATATCTAAATATTTTTATTAACACTAGATTTACGGACGTAATGACCATTTATTTTTAAATTAAAACTAAACTAGAAAAGAAAATAAATAAAGTATGATACGTAAACTGGCTTATACAATGATTCTTCATCTTGACAACAGTTAACATAAATTTTGACAAAAGCTTCTTCATAGTGTTTGTAATTTAAAATAAAAAATGTGTTATGAGTCATTTTGGCTCGTTTCGTAAATCTAGTGTTAAATATGTATATATTTATTAACGCCCTCGTGGACGTGAATGCATTTGTTTCAATTGTGATTCAAAATTGCATGAATGCTATTAGCATACAAATGTTGAGGCCAATTGTTATTCATTCTCGGATAACCTTCACTTTTTGTAATTAATAAGCATTTCAGAGTAACAATCAACTGATTCATTAAATATATTCATATTATTTTTCACTGACATTTGTACTGTTCGCGAACGTGTTAAATATGTCACTGAGTTTCAGTAGTTCCAAAGAATAATTTTTCTGAACCATTACACGCTAAGCAGTACATGTCCCCCTCTCTATCCACATATCATGACACGACCAAGTGTCCGTTCCTAAGTAAACGACCAGTAACAAGGCATGACCACATTGATCATGCATCTTACTAGACGTAAATCACAATGATCAGGAACAAAAGGAAACTACCATCGATTAACTCCTAACATTCGATTAATCGAATAAAAGCGAAATTATAGCACGGACTCCATCGGCCAGCCGGTAAAAATTAGTAGACGAAAGTAACGAAAGATAACGTTAACCCCGAAGAGCGTTTTCATCGCCGAGAATAATCAAGCGGCAGATAGGACGAAAAAGGAGCGTAAAAAAATAGATATTCATCAAATTCCACCCGTTAGAGATGTCCATGCGAAACGCGCAAGGATTTAATTATATAACGAAATACCAGTTTTTTGCATCAGCGTTGAATCTCCCCGCGTTATTAAATCCTTTTTTCTCCGCGTCGAAGAAGAGCGCTGTTATCGATCGAATTTATCTTCTTCCCATTTCGCTTGCATGGGAAACGGCAACTCGTTAGGAGAGGAGTGACCTAAGAGGCCGACACACGCAGGAGATGCGCCATTCAACCTTCGGAGCACGTTCTGTAATGAGAACGTATTACGAGCCGCAATAAAATCTATCGTTATCGCGCGAGTCCAACGATACGGGTACACACGAAAGCAAGAGAGAAAGAAAGAGAGAGAGAGAGAGAACGAAATATTGGACAAACGATGGAGGAGAGAGGACGTTCGAGCACGGAGAACGAAAAGAATTCAAAGAGGCGCGCGGTCTGCTTTAGCGGAATCTGAAACGCCGCCTGGATCGTTCTCAGCCGGATATCCGATGCACTGGAATCTATTCGTGTAATCTATTGCCCGCGTTGCAAAAAGTAATACCGCAGGCTCGAGTTATATTGCCACACAACGAACTGATACAGCCGGCGGTTCTTGGAATCGGTGATGTGCAAGGAACGGTGGTTGTACGGCCACGCGTGGAGTCGAGAGAACGGAAAATTCTTGGCATTCGGCGATCGACCGTGGACTTGTGTTATATTGCCGTGCAGAATAACTTGTACGGAGGTCTCGGAATCGCTGATACACCGGGAGTTACGTGCATGTAATTGTTAGGTCTTAGAATCACAGTAAGCATCGCGAAAATTAGGCTTCGCGTACTGGTTTTCCTTCGCGATGAAGTTGAAACACGTACCGCTCGTCACCCAGGAATTGGCGCGTGAGAAGGTTGAAACGAAACATAAGAAGTACGCCTATCCTCACCGTGAATCCTTCGTGCTTGATGCCAATCGGCGGCTGCCGATTGTTTATATTCTTTGAGTTAACTGGCATACACGATCACGCGAAAGAAAAAGATCCTACCGATGAAAATACGCGTGAGTCGATACGCCAATTCCAGGGTTGCAGACAATACACTATGCGTCCGACAAGTTGTCCGGTGAGGAGGTTTGGCCAGGCGTACAGACGCGACGGCAGTAATTGGCCGAAAAAAAAATATAAACGAACTGTCCCGATCAAAGATTCTGAGGTAAGTGCCAAGAGGTCAAGCTTAGTCCTCTTACCAGAAGGCATTCCTGCCTTCCCCACTCCGTGGCCAGATCCTTAAAGAACAACACCCCTAAGCAATGCAACGTCGGGCTGCTTGCCTTTTCCAGAACATTCCCATGCCTCTTTTTAAACAATCAACCCGGCGACACCCGATGGCTACATGACTTCGTGTCACTGGCCATCGACGACCGCCCGGGTTGCCATTCATACAAACACACTATCATAAGTGGTCCGAAAGCAAAATAGCGGCGGGCTAATTGCCTTCGTTGACCCTCAAAAATACGTTGCCGCTAACATACGTATTTATATCCACAATATACGATGTACGATATCCTCGATATAACATTGTAACTTTGAAATACGACGTATTACAACCAAATGCATAAAGAAATATTACCATTTTCCAAGATATGTATCCCTAGCTACAAAACATTTCAAAGACCTGTCCCACAGCGTTAAATACAAAATACGATTCTCGCATGGACGTTAAATTCATTGTCGAAAGACCCTAGGTAGTTCTGCTCGTTCGTTTCTCACTTTCTCTGCTTAGACGAACCGTAAGTATCGTCCGAATAGAACAATGTGCCATAATTCATGCCGTGAAATGTATAGAAGGTTCTTGTGGCTGGAAGCTCCAGTAGTTCTCCCATGGAGGACATAGTCTATGGGGCAAAGGATGAAGGGAATCATTGAATCGTACCGTGTACTTTCCTCAGTTTACCGACATATTGCCATTCTCTGAACACTTTGGCTCATTCAGATACATTGCTTAAGTCATGATTTTATGGCGCCGCCATTTTAACGTAAATCAACGACGGCTGTCGAGACACGTGTTTCACAATAACTATGCTTCACGTTACCCTTATACTTTTTATCGATTTCGTTTAGCTTGAAATTAATCGAATAATTTAAAAGACAAATACATAGTTAATACTGTCGTTAATAATTTCAATATATTGCAATAAATTATTTATCATTTTTCTCGTGTGGATATCAATATTTCGTACTCATTCTGTCTGTCAGATCTTTTCACTTTGTTCCCTATCTGGCCGTCATTTTGTTTCCTTTCTGGCAACAGTTTAGGTCCGTTTTTGTTTTTGTTAGCTGCTGTTCATTTAAAAAATGACATATCGTACCGGTCTCCAAAATGGTAGCACCATTCAACAAATGTTGAATGTAAGCGCCATGCAACAGCAGTAAAAATTGAAAATTACGTGTTACATGTGAAAATTACAAAGGCATGTTTAATATTCGCTTTGATGTTAAATCAAATCGTACCAGGGACGATTATCTGGGATAGCTGGACGAAAAGAAACAACAAGCAGTGCTGGTCGAAGGAAAGAAATGACGGAAGAAATTGTCAAAGAAAAAAACTAAACCAGAAGTAGATAACGGATGTGCATTACTAAATACGGCTTCAACCAGTGCATCTGTAAATATTTCTGTATTGCTCAACGAAGAGGAGTGGTCCTGCAGTTTATGCGAGCAAGTTCGACTCGAAGATATGATACAATGTGTAGGATGTTCCATTG